>CM070546.1:100774223-102148592 GCA_036346405.1 Phyllostachys edulis
GAGTCGAAATGGCGAGTTGATCTTGATAGTAGTCGTGCTTCGCCGCCGTCTTCTCCTCTACTCTGAGATAAATCACGAGTTGCGGATCATCCTAGTCTTGATGCCGCGACAACACCTCCAAGGTATCAACGCTCTGAGGCGAGGACACCACACGTTGGAGTGCTAACCGTGGCGTGGTGATAGATAAGGAAGGTGTGGTTGTTGGGGTCGAGAATTCTTCAAAGAGGATTCTTGCCCTATGCCTGCCCTCTCTATATATAGGCATCCATGATGGGTCTCAAACTTGAGGCCCATTAGGAACTCGTGGCATACAAAATTGAGATCACCATCCAAATCAAAATCCTAGCCCTTTAAGTGTGTGTGTCGTATAGGTTCTTGTGTAATGTCGGTCGTAACTTTCGGAAACTCTTTTCCGACCACGAATTAGATTAGCGGTACCTAGCGAGGACATAACGATTCGAACACACATAGAATATATTAGATGAACCTTAATGCAATATGATCTATCACGGTCCTTATCACTTATGACCAGCTTCGTATCTAGTCATGACCATTCCATATTTGAATTCTGACCGATTCGTAACTCCCTTACGACTAGTTAAGTAACTCCTTATGACTAGTTAGTGCTTATGTTAGACTAGTCTCGACCGGCTTGTATCTCCATACGACGATTCGTAATTATGTTCGACCGGTTTGTATCTCCATACTGCTTGATTCGTGATTATATTCGACCGGTCTCGACCAGCTTGTATCTCCATATGACCCGATTTGTATACGGCGTCGGCGAATTGACACTTGTGTATTATCTCTTTGCCTCGACATCATGGTTGAACTCGGGTGAGATAATTTTTCATCCATGGGTATTCAATACTTTCTCAATCAAGTGTCGAATAACTTCATGTAGTCGACACTTTGGCGACTTTAGTGGCATGGCCATGCACTTTCTTTATCCAACCACAATGAGGGCCGAGATATCTCTCATTTATGATAGGAGGGTAAATCCCATATCCGACCAGATCATATTCCTCTGCATGTTTCATAGTATACAAAGCTACCTTTATAACTACCGATTCACAGATAGCGTTTAGCAACCCTAAGTGTACTATTACATATGTAGAAAACCATCTTGATCTCGAGGTCTAAGGATTATACAACATCATTTCTTGAGACCAAGCGATGACACATGAAATCATAACAATCTCAACAGTGTCTCAAGGTAGGCCAAACCAACACCATGTTCGATAACATGTGTCCATATTATTGGTTTGATATCTCCATATCTATGACTCGTGAAACATAGTCATCAACCAATACATATGCTAGTCTATTCATATGTTTTCTCATATGTTTCCGACTAGGAGCGTTTAGAATAATCATCACGAGAAAAGCGAGTTTCACAATCAAGTCACATACTTGATAATAAATATTAATGATATTATTCTAGGAACAAGATAAAATATTATCAATATTATGAACATAACGAAATATAATCATCTCTATGATTGCCTCTAGGGCATATTTGAGACAGGATCTCGGTAGCCTTGGCGAGACCGGTCTTGTGACCCTAAGGAGTAGATTATTGTAATATAATAATTATGAATGTAAAAACTTACCTTTTTATCACCAATAAAGTCTTTATTTATCCTTTTGACTTATGAAGTACTCATATATTTCCTAGCCCCCGACTGCTTGTATAGTAGAAGATCTTTACTAAAGAAGCAGTAAGTCAAGAATAAGAGTAAAAGTCACGATCACTGTATAAAATATGTGCTGATTATGTGACAAAACTGATCGTATTAATACTAGGAAATCAATTGTGGTCAGAACCAGTGTATGACTTTGACTAGTTGTAGATCTGTTTTCCATAATCGAAATACCAAATAATACATTGCATGGCCGAAAGATAAGACTTGCCTTGATGAGAAAAAATTATGCAAGATGTATGCATAAGCGATAAGTGCTCTTGTTTATACATAATATCCAAACTGGTTATAAGGGTTGCTAAGAACTAAAGACATGGAAAACACTTCTTACAGCGTGCTCATGCTCAAGTTCAAGCTGGCGTGAAGATCGTAGGAAGCTAACGTAAGCTAGGAAACTCCTTCTAGTGGGTAGGACCACATGCGAGAGAGAGAGAGATTTCGACTAGGAGGCTTTTAGTGTCCCGAGCCGGTAGCCAAACAAGAGTAGAACAAAATGTTGAAGTGAAGAAATGTAGCCTCAAAATCTTAAGCATGCAAGTAACTATATATAGTTGTTTGTGTTGTGCTCCTTTCACTTGTATATTTCTTTGAGAAAAAGCATTAGTGATGCATGAGAACCATTGAGTAATGGTTACAACTAGGACCTTCACGGTATTTGACAAATATATGCGAGGCGGTAAAAGAGATCCTTTAGAAGGATATTAGAAAGATTTTGGCCTTCTCCAACCATTTAAACAACAATAGTATGTGATTAGACTATGGATAACTGAGCATATAAACAATATCACTCATTAAAGAAAGTACAAAAATGATGAATCTTTATTTAAATTGACAAAGTGTAAAATATAGTTATACAAAGAACTTGCGCAATTGGTCAATGTTCCAAGAATTGGACAAAACATGCCGTTTGACATGGCTAGTCGTGCGAAGCTGGGTCTAGTGACCCGACCACGGTGTATGGACTTTCCCATTTGGGAGAAAGTTTATTGCGATTAAGCAGCTCACGAATTTTTGGTAGAACCAAATCACCAATAGTTTTTCTTTGCGAGTTGACCTTCGCATGGCTTGATAGTAAATCGTCGATCGTATAAGGGCTTGGTTTACGTCGTTCTTCAAGAAATTGATGTCGAAATCGAATCTTCGTTCTCCTTGAGCATTATCATTAAAAAATCGGTTAAGTGGAGCCAATTTTTTAGTTCGGAGGAAGCATGGCTTTAGCTTGTAAACGAGAAAAATGCTATTTCACGATTCTTACGACTAGTCGTGGATCGAATGACCCATATGAAGGAAGTTTTGAACCCAAGCTCTGACCGTTTCATTAAGCGGTGAACACTCGGCGTTTCATTCCTTGCATTATGATACCATTAGCTCTCTCGATGCTCCATTCTTTATCGGATGGGCGATAAAGCGAAAATGTATCTTGATACCTAGATCTCATGAGAATTCCTAAAATTTCTGCTAAAGCTGAGCTGAACAGATTATCTGTGATAATACTCGTGTGTACACCGAATCGTGTAATCACACTTTTGTGAGAACCTCTTAGCGGCTTCTATTGTTGTTTTAACATCTAGCTCGGTTTCTATCCATTTTGTAAGCGTGTCAATCATGACGAAAAAAGTCAAAGCCCTAGGTTCTCTTGGGAAAGGTCCCGAATGTCTTGTCCCCATGTTGCAAAAGCGGGGAAAGTGGTATTATTTGCAAAGCTTGTGCGGTGATGTACTTATGCGACTATGAAATTGACATTATACGCACTTCTTCATGAGCTCTTTTGCATCATAAAGGCGGTTGGCTAGTAGTATCCTTGCCTAAAGGCTTTATTGACCAGTGTTCTGTAGGAATGATGTGCTCCACAGACTCCTCCATGAATGTTGGATAGCAACTTAATGCCATCCGTTTGAGATATGCATCTCATCAACACTCCGTGAGATCCTCATTTATACAAGGTACTTTCAATCAGAGTGTATGATTTGTGTGGGACACGAGGAATAACACTCCAAATCCTCTGTATTTACGAAGCTGGTCCCATGATTATTAGATAGTTCACCAGATGGCAGATATGGTAACATCCATAAATCGCACAATATTATTAATAATCAGCAGAGTTTATTACAAAAGAGGCTTACAGGGCCAACAATAAAGAACAATGGAAGAAGAAGTAGTAGAGTCGAGTTGATCTGCCACGAGCAATCGGTTGGGGTAGCGGCCTAGTCATCGAGATCCACATCGGTAGCAAAGTCCTTCTCCTCTGAAATTTATTTGCATAAAGCAAGGATGAGCACAACTACCATGCTTGCAAGTTACACCCAATAACGAGTTAATGCATGTAAGGATATAACAAAGAAGGCTTATTGGTTAATTTTGCATAAAGCAATGTTTTCTTTAAATACTTGTACTAAGTTCCAGCGGTTATTCTATAACTAAAATTCATTTTATAAATTCTCAATTTTATAGTTAGATAACATTCACACAAGAATGGTGAAGGATACCCTTCTATCACATGGCTTCTACCCAATTTCCATTTTAGAACAAACCGGTTGATAAAGTCTTTTCAAAACAAAATCAAAGTATAACTTTGGTAGCTTTAGCTATGTCCATGACCGTGGACACGGCTATTGAATAGTTTATACTCTGCGAGAGGTTATGCGACTTTACCCATGCTAGCAAAGGTTTTACACTCGGCATCCGTCAATACCACCTTTCACTACCTTAGGTAGCGGTCTGGAAACCGCACTAAAGGCCTTTACAAAGTGCCATTCCACCATGATCCCCCTCGCTAAGGTTTACGCCCCTTTGGATAAAAACACGCAGGTTTAGTCCCCTCTTGCGCCGAGTGGGACTAACGTAGGTCATAACATGACTACCTACAGTATCTGAAGGAGCGATCATGGTGAAATATTGCAAATTAGTTGGCGGTCTTGCCCATACTAGGGACATGTGGTAGTGCGATGTGGCTTAGCAAAGAACACTTAGAGGCGGTCCTTAACTAACCGGCGACTTTCCACAAAACCCATGGGCCTCGATCATAGAAATGACTCGATCCCGTGCATCAACATGCACCATCTAAACAACCATTTCACCCAAGTACAAACCATCAATTTATTTCATTTTTCAAGATCATTTATAAACTTCCATAACACACCAATGCCATCGATACAATTTAAACAATATTTGATTTTTGGCTGAAATTCCCCAAATCAAACATTTGTGGGTCTAAGCATCACTAAGCATAATTTTTCCAAAATGTTCTAGTTCATACTATTGCATAAACTAGATTTTCATCTAAGGTCTCAAGGTAGGTTTAATTCAATGTCAAGATTAGGCGGTACAAAGGAATTAGGTATAACTATAATTTAAAATAGGAATTTAAATTAACAGTATAAATAAGCATGCAATAATTTAAAACAAATTTAAATAATTTTAAATAATGGGATCAAATATGATCAAAGGTATAACTTGCCTTGCTCAATTAGTTGCTCTCAAACGGCGTAGAAATTTGACTCTCCGAAGTCGTCAAAATCTCTACGCGAAAATAAGCCAAATTCAAACAAAATTCAAATGAACTCTAAATTAAATAATTTTCATTTAGATAGCTAGATCTTGAATTTATATGAATTTAGAAATTTGAATCGATGAAATCGGAGTTACAGTATGAAGGAGAACAAACCGGGAAGTTTACAATTCACATGAAATGATGAATTAGGATTTTTCAGATTTATCGGAAATACTTTTCTAAAAAAAACCAGATTCTTTGCGTCATGGTGGCGTCGTGCTAGTTTTCTTTCGATTAAAAAGATTGCGTCCGGCGATGATGTGTGGCGACAATGCTACTACAGGTTTGTTGGCTATTGAAGTGGCGCGGGTGGCATCTACGTGGCGGTGCCGCGTAGACATAACGCCCGGCGTTCGACTCGTGGCTCACCGTGACGGCGACTGTGAGGGCACCAAAAAGAAAGCGGGGTGTGGCGAACTGGGGCGCCGTCTCGGTGGAAGAAGCGCGATGGCAGTGCGAGTGAGAGGCAATGGGGAGGTCGGGCTTGTGTAGGGATGGCAATCGGGCGGCAGTCTGGTGTGCTTGCCCATACCCATGCTGCGACAATTCCCCCGGGCATGCCAGCGAGCGACAGCGAAGAACCTCGCCCATGCATGCTGCGGTACCGTCGCCCATGAACATGCCCGTTTACCGCGAATAATGCTGCAATCGCTTGTAGGTACCCATCGTCATGAGCATGCTCATCACACATAAACAATTCACACATCAAGTTCATCACAATTCACACATCAATAGTGCATCACACATTCAACAACTAATAATCAAGAAAATGAAAGCAATTAGAATCTTTGGATCTTTAGCTGCATTTGATGGCGTTCTTAGTGGGTTTACACAATAATTCTTCCTTGATGGATCAAGAAAGGATCTATGAACCCCATTGTTAATCAAGAATCTTTGGATCTTTAACCCCATCTTTAACTTCAATTGTTAATCAAGAAAATGAAAGCAATCGAAATCTTTGGATCACATTCTTTGAAAGCAGTCAAGGATCTTTTGCATTTCCTTTAATAAAAAAATTAATTCCATGTGCATTGACACTTTCAACATTACGAGATCCTACTCGGTTGAGGAGCATCGATCTCGCATCATGTGGCGGTGGAGAATAATGTCATGAGATGGAAATTGTGAACCTTTTGTTAATGCATGAACTTTAATCTAGTTCAAAACTACAATAGTAAAGTTGTAATCATACGAGCATCAACCAAACATCAATCAACACAAAATAAAATGAATCAAGTTAGAGATTGAAAAACAGAAATACAAAGAAATGGGTTAAGGAAAAGGAACCCGGTAGTCGGCTGCAACCTTATGAAGAGCCTGGCGCTCTTGGAAGCGCGAGGAACCACGACTCACGAGGCGAGGCAGGCTGTGGCCGTGCCCGTGGGAGGAGAACTCTTGAGAGGCCGGAGCCGAGTTGGCCGCACGGACACAGAGGCACGGTTGGGCGTGCATGTCGGTTAGGGAAAACCACGAGAGGACCAAGGTGGCGCGGCAGAGGGAGAGGAGAGAACCTTTGGACCAACCAGTGGTCCGGTGGATCTGAGTTTCGGATAGAGTGGCGGATCTAGAGTTCTTGGGTGGTGGGAGGAGGAGACAGTGTGAGGAGTTCTTGGTTGGTGGTGGCGAGGAGGATGGTGTGAGGCGGCGGTGGTTGGTGGGAGGCGACTAGGGAGGAGGCGGAGGAAAGGCGTGTGGGGATGGGGGGCTTGGCGGCGGACAGGAAGTGGGAAGTGGGTGGGAGTGGAAGCACAGGACTTGGAGCGATTTGACCGGCGACTAGGGTTTTAAAGACGGTGGCCCCACCTATCGGTGTGGGTTCTTGGTGTCGAGGCGAAAGCGGTGCAGGTGGAGCTTACCCATGCGGCGCGTTTATCCGATGGGTAAGGTGTGCCCATTTCTATGCCCGTGGGCAAAGAAAGACAACCATACCCATCTCCATTAAAATTATTCGCCCGCGAAGAACCTGGAATGTCGAACAGATGCCATCCCTAGGCTTGTGGCGTGGTGGCGTTCGGCAAGGCTCTGGCGATCTGGCGAGCACGGGTAGAGTTGGTGCCACGATCTTGTGGTCGCGGTCGGAATCGCTAGGAGTCGTCGGCGGTGGCGCTAGATCTTGGCGAAAAGGTGGCGGTCGGCAGCAGATTTGCAAAATCTGGCCAAGCGAAGAGGAGAGGATGAGTGGGTTGAGGGTTTGGACGAAGAGATTGCGCACGGTGCTCCCTTTATAGGGGCTCGGGAGGAGGCGAGGAGAGATCGTGCATCGGCCTTCTCGTGATAATGGCGGGATCCGTGAATTCTTGTGAGTGGGGAGGAAGGGCCGGGAGGCGGTAGCGGCATGAATAGAGTGGTTTGAATCATGCGTCCGTGTAAAAAGAAAGGAGAAGGATTGTGGCGAAGACAAGCTAGGCACGTCTTGTAATAATGGTGTGGTGTGGTGTCTTGAGGATGAAAGGTGGGAGGAGAAGAAGAAAGCGTGAGGCGGGACCCACTCTGAGAGAAAAGGAGAGTGGTAGAGAATTGGTTAACCGTAATTTCCATCCAGACCATGATGGAAAGGAAAGGGCGGGGGTTGAGTAATTTGAATGGGCGGATCTTGTGATAAAGGAAGATGAAATTTGAAACAATTGACTGAGAGGTTTAATTTAAATTGATTTACCAATTTAGAAATGGATTTAAGTCAAAATAGCTTTAGAAAATAGCAAATAAAATCTAAAAGTTATGGAACAATTCACTGAAATTCCCTTATTTATTTTGGACTTAATAAAATTATTCAACTATTATTTGGTAATAGTTTTTGCAAATAAATTTATTTTGGCTTTAAAATAATTAAGGGAAAAACTTTTAAAATTTCAGGAAATTCTAGAAATTAATTAAAATTTTATTTTTCAACTTTAGCTCAAATAAAACTTCAAAAGCTTTAATAAATTTTATTTTTGACTTTAAAAACTCGAGAAATTAAATAAGAGCAAACAAACTCTTTCAAATTTCAAAAATCAATAAAATAATAACTTTATTTATTTTTATTTTAGTATGAGAACTTTGGGATGTTACAATTTGGCTTTGAGCTATACAATCAGCCTCTACATCATCTTGAGGAATAATGTCATCTTTGAAGATAATTGTAGATCGATGTCATCAATCTCTAGAGATCGTGCGTTCGACCTCTGTGGAGCATCCATGTGCTTTCGGGATCGATTTATGCGACTCGATGGAACATCTATGTCCTCGAAATATTCGACTACGAGTGTGAATCGAGTTTCTCGAGAAAAACTCTGGCGGGACAAGTGACCTTGTGGAGGCCATCGTGCCAAGCTGATGCGCGGAACAGTTTTTTTCTAGGAATATGTTGGATCTAGAAACCGAAGAAGTGCTTTTGAGTTTTCGTACTCATAAATAAGATGACATCTTGGTACTTGAGCATTGATACTCTTTCCCGAGCTTGATTTGTAGTAAGGTTGGTGGAAGGAAAAATCACCTAAAACATGGGCATGCTATTAGGCCGGTACTTCAATCCTGCAAGGCATTGTAGCTTTAATGTCCTTGTTAGGGAATGTATGAACTATTCAAGTTAGTACATTAAGCAAATGCAGTTTGTTGGCTCGTTTGTGGAGATATAAAGTTATAGCATTATGTAATTTACATTGGAATTACCTTTGTTTAGCGTTGCTTATATTCTAGCTAGTAACTAGACAAAGTATCGTCATTTCAAGAACCACATCGAATTGGGCTAGAGTGAATTTATATGAAACCTCCAATTGGACCTTCGGTTTAACTTTAGTAAGGTCAATTTTATGGCTACTCTAGCATAAATTAAGTAAATGTGATAGTTCATACCTATGGCATCTTGATCTTGACTTCACAATATTTTGTTTGCAATGTTGGATGTAGATGGATAAAGTTATGCGTGTATTTACGGTGGGCGATTAGCCAAATGGGTAGTCTTTGTCGACTTTGGTGAAATAAAGTGATTGTTCTTTTGTTTAAGTGAATCACGGACTTTCAAACTCTTGACTAGGATTAGGTCGACCTTTGGATGGGATGAGGCGGCATCATTGTCGAAATGCATGTGCGATATGGCGTTGGGTTGGGTTCTAAGGTGCCGCCTTGTTGATGCCAATCTTGTCGGCGATGATTGGGACACGTACAAGGATGTTGTGCTCGTATATCGGTCGATTATTGTAGGTGGCGGTGTAGAGGACAATCATTGTTGAGGATTTGCCAAACAATTTGGATGTGGTGAATGGCAACATGGAATGACGCAACCCAATGTGCATCTTTCTAAATCCCCCAAGGGAAAACAAGCTGTCACAAGAGTTCAATGCGATCGGTCTTAACAATGATGCCTCTCCGTTGGTTGATCATCACTTGTGCATGTTTCTTCACCACAACATGTTACTAACCCGTGGTGATTTCATTAGGCTATGTAATGACCAAAAGAGCTTGATGAGGATGTGTTCGAGACGGAAGAACCCATGAAGTGGAGTCAGAAATGAAGCGGAGCTCGACCAAAGCAGGCTCCCCTCCGCTTTTCTCCTCGATGAAAGTGTGTCCTTCCGCATTGTAATGGGTGAGTCTTGTCGGTGCATGCATTTGATGATGTCAGTTGATTGATACTTGACTGTGCAAATGGGTTGAAGAAGCGAGGAATGGCAGGGGACTCGGAGAATGGCGTATCTGTAAGAACATGTTGTTTCCAAGCATGGATGATATGAAGGTTTGGTACGCAAGAATACTCGGTCACGACACCATCGTCTATCGTAGTGCAACACTTGATGTGAACAAGATGTATACCATGATGTGCGAAAGGGGGTGTGGATGAAAGGTATGGGGGGGTGCAAAACTAGGGACAATCAATGAAAAATAGCAAATGTGAAGCAGCCTCACACTAGTGGGACTGCCCGAGTGTCCGGGGAGCACCTTTAGGCGACTGCTAATTTGATTGCAAGGTGTATTACTAGGGTTGTGGTATTGATCTGATGTGATCATCACCACCCTCATTGAGGTTATCTTTGGGTTCATTAAGTATCGCGTGAAATGCGGGGAAGCGTGAAGGAGCAAAGCAAAGGGCGATGTAATTCTTGTGGGGTATTTGGAAGGAGACTTACAGGTTGCTTCCTCGAATCCAAACGCTATCGACCAGAATCCGGGCATGGGTTTTATCCTTGGGCAGCGGTCGAATGGAACTGATGGAGGGTTATCAAACATGTTCTTGGGCGGGTGTGCTAGTCCTTTGGGCAATGCAAAGAGGCCTTCAAGCATTCGAACTGTCTTATCGATTGGCATACATTCCTAACGAGAAAGTATTATAGTGCCTTGATGCTCGCCGTGGGTATTGATGTGAAGGACGGTGATTCCATTAGTATTTACTTGTGAGGGTGAGAACAATGCGACCTAGGAATGGTTCATGGATATAGTCGTCTACTGCGTCGTTGGGCTGGGCGGGTTGTTTGCATCATCTTGGGCGAGCACGCTTGACATTATGAGCATTTGTGAAGAAGCGGACTTAGCGGACACCGGATGTCTTTGCATAGGTGGTGCATGCACCATAGCGACAAATTTCTTTAAGCAATGTAGTAGGAAAGATCTCAAAAGAAAGTTCAAAATTTGTTGTGCGGATGTTTGGAGAAGAACTTGAGGTCAAGTTAGCCAATTTGGGGGTGACCAGCGAATGGGGTAAAAAGTGGTTGGATATTGCATCAGAAGACGAAGTGGGGACAGGTGTACGATGAAGGTGGCTGTCGGTATGGTATGGTATGATGACAACGAACATCTCGGAGGTATTCAACAACATTATTAAGGGCATCCGTGCTATGCCAGTATCGGCTATCTTGGAGTACTTATTTCGGAAGACCAACTCGTACTGTGTGAATCGGTGGACCCATCAAGGGATGCATACAATGCCGATAGCGTTGAGTGTCTTGTTGTTGCCAAACACCTTGCTAACGTGGAGAATGCAGATCATGCAATCGAGGCGGAGAATCGATCCACTTTGCATATATCGTCGTCGGGCGGTGGGGGCACATTGATAGAGGCGAGTGTTATGGTGGCGAAACCGCAGTGAACCTAATTGCGGAGATTGTACTTGCATGGTCGATATTGCTACATGTCCCATGCTCTCACATCATCGCCGCTTTGTCGCGTCTTGGCGTAAGTCACATTCTAACACTTTCATTGCGAAGAATTCTCAAAGCTAGCCACGATGAGGACTTGGGAGAAGAGATTGAGCCTTACCTTGATCCTCGCATTGGTCACCGTGCACGGGAGAATATATTCCCAACACGAAATGATGAACAAGCGGCGTGGTCGAAGGAAGGAAGAAGCTTCGTAATGATATGGACCTCTCCGACAATTCGGTAGGACATGTCTTTGTCTTGGGGACTTGATGCATACCTTAACCAGCAGTGCTCGAAGTGTCATGAGCACGGACACACTAGAGCAAAGTATGTGAGTAGGAATTACGGCCGTGTAGGGTAAGGTGGCGTCACTCTCGTGTCTTTCCTCCCAGAGGTAACAGCTTCTTTGTTGTTATGCAAAAATGGTTGTTATTTATTTATAGAATTCACTCCTTTGCATTTTACATATTGTTTTATGCGTCATGTGTATTAAGAAAATCTTTTTTGTCTGAGGGGATCTTATGACACCATGATATGCTTTGTTCCTCTCGGAGTACTTGCGACCACCGTCTTGCCGCATAGCCGAACAAGGGTGTGGTGTGACTTGCCCATATATTATTAGATCATGCTTCCAACTCGTTGTCCATGTGCTTGTTTCACTAATTTATTTGCATATTTTTCTGTGGGTGCTCCAACCACTACGTGCTTAGACCCACACCCTCTAGATTGGGATGGGCGGTATGTGCCACGTCTGTGATGCGGTCTCCTTGCTTTGGTGCAGATAGTCATCAGGGGCTCCCTTTATGGGCGGTCTTTGCGCTTACTGCTTGGGTGGACGGTGGCACCCGGAGACACCACCTTCCTGCGTCGCTATCGGCGGTAGCCTACCTATGGAACTCCATCGTGTCACCTACTAGGTGTCCAAGGTCACGGTACATCAGGTATACAAACGAGTTCGATGTCATCACGCAGGAACATGTATAGTTTGGTAAGTTACTTTGCTTGCTGTATTCACCTCTTTCAATTGTGATTTTATCACTACTGTCTTATACATCTGGTGCAAGTTATGTGGTTTGCCATACACCGCGGCAGTCGACAAAATGGAGCTAAACCCGATGTGCGGCGGGGCGTTGGCTTTGTGGATGACGCTCTCACCGCTGATCTTCTTCCATGCGGTGGAGTACCACTTGCCCCATCAGGTGATGTGGCAGTTCGGGAAGCTCGAGGGCACTCCACCATTGGCGTTCTCTACAGATCTGAACCTTCACGGTAAGGTACCTAACGCCGTGCCTTTGCGGCTTGATGCGGTTTCAATGTTATGATTAGATTACGGATGTGGCGGGATGAAGCAGCGGAGAGTATCGGCACATCGGCCCAGGACCATTGTCACCGTGACTACATGTTGGAGTGGGCATTGGTCCAATCGATCGAGACATGCCATAGGTCCATCGGAGGACCCGCCGTTCGCTACCTTTGGTGGCTCCGGCGTTGTCGCCTCCGGCCGACGGTCATGACCCATGGGGACATAGGGGAGGGCACTCGTCAGGAGGATGTCGGGGGCGATTATGATGAGTTCACAGAGACGGTAGCGGCCGGAGAGAGCCCCATCAGCGCATACTACGTGAGTACATTTTATCCCGCTGCTATTTTGCAATGTCACGGTGAGCAAACTAATTTACTTTGTCGACACATTCACGGGAAGGTAGCTCACACCATAAACACGAGGCGGTGAGGCCCTCATGCTATTGGAGGGTTAGGAGGGAGCTTGAATGCTTGAGGACTTCGTTGAGGTAACACACCATCTTTGTTGGATAGGTTTGAGAATTGAACTAAACAAGCATCGCATCGAGAATTGGTGGATACATATTGATTGATTTCTTACATCGGTAGTCTTTGGTAGTAGCATGTCTTAATTTGGCTCAACTCCAATGTGAGTACTCTAATAAAAGTAACTAAAAGCTAGGTAGGCAAATTACATTCTTCTGAGTTTAATATCTAGAATAATTGCATTAGGCGGGAGTTATAATTGAATGTGAGCACTCAGATAAATGTGAATAATTGAATAACGATGAAAAATGCTCAATTTAAGTAATATTAGCAACTTGCAACTTTATTCCACATCTTGTTTTTATCGCCTTGTATTGTTCTTCATGTTAGTACTTCACATTACATCACAATATTTTTTAGTATCCATGTTATTTCTTTTGTTTTTATTAAATTGCGATATCTTTTTTGTTTACCTTGTAGATGGTTCACCGTTGATCTTGAAGCGAATGGCATAAAAATGAACTACTGCGGTACGTGGTTTGAGAAGTCGTTCAACTTGCCTGGCTCGAGAATGGCTCTCGCGTGCTACAACATCGCGTGCAACGATATCTGCTTGATGCGCGCAGAGCGAGGACAAGGAGGGCGACAAGGAGGCGGCGAGGACAGGAGGGCGTCGATGCTAGGCTTCTCGGCGAGGCGGTCATCTCGGACCTTCTTGGTGCACCGACCCCCGTAGGCGACCAGGGACAAGCGCCCGCGCCGTAAGCAGCGTGATCACCACAGACATAAGTTGATAAACATCGTCGAGGGCATGCAAGGCTAACACCAGTTGTGAGGTTCACAGGGAGCAGTCTTGTAGAGAAAAGTAAGTGGCGTAATGATGGCATGTAATTAATTGGACATTTCAGTTGAATGAATGAATGGATGGAATGGATGGAATGAATGGAATGCATGAATGGATTGACCAGGCGAGTTCATTTTGATTGAATGGATTGAAAGTATGGAGTACATTCTCTAATTGAATTGATTGAATGGATTGAGTATATTTTACATTTGAATGAATGGATGATTGCATTGAGTATATGGCATATATAATATGTTTACTCTTGTCACGCCAATATACATGGCGTAACCGAGAATCTGTCACATCGGGATACATGGCGTGATAAGACTTAGCAAAGCGGTTTTGCAACCCCTCTGGAACAGCAAATAACTTGGCATGGCAGCATGGTTTTGCCATGCCCTGGATCTTGGTGTGACACAACATTCCTGTCATGCCATAGATCTCGGCGTGACACAGAAGCCCTGTCACACTGGGATAAATGGCGTGACAGGACTTAGCACCAGAGCGCTTGATGTTTTTTTCCATCCCCTCTGGAACATCAAGTAATTTAGTGTGGCGGTATGGTTTTGCCATGCCATGGATCTTAGCGTGACCAGCGATCTGTCATGTCGGAATAAATGGTGTGGCGAGGACTTAGCATCAGTGCTCGGCGTTTTCGCAACCCCTCTGGAAGACCAAACCCTAGCATGGCAGCATGATTAGGCCATGCCATGATGCATGGTATGACAGAGATGACCTGTCATGCCAAGGATCCTGGTGTGACAGTACACATCACCAGAAAGCCTCTCTCTATCTCACTCTGTCTAGCCCTTAGGACCCCTATGCATTTGCTGTATCTAGCGTCATTTATGTTGAGAGTTGAATCTAGCAGTGAACTCAATTTGCACAAAAATTACTCTTTCGTTCTTATTGACTTTGCTTTTTGAAAAGAATAGACCATACTCTATCGCGCAGACTACTCACATGCATTTAACCACACTATGATGCCATATATTCAAATCGATATGACAACACACTATATCCTCAGCTTTTAAGACCGAAAAGCCAGGACTCCGTAGCGCAAACTTTTTAGAGAGATATGACCACACTCTGCCCTAGCTTTGACTCATATCGTCAGGGACACTCGCTTTTGAGGCGTGATCGATGAGGCGACTTTGTACAATGATGTGACCATGAGTCTAGTTCCCTTGAGAGCGTGACACAACGTTGCCACATGATTCCTCCTCGGGGCCACCACCTGCGGGCCAGATGCAATCTTGCCACATGATTCCAACACGAAGAGACTACTCGTGTGCGCTATAGCTATGTCCCTTGCCGCTATAAATCTGGCGCTACTCGACCAAGAACTCCTACCAACAACACTACCTATATAACATAGATAAGGAGAAGGAATGGGAGCACATCCACGATCTTTTGAAGGACTGGGAGGCTCCCCAGCAGACCGCCGCTCGCCACAGGACATTTAGTCAGTAGCCTTACACACATCATCCGGGAGCTCGTCGATCCAAGAAGGCGCCTCATGATCATGCTTGATTAGGGTCGAGCCGTGCCCTCTCCTATTCATTGAACACCCTCTAAAGGGCTCTGACAGGGTAGCACCACCCTTTTTTGGTGTCGGGGCCTTTGTAAGTGTGTCAAATCAACAAGCAGTGGACCATTGGGTAGCGCTATTGGTTCTACCCAAACTTCTGCGGACTACCCGACCACAGGATTTGACACGGCCGAGCCCGAGGCCGGTAATAAAATCTCATTCGATTACACACCACTATTTTGCTTGCCGTTATCTTTATGTGATGTCTATCTTCCACATTGTCTCCGTTGTGCCTATCGACTTGACTAGTGGATCGGCGACAAGATCCACCCCTCGACATGTGGATCTTTGGCGACAAAGAAGAGTAGGGCCAAGGAGGATGCGGGGACCGTGAAAGCGCCTCGAAGAGTTGCGGGCTGAGATGGAGGAGAAGAAGAAGAGGCGGCTATGCTGCGAGGAGGCGAGGCCTTGAGCATGCCAGGCGATGCAAGGCCAAGAGGCGCGGAAGAGAGCCATCGCGGCAAGCTAAGGAGTAGGCGGAGTACAACTGAAATTTGGGCGCAAGGGCAATTGGCCATGTGCCACTGTGATGATTCGACCCTCTTAGTCTATAAGTCACATTTATGTCTAATTCCTAAAAGCATCGTGTCTGAGTCCTTGGTTCGTTAGCCTGCGTGCCATGTAACCCCCTTATCGGATCAACCGTCGTGTTCTTATTGTTGTGCCATTTCTCCAAAGTTCTCCACCGTGTATGAATTCCCTGGCGCATCGTAATATCACTTACCTTCCTACTTACGAATCATTGCTACCTCTGTTGTCCTCACAAAATTCTTCAAAAATTTACCGCACTACAACATACGACGATAACAAAATGTTATTGTGAGTCTAACATATTTTGTACCCTTGAGAATCTACGAAAATAAAAATGGACCAACCAACCTTGTCACCACCCTTTTATTTCCGAAAAAAATAATAGCCTACAAAGATTGCCATTTATTCCCCCGCAATTAGTCGAACCATCATGCCATGTGACCACGTGTATTGTATGAAATCATCTGCGGACTCTAATGTATGAAATCTTCAAAAGTAGGTTTTTATGATCCGATTAAGAATCTAACTTGTTTCAACAGGGCATTTTTTTGGGATTTATGGTGCATGAAAGTTGGATTGAAGTAACTCAGACCCGAGTGTAAATTACCAGTGTGTAACATCCTGAATTTTGAGTGGTAGTTTCATCGAGATGAAAATGTGAAAATTTACAAACTTTTGATGCATCTTGTTGACACTTGGATAGTACTAAAGTTCTATTTGGAAATTAAAATGTGAACCAATCCTCAATTCATAATTAGGAATCCAAAATTTTATGCTTGTCATGCGACTCTAATGGCATGACAAAGGCGTATGTCAAGCCATGCGTGAGGGCATGATAGATGCCACGCAAGCCCTCCACTGGCACGCAAAGCCCTCGGTGTGATACTTCCTGAGCGGTTTTCAACATGATAAATCGTGATATTACCTCTTCACAGAGCGGTTTTTAAGCGCGACCGACAACACAAAAGGTCACTAAACCAAAACCGTGCAGTGATTATATTTATCTTGGCGGTTTTGGTCAACCGTTGTGATGAGGCGTCGATATTAGCCTTCTTTGTAGTAGTGGGTTTTTGCTATTTTACCTCTGGTTTTCCATTTTCAACAATAAGGGAATGTACATTTTCTAGTAGTGTACTTAGTTAGATCGAGCATACATTCACTGCATACGGACATATAGACACACACACACACACACACACACATATACATGTGTACATACAGTAGAACTATCCTATGCTCACGTCTTTGAATAGCTTATTCGGCACATGGGTGCGTCTTTGAGCCTGCTTCTTGCAAACGCACCGAGGCCATGCTTCTCCGCGCCGTCGCGAGCACTCGTGCCTCCGCTTGAGATCGGTAGTAAAACCCTCACGCCGCGCATCAAAATAGTAGTAAAACCCCACTCGCTAAATGCGCTGCGTGCCTTGCGCTCGAGGCGATAGTAAAACACGAGCATCGTCACCGTGGTGTTCTATCGATAGTAAAAGCGTCACAACACAGAAAAAGTCTATGAAAAAATTGATGGTGAAATGATCGCGTGTCACCCCATGATAGAAGAAGATAATTTCTAGCAGTATGCCCATCCAAAAACCCTTAGGCAACCAACAAGAAACAAAGCCTAGAAAGACCCGTCATCATCCGGAACTGGCTCATCCTCATAATCTTAACAATAATTTAAGTAAGGTTGAGTATAATGCGTACTCAGCAAGACTTGTGTATCAAAACATTTATATAAATGCAAGGCCAACAAGAGCGAGGCTCTATGCTACAAGTTATTTTGCATTAATAAAGTTTTATTATTAATATCCATACATAGTATTTTAAATAGCGGAAGTTGAAAGAGCGATTAAATAGATATAGGACAATAAGTAAGTAATCAAATGAATAAAATCAACAACTTGCAACCCTCCTCGGCTGCGAGCAACATTTCATTTTCAACCATAGACATGACACTCAACTCAAATATAAACCAACAAAATATTTCCCTTGTTTTCCAACGAACTCATTTTTGAGAAAATCAAGACTATACTCGACAATACTACACTTATGCGCTCATCACCACAAGCACGACTATTTAAATAGATTTACACTTTGCATAGGGGTACAACTTTATCCACATCATCTGAATTCTCTAGTTTATTTGGCATCGTCGATACCACCACTCACTACCTTGATGGCAGTCTGAGAAGGACAGGTCAAAGCCTTTACATCATCTAGTCCTACCCTTGCACTAGCCCAGCGAATGAACACCCTCACTTAGCCGGGTACACCCCATCAAGTGAGGCATTAGCGGTTGTTGTAAGCAAGTTTTGTGCCCAATGCTTGATGAAGGGAGCCTCTTCGGACATGCCTCCATCCGGTCATGCCGCACTACTGACCTACCAATGTGCAAGGCTAGTTTTCAATGACTTAATTAGCTAACGTAGTCCCATACCGGCACATGTGGTTGTATGCTTCACGCTTAGGTTGGATATCTGGCGTTCAGGTCCTTAATTGACCCGGGCGAGGATCTCCCCCTATCTACTTGTGAGATACACCTCTCACACTTCTCAGAATATAATATAACTCGTCCGCGTCGAAAACTTGGTTTTTTATTTTATTTTTATAAAAAATAACAGAGGTACACCCCCATGGACTTTCTTTTCGAAACTCCCAAATTCATGTTCATCATATTGTCCTTTATATAAATTTTAGAAAAGACTATCGCTCTAGTATGCATTTGTGTGTTATTACACTTAAAATTCCCAATTTGACATTATATATTGCTTAACCCATATCCTAATGTCTACAGTGATAAGGAACATCAAAATTTCAAGGAGATTCATGCATCGAATAGTATTTACAACTACCGCTATCCCAATCATAGCAATTTCATATGAAACATATACGCATGCATAATAGATTTTTCAAAACAAAGTGCAATAATTAAAATATTAGGATCAACATGATCAAAGGGGTTGCTTGCCTTGCTCTGGTTGTTCTAAATAGGAGGGCGGATGATTGTAAAAATATAGCTCGAACAATCGATGTCTAATCAAAAGAGTCAAAAACAAATTAAATAAAGCAAAATAATTTCAACAGATAATCAAATCCATTTTTTTTTGCATATTCGGGTAGATAAGGATTTTATATGAATTTAGAAAAAGAATCATCTCATTTGGAGTTTTTATGCAAAAGTTATTAACATTTTAATTTGCTTTGGTTTAGAAATTCGAGAGAAAAAAAAGGTGGCGTCGGCGTATTTTCCAAGTTTACGCTTTCCAACGAGAAAGTGTATTCTCCTCAGAGCTTTCTTGAGGTTCACGCTTTCCAAGAGAAAGCGTATTTCCTCATAACTAAGCGGCTTTTCCTATTTTCATCCGATTTTTATTAATCTTACGTGGGGCCTACTAGTCATTGACCGGTCCATGTGCCGCGATGCTTGGACCGGAGGTCCGATGTCTTGTGCTTGTCCATAGGGTGGTCTACTTTGTGCACTTAAGGTGATAGGAATCGATTGTTAGAGACTCATATCCAATTATGGTTTTAATTAGTTTCTCGTTAATTGTTCCTATGCCCATATGTCAATCTAACATAGGGGTATTTAACTCAACCATAATCATTTCTTTGTCCTAATTGACCTGATTTCTTCTTAAAAGTGAGCTATAGTGCCGATCCGTTTTGGACAAATAGATCGTGGAGAGGTGCTCTGGTGGCGCTCGTCATGGGTGATCAGAGCGACAACGACGATTAGGAGTGGCCAAAATGGAACCCTCTCTCTGATGATGCCATTGGGTGGTGGTGGGCGAAGAGATGATCGGAGTTGGTGCTACGCCCGAAGAAGCGGCAGGAGCTCCTCGGGCTTGAAGTGGCTTCGCGATTGAAGCTATTCGTGACTAGTGAGTGTGCACATGAGCTTGGTGCTATTGCGATCTTGTCATTGGCGGCTCATGAGACCAAAGGTCACCAGAGCAGCGGTGACATGGTTTCCCATGGTGGCGCCATGATTGGCTATGGTGAAGTCCATGCTAAGCTAGCTAATCCTTCGTTCTAGCGTAAAAAGCTCTGGGGGCTACTAGAAGCTCACTAAGGCTTTGAAGGTCTTTGGAGAACTGACGTGAAGGAGAGCTCCGAGTCAATAGCATTCTATGGTGATGCAAATGGTGCAAGAAGGTGTGCATTAGCTTCCTAGCAACTTTGAGGATGGTAGAGGCGAAGGAATTGACATGGGACTCACCGAGTCGATGGCTAACTAGAAAATGGCTGCGGCGATAAAAATGGGGAAGAAGATCAATCCGAGGATCCTTGTGGTTTAAGCTTCATTAATAGAGGAAAGCATTAGTGTGGTGTAATACATGATATGACACAAAAAGGGAGGTTCAAGCTCACGATTGTTAGAACAACGAAGTCGAGAACAAGGTGCGCGAGAGAAGAAGATGATGGCTTGTTGGATCTCTGAGGGTTCTAGGAGCTACATCAAGCATAGAGAGCATTAGTAAGGTAAGGGGCGCGTGATGACATAGTTGGCGAGGGCATGGAAGCTCACACGAAGAAATGGCATTCGCGGAGCCGCTTTCATGGACATCGAGCGACACACTCATTCCTGTGAATCAAGGCCGAGGTGCTTTGATTCTCTGCCGTGTTTATGGTTGGGGGTTTAAATAAGGGTGAGAAGAGCACAAAATTGCGATGAGAATGAGGTGGCCATGAGAGTATCTCGCGGTTCTCTACGAGCAAGAAAAGGCGCCATTAAGAAGGTAGCTAGCATGGGTGGAGGTAGGCGGAGGAGGCGGGAGGCGGTGAATCTCAATTCTATCGGTGGCGAGAAGCGTGGTCGGCCAGGCGAAGCATCTTGAGTGTGCTGCTTGCGGACAAGCGAGAGGTGGAAGAAAGGATCGGCAAGCGGGGCCCACACCATGACAAGAGGTGAGAGAGGATTAAATTCAGGATTTTAGGATTAAAAGTGAGGATTTGCTGAATTTTTGTACCAAGCAAACAAGGTCCAAAGTTTATGAAAAGTTTTGTGAGGACTCCTGACCTAGTGTAGTTTCTTATATAAATTTTTCAAAACTTTATCTTGTCTGTGATTTTCTCAAAAATTCTTATAAATTTCTGTTCTCATGTAATTGCATTGTTACCCTTGATGAAAATTCACAAAAGTTACTTAATGATTTTTCCCTAAGAAAATATGCCCAAAATAATTCTCTTACATATTTTCATTCTATTTTTCTTAAAATTCTTACAAGTGCATGTTTTGTATGAACTTCATTATTTGCTTTGTTCAAAAGTTCAAAAATCATGCATGATTAGTTCTCATATGAATTATGCCAAAAATTATTTTCCTCATGCACTTCTATTATGTATTCCCAAAATTCACATTTTGGGATGTTACAAAAACCGTTGTGCGTCATGCATGCATGTAGGAGTTAATTAGGACGTTATACAGTTTTAGGTGTTATACGTTGCTATTGTTAATTCATCTAGGTACTCATTCATCTGTCAGACCCGGGAGTAACACCCCAAATCCTCTGTGCATTTCTGAACTAGTCCCATGATTAGTAGCTAGTTCACATAGTAAACAGATATGGTAACATCCGTAAATCGCACAACTTTACTAATAAATAACAACATAGTTTATTACAAGAAAGGCTTACAACCAACAATAAACAAACACAGCGGAAGATGAAGAAGTAGTGGAGTCCAGCTGATCTGCCACAGGCAATCGACTAGGGTAGCGGCCTAGTCGTCGAGATCCACACCGATAGCGAAGTCCTTCTCCTCTGAAATTTATTTGCATTAAGCAAGGGTGAGCACAACTTCCGTGCTTGCAAGTTACACCCAGTAACAGATTATAATGCATGCAAGGATATATCAAAGGAAGGCTTATTGGTTGAATTTGCATAAAGCAATGTTTTCTTTAAATATTTGTACTAAGTTCCAAAGCAGTTATTCTATAACTAAAATTCATTTTATAAATTCTCAAGTTTTATAGTCAGATAACATTCACACAAGATAGGTGAAGGATACCCTCCTATCACATGGCTTCCTGCCCAATTCCCATTTGGATAGAAATCCAAAATCATTTGTGTCAAATCATTTTAAAATCAAAACCAACGTCTAACTTTGAGTGGCTTTGCCAAGCATGTCCATGACTGTGGGCACGGCTATTCGAATAGTTCTTAACACTCTGCAGATGTTGTACAACTTTACCCACATGATATAAATTCTCTAGTTTGTTGGCATCCGTAGATACCACCGCCCACTACCTTAAGTAAGCAGTTTAGAGCACGTGTCAAGGCCTTTACAAAGCTTCATCCTACCATAGTCCCGCCTCGCTAAGGATTCACCCCCTTTGGATAGAAACCTGCCGGGTTTAGACCTCCTCTTGCGCCAAGTGGGAATACATAAAAACTAGGTCATACAAGACACCCATGCAACTGGATGACACTATCACGGTGAAACGTTGCAAATTAGTTAGCCAAGTCCCGCCCACTCAGGACATGTGGTAGTTCGATGTGGCTTAGCAAGATGCGGCTCGAAGACCTGCCCTTAATTGACTTGGGCAACTTTTAATAAAAACCCTAGGTCTCAATCCATTTTCGGATTGAGCCTGTGCATAAACCTGCACCACCATCCATCCATTTCGCCATGACACACCAATGCCATGGATGTCATTTAAACAACATTTGATTTTTGGCTGAAAATTCCCAAATTGAATAATTTTGGGTCTAAGTATCGCTAAGCATAATTTTTATCAAAATGTTCTAGTTAATACAATTGCATAAACTAGATTTTCTTTTATGGTGTCAAGGGGTGACTAATTCAATAACAATATTGGCTATACAATGGAATTGAGAATAACTATAACTTTAAAACAAGAATTTAAATCAACTTTTCCATGACACACAACTTTTCCATGGTGTGGGTCTAAGTACAAATCAACTTTTCCTTTATTTCAATTTTTCAAATCTTTTGCAAACTTCCATGACACACCAATGCCATGGATGTCATTTAAACAACATTTGATTTTTGGCTGAAAATTCCCAAATTGAATAATTTTGGGTCTAAGCATCGCTAAGCATAATTTTTATCAAAATGTTCTAGTTAATACAATTGCATAAACTAGATTTTCTTTTATGGTGTCAAGGGGTGACTAATTCAATAACAATATTGGCTATACAATGGAATTGAGAATAACTATAACTTTAAAACAAAATTTAAATTACTTGAATATAAATACACATGCAATAATAATTTAAAAGCGAATTTAAATAATTTGAAATACTGGGATTTAAATATGATCAAAGGTATAACTTGCCTTGTTTGATTAGTTGATATTCTCAAACGGTGTTGAAATCCAGTTGTCCAAAGTCGTCGAAATCTATACGCATAAACGATCCGAATTCAAATAAAATCCAAATAAAATCCAAAAATTATAAAATAAATATTGGAAGGAAGATATTGACTTTATATGAATTTAGGAAGTTGAATCGAAGAAATTGGAGTTAAGTATGAGGAGAAGAAATTTTTCGGAAGGAGTGAGAATCACATGAAATAATGAATTCGAAAATGAGTTATATCTTGGAATATTCCATTTCGAAAATAAGAAATAAAATGAAATGGCTAACTTGAGGACCCATTTGCTAGACAAAGAAAGAAAAGGAATGAGAGAAGTGTAAGACATGTAGGCTCCATTTGTAAGTGGCTCTAACCAACACATAACAGAGGCAGCCGCGTCTGGCGTATAGGCACCTTGAGGAAGGCGGTGGCGTCGGCGATGTGGCGGCAGGTGGCCGCGAATGAGCAAAATGAAACTCAATGGCGGCGGAGATGATGATGTGAGCGGATTTTAGAAAAACTCACCGAGGAAGCAAGGAGCGAAGAAATGGTTTCGATGTTGTGGCTCGACAAGGTCGGTGGTGACTCGGTGATCTTTAGGCGATGGGAATGGAAGAAAGACATAGAACACATCGAGGCAAACTAAGCGGTGTCGGCGGCTCGGCGAGAGGACCTTTGTTGGCGTCTGATCCGGCGGAGAAGACCTTGGCGGCGGTGGCGTTAGCGTTCGGGCAAATGGAAGGAGTTAGCGGGTGAGATTGGTGGCGATTTGAAGATGGAGGTTGGGAGTATCGGTGCTCACTTATTTAAGCGAAAGCGGCTGCAGTTCGACGAGCGTGAAACGAAAAAAACCCGCGGCGTCTGGCGGTTGGTGGCGTCTTGAGACTCCGTGAACAAGCGGTACCGGAGAAAAGGAAGGAGCCGATATAGAACGCCGTGGTAAAGCTAGAGTGGTGGAGATGGCGTGACTCCACCATAGGAGGAGCAATTGGTCGATGAGCAGCGTTGGTAGGCAGACTTCAACTCAAAATTCGGCCAAACTATGAGGAGAGGGGAGGAGAGGTTTTGGGGGTGGGTTGAGGGTGTAGAGGGGCTCATGGTGCTCACTTTATATAGGGGAGGAGATGCTCGAATCAACAGGAATGTTTGAGAATTAATTGGGCAGTTTCAGGTTGAAATGAAGAACAAAGAAAAGCGCAAAATTGATTGCATGTAGTGGAAAAACGTGCAATTGATGGTATGGTAACGTGGGTGATATTAGTGCGGATGTTTAAGCTTTAGGCGAATGGGTTTTAATGCTTTGAGTGAGGAGAAAGAAGGAGAGGTGGCCCTCGGCCGTTGTTGCACATGGAGCTCGGGCCCGCAGCACAAGAACAACAAGGGGAAGAAGGGAGGATCAAGGGAGGCGGTGGTCGGAGGCGTGGTGGCGGCGATGGTGGCGGTAGCAAGAGACACAGGAGGAAGGTGGGGGCGGCCATTGCTGCTCTCGGGACAAAATACTCAACAAAGAAGGAGAAAAAGCAGTTCGGGAGGTTGAAGAAGATAGGAGAGAAAAGGAGGAATAAAGAATTAAAGAAGGGTTAATGTCAATTAAAAGAAAGAAAAAAAGCTGGCAACTCATTGCATGGTAGCGTGATGTTAAGCATGCGGTGTGGTCTTGGCCTTGGGATGGAGTGACCAGCGAAATTTTTTAATTATTATTTTTTAATTTCCAAATTCAGATTAAACAACAAATCAAATAGATTTTTAGAAAGATGGCAAATAGAGTCCAAAAATTCTAGAAAAATTCACAAAAGTTCCTAGAATTATTTTAAACTTAATAAAAATATTTCCAACTTATAGATAGTAATTAATTTTTAAATAAATTATTTTGGCTTTAAAATAATTAGGGAAGCTTTTAAAATTCGAGAAAATTCCATAAATTAATTAAATTTTTATTTTTCACTTTAAATCAATAAAATTCAGAAAACTCAATAAATTTTCTTTTGAATTTAAAACCAAGAAATTAAATAATTGATTTTTCTTTTAACAAAAAAACTCTTTTTAAATTACGAATATCAAGAAAGAACTTTGTGACTAGAAAATCCAATAAAATAATAACTTTATTAATTTTTATTTTAGTATGAGAACTTTGGGATGTTACCAACTACCTATAAAGGAATCTCGTCCCGAGATTGAAGAAACTAGAAAGAAAGAATCGCACATAGGATAAGTGAATTGAGAGATAAAGAGAATCTATCTTCAAGTTGGCTTTATGTCCAAGGGTGTTGGGTTGTCGATGTTTTTGAAGTGTCGACTCGTCTTTTAAGTTCGAGGAGCATCGATAGGTTAGGAGTTCAATGGATTGTTAGAAAGAGAAAATAACAAAGGGTAAGAGAAAGCTATGAGGAGAGAAGTCTACCCACCTAAGCAAACATTGCACACAAGATTAAAAAGATCTATGTACAGCGTAACAAAGGAAATACACCATACAAATTAAGAAAGCGATTACAATGTTCTACTCGATCGAGATTAAGTAAATTGGTGAAACGACTCAATACAGAATGAGTCTTGGCCAACTTAAACTATATGGCTTGGTCGACAAAAGCGATTTTCAATTTCTGATCTTGATGATCCTTGTATGATGATGCTCTCTTGATGACTTCATGTCTTGTAGTCTTGAGCGTAATGGTATGATCGCGTTGACCAACTATAGAAATTTCTCAAGGGCAAGAGGATCCATTTATCATTATAAAATGGTGAAAGAAGAACGAGGTAAGAAAAGAATTGCTATGAAGAAGCTAAAGATAGATAGATGACCAAGATGAGGAGGGAACAATTTATTTTTCTTGTTATATAAAATAAATTTTGAAGTTTTTCAACTAACGGCCATTCTAACTAGGTCACGACCTACAGTCGATATGGCTCTGATACCATTTCTGTTGAACCCGAGAGTAACACCCCAAATTCTCTGTGCATTTCTAAACTAGTCACATGATCAGTAGCTAGTTCACACAGTAAATAAATATGGTAACATCCATAAATCGCACAACTTTATTAATAAATAACAACGAGATTATTACAAGAAAGGCTTACAAGCCAACAATAAACAAACAATGAAAGGCGAAGAAGTAGTGGAGTCGGTGATCGCCCTGAACAATCATTTGGGAGTAGTGGCCTAATCGTCGAGATCCACACCAATAGCGAAGTCCTTCTCCTCTGAAATTTATTTGCATTAAGCAAGGGTGAGCACAACTTCCGTGCTTGCAAGTTACACCCAGTAATAAATTATAATGCATGCAAGGATATATCAAAGGAAGGCTTATTGGTTGAATTTGCATAAAACAATGTTTTCTTTAATATCTGTACTAAGTTCCAAAGCAGTTATTCTAAAACAAAAATTCATTTTATAAATTCTCAAGTTTCATAGTCAGATAACATTCACACAAGAGAGGTGAAGGATACCCTCCTATCACATGGCTTCCTGTCCAATTCCCATTTGGATAGCAATCCAAAATCATTTGTGTCAAATCATTTTGAAATTAAAACCAAAGTCTAACTTTGAGTGGCTTTGCCAAGCATGTCCATGACCATGGACATGGCTATTCGAATAGTTCTTAACACTCTACAGAGATTGTACAACTTTGTCCACATGACATGAATTCTCTAGTTTGTTTAGTATCCGTTGATACCACCGCTCACTACCTTAGGTAAGCAGTCTAGAGCACGTGTCAAAGCCTTTACAAAGCTTCATCCCACCGTAGTCCCACCTCGCTAAGGATTCACCCCTTTGGATAGAAACCCACGGGTTCAGGCCCCCTCTTGCGCCAGGTGGGAATACATAAAAAGTAGGTCATACAAGACACGCCGCATAGCCGGATGGCGACCACGGTGAAACGTTGTAAATTAGTTATCGAGTCTCGCCCACTCGGGACATGTGGTAGTGCGATGTGGGTTAGTGTCGGGTCCCGGGTAATCAATCACGAGACCCTCTGTGCATTACGAGCTAGTCCGGGATCGGCGACTAGCTTCGCCGCAGTTTCAACATCGATGTCATCAACACCATACAACAAACTATAGGCGAAGAGCAGATTAATATTAATAGAAGCAAAAGACCTTATGGTCAAGGTTTTCTGAGTTGCCACAGGGGCTTACAACAAAGAGAGCTTGCAGCGGAAACACAACACTCGCTCGTGGGAGCCATTCGACATGCCCACGAACAATCGAATGGAGGGCGTCTCTAACGCATGGTCTTCGAAGAACTCCTATTCAAAGAGCTTGGAGCTCCTAGGGTCCTCTTCGGCGACTGATCAACCAGAGGGCATAAAGCTATGAGTACTTTGAATGTACTCGGCAAGTCATAGGGAAATGTATGCAAATAGTATTCATGCCAGGCTTGACAAGGATAGATGTATGGTTACTTTGCAGAAAGTAGAATTGACTGAAAATACAGTAGGTAGATTGCAAAGCACGAGTTGAAAGGTTAATACATAAGTAATCAAGTTTCTTCGAAACAACACGTGAACACCCTGTTCACTTGCCAGACCACTCGTGAACACCTTGTTCACTTCGCAGACCACTCGGAACCAACCACGACCACATTTTTGAGAAAAAGTCTACCCCTTTGCATGAAATCACCAGGCATTGTCCATAACCGGGGACACGGCTAGTCGAATAGTTTTACACTCTGCAGAGGTTGTACAGCTTGACTGTAACATCCCAAATTTCCTGAGTTTTCGAAAATTTTAAATTTTTTTTAAAAATAACCATTTGGTTTTATTAATTTGCTAAAGCTTAATTTGAAATTTAGAATTAAAAGCAATTTAACTTGAATTAATCAACTTCAATTAATTCAAAAGTTGGTTTAGTTGAGTTTTGTTGGATCTTAATTGGGTTTTCCTTTTGCCCTAAGTTAAAAATAATTATTTGCAAAAATTAAAAGCAAAAGTTAAGCTGAAAATATTTTTACTAAGTTCTAAATAATTCAAGAGATTTACGTGAATTTTTCTTGAATTTTTGAATGACTTTAACTATTTTCTAAAAGGTTTTTGCTTTTACGGTATTTTCTAAAATAAAAATCCTCAAAATCCCCTTCTCTTGTTTGGGCAATTTCTTGACCCATTTTCCCCTCTTGCGTGGCCCATGTCGGCCCGCTTAAGCCTTGTGCATCTTCTTCCTCGATCCTTAGTCAGATGGAATCGGATGGCTCCTGACCACGCCCGTCTTTGCCGCTTTCGCTGCTCTCTCTCTCTCTTGCCCTTGAGCCCATCCGTCGGCCCGCCACGCCTCGTCTCCTGGTCATCTTCAACCTCCGCCGCACCTGCCACGCGCCTTGCCTCGAATCTCGCCGGGCCCCATCGCTTCCTCGCCATGCCCTAGCAACCTACCTCGTCCCATCCGGTTGAGCCGCCCATCCCCGCCTCCGCCACACCCGTGCGCCCCCGCTTTTCCCTCTTCTCCGCGCGGTCAAGCCGGCACCCGCCGTCCGCCATTAATGGCCGACAACCTCTCCTACTCCTCCGGGTCACCCCGAGTCCTATAAATGTGAGCATCGGACCGCCTCCTCTCTCTCTCTTTCCCTCATCCCACTTCCCTCTCTCCTCCGAGCTCGCCCGTATTTTGAGCTCAACCTGCCGCCGAGCTTAGCTCACTTGCATGGCAAATCAAGCTGCTTTCTGCACACACTGGTGCCTCACTCCTCCCGGAGGCCACGAGCCCGCCGCCGTCGTCGTCGCTTTTCTCCTCACTAGTGACCTCCGTGCTTGCGCGCGTCATCAAGGCGTCGCGCGCAACTCCGTGAGCTCCTCTTGGCGTTGGTGTCCTCGCCGTCGGCCATGCGCGCCATCGCGCCGGCGACCATCGGGCGGCGGCGCGCCTACTCGGGTCAGCGTGGCTGCCACCGTGGCGCGCCGTCGTGACCACCTCGGCCCTGGCGATGTGGTGCGCCTCGTCGGCAAAGCGCAGGCGATCAACCCAAACACCCGCCAGCAGTGTGAACCGGTCCACATACACCCATCTCATTGACAGTGGGCCCCACATGTCAATTGCATTTATTTTAATTATTTCGGCTGAAAATCCCTCTGTTGACGTCAGCTGACGTCATATTCGTCTTTTCCTTTGCAAAAATAATTCCAGAAATTAGGGAAAACCCTAATTTCATCATTTCATGTGTTCTTCAAACTTCCTTTGGCCATAACTTCCTCATTCGAACTCCGATTAGTGATTCAAATTCTAAATTCATATTAATTCCTTGTCTTCCTACTAGTATTTATTTAGTATTTATTTGGAATTTATTTGGAGTTGTTTTATTTATTTAGCTTTGTTACATGCGTATAGATTAGGTGTTTGGAAGACTTCGTGGACCCAACGACCAAAGCATCTCTACTCTTCAACGAAGGCAAGTCATAGACCTTTGATCATATTGAACCCATCTTTATAAAAGTATATTATTTGATATAAACATGCATCGCTAATTTTATAATAAATGGTTTTGGGAATTAGTTAATTACCTAATTGCCATTATGCCTCCTTGATAATTTGTGAATGGCATGTATCCTTGAATGACATAATCCTTAGACACCTTAGGATGGTTAATTATTGGTTGGACATTATTGCAATACCAACATGGGTGCGTATTATGCTTAGCCATGCTTTAGTTATGCGATGGTCTCATGATCACATACTCAAAAATGATTGAACTTGACTTAATGATATATGAAACTATGGTGCGATACCACTGTTGTGCAATTGTGGTGCGAGATCACCGTTGTGTCAATTGTGGTGCGATGTCGTTGCTATTAAAATTTGTTGTGCCATGGCAAGGGTTGTCACTTGGCTGGGTTGAACGAAAATGATTTAAGCTCGGGCGAGTGGTTGGATGGAAAAAGAGAATCATTGAGGCAATCACGGGAGGCATATTATTAGAATGCAGGGAGGTACTTAGGTGCGCGAGGCACATGGAATGCGGAAAGTCTTGCATGAGCAACCACTAAGGACTTAACCTTGAACCATTGATCTGGGCCTTAACCGTACAACCACATTTCTAGACTGGGATAGACTTGGCCGACTAATTAGCAATGTTTTGGTTCGGCTATGTTTTGGTTGGGAATGGCGCAAGAGGGGGCCCGTAATGGTAGCATTAGCGAGGCGAGCAGGAAGTCAAAAGCAGAACTTTGTAAAAGCCTTGTCACGTGCTCTAGGCGCTTACCTAAGGAAGTAAGCGATGGCATAGATATATGCCAAACAAACTAGAAATTTGTGTCTTGTGGGTCAAAATTGTACAACCTCTGCGAGTGTAAAACTATTGAATAGCCATGTCCCGGTTATGGGCATGCACAGTGATTTCACGCATGAAGTGGTAGATCTTTATCAAAATGTTGGAATGGGTTGATCGAATCTTGTAGATGGTTGATGGTTGGGAAGTGAACAGGGTGTTCACTAGTTGTTTCAAAGAAAATTGATTACTTATGTATTAACCTTTTAAATTGTGCCTTCCAATCTACTTACTGTATTTAATGTCAAATATTGCTTTCTGCAAAATAGCCATAAAGCTATCCTTGTCAAACCTTGCATGAATATTACTTGCATACATTTCTCTGCAACTTGCTGAGTACATTCAAAGTACTCACGACTTTATGCCCTCTGGTTGATTAGTCGCCGAAGAAGAACCAGGAAGCAACGAGTTCTACGAGGAAGACTACTTTGAAGACTATGCGAATTAAGTCGCGTCCTCCACTCGATTGCCTGTGGACATATTGGGTGATCTCCTCCAGTGTTTGGTTTCATTGCAAGCTTTCTTTTGTTGTTAAGCCTGTGTGCAGCGTTGTAAGACTTGACCATAAGGTCCATTTGCTATTAAATATTAATTTATGCGCTTCATCGTAGTTTGGTGTATGGTTTGATTACACCAATGTTGCATTGTGTGCACTAGCTCTTGATCCGAGGAATAGTGTGGATATACAGGAGGTCTGGATCCGGAGATCGAGGTCCGACATTGACCCACAAGACACGACCTCTCTAGTTGGTTGGGCACCCATCGATGCCCCTGCTCACTACCTTAGGTAAGAAGTCTAGAGCATGTGACAAGGCCTTTACAAAGCTCCATTTTGACTCGGATTTGCTCGCTAAGGATTCGCCTTCCTGGCCCCCTCTTACGCCATTCTAAACCAAAAGCAGAACCGACTCAAAGCATTGCTAATTAGTTGGCGGGGCCACCCATAATGAACTTGTGGTTGCGATATGGCCCGGATCAATGGCTTGTAAGGTTAAGTCCTTAGTGACTATTCGGTGAGACATCCACATCCCAATGTGCTTCTGCACCCCTTTACTACGATCACTCATCAGAGTATAAATCATTTTGGGTTCAACCCGGCCAAATGACCACCTAGTCATGGCACAATAAATTTTAACAACGATGGCGCCATACAATTCTATATATCATTAAGTCAAATTCATCATCATTGAATCATGAGATCGAGAGAAATCGTATAACTAAAGCATGTCTAAGTATTATCGCACCCATGTTGGTATCTCAAAGATGTCCAACTAAGATTACCCAACCTATGGTGTCCAAGGGTACATGTGAACATGTAAAACACAAGTATTCAAGGAGTCATACCGTCGAGTAGGTATTTAGCTATTTCCCAAACCATTTTTATACAATTAGCCATGCATGTTGGCATAAAACAATGTAATTTTGCAAAGTTGAGTGCGACATGATCTATGACTTGCCTTCGTTGAAGAGTTGAGATGCTTGATGAGGTAAATCGGGTCCAAGAACTCTTAAGAGAAGCTGGAATCTACTACGTCTGAAAAGCACCAAATAAATACAACAAATCCAAACAAAACCAAAGACTACCAAACTAGAACCAAAAAGAAAGGTGAGGGGGAGGTCCTAAGGAGGAGGTCTGAGGAGGTTAAGGGGGTCTGAGGAGGAGGTCCTTTGAAGAATGCGACTACTCAATGTGGTCGTCTGAATAATACAAAGGGATACTACTACATAGCGTGGTCGTAGGAGAAAGGAAGAAACATGCGCGGAGGAACTCACGGGGCGAGAGAGAGAGAGAGAGAGAGAGAGAGAGCGACGAATGACCACGGGCACTCAGGTGAATCCTTGGCTGACAAGGTGGTCAAAGGCAGCCTTGAGCTCCAGTGAGCTCCTTGGCGATGAGGAGGCGATGGCACTGCTCAGTAGCGCTCCTTGGCAATGAGGAGGCGGCAGGCTCTCAGTGGACGGTGGAGAAATACAAGCATGGGCCGGGTGAGAGCAAGAGAGTAGGGTGAGAAAAAGGAGATGAAAGAGGGCTACTCGGGCTTTTATAGCTTGGGGAGATGGGAGGTCGTTGAGAGACTCGGAGGCACCACGAGTTCAAGGGTAGGTGGAGGAGGAGGCGGGGTGGGTAGGGGAGGAGACAAGAGGCAGTCTGCTGAGCGATAGCATTGTCTGACCTATGACATTTAATCGCTAGGACTTTCGTCGTGATGACCTGACGGAAGGAAGAAGAATCTGAGTGGGGTGACGGTGGGGCTAGTCAACACTCGGGCGAGTGGTCCCACCAAAGGGAGGTCGTGACCAACGAGGAGGTCATGACCGGTCTCGGGACCACGGAGGTCTCCAGGATCACCTAGGAGGTCTCTTAGGACCACCAAGAGTGCAGATTGAGGGGAGGTCCAACGGGAAAAAGGAGCAAGCGAGAGAAAGGGATTCTCAAACACGAGAGAACTCCGGCCTCAAAACAAACCAAACTCGAATTAATTGAAGTTGGATTTAGTCATTTTAAACACTTCTAATTCAAAAATCTCAAGTTAAGCTTTAGAACTTCAACAAAACTAAATGGTTATTTTTATTTTGAAAACTCAAAAAGCTCAGGAAAACTGGGACGTTACAAACCTACACCCCTTAAAGGGAATCTCGACCCCGAGATTCAGGCTGACTAAAGAATAGGTGCGGAAACTCGGCCTTCAAGTCTTCTTCATGCTCCTAGGTGACTTCCTCTTCAGTGTGGTTGTTCCACTGAACTTTGCAAAAATAGAGGATCTTGCTTCTTGTCACTCGCTCGGACACTTCTAAAATCTTGATGGGTTGCTCCTTGTAGGTGAGGTCTTGCTACAGGTCAACGGCTTCTACGGGCATCTGCTCTTCTGGCACACACAAACACTTCCTCAATTGCGACACATGGAAGACATCATGCACATCTGACAACTGGGGCGGGAGCTCCAGTTTGTAAGCAACTTCTCCCCTTCTGACCAGTATTGGAAAGGGTCTGATGTATCGAGGTGTAAGCTTCCCACTTATTCTAAAGCCACGCATTCCTTTGAGAGGTGAAACCTTTAGATACAATGATCTCCTGGTGCGAAAGCTAAGTATCGACGACGGTTATCCGCATAACTTTTCTACCTGGTCTGAGATGTTCTCAGCTTCTCTTTGATTGACTTAACTTGATCTTCGGCCTTTTTCAGAATATCAGGTCCAAGCACTTGTCCTTCGCCTGAGTCGGTCCAATATAATGGTGTTCGTCATTTTATTCCATAAAGAGCTTCGAACAAGGACATCTGCAGACTTGATTGATAACTGTTGTTGTATGAAAACTCTGCGTAAGGCAACATTTGATCCCAGCTGGTCTGGTTCTCCAGAGCACAGGCTCTCAACATATCTTCTAGGATCTGATTTACTCTTTCCGTTTGCCATCTGTCTGAGGATGGTAGGCTGTACTGAAATTTAGATTAGTATCCAGAACACTGTGTAGTTTCTGCCAGAATCTGGAGGTGAACTGAGATCCTCGATCCGACACGATCTTCTTTAGTACTCCATGTTGACATACTATCTTAGCCATATATAATTCTGCATGTTTGTCTCTTGAGTAGGTGGTCTTGACCGGGATGAAGTGTGCAACTTTTGTCAGGTGATCTATAATTACCCAGATAGAATCATATCCCACTTGGGTTCTTGGCAGACCGGTGATAAAATCCATGCCAATTTCTTCCCACTTCCATTCAGGTATGCTCAACAGTTGCAAGAGTCCAGCAGGTCTCTGGTGCTCGGACTTAGCTCACTGGCAAATATCACATTGTGCTACATAATCAGCGATCTCACGTTTCATGCTAGGCCACCAGTACAATTCCTTGAGATCTTGATACATCTTAGTGCTTCCGGGGTGAATGGAGTACAAGGTTTCATGGGCTTCCTTGAGTATCAACTGCTTGAGCTCTCCATGGTCTGGTACACAAATACGCTTGTCGAACTAGACGGTTCCTTGTTCATCTTTCGAAAATCTTAGGGATTTACCCTTCTTCATGTTTCTTTTGATCTCCATGACATCTGCATCTTCTCCTTGGGCCTTCCGGATCTGATCTTGGAGAGTTGGTTGCACTTCCAGAGCATCTAAGTAACCTTCTTCAACCAATTCCAGCTTGAACTTCTGAAATTCTTCGTGTAGTGCTAATTTGGTTTTCCTTGATCATTAGAGTATTATAGTAGACCTTTCTACTTAAAGCATCGGCTACCACATTAGCCTTTCTGGATGGTAATGGATTCCCACATTGTAATATTTGATCAACTCAACCATCTTCTTTGTCTCATATTGAGATCGACTTGAGTGAAAATGTACTTCAAACTTTTATGGTCGATGTAGACTTCCACGGCGATTCTGGAGTGAGGTAATGGTGCCATATCTTTAAAGCATGCACTATGATGACCAATTCTAAGTCATGAGTGGGATAATTGGCTTTATGAGGCTTTAGCGGCGGGAAGCATAAGCTACCACTTTCCTTTCTTGCATCGAGACACAAGAGACCTTGGCGAGATGCATCATGAAAAATCTCAAAGTCCTTCGAACATCGGTAAGATCAACCACAGGCGGTGGTCAAACACTTCTTTAACTCTTGAAAACTCTGCTCGCATTCTGACGTCCAAGCATACTTCTTTTCCTTCTTCAGCAACTGAGTGAGAGGTCTTGCTATTTTGGAGAATCCTTCTATAAATCTGCGGTAGTAACTTGCCATTCCAAGGAAACTTCTGATATGAGGCACTGACTTGGGTGACTCCCAATTAAGCACATCCTTGACTTTGCTAGGATTGACGGCGACTCCTTCTGCAGACAAGACGTGTCCCAAAAAGGTGACTTCCTTCATCCAAAACTCACACTTGTCGAATTTAGCATAGAGTTGATGATCTCTAAGCTTGTTCAGGACTAAGCGAAGGTGCTCTTCATGCTCTTCTTCACTGTTAGAGTATACTAGAATATCGTCAATAAAGATAATGATGAACTTATCTAGATACTCTATGAATACTTTATTCATCAAGTTCATAAAGTAAGCCGGGGCATTAGTCAATCCAAAAGACATGACCGTGTACTCATACAGTCCATAACGGGTTGAGAAAGTTGTCTTGGTTATATCCTCTTGGCAAATCTTCAATTGATGGTATCTTGACCTCAAATCTATCTTGGAGAACACTCCGGCTCCCTTCAGTTGGTCGAACAGATCATCAATCCTGGGCAGAGGGTACTTGTTCTTGATGGTGACTTCGTTGAGTGAGCGATAATCCACACAATCCGCTGGGTACTGTCCTTCTTTGCAACAAAGATCACTAGGGCTCCCCAAGGTAAAGAACTTGGTTTGACAAAACCTTTAGCTTGCATCTCCTCAATCTGCTTCTTCAGCTCGACCAAGTCGTCCATAGGCAGACGGTAGGGTCTCTTGGAAATTGGTGCAGTTCCAGGAACTAGATTGATAACGAACTCTAAGTCTCTGTCTAGTGGCATTCTAGGTAACTTATCCGGAAAGACATCTAGAAACTCATCGACCACTGGCACATCTTCTAAAGATACTGCCTTAACACTGCAAACTATTGCTCTATCATGCTTCTCCAAGGAGGCTTCAAATTTTACTTTAATCCCAACTAGACTGACCAAGGTGATGCTTCTTCCACCACAATCTAAAATTGCTTGGTGATTAGTAAGGCAATCCATTCCCAAGGTCACATCTAAGGACTTGGTGTCGATGATGATCAGGTTGGCTAGAAATTCTACCCCTTCTATGATCATCTTAACTTGTGGGCAACCCTGGTTCGTACTTAACTCCGAACCGAGGGATTGAACCAACAAGGTGGCTTTAAGAGTTGAAACATTCAACTGATGCTTTGCAGCAAAAATTTGAGAAACAAATGAATGTGAAGCTCCAGAATCAAACAAAACAGTAGCAGGTGCTGAATTTACTGCAATGCGGTGGAAGTAAAAGAGGTTTGTTCAAAACTTCAAGAGGAATTTCAGAAGCTGAAGCTAGAAGTGGTATCTGAAGGTTTCGTGGCTAGTTTGGAAGTGCAGTCTACTTTGGAGCAGCAGATTGATGAAGCTCAACCAAATGATTCAGAGTTTTCAGACATCAAGAAGAAGATGGCAGAAGGGAAGTTCAAAGACTTCACCATAGATGATCAAGATATACTGTGGATTAATGGACGTATCTACGTACTAGATGTTGATGGTTTGAGGTAGCTAATTTTGAAGAAAGCCCATGATTCCAAGTATGCAATTCACCCTGGTAGTACTAAGATGTACCAGGATGTTAAGAACAAGTTTTGGTGGCCGTCTGAAGCGAGGCGTCGCGAAATTCGTTGCCTTGTGCGGCGTGTGTCGAAAGAATCAAGCGAACATCGAGACCAGCGGTCTGTTGCAACCTTTGAAGATTCTAGAGTGGAAGTGGGAAGAAATCGGAATGGATTTCATTACCGGTTTATCCAAGACTCAATCGGGTTACGATTCGATTTGGGTAATAGTGGATCGTGTTGGACGAGAAAGGCGACTAGAGGGGGGGTGAATAGGAGCACGCTCACTTTTTACTTTGATTTGGATTCAACACCAATGTCACTCCGATAGCTATGAAAGCTATGAAGATCATTCTACAAGTATAGCGGAAGCCTTGTATTGAATCCTAATAAAAAACCCCAAGCATAGCAATCAACAGACACAAAGATAGGTTGAAGAAACCAAAATCGGTTCAACCATAGTTATATGGGCGGTTGTACCAATGATCGGTACAACCCATGAGTAAGCAGCAGATTCAACCAATGATTGGTTCAACCACAATTATAAGGCGGTTGAACCGATTTCCTTGGAGCAGTAGGCAGCGAAAACTAAAAGTGGCACAACTTTTGATCCACCTAGCCAAACTCCACGAAATTTCAACCACCTTCCTAAAGATATTAGGAACCTATTCCAATCAAAGATCATAGAGATCCATGCCAAAGTTCCTATCTTTTTCAATTTAAGCGAAGGTGGTTCAAAAAGCAAGCCAAATACAAAATATGATCTAGAGACTTGCTCGTGGGTGGTTGATGATCAAGATGATCCTAGATGGGTTCCCACATGTCACAACAAGTTAGATCATGGCAAGAAACCAAGCAAAAACTTCATGGATCAAAGAAAGACCCCAAATCACCAAATAGAGAAAAGAAAGCAAATGAACTCATCTTTGAGAGAACTTTCTTTGGATTGATTTGATATGGTATTGGTTTCTGACCACTCCATCAATGGAGGACAAAGACTCAATACATGAGCACGAAATCAAATCCAACTCTCTAGAACCCTAACCTCTAACTATCAACTCCCTTAGCACAAAAGCAAAACTAGAGTTTACAAGTAATGAAAGGGTTGAGAGAGGTGCGACCACCTCCCTCCTCTATTTATAGTGGAGGCTTAGAGCTTCTAGAAGATTGAACCTAATGGGCTCCGTTAAGGCCCACACATAAGCAGGTTACATACATACGTATTTTAAAGCGTCGTCTTCTCCTCTTGACCTAATCCGCTTCACCTTGCTGTGAGTTGGCAAAAGATCACCAAAGGCGGTATTTGGTAAAATTACCAAAATACCCTTCTCGATCTTTTTGCAAAGACCGAGTCCCAAGCTGCATGAAGCACCTCCCATGCTTAGCATCACGTGTAGGTTGATCGGCGGCTCTCATCATGTCGGCAAGTCTCTCTCATCCAAGCTCCCACCGAAACCACCATGGCACTTGCACCAACCCGTCTTGCTTGATCGAACCGTCGCCGAAGCCGCCCGATTCGGTCACCTTTATCCTTTTGCACCATGCTTGACTCCATTGACCTCACTTTGGCATCCCGATCATTTTGGACCTCGGCTCTCCAAGCTTAGTCCGATCATCCTCGCCAAGATTGACCGTCATTGACCTCAAAGCAACTTTGCACAACAATAGACAAAAGCGATTTGGGAACAAGTTCTTCACAACTTGACCCAAGTTAGTCAAAACATGCATCATGCAACACATATGCCATGAAACCCATGAATTTGACCTAACCCAACACTCATCGCCACCGATTGGCGATGAGCGACAAAACATTCAAACTTGACGAAAATTAGTGATTCAACAAACCTTTAACGACATTGCCAATTGTAACATCATCCTAAGATCGTGCGCATATCCCCATGATATCCACGGATCGCAACAAAATGCCCATTTCTTGCCAGTCAAAACCACTTACATAGGAGATCGCATTGCAGTGCTGTATATGTCAAGGATTGTCAGTTTGTATGGTGTGCCTAAGAAGATAGTGTCAGATCAAGGATCTCAGTTCACATCCCGTTTTTGGCAGAGTTTGTATGAAGCCTTAGGGACTCACCTGAATTCGATCTGCGTATCACGCCCGAACGAAGACGGTGAAAGAGTTAATAAGATATCGGAGGATATGTTGAGAGCTTGTGCTCTATCTAATGCTACCCGCTGGGATAAGAGTTTGCCGTATGCAGAATTCTCTACAACAACAGTTATCAAGCTAGTCTACAAATATCACTGTTTGAAGCTTTGTATGGTCGTGCCTGCAGAACCCCGTTGAATTGGTCAGAAACGGCGGAATGTTAGGTTTTTGGCCCAGATATTATTCAAGAAGCAGAAGAGCAAGTGTCTATGATCCGAGAGAGATTAAAGATAGCTCAGTCGAGGTAGAAGAGTTATGCTAATAATCGTCGTCGTGATGTCAGTTTCAAGCTAGAAGATTTTGTTTATCTTCGAGTTACGCCAATTAGAGGTGTAAAGAGGTTTCATGCCAAAGGGAAGCTTGCCCCTCGGTATGTTGGTCCGTTCAAGATTTTGGATCACTGTGGAGAAGTAGCTTACCAGTTGGAGTTGCCGCAGTCGCTAGCAGGAGTACGTGATGTCTTTCATGTCTCTCAGTTGAAGAAGTGCCTTCGTGTGCTAGAAGAACAAGCCCCGCTGGAATCAACTGAACTGAAAGAAGACCTCACCTACAAAGAGTAGCTAGTCAAGATTTTGGATGTCGCGGAGCGTCAGACCAGAAGCAAGACAGTTCGTTTCTGCAAAGTTCAGTGGAACAACCAGTAAGAAGGTGAAGCAACGTGGGAGCGTGAAGAAGAGTTGAAAGCCGAGTTCCCTAGCCTTTTCTCTAGCTAGCTTGAATCTCGGGGTCGAGATTCCTTTAAGGGGGGAGGTTTGTAACATCCCAATTTTCTGAGCTTTAAAAATCCTTTGAATAGTTAGTAGGCAGAAAATTCACCATTTGAATTTATTTGAATTTAATTCAAAAGCTTAACATTGGCCTTGAGTAGCAAAACAATTTAATATGACTAAAGCCAACATGAACAATGGTCAAACTATTTTATTTGGATTCTATGTGCTTGGATATATTTTCTAGATTTTTTTTAGAATTTTTCCAAGTTCATTTGCTAATTTCTATTGCTTATTTGAATTTTTGGTATTTTCTAAAAAGGAAAAGGTATTTAAAATCTCAAATCCTCTCTTGGGCCGAATCTCTTCAGCCCAACTCCTATTCCTCCACGCGTGGCCCGCTTGCAGCCCATTCACGCGCACGCTCGGTAGCCCGTTCTGCGTCGCGGCTTGCCTCGCTGACCGGTGGCCCCGCCGAGTCGTCATCCCCACTGCGTTTCTCCCTCACGGAGCTTCGTTCTACAAAAGGGGAAACGGCCCGGATTCTTCGTGCGGACTCTTCCATCTAGAAGCCTTATCCCTCCCGCACCTGTTTTGGTTGAATTCGAATTTTGAATTCGTCTCTATCCCCGTTTCCTCGCGAGCTCGTTTCGGGTTGTTTTGATCTCCGCCACCATTGCGCATACAGCCATCCCGACTCCTATAAATAGCCCAGAGCATCATACATCGCCCGCACCAAAACCCCTCAAGCTATTGCACCCCTTAAGCCCTAGCACCGCTGTAATTCCCCATCTAGGGTTTTCGGCCGAGCTTCTTCATTGTCGAATTGCGCCACCACTGTGGTCGCCTCATCGTCGTCAAGCACGCAGCTGAGTCTGCCATCACGAGAGCCACCCCTTGGACCTCTTCGCGTCACGGAGCGGCCGGGTCATCGTCCGACAACAAGCGAAGCTAAATCGCCGCCTCAAGCTACGCCACCCATGCCCCGATGTCCCCGACCACCCATGAGCACACCCCTAGGATCACAATAACCCCCTCTACCCCCTGGTACCACCCAGTCCCACTGGCAAGCCGCCGTTCGCCGGTGACCATCGGGTCCAGAGCCGCCGATCCGACGTGGCCTCGCCGCGTCAGCTGCCACCTCCCTCCTTTGCCTGCGTGTCAGCCAGTTGGTGCCCACGTGTGCACAACGTGTGTGCATACGTGGCATAGCTAGCTAGCCTCGATTCTGAGGCTTAGTGAACCGAGTTCACCGTGAGCCGTGAGACTGATGTGTGGGTCCCACACGTTAGGGTTTTCTTTTATTTTTATTAATTCCATAATTTCCATCGCTGACGTCATCCTTGCGCAGTATTCCGATTTTTCTCTTAAGAAATAATTCGGGAAATTCGGATAAATCCTATTTTAGGGTTTTTCTTCAGATTCAAACTTCCAAAGCTCATATGTTTTGCATCCGAACTCCAATTGAGCCCATTCAAATTTCTAAATTCATATAAATTCAAGATCTATTTATCTGAGATTTTTATTTAATTTTTAGAGTTTGTTTTACCTCTGTTATTTATTTATTTTGTTTGTTTGCTTCATTTGTGAGTAGACATCGATACTGCGGGAAGGTTTGAAGAAGAAGGAGCACCTCAAGACCAAGATCAATATCTAGACCTTTTCCAAGGCAAGCTATACCTTTGACCATCTTGATTCTCAGTTTCTAAAAATTACTTCGATTCAAATTATTGCATTTAATTCAAGTAATTATTTAAATGCTTTTGGGTATAGTTAATGATCCAAATTGTTATAATTCCTTATCTACTTGATATGTCATAATCTTTTGTCACTCTAGCATTGGTTTATTTAGTTGGTAATATCGTAGCACCAACGTGGGTTGGTTAGATACGACTAGTTTGCTTAGCTATGCCACGAGTCATCATTTCATGTAAACTGCTATTACAACTTGACTAAGTGATTATAGAACTGTGTGATAAAACTGTGTGTACTATGTGCTATTACTCGTGTTGGCATGTGTTGCACTTAACCAACTGGGTGGTAAAAGATTTGGACTGAGGCAAGGGGGTGGATACTGTGTGAATCGATGGGTATGTGTGCTGTGTGCATGGGAATATTAATCGTGTGGCATAGTTAGTATATGGAAGTCTTACCTTGGTCAATTAAGGACTTAACTTTGTGCGCCATTGAACCGAACCTTCTTGTGCGACCACATACTGTTATGGGGCGGGCCTAACTTAGTAAGTTATGAATTCTTGACATTGATTGCTCAGGCAGTAGGTTAGGCTCTGTGAAAGGGTGGAGGTGTGTACTACCATGTAGTCGCATCGCAGGACAGTTCGCCGCTTCCCTGTCCAATAGTATGTGTCGTACCATCCACTGTGTATAGTTTGGTATGACGGTTTGTAAGCACATCGGGAGTGTTAATGTTAAGGTGAAGTTTCCGAAACGTTTTGTTATGATTAGTGCTTACAACACTGGTTGTATCGTGTGGTTAAAGTGTACAAACTCTGCAGGGTGTTAATTAATCTATTCGAATAGCCGCATCCATGGTCATAGACATGCTCGGGAATTTCACACGAGGGGTAGTTTTCATAAAATATTTGGGAAGGGAGTTGTGTGATCTAAATCATATGGCTGTGTGAATAACCTGTTTAGGTTGTGTGTGTCTTTATGAAATCAAACTGTTAAAATTAACTATTGTTTATTTGTGTTACTTTTTTTTCTTTTAATCTATTATTTGTATTCAAATTGCAAATGTTGCATTTCTGCAAAATAACCACAGAAGCCATTCCTTTGGAATAAGCCAGCATGTATATTTGCATTTTTGTGGTATGGCTTGCGAGTACAGTTGTGTACTCATGCTTGTTGTAAAACATACAACAGAAGAGGAGTCATCGCCCGCATTCGAGGAGAAGTTCATCGAAGGTACTTGATCGTAGGGTCTTGATCCCAGTCGGTTGCCTGTGGTGAATTGATGGGAGGCCGCTGCCATTTCTGTTTTTGCTTCTATTTAATTCTCTATTAGCCCTGCGTGGCTTAATAAATGTAAACTCGACCATAAGGTCAAAACCCTTATTTGTTAATCAAATTATTCGTTTATGTTATTAATAAACTTGTGTGGATCGATATTTACCTATGTTGACACTATGTGCACTAAGCGTGATCTGGACTAGTGCATTATACGGAGGGTCGAGAATTGTATTTACGGGTCTCGGCAGGCTCCGTCCTACTCTGGCATGGAGGTCTGGTGGAGTATCTCCCAAGTTGGATTAGGCGGTGATGGACCTTGCTTCAAGAGACAATTCTTTGGCGTAATGTCCCAATTGATGGCGGTTGAAACAGTGATCCTGCTGACATGATTGTTGTTTCTTGGCTGCTTTGGTTGTTGTTCTTTGGGTGTGAAAACTGGAGTAACGGTAGGCGTTGTCGTAGAGGTCTGGAAACAGGGAGAACAAAGCGGCGAGGAGTTGTGCATTCATTACGGCTCTTTGCGGATGACCTTGATGGGTACCATGCTGTATCGCCTTCCTTTTATGAAATTCTGTAAGCTCGTGGTGAGACTCTTCTATAAGCATAGCTTTGTTCACTAGATGCTGGAAATCCGTATGGTCGTTGCCAATGACTTGAACCTTCAAGTTAGGGTGGAGTCCTCGCTTGAAGCGCTTCTGATGTGCATCGTCTGTGGCAACGTCCTCTGGAGCATAACGAGAGAGTTGAGTGAACTTGTTGAGGTATTTACCCATGGACGTGTTTCCTTGGCGGAGCTCACAGAGCTCATTCTTCTTCATTTCTATCTTTCCATCGGGAATATGGGAGTGGCGGAAGGCTTTAGAAAACTCAGCCCAACTGATGTTCTGGTGGTCTTCATGGGCGGCGCAGTAGTTCTCCCACTATTCCACGGTGGTGCCTTCTAGCTGGTGTGCAACATACAAAACTTTTTTACGGTCGTCACACCGGGTGATGGCAAGCTTATTTTCGATAGAGTGCAACCAGTTATCTACGTCCAATGGCTCGGAGGAGCTGGAGAATGTAGGTGGTCGAGTCCTCATGAATTCGGCCATTCTTGACTGAGGGAAAATGGGTGGTGGCGGTGGTGACATGGCGGCTGCTTGGTTGTTCTGGTTCAGCATTGCAAGAAGAGCAGCAGCTGTCTGATTTTGTTGAGTCTTCATCTGGTTCATGTTTTGCATCATTGCATTCATCAGCTGCGTCTGGACTGCTATGAACTGTCCCAAACCCTGATATGTGGTTGCGGCTGGAGGAGGTAGTGGTGGCTGTGTGAAGGGATCCACTGACTCATCTTGACTTGCCGAATTACGGATTTGGATCATCTGCACGAATCTTCCCATGCTTAATAGATGAGGAGAAGAAAGCACGATAGATAAGAGGGAAAAGCACAATAGGCGAGAGAGAGCAAGGGAGAAAACAGAGGCACTAAGCGGGGGGGGCGGTTAAACCCAGCGAGCAAATAGCGGGAGAGCTATTAGAGGCAACAAAACTCAAGCAGAAGATCCTAATTACCGGACTAAACGATATTGGAACTAAGAAGGGCAGCCATGCTAAAGCACCTCTAACCTAACTTATCTGGAAGGTCGATTTAAAGCGAAGCTCAATCCTATTGAGATCATCGAGATGAGATGGATCAATTTAAATTTTGAACACAAAGTGTCAGAAGAGATCAGGTGTAAGATTCTAAGAATGAGGTGAGAAGAGATTAGATTAAGATGAGAACATAATAGAATAAGATGAGAGAAGAATAACTACTCATGTTACTCTGTTGGTTTGATTTATAAAATAAAATTTTGAAACTCTTGACTAAAGCGACTATGCTAACTAAGGTTACGTCCTACAGTCAATATGGCTCTAATACCACTGTTGTCGGGTCCCTGGGTAATCAATCCCGAGACCCTCTGTGCATTCTGAGCTAGTCCCAGGATCGTGACTAGCTTCGCCAGAGTTTCAACATCGATGTCATCAACACCATACAACAAACTATAGACGAAGCAGACAGATTAATATTAATAGAAGCAAAAGACCTTAAGGTCAAGGTTTTTACAGAGTTGCCACGCAGGGCTTACAACAAAAGAGATCTTGCAACGGGAAACACAACACTCGCTCGTGGGAGCCATTCGACATGCCCATAGGCGATCGAATGGAGGACGTCTCCTAGCGTGCATGGTCTTCGAAGAACTCCTATTCAAAGAGCTCGGAGCTCCTAGGGTCCTCTTCGGCGACTGATCAACCAGAGGGCATAAAGCCGTGAGTACTTTGAATGTACTCAGCAAGTCATAGGGAAATGTATGCAAATAGTATTCATGCCATGCTTGACAAGGATAGATGTATGGTTACTTTGCAGAAAGCAGAATTGACTGAAAATACAATGGGTAGATTGCAAAGCACGAGTTGAAAGGTTAATACATAAGTAATCAAGTTTCTTTGAAACAACACGTGAACACCCTGTTCACTTGCCAGACCACTCGTGAACACCTTGTTCACTTCCTAGACCACTCGAAACAGATTTGGGTCTGGACAAGTGGTTAGTAGTGTGGGTGCTTTCATGCACGAGATTCGGGTATTGTGGTAGTCTTGTTCAGACCACTAAGGACCAAACTTTGTGCCGTCGTTAATCCTGAACTTTGTGCCGTCGTTAATCCAAGTAACACTCATATTTCCACACGCCGGGTTGGGAGTTGGTTTGGTCAATTAGGGGAGGGTCTTATTGGGTTGAATCACAGGTGGTGTGAGGACATGTGTCTTCAATCATATGTTCGTAGGATCCAATGTAATTTTCTGTAATGTGCATGGGAGCACTATTTTTCTTTCTTTACATTGCATCGGTATCTCCAACACAACTTGTGTGCTCGCTTAGTAAGCTCTATCCGTAGCTTGTACTGAGTTGGGGTTCATCTCGCAAGGGTGGATCAACTCAATGGGGCCATCTTGCTAAAAAGTACTGAATCTCGATTTCCCTGGCCGACATACCTTAGGAAGTGTGTCATTATCAGGTGGCTTACGGGCTAATCGAGTCATGTGGGTAAAGTTTTACACCCCTATAGGGTTAAATCTATCTGAATAGCCGTGTCCACGGTTATGGATGACCGCTTAGATTCGGGAGACATCATTGTTAGACTCTTAATTAAAAATTGACATGGTTGCTACTTGGTATCAGCATGAATGGGTATTCATGCATTTTAGTTTATCAAAGTGGGCTGCTACTTTGGTATTGTTTGAAATATATATTTATCACTATTATATGTACTTCTTTTACTAAAGTTTCGTTTACCAAATGGCAAATTTTCAAACTAGTATGTGTAGGATGAAAATTAGTGTGTTGTCTACAAAACTAAGCCACTATGGCCTCTCTTTTGTATAGCCTCTAGCATGTATAATTTTTTACTTTGTGTAAGACTTGCGAGTACATTTTGTACTTAACCAGATTGTCCACATTGTTCAGTTGAGGAATACTACACGCTAGATCAATTTGTTAGCGCTGATATCAGTGACGATAACGAATAGATGTTGTTTCTAACTCCCATTCGGTTGCCTTGGGTTTGGGAACACCTTGCTGGACCTTTTGGTTTATTTAATTTATTTCCGCTGCTACTTGATGTTAAACTTTGAATTTGGCCGGTTGGCCGCTTTCATAATAGTTGTAGACTTAAGTACTATGTTGTATGTCACTTGATATATCAATGTATGACATTTGTATGACTGTGATTAATGTTGATGAGGATATGTACGTGTTGGTCGCTGATCTTGGGAGACAACACGGGACACATATCCGCTGTATTGAAATCCTCTCTAATTCCTTTAAGTGTGTATTCAACTGTTGGGGAACTGGCTACCATGCATCACTTGCAGGGGAGCGGTATGCATGGTCACCGTGGCTCTAGCTCAGTCGGGTCCTCCTACTTAAATGGAGTTAAATTGAATTTCAATCCTCTAAGGTCCAGAGTTATTTTTCTAAGATCGGGAAGGACTCAGTCTTATAAAAATAACCTAGGGTCCTCACATTATCGTATCTTGGATAGCATGTATTGTGATTGATATGTCTATTATCATGTTGTTGGCGGTGCCTTGCTGCATGTATCCATATAGTTGCATGTATCCATGTCAGCATGAATCATCACTGATCTTTCTTATTACATGCTTTTATGATTACATGTTCATAGGCTTTATTGTGTACTATGGATACATGGATCTTGTCATATCTCCCTAGCATGTAGTATTCATGATTTGTTCATTTCCATGCCTTATCTATTCATGCTCATGCTCTGAATTACCGCTTATATGAGCTTTGTATCATCTACTGCTATTCTTCCTGGTTGTGTGTCTCGGTTTTGTTTTCCTAGATCATATCTCACTAACCTAGTACCAAGGCTACCTCTTTGGTGTAGTCTTTTTAGTTGAGAAGGAGAACATGTGGTTCATGACCCTAACTGTTAGTTCTCCTTCATCATGCGAGCATTCGATGATGGCTATCACTTCTTGGGGATATAGTATAATCCAACTTCTACTCCTTCGACTATATCTCACCGCCAAGTGGTGCGACATAGGTTCGAGCCCATGTGCCTTACATTTGTGTATGGTACTCTATCTGCTTTGCATAACATTTGGTTTTTTTAGGTGTTGGGCTTGTTGAGTTCATGGTAGATAGGAGGTACACTTCTGGCACATGTCCTTCCTAAGCAGTTTTCTTATCTCTTGGTTTGCTAGGATGAACTCTCTTCACAACCTAGATAGAGCTTGTCCTCCAAATACTAGTTTTAGCGTGCTTTGGGTAGCTTGTCCTTGAGGACTTTTGTGATAGCTAGTGTTTGTGTTTCACTCCCTAGTTGTAAGAGATTCTTTCCTTAGAGACCATGTGGAGTAAGAGATTCGTTGTGCTATAGTTTGTGGAATTTGAGGCTTTTTAGTAGATATCCTCACCAAGCCCTTAGATCCAACTAGGTTTGTCTCTTTGAGGAGTGAGTTGGGAGTAGTTTACCCTTATGGGCTGGTTTGGGGGGTAGATCAATTTTTTATCTTTCTTTGACAAGTGGTTTCTCTTGCATATCATGCATTGTATCATATTGCATTCATTAAAAAATAAAAATGATGCATTGTAGTAGAGTTGTATTGCTTCACTTGTAAACTGATGGAGCTTTGCTTATTACCCTATTGATGTGGCTAGGTTTTGATTGATGCCATGCTATAGCTTGTATGCTTGTCTTAGTATGATTTATTTGTAGCTACTTGTTGATGCCTTGGCATGTTACCTAGAGCTAGGACTAGGCTTAATCTAAAAGGGAAATTTTCCTATATGCCACTGCTTAGTGCATGTGTTTGGAGCGCAAAAGTTTTTTTTTTCAAATATGCCACACCCTAGTACAAAACTTTACACTAGGGAGTGGCATATTTGAAAAAAAAACTTTTCAGTGGCACCTTTGTAAGACATCAACGAAGTAGTGGCATATATCAATTTTTTCCAATCTAAAAATTACCAAGTTATATATAAATTCACCTTGTGGTATGAGTCGAGCCAGGCTTTTATGTCATTTGAGATCTTGTACATGACTATTGAGTGCCGACTAGGATTACTTGGCTTATCTTGAATCATCTTGAACTTAGAAGAAAATCTTGGATAGTTAATGGCTTTTGCTCAATTTTAATGCTTTAACGAAAAGTCCTTGTTATCTTGAAAACAACAAGGGCTCTCATGAAAAAAAAAAAACAAAGGGAGTTTTTGCAAAATGTACATTACATGCCTTGAGTACTACTCTTAGCCCAACAATGATCGCTATATCCCATTAGAGCTTTTTCATCTTGAAAATGTCATATCCTTGCTACAAAAGGTCCGTTACGCGCTAGAGTAAAATTAAAATCAAATGAAATTGAGCGAGTTGATTCAAGTTGTAGGCTTTGTAATCTTTCTAGTAGTCAATGCTTGTTTAATTATCTTGGATTACATGCTTGTTGTGGCTTGGTTCATATTCATATTGTGTCTTTTCAGATTATCCTATAGTGATTTGATTATTCACTAGATAGATGGCTCTTGGATATATATCTTGATGCTAATTTGTAACTTGACATTCATAATATGTTAGCTTTCATACTTAATATGTCTTGTGCATTACTACATGTTAGCTTATTAGTATTGGGTAATCTTCAAAGTTTTTGCTCCTAAAAATTGAAAATAAAAAATGAAGTCACTCCATTGCATTTCATTCATGCTCTTTCTTATGCTTCTTCCCTGCTTCCTTAATCTGAAAAAAATGGATGAGTGGAATGCGTGATTCCTTCATGACTCCAATTTCAAAGGGAAAGAATGTGGCAAAAATCTTTGGGAAATGGCTATTGTTGTATTCAGGGAGAAAATGCAAGCAGAGGGATAAAGTTTTTAAATGGTAGATCTCAGTGAGGGGGCGCATCCCATATGCATTCTTATGCTCTAAATTCCAAAATTGAATTCTCACTATGATCAAATGTCAAATTGAATTATTGTTCTTTCATATGGTCCTCGAGTGAGTTTTTCAATCCCTCTTCTAGATTTGAAGCTTTTTATACACTTCATTACCTCTACTAGTTTGCTTTTGCATTCCGCAAGACAATTTGGTTATTTTCGTGTCTTTCTCTTGCTTTTGGACCAAGTTGAGGCTTTTTTTTTTTGCAAAACTGAGCGAGTATTTATAAAACTACCTCCAAATTGTATTTTTGGGCAGATTGCCAATGTGTTCATCAAGTGGGAGATTGTGGAGACTATGTGGTATGATCCTAATCTAGGTGTTAAACAATTGACATCGGTGTCGAGGAGTTTGGGGAGTAAACCCTCGGTTTAGCAAACTATCGGATTTGTTGTTTGGGTGTTGGTGGTCTAACCAGCCTTGGGTGGTGATCAGACCAATGGTTGAAGCATGTGAGGAATAGGCACCAAACACTTGTGTGGGAGTGTTTGGGGATGTGTTTGCACCAGATGCCAATGAAAATGGAGATTGGATGAGAAACTAGAGAGTTTTGCGAAAAAGTCCAAATAGGGGTGTTTTCTTGAATTAGGAAGCGGTTCGACTGGCCATTGGTTGGTAGTCAGACTGGTAGCGGTCTGACCGGTCCCCTGTCACCGGGGCTAGCAGTCAGACCGACTAGGTTGGTTCGACCGGCCATGGGTTGGCTGTTAGACTAGCCAGAGTACGGTTTGATCGACCATGGTGGTTTCAACATAGTGAGGTGTGCTGATTTTGGGGTTTTGACCTAGGGGTCATGGAAATGTTGCATATGTGTTGCATATTGCATATTTGGAATGATGTGGGTCAAATTGCGAAGAACTTGCGTCTGAAAATGGTTGCTTTGTCTTGCGCTATGCAAGGTGGCTTGGAGTCAACTACGATCAACGATGAGGAGGACCAGGACTTGGTTAGGGGAGCCAAGGTCCAGAACGGTCATGGATGCTGGGTGAGATGGTTGGATTCAAGCAAGGTGCAAGATGGACAAGAACCATGGAAGTCAAAGTTTGAGCAAAGACCTTTTGAGGTAAAGTGATGCTTTCGGGAGCGAAGCTTTGAAAGTATGTGTTAAATGACTTCGTCAATTGTGTCAATTGATGATTTTGTGTGTCATCTTGATTGCTCGTGGCGATTTGGTTGTCAGTGATGGTTGTAGGATTTTGGAGCTACGTCCTGGTGAGGCGGACGGGATCGGGACTAAGCTAGGGGAGTTAAGGTCTAGAACGATCAAGGTGCCGCTGAAAGATGACCGAGGTTATCAGGGTCATTAGAAGCTGAGAAGACAAGGAACTGAAGCAGGAGCTACCGGTGATGGACATGACGGGCAAGGGAATGGTCAACCGGGACTAAGCTCAGGGAGGAGCTGAGGTCTATAATAGTCAAGGAAGCCGGGTGCGGTCATTGTGCATGGTAAGGCATGTGCGGCGCTAAGTGACTTGGACCCGTTTGCAAGCGAAGACAGTTCGGTTGGATCCGGATGTTTGAGAGGATTGGCGGGAAGTCTTTGGGGCCACATGGATGATAGCGAAGTATGGGCGATGCTTTGATGTGAAGGAATCGGGAAAGGTCTGTAGAGGAACATCTTGGTAAATTGCCCAATACTAGAAAATGGTAGTGTGAGAAACCATAGTGGTAGACTAAGTGGATTAGGTCAATGATACTCCATGGAGGGCAAAACATGATGGATTTGACCTAACAGAGCTAAAGATAAATACGATGCTTTGAGAAGCGTGCTTGAGTAAGACCCATTTATGTGTGGGCTTAACAGGTGTCCGTTAAGGTTTTCTCTCTAGACCTAGCATCCACTATATAAGGGGGTTGTTAGAGTTAATCTCGTTTAAGAGTATTAGTTTCTAAGTTTAGAGTTTTTTGAGTTCATATCCGAGTTGGATTCGCTGGCCGAGTCTGAGTTCGATATTGAGTTTTACAGCCTTTATAAGGGGCTAGTTAGTCTTTAGTCTTTTGGAATGTGAGGAGAAGCAATAAAGAAAACCAAAAAGAGGAGCTTGCTCCCGAAAGAAACAGATCTATCTCGGTTTGCTTTCGTTGTTTGTTTCTTCAATGCAGAAGGACCGAGGCGTGGGGTCTTTGCTAGTACCTAGGCTAGGCAGAGGCGCATTTTGCGAGACCAAGTCGCATGCGTGTGAAAGAAGGTGCTCGAAGACAAGGTCACGTCAAGAAGTTCAATACTGGACAAGAAAGCCAAGTGGGTCCCATGGACGGGTCACATCAAAGCAATTCCTAATCAAATTTCAGACGGATTAGAAAAAAAATTCCAACAAGTGGTATCAGAGCCTGTTGATCTTGGTGCTATCTGAAGATCATGGGTGACAATGCGAAGACCGGGATGGGCCAATCTCCCTCCTATATCCTGTCCTGACGACCGACAATTATCCGGTGTGGACTATGAGGATGAAGGCGAACATGCGCGCCCAGGGAGTCTGGGGTGCAGTCGATCCGAAGGCAAAGGACAAGGAGGTGGACGACAAGGTAGACCAGACGGCTTTGGCCATCATCTACCAGGCGGTGCCAGACTCCATGATGCAACAGCTCATCGGCAAGGAGACGGCACGTGAGGCGTGGGTGACACTTCAAAAGATACACGAGGGAGTTGATCGTGTGAAGGAGGTGCAGCTCCAGAATTTGCATACCGAGTTCGAGAATCTCCAGATGGGAGAAACCCAGTCGGTGGACGAGTTCGCCGGTAAGTTGTCTTCATTGTACAATCAGATTGTCTCTCTCGACGGCAAGATGGAGGAATCTGTGGCGATGAAGAAGTACTGCTGCGTGCTACCGAAAAAGTTTGTACTGTCGTCCTGCGCTCATGTACTCCCGGATCTGGAGGAAAAGAAGATCGAGGAGATCACGGTTCCCTCAAAGGCGCATGAGGAGCTCTTGAAGGGTATCAATCCGTAACGAGCAAAGGTATCGATCCCATAACGAGCGGCGTTCTTGGTAAAGGAGATACAAGAAACGATGGCGAGCGATTTGGCGAGAGGTGGCCGTGAAGGCAAGGTTGGGCAAAGGCGATGGTGACAGATCCGTGATAAGTCACATATCAAATGTTTCAAATGTGATAAGTATGGTCACTCGCGCCGGTGTGAAAATGAAGACGACAATCCTACCTGCTTCTCTCCTTATGTGTCAACAAGGCGCCGATCATGGTGATGTTGAGCGAGGAGAACGTGCTTCCTAAACTACGCGCGGAGGAGGAAATCACGATCATCTTGATGAGTGGTACTTGGGCGATGGAGCAAGCAATCATATGACGGAGATCGCTCCATGTTCCATGAGCTCGATGAGAAGATTTCGGAGAAATCAAGTTTGGCAACGGCTCCACGGTACAAATAAAAGGCAAAGGTACAATGTTGTTGCGATGCAAGAACGGTGATCAGAAGATCTTTGCTGACATTTACTTTATACCAAGTTTGTGCAACAACATACTCGATCTCGGGCGGTTAGCGAGCGGGGTGCGAGGTGGAGCTGCGGGTGAGTTCTTGCGTGTCTCGACAAGAATAAAGATCTGTTGATGAAGGTAAAAGATCCCCAAACCGGTTGTACAAAATTTATCTGAAAACTTGTAAGTCGGTTTGTGTGAAGGACAGTTTGGAGGAGCCAGAGTGGAACTTAGATATCGGCCAAGGACATGGCGGGACCCAGGAGAGGCACACAGTTGGCGCAGGAGGCGCAGCAGGCGGAGCCTTGGGAGGTCCAGATGGCGTGCAGCAAGGCACACAGAACCTTTGTGGGGGAGTCCCACGCACATGAAGGGCGCGTCATACATGAAGCTGACGCAGGAAGGAGAGGCGGTGTAGCCTCAGCTAAGGTGTACACGGGGAAGTGGACAGACTTGGTCCAAGAGAGAGGAGCGAGAGGCTCAGGTAATGGCGAATCCAAAGTGGTCGTGGGAGTAGGTGCTCTAGTCCAGGCGGTCGTGGGAGTAGGTGCTCCAGCCCAGGTAGCTGTGGGAGCAGGTGCTCCAGCCCAGGCGGGTGTGTAAGGAAGGACGAGTTCAGTCCAGGTGCAAGGCACGGTAAGCATTGGTTTGTGCATGGCTCAGGATGGAGCAACTACAGGCGGCAGGGCGGTATTGGCCCAGAAAGGAACGGCGCATGGAAGTGCAGATAAAAGAGAAAGACTTGGAAGGTCATATGAGAGAAGATCGGCGTGATCAAGGTGAAGAAACGATATTAAGGGGGTGATTGTTAGAGTTAATCTCGTTTAAGAGTATTAGTTTCTAAGTTTAGAGTTTTTTGAGTTCATATCTGAGTTGGATTCGCTGGCCGAGTCTGAGTTCGATATTGAGTTTCACATCCTTTATAAGGGGCTGGTTAGTCTTTAGTCTTTTGGAACGTGAGGAGAAGCAATAAAGAAAACCAAAAGAGAAGCTTGCTCGAAAAAAACAGATCTATCTTGGTTTGCTTTTTGTTTGTTTCTTCACCGGAAGGACCGAGGCGTGGTCTTTGCTAGTACCTAGGCTAGGCAGGGAGGCGCAGCTTTGCGAGACCAAGCTGCATGCGTGATTTAAAGAAGGTGCTCGAAGACCAGTCACGTCAAGAAGTTCAATCTTGGACAAGAAAGCCAAGTGGGTCCCACGGACGGGTCACATCAAAGCAATTCCTAATCAAATTTTAGACGGATTAGAAAAAAAATTCCAACAGGGGTGGTGGAGGATTTGCACACCAACCTAAGCCAAGGAACCCTATTGTGAAAATTTGGGAAAAGTAGAGAGATGAGGGTGCTAGGGTTTGAGAGATGTATTGAGAGCGATGAGAGCACTTGTGTGTGTTGCCCTAGTGGCTTTGTCCTCCCAAGGAAGTGGCTATAAACATTCATCTCCAAGTAGAAATTAAATCTCCAAATTTGTCCAAGTCTTCCTCTCATATGCTCAAGTATTGATTTCTTAAATTAGCTTGGTTTTGGTGTTCCTTCCTCCCCTCTTGATCTTGCTTTGTACCTAGGAGGTGTAAGTGATGGATATATCTCTTGGGGACTATATCTCATCCATCTAGATACTTTCTGTTGCAAATTCTTGAGTTTGCCTGGTTTTGGTGGAAGATAGAGTGATTTTAGGGGTTTTGCTCTTGAGGGATTTTAGCTTTATTCTTGCTGTTATTGAGGGTGCTAGGATGTGTGTGAAACCATCCTTAGCCATCTTGGATTGATTCCTCGCACGACGTCCTCTTAATCATCGTTTTCATATTTGACCTAATTTTTATGCAATCTTCACTAAAACGGAAAAAAGGTCGGAACTTTAGTAATGATCTTCAAGATCTTTCACTGGAATAGGTTACCGACATCCTAGAGAAGGTGTGTTTCAAGTTTCATGAAGTTTGGAGTTATGGATCACAAGTTGGATCAATTTGTGATTTTGAAATTATGCTAAAATTCAGTTATGTGCTTATTGTACTATTCACCAGGTCCGACCGCTATTGTTCATCCAGTGTGACTGATCCAATGGGGATTTTGGTGAGTCTTGATCTTTTTGTTGCCATATTCTTGTTTGAATGATTCTCTCTGATCTTCATAGCTCCACATAGCTATTGGAGTGAAAGAATATTGAACTCCTTAAGGAAAAAGATTTTAAACATGTCATTGATTCTGTGGCGCCTATTCGAGCCCCCTTCAAAGCAAGGTTTGCTCTTTTGTGATATTCACCGATCTTTGAGCTTGGTGGCTAGTATGTAGACTTGTGAGCGCTTCTTTATATCTTGTCGTGGTTCTTTTGCCGATGATGTCCGTCGTGACAAGAGGCTTGAGCGTTCGGTGTATATGTTGTCGGTTGAGAAGGAATTTATATGCAATAGTTGTGGCAATCTCTTTGGTTTTGATTGTCTTAGTTTTAGAGATGAGATGTGCTTGGATCCCAAGAAGAAGGAACCCATTGGCTTGTGTAGAGTGGCGATCGAGGATGATCGTGATGGAGAGCTTTGGAGGATGATCATGATGAGTCATCCGATGGCGATCCCTACTTAAGCTAAGCAAGGTGAGCAAAAAAAACTTGTTGATGGCTTGTTGTTCTGTTATCTTAAATTGCACGCTCTTTAGAAGAAAATAAAGTTGTTAGAAAGAGAGAATGGTGATTGGTCTTATGAGATTGCAAAACTAAAAACCTCCGTGTATGTTTTTGATTCCTTACTTGTAGACATAGATAACTTGAACAATTCTCTTGCATATCTAGTCACCTCCTTGGTTCAACACAACGGCATCCCAAAAACCCTCCATCTGGCGTTCACTTCGTTCTTGGCCTCCAAATTGTTCGCCACCTTCCAAAACCTCATTAAAATCTCCTGCACCTAACCACGGTAAATTGAGTTGCGTGTTGAAGTACTTCAGTAATGACCAATTTTGTGGACGTAGCTCTCATTTCGATTCACCGTAAAAGCCAACGAACCTCCACCCCCTAGAGCATGTTTCATGACGCCTGATCACCACATCAATATGTGACTTGTTCAGAGCCTTCAGTTGCACCTCAATGTTGTTTTGCCACAATAGTTCCAAACCCAACCACATCTACCGTAGCTCCCGACACCAATCACATTCGGGAACCCCAGTTTCCGTTTCAAACAATCTACTCTATCATAAAAAAAAGTCACGTCTCTGACAAGAAACCCACCATAAGGTTTTCATTGTACCCAGTGGGGCTGTATCGTAGCCTCCGCCGATGTTGCATTGAGAACAAACTTATCCATCTTATGTTTTTTGGCACCCCTCCCTCATACACTTCCACCTCCTCAAGGCCAGCAGAGATTTTTGCAAGAGTCAAGGCAAGGCCAAATTATTTGAATCCGGCATCTAAACCCTACCAGCTACTGCTCCTTCTTTCCTAGATCTCCTAGAGTTCTTCAAGGTTTTCCTTTTCCTGGGTGGCGCCACCATCATCTGGCCCTCTCGTGGAAACAAATCTCATGCTACAACATTTGTCTTTTTGTTTACTTGCTCGTCAGGATGAGCTCTCTTTAGCGGAGGCGTTTCCTCATCCTCCACCGGCATCATATTCAGATCAGGTGGTCGCCGAGAGATCCCTCCTCCCGATGTATCTCTGGACCCAGGCCGATATTCTCCTCTACCAGATGAACTACAACTCCAAGCCGCAGCTGCTGCTTGACCAAAGCGCTGAATTTTCTTCCTTTTCTCTGGTGCACGGATGGAGTTGTCATGTCGTCTGTTACCATTAGCATCACGATCCGCAGGCGTCAAACATTCCAATTCTGAATGCCCCATCTTGCCACAGGAGAAACAAAAGAAAGACATTTTTTTTTCATATTGGATCTTTTACCAGTCCTTAGCTCCTTTCTTCTCCGACCTGATCAGCACACCTTATCTGTCGAAATCCCCACCGTGCCTTCAGGTAAGGGACATCCGCTTCTCCAAACTCATTAACATCGAGCTTGTCAACATCACCGATCAATGCTACAATCTTCCTCCCCTTTCTCTCATTCATCCAAGCAAAAGGATGGTTTAAAATCCGGATCCAGATGAACATTTTATTTTTGAATAGAGCAGATGAACATTTTATCAAACCAAACATTTGACGGACGTAGATAAGAGTCTAGGTCTTGCAAAAGCACCACATGCTTACCCACCAACCATGGAGTACCATCCAAAGGACCAAAGCACAATCCTTATCTCCAGCATTCATAAAGTCAACAATGAAAATATTATCAGTTTATCACCATCTGACCTTGCACGTAAACCTCTAGAGTTTCCCCATGCCGTTCTCATCGCCCCCATAATGGTTTGCAGATGCAGAACATAATAGGACAATACTTTACCGATGATCAACAACTTCGTTTGCGAGTTGTCATCCTCCTCATCATCATCCTCTCCGACCGACAAGTTTAGGCGATCTAGCATTGTTGCCGTGCCTTCTTCTTTGTCCGCCGCCGCTGCCTCCGACATCTGAGATTTCAGAGCAACCTCAGAACTCCATGTCTTCAAACTGGATCCACTCGCCATCATGCACCGCTCACTATCCTGGTGTAGATCGAATCCCCAAGGGTGGGAAAAAGCACTCAGGTCTTCCCCTTATTCACCCCGAGCCGGTAACACCAGGGAAAATTCTATCGGTCTGGAAATTTTATAGGATCCCACTGATAGAATCGGTAATTGGTGGTTACCGGATATTTCAGACAAAAAATTTTAATTGAGTTTTGATTTTTTCAGATGTAAAGACAAAATGTATCTAATTTTTTAATTGAAATTTGGATTTCCTTTACACATTGATGAAAATTAGAAAAATCTGATTTTTTTTTTTTCCGGTTTGAAATTTTATCGGACCACACCGATAACAGCAGTAACCGCCGAAATTTCAACGATAAGTTTTTCCTTAGGTAACACCCCATGAGAGGAGGAACCAAAGGAAGAAGAAAACCACACCACCGATCAGGATCAGAGGCGAGTAAGGATTCAAATGTGATCGTTTCGAAGGGAAACGAACGCAATAGAGGTTCCAACCCTAGGGGCCACGGCACTGCCACGGAACCTAGGGGAAAACACGAGTTGGTGATTGAACCGCCACTACAAGAGTTGATAAGATTTAGAAGTAATTATAGACAATCATCATCAGTTCTCAATAGGAGTCAATAATTAGATTTAGAAGTAATTATAAACAATCATCGTTAGTTCCCAATAGGAGTCGCATCCGGACATGCAAACAACAAGTGCAGCGCATATCATATGCATATATGTAACTACTAATTAAGTCCCAAGACATTTATTATATATGCAGGTTACAAAAGAATAATATTTGGCATAAGAACGGAGGTTCCCCGCTGGCGTCCCCCTAGGCGCCCGCCTCCCCCCGCCCCGCCGGCGCCACTCCGGCTCGGCCACCCCCCTAGGCGCCCTTGCGCCTTGCCTTCCCTCCCCCGGCATGAGCTTGGGGTCGCCCTCCCCCCCTCCTCCGCCACCTCCTTCCCTTTCCCTCGCCCCTTGCTTGCCAGACAAACCCCCCCTCCGCCTCCCCACCCACCCCGCCCCCATTCGCCTTCTCTCGGCCTCCCCTCTCCCGGGGCAGCCTCCTCCCGCCCTCCCTGTTCATTGCTGGGGCAGATCCAGATCTGTCAGCCCCCAAGGTCCCAGTGGGCTCGGCCTGATTCACTCCGGTTCCTCCCTTTTGGCTGCGGCCCCCTTGATCGATCTCCTTGGCCGGTCAGGCTGCGCCTTTAAGCCCTCATTGAAGACCATATCTTTTCTTGCAGATCCCGCAAAGTCATGCCCCTCGGCGAGACCCCGCATTTACTCTGCCTGGGCACCCTCCGCGCCCCTCCACCAGCAGTCTTCTCATGGCAGCCCCCCCTCACCGATGTCCCATCGCAGTCTCCTCGGCCATGCCGCACATCCCTCCGCCAGAGCAGGCCTGCCTTCACTACACCTCAAAGCCGTTCGGCGCGGTGACGCGGGTTGGCAGGAAGTGAAGAGGCCGCATTGGTGGCGCGCTGGTGGCCGACGAACCACCCCGGGCATTCACTCGGCTCCCTCAACCTCCTTCCTGGCCAAAGTCAAAGGGAAGTGCTTCCGCTGCCTCTCAAGTAGCCACAAAATTTCTACCTGTCGGGACCCCGTTCGGTGTTACCTCTGCTCTTCCTCTGGGCACCGCGCAAGGGACTGCCGGCGGAGCAAACCGCGGCCTCACCCCCCACCCCTCCAGCAAGCCCCACAGAAGCCTCCTCTCTCCCCACCTCCCTCAAAGCCGCGAGCCTTCGCTAGCCCCCCTGCAGCCTTCCCGCTTCCACCTGCCATGGCCTTCCTTGGTGCCCCTGACACCCGCCCGGAAGAGGATGCCTGCATCGTCAATGGCTCCTTTTCTCTTGTTCGTGACTGCCAGGATTGGGAGGCCACTGCACTTGTGGCCTGGGTGCTGGGCGGCGCCAGCGACAACAGGCGGTTCGAGGCGGTCCGGCGACGTTTCAACCTGCGCCGCGAGGAGGTGACCGTCTCCCTCCACCACCCGGAGGCCTTCCTCCTCAAGTTCAGCAGTAAACATCTCAGAGACAGAGTCCGTGAGGCGAAGAAGTTTCACCATGAAGCCACGAGATCCATGTCAGGCCTTGGAGGTCGGTGAGCCATGCTTTGGCCCGCCATGTTCTTCCCATGCGGCTTTGCTTGAAGGAGTCCTGTACGCTTTGGACACCGGAGGTGGTGGAGCACATCGTTGGAAGGAAGTGTTCGCTGCACTCCATCGAAGGGGTTTCGGCGAGCCGGGAGGACACAAGGACCCTCAACCTTTGGGCCTGGACTTCTAACCCAAGTCTCATCCCGAAGGTGGCCTGGCTCACCTTTACGCATCATGGAGAGGTCTCATCTCGGCCGGATTCGAGTTCCCGCACCTTGGACAAGTGGAGGCGGGGGCTCACCCACCGGGTGATCATTCACCTAGACTTCGTGGAGGACCACACCGCTGCACCACTTGATGATTTTCTTTCCATGGCAGACACCATTCCTTACGAGCCGATCTCAACCCGGCTACCCTGGAATCTGGGGGCGGTGGACGGCACGCCTGAATCCAAAGGGGGACCAAACCTCATCCCCCCACAGTCTCTACGGCAGGAGAAGGAGGCGCACTGTGAGCCCCCAACCGAAGGTCGGCTCCTCCCATGATCGTCGTCGTCCCCACGTTACTCGGGCCACGATGACCACCCTCCAACTCCGTGACCGGAGGCACAAGAAGAATGAAGACAATGACGAGGATGAAGGACGTCACCACCACACCAACCACCAAGGCTTCAGAGGCTCAAACCCGTCGGTCAAGCTGCGTCTCGGCTCGGGCCGTGGCGTGATCGCTCCCGCCGCCATGGTCACTATCCGGGGACACGGGGGCCAGTCGGCACCCACCTGCAGGGGGCTGTCGAGTCTAACCCCCCTATCAACATGCTCCACCCAACCCACGCTGCTACCGAAGCAAGCCAAAGCAACCACTGATCAAGCCTTACAAGACCTCTTCGCCTCCTACGCCAAGTCCCTGCGTGCAGGCCTTCATGAGATCTTTGGCTCGGGCCTCCCTCGGAACCAGCCCCTTCCCGAGGAGGTCCGGAACGACTGGCTTCACAAGGTGGAGGAGTACATTCGGGCTACCTCTGCGGCGGCGGTGCATCTTGGCATCGCACCAGGCCCGGCGTCTTCCTCGACTCCCAGGCCAACCTGGACGTCCTTCCTCCAAGCAGCGGGCAAACTCACACCCAGAGTTTCCGCTTCTTTGGACTCGATCGAAGGACACACCCTACCACTCTGTCGAGCTTCAGGCAGGAGAGGCGACCCCGCTCCAGGGGCCACCAGGCGCACCTCAATGGCCAAGCCCTCCTCTGGCCCCAGCAGGTGCATCGGAAGAGGTCTTGCATGGGGTAGCCCTTACGACCAAGAACATGCGCATCACGCCAAGGTCTTGTCGGCGGGGCCGAAGTCGAACTGGGGGCGTCTCCATCCATGGGGCCGTCGGCGCAGACAGTGCTAGACCCCTCCTCGTCTCTTGCCGGGGGTTGGAGGAGGTTACGCAAGGGCTGACCGTTGGTTGGCAAGAAGCCCCGCCTAGTTCTCGATGTTTCTGCACCTTACACCGCGGCACCACGAGGCCTCCTTCCTACACCGACCTCGGCTTGCCCTTGGTGGACCAAAGGACAAGGCCGGAGCTTGTTGCGCAACCAACGAGCTCCTGGGGCCTCACTCGGGAAGCCTCGCCCTGGTGACGACAACGCCCCCACTAGTGCAACCCCCACAGGAGAAGACCGGGGGACCACCTTCCTTGGCCCTGTCCGTCGCCCTCCAGGTTCCCCCCATCACCTCCTCCCTCCCTTCTGGTGATGATCTTTCTCCCCTGGCCCCTTTGCAGTCCAACTCTTGCGAGGCCTGTCTTCCTCACCAACCGTCCCAGGATGCCCCAGACGAGGGACAGGAGACAACTCAGCAGTATGCTTCCCAGGAGGTCGCCGCTCAGCCCCGTCAGTTCTCCCCCCTGGCGCTGGCCTCCTCCCACGGCCCTCTCGGGGGAGGACACGCCTTGGTGCCGGCTGGGTCCCCCTTGGAGCCGGCCGGAGGGTCCCCTGCCCAGGTGCCGTCCGAGGCTCTCGGCTCGATCGCCCCAGCCAGGCTTGACTGTTGGGACCCGTCCGCACCTCAAAGCCACCGACATGTTGACGAAGTGGATGCAAGACAAAGGCAAGCCCTCCGGACGGCCTTGCTTTCCAGTCCGACTCCCCCGATCCTCGACTCTCCGGCCTCCCCACAAAAAAGGTCAACAACTGGATGGATCAACCTCCGACGCAGCGTCCGCCTGGCCGCTAAGAGAAGACCAGGCTCAATGCTCCAACGGGCCTAGGAGGCCCTTGCTCACAAGATGGGCACCTTGCCCAGGGCCCGCCACCTCACAGAGACAGCGCTCCAAGAGTATCTTGCAACTTTTGATGCCCCCCTTCCGGAAGCCACCATCTCAGCTTTGGCTCAACTCTTCAAGATGGACTGCGGGCTTACTCAGCTAGCCGATGACGCCTCGCCGAGTGGGGTCACTCCTGCCACTAGTCAGAGATCTGGCAACCGCCCCTTGCCGCCGGCCGCCAGACAAAGCCCCATCAAGCCCCTCGATCGCATTGGCGCTCAGCGATGGTGGCCTAGAAGTTGATGCTCCTTTCCATGCGAAGACAAGACAATTTCGGGATCATGTTGACCACACCTCTTCTTGGATTGACCTGCTGCGATTCCTGCCTTTTGCTTTATTGTCATTGTTTAAGAGCATGCCTCCTCCCCTGTGTTGTCTTGATGCCTGTCCACAGGGAGCTCTTGTTACATGGTCCTCTCTTTCAGATGTTTGTCGACTTGCTTCTTCTAAGGATGCCAAGACCCCTCTTGTTTTACTTCCTGCTCTGTACAAGTCCAGCTCTATTTGGTTGCTCTGTCTCCTCCTGTGTTTACCTTCAGTTATCTGTCTTGGAATGCTTTCTCGCCGGCCCCAACCTCTACCGGTCTGGGCTGCAGCCCGGCCAGTTCCTTGGGCTCTATCGCTCCAAACTTGCAGACCTCTGGTTTCCCCATCGCCTCCCCCTTACCGTCCGAGATGCCCAGGTCCCTCGATGTCTCGAGCGTGCAGTCGTTCGTGTCCAACAGCGCCAAGACTTTGTTCCTCAACGAGAGGCTGCAGCAGCCGGGAAAAAGGGCGGCCGCCGTGGGGTGCGATGTGTGCTGTGATGCGTGTGTCTGCGGCCTGCTCGACGACCCGTTTCGACTCCACGCCTGCTCGACTCCTCTCGTTTCTGCTCCCTTGGGCGCAAGGTCTTCTCCCGTGGTGTCCGAGCCGCCGACCGTCGCCTGACTGCCCGTGCGTTTCGCACGTGCTTTCCGGAGGTCTCCGGTTTTCTGGCGACACCAGCTCCCCGTTCGGCGGCACACGCTTCTGCGGTTCTTACGAGATCGCCCCCCCACGAGACCGAAGCGATGTGAGCGATCCCCCCGCCAGAGCCAACTCCTAGCATGACAAGCCCTGGCATCAATATCCTTTGCTGGAACGTTCGGGGTCTCAACAACCAGGCCAGGCAGTCGCTCGTCCACGAGACCCTTACCTCCTAACGTGTCATCTAGCCTGCTTGCAGGAAACAAAGCTTGCCGCTATGGACCAAAGACTAGCGTACTCCCTTGGGGGCTACAACCTGCACAACTTTGCCTTTAACCCGGCGGAAGGAACGAGGGGAGGAATCCTTCTCCTCTGGAATGACGAAGTCATCGCGGTTCAAGACGTCCTCAACTCGGTTTTCAGTCTTTCGGCGACGGTATTCCTAAAGGACTATACCTCGTCCTTTCGCCTCACGATAGTCTACGGGCCTTCCAACAGCAGAGACAAGTCGGCTTCCTCCAAGAAATCGACTCCTTAAAACCTACCACTGGCACCAAGTGGCTGGTCTTAGGTGACTTCAATCTCATCTACCGCGCCCAAGATAAAAACAATTCCAACGTCAACCCATGTCGCATGGCACAATTTCAGAACACTCTCAACGCCTGCGAGCTTAAAGAAATTCACCTTCAAAATAGAAAGTTCACCTGGAGCAGCGAACGGCAGACACCCACTCTGGTCAAGCTGGATAGAGCTTTTTCCAACGAAGGCTGGGACACTCTCTTCGATAATCACGTCCTCCAGGCTCTGTCCTCCTCGATTTCCGATCACTGTCCTCTTCTTCTTTCCAACATCTCCGGACCCGCTCGCCCGAAAACTTTCCGGTTCGAAAATTTCTGGATCAAGATGCCGGGTTTCTTCGAGACAGTCAAATCGGCCTGGCTTGCACCCTGCCCGCACACGGAACCCATGCACAGGCTACACCACAAGCTAGCTTCCACGGCCACCGCTCTTAAATTGTGGAGCTCCTACCTTTTTCCTCGGCCTAGGCTCTCTCTCCACATGGTCCTCGAGCTCATTCTCAGGTTCGATGTGGCTCAAGAGCACAGGCCCTCTCTCCATCCGAATTGACCTTCGATCCAACCTAAAAGCGAGCCACAGGCCTTGCAAGTGATCGAGCGATCCGGAGACACCAGAGCTCCCGGATTACCAACCTCGAGAAAACGACGCTAACACAAAGTTTTTCCACATAAAAGCAAATGGCATAAGAGGAAAAACCACATCCAAAGACTCCAAAATGGTCGCGGTGGGCGATCTCAAGACTCGAGAAAGATGACATTACTCAAAAGTATTTCCAAGATATGTTGGCGGGCCAGCCACCAAGCGACACGGTTCTCAATCGGGAGACCACCTTTGCGGGCGAAGATCTCGCACAACCTGCAGTGCGTTCACGAACTTTGAAGTGCGCCTCGCCCTTGATCAACTTCCGGGAGACAAAGCTCGGGTCGGAAGGTTTCTCAAAGAAATTTCTACAAATCTTGCTGACTATCATTAAAGCCGAAATCATGGCAGTTTTCTATAGCTTCCACTCGCTTCGCACGTCGCACTTTCACTTACTCAATACAGCTAACATTGTGTTGATCCCAAAAAAAGAGGGAGCCGATAAAGTGCAAGATTACCGTCCCATTAGCCTTATCCATGGGATCGGGAAGTGGATCGCTAAATTGCTCGCGTTGCGGCTGGCGCCTTTCCTCAACAGCTTGGTCTCACGGGCTCAGAGTGCCTTCATCAAGACTAGAAGCATCCACGACAACTTTCTTTACGTCCGCAACCTGATTAGAAGATTCCACCAATCCAAAACCCCCTCGCTCTTTTTCAAGCTCGACATAGCCAAGGCCTTTGACTCGGTCCGCTGGGATTATCTTCTAGAGCTTCTACACAAAAGAGGCTTCCCCGTTCGCTGGACAAACTGGGTGGCCGCCCTTTTAAGGTCCGCCTCATCGAGAGTCCTACTCAACGGCATCCTTGGTAACGCGATCATTCATGGGCGGGGCATGCAAGAGACCCCTCTCACCCTTCCTCTTCATTTTAGCCATCGACCCCATCCAAAGACTCTTTGAGGTGGCAACGGACTTGGGTTTTCTTGCCCCCCTGCGTGCTCGTCTCGCCAGACTTCGAACCTCCATTTATGCGGACGATGCGGCTATCTTCATCAACCCCAACCCAAGCGAAATCTCCCTTACCACCCAGATCCTCCTCAACTTCGGGAAGGCCACCGGTCTTCACACCAATTTCCAAAAAAGCACCGTGCTCCCTATCAGTTGTGACCATCTAGACCTCACCTCCGTTCTTCAAGACTTCCCGGCAATCCGCTCAACCTTCCCGATCAAGTACCTAGGACTCTCGCTTACCTATAGACGACTTCGCAAGGTTGATTTCCAACCACTTCTCGACAAGGTGGCCGGCAGGTTGGCAGGCTGGCAGGGGCGCCTCCTTTCCCCGGCAGGGCGGGCCACCCTCGTTAAATCAGTTCTCACCTCGATCCCAATTTATTTCCTCACAGCTTTCAAAATACCAAAAACAATCATCCAGTCCATTGACAAGTTAAGGCGGCGCTTCCTTTGGGCCGGTGACGACAACTTCTCGGGTGCAAAATGCAGAATCAACTGGGAAAGAGTGTGTCGCCCAACTCATCTTGGCGGTTTAGGCATCCTTAGCCTTCCGCACTTCTCCTCAGCAATCAGATTGCGCTGGCTTTGGCAGGAATGGAAGAACCCTACTAAACCCTGGGTCGGGTCGGAAATCCCTTGTGATGCTTCGGACCAAAATATCTTTGCGGCAGCAACAAGGGTCTCCCTCGGGGATGGGAAGACGTCAAACTTTTGGTATTCAGCGTGGCTTTTTGGACAGGCCCCCAAAGACGTAGCCCCTTTGATCTTTGCTTCTTCAAAGCGCAATAATCAGTCCGTGTTCTCGGCCTTGCAGAACGGGCGGTGGGTGCATGATATCAACCTCTCCCCAGGCTTTTCGGTCCACCACTTTCAGCAATTCGTTCGCCTTTGGACCAAAATCGACCAAATCCAGCTGACTCAAGGCACCCCGGACGAGATTTCCTGGAAGCAGAATCAAAATGGAAACTACCTTGCTAGATCAGCCTACGCCCTGCACTTCATGGGCTCCATAGCGACTAACTTCAAATCTTTAATCTGGCAGACCCAGGCCCCTCCAAAGGGAAAGTTTTTCGCTTGGCTAGCAATTCAAAACAAACTGTGGACCTCAGACAGGCTTCAGGCAAGGGGGTGGCCAAACCACCTTTACTGCCCCCTTTGCAGACACAGCCCGGAATCAGTCTTACACCTCCTTGCTCACTGTCGCTTCTCTGGTCGTATCTGGAAGCTTATGGCGGACTGGACGGGAACAGACAGTTTTCAACCCTCCTCCTGGCCCCCTTGCTCGAACATTCTAGATTGGTGGTCTAACGTGGCAAAGCCGTCAGGCTCCCTTGGGAAGACCAGGACGACAACCGCGATCCTTATCGCTTGGGAGCTCTGGAAGGAACGAAACGCGAGGATTTTCACCAATCGAGCTACTGCGCCCCTCGATCTTCTCGCTAAGATCAAGGAGGAGGGTAGAGCTTGGCGCCTTGCGGGGGCCTTTTCCTTGGAGTTTTTTAATTCTCTGTAATTAGACCTTGTTTTTAACTCTGGTCCCGTGCGGCCCTTGTCCGCTTCTCCTCTATTAATATATCGGGCATCTCTCTTGCCTTTTATTCAAAAAAAAATATTTGGCATAATAAGCCCTAACATGCATCCACTTTGTTTGTTTAATCAAGACATTATATAGTATTTTTAATGTACACTCGCAGAAAAGGCGCTAACACCAGTGGTGATCGACCAGTGACTAACATAATCCGGGGCAGCAATTGTTGACCTTGGAAAGGTTCCAGCATAGTAAAACTGCAACACACAAACACAATGATACATATAAACAAAGAGCTATAAGAATCTGATCTCTCTTAGAAAAAAAAGGCCATCCCATGAGTGCGACCACCAGACGTCAAGGGAAAGTTTGGCAGAGCCCTAATTGTTTATGGTTAATGTGTGTACTCTTCTTCTTCATCAAAGGATAGCCTAAAAAGAAAGCTGATTAATTAATCAGTCATTAGTCCTAGCTCTAAGTGGTGTTCCGTTATGCTACAAATACAAAGTATACATGCTGATTAGCTAGTTAACGGCAAAAGGGAGCTCTGCCAATCGCTTTCCCTATTGTTTATTCAGATGTCTTCCTTGAGGATATATCTCAGGCATTGTATCATGATTTGGTTGTTCACAAATATAATATATATGGAGATGGGGTTTGGCTGTTAACTAAGGTGTGGGCCAGTGTGGTAGAAAGCTAGCTACATCAAATTAAGAATAATTTTTCATGGAGCGTCATTTTGTTAGAATAGATATGGTCATATAGAATTTGATCACCTACATTGCAAAGCCAAAATGATGGATCAGACGTGGAGGGACTTGAGTGCCACATGGGTAGATATTATGTGAATAACCCCACTTGGATATATAGAAAAATAATTTGTGAGACTCTCACCATCTCAAGTATTAGTCAAAATCAGTCCATCTAAATCACATCCAAATCTTTAAAGCTCTCATAAGAATCCTCTTGTTGACACTAAGAGGTGGGTTAATTAGCACTGGATACTTTCCCACATAAGTATCATGAATGACACAGAATGAAGGGAGCAAGCATATAAACAGTAGCAATCATTTATATATAGCCAGCTAGCTAGCTAGCTCTTGTGTTGAAGCATGACCTCACCATAGGAGTCGTCTCAATTCCATAAGATGGGATCTTATTATAGATTAGGCCTTAACTATATATATATATATATATATATATATATATATATATATATATATATATATATATATATATCTATTTATTTTGGAAGGTGAGAGTGAGACTTAGATGTGTACCTTTCGGTCCTACTAGGCTTCCACAAAAGCTAGCGGAAATTAAGCCCCTATCTACATTATTTAGTTGACATGAATGATGGAAATGACAATGCTAACGCAAGCATCATTGTGGCAAACTTTGATTTTAGTTCCGTCACATGTTTCATTTCGATTGAACTTTATACGTTTTTGTTTATAGCGTTTGTCATTATAAGAAAGTTGGTACGTCGATGAAGTCGATAGGGAAGAGCACATTAAAGTGTACGTCCGTTCTTTTTTAAGTGAGTTTTTTTTTACCTTTTACTGTCTCTCCGGCGGGATGTGACTTTAACGATCACTTTCTATAATAAATTAAAATATTGTAAAAGTATTTTTAATGGAAACGTAATGATATAATTTTTATGTAATCAATTTAAATAGTTTTAATCATATTAAGAGTCAAACTTTAAAATATTTGACGGCACGGATTCTAGGTGCCACTTCAAAAGGAATGGGAGACTACCAGAGAGTAATCCTTACACCATATTCCCTTACCTTTTTCCAAATTTCATATATATCCAACCCTCATTTCTTTCGGTTTCATCAATTAAGCCCCTCTTTTTCTTGCAATCATTTTAATCAAATTCCCTCTTATCATTGGGGATGAAACCAACGAGCTAATTGCTTACAAGCTAATTAATTGCCTGCAACTATTGCGCACATATGTAGCAAATGGCATTCCTAAAGTTAAACTTAACCAACTTACTTTTGGTACGTATATTACGCAGAAGAATATATAATCAATTATATTGTAATAGTTAGAATAAGAGTGACTCAATTGATTAGGCTAAATAAACACTCATACTGTGAACTACTAGCATCTTTGTTCTTTTCATGTCAAGTAAAAAAGGACGGAGGAGTATACAGGATGAGCAAGAAACTTGAACACCATGTTGTGCCTATTCTGAAAAGTACAGTACCCACTAATTGATTTAAGAAACAAAAAACATAGACTGTCATAATTGCTCGTACGGTTTATGGTGTGTGTGTGTGTGTGTGTTTTTTTTGGTTCTTGCGTTGTCATGTTGGTGCTGCACGTACGAAAAGTTAGTCTTTCCGACAATTTAGTTAACAATCCTTTCAGATTAGGACACTTTTATCACTAGAAGGCTACGGCCATGCTAGTACTACAACAATGCAATAACTATGCAACTTTAATTTCCCATGATATTCTCAATATGTAGTGATGGAAGCTAGCTAGTCACAGAGTGCATTTCCATGCTTCTCCACATGATCACATCTATAGCATATACGCAGTATGCCCATTTATATGCTTGCATGAGCTTCTTGCCTTCAAAAGAGGAGGTTACGAAACACACTACAAAATATGAAGTTGATATGGTGATCAAATTAATTAAGGCACCAATTACTAATGGCACGTACACTATCAAATTGAAAGGACGGTCAAAAAGATCGAATTAAGCTGCTGCTACTACTAAAAGGCATCGATCTACTGCACTGCATGAGAATCACGACAACTCTACTTGTGCAAAGACTAAACCATCGATCACCTTTAATTTGCTCAAAGATTAATATATATCTGCATGCATCAGAGCCCCATTAGCATGTACCCCTAACAACAGGTTAATTTGTTAATAAACAGTATATTACACGCTAGCTCTATCCTCTATGATATATAGGTATCCTTTAATTAACACATTGTTTAGAAACTTACCTATCACGTACGCACTGATCAAGCAGGCACTAGCTAACCGATCGAGAGAAGGGGGAATTAGACGCAGCAATTCTTGACCTAAGAAAAGGCTACACTACCACTTAGTTAATTACTATAGTTATAATGTGACTTACGTGCTTTGTTTAGTTAAAGCAAGCCAAAAAAAAAAGAAAAGAAAAAAAAGAGAAGACTCGGAACTCTGACCAGCCATGTGTCGACGGAAAGTTTGGCATATCGCACACTAAGATGTCTGCCTACGTGTATACATGCCACTTTTATTCCGTTATTGCATGTGACGATGGAACCGCAGAATTACTAATTAATCTATATGTATATTTAGGCTCCATTTGGCATTGCGGTGGAATTTTACGCTTATTTATTTCTCGTTTTGGATGTCACAATTAGTTGAAAACAGTGTTCTAAATAAGTTAGCGGTAGCTCACGCTATGGCCAAATATGGCGCATACTTAATTAGCTACCGCGAAAGAGGCCGCTATTAGCGCTATAGCTAATAGCTTGTAGCTGAAATAGCTTTGGCTATGCTACATCGTTGATATTTTTCCATTATTTACCACTTTGTGATACCGAGCTGTGTTTAGAATGTAGGTGTATTTAATATCGAGTTTTCAAAATGAATTATTTTCAATTACTCCCACGGTTCGCACTTATTTGTCAATTTTGACTTTGACTGATCGGGTTTTTTAAGCAACATAAAAGCAAATCGATCTAAATGTAGATTATTAGTAAAGTACTTTCGATTACAAATCTAACAATACTATTTTTATGTTACATAATTAGACATTTCAAAAAATATAATTGGTCAAAGCTCGATAAGTTAAAGTCAAAATTGACAAGCATAGGGATGGTATAGGAGATTCAACCGACTACTCATATCAGCATGTGATTTCAAACTTTATTATTATCATATTTATGTTTTGATAGCATTTTTTAGTTTTACAATACTAAATAATGTTTATTAAATACTTAAAAGTAAAAAAATAGCTTCACAGGAATTAGGATAGCTTCCGCGATAGCTGCTATAGCTTTTTGTCAGCCTTAACGTGAGGCTAAAAAATCGTGATTTCCTTGCTTGAAAACATATTTTCTTTGGAGCCTATAACAACGAAATCTTACTGAAATTAGTAAATATTCCCCAAACAAACTAGATTCCACAACACAGACATCACAACACAGCAACCGCAGACGTCTTAATACCATGGAATTAAGCAGAATATATGGGAGTTATCGTTATCCTATTTCAAGAGTACATATATAGTTCCTGCTTTATACCCTTCCACAACCACAAGGAAAGTATCTATACCCTATTCTGTCTACCTAATCCATCAGTCTACCATGCCCTTTTCTTGATGCCAATGCGCATTTAGAAAGATTATGTTAATTAGTGGCCGTTAGGTGCGTGGTTAACGTAAATGCATGTCGTTACAGGCTTAATATTGCCATTAATATGTACTACAGAGTAGGGGTTTGGGTTACGGTCCAGGTGGGTCGGCTCCAACTAATTGTTCGCTATCTAGCTTGTAGTTAGTAGTTGCATGAGGGGTGGAAAAAGAAAACTCGTCAGTGTGGCTCATTGGATCGGTTCAAAATTACTTTAATTACACTCGTTAATTGGTTAAATATTAAAATAAGTTGATTTTAAATGAAATTGGATTTCGCTCTGCTCGTCTCGTTAGCTCGAGTTCTAAAAATACTTTAAACTATAAATAAAATGATACTAAACCAAATTGTGTTAATTTCAACAAAAAAACCTAGGTAAGCCGTGTATCTGTCTCGATATCCACCTCTAGTTGTATGAATATATATATATATATATATATATATATATATATATATATATATATATATATATATATATATATATATATATATATATATATATATATATATGCGCATCAACAGAACATATTGGTCGAGCGAGGTGACCCACTTATGATACTAGCTAGACAGTACTGACCGAGTAAATTATTATTAACAAGTAAATAAGGCTATATGGGTCATAAAAATGTCCTTGGCCGGTAGCCATCACTACCAAAAACCACTTAGTTCCTGAGTGCTTATATGTTTTCCGAGTGTCTTCACTTTTACCTTCATTTCTTTGAGGATAAATGCTATGGCATGTATTTTGACTGTGTGTATATATATGCATGCGGTTATATGCAGCTATGTGCATGGGCTAACAAACTGTTTTTAGGTATTAGTGTGTTAGATCTTGGATGGCATCAGGTCATTTTTTTCCAGGTGAAATCTGGAATATAACTGTGGAATTACAGTCAGTGTTGCATTGGGCATTTGTGCTATTGGCATATTTGGATATATGGGTGTTGTCTGTTTAACCAACTATTTCCGAGTGTACTTGGTTGAAATACACTTGCGAAACTATGTTGTTTATTTCCCGAGTGTCCTTAGTCCAAAAACACTCGGGAAAATTATGAATCTGGATCGCCACGTAGCTAGATTTCCCGAGTGTAGTTGACATACACTCGGGATAATGTTTCTATTTCCCGAGTGTCATTGGATAACATACACTCGGAAAAGTATTCCGTTACGGTTGGTGAACCCGTTGTGCAAACTATTCTCCCGAGTGTTTTACATTTTCCGAGTGTAAGCTCGAACACTCGGGAAAGTTATTTTTCCCGAATGTAGATCTCGGGAACACTCAGGAAACCAATTTTCTCCCGACTAAACAATCCCGAATGGTTTTTCCCGACGGCCGACCTTCGGGAATTATTTTCTTGAGTGTTTTTAGGACTTTTTCGAGTGTTTCGGGCACTCGGGAGAGTGACGGATCCTTGTAGTGCATGGGGCGTGAAAAAGCGTAGTTAAAAGCTTTGACATCGGTGATTAAAAAAAGTCATTTATTCACAGACGTGGCATGCTTAATTTCTGCCGAATAACGTAGGTACGTACTTAAGCGGCCGGCCGGGATTAAGGGAAATGCTTCACATGCATGCATACTAAAAATTGTGTAATGCTGTTGCGAATATTGCAGAAGGCTGGAATGAGCAGGGATCGAGTTGATGTAAACAACATTATTAGCATTATATATAAATTCTCGTATAGTTAAAACTAAGACCACACATGTAGGGGCTTGGTGTGTTTGATCAACATACTATACATAGTGATGGAGTCACAACATTTGTCTGGAGCATGCATGGAGAAAACTAAAGCATGAAGTTAATGTGTCTCATCCTGATCACGTCTTTGTTGGACTATATATTGGATTGGACAGGCAGGCAGAAAAATATCTCGCTGATCGATTTGGCCTGTCTCGTGTCCTCGATCGATCGGCATCAAGAGTGACGGCTTCAGATTATTTCACATCTGCATGCAGCTCTACCGGCCGATGCGATGGATAGGAAAGAAGAAGAAACTAAGAATCTGTAAGCAATTCATTTTGATTGGCTGGTAGTTACCCAGGGGCAGAGCTAGCGCCGGCCTATGCTTTGGGCCGGCAGTATGTGTTGGCTTCTTGGTTTTTTATACACGTTGGAAGGCTATTGCCTGGGAGCTTGAGACTCAGCTCCGCTCTGGTTACCCCATGCATGTTCGTATCGCCGGCTCCATCAGCCCTGCTAATTAGTTTCAGAATTCAGATAACATTCATGGATATCTTGAGCTAAAATATATACCCACGTGGATGGGGTCGAAATCATAGTAGTGTCTAGTAAATCCATCCAAACGAAGGCTGGCTGAACGAGCTCACCCATGCCATGCATGGAGTAGCTTCTTGGGCATTGTACAAAGCAGATTTTTTCTGAACATATTAGCAAGCTATCCATCCTTCTTTTTCACCCACAAATTCCAAGGCATATATGGGCGTTTCGGCCATCTCGTGCTTACGGTCAAGCTTTTCTCCTCGGCCCCCAACGGCCCAACGATCTCGGCCCAATAAGCCTTTCCATTCTTTTTCTTGACCCATTATTTAGCAAGCCTATTTCTTTTTCTCCCCTCTTTCACAAGCGGTTTTCCCAAATTTTCTGACGTGTGCCTCACGTAAATGCGTTCATGCGTAGGGATAGAAACGGATCGAATAGTTTCGAATACGAAGTCATATTTTTTTAAATTATTACCGATTTAAAAATGAATTTACGAATTGTATATGAAAATTTTTGGATGGCATACCCTTAGAATCCTAGATCAATATTCTAGTTTGAATCTGAATCACTATTTTAAAAAGCGAATACGAATTTAAATTAAATATGTACTCAATTCGATCGAACGTGAATATCCTATAACTTTTACGATAAATCTTGTTCTATAGAACATATTTATGTAACATGACTATATGTCTATACCGTGGATATAGCTATCCACTGTGGATCAGATTATGAATGCTGTTTGAGATACTACTCCAACTAATTAACAATTCGACACTTGCTACAGTATATAGCCACTGTGGATTAGGAACACAAATGTGGCTTGAGCCTTGAGGGGCTGCCAGGCTGGACACCGCTGGAGGAATGGGCGAATGGCCGAATGGCATGGCCGCATAGGGAGGTCTTTGGATCGGCCGTCATTGGTCGCCGGAAATGCTAGCTACCGGCCGACTTTAGTTGGGCTTGGGAGTAGGGTCTTCTGTAGTGCTACCGACTGCCGTCTTTGGATTCTTTGGCGCTAGACAGATATTATTGCGAATATGGAAACTATACGTATTTGTATTCGGTGCTATTTCATATACCATATCTGGATTCGCATATGGGAAAAAAAGGATAATATCCATATTCATATTTGTTTTTCATTCGAAGGTGGATTTTAATTATCACATTTGCGTTTTTTTAGATACGAACACCGAATAAAACGGATTATCCTTTACCAGTTTTCATCTCTATTCATGCGCCTCCCAGCCCGATTTTCTTTTAATTTGCTCCGAGTTTTAGTCACCTTTTAGTTTCGAGATGTAAGTTTTTCTGTACCGTATAAGCTGTTCTCAATGTTGAATGCATACGTCGCTTTACAACATTTTCGTGTAAATGTACTAAATCGCATTAGCGCGCGCTCTCTCTCTCCTCTTTGAAAGGGGACTAAAAATCGGAGCAACAGCTAGCAGGCCACCAAAAAAAAAAAGAATTGTGTTTGAAGCTTTTTATTAAGGCAATATGGCCCCAAGGGCGTAGAACTCTCGCATTAACCGGTGAAGTGGTGAGTACAAAAGTTTGGTACAGCTGCCACTGTTTTACAAGAAGAACCCTAGAACAAGCCAAAATTACAATGCATGTCTCTAGATTCATCTAATTCAAGGAGCCTCGCCGGACACGATGACGATGATCTTGACGCTTCCTTCACGCCGGATGAAGTCGGTGTGTGGCATTCACGATACAGTGCTCGTCGGGCAGCCACCAACGATGCAGAGGGCGTCGACTCCTCATCTAGACCCGGTGATGTGTGGTGTCCACCTAACCAGCTCGCCTAGCAGCCATCATCAAATCTAAGGGCCTCCACTCTAAAGGTTGAAGTAGAGTCGTGGTCGGAAGATTACCTCGTCGGCGGACAAACCGTCGTATGTGGAGCTAGAAGGCAAAGAATGATCTCTTAGGAGAGGAATAGTGGAGAATAAAAGAAACAAAGAAACCATCAGATCCAAAGCAACCAGATGGGGAATCACACATGGACACACCTGACCTCATAGCTCTCCAGATCCGCTCCACGGCCTCAGCGGTGGAAGACGTTGGCGCCAGAGAAGGACGCTAGGGAGCGAGTAACCATCGGTAAACACCACAACGGGTAGCCTCCACTTAGTGTTGAGGTATATTGCACATATTTCCTCACCAGTTTAAGTTTTTGGGTGAACTGGTTGGTGCATGCAACGCAATATGATATCAAAGCCAAAAATTCTGAGTTCAAGGCCTAGTTAACACAATTTTTTTAAAAAAATTGCAGCTCACTTCGAGTTCACGTCTTTTGCCTTGTGGAGCCTAGATGTGAGGAGGAGTGTTGAAGTGTATTGCCTAGTTTTCTTCATCATCTTTTTTTTTTCTGGACTGGTTAGTGCATGTAACTCAATACTTAGGGTAGAGGGAGCAGATCCCGTCGGTGTTGGGGAAGAGGGACTCCTACGCGTGGAGGAGGGCGGCAAATCGGACTTGGATTTTCCCAAGGAAAAGAAGAAAGACAAATTTAGAGCTACATATGTATAAGAGATGGGTCCCTCACCCTAAATCTCGCCGGCGACGACCCGGAGAGGAAGGGAAGGAGCCGAATCTGATGAGGAAGGAGGAGCTCTAGAGAGGAGGGGAGAGGTGGAGAACGAGAGGGTCGTAAGAGGTTAAGGCAAGCTTCTTGAGTCCACGTACTTTGTATTTGAAACCTTATCCATGCACACACGTGACTACAGGCATATGCCCGATACCAATACGATAGTTTTACTTATATAACAATTGTCGGACCCCAGGCTTTGAATACCTAAAGTTCTCGTGTGTGTACCGTACTAGTTCCATGATCAATGGCTAGTACACACATCCGCAACATTGACATACACATCCATACACAACATACATACAACATGAAACAAATATGGTATTTAAATTTAAGCGATTACAAAACAAGTATATATTACACGGCTGACCGGCCAAATTAAAAGACAAGTATTATAAGTAGAGAGTTAAACAGCAGAAGCATATTAAACAAAACCCAAAAGTCTAGCGATGTGCCCCTCCATACCCTCAGGCAACTGATAAGGACAAGACCTAGCAAGGCCCGTCACCGAACCCTCTACTACCAGGTGCAAAGGCCGCGTCGTCTGGCATGGGCTCATCATCATATTCTGATCAATAATTTTAAGCAAGATTGAGTACATTTTGTACTCAGCAAGACTTGTAGTGTATCATAACATTATTTTAAATGCAAGGCTGTGAAAGGATGAGACTCTACACTACAAATTATTTTATGCATTAAGCAAGTTTAATTTGCAATATTAATAAGTAGTACTTTCCAATGAAAATTTTGAAGAGCTATTGACTAATACTAAAATAACAAGTAAGTTGCATGAAAAAAGTAAACTCACAACCCTCCTTGGTTGTGATCATCGTTTCATTCTATGACATAGACATGGCACTCAAGCTATCAATAACAAACCATCTAACAATTTCCAACAAGCCCGGTGTCGATGTTTTACTATTGATCTTACGAATGAATAATCGGGGGTCTCCTAGAATTTGAACCACGCAGGGAATGACACAGGGATTTATACAGGTTCAGACCTTCTCTGGAGAGAATAACAACCCTACTCCTGTGTTGATGTATTGAATGTGCTGATTACAATCAAGAGGAAGACTAAAGCCTAAAGTCTTTTGCTCCAGATCGCCTCTCCCCTCTGTCTACTGACTTCATCCTTTTATATAGCACATGAAGAGGTGGCAGTTTCTCCAAGCCAAGAGATGTCCCAATATTCCAAATGATGAACGGTTGGTGGAGGTTACTGTCAGAGAGATAACGCCCCCACATCGCAAAACAGTTATTGTTAGAGACAGAGATATAATACGTGCGGTTATTCCAAAGAATAACAGTGTATATTAACTACCCCATGTGTTAAACACGGTGCACAAGACTCCCTAATCGACTGGGCCCGTATGTCTACAGGCTCCATCGATTATAGGGTAATCGTAACCGACTAGGTTGTGGAGAGACTTACGACCACAAAGTGCTCGTAGAGAAGGCTCACAACCTAGAGACGGGTCGTAGAAAATCTTACGACTAGAGACTGGTCATAGAAATACTTACGGCTAGGGGATGGTCATAGTAAGACTTACGACCACTCGGTTAAGCTTCTCCCGTATGAACAGTAAAGGGTATACTTGCGAGTAATATAAAGATATTGCTATCTATAATGAGAATTACAGATAAATAATTAAATGGGGATTATTAGATCTTCGTCATCTAGCCCCCCAGTTTCAAGTGAAAATAACTTACTTGGTACAAGAGTCGTAGAATGGTGGTCGGAAGTAGAGCCTTTCTGACTGGTATTTCTTTTGACCAAAATTAACTTGGTCAAGAAGGTAATTTCACTTGAGTTGTAAAGATATAATCGGTTTTTCGGAACAGACCAATTAAAGAATCTCAATCGACTTTCACAGACCTGTCTGTTGATGCAGTTCCTAAAGAGGTCACAGCTGTTGAGTTCCCATGATCTAACTCAAGCGTGCGACTATAAAAATCCGCCGTGGGCGTGCCATAGGGTTTTTACTTTCCCTATTTGCTTCAACTGTTCCTCGAGCCCTTGTTTTCTTCGTCGTCAACCAAATTGAACTCTTTTCAAATCCGAATCAATCACACTTAGAGAAGATGGCCGGAGCTACTTCTAAGTGGGCGATATCGAAGATGGACACGATGAAGATGAAAGCTTTGGTCGCCGCCGAGAAGATCCCGAAGAAGGCTTATGTGAAGTGGGCTGAAGCTGCTGAGCAGCATTGGCCCTCAGGTGAGGAAGGCATCATTACAGTATTTCAAGTGTACTATAAATATGGCTTTCGATTATCTGCTCACCATTTTCTTACACTTGTACTCGTGCACTTTAGGGTAAAATTGATGAATCTTGTTCCAAATTCCATCACAATGTTAAGTGCATTCATGTACTTGTGTGAAGCTTACCTGGGGATTCGACCAGACTTAGAGCTCTTCCAGTACTACTATGGAATGAGCAGACAGGTCAAAATCGCAGGTAGCTGCGGTCTGAAGCTCCACGACGGAAGTCAAAGAAGTACAGATGTTCACCTGGTCGTCATGGCCGGGATGGAAGAAAAGGTGGTTCTACTGGACGATGACCAAGGACGATTGCCTCTTCTTCGTAGGGAAAGCTGCTGAGAAGAGTTCCTCTTAGGACTCAGTTCCTAGCAACCTCGACCAGGATTGCTCCATTCATTCAAGCCATAAAAATATTTGAGAGAAGAGGGACTTACCGGATGGCACGTGGTGAGATATTTCACCACACGCTACATCTATCCTTTGAAGAACCGAGCACATCCTATGTGGATGTACTCGGGGACTAAAGATTTGACTAGAGATTTCGAGGAAGGTAAATAATGTTTCAACTCAGCTCTTCTTGATTAATTTTGAGCTTGAATGTTGAGTAGTTCCTTTACCATTGTAGATCTCTCACAAAAAGATATTGACGCCCGAGTCAAACTCATTTGTGAAAAAGCTTCGGCACCCACGTTGACAGGGGTTCCTTGAATCCTGGCTGTTGTGTCCACAAAGGAAAGAAAAAAAACGCCTAAAGGTAATCAAGAGTTAATTTCTTCTTTAGGATTCCGCGGTCATAGATTTTGACCATCAAGTGATGTTCTTTTTTTGTTTGTTACAGAAAGTAGGCATGATAGATCGTCGAGACGACCAAGAGGTCGAATCGAAGGCTGTCAAAATGGGGCCATTGGAAGACAAAGGTCATCCGGCCAAAAGGCGTCGCCTTGTGAAGGCCACTGACAAGCAAAGCGAAGGCTCAAGCTTTGCTCCCCCTCCGACCAGCCCTGTCAAGAAATTCTTTGTAGATGTGATTTCTGCAGAGAAAAGTGGGCTGGTCAAATTGCCTGCTCACAAAGCCCCTAAGGCCAAGGTACCATTTTATTATGACAACAAGACCTTTTTAGTTTTCGCTTCTTATGGCTTTACCAAGCAACTAGAAAAAGAGAACTGGAAGAGCTTTGTGTGTTTTGTGAAGGATACTGCTGCATCAGCAGAGCCCTTGGTCGAGATAGGCGCTGTCCCTCAGGTGGTTGAAACAAGTTTCGATCACCAAGAGGGGGCAGGAAGCTTCGAGAGCTTTGGATCTCATTCAAGACCTATGAAAAAACGTGGTCATAGAGGTCCCAAACTCTCTACAAGATCTTTGACTAGACGTGGTCAAAGAAGCCCCAACCTCTCAATCTCATGGCACCGAAAGCCCACCAAAGGCTGAAAGTGTCGCGAGGATTGAGGCGGTCGATGAGAAGAAAACACAGAGATCTTCCTTAGGGAAGGTCTCTTTTGGATTCACAATTAAATCTAGAAAGCCAGGGTATGTAAAAATCAAAAGCATAAGAATAACATTTACCTTTTGTTTTTCACAATTTGACATGTTTTCTTCTTCCTAGAATTTTAGTCCTGCTTCTCCACCCCCCCAAGGATGCTTCTACCGAGAAGCCCGCTACCATTTCTCCTACAATCATAGAGACAACAATGGAAGTGGTCGAGGGTTGACCATTGTCCCTGTGATGGAGGAAGTCGTTGCCACTGAAGCAACTGTGATCACCGAAGTGGCCGTAGAAGTAGAGGCGAAGACGGCGGACGATCCGGTCGCTATGATGATCGAGCCAGTTATTGAGGATATCAATAATCGAACAAGGGACTTGGTTCTTCGATCACTAGAAGCTTCTAGTAAAGATGGATGTCGATGATCAAGTCGTCGATCTTACAAAATAAATAGAGGAAAATGGCAAAGAGTTCTTCGGAGAGAATTAGACTGCTCTTTATTGCTATGAACCGGATATTACAGGAGGTGCCTTTGACAAGACAACGGACTAATCCTAATTACACTGAGCGTAGTACTTGCTTTGCTATTGAATCTATTGCTGATTTTTGCTTCAATCTGATGGAATGCGATTGAATCTCATCCTCCTTTCTACCATTTGCAGTCTCGTTTAAGTAGTCGACGAAGTGGTGGCAATTACTTCTTGAAGAGACGCCTGTTGAAAGTGTCGCGACTGGTCGGAGCGAGGTAGCAGTTGTTAAAGCATCAACTGGTCGGCGGTTGAGTGTCTACGAGACACTCAACCGTATGGTGGTTGTTGTCAGTGTCTTAGGACCATGAAATGTCACGTGGTATGGAGCAAATATGACATGTGTTCCATTTATTACACGGTAAGGCATATGCTTGGAGTTAATTCTAGATATCAGTTCATTGCTTCTACGAGCAGTCACCTAGTCGAGGACTAGGTGCAGGACCTCATCTGATAAAGGGTACCCATTATGCAACCTCTGAAATCCTTACGACCTCAAAGGTCGTTAGCCTTAGGGGTTATGACCATGAAGACATATTGTCTTTTATTATATATTAAAGTAATACATAAAGATTTTAATCATTGTTAGCTAGCCCTAAACTTTAAATGAATTGGTCGTGTGAACACTTTCTCCCAACGAAGTCGTATTGGGCAGACTCTCATTTAATCCTGTGATATATGAGATGGTCTATATTCACTTTAAAGTTGAGAAACTGCCTTGGGAACTATAGAGTTTTTCTGTCCGTTGGAGAAAAGGTCGCGTCCGTTGGACTTTTGGGTAACTCCCGATTGTAGTTACGGAACTGTGGCTATACAATCCCCATTGCGCTAGGCTCTCGGGTTTTTACGCTTCCAGATTTCCTTCAACCCCATTCATCTTATTGTGAAGAATCTCTTACGACCTCCTTTGTTTTCCTCACCCAAAATCTTCTCCGACCACTGTTCTTAAACCCAAGCATGTCGGACTCAATCACTAAATGGTTGGTTTCAGATCTGAGTGGGAACAAGGCTCTGGAGGAGATCGGGATGCTCCCAGATAAGAATTTGATCAAATGGAGGTTGGCGGCCGGAGAACACTTTCCGAGCCGTGAGGAAGGGGAAATTCCTATTTTCCTCGCCTACATTGAGTGCGGGCTCAAGTTGCCGGCTCACAAATTTCTCTCCCGGGTCCTAGAGTACTATGGGGTTGAGTTGGTGAACTTGGTCCTGAACTCCATCGTCAATATCAGCATCTTCGCCTATCTATGCGAGGCGTACCTAGGGATTCGATCAAATTTGAAGGTCTTCAAGTATTTTTACCGGATGACGAAGTCTGGGAAGTCGGCGCCGGACCTGGGGAGTGTTCGTTGCACCTTCACGACGGGAAGGCCGATGAGTACATCCAAATGTATTCAAAATCTTCGTGGTCGTCATGGAAGAAGAACTGGTTCTACATGATAGTCACGAAGGACGACGACCTCTACTTCATCGGTAAGAGGGCGAGCGAGAATGTAAAGTGGAGGTCGACCATGGAGAAGACAGGGACAGTCGGAAGATAGATTGAAGCCACCCAAGACCTGAAGAGGAAGGGTTTGACTTCTTGGCACGTGGTGAGGGATTTCACCATGCGTTGAATTAGTCCCCTGAAGCTTCAAGAACATTCCCTGCCCTGGTATATTGGTCGTGACGAAGCGATCAAGGACTCAAAGGAAGGTAAGTCTTGAAAACACTACTGCACAAAAGTTCATCACAAACGGTTCGAAACCGTCATCACAAACGGTTTTTGAACCATCTGAATTTGTATATCTGTGATAACAGGCGGTTATCACAGACGGTTTTTTAGCCGTCTGTGATAAGACACAACACAAATGGTTTTTAGTTGAAACTGTCTATGAAGGACTATTATCACAGACGGTTTTTGAACCTTGGAAGTTAAGTGTGCTAGCGATGGGGAAGGATTTGGATGGGTGACCATGGGAAAAAGATTATTATTATTATTTTTACTATTATTATTATTATTATTATTATTTCGAATTACAAATTAAGCAATAATCAAATAGATTTTTAGCATATAGCAAATAGAGTCCAAAAATTCTAGAAACATTCACAGAAATTCCTTGAATTATTACGAACTTAATGAAAGTAATTCCAACTTAAAGTTGGCTTTTATTTTTTGCACATGATTTATTTTAAATTTCTAAAAATAGGAAAAACCTTTTTAAATACGAGAAAATTTCAGAAATTAATTAAATTTTCCTTTTCACTTTAAATCTAATAAAACTCATAAAACTCAATAAATGTTATTTTCAACTTTTAAAAGCCAAGAAATTAAATAATTGATTATATATATATATATATATATATATATATATATATATATATATATACCAAGATAACTCTTTAACATTACGGAAAATCAAGAAAATCATTGTGACCAAAAATCCAATAACTTTATTAATTTTTATTTTGATATGAACTTTGGGATGTTACAATTTGGCGGTTGGCTTGGGCGAGGAAAAGCAGACCCTGCTAGGAGAAATGGGTTGGCCTGAGGAGTTTGACCCAAAAGGGTTTTCGATTTTAAATTGATTTAGAGATTTTAGATATTGAGTTAATTCATTACGGCTTTTAGAAAATAGTACATAAAGTCCAAAAATTATGGAAAAATTCATAGAAGTTCCCGAGTCATTTTGGACTTAAATAAAATATTTCAATTCATAATTGGTATTTAATTTTGTAAATAATTTATTTTGGCTTTAAAATAATTAGGAAAAGCTTTTAAAATTCTAGAAAATTCCAGAAAAATAATTCAATTTTATTTTTAACTGAAAATTGAAATTTGGGCTATTACATACCCACATATATAGCAATTTTTACTCAAACATACACACATGCCTAATTGAATTTGCAAAAGAAATACAATAATTAAAATGATGGGATCGACATGATCAAATGAGGTGCTTGCCTTGCTCTGGTATCTCTGAGTATGAGGATAGAGGATCGTTGAAAATTTCATTCGAGGTATCGACATCTATCCAAAAAGAGCCGAGAGAAAATTAATTATGGAAAAATAATTTCAACACCAACAAAATCCAAATATTTTTTGCATATTCATACAGAGCATGATTTTAGATATTCATTAAATTTGGAGTTCATATGCAAAAGTTATTAACGTTTTAAATTTGCTTGGTTTCAAAATCTAGAAAATAAATAAAAGGGTGACGTCGAAAACATATTCTCTGAGGTTTACGCTTTCTAACAGAGAAAGCATATTTTTCTCTAAGTTCTCTGAGGTTTATGCTTTCTAATAGAGAAAATGTATTTTCCTCCGAACCGAAGACGACTGTTCTTATTTTTTTTTTCATTTTTTCGAATTTTATTTGCTTACATGCGGGGACTACCTGTTAGTGACTCATATTTCTATTTCATGATTTTATTTATAAAAATAGTAGTGGTCCCACATGTCATAGACTCATTAATTATTTAATTAAATGATTAAATTCTAATTTGATTTAATCCACTAATATCTAGGGTCCATATGTTAGTCTCTCGGTTTTAAAACACGTTTTAGAACCAGGAATAGTGAGTGATCCCACATGTCAATGATGTCAGTGACTCATTTACTAAATGTGTTTTAAATTAGATTTCTGATTAACTTTTCAACTAGTCCCCATTGTCATAGACTTAATAACTTAACATCTGTTACTTAGAGCTAATCATCTCCTAATCATGTGGGGCCCACTGTCAGTGAGTGAGAGAGGAGGAGAAGAGAGCAGCATGCACTGCGTTGGCTCGGCAAACTCTCCGGCAGTGAATGGTGCAGGGGCTTGACTCGAAAATGGCCAAAATAGGATCCCCGCTTGAAGGAGATCCTGTCGAGTTATAGCAGTAGCCGAAGAGATGGACGGAGGTGGCGCTATGCCGGTGAGAAGCGGTGGAGTGCCTCGGGTCCCTAATGGCTTTCGTGCATGGAGCATATCGGTGGTGAAAAATGGTGCACATTGGCTCTAAGGGGTGACAACGAAGCTGCTGGTAGCTGCTCGGGGACCAATGGTCACCGAAGCGGCGACGACACCATTTCCCGCGGTGGCGCCATGGTGGCCATGGTGAATCCTATGCTACTCTAGCTAATCGCCCAAACTAGTGTGTGCATTAGCTTTAGGGGACTACTAGAAGCTCACCAAGGGTGTAGATGGTGTCGGGGGATGGCCAGAGGGCTTGGAGCAATGGCGATGGTGGTAGTTTCACGGTGACATAGCTCCTTGGTGAGGGATTGTTGAAATGGAGCTGCACTTAAGCTCATGGGCATGCTAAAGAAGGATATGGTAGAAGGAATTTGTCGGAGACTCACCGGAGTGGCGCAAACAGAAAAAGAGTCGGCGGTAGCTGGATTTGGGAAGAAGCCCGATTCCAGTGATTCACTGAGCTTGGGTCCACATGAAGCAAGGAAGAACCATGAGTGGAGTATGGAACGCAATATGACGCGGTTCGATGAGGTTCAAGCTCACTAGAGTGCCGGGAACATAGAGGTTCGAATCGGGGTGTGCGCTAGAGACGAAGATGACGGGACGATCATGATACGGAGTTCCCGAGGCTACATCAAGTAGTGAAAGAGCATAAGTAAGGTAAGGGGCACATGATAACGCATGCATCGTGAGCAAGGAAACTCACCAGAGGCGGCAGTGGTGTGAGGCTTGCTCCCCGACATTGAGAACGCCGCTCTCGTTCCCAGCAAATCAGAGCACGAGAAGTTTTGATTCTTGGCAGGAGGTGAGAATGGCGAGCTGACGAGTTTGTGACGTGGTTTGGAGCTTAAGTGCTACTGATATTTATGCGAGAGAAACTACGAGAAAGCGGTAGCCAGGAATGAGTTTCTTGCGCACTACTTCGGTCTCTTCGTCCGCGCGGGAAAATGGTGCATGAACGGGGTGGCTAGCATGGGCAAGGGCTACGGAGGTGACGGGGGGTAGTTGGAGCTCAATTCTGTGGGGTGGCAGTCGTGAACCACGAGCGAGCGGTGGAGCAGGCAGAGCGAGCTGGCGCACTGGGGCACGGGTGAGCACAAGGTGGATGAAGAGCTCCGACAGGTGGGGCCACAACGTCAGCGAGAGGGAGAAGCGAGGTGCTGGCGTGGGCTAGAGTGGGCGTGAAGGAATGGGCCAGCGCAGATTTGGCCCATTGGCTTGGTGGGAAATTCAAATGGAGTTTGGAATATCCAAAAAAGGCTTAGACTTTGCCAAATTTTTAAGGGGAAATTGGGTCAGTAACATTGCGTTCGGGCGTATTTAGAGAGCGACATAAGCTTTAAGTGACGCTACAACATAACATCATGACAGCTCGAAAATTATAGAAATAACATTGCATCGGTTTTTAGTCCATCTTTAACGGAAAGAAGGTATGATGTGAGAGAATACAATTTTAATGTAACAGCCTAAAATTTCATTTTGGTTAAGGTTTAAAACTTATTTGAATTTGTGAATTTTCTAAAATTTTTAAAAGCTTTTCTTTTAAACATTTTAAAGCCAAAACAAATTTAAATACAAAATCTATTATCAACTTTAGGTTGGAATTATTTTATTTAGGTCCACAATAATGCTAGAGACATCGTGAATTTTTCCATAATTTTTGGAATTTAATTACTATTTTCTAAAGCCCATTTGAATTAACGGTTTATTTAAATTAGAAATCAATTTAAAACCCTAAAGTCGTTTGGGCGAATCTCAAAGACCCGGCCCATCTCTCCCTCTCATCCCTTTTCGGCCCAAACCACCCAGAGTGCCGGCCCATCTCTCGACCACTCCCTTCTCTCTCCCTCTCACATCTTTGGGCCCTGCAGCCCAGCCACCACGCCACCGCCATGTGGGCCACCCCACGTTGTCTTCCTCCCACCTCCTTCTTCGTGCGTGGCGGGTCAACCGCCGCCATTGATCTGCCTTGGGAACTCGCGTCACGCCCCAACCGCCCCTACCTCCCCGCGCCACACGCGCACGACTCGGCGCCTCCAACCGCCCTCGCCCCCACCTTCTCCCCCTCTCCTCGCGCCGGATACACCCGCGTGCCACAACCGCCGCCACCATTACCGCGCCCATGATCTCCACGACCCGGCCTCCCCATGGCCTATAAAGGGGAGCACCGGGAGCGCTCTTCCTCCCTCATTCCAACCCCGCCACCCACTCCTCCTCTCCCCTCTCGGTTTCGCCGGAATTTGAGTTTGAAGCTTCTCCGGCCGGGCGCCTTTCTTCTCCGATTCCGGCGCCGACATTGCCTCCTCGCCGCCGCTGCCTGTACCTTCGGCGTCGCCATGACGACGCCGTCCCCGTGCGCATCCTCCCCGGCCCGGAGAGCCACCGTAGCCCGTCGCCGCCGTGGACCCGATTTCGCCGCCGCAAATCTTCCTCGCCGCCGGCCTTTCACCGCCGCTCTCTCGCCAAGGAGGTAAGCACTGAGATTGCCCCGTCGCCCTCATGCTATTGGTACCACCCGCCGCCCTCGCCGAGCCCCTATCATGGCGTGAGCTTGACCGAGCATGCATGGTTCACGTGCTGCGTGTACAGCACCGCCATGGCGACCCGCGTAAAGCCACATCGGCACAATAGCCCGTGTGGCGCCGACTTGGCACCGCCACGTGTCCATGCCACTGGTCAGCGGGCCCCCACGTCGTGACTATTTTTAGTTTTCTTTTCCGTATTAAATAATTCTTTAATTCATAAAAATCCTATTTCATCATTTCATGTGATTGAAAACTTCTATAGTCCATAACTTTTGCATCCAAACTCCAATTTGGGTGAATCAAATTTCTAAATTTATATAAATTTAATATCTAGCTAACTAAACCAAAATTATTTAAATTGGAGTTCATTTGAATCTTGTTTGAATTTAGAAATTCATTTAAATTCTGATTTAGTTTAAAACTTGTAAAATTCATATCTTTTGAACCCTAATTCCAAATTGGATGATTCAAATTGCTAAAATCTTAGAAAATTATGTTCTAGTTAAATAAAATAAAATTATTTTATTTGGACTTAGTTTAATTTGTATTTTTAAATTTATTTGAATTTCAATTGATTTGTCGTATTTTCACGTTTAGACTCTGACGATTAGGAATTTGATTCTTAGAAGATTTAGAATTTCAAGACTTCAGCGAAGGCAAGTTACACTTTGACCATGTTGCACCTACTATTTTAAAGCTATTTAAATTCAGTTTCCAAATTATTAATTGCATGCATATTTTTAGTCAATTATTTCAATACCCTGTTTAAATGCTTAGTTATTCCAATTGTTATTGTATGGCCAATTTTGTATATTGAAATGCCATCCCTTGTCACCATAGGTAAAATTGTTTGGAAATGCTTAGCAAATGTTTAGACCATGATTTTGATTTTGGGAGGATTTTAGCCAAACCATTACAACTTGTTTAGAATTAAATCTATGGTATTGTTTTACCATAGAGTTTGTAAAGGTGGTTTTCACTAAAATAAAATTAAAATGGTTTGGACTTAGGCTAAGCGGATGAATGGTGGGTGTAGGTTTATGCGGGTTTAATCTGGTTAGGATTAAAACCGAGGTTTGATTTTGAAAAGCGCCCAAGTCGATTAAGGATAGGTCTTAGAGCCGCATCTTGCTATGCCTTACCGTACCACCACCGTCTTGTTTGGGCAAGACACGGCTCAATAATTTGGGATACCTCGTAGATATTAGTGCCATTTTGTATGAGTGGGTGTCGGTTAGACTATAGTCCCTTTGGCGCAAGAGAGGGCCACGAACTGCGGATGGTTAGTCAAAGGGGCGAAACCTTAGCGGGCATGAGTACTTTGAGGTAGATCATTGTAAAGGCCTTGTCACGTGCTCTAGGCGCTCACCTTAGGTAGTGGCGGTGGCATAGATATATCTTGGGATAAACTAGAGAATTCGTGTCTTGTGGGTAAAAATTGTACAAACTTCTGCGAGTAGAAAACTATTGAATAGCAGCGTCATGATCATGGACATGCTAGCAAAGCCACTTTGAGTTAGACTTGTTTTTGTTTTAAAATGATTTCAGCAGATGTTTTCGGGATGGTTAGTCTGTAGAAAAATTAGGCGGTTAGCCATTGTGATTGGAGGATATCCATCACCTTTGTTGGAGGTTATCCACATTAAACATTTGTCATTAAATTTATGATTTTAAATCTTGTATGAAAATGGCCTTGCAATCTATTATGACTATTTAAATTAAAAGCTGTTGCTTTCATAAAATAACCACCCAATGTCCTTTGTTTACCTTATGCATGCATTACAATTCAATATTGGGTGTAACTTGCGAAACGCAGTAGTTGTGCTCATGCTTGCTTTATGCAACAAAATTTGAGAGAAGACTAATATCGGACGGTGAGGACACGCGCCTGAGGCTCGCCTCCGGATGATTACTGTGGCGGATCATTACGGCCTACTACTACTCTTGTTTTTACTTCATTTGTGTTATTTACTCTTCTATTTGGCTTCATGCCCAATTCTATCGAACTCGATTTACTATTATTGAAATCGAGATTTGGTTATGTTATCATTTTTATAGCTGTGTACAGGAAATCTGGGGTGGTGTATGAACACGAGAGGGTTCGGGATCTTTAGTTCCGGGTCAGACATTTAATGTCTATTTTGCCCTTTGTCAACTCTGAGTACAAGGAATTCTTTGGGCTTGCTTCTCCGACCATGCCATTCACAAGAATTCATTTGTGCTCTTGTTGGATGTTGGCTAACAAAGGTATCGAACTCTTTGGATTTCATTTTTTAGTAAATCAAGCAAACCATGTTCGGTAGGAACACTTGTATGATTGATAAAATAGGCGATTTACACCATTGTTGATGTGAACTCTCCTCACTTTACGAACTAAAATCGTATTGAAAATGTTAAAATGCAGCTATGCTCTGACTAAACAAACTAAGAAATTAGAATGCAATGAATCATAGAACAACCGCAAATGCCTAGTGCCCTCAGTGTTGGAATTGTTCATCGGTGTCACTTGCATACGTCTGCAGGATGTAGCCGAGGAGGCCGCGTCACGCGACGAAGTCGAGCTTCTCCGCCACGACGGCCACGCCGTCGAAGGCGACCCAGACGCCGCCCACCAACACGTACGATGACACGGAGGCATTGTCGTACTCCGTCATCACCGCGTGGAACCCGTCGCTCGCGGCGAGACTCTGGACCTCGGCGTAGGACATGAAGCCACTCGTGTTGCTCCCGCTCTATTTTGGCCCCGCGGCGATGACCGGTGTGCCAATGCCGTTGTTGGCCTTGTTGCGCAGGAACCATGACCGGCCGTGACGTTGTTGGCCGGCCGGAGCCCAAACACCATCACGTTCACCCAGTCGAGGTTCCTGGCGACCGCCTCCGACGGGTAGTCCACCGCCGACACCGGGAACTACCACGTGACGTCGAGCCGTCGGCCGATTCGCCGTGCTATATGACGGCGAGTCGATGAACGCGACCTGACGCGGGTCATGACCATGGCGGCGAACGCGAGTCCGAGACAACGCGGTCGCCGTCACCGCCCCTCCTGCACCACTGGCGTCGTCGAAGGTGGCGACGGAGAGAAGGGTCTTGAGTGTGCGGTTCTTGGCCTTGAGTGCCCGGGAGAAGGTGGCGATGAGGCACACCTGGGGTGCACAAATTTCCTCCACCCCCTCCATTCACGCCGATACTACTACCACCGCCTCCTCCTCGCCGCGGGATCTGGTCGGGAGCCACAGCCGTTGCCGGATCTGAGGTTGAGGACGAGGAAGCCGAATAGCGGCGCTGCCTCCATCTCCGCCACCGCCGCCATGTGAGCAAGCTCGAGGAGGGGAGGGGTGGTGGAGGGAGAGGCAGCGGGGTGGTGCTGCTCTCCTCGCCGTGGGATCTGGTCGGAAGTCACCGTCGTTGCCGGATCTGAGGTTGAGGATGAGGAAGCCAACCAGCGGCGCCACCTCCATCTCCACCACCGCCGCCGTGTGAGCAAGCTCGAGGAGGGAAGGGGAGGGGAGGGGGTGGTGGAGGGAGAGGCAGCGGGGTGGTGCCGCGGGTGGGAGGCGAGGAGAAGCCCACCGGCTAGAGAAGACAGAGGCGACAGAGAAGACAAAGGCCGTCGGCAAGGAGGATAATATAATCGAGAGGGCATATTTGTCTTTTCACTGTGCTAACGTCGACTAATCGGTGCCAAAGCGACGCGATATTATTTGGCAGAATTTCAGCTCTTCGTGGTGTTGTTTTTCAATGCGTGACAAAGGCGATGTTAAACCTCTAAATACGCCCGAACGCAATGTTACTGACCCAATTTCCCCAATTTTTAAACCTATCAAACGGGCTCCAAAATTTATGAATTATTTTGGAGGCTCCAAACACAGCATGGTTTCTTGTGTAAATTTTTTAGGATTTTATCCACTCTTTGTGTTCCTCGAAAATTCTTCCAAATTTCTGATTTATTATAATTGCATTAGTTGATATGATGAAAATTTCAAAACATGCTCAAATAAAATTTCCCACAAATAAACATTCCCAAACTTTTATTTCCTCACTTAATTTATTAAACTTACTGAAAATGGGATTTTTGGGATGGTACAGACCTACCCCTTACAAAGAATCTCAACCCCGAGATTCGGTGGGTTCGGTAAAGAAGTATGGAAATTTGACTCTAAGATGGTATTCTCATTTCCACATGGCCTCATCTTCGGTGTAGTTATTCCACTAAATTTTCAACAACTTGATGGTGTGGCTACGAATATGTCGTTCAGCTTCTTCCAAAATTCATATCGGGTGCTCCCAATATGAAAAATCGGGTTAGAGATCGATGTTCTCCAACTGAGTGAGCTCGTTCGAAGTTCGGAGGCATTTATTGAATTGCGATACGTGGAAGATGTCATGAACATCTAAAAGTTGAGGTGGCAACTCTAATTGGTATGCCACTTCACCTTTCCTTTCGACAATTCGGTACGACTCGATGTACCGAGGTGCCAATTTTTTTTGAACTTGGAAACGGCGGACGTCTTACAGTGGTGACACCTTGATATAAATAAAATCATTCACCTCAAAGCTCAGCTCGCAGTGACATCGGTTGGCATTGCTCTTTTGACACGATTGTGCTTCCTTCAATTGGCTTCTAATCGTGTCGACATGCTCTTGTGCTTCCTAGATGATAGCCGGTCCAAAGAATTGTCTTTCGCCAACTTTGGAACAGAAAAGAGGTGTTCTATACTTTCTCCCATAAAGTACTTCGAACGGAGACATTTGGAGGCTTGACTGGAAGCTGTTGTTGTAAGAAAACTCGATGAACGCCAAGCATTTCTCCCAATTCGTGATGTAAGATAGCACTCAAGCTCTCAACATATCTTCCAGGATCAGATTTGTCCTATCCATTTGGCCTCCCGTTTGTGGGTGGACAGCCGTGCTAAAGAATAGCTTGGTCCCCAATAGCTCGTGTAAGCTATCCCAAAATCGTGAGGTGAACCGAGGACCTCGATCAGACGTTATCATCTTTGGCACACTGTGTAGGCGAACAATGTTGTCCATGTAGAGTTTCGTGAGTTTAACCCCACTATAAGCGGTGTTAACCAGAATGAAATGAGTCACTTTGGTCAAGTAGTTGACGATAAAACATATCAAGTCATGCATGTTCAGGGTTCTCGGCAAGCCGATAGTGAAATGCATACCGACATCATCCCATTTCCACTCAGGAACCTTCGGAGGTTGAATTAACCCTGCTGGCCTTTGGTGCTTCGCCTTGACACTTTGACACATGTCGCGCACGACAACATATGCGATGAATGGAGAGTGGTGAATGATGAGCTTCTCTAAGGATTATATTCTTGATAGCATGATTATCCGGGACACATAGTTGTTGTCCACGCATGACCATTCCACTTGCATCTTCGGTGAACTTTGATTTTCCACCATTCTGCAAATCATGCTTGATTTCGGCGATCGCTTGATCTTCGAGTTGAGTGGTCTTAATTTGAGATTCGAGGGTAGGTTATAGTGCTAGGTTAGCAACATAACCCTCATCAGTCACTTCTGAGTTGAGCTTTTGGAACTCTTCATGCAACGCTGGATGATTTTCTTCAATTGGCACGTTTATGTAGTGAAGCTTTTGGCTGAGAGCATCGGCTACAATGTTGGCTCTACCAGGGTGGTAATGGATGGCAAGATCATAGTCTTTGATTAACTCAAGCCATCTTTTTTGTCTTAGGTTCAGATCTGGTTGCTTGATGATATACTTCAAACTTTTGTGATCGGTGATAATTTAACATCGATTGCCGATGAGGTAATGTCTCTAGATCTTGAGAGAATGAACCACAACTGCCAATTCTAGGTCATGAGTTGGATAGTTCGCTTTATGAGGTCACAATTGATGGGAAGCATAGACCACCACTTTGCATTCTTGCATCAGCACACAACCGAGGCCGTGGCAAGATGCATCGCAATACACAACGAAGCTTTTGTGTATGTCGGTCAAAGTAAGCACTGAGGTTGTTGTGAGCCATTTCTTCAATTCTTGGAAGATCTCATCACAAGCCGCTGACCATTCATATTTATTCTCCTTTTTAAGAAGTTGGGTCATCGGTCTTGCGATCTTGGAGAAGTTCTCGATGAACCAGCGATAATATCCAGCTAGACCAAGAAAACTTCAGACTTTAGGAACGGTGCGGGGCTGTTCCCATGCTAGCACATCATGTACTTTGCTTGGATCCACTGCAACACCTCCTTCAGATAGAACATAGCCTAGGAAGCCGACTTCCTTTAGCCAATATTCGCACTTGCGGAATTTTGTGTTTAATTGATGCTCGCGTAGCTTGTCGAGCACCATACGCAGGTTTTGCTCGTGTTCCTCTGCACTCTTGGAGTATATAACAATATTGTTGATGAAGACCACCACGAACTGATCCAAATACTGCACAAAAATCTTATTAATAAGATTCATGAAACTTACGGGAGCAATGGTGAGTCCAAAAGACATCATGGTGTACTCGTACAAACCATAACGGGTGATGAATGCAACTCTGGTATGTCTTCCGGCTTGATCTTGAGTTGGAAATACCGAGCCTCGGATTAATATAGGAGAAGGCACATGCCCCCATTCATCTAGTCAAACAAGTCATCAATCCTCGGGACATGATATTTATTATTGATGGTGACTTCATTTAAAAAGCAATAGTTTAAGGGAAATGGTTAGACTACACTAGCTGGCAATTCAAAAAATCTACCATATAAACCAGGAAGCCATGCAAGTAAGAGATTATAGATCGTTACCACTAGATGCGTAGTACAGCGAAAGAAGAGTTGGAGTAGTCTGATCCAACATAGAGCGCGCCGATGAAGTGGTCATGGTCGATCGTCCAACGTAGTCGATCGTCCAGTGTAGTCGATTGTCTCCTCTAGCAACCAATTGCATTCCTAGTGAAGTCGTGGATCGTCCTTGAGCGCAGCAGCAATCGCAGTAGCGCCTTTATGGTATCCACACGTCTAGGGATAGAATACCACACGTCGATGTGCTAGCACCAACTCGCACGGTAGGACTCTCTCGAGAAGATGGCGGCTAGTGTTTCGGTAGGGCAACTCACGTCATCTCGTACCCCTCCCAACAACCTCATGCATCTCCTTATATAGAGCCCATGATGGATCCTATCCGAACACGTTTGTTCTAACCCGTTAAATGTGTGACCCGTTAGGTTCATGCGTAATCGGTTGTGAATCAAAAACCCTTTCCGACCACGAGTCATTAGCGGTTCCTAGCAAGACATAATGATTCCCGAATACACATAAATTATATCGGACGAACCTTAATGCAATATGATTTACGACCAGGTCCTTATCACTAACGACCAACTCGTATCTCTATATGACCAGCTCATATTTGATCTCGACCAGTTCATAACTTCTTACGACCAGGTTTCGACCACTTAGCGATTATGTTCAATCAGTCTACGACCAGCTCGTATCTACATACGACTAGTCCTTATCTGATCGAACCGAATGACCTTCTCATGTATTCTCCCTTTGCCTCATGATATCTGGTTGAACTCTAGGTGAGATGTTATGTCATCCATGGACTGTTCAGTGGTACTACCGCTCAGCGGTATGACCGGGCTCGTGGTGCGGTACTACCGCAACCCGATTGTTCTAAAAATGAGTTGGCGGTACGTTATTTCCAGAGAGACACCTTTTCAGTTGAGGTGCAAACCGTAAGAGCGATAGTACCGCAGTTGTTCAAGCGGAACTACTGCACCCCGGTATTTCCGAAAGTTGAGCGGTATGTATTTTCCAGTAAGTACCTTTTTGGGTCCTTTGAGAAGCAGTAGTACCGCCCTTGTTGGCGGTATGATGGCGGTGATGTATCACCGCATGGTGGTTAGCGGTAGTACCACCGAAGTTTCAATGGCTATGTCGAGCGATTAATGCCCTTTGTTGTAGTCGTTACAGAGCGGTAGGTGAGGTGCCGTAGTACCGCATGTTACTTGGCAGTAGTACCACATTTCACTAAAAGTTGGGGATTTTCTCCCCAACGGTCGTATTTGTTGGTGGGGGGGGTATAAATACCCCTCCACCTACTCAAGGACAGTGTGCTAGACCACATTTAACATCCTTAGAGCCTTGAGCATCCTTTCAACACCTCGAATATATTTGTGCATTCATTGTGTGGTAGTTGAGCCAAAATTCAAGTGCATTCATTCTAGATTGATCCATTGCACTTGAGTGCCGTCAAGCGAAGGTCGTTGATTCATTACTCTTGGTGTTTTGCCAAACACCTAGACGGCTTGGCGTTGTTAGCACGGTGATCTCTTCAAGAAGATTATGAAGAGGCCCGGTACCAAGATTGTGAGTAGTTTGGTGTTCACTATTTCCGGAGCGGAGGAAGGACAACCACTAGTGATTGAGGGAAGGCTTAATTCATGGAGCTGGCTTGATTTGTTCAAGCTTCCTCAACATGGACTAGTGAAGACCGGCAAGTCTTCGATACCACGGGAAAAACTTCATTGTCACAATTGTGGTTATTTCTTGTCTTTACTTATTCCGCATTTACAATTCTAGCATTTATCTTGTGTTGAATTGTTTAGCTAGAATTGTATCTAGTTTAGACTTAGCTTATAATTGGTTTAAATTGTTAATTAATTAAAAAGTTTAAAAACCTCCTATTCACCCCCCCTCTAGTTGGTCATTCTTGATCCTACAATGTCGTTGCCTCGAGAGGTACCTAGAAAGAACAAACACAACAAGAGTGAGTCTACGACTCAGCAAGTACAATAGAATAATATGGAAAATACTGGAACAAGAACATAACATTCACAATATTCGAATATGTATGTAGAATGGCAAAAATCTTATGCAAGAATAAAATGCATGCTCTTCTCTTCTGCTTATACCAGTATAGCCAGTGAACACCCGTCGGTATTCACTCATGCCCGTATTATCTAAAATACGGGGATCCAAGGCTCGTTTGAAGAAACATTCAAAACGGGGATCCAAATTGCCCATATTGGAATGATAGATCTTACTTGCCCATATTAGAATGATGGGACTTTACTTCCCACTCCCGTGGGTGAATCATAAACGAACAAACAAACAAATGAATACATTGATATGGAAGACATCATCTCAAGAAGCATGGATTAACATCCATGGAAAGAAACAAGAATTGTTGGAACTTACTCGTAGTCCATAGAATTTAATCATAGCATGGCATCAAGCACTACGCACAAATAACAATCAATACAATTCACAATGTACTTGCCTCAACTGCAAGACGGAAGATGATGACAGGAAGGCTCTAGCCCTGGTGCTCACCACCACCTAGCAACTATAAAGTATATTAAGTATACCAATCAAAAGTGCACAGCAAAGCAATGGAACAAAACCCATTGTTCTAAGACTCTCTGGAAACTAAAGAACACTAGCTTTCTCAATAAATTTAACACAATTACCCCTCACTTTATGCGAAAAGGTTGCAAGCATGTACCAAATCTTCTCTCTCATCCTAGCGAAGGACAGGCTACAATATTAACTTCAAAAATTCATAACTTTTGTTATAACCGTCCAAAATTTATGAACTTTATTTTCCTAGAATAATCATAAAGTTATCTACATAACTTATGGATATCATCCGACCAAATTCGGCCATCTCCAAACTCTAATTCACAGAACTACGTTCGCTGCCCGAATCCTGAGACTGATTAAGCACACAGACTTGCAAAATTCATAACTAATTCATAATTCAACCAAAAATTACAAATTAATACTTTTGGGAAAGCCCACATGAAACCCCACATAAGTCTAGGAGACACTAAAATGCTAGATCCACTTGGATATAACTCAAATTCGCACATCAACAGATCACCAAAATCAATCGATCTACACAGCAGCAACAATCTGGCTATTGGAGACATTTCGCATAAGAATGATCTACCAAAACTAATGGAGAATGTGAAATTACCCACAAGAATGATGCTGGAGATCCCCTATGAAGAATTCCTCCTTCCCCGTCCCCTTCCTTTCACCTTTGATGAGCACAACCATGACCTCTCCCTTCTTCCGCAGGCTTGGACAGCAGCGAGGAGGCACCACCAAGAGGGAAGGGAGTAGCAATGGAGTGCAAGGGGGATGGTGTCACTGTAGCAGGGGGTACTGTAGCGGCGACGCTATTGTATCTACAGTAACAAGCTAGGGTTTCCCCCTTCTTTTATTGGTGGCCGGCCCCTCATGGGCCTCCTGGGCCAAGGCCCATGTTGCCGAAGAACTACAGAAACCCCCTTTTTCTTATATCTAATTTCTCTTTTTAATGCTTTCTTTCTTAAAATAAATCGGAGTATTACAACAATAGCTCCCGCGAGAAAAATCCCTGGACCACCATCGGAGCGATGCTATCCTCGAGCGTGGAGAACCTCTAATGAGCCTCCAACAGCTCGTGGGTCACGCAATGGAGGTATCCATCGAGTGACCTCATGAAGTCGGCAAAGCATCAAGTACCTTAATCTTACTTGTCATCTCATCCGGATCATATGAGCTCATCACAAATGTTGAGGATGGGTGTTTGTGCACATCTCTAAAGTTCAAGGTGCACATCTATAAAGAAGAAGAATCTTTGTATCAGTTCATAATTAAGTTTGATGGTTGCCATGAACCTAAACCACAATTTGCCTAGTCCCCTGCTTTATTTTTTGTTCCATTTAGAAATGCGAAATGAATTCTAAGTACTAGTGAGTAGTACATCTGCTTATATACTCACTACAATGCAATCCTATCGAAGCCTTTGCAATTAATTGTTTCTTCCTGGGTTCTAAACCAAACTAAAGACCAAAGCATTAGATATGGGCACAAAATTAAAATTAACACCAACTATATGAATCATTCATTCATCTAGGTGAGAAACAATATCATAACCAACTCAATCAAACATTCCAAATCAATGCATTCTACTAAGAAAGAATATCGCAACCAACTCAATCAAATTAGGATTCACATTGAATCCTATACGTGTTTCATCTATTAGCATCATTCAAGCATCAGGACAAATCGAGCAGAGAGAACAAAGCAACTCAAATAAAAGTAGAAACCCACTCTGAAGCAATTGGGCGGAGCTACAATGGGTCATTACCATCTCTAACCAAGCTAGACCAAATCGACGAATCGAATTCCACAAATGGGGCCTAGAAGCATACCAAGATGGTATTGTGTAGGTTGGGGGTGCCTCGGGCAAGGCGACGTGACGTTGTGGTGGTAGTGCGCGGGCTGGGGGCACCTCGGGCAAGGTGGTGCAACGCCGAGCTGTCGACAAGGGGGGCCAGCGGCGAGGGGCCGGCGAGGAAGTGACTCCAGTGGCGAGGGGGAGAGGTACTCCAATGGTGAGGCCGAGTGAGACCGTCGGCTAGTGACTCCGGGCGGGTGGCGAGGGACTCCAGGCCGGCGGCAACCGAATCTTCAGCTGGTGGTGTCAAGGGTTTGGGGACTCCATGCTGGTGAGACAAAGGGGTGACGAGTCGAGCAGAGAAATGATGCGAGGGAGGTGCGAATAGGAGGAGGGGTCTGGGGGTTATTTCAGTGGCATTTGGTGGGTAAATACTTTCAACTTCAAGGGTATTTACATATCAGGGAGGTCAGATTCTTGTGGGGGGTGATCTTTGGGCCGCTCCGAGTTTTGTATAGAGAACCCACTCCACTCCTCTCTTGATTCTGATTCTAAAAAACTTGGAGCTAAGGTGCTCAAACGGGCTCCGCTCAAACCTGTGGGACTGCAAGATGCTGTCGAGTTTGGTGTTCCATGCCTTGGTGCCTGACGGAGACCGTAGAGGGTCTTCTGGAGTTTGAGCACCTTGTGCTCATTATCGTCGTCGATGAAACCCAGCGGCTACGCAATGTACACCTCCTCCTCGAGCTCGCCGTTGAGGAACATCGATTTGATATCCATGTGGTGCACCTGCCAGCCCTTTTGCGTCTCAAGTGCAACCAGCAAGCGCACGGACTCCACCCAGGCGACAGGCGCAAAGACTTCCTCGTAGTCGACACATTGTCGCTGCACGTACCCTTTAGCGACGAGGAGCGCCTTGTGCTTCACCATGGCTCCCTGTGAGTCCTTCTTAACCTTGTACACCCATTTGAGGCCGATGAGACGATGGTCAGCAGGTAGGTCGCACAGCTTCCACGTGTCGTTCTCTTCAATGGACCTCATCTCCTCCAACTTAGCTTGGCGCCAGCACTTGTGCTACTCAGCTTCAGCAAAATTCACGGGCTCCTCTGTGGCCAGAAGACACAGCTCGTAGTCCTTGACTACAACCTCGTTGGTGGTGTCATAGAGATTCGTTATGGTGCGGTACTAGTGCAGCGCTTCATTAGACAGCTGCGACACGTCAGAGGGAGGTGACACCATCTCCTCTCTGGTAGGTGTGGCCAGGGCTGGTGTAGTTGGAGTCTGAAGTAGTCGGTGACCACTGGTCAGGGTCTGTGACCGGCGTGGGCTGCGTTCTGCGCGTCACCCCATGCTCCGGTGCATCAACCCGTCCGTCACCTGTCACAGGAAGAAAAATGTGTTCCATGGAAAATATTTCACTGGGAACGGTCAGTGGATCGTCACCTCCTGGTGTGTCCCAATTCCACTTTGCCTCTTCGTCGAACACGACATCATGCGACACATGAACGCGATTGCCCACGGGATCATAGACCTGGTACGCCTTGGAGCCCGGTTCGTAGCCGAAGAAGACCATGGGTATGCTTTTGTCGTCGAGTTTCTTCGGGTTTGTGTTCACCACCTTCACATATGCCACACACTCAAATGTACAGGAATAGTGCACGTTCGAACACCGCCCGTACCACGCCTCGTAGGGCGTCTTGCTGTGCACACTCTGCATTGGTGCACGGCTGAGGAGATAGACTGTCATTGTAAAAGCCTTGCCCCAAAACCTTCTTGGCACGCCTTTCGTCTTCAACAGGTTGTGCACCATGTCGACTACTATCTGGTTCCAGTGTTCCACAACACCATTTTGCTGAGGTGAGTACGGTGCCATGAGCTGCCGCTTGATGCCGAGGTTCGCACAGTACTCGCCGAATTCTGTGGACGTGAACTCACCGCCCCAATCAACGCATAGCGCCCGCAACTTTCGCTCGGCCTCAAGTTCAGCGTGGACCTAGAAATGCTTGATGGCTGCCGACGCTTCGTCTTTCGATGTCAGAAGCATCAGCCACATGTATCGGCTGAAATCATTCACAGGAGCAGAAAGTACTGCTTCCCTTCTGGTGTCGTCGGCGTGACTGGTCCACACAAGTCACCATGCACCAGCTCGAGTTGATTCTTGGCGCGGTAGCACACCTCCTACGAGAGCGGAGCACGCTGTTGTTTCCTGACCAGGCAGGCGTCACAAACTTGATCCACCTGATCGATCTGTGGCAACCCGCGGACCATCTCATCGTGCATGAGAATGTCGCAGGGACTGAAAATTTAGATGGTTGTAGCCCGTGTGCCAGCGCCACACATCTTAACCACAGCTCACTACCAGACACACCGGCTGTGCTAAAACCAGATCAAGCACATACATGCGGTTCCTGGAGCATATTATCTTAGCAAGCAGTTGCCGCCGCTGATCACGAAGCCACAACATGCTATTCTCGATCAACGTCCAACAATTGTTCTCGTCAAGCTATCCAATGCTGATGATATTGGTTCACAGTCATGGGATGTAGTACACCCTGGTGAGCACGCGATGCTCCTTGGTGTGGCACATGAACAACACAGTCCCACGCCCACATATGTTGACGACGGAGTTATCGCCAAAATTCACAATCCCCTTTACGCTGACGTCCAGCTCGGTGAACGCAGCCTTGCACCGGACATGTGATTGGACTCACCCGTGTCTAGGTACCAGGCACCGTCGTGCTCATCCTCCTCCCGGCCAAGGTGCACTTGCATGTGCACCTCATCCAGCGCAACGTCAGTGGGCGCGCCACGTGTGATCTCCATCAGCGTGCATGCTTGGGCCATCAACAGCATGGGCTCGTCATCCTGAGCCTGAGTGAGATACGCCTGCTCCTTGCGTTCTCGCTGTGGCTTTCGTCATTCTCGAGAGAAGTGCCCAAGGTTTCCACAATTGAAACACTTGAGCCTAGACTTGTCGCGGCCGTTGCCGGACCCAGTGCTCTCCTTGCCGTCACGGGCAGCACCTTGCTCACCTTGCATGCCACGGCCACAACCTTGCTTGCCGTTGTTCCTGCCGCTGCCTGAAGAGGAATCACCCTGCTCTCGCTTCTTCATGTGCGCCAGCCACTCCTCCTCGGTGAGGAGAAGACAGTCACTGGCTTCGCGGCCACCATCATTGGCCGCCTCGTCCGCATCAAACCTCTCCTCCGTAGACTTGAGCCGGCCCACCAGCTCTTGCATGGACAGGGTCTGCAGGTCGATCAGCTGCTCGATGGAGATCACCACCTACGTGAACTTCGGAGGAATGACACGGAGAAACTTCTTGATTACTTTGACATCCTCCAAAGTTTCGCCGAGTGTGCGGATGTTGTTGACGAGACCAGTCAACCGTATGTTAAAATCGTTCATCGGCTCGTTGCTCTTTATGCGAATCCCATCGAATTCCTTGAGCAGGGCATGTGCCTTCGCCTCTCGGACACGTTTCACGCCCATACGCATGGTTTTGACGGCGTCCCAGGCCTGTTTTGCGCTGTCCTTCACCGCTAGTGTCACCAGCATCTTCGGCGGCACCCCCTGGAGTATGGCCGCCAACGCCGCCATGTCAATCCGGTACTCGCCATGTCAACGAAGTACACCAAGGATCTACTCAAGCACTTCGAGATGGGTGACTGCAAGCCGATTACCACTCCCATTGCGACTTCGACTGCTTTGGATCCAGATGAGGAAGGAGAAGCCGTGGATCAACGCGAGTACCGCAGCATGATCAGCTCCCTTCTGTACATGACGGCCTCATGACCGGACATCCACTTCACGATGCGCCTCATGCGAGGTTTGAGCGTCTCAGGACTTTACATCGCCAAGCCGTTAAGCGCATCTTTAGGTATTTACACTCTACCCTCCAGTATGACATCTGGTATTCCTGCTCTTCTTTGTTGTCCATTCGGGGTTTTCGATTCGATTTTCTTGGTCATCGGCTAGATAGGAAGAGTACCTCTAGCACTTGTCATTTCTTAGGCACTTCTCTTGTCTCTTGGTCTTCTAGGAAGTAGTCTTCATTGCATAATCCTTCTTTGGCCCAATATGTAGCTGCTGCTAGTTGTTGTAGTCAGATTTTGTGGATGGTGTCCACTATTAAGGACTTTGGGTTAAACTTTGCTAGTGTTCCTCTTTTCTGTGATAACACTTCTGCTATTAACATTGCTAAAAATCCAATGCAACATTCTAGGACCAAACACATAGACATAGCTATCACTTTCTTAGAGACCATGTCGAGAAGGGTGATATTGTGCTGCATTTTGTGGAGTCCGAGGCTCAGTTGGCCGATATCCTCACCAAGCTTTTAGACCCAACAAGGTTTTCCACCTTGAGAAGTGAGTTAGGGGTAATTTATCCCTATGGGTTGGTTTGAGGGGGAGTTGGATCTTTTTTTATCTTACCTTGTTCATCTAATCTTTTCTTGATCTTCTTTTTGATCTTTTTAAGCTTTTTGAGCTTTTCATGCATCTCATTGTATCATATTGCATTCATATGAAAAATCCAAAAAGATGCATTGTAATATAAGTTTTTCTGCTTATCTTTTAAAATTGATGAAGCTTTGCTTATTACCCTTTGGAGCTTTAGTATTTCAATTCTTGCTCAATGTCATGTCTAGTTCTTTGACTTGTTAGAATTATCATACTTTCACATGTGTAGCTAAGTCTTTGCTGAATGAGCTAGAACTCTAAAACAACTTGAACTAAAAACTGTAATTTATGGATGTTTTAGCTAGTTGCGCAATTAGTACTCCTTTTGTGACATTGGCCCTGTCAAAATTGCTTTGTTAGCTCTTGAATCTAAAATTGATCATTACTTGAGCTTCTTGTTCCTCTGAGAATCTAAAACTGCTCTTGTGCAAAATGAAAATGAAAAATCAATTTCAAGATTGTCTTATGCTTAAAATTGTGCCAAACTACTCTCACGAGACTGCTTGTCATAGACATGAACTTGGAGATAGTTTGATGATCCAAACGATCTCATGGAGACTTCTTGTCAAAACTGACATAAACCTCAAGATTTGTCGCCCTGGTAGAAGCTTGGGAAGAGTTTGTGGATGGCTCCTAGTCCAGGATCTTCTTCACTAAGATATACCTTTAATCAACTTCTGGTTGAAACTTAGGAAGAGTTTGTGGATGGCTCCTAGTCCAGGATCTTCTTCACTAAGTTAGACCATTAGTCAACTTCAATATTCATTGCAAATGAAAAACTGTTGAAAAATGGGCGTTTGAGAAAATTGAGCAAAATGATTCAATTCAGGACCTGTTTGTCTCTTAATGTGGTCATTGTTAGCTTTTTGATCTCACATTGACATTTTGACATGGCCAATATTATTTTAGGATCTCTGTTGATGAACTTGCTAAATTTGAAGCTTTGCTTAAATTGATAAAATTCATTACGTTACATTGAGCCTTCTAGCTTAGCTTTGATATATATGTCTTAACATAATCTTGCTAGCATTGTTAGGCTTAATATGTTGTTTGTGCAATATTAGAAATGCTAGTCTGTTCTTTTGGGTAATCTCCAAAGCTTCTTGTACTCAAAAATTGAAAAAATACAAAAATATGAAGCCACTCCATTGCATTTCATGCATTCTCCTTCTTATGTTTTTTCCTCAATTCTGCATTTGTTATCTCTGGACGAGAGGAAGACGTGATTCCTTGATGACTCCATTATCAAAGGGGGAGAAGATATATCAAAGATGTATAAAAGGGAGAATATATAAAAATGTTAAAAAGGGGGAGCCTTTTGGAGAAATTTGGAGAATTTGAATTTTTTCTGAAAGCTGAGGATCATAGTGAGGGGGAGTTTCTTATTTGCATTCTTATGGTCTTATTGCTACTTATGAACTTGAATTGCAATTCTTGCAACCTCAAAATGATCAAAGGTCAATTCGAACAATTGTTCTTTCATATGGACCTTAAGTGAGATTTTGATCATTTTTTGGAAATTGAAGCTTTCTCGCTTTCTTTTGCCTTATCTCACTTGCCTATGCTATTCTGAAGCCAACTTGGTCATTTCCATTACTTTCTCTTGCATTTGGACCAAGTTGTGTCTTTGTGCGAAAACGTCGAGTTTTTACTTTTCAAACCTCAAAATTTGCTTTTGTGGGAAATTGCCAATGTGTTCATCAAGGGGGAGATTGTGGATATCATGGGGATATGTGCACGATCTTAGGATGATGTTTCAATTGGTAATGTCGTTAATGATTTGTCGAAACACGAGTTTTTGTCAAAGTTTAATGTCTTTGTCGATCTGGTCTTGATCGGTGGCGTTGGGCACGCGGTCAGACCGGCCTTTCTGTGGCGGTCTGACCGGGCTCTTGCCGTTCATCGGCCAATCGGTGGCGATGAGTTTTGGGTTAGGTCAAGTTCATGGGTTTCATGGCATATGTATTGCATGATGCATATTTTGACTAACGTGGGTCAAGTTGTGAAGAACTTGTTCCTGGAATCGATTTTTTTGTCTATTGTTATGCAGGTTGGTTGGAGGTCAATGACGGTCAACGACGAGGATGATCAGGACTAAGCTTGGAGAGCTAAGGTCTAGAACGATCGAAGATGCCGGATGAGGTCAATGGAGTCAAGCGTGGTGTAAGAGGGACAAAGGTGACCGAACGGGTAGTTCGGTGCGACGGGTTGGATCAAGCGGCGCGGGGGTCGGTCAAAGTGCCATGGTGGTTTCGGTGGGGCCGGATGGGAGATACTTGCCGACATGATGAGAGCCGTTGGATCAACCTACGTGGCGAAGCATGGAAGTGCTTCACGAAGATGGGACTCGGTCTTTGCAAAAGATCGAGAAGGGTATTTTGGTAATTTTACCAAATACCGCTTTGGTGACCTTTTGCCAACCCGCGGTGCAAGACGGCGCATGATGAAGCGGATTAGGTCAAGAGGAGATGAAGACGACGCTTTAAAATGTGTGCGTTTGTGACCCGTTTGTGTTGGGCCTTAATGGGAGCCCATTAGGGTTAATGCTTCTAGAAGGTCTAAGCCTCCACTATAAATAGAGGAGGGAGGTGGTTGCACCCCCCCCCAAAACCCTTTCATTGTTTTGAAACCCTAGTTTGCTTAGAGAGAGGATTAGTGGAGGTTAGGGTTCTAGAGAGTTGGATTTGATTTCGTGCTCATGTATTGAGTCTTTGTCCTGTATTGATGGAGTGGCTGTAAACCAATACTATATCAAATCAATCCAATGAAAGATTGCTCAAAGATGTGTCTCTTTGCTTTCCTTCTCTCTATTTGATGATTTTGTGTCTTTCTTTGATCCACGAGTTTTTGCTTGGTTTTTTGGCTTGATCTAACTTACTATGACATGTGGGAACCCATCTAGGGTCATCTTGATCATCAATCACCCACGAGCAAGTCTTTAGATCATATTTCGATTTTGACTTGGTTTTGGAGCACACGTCGTTCAAACTGAAAAAGATAGGAACATTGGCGTGGATCTCTGCGATCCTTGATTGGAATAGGTTCCTAATATCTTTTAGAAGGTGTGTCTCAAGTTTCATGGAGTTTGGCCGCATAGATCAAAAGTTAGACCGATTTGAGTTTGATTTTTCGGGATGTTCTTCACTGTTCTGTGTCAGGCGTGGTCAGTCCGCCCTTAGACCGCCAATCAGACCGGGCTGCGGTCAGACCGCGATTTTGTCGCCGGTTAGACCGTCCGCCGGTCTGACCGCGCAATACACGCCGGTTTGACCGCCCTTAGGGTTTGAGCCTTCCGGTTCATGGTCTTTTGCTTTGGGGTCTAGGTTGGATTCAGTACAAGTCTTCCACTGCACTTGTTTATCGATCTTCATAGCTTCTATAGCTACTGGAGTGAAATTGATCTTGAATTCGACCAAAGTGAAAAAGTGAGCGTGTTTCTATTCACCCCTCTCTAATCGCCTTTTCGATCCAACACACGTTCCCTTTTGAAAACTCTAATCAGTAATCAAAGACACATGATGTTTTTTTTTTGCCGCACGAACTCCCTGTAGCTTTTCGGTTTTCTCTCATATTTAAATGCTATGGAAAGAAGTGATTACATGCAGCGCCATGGAAAGAAATGATTACATGCAGAGCTAACAGCATCACGCCGTGATTCTGGGAGAGGATCACAGCCCAAATTACGATGCTACCAGAAGGAAAGTATCCGAAATGAAATATCTAATCAATCCTATGCTATGGTAACTATTCAATCCAATCCAACGTGATTGATTTGTTTTCAAACCAAATCACACGTGAACGAGCATGCCTTGGCTAGCACACACACATGATTAGTTCAATAAATCACTCCCTAATCTTGTGGCTCATTCTTGACCTGGATCAAACTAATTTTGGTTCGCAACTCCTAGAACTTGACGTGCTCCAGTGGCTTTGTAAGAATGTCGGCGAGTTGATCATCCGTGCTAGTGTACTCGACCTCGATCTTCCCTTCTTCAACACATTCACGAATAAAAGGATAACATGTATCAATGTGCTTACTTCGATTGTGGAAGACGGGTTCTTGCAAAGTGAGATCGCCGATTTGTTATCCACCTTGAAACTTAGACAACTAGGCTCCTTGTTCATCAGGTTGTTGAGGAAGTGTCCAAGCCATCCATATACCTTGACATGCTGCGGTGGTGGTTGTGACTTGTGATGTACTCGGCCTCGCACGATGATAAGGTCACCACCTTCTATTTCTGTGACTGCCAACTGACTGGGCTTCGACCAAGAAAGAACAATACCCTGTAGTGCTCTTACGATTATCCACATCTCGCGCCATGTCGGAGTCGTTGTACCCTGGCAGCTGCAGCTCCTCGCCGCCCCTAGCATAGAAGCAACTGTAGTTGAGCGTCTAAGCTACCGTGAGCCTATCATTCAAAATAGCGCAAATTTTACGCAATAGCGTGTAAGCGCTCCTCGATAATGTTTTTTTAGGAAGATTGATTTACTGTTTTAACCTCTACATAGATGGGAATGGAGCTCGTAATCTCGTATTCGAGATAACAAGATGAGAAGTAAAATTACTAGCATCGCCATCCTTGCAAATTTCCAATTCCATTAATTTTCAAGCATACAGAGATGCACGGCCATTGGTTTGATCCCACGGGCGGGTGACGAGCCATTAATTTTTGCCCATCACCACAGCCAGCCATTACTTAATTTCTGAGCTAAAACCCTGACTAATTAAGCATCCCTGAAAAGTACGCCTACCAAAAGTAAAAACGCCCTGGCCAACTCTTCGGTGGCTGCCGAAGAAGTACAGGCCCTGCAGGGCGCAAAAGCGTAAACCCCCCAAAGTACGTAACCACAGCACAACCGTGCGACTTGTTGCCACTCCCAGGAGGGCCACTTCAAAACAGAGCCCTCCACAGGTGTGACACGCATTGATCGAATCTAAGCCGGCGGCCGGCCGGCTAGAACTGGACGCCGGTGTAGGTCTGGCCGAAGGTCCAGCTGGCGGGCGCGGCGTCGGTGGACGTGACGGTGCGGCCGTCGCTGGCGGTGACCTGGAATGACAGCGCCTGGCCATCGAGCAGGGCGGCGTTCTGCCAGTTGGCGCCCCAGTTGTGGCTCATGGACTGCCACCCCGTCTTCGACCCCTTCACCGACACCGCCGTCACGTCGCCGGCGCCGCCGACGTTGCTGACGAGCACCAGGTTGAAGTAGGAGTGGCCGGTGATGGTGAACCGGATGCCGCCCTTCTTGGCGCACGCCACCCTACACAGTGCAACGACAGATACGCACATTAGCTAGCTTGATACACACAGGCCGGCCGGCGAGTTGTTGAGTTCGATCATCGATTGTTACCTTCTGTACTGGACGGGCACAACGCCGGCGCGGGCCTGCGCGATCTGCGTGAACGCGGGCTCGGCGAGGTCGAAGTGCGGCTGCGGCGGGTTGCACCACCCGCCGTCGTTGTTGGGGAGCGCGTAGTTGGGCGGGCACAAGTTGGTGGCCGTCACAACGGCGGAGCCCGGCAGGCAGCTGCCCCCGCCGACGCACCGGACCTCGAAGCACGCGCCGCAGCTCTGCCCGTTGTTGAACATCGCCGTGCTCAGCGCTGCCGTGTTCGTGCCGTACCCGGCGTTGTACAGGTTGCCGTACCCGCACGCTCCTCCTGCACAGTGCATACACCACACCACACCACAAAGATTATTTAACATGTAGTAATCAACAGCTGAAATGAGTCGTCTAATTAAACCTTCTTTGCGGTGTGCTTTAATGCTTACCCATTGTTCCTGAGGCGTCGTTGCCACCGTAGAACGTGGCGCGGGCGCTGCTCCAGCCGGAGTCGGCGCCGGCGAGCTCGACCACGGCGGCGACGGCAAGAACTAGCAAGCCTAGCAGCTCCATGAATATATATATATCTAATCCTTCTGAAACTTAGAGCAGCAACGAGTGGTTTAGCAGAGGCAACCAAGAATTAAAAGGAGATCAAGTACAAGCTGGTTTAGATAGATTGATCTAGCTAGGGTTTTATGATCATATTTATGATTTTATCTACGTACGTACTTACAGTGCTAAGCAACCAGGCTTCGCTAGCTCGAACACTCAAATTTGGAGGTGCAGAGATGTTGGGAGGGGTGCGAGGATGGTAGGAGGAAGCCGGGGGCGTATATATTAGGCGCACGTCGGGATGTGTTGCATCGGAAGTCGTGGGAAGGAAAGTGCTACGTGTACGAACGTATTTTTTTTTTACCAAAAAATTATCAGGGATATTAATTATATAATATATATTACTGCTTGTTGGATATTGTAAACTCGAATGGTCAGGCCCACTTGTCGGTGTTAAAATGGAACATTTCAGAAAAGATTCGTTGTTTAATATGTGCAGGTGCAGCGACATTTTGGCAGGAAATAGTTGAGAATAAGTTATTTGGTAAGATGGGCAAATGGGCCAGTTGGGGGGGCACCTGTACAGTACTGTATCTCTACCAAACTGTAACAAGACCTTGACTTCTCATCCACCAAGGAGAGGCGACACTGTGATAGATAGGTTAATGGCGAGTTCAGGGCAGAGAGAAAAAAAATTGAGACGTTTTGCTTTGGCCATGGGCGCCAATTCCAAGCTCACTTTGACTTCAAACTCGCTTCAGTTTGAAGCTAGTGTCTCATGTGGTAGTTTTGCATGTCGGCTGCCGTTAAAATGGCATGTCTGAAAGGTAAACATATGACAGATTCACACTAAACGTTGGAAATCTCGGGAAGGTAAGACTTAATTGTCCTATTGGACTATACCAGAGACTTCAGACATGCAACTATGGCAAAGAGGATCATACAGCGTTCCTATGATCTAAAGAGGGAAAAGGAGTCAGGGAAAACAATAATAGTTAGAGAAAATTTCTTTTTTGTCATTGAAAGTTGGTATGATCCCTGATATTCCATCGGGAATTTGCCTCTCTTTTTAGTATCATTCGACCTCAAATTTCATCCCTTATTTGCCTCCCGTCTCTCCCCCGTGAGTTGGTTGTTCAATGGTGTGTGAAAAGACGGTTATGCTCATCTTTTTCCTCCTCTTCTTGCTCTAGCCAACGAGGAGCCAAGGCGGTCACAACCACTCCAAGGGAGTCAGTCTCATCCTCCAGCCAACAGAACGAGTCAGAGGAGGGAGGCTAATGGAGGCAGAGAGCGTTGCTCGAGGAGCTAGGAAACACACCTCAGACCGTGTGCGTTAGGGTGGATATCGAGCCAAGTATTTGTCTTACCGAATTTTTCTCGAAATTCACATAGTTTGATTTAATATCATTTTATTTATAGTTTAGAAGTATTTTTAGAACCGAGCTAACGAGCTGAGCTGAGCCGTGCCAAAGCGAAATCCAATTTCATTCAAAATCGATCCATTTCAATGTTTAACCAATAAACGAGTGTAATTGGAGCAATTTTAAACCGAGCTAACGAGTCCCACTAACGAGCTTTTTTTCCACCCTGTGCGCGGCCACAACGCTGAGAATGAAAAAGGGGCAGTAGCGCTAGGGGTATGCATGGGCTGATCTAGGGGAGTCAGGGGAACTCACCCGAGTAGCGAACATAGGCAGTGGAGCTTTATGTCAGGCCGAGAACGTGCAGCCGGTGTTGAAGAAGAAGGGGAACGTGGCGACGGTGCTCCGGTGGTGCTGGGCTGCAAATAAGGAGAGGGGTTTTTCTCAGGGCTTTAAAGACAATGCTTAGGGGTCCCCTCATCGTCTTCATGGCGTCCAGCGAGCCACCAGTTCTGTTTACCCCCAAAGTCCACCATCTTTGCTCTCTGCAATTCATCAAAATTTGCCATCCTGGTCGACCCCCACTCCAAATCGAGCTTTCCATCACCTCAGTGCAACTCCACCAAGCCGCTTCTCCACCGTCCTCATCACCGGAGAGCTCGTCACCACAAGCCATGCCACGCCGTCGTAGGCACCCCATTGCTCATGACTTCCATTTGCCCTGACTGTTCGCGTCACCAGCAGCGCCCCAACATGTTGTTCCTTGCCAACTCCACCGCATGCCACTCTCGTCGCCAACAGCTCGTCACGTCACCTTTGATGCCATCGTCGCTTCTAGAGGTGGAGCATGGCGCCAACGGTGAAGTTGGTCCCGCCCACGACGACGAATCCCTTGGGCACGAGTAGCCTCAGGATCTATGGTGGAAGAGAGGAGTTGGAGGGGCGACGTCCATGGCCGGAGGCAAAGAAGAAAAGGAAGAGGAGGAAGGAAAGAAGAAAAAGAGGGGGGAAAGGGTCATTTTGACAACAAAAAAAAACTGACAAGTTTTTAGGAGTTAACGGTAGCTCGTTCTAATGGAGTTGGCGACAATGACAAATAAGAGATGAAATTTGAGATATATGGCACTGAAGGGAGAGGCAAATTCCCAATGACATATCAAGGACCGTGACAACTTCCAATGGCAAGTTAGGAATTTTGTCTAATAGTTATGATGTAACTAGGCTGAAAGATGCTGAACTTCCAATAGTTTGTATAACTAAACTGAAAGACGCTGAACTTTTGAAGTACTAGCTAGGATAAAAGGATCGAGCACACACTCCTTGATGAAGTTGTTGAACTAAGACTTAAGTAGGAGGATGTACACTCCTCGTCACCCAAGTTCGAAGTCCTCTTTTGGCTCGGATTTGGGTACATAATCATCTTAATTAAATTGATACGTAGCTCTCCCACAAGACTTAAGAAATATATAATTAACTCACGGGGAGCACCTTGATCTAATCTCTTGTTATAAAAGGAAGATGAACTATTTTTCTTGCAGTAAACTAGCAGTAGTAGTTGGAAGCAGTCAGTCCGTGGTACCAAGCTGACAGTTGCAATTTTTCTGTTTAATGTTTTTGTTTGACAGCGATTTGTCCCCCGTCCTCAAAAGGGCAAAGCCAATTAAACAACCACTGTTAGTCGAAAATAACAACCACTATGTACAGGGAATTCACGCAAGGAACTTGTTATTCTAAGGTGCCGAAACAGTGTTCAACAATCAAGGACACACTCGTTTAGTGGTTCCAAAAAAGAAAACTTGTTTAGCGATACGGCACGGCCTGCAAGATGCGGATCAGATGCTCGGGCACATGGCCACGGCTCCTCCTCATTTGACTCTAGATAGATTTAACTAAGCCACCAATTTAGAAATATTTTGGTGTTCAATAAAATTTTCTCAAGTAAAAAAGGGTTATTGTAGATCTGTGAATTTTTCTCTTGTGTATTCACTATTGCTCACTTGGTATATACATACACAATACATGGGCCCACATGGGCTGGCCGGTATATGGCCCATATACTCAACACTCCCCCTCAAGATGGGCGATAGATATCTATCATTCTTATCTTGTCACATGCCGATAAACACTCCTTAGTTCCCAACCCCTTTGTTAGACAATCGGCTATTTGTTCTCTGGAAGTTACATGACTCAACTTCAAGGTACCATCATTGAGTCTCTCTTTGATGAAGAATTGATCCATCTCCATATGTTTCGTTCGGTCATACTGAACTGGATTATTTGCAATGTTGATTGCTGACTGGTTGTCACACCAAAACTTTAATGGTCCACCTATTAGTAACCTCAACTCTGATAGGAGACCTCTCATCCATAGCATTTCACACAAGCATATTGCTATGGATCTATATCCTGCCTCGGCTGTTGATCTGGACACCACTGATTGCTTCTTACTCCTCCAAGACACTAAATTTTCACCCACAAAGACACAATACCCCGATGTTGATCTCCTATCATCAAGGCAGTTAGTCCAATCAGCATCACAATAGCCATCAACGTCCAGGTGATCATTCCTTTTGAACCATAGGCCTTTTTCAGGACTCCTCTTTAAGTATCGTAGGATTCGATGAGCTGCTTCCAGATGTCCACTCCTAGGGTCATACATATAGCGACTCACAACGCTAACTGCATAGGAGATGTCAGGCCTTGTGTGACACAAGTAAATGAGACGACCAACATTAAGCCTCTGGTGGCTCTCCTTATCAACTGGATCTCTTGACTGAGCACACAGTTTATGGTCTTGATCAATTGGGGTCATTGCAGCTCGGCATCTAAGCATTCCTATATCATTGAGAAGATCCAAGACATACTTCCGCTGTGAAAGAACTATCCCTTTGGGGGACCTTGCAATTTCAATGCCCAAGAAATATTTCAGCTGGCCTGAATTCTTAACCTCAAACTCCTTGCTCAATCTTTGCTTCAGTTGCGACATCTCAACATTATCATCTCCTGTGATGACGATATCATCCACATATACCGTAAGGATTGTGGTGTGACTCTCTGAGTGATGATAGAACACAGTGTGATCCCCATTACACTGCCTGTAGCCCATACCACACATAGCATGACGAAATCAATCAAACCATGCTCTTGGAGATTGTTTAAGCCCATACAATGACTTCCTCAACCTACAGACTTTCCCCTTAGTCTGAGGTGTACCACAACCAGGTGGAATCTCCATGTAAACCTCCTCCTGAAGATCACCATGTAAGAATGCATTCTTCACATCAAGTTGATATAAAGGCCAATTACGATTTGCTGCACAGGATATCAATGTTCTCACTATACTCATTTTTGCCACCGGCGCAAAGGTCTCATCATAATCAATCCCATAGGTCTGACTATAACCCTTTGCCACAAGCCTAGCCTTGTATCTTTCAATCTTCCCATTTGGGTCTTGCTTCATAGTGTAGACCTATTTGCAATTAACCACCTTCTTCCCCATTGGGAGAGGTACAAGCTCCCAAGTATTATTCTTCTCTAGAGCTGCCAGTTCCTCCAGCATAGCCTCGTGCCACTTGGAGTCTTGCTTCGCGGCTCTCCAATCAGTTGGAACTACTACAGACTGTAGTGAAGCAATAAAGACTTTGTACTCCGGTGACAGAGATTCATATGACACATAGTTCGCTATATCATGCTCGAAGCCATACCTTAGAGGAGGTTTTCCTGCCCCAGCTCGTGGTTCCTTCCTCAAGGCAATAGGCAAATCCATCGAATCATCTGTAGCACACAGCTCATCATCAGAGAAGTCAGCACCTTCAACAACCACTGGAACCTGCTGTTGTTGTTGCTTCCCCTGCAATTGTGCCTCGCTTGCTGTTGGAACCTGCTTCTGCTGCCTCCTTGAATACACCTTTAGATTTTCCTCCTCATTGACCCTTCTCCACCTATCTCCACTCATAGGATATGGAATTGAACCAACCACAACCCTTGGTTGCCCACCTTCCTCAATCCTTGAGGTTTCAAGCTCCCCCTCTCGACAAGCATCATCCATGCTAGGAGAGTCAAGGTTAAACAAAGAACTCAAATAAGTTCCCTCTCCATAGAAGGGCTTTGACTCCCTAAAAGTCACATCCATACTCACAAACGTGCGTCGTTCAGAAGGGCTCCAACACTTATATCCCTTCTGTCCAGAAGAGTATCCCAGAAAGATGCACTTAACAGCCTGAGGATCTAGCTTTCCCACCGAGGGTCTGTGATCTCGAACGAAGCATGTACATCCAAATACTTTTGGAGGGACGATGAACTCATTTTTTCTTTTCAACATCTCACATGGAGTCTTTATTCCAAGTATTCTTGATGGCATACGATTGATGAGGTATGTTGCAGCCATAACTGCTTCACTCCACAGAAATTTAGGCACATTCATAATATAAATGAGTGACCAGGCTACCTCCAATAGATGACGATTTTTTCCTTTCAGCCACTCCATTTTGAGGGGGTGTATCTGGACAGGAGATTTGATGTAAGATTCCTTCGGCTGATAAGAAGGTATCAAACTCCTTATTCACATACTCTGTTCCATTATCTGTTCTTATAATCTGAACATGGGTATTGAATTGATTCTTGACATACGCATAGAAGTCTTGGAAGCATTTTAGCACCTCTGTTTTATGTTTCATAATATAAATCCAAGTCATACGAGTGTGGCAATCAATAAAGGTAACAAAATATTTCATGCCACTAACAGAGACAACAGGAGATGTCCATACATCAGAGTGCACAAGTACAAAGGGGGACACACTACGGAGTCCCTTGCTCACATATGAGGATCTAATGTGCTTTCCAAATTCACATGCATCACACATTAGTTTACTCATGTCCACTTTGTTCATTACATCAGAAAATACCTTACTCATAGTTTCAAAAGATATATGTCCCAGCCGACAATACATAAGCATCACCCTAGCCTCCTCTTCACTTGACGTCGCCACCAAAGCAGTACATAGCCCAACATCTCCCTCCCTTAGATCCAAGTACCACAACCCATTACTCCTGACGCCAGCCCCAAGCTTTCTGCCATTCTGTCTCTCCTAAACAAGACAAGTTTCTCGATCAAATATAACCCGGCAATCCAAATGATCAACCAATGAACTTATTGAGAGCAAATTGACTGAAAATGATGGAACATGTAAAACTGATTGTAGTGTAATGAAAGGACTGCATTGGACAACACCAACCCCTTTAATGGGTTGAGATGTTCCATCAGCCATTTGGATAGTTCCCATGTATGTGGGTGAGAATGGAGTATATGATTTAAATTCATCCAACATACCCGTAACATGTGTTGATGCACCCGAATCTATAATCCATTTACCTGGATTTGAGTGAGCCAGATTGGCGGAAGTGCTGGATACAATCACAGTCCTTTCATCTTTGTTTCCTAAATTTTCAACTCTCTTCTTTAGCTTCCTTAGCTCCTCTAGCTTTGCAACCGAGATCTCCACACGTTCAGGCGACTCTTCTCTAGTCATTGCAATGTTCGCCTTGTAACTACTCTTGCCTCCCTTGCTTCCACCTCCTTTCTGTCCACTCTTAACATAGACTCGATCTTTACCCCGATTAGGCTTGCGGGGATGGGGACAGTTACGGCTCAGGTGACCCGTCTCACCATAATTGAAACAATCTGTTGTTTGATTCTTCGCAAAGGCGGATTTAGTAATCGGCAATGCAAAGGTTTGTCATCACCTTTAATCTAGTCTCTTCTTGAGCAATAGTAGCAATTGCTTCCTCCAGTGTAGGAAGAGTAGGATAGTGAAAAATAGTAGCTCACCTTCCATCAAATTTTGGATTTAGCCATTTCAGAAATTCAATCACCCGCCTGCGTTCAATCCACTTCTTAACAGTGGATATGCAGTTTGCGTGAGGCAACTCTAGAGGATCGTAGTGATCTAGATCAACCCACAATTGCTGTAATTCAGCCACATACTCCAAAGACAGGCTCTCCCCTGTCTCGGATCACTAACTCTCTCCCGTGTCTCAACCATCAACATCACATTTCCTGCTCCCGAGTACAATTTTGTGAGTTTTTCATACCTCGGCAAGATTTGAGATGGTCTCGGCGATTCTGCGGCGATGAGTCGGAGACACCGAACTCAATATCCACGCCACCACCAGTGAGTTGGTAGCACTCTAAGTTCGCCATTCTGCACCCGTCTTGTCCACCGGTTCAATTGATTCTCCTTTGACGAAGCTCTCCAGCCCTTTTATCCTTAGAATCAGCAATGCCCTCCGTGATCAACAAAAGTGATTTCTCACACCTTCTAACTTAACATCATTCGACATCAATTCTATTTTACAGCCTTTGTCTCGGCGATGAGGGACAATTACCTTTCGAGGACGATGCCCCACTCATCTTCTGTGTGAGAAGTTGTGCTGATTTCTCGAGCACCTGCTGCAGTCCTTGATTCTCCCCCATAGCTCACTCCGACAGCAATCTCTCCCCACAGCAAACAAAGAATAACCTCGGTCCAGATGACACAACCTCGGTGTTTTCTTCTCCCCTTCTTCTACCCAAGCAAACGTACCTTCTTCACCACGCGCCGCAACAGCCGCAGCAAGCTCAGTCTTCCTCCTCTTCTCCACGCGCCTAGCAAGCTCAATCTTCCTCCTCCCGCACGAGAGCTCAGGGCGAGCTCTCTCGTCCTCCTCTTCCTCGATTCCCTGCGCTACCACGGATCTCCGCTTCTATCACATATTCGCGCGGATCGCCGTCCCGCGCGGATCCTCCTCTCGCGCCGGATCCCGCCTTGCTCGACCGGCGCGCGGTGCCGGGCGGAAGGTTGCGGCTTCTTGATGCCGCCCGTCGCGGCGCCGACTTGCGCCGCCTTGGTCGACTGGGCTCTCGTCCTCCTCTTCGCCGTGCGCTGCCGCGTGCTTAGGGCCGACGCTTCGTCGTGACCAGGCGCCGCCTCCAGCACCAGGCGCCGCCGCCACAGTGCCTAGGGTTAGGGCACAAGTAAGGGCTCTAATACCATGTAGATCTGTGAATTTTTGTCTTGTGTATTCACTATTACTCACTTGGTATATACATACACAATACATGGGCCCACATGGGCTGACCGGTATATGGCCCATATACTCGATAGTTATTTTTTGGTTGCTATTAGTAATTTATATGCGAATTTTATTTTTTGGGAGAGGCACCATGTTAAAGTACTCGTAGTTGGCTAAGCGCAAAAATTATTCAACTATTTCCATGAGTAGAGGTTTTACATCAAACACTAGTGAGGTTATTTTTATGGTTGATATTTTGAATGGAATTAAAAATTGCCTAGTGATCTTAAAATAGCACAGGTACAGATTAACATTCACCAAATAACTAAAAGAAAACAGTACTTAAGACCTAGCAAACTGATGCTATGCTACACGACTATTAAACTCTTTCAGATTTGGCTCTTCTCCTGCTACAATGGTCGCTATGAGAAGATCACATGTCAAGACCAGGTTGGTCTGGGCAGGGCAATTGAGCCAAACTGTCTAGCTTGCGAAACTAACAGATTTGGCAAAATCATGTGCAGCACACGCAAATACGGACGGAAGCTAGAAAGCACTGGTGATTTAATTATCACCCTGTTTAACTGTTCATGAATGTAGGGCTGTCAAAAATATCTGGGGTTTGACGAGCTACTCAAGCTCGGCTGAAGATCTTTATGTTTATATCAACCAAAAGAGTGGAATCATATATTCAGATGAATAAATAACAAACAAGTTTTATGTAGGCATGTGATCAGAAATTCAGAAATAGCATTCAAGCTGCATAACCTCTGATCGGAAGTTGGAACTTGGAAGCATTTGCTTGCCTCAATTAGCATGCACAATTTGAAAACCCTGATAAAATACTCGCTCAGCAGATGAACTCGGCAAAATTGCAGGATATATATCAGACTGATTTGTATCCTGCTGTCACCAAAGTTGCACCAAGTTCAAGCAGTCTTATCTCCAAAGATGATGTGCTTCTGCTTCAGTTCCAACCGTCTGGCTAGTTAAAGGTCATCGCAACACCCCCAAGTTTTGATAGGACGGTCTGGTATATGTTCATACCACATTTTTGCTTCTGTGATAGACAAGCAGCACCAGTCACGAATGATGTCCCCTCAACACTGAACTTCCACTGTCTATTGCAAATAGAGCTCCATAAATACAGGGTGGTAGCTGTTAAGGGTAGCACCAGTCACGAATGATGTCCCCTCAACACTGAACTTCCACTGTCTATTGCAAATAGAGCTCCATAAATACAGGGTGGTAGCTGTTAAGGGTATTAGAGGTATTTCCTACTGTTAGGGTTTAGTTTCGTGTGTGTCCCCTTGTACTATATATATGCTCTATGGGCTATTGCAATAGATAAGCTTCCATTCATATTAACGTGGTATCAGAGCAAGATTCAAACCCTAACCTCTAGCTCAGCTGTCTTCCGCTGTTGCCCCCGGGATGGTGCTCTCTACTCCCGGGCGCGGCCACGTCGCCGACCGTCGCGTCCACGCCCTCTTCCGCACCGCCAGGACGCCACCGTCCACCGCTCCTGCAGCCTCCTAGCGTGGATTCCCGACATCGCCAGGCTCCTCCCCGAGCCTTCTCCGCCCGGATCCGGTCCTCCCGACACCTCCCCAAGTCTTCTGCTGCCCAGATCCGGCCCCTCGACGTCTCCTGGCATCTCCCCGCGCCTTCTCCCGCCTGGATCTGGCGCCCTCCTGCCTGGATCTGGCGCCTCGACGCCGCCCCGAAGCTCCGTCGACTCCTCCCACTTCGATCTGCCGCCGCCGCCTCGGCAAGGCCCGCCAGTAGTCGTCGCCCGCCAAAGCCGCCACGCCGCGCACCGCCCGGATCCGCCGTCTCCACCGCCGCAAGCAAGCGGATCTGCCCTCTCTGCCGCGGATTCGGTGCCCTCCTCTGCAGCCGCCACTTCCTCTGCCGAATCGGCTCCTCAAGCCTCCCTTGCTCGGATCTGGTGGCCTTGAGATCCGTCGCGACTCCTCTGCCGGATCTGCCGCGCCGCCGCCAAGTGCCGCCAGGCCACCACGCCGGGGCGGACAAGGAGCCCGGATCGGCGGGAGGGCGCGAAATCCTCGCGCTCGAGCTCCCGCCGCAGCCGCCTCGAGCTTGTCGCCGCCGCCTCTCCCAGCAGCCCGCGTGCGCGTCGCGCCCGCCCGAATGGTGGAGAACGGGGGGAGGGAATCCCTAATCCTCCCCTGTGCCTCCTTTTTCTGCTGGGCCGATAGGTTACGGCCCAAAACCGAGAGAGAAAAAAATCTATTGTTGCTATAATCCGCTGCCTATGAGTTCTTTCTTTTGAGTCTTCCATTTGCATCTATCCAAGTCCGTAGCATCTCTCTCTTTGAGTTCGTCAAAGTTGTACGAGTCCACAAATCCTTGTCATTCAGCCGATTGCTTTGCTAGCCATGATTCATCCTCTTGGATTGAATGTGGTCCTCTCCTTTCTTTCGCATGGCTGCAGCCGCCGCTCTTCTCTCCGAGCCGTTACAGATCATAGAAGTCTTTATGATGCCGCCACTTCTCTTTGAGCCGCCGCCCCGAGCTTCTAAGGCTGCCGCGCTTCTTCTGCACCGCGCCTCCGCTGCGCTTCTTGTGCACTGCGCCGTCGCCGTCTTGGGCTTCGATCTGCGTTACCATGCTTCTATCTCTCTCTTCGGCTTGATTTGACAGTTCTCTCTATTTGTGTCACCTTCCACATCCTCTCTCATCGTGTTGCCGTGGTCGACTTTGCTCCCGCTTACCTCTACTTTCTTAGCCCTTGCACTTTGTGCTTATGGGCTGCAGCATGATTCCGGATGGGAGGAGATCCTTTGGTACAGACATAATTTTCCAAGAGCTGCACGCTATGACGACATCTTCAAGACTCGGACTTCGGTTTTTTCCTATTGTAGTGTCAACCCTTTCCAAATGCAATGCTATTGCATACGCCTTGCATTTGAGGGAGGGGGGTGTTAAGGGTATTAGAGGTATTTCCTATTGTTAGGGTTTAGTCTTGTGTGTGTCCCCTTGTACTATATATATGCCCTATGGGCTATTGCAATAGATAAGCTTCCATTCATATTAACAGTAGCAATGACAATTGTTCTGTGGCCTGAAAAATTGAAGTGTCAGTGTTGTACACAGTATATACATCCAACTTCATAAGGAAGGTTCCCAATATAGCGCACTGCTTTTGGGGGGTTTTGGAGACCCTGACCATGAAAAGAAATGTAAAGTATTCCAGAGATGCCACATGCCAATAATGCACAACGCTGCATATTCGGCTTTCAGCCTTGGTGCATTGTCCCTTCCAGTGTGTCAATTTCTTAAGTGTGAGGATGCAGATTCTTACACAAATTAGCAGATGTAAAATCCTTCAAGGCCTGCCATAATCACAGGCTTAGCGCATGATGATTTATGCCAAATCAGGCTTGAAATATATAAACGAAATGCTATCACATGCCAAGTACATACGGAATCAGCATCCCCTTATTATCTGATGTACACCTTCAATCCAAAGCCCCATAGACCACAGTTACGCTTACGCCCTAAACTTCCCTACAGTATACCTTACAGGCATGAATGTGTTAAGGGTATTTATGGTATTCCACTCCTAGTTTAGGGTTTACTCTTATGTGTGTCCATGTACTATATATTATCCATTGGGCTATTGCAATACAATTAATCATTCACACTTGCACTCTCTCTCTCTCTCTCTCTCCATCTAACTTGGTATCAGAGCACTAGGTTCTCTCCTAGCCCCCGCTCGTCCTCTGCTACCACTGCCCCCAGGAGGAGCAATCTCCACTCAAAGGGGCAGTCTCCTTCTAGTAGTAGTATTTTTCTTCTCAGTAGAAGAAGCAGCACAACCACCATCTCTTGCTTCGGCACCACCACAAGCCTCGGTCCTGAGCCAGATCCGGTGAGATCCCGCGCTACCACCGCACACCCAGCTCAGTGCTAGTCGGATCCGGGGATCTTCAGCTCTTGCTGCCGAGCTCGTCCTGGTCGGGGAGGCACACACGCTGAGCTGCCGACGGGAGGAGCTTAGGCCAGGGAGGAGCGGTGGCGTCGGAGACCGGTGGAGAGGCAAGTCACCTCGGTCACAGCTCGCTCACGTTAGGGATGAGCAGATCTAGGCCGGGGAGGAGCAACACCTTCGCCTTGGGCTTCACTGCCGGCTTGACCTTCGGCTTGGCTGCCGGTCCTTGGCCGAAGTCTTCACTACCTTCACCTAGCGGGACCGTCCCAACGCGGAGGTCTCCTTCGTCTTGGTCACAGCCACGGCCTTCGGTTTGGGAGCCGCCTCGCCCTCCTATGCTTCAACCCCCCCTCTTAGGCCGCTGCTCGGATCCAGTGCAGCATCTGACGCCACCTCGATGCGCTAGAACCGTAGGCCGGCAGGCTGGTCGTCGTCACCTTCCGTTTCGATGGAGAAAGGAAGATAGAGGGAGTAAGAAAGAGATGGAGCAGAGAGGAGTTTATATCCAGATCTGGTCGGAGCCGCTTCGGCTTCACCGACTCCGGCTTCTCTATCGGCTCCAGCTCCAACTAATCTGGCTCTAGCTTCTCCTCTAGTACAATTGGCTTTGGCTTCTTGCAGCTTCTTTCGCTATTAAATAGTGTTGTTGGAACTATCTACTGCTCATTTGAGTCATTTTTCCGTTGTGTCCATTCAAATCTGTAACACTATCTTTGAATTCGTTTGAGCCATGCGAGACCATAAAGTCATTGTCAATTAGTCGATTGTTTCTTGGCTCATTCCTTCCCTTTCGCTTGGCAGCAACAGCAGCTCTTCTCTTCGAGCTGTTGTAGATCATAGAAGTCGTTATGATGCTGTCACTTCTCTCTGAGCCGCCTCTCCAAGCTTCTAAGGCCGCCGCCATGGTTATTAAGGCGGTAAGGCGAGGTGAGGCGACCCACCCCCTCACACCTTTTAAGTAGTAATTAAGGCGCGAGGCGAGGCGACGCCTTACACATCTCCTAAGGTGAAGCCATTTAGGATTTGAGAAATCATCTAATATATATTAAGTGATAGTTGTTTTGTTAAGTCATATATATAGCAATGGCTTGTAACCCAAGTAGGGGTGATAAGGTGTTGTGGATGCCTAGTATGGCCCATCGGCCTGGGCCTGTGGGATTGTTCATGTAGCCCGCCTGTTCCAAGTTGTGTAGTCGGCTGCCCGCCCCGCCCCGCTTACCCGCCATGCCCTGTCCGCCCCGCTGCCCATCGCCTCCTCTTTATCCCCGCCTGCCCCACTGCCCGTCGCCTCCTCTTTATCCCCGTCCGACCGAGACTGCGCCAGCGCCCCCGCCTCCTCTTTTTGCTAGCGCCCCCGCCTCCTCTTTTCGCCAGCGCCCCCACCCCCGCCTCCTCTTTTCTATTCATCTTCTTCGGCACAGGGAACGAGTGGTGGGCGGCCTCCCTCCACGCCATGCCGCTACCACTTCAGCTTCGCCCGCGGAGATGGGGAAGGTGGGGAAGCGACGCGGGGAGGAGAGGAGGCGGCGATGGAGGAGGAGGATGCGGCACCGACGACGGGGTGCTGGATCGGCCTCTCGAGCCTGAGCGGTGGCTGCATGTCGTCGCGCTCCAAGGTCCTCCCCTCCCCCTCTTCCTCTCCGGCCTTAGCAATGCCTTAGGCCTAAGGCGGGGGCGACGCCTTGCCCCCGGCGGTGCCTTACCGCTTAGGCGATGCCTAAGCGACGCCTTAATAACCATGGCCGCCACGCTTCTTCCGCACTGCACCACCCCCCGCTGCGTTTCTTGTGCACTGCGTCGCCGCCGTCTCGAGCTTCGATCTGCGTTGCCATGCTTCTATCCATTACTCTTCGGCTTGATTTGATGGCTCTCACTATTCCTGTCGGTTTCATCATCTTCTTCGTCATGGTTAACTTTTCTCCTGCTTGCCTCTACTATCTCGGCCTCTGCACCTTGTGCTTTATGGGCTGTCGCACAACTCCGGATGGGAGATCTTTTGATACTTAGCACATTTTCCAAGAGCACGCTACGATGACATTATCAAGACTTAGACTTCGGATTTTCCCTATTACAGTGTCATTCCTTTCAAATGCAATGCTATTGCATATGTCTTGCATTTGAGGGGGGATGTTAAGGGTATTTGTGGTATTCCACTCCTAGTCTAGGGTTTATCTTGTGTGTGTCCTTGTGCTATATATTGCCCATTGGGCCATTGCAATACAACTAATCATTCACACTTACACTATCCCTCTCCATCTATCTGAATAATCAAAAAGAAAACACAAAAGTCATATTCCCAAGTAGCCAATGTTAGGTTGCATAAAAAGCACGAGCTATAGTGATTTTCTCTACTAATATGGTGATACGGGGTCGTCCGATCTTCTCGACGTAGGATCAAGATACTCACGTGTAGCCTCTCGAATAGTAGTGATCCCCCGTTGCCAATGCAAGAACGAACACTCTTCAATTCGCGAGAACACACGCACCGGACTTCACGACCACCAAGCGAAGCCCTATCGCGCTCTCAATTCCCAGTGGATAAGTTGAACGATCTCAATTAGCAAGAACTCTCAATTTTCCCCATTGATGCCATCAGCCATTAAAAAGAAAAGCAATCTGCTTTTATTTATCTCATAAAATCTGGTCCCCTGTTACAAGAGAAGGGCAAAGGATATTTATGACCCCACCCCCATCTCGTACGCACAGCCTGGGAATTCCTTCCGGATTGGTTCGGAGGATCCGAACTTAGCTCCAAATGGGCCCACCAAAACAATTATCAAAGACTAGTCTCAAAGACGAAAGAAAAATCAGTGGGTTTTTTTTCACACACTATTCACAGCACGATGTGGTACTGTAGCAGCGTGAATACCGTATCGTTCTGCGACGTTGTAGCAGCCTTGAACACTGCAACAATCGCGCACTGTAGCAGCGTTCCGCGGCAGCAAACAAAGCACTATAGCAGCCTCGGACACTGTAGCAGTTGCGTACTATAGCAGAATTCGGTGGTAGCAAATCGTGCACTGTAGCTGGCATCCGCAGTAGCAAATCGTGCACTGCAGCACGAGCTACTGTAGCAATCGCGAAGCAACAATCTTTTTTTTAGGGTTTTGATTGGACTCAAAGATTAAGCAACACAAAAGAACACTACGATCAGCACTAAACAAAAATTCTAATGGATTAAAACCTAACTAAACTCACATGAAATAACAGATGCAAAAACTAGGGTTTGGAATTTTGTGTTGCAATTTTTGGTTTATGGACTCTAGGTATTAAGAACAGCAAATAAAATAAATCTAATATAGGGATAAGTAATCCTGCCGAGTCAACCGCGCTCTGATACCAAGATGATATGAGGTCACCCAATCTTCTCGACGTAGGATCAAGATACTCACGTGTAACCTCTTGAATCGTAGTGATCCCCCGTTGCCAATGCAAGAACGAACATTCTTTAATTCGCAAGAACACACGCGCCTGACTTCACGACCACCAAGCGAAGCCCTATTGCGCTCCCAATTCCCAGCGGAAAGGTTGAACGATCTCAATTAGCACGAACTCTCAATTTTCCCCATTGATGCCATCAGCCATCAAGAAGAAAAGCAATCTATTTTTATTTATCTCATAAAATCTGTCCCCTGTTACAAGAGAAGGGCAAAGGATATTTATGAACCCCCCCCATCTCGTACGCACAGCCTGGGAATTCCTTCCGAATTGGTTCGGCGGATCTGAACTTAGCTCCAAGTGGGCCCACCAAAACCGAAACACCTCTAACTTGCTATTCGGCTTAGCTAAGGATCCATCGGCTCATATGCAGAACGTGACTAGCACGTAGGTCTCATGTGACCAAGTCTTGTTAGTTCAGCCAAAAGACCCAAACAATCTATTAATCCTAAACTCAATTAGCTAATTATGTTTACATGACTAAGCAATGAGCTTCAATCAAATACTTGGCACATAGGCCAGCCCGTGAGAGCTTCATGCGCATGGGCTTCATGCACCGTGGACTCAAGCCTTGCACCACCTGCATGGACTCCCTTCGTTGATTGTTCAGTGGCCTCGTCTTCACACCTAAGAATGCACAAGAAATTAGCATAAGGTAGTATATTATTCTCATTAATAGAAAGCAAGGCATTAAGGAACAAATTCACTTGTTTATTTAAAAGCTTGGCTCGTGCTCTAGTCATTGGACCTTTTGGTGCTTCATGAACACTTGGAGATATGGTAGCAGTAGTAGGGATGCCCTCATCACCCTCCCCATCTTGAAAAGGATTCGTCATCAACTCTGTATCGTCTTACCCAAAAAATGTGATAAATCAGCAACATTAAAAGTGGTACTTATTGCATAGTCGTCTCCCGGAAGCTCAATCTTGTACGTATTATCATTGATCTTGGAAAGCACTTTAAAAAGACCATCACCACGGGGCATCAATTTTGATTTACGCCTCTCTGGAAAGCGTTCTTTACGAAGATGAACCCATATTAAATCACCTGGTTCGAATATCATTTTCTTTCTAGTTTTGTTAGCTTTGGAAGCATAAGAACGTACCTTCGCCTCAATTAGCTCTTTAGTATTTTTATGAAGTTTCTTTACAAAATCAGCATGCTTGGAGGCCTCCATATTAGCACGTTCTTGTAATGGAAGTGGTAGCAAATCAAGTGGTGTGATCGGTTTGAAGCCATACACCATCTCAAATGGACACAATTGAGTAGTATAATACACCGCCCTATTATATGCAAATTTAACATGCGGTAGACAATCCTCCCACTCTTTTAAGTTCTTTTTGATCATTGTCCTCAGCAATATGGAGAGTGTATGGTTCACCACCTCCGTTTGTCCATCGGTTTGTGGGTGATAAGTTGTCGAAAAGAGTAACTTTGTCCCAAGCTTAGCCCACAAAGTTTTCCAGAAATAGCTTATAAACTTCACATCACAATCTGAAACAATGGTGCGAGGCACGCCATGTAATCTCACAATTTCTCTGAAAAACAAGTCAGCTACATGTGACGCATTGTCGCTCTTATGACAATGAATAAAGTGTGCCATCTTAGAAAACATATCCACAACTACAAAAATAGAATCCCTCCCTCTCTTAGTCCTAGGCAATTCCAAGACAAAGTCCATGCTAATATCTTTCCAACGAGCACTAGGAACTGGAAGCGGAGTATACAAACCATGTGGATTGAGTTTCGATTTAGCTTTATGGCATGTAATGCAGCGCCGAACAAACCTCTCAACATCTCGCCTCATCTTTGGCCAATAAAAGTGATCGGCCAACATCATGAAGGTCTTCTCCCTACCAAAATGTCCCATCAATCTACTTGCATGAGATTCCTACAACAATAACAGACGCACAGACGAATCTGGAACGCATAGTTTGTTAGTACGACAGAAAAACCCATCATGAATATGGTATTTATCCCATCCTTTTCCATCTTTGCATTTAGAATATAGTGCGAAAAATTCATAGTCGAAAGCATATAAATCTTTCAAACTCTCTAATCTAGGTACCTTTACTTCCAACTGAGTTAAAAACACATTCTTTCGAGATAAAGCACACTACTACAGGAAGCCACATCACAGACGGTTCGGAACCGTCATCACAAACGGTTTCGAACCGTCTATGTTTGTTGATGCGTGATAACGAGATATTATCACGATAAAAAAACCGCTCGTGAAGGCGATATCACGAGCGGTTTTACAAAAACCGTGCAGCGAAGGCTAGTATCACGAGCGGTTTGGATAAAAACCGTCGTGATCGGAGAATATCACGAGCGGTTCTAAATAAAACCATACGTGATCGGAGAATATCACGAGCGGTTCTAAATAAAAACCGCGTGATTTGTGAATATCACGCATTTACTTTTTTAGAACTGTTTGTGATATTCTCGTATCACGAATGGTTTTCGATAGAAACCGCTCAGTGATACTTGCCTTCCTGAGCGGTTTTAACAAAAACCGTCTGTGATAGCTCATACCTCGACCACAATTTTCTTTGTTTTCTGGCTAGCCTCGAGTTGCTAGCCATGCCCTCTGAAAACAAGCATGCACAAAAACAGATTCAAGCATACACAAAAAAGATTCATTAGAGATAATCAATTGTTGACAACTCAAAGTGATCATTACTCAAAATAAATTACAAAAGATCGCATTTGTTCAAGTATTGTCGCTATAGTTACAAGCTGGATTACAATTGTTTACGTTGAGAGGTGTCGGCGGGGTGATGCTCTCGGTTGGCGGCGGAGTGAAACTCTCCATTGTCGTTAATGATTTACGTGTTGATAAAGGTCTGAGCTTCCTCGAATGTCCTTGATCTCTTCCACAACGAGTGAATCACATTGTAAATCCAAGACACATGCCGCTACCAATTAAGAGTAAAGTGGTAAGCTATATATATTTAAATTTATAATTAGGAAATAATTATTTCGAGATTGACAAACCTCGGGATCCTTCTTCCTAGCTCTAAGGATTAGTGCATATGATAGCGACGTAGATTGCACATAACTCATCATCTTTTTCTTGGCGACCTTTGCAAAAATAGAATTACATATATAGGTATAGTCGGTTCGAGACGCGTTATTATGAAGTATGATATAGGATTATCGTGTTGTAGCGCGCATCGGAAAATCCATCTGTGTGTTAGTTAGGCGCTCTTTCCATCGTATATTCCTTTGTTGGCAACATAATTGATGAGCGACCTACATGATTCAAAAAGTTATCCTTGGCCATTTCAAGCGAATGAAGACTACAATAGAGTTATGTAAGGAGGAAATGAGCATACCTCTCAGTATTCCTCTTAGAATCTTTGAAGTCGTGCTTATTGCGGTTTAGGGAATCAAGGTATATCACATGGTTCCTCTTGGGTATAATAACTAAAAGGATCGATGGTACCTACTCATGTATGTCGCTATAGTCATTAAACCTAAGTTAGGTACTTTCATTATAAAGTACAAATGAAATTTGTATAGCAAGTAGTGACACTTACCCCTGGTTGTAGGGCACCACTATGTACTTCATGTTAAATCGACGAAGCAATGACCTCGTTATGTATTTCTCGACGAAGGGCGAGTCTTGTTGGATGGTTTGCAGCGATACCACATGTGGGTCGAGAAACCCACGGTTCTTTTCATTCCGGACATTTTTCAAATGTATCTATACATAAGCAATGAGTTGTGATATTTATCGGTATTACATGAATGTAGAACTTGATTATGCGCACTTACGATTGTCCAACATCGTAGAAGCGAGGCGTCGAGGCCAGCGAGGTTGAATAGTTCATATAAGTCATTGAAGCCCACGACGAAGTACCTCGTCCGTTGAAGAAATGCTTGTCCTCGTATATGACGGTGATTCGATGATCGCAACCCTTCTTTTGGGTCTTGTCCAAGTACCGGGCATGCAAAGCGACAAACAAATCCAGCAGCATTATCTGCGTCGAACTGCGGTTTTCGATGATGTAGTTCCGGTATCGCGGACTTCCGGACTTGGGAGCGCTTTAACGTTCGTTGATTTCAATTTGGCCTTAGCGATTGGCGGCGTCTTTTGTGAGACGACTTCGGGGACCGACGTTGGCACGCTTTTGTTTCCTTCGGCGTCTTCTCCACGGGAATCGAAGAGGTGGCCTTCGAGGCGAAACATGAGGTGGAGTCCTCGAGGTCCGTTGGAGAGGAATGGTCGTGTCTGATCACGGCCTTCTTTGGGTCGGCGATGTCCTTCTTGGGCCATTGGATAAAGAGAGGACGGCATCCCTAGTGTTGTGATCTCTTCGTTCGGGCAAATCTTGACGGGATGGCTCGAAATTGACATGTACCATATCCACTGACCTGGCGTAACTGCGGCGCCGGTGGCACCGTCTTTGCCGCCCTTCCTCGTATGGATACGCCATCCCATGCGCAACCTCAATACAAAGGACCCATCCATCCTCACTTGGAGCTTCTGAGCGTCGGCTCCTACAAAGCGATCGCAATTAGCTAAGGCGTCCTATAGGTCTATCTTTGGTGCATTCCATAGATGTACGTTACCTTGATGTCGTCTATCGGTGTCGGACGTCGTCATGTTCACAATTATGCGCAGACGCGACGCCTACTCGGCGTCGAGGTGGGTCGCCTCCCGAATTAGCGGGCGACTTGCGACCGTGGCTCAAGAGTATATCCATTTGACTCTGCAATCTTGCCATCTGTACTTGAAATTGGTTAGTAATCATCTGCACCAACCGGTTGTCGTGCTCGACCTTGGATCTCTTCCTAGTCCTATCGTCTGCGATGAGTCGTCCGCGAATCCATGACTCCAAGGCACGTTAACCCCAAGGCCTCGCGTGCGACCGGGTGCTCCTTGTTTCCCAAGGCCGTAGATAGTATATCTTTCTCCCTGTCTGCATGGAAGGAGCCTTGGGAAGCTTGGGCAGTCAAGTCACGCTGCAAGAGGTCATCACGTTATTATAGGCACTATGAAGTTATGGACTTATTAACAACTTAGTAGTTCGACATATTTACCACACGTTGGGACACTTCACAGTCTGCGGGTTTGTGAAGGAGATGCTACCGAAGACGAGACTTGTGCCCTCGCTTTTAACCAACTTAGGGAGCGCTGGTCGTGACATCGAAACGGGTTCTCCTTCTCGCCGCCCATTCCTCGTATTTACCTGCGTACCCAGCCGGTGCCGATCTGCTTGGTGAGTGTTTAGATGTCTGAGAGCTTTGTCGCGCACTATGCTCCTTAAATTCGGCCGTCGTTTTCATAGCCACAAAGGTGTCCCATGTTTCCGCATCAAGAATCTATCTCTTGTGAAGGCGTCGACCGTGTTCACATACTTCGTGACAAGAATGCTCTTGAAGGTCCTCCACGATTTACCCATCGTGAGTATCGCCGTCCGTCGCCGCGTGCCACATAATATACGGAATAGTGAACTTCTCTGAAAGTTACATCCCACAGCGCCTTCGCTTCTTTAATCAAGTCCTTCCACCTTGGTGTGGTGATGAGGACCCGTTCCTTGCAAGTATCCCGCAGATGGTCCGGAATCTACGCCACGATCTCTTGGGACTCAGAGGGACCCCAAAGTCACCGACCTCCGTGATGACCGATCGGCCCTTAGGCATTTTCGATTGTCCTCTGCCATCTCGCCTGTGTCATTATAAATCGGCGGTGACGGCGGCCTCGTCGGCGCCTCTTCCATCTGCGGGGGTCGGTGTTGGCGGCCTCGTCGGCGCCTCTTCCATCTGCGGCGTCGGTGGCGGCGGCAAAAGACGGTGCCTCTGCCATCTCGCTTACTTGCTCTCGGGAAGAAATACAGAGGTTGACTATAGAGATCAAGATGGCAAATGAAAAGTTGAATGAGCTCATCTGACTACTAACATTCCGGCATAAATATGAAACAATTAATCTCAAGAAGAAATACAGAGGTTGACTATAGAGATCAAGATGGCAAATGAAAAGTTGAATGAGCTCATACAGGACTACTAACATTCCTTAATCCACGAGCTTCTATTCTAACACTCCTAACACTCCTTAATCCACCACTTCTCTTGTGATCTTTGTATAGATAGAAACTAGTGATATAAATCTTTTGCTCGAGCCTATCTTTGCGAGAGCCTACTTCATCGAGCCCGACACCTTTGGAGTGTACCATCCGCTTCATGCCGTGGAGGATTGGCATGAAGCAAAGGTACACTCAAGTGTGTCGGGATCGACGAAGAAAATGCTAAGCAAAGGTTTAATGCTTCATGTACGTAAGACTAGCCTTTAATGAAGACATAGAACTAGAATCAAGTAAAATGATCGACGAAGGAAATGCTAAGCAAAGGTTTAATCCCAACATAGAAACAAAATAGAATCAAGTAAAACTTTCTTTTTGGATTGTTGTAAAAATGCAGATTTTAGCAAAATTTCAGAATTAATCCCAACAAAATTAATTAGCATTAAAGCATAATTAAGTAAAAATTTAACACTCCTTAATCCACCAGCTTCTCTAAGGAAATGCGAAGGAATCACAGACGGTTCTTAATAAGAACCGTGCGGATCGCTCTCTCACCAATAAAAGGTCTAGAGATTAACGATTACCTGCAGACACTATTCCAACATATTGATTGATGATATTATGTGCTCTCGTAAGGAGAGTAGCTAAAGAACAAGTCTTTGCCATCTCAATCCTATTGTCTATACTCTTCATTAAATGAATATGATAATATAAATTCAAACTATGAGCTCTAAACAATACTTTGCTTAAGCTGTCAAATGATCTCAACTGTTAGCGAAAATAGATTAAACTTCGATCAAGCAGAGGTTGACTACAGAGATCAAGATGGCAAATGAAAAGTTGAATGAGCTCATACAGACTACTAGAAGAATCACAAACTAGTCAATACAACCGATCAATTTGCAATAGAACTATGAGCTCAGCAAAAGTAACCAATTAACGATACATCATATTGACGGTAGCAAGTAATACAATAGATCTCAAGTATGAACTAACTATCACATTCAATCTCGATTATAAGATGAGTTCATCACAGAGCATGTCAACAAAGCCCATGATCAATTTGCAATATCTTGATATTAGACTCGAAATCGAAACTAATACGGATCAAGGTATCAACTAGCACTGCATATATATATATATATATATATATATATATATATATATATATATATATATATATATATATATATAAAGATCAATGAATCGCCACGGAGGAGCAATACTCACAGAGAGGATGCCGCACAAGAACTCACGGTGCACAGACACTATTCCAACATATTAATTGATGATATTATGTGCTCTCAGAAGGAGAGTAGCTAAAGAACAAGTCTTTGCCATCTCAATCCTATTGTCTATACTCTTCATTAAATGAATATGATAATATAAATTCAAACTATGAGCTCTAAACAATACTTTGCTTAACTGTCAAATGATCTCAACTGTTAACGAAAACATATTAAACTTCCAGTCAAACAGAGGTTGACTACAGAGATCAAGATGGCAAATGAAAAGTTGAATGAGCTCATCTGACTACTAGAAGAATCACAAACTAGTCAATACAACTGATCAATTTGCAATAGAACTATGAGCTCAACCGAAAGTAACCAATTAACAGTACAACATATTGACAGTAGCAAGTAATACAATAGAGCTCAAGTATGAACTAACTATCACATTCAATCTCGTTATAAGATGAGTTCATCACGAGCATGTCAACAAAGCCCATCGATCAATTTGCAATGAACTATGAGCTCAACCAAAATTAACCAATTAACGGTACATATTGACGGTAGCAAGTAATACAATAGAGCTCAAGTATGAACTAACTATCACATTCAATCTCGAGATAAGATGAGTTCATCACGAGCATGTCAACAAAGCCCATCGATCAATTTGCAACTAGCATTGCAAATATATATATATATATATATATATATATATATATATATATATATATATATATATATATATATATATATATATATATATATATATATATATATATATATATGCAAAGATCAACCGAATCGCCAGAGGAGCAATACTCACAGAGAGGATGCCGCACAAGAACTCACGGTGCAAGGAGGAGGCCAGTCTGGGGAGGAGGTCGACACGGGAGGAGGTCGGCAGCAGGAGCAGTTTCGGTCAGAGGAGGAGGACGTCGGCGTCGAGGTCGAGGCGCCAATGTCGGGCGGTGACACGGGGAGGAGGACGGCGTCGGGTCGGCGGCGGCGCGTCGGGCTTACTACGGGAGGTGAGCAGGCGCCGAGGTCGGGGGCAGACCGAGGTCGGCGGCGCCGAGGTCGGGGCGGCAGACCGAGGTCGGGCGCCGAGGTCGGGGGCGCGAGGTCGGGCGGCCAGAGGTCGGGGCGGCGCGCAGAGGTCGGGGCGCAATGTCGGCGGCGGGCGCCGAGGTCGAGGTCGGCGGTGAAGCGAGCCCTAAACCCTAGAGGAGGCGAACGAGCACGCGAGAGCGTAAGGGGCGCAGGAGAGGAAATGAGAAGTGAGAGGAAAACCCTAGCGTTTCCCGCCTTATAAAAAGTATATCACAGACGGTTTGTAATTCGAACCGTCTGTGATAATAATATCACAGACGGTTGTAGAACAGAACCGTCGTGATATTATATCCGCAGCGGTTCGTTCTACAACCGTCTGTGATATTATTATCACAGACGGTTCGAATTACAAACCGTCTGTGATATTATTATCACAGACGGTTCTCATTACAAACCATCTGTGATAGCCAAAAACCTGTTGACAATTTATGATATCCTGACAAAACATAGTGAACCTGGTGAGACATAAATATCCTGACAAAACATAGTGAACCTGGTGAGACAAGTATATATGATGATAATTATGACAAGTCCATATATATGAATTCTAACATGGTGACAAGTATGATGACAAGTCCATAACAAGTTCATAACACATTTGACTTCATAATTTCATATCTAATTCAACTCAACTCCAAATCAAGTGAAACCAATTTTGATACTCCACATTACAATGTACGTCCACACATTGACATCAATATCAAATATGACAAGTCCATAACAAGTTCATAACACATTTGACTTCAAAATTTCATATCTAATTCAACTCAACTCCAAATCAAGTGAAACCAATTTTGATACTCCACATTACAATGTACGTCCACATTGACATCAATATCAAATATGACAAGTCCATAACACATCAACACATGACAATTTCACGTTGACATCAAAATATATGAGAGATTACAAGTCCATAACACATGATGTTATGGAATAAATTAATTACATTGGAGTAAATTCTTAATTAAGATATAGGCCTTCGTGATGATCGACGCATATAGCTAGCTTCCTCACGGGTTCTTCCTCGAGCATAATGCCGTTTCCGAAATGAGGCAACTCGTCAAATTGATTGTATTCTTCCTCGTCCACTACATTCTCAACTCCGACAATCCTCCTTTTCCATGAAGAACTACGTGGCGCTTCTTATTTGCCGAGTCGGTTACATAGAAGACTTGAACAACTTGGTTGCCAATGCGAATGGTTCGTCTTTATATCCAACACGTTCGAGGTCCACGGTAGTGACACCGTGCTTATCGACCTTCACCGTGGGAGATGGACCCAACGGCACGAAATAGGGGATCTTGAAAAGCACGTAGTCCGGCTCCCATATCTCCTCTATTTGCCCATAGTAGGAGCTCCTCATCCCATCGGTCTTGAATGCATCTATCACGGACACCGCTGATTACGGGTATTCTCTTTTTATCCTAAGTCTGCCGTATAAAATGTGTACCCATTTATGTCGATCCTTGCCATGCGACAATTGTAAATTGTGGCCCTCGTGCCAACCATAGCGGCGTATCATCACTTGATGACCTCCCGATGATTCGCACCTTTAACCATTCGTTGAACAAGCGGTTGTGCTCTCTCGTGATCCAAACCTCCGACCGGTGCGGATTACATTGGCGCACCATGTCTTTGTGCTCGTCGATGTACGGGACACTTGGGTCATGTGTTGCAAGACCATGAAATGGGCTTGGCGTCACGTATCCAGATCGGGAGTTATTGATTTCCTTCCGATGGTCCCGATACCATCCAGTCTCCCCTCATGGCGAGATAGTGGCACACCTATTGGTTCCACCTGAGCCATGTAGTCAATGCAGAACTCAATGACCTCTTCGGTTGCATAACCTTCGATGATGCTGCCCTCCGGTCGAGATCGATTCCGTACGTAGGACTTGAGAATTCCCATGTACCTCTCGAACGGGTACATATGACGTAAGAACACAGGGCCGCATATCTTTATCTCTCTCACAAGGTGAACAATGAGATGGACCATGATATCAAAAAATGATGGAGGGAAATACATCTCAAGATGACATAGAGTGGTCACCACCTCGGCCTGCAGAGCATCTAGTCCTTGGGGATCAATGATCTTCTGAGCAATTGAGTTGAAAAAGGATAATCAGTATTACTTCATCTATTTAATTAGGGGAGGAGCTAGGGCAGGAAAGTGGCCTGGCACTTGGGGGAGGAAGCTAGCTAGCAGATCTAAGTGGAGCCCAGCAGCAGGGGGCCGGTTGTTATCCAAACCGCGTGCGGCAGAGGCAGTGGCAGAGGCACAGCGGTAGTCTTGGCGATGGACCTGCAGCCGGCGGCGGCTGAGGGTCGTGTCGCGCTCAATTTATACCAGCGAGGATATCACAGAGCGGTTTTGTTAAGAACCGCTCAGCGATAATGAATTATCCTGAGCGGTTCTAGTTCGAACCGTCAGATAATATCACAAGCGGTTACGCACTAAAACCGTGCGTGATAATCTCACAATCACGCAGGCGGTCTTTATTAAGAACCGCTCGTGATATATATAAACGGTTCCAAACTAGAACCGCTCGTGATTGGGATTATCACGCATTTGCCAGTGAATAGAACCGCGTCAGTAATATCACGACGGTTCTATTTACAAACCGTCAGTGATAGATGACTATCACGAGCGGTTCTAAAAATACCGTCAGTGATAGGCTTCTGCGCCACCCGAAGTCGGCAATACCCAACACAGACGGTTCCAAAGGAACCGTCTGTGATGGGGCGTCTACTATAGCCTGTTTTGTAGTAGTGGCATTAGCTACCACATTCTCTTTGCCTTTCTTGTATTTAACAATGTATGGAAAAGTTTCAATGAATTCAACCCACTTAGCATGTCTACGATTCAGTTTAGCTTGACCTTTCAAATATTTCAAAGCTTTATGATCAGAATGAATGATGAATTCCTTAGGCCAAAGATAATGTTGCCAAGTCTCTAAAGCACGCACAAGAGCATATAATTCTTTATCATAAACAGGATAATTCAATTGTGCCCCGCTAAGTTTCTCACTAAAATATGCAACAGGTTTTCGTTCTTGCATCAAAACACCACCAATACCTATCCCACTAGCATCACATTCAATCTCAAAACTTTTAGTGAAATCAGGTAAAACAAGTAATGGTGCTTCAGTCAAACACTTCTTTAGTTCAACAAAGGCTTTATCCTGTGATTCCCCCATGCAAAAGCAACTCCATTTTTAGTTAATTCATTTAATGGGGCAGCGATGGTGCTGAAATTTTTCATAAAATGTCGATAAAACCCAGCAAGCCCATGAAAACTATGAATTTGACTAACATTGACAGGAGTAGGCCAATTTCGAATAGCTTCAACTTTAGAGTCGTCTACTTCAATTTCATGAGTTGAAACAACATAGCCTAAGAACACCACTTTGGTTGTGCAAAAAGTACACTTCTCAAGATTAGCATACAACTGTTCAGTTCTTAGCAGATCTAGCACTTGTTTAACGTGTTCAACATGTTCGTCCAAGGAGCGACTATATATCAAAATGTCATCAAAATAAACTACTACAAATTTTCCAATGAAGTGTCTCAAAACATGGTTTATTAAGCGCATGAATATACTAGGAGCATTAGATAAACCAAAAGGCATCACTAACCATTCATACAAGCCAAATTTCGTTTTAAAAGCCGTTTTCCACTCATCTCCATGTTTCATTCTTATTTGATGATATCCACTACGCAAATCAATTTTAGAAAAGATAGTAGAGCCACTTAATTCATCAAGCATATCATTTAACCTAGGAATAGGATGACGATAACGAATGGTAATATTGTTTATAGCTCTACAATCTATGCACATTCTCCATGTACCATCTTTCTTAGGAACAAGAATGACAGGAACGGCACAAGGACTAAGACTTTCGCGTACATACCCTTTTTCTATGAGTGCTTGCACTTGCCGCTGAATTTCTTTTGTCACCTCCGGGTTTGTGCGGTACGACGGCCGGTTGGAGAGTGGAGCTCCTGGTACCAAGTCAATTTAATGTCCAATGCCTTGAATGGGTGGTAGACCAGCGGGTATGTCCTCCGGAAAGACATCCTCATAAGCTTGCAAAACTTGAGAAAGCACACTAGGAAGGGAGGTTAAGTCATTAGTAGAAAGCAAAACATCTTTGTACAGCAGTACAAAATGCATCAAAGTAGGATAATCTCTCATCTCTCTCAAATCAGATTTAGTGGCTATCATGACTAACTTTTTCTCTCCCTCATTCTTTCTTGTCCCATTCAGTTTTAGCTTGTGGCTCTCACTCACTTGCTGTGGAATCACACTCTTTTGCTCCTTCCCTCTCTCATTCTCTACGTTCACCTCAATTTTTTTTGCATGTTATCATTCACAATTTGAGGAGTCAAAGGTCGCAATGTTATTTCTTTATTATTATACATGAACTTATATTGATTTGTTCTACCATCATGAATCACAGATCTATCATATTGCCATGGTCTTCCTAAAAGTAAGTGACAAACATCCATAGAAACAACATCACACTCCATAGTATCTCTGTAATTCCCAATCTAAAAACTAACATCAACAGTGTATCCAACATTCATAGAGCCTTCATTATTCAACCATTGAATTTTATATGGATGTGGATGTTTCTTGTATTTCAACCCAAGTTTAGTGCAAAGTTCTTTACTAGCTAAATTGTGGCAACTTTCACCATCAATAATAACTTTGCAACACTTACCATCCTTACTCACCTAAGCTCTTGTTTGGAAAAAATTGCAACACTACTCATGAGTGGGTTTTGCTTGCACACTCAACACCATCAGTGCACACACAAGGATAGGACCAGCCTTGGAGTCACAAAAACTATCTTCATGTGCCTCCGCCCCTTGTCCTTCCTCATGTACACCTCCAAATCTTCCAAAATCAGCAACGACCTCACCCTCCTCTTCGCTAGTAGAGTCATACTCTCCATTCTCTATTAGCAACATAACCTTGTTATTTGGACAATCCCTTTGTATATGACCCTGTCCAAGGCATTTGAAGCATTGGATGGCACTACTTCTTGCTGTAGAGCCCACTGAAGATGAGGTAGAAGGTGCTGGACTTTTCTTGGCAATAGGTGTTGTTGCATTTTCCCCGCCTGGTGCAGCACTGGTACTAGGAGCAAAACTTTCACTAGATTGATTAGTTTTAAAATAATTGAAATGTGATGTGGATTTACCTCCTATAGGTGCTGAACGGGGTGTGTATGATGATGTTCTTATTGCTCTCATATCTTGTTGTACTTGCCTTTCAACCTTGGTTGCTTGATGCACCAACTCAACCATGTTGTTGTAGGGCTGAAATTCGGTGATACGTTTGATGGGAGGGTGCAAAACAGCAAGGAAGCGAGCCATTGTTTGTTCTTCTTGCTCATATATATTAGCTTGAATCATGGCCATCTCCATCTCTTTATAATACTCCACCACCGTGAGAGTTCGTTGCTTCATTTGCTGCAATTTATCAAATAAATCACGTTTATAATGTTTAGAAACAAACCTCGCTCTCATGTGATACTTCATCTCTTCCCATGTAGTGATGGCAGGTTCGTCATACTCTCTCCTTTGATTTTGAACTTGTTCCCACCATATGAGCGCATATTTGTCAAATTCAAGTGCAGCCATGTGTATTTTCTTCGCCTCGGAGTAGTTGTGCATACGGAACACCTTGTCCACCTTGAGCTCCTAAGTGAGGTAATCTTTGAGATCATATGTACCTGAAAATGTTGGCTTAGTAAATTTAAGCTTACCAAATTTCTCTTCATTAGATCGTTCATGGCCGTAGCGGTGTCGGCGGTGGTATCCATCATCGTAGTGGTACAAGTCATCGTCATCGAAGTGAGACGGTTCCCCACCGCAGCCACCATGCCCACGGCCCCTCCCAGGTCCTTGGGCGCCTCCCCCACCTCCTCTCCCAGGTGGAGGTGGCCGTATGGCTTGTGCCACCACACGGTCTCGCCGTTGTTGTGCATCCTGGGCGACTCGTACAGCGACCTCCTCATCTCATAAAGGTATGGGAGCCGGTAGATGCACACTATCTTCTTCTTGCTGTTGACGAAGGGCCCGCACAACATCATTCATGATGCCCGTACGTAACACATTCATTTGTTGATTGAGGTCAATGCGGAGATCTTGCATATCCGCCTTGAGTTCTTCCCCCATTGCAGTGGTGCCAGCTACAAATTCTTGTTACAATGTACTTCTCAATGCCTGATGCTGGAAACGAGTCACCGGGGCATTAAGATCAACATCTTGCTCCTCACCATAGTTATCTTCTCCACCTGACATGGTTAGGTTGTGCAAAAGAAAACACAAACAACAAGAATGTATATGGATTAGTAAAATTCACTCAATCTCTCTTTTCTCTCCCAAGTAAAGTTCTTGCTCTTCCGAAGTGAATTAAGGCTAAAAGAGACTTACACTTAGTGGAAGCTACAATAGCAAAGTGATGATCAAGCGAATTTAAGAGTGTTCACAATTGCACAACAACGGTTATTTGGTGGAGCTTGGTATGGAGGTGTATATCCTAGCAATCTGAAATTCTAGATATTGTAAAGCTAAGTAATAATACAAGCAAAAATATTTTGCCTAAGTGCTGATCCAAAAGATTTAAATGAAGTATATGAACGCACACGCAAGGATCAAAGTGACTCAATGCAACAAAGGAATGAGACCTAGCTCGTTTTTGCACCAAGTACTAAGAGAGACGCTAGCCAATTGTAATAATATGAAATGTAAGGGCACAAGATTGCTCAAATAAATTAAATACCCAATCTGAAATTTTATGAACTAAGGTTATCCTTTTCCCAAGTTTTGGCCAATATCTTCTTCTTTTCTTTCTTTCTTCTTTTTTTTTTTACTTCATAGCCACAGCTTTTTTTTTATTTGTGGCTTGTCCTTTCTTTTTTTCTTTTTTTTTTTGCCGAAACTAGGGTTGTGAGCTCTCCTTGCACAAGCTCAAATTTTCAGTAAGTGTAAATAATTCAATGGACAGCCCTAAACAATTATCAAAGACAAAAGAAAAATCACGGGGTTTTTTCCACACACTGCTCACGACCTTGTGGTATCAGTAGTAAGCGTGAATCTTGCGGCGTACTACGTCATTGTAGTAGCCTCGAACCTCAGAGTAATCGCGACTACAAAGATCGTTCCACAATGCGGACAACGAGAATCTTGTAGTAGCCTCGACAATCATGAAAGATCACGAACCAACAATCTTTTTTTAAGGGTTTTGATTGGACTCAAAGATTAAGCAACGCAAAAGAACACTATGATCAGCACTAAACAAAAATTCTAATGGATTAAAACCTAACTAAACTCATAGGAAATAATAGATGCAAAAACTAGGGTTTGGAATTTTTGTGTTGCAATTTTCGGTTTATGGACTCTAGGTATTAAGAACATAAAATAAAATCAATCTAATCTAGGGATAAGTAATCCTACTGAGTCAACTGCGCTCTGATACCAAGATGATGTGAGGTCGCCCGATCTTCTCGACGTAGGATCAAGATACTCACGTATAACCTCTTGAATCGTAGTGATCCCCCGTTGCAAATGCAAGAACGGACATTCTTTAATTCGCTAGAACACACGCACCAGACTTCACGACCACCGAGCGAAACTCTATCGCGCTACTAATTCCCAGTGGAAAGGTTGAACGATCTCAATTAGCAAGAACTCTCAATTACCCCATTGATGCCATCAGCCATCAAGAAGAAAAGCAATTATTTATGAACCCCCCCCCCCCATCTACTAGCACGTAGGTCTCATGTGACCGAGTCTTGTTAGTTCAACCAAAAGACCCAAATAATCTATTAATCCTAAACTTAATTGGCTAATTATGTTTACATAACTAAGCAATGAGCTTCAATCAAATACTTGGCACACAGGCCAGCCCGTGAGAGCTCCATGCGCATGGGCTTCATGCACCGTGGACTCAAGCCTTGCACCACCTACATGGACTCCCTCTGTTGATTGTTCGATGGCCTCGTCTTCACACCTAAGAATGCACAAGAAACTAGCATAAGGTAGTATATTATTCTCATCAATAGAAGACAAGATATTAAGGAACAAATTCACTTGTTTATTTAAAAGCTTGACTCGTACTCTAGTCATTAGACCTTTTGATGTTTCATAAACACTTGGAGATATGGTAGCAGTAGTAGGGATGCTCTCATCATATGGTCAACAAAATATGGACAAAACTTATCATTAAGCACATTTGGAGAATTGATCTATGCAAGTGGCCAGTGCATTTTGAGACATTGAAAACAAAGTATAAACTTTTCATTATTATTATTATTTTAAAACAACTTTTAAGATGCTTCTCAAAACACATTTTGGAGAAAACAGAAACTTCAACAAAGCTATCACAGAATCTCCTAATTCAAAATTAATGGTGGTGAAGTGAATCTGTGAACTAAAATGTGACAAAAGGCCAAATTATATCTAAAAATGTCATGTGGGGGCGTATCTACGTACGACGGCGTCACAGATTGAAGGCTACTAGGCCTGGTTTGGATGGCGTTGCTGAACTAGCAAACGGACAGGTTGAATTAGCAGAAAAGGCTTCGGTTTCAGTTTCCCCTGATGATACGACAACAGAGTCCGAGTGCATGACTAAGAATTGTAATCGGATAGGTTATACGATTGCATTGTTTCTTTTTGTTTCCAGAGAGATAAGTTAGCAGGACTATATAAGCGATATACATTGTAATTCAAGGGGGATACAAGAAATACATCTTCAAACTCAATTCTTCTATTTTCTATTCTGCTATCCTGCTTCCAGTACTCTTCTTCCCACGATTCTTCTTCTCTGAACTTCGCGACGGATCGACAAGTTGACCGCGACGATCGCTTCGGGCGTCCGCCGATTGCACACAGCTACAACCTGCGATCACGAAACCAAGCCCGTGGCAAAAAGTGAGTAAGAAACCAGCCCAAAGTCCAAACAATGATCTCTAAAGTCTAAACATTCAGGTGATTTGCCTCTGTGAAACATAAATATTTAAGAGCAAGCAGAATATGCTCATATGTTCAGAAGACTGAAAAGGTCCAGTTTTGGTCAAATATAGAAAATTATGAGGTCTCTAATTTTTCACAATTTCCAGAATAATCGTAGTCCTTGAGAACAGAGGATTTATGATTAAAAAATTATCAGGGAACCACAATACAATAACCGCCACTTCACAAATAGTCTGACAAGTGCACATATCTTTCAATTATTGCTCAAATTAGGCTTTACATCCAAAAGTAAGCCTTTTAAACTGCAACCACTGAAGCCAATCGATGTATCCGCACTAAGAAAATTGAATGTTTCGGTATAATGTAGATTTGAAACAGCATAATTTTATTTTTTTAGCCCAAAAAGAATCGAGTTTCAGAGCATGCATGGTAAGGAACATTGCAAAAATGGAACAAATAACACACTCAATTCAGTGTAAATTTGTGTACAAAACATTTTTTGCTAACTTTTGAAAAATCTAAACAAAGTTAGCACAAAAAAATATTCATGCACATTCATTAAATGAGGTTATAAATCATGCCTTTGCAGGTCTATATTTTGATACACGATCTCAAATATCCAGGCCAATTTTACTGAAGAAAATGAAAGTAGAATGGCCAAATGAATCTCAATAAGATACAGCACAAAGTAATTCAATGAATTATGTTTCAGCTTTCAAAAGATATCCTGCACCCTAAGTCTACAACAGGAAGAACAGGGACTCAGGAGAAGAGAAACTTAAAAAAATATCCAGAAAAGAAGAAGTTGCTTACCAGAAGCATATTGTAGACAAGCATAGTTACTTAACTTTCAAATGAGGGTCATCACAGGCTTCATAGTGAAGCCACTATACTCGATAATTGCTCATAAGCAGACCTCACAATCTTGCTACAGTGATCTATAGTAAACAAGCAGCCATTCACAATTAGAGCACTTCCAGTTAACGTTAAAGGATTATGTGAAGAACCACGGATAATCTATATAACTATGAACTTGGCCCATATTTGTTCATTGTGTTCTAATGTTCTATATATGGACAAGAAATTGCCTAATTGACCATGGCATTTTTTTCGTGTTACTTCATTAATTCATTTCAATATATTGAATGGCATATACAGTATATACTACAAGCACTACCTGACCTCAACTCTTGAGTGCGGGATCTTTTGAATATAGTTGATGGGTTCAGTGTTCTGACTACAACTAGAAATGCTAGCTGAGTTTTCACAACGATCATAAAAACTGTCTCCGCCAAACTCATGCTGATGCATCTAGTGCTAAAACCAGTCATAAAAATCTAAATATGATGACTTCTGCTAGCAGAAACGCCAGCACACCGCTGAAACTACATCGCAGTATAACCAAACCAGTAGAAGCAATTGCTGCACATATTTTAGAATCATGTTGCTATCCAAACAGGTGCTGGCTTCTTGCTAGTTTCTACATGCATGCTTATTTCATCTTTAATTCTTTACTTTGCCTAACATCCTGTGGCGATTCTTTACTAGCCACATAGCAATGCAAAAACATGTCACGGACTGTCAATTTTAATTCAGTCATTCAGCTGTTGCTTTTGCTAGATATTTTCAGGAGCTCCTGATAAAAAAACTAAGTTACTGAACCAGTGAAAAGAAAATCCACATAAGAGTGATAATTTTGGCAGATAAGTTTTTCCCCGCTAGGAAGCTCTGGCCTAAACTACAGTATGGAAATTTAAAGATTCCTCATATTTGAGTTAATTGGGCAGTAATTAACAAAGACCAAGATCCGCTTCGACATGCAGCACGATACACCTTTCTTTTTCATTGATTTACAAGCTCGATTATATGGAGGAAAGCAGCAAATTTTGGGAAGGGAAGGGAAAAGGGATAGACAAACATACCTCAGGTTAATCAGTAAGTTTATAGAAGACGAATCTCCAACTGATTTCAAATCAAAACTCATTGCCTCTCCCAAAACCATCTGCAACACAACCATCCTTACGAAATCAATTGTTTAACTGCAAGCCCCACCTGCGGCTCCAGAGAAGAACAACCAGTGCACTGCCAACAGCAAATTTAAACTTTTCTTTGCATTCCTTCTGTAATTATACAGTGACCAATGTGATCGAGCTCAATTCCTTTCTTAGACATCTCCTCTGCTAAACTAGCAGCCTGTTCAGCATCTCCTAACCTTGCTAAACCAGCAATTAATATATTGTAACTAACTATGTTCGGTTCTAGGCCTTGCTTCTCCATGTCAGTCAGCAAGCCCTTTGCAGTTTCAATCTGACCTAACTTACAATACCCATCCATCAATGTGTTATATGTAACTATATCAGGCAAGAAGCCCTTTTCACCCATGTAATAAAAGTACTTGAGAGCTTTCTCCATGTTCCCTATTTTGCAGAATCCACTTATTAGAACATTATAGGCAAACATTCTGTTCGCACAATCATCCTTGTCCATTTGGCCAAAAAGATCGACTGCTTCCTCAAGCCTTCCTTCTTTACACAATCCATTCAACAATGTGCTATACGTAAATTCATTAGGTTTGACTCCCTGCTGTCGCATCTTCCCTAGGAGACCTACAGCTTCCCCTGCTCTCCCTTCCTTACAAAGTCCGGACATTACCGTGGTGTACGTGACAACATTGGAGGCAATTCCAAGATTGACCATCCACTCCATTACGTTCCTTGCGTGATGAACTTGTCCAATTGTACAAAAGCCTTTCACTAAAGCAGTACATGTCACGACATTCGGCGAGCATCCGATGGCCAGCATGTCGCCGAGGAGAACCTCTGCCTGAGCGACCATCTCCGCGCGGCACAAAGCAGTCAAGAAACCCGAGTACGACACCACATTCCCTCTGACTCCCATCTTCACCATCCTCCCGTACAGCGCCACCGCCTGCTTCACGTTGCCGCGCTCCGTGCACAGCCCGGCGAGCAGGCAGCTATAGGTGGGCACGCTCGGGAACAGCCCGCCGCGCAGCATGCCTACGATGAAGCCGAGCCCAAGCCCTGGATCGCCCGCGCCGCAGGCGCCGTCGATGAGGATGGAATAGGTCCGCTTGTTGGGCCGCAGCGCGGCGCCACCCATCCAGCGCAGGACGCCGAGCGCGTCCGCGAGGCGGCCGCTGCGGCAGTACCCCTTGGCGAGGGTGTTGCAGGATACGACGCTGGGGAGCCCGGGCGCCAGGCCGCGCATTGCGTCGAACAGGTTGCGCGCGGCGGCGAGGCGGCCGAGGAGGCAGAGGCAGTGGAGGAGGACGTTGAAGGTGGCGGCGTCGGGCGGAGGGGCGCCCGCGCGGAGCGCGAGGGAGAAGCGCGCGAGGGCGCCCGCGGGCAGGACCGGGCGCGCGAGGCGAGGTCGCGGTTGAGGCGCGCGGTGGGCGGGAGGGGCCCTCCGGCGGCCGCGTCAGCGGCTTCGGGTGGATGGGAGCGCCGGGCGGGGTAGGCGGAGGCCGCTGTGGTGAGTAAAGCACTTCTGCGGCGGGCGGCGGCGGCGGCGGCGACGGCGGGGAGGGGAGAGAAGGAAGGGAGGCGGCGGCTATTTGGACGGCGCCATGGGAAGCGCATCGGGCTGGCACCGAGGTGGGCGGCGGGCGAGGTTTTGCCGACCGTCGGCCCTCCGCTTAAAACCGGGTATTACGACTTGGGCCCACCAGTATTGGGCTTTTGGGCCTTTCTAGTCTGAACCTGTTCTTTGCATCGCCATTCACCAGCCCATGGGCTATCGGCCCGCGGCATCAAGATTTCGCCGTAGCGAGTGAAGCTTTGCTTCTCCTTCCTCTTCCTCTGTGTTAGATACGATCGGGCCCTTGCCAATTTCTCTCTCTTCCATAGGATCACATCACTATGCACAGGCAATGCAGGCACAGAGACAAGATAGCTCTAGCTAGGACTGGTTCTACTTCTATTCTATCTTCAGCCGAAGCGCTCCGATATAACCACTGCTTTTGTGTTCTCGTTCACTGTGCATCAGTGCATGAGCATTCAATTCGTCAATGACAAAAGCTACGTGCTACTCTCCAGGTAATTAATCACAGCCATTGCTCACGCGTCGGCGGTTTGCCCTGATCATCAACCCACATATATTGCTCTGAAACTACCCATGGCCAGAACCAGAGCTGCTCTGGAGCTGCAGCTTGCTGACGTCCTCGGCGATGAGCTCCGCTTCGACGCAGCTCCATGGGATCCCTTTCCTCGCCAGCCCCGCGCAGTAGAGCCCAATCTCCCCCTTCGGGCAGCTCCGCCGTGCCGTGTCATCCGGTCGTCGCTCCGAAAACAAGTGTCTTAGATTTTAAATCTAAAATATCCAAAATAGGAACTGAATTTTATTCCTGGGCTCAGGACAGATCACCTGTTCAAAATGTGGAAGGTTCGAACACCTCCAAAATACCGGTTATTTGTGTGGCTTGCAATCCTTAATAGATTTTGGACATTAAACCGCCTACAAACGCCGCGGATAGCCCGTCAATGTGTCCTATGCCGCACCACCCGGAACCGGAAACGGTGTTACACATCTTCTCTAGATGTAGATATTCTGCACCAATATGGACTATGACCTCCGACTGGCTAGGCTTGATGAGTCTCCACTACTGCACAAAGAATTATCACAAACAATTCTAAACCGTCATTACAGACAGTTTTCTAAACCATCTGGAATTATATGTTTGTGATGACGCCTGTCATCATAGACGGTTTTCAAACCATCTGTGAAAAAAAGCTATTGCAGACGGTTCTAAACAAAACCGTCTGTGAACGGTTCTTGTTCAGAACCGTCTATGATAGTTTTTTTTCTATTGCAAAAAAAGAATTATGAATGCTTGCAGGCAGCGATGAGAGCCAGCGCGAATGGCACGATTACGACAGAGAAAACAAATGAATAAGTGCGATGACTCTACAAAGCAACCACAATGCTATCGGTAGCGGCACGAAGACCTATGGTCATTGGAGTTGTGCCGACGATGAGCGGCAGCGAGAAGCTAAATGGTGGCAGTGAGCTAGAAGGCGCCGGGATGCTATTTAAACCTCACACTTCCACTCACGAGGGTCCAAGAGCTCACGAAGGTAGTTGACGACAATGGAGCCACTCCGGGACAGCTTGACGGCGGCGAGCGGATATGACGGAGCATGGTTCACGGTAACTGCGAGCTTGAGATAGAACTAGGCAACGAGAGGTGAGTATTAGTATCTAGAGGATCTAGAGATGACATAAAGCCAACGAATCAAACGATAACTCACCGGACGGGGAGAGACAAAGGAAAATGACGATGGCTGCCGGAAATGGAGCAGATGACGCGGCCCGACGAAAATATGCAAGAACTCCTAGTTAGCCTCGCCCCAGCACGTCCCACCTTGACTCGGCTATAATATATAAGCACAGCGCCAAAATATGTTGCCTCCCGCGTACGCGTTCAAAAATTTTCGAACTTCCGCGCTGCGAATCACAGATGGTTTCAGACAAAAACCGTCTGTGACAATATATCATAGACGGTTTTTGATACGAACCGTCTGTGATAAGTATCTCATCACAAATGGTTTGTATTAAAAACCGTCTGTGACTTGGATTTTACCATGGTTTAAAATTTTTCTTACTCTATGATTTTACCATGACTTAAAATTTTCCTTACTCTCTGATTTTATCATGACTTGAAATTTTCCTTACTCTCTAATCTCTTTGATTTTTACCATGGCACACAATCCTCTGCCGTGGCAGCCAATCCTCTACCACGGCACACAATCCTCTACCGCGGCACACAATCCTCTGCCGTGGTACAATCCTCTGTCGTGGTACAATCCTCTGTCGCGGCACACAATCCTCTGCCGTGATAGCTAATGCTATGTCGTGGTACACATTCCTCTGCCGCAACACACAATGCTCTACCGTAGCAGCCAATCCTCTGCCGTGGCACACATTCATCTGCCGTGGCACATATTTCTCTGCCGCGGCACACAATCCTTTGCCGTGGCAGCCAATTCTCTGCCGTGGCACACAATCTTTTGTCGTGGCACACATTTCTCTGCCGTGGCAGCCAATCTTCTGTCGTGGCACACATTCCTCTGCCGCGCCCCTGCCGTGGCACACTATCCATGGTAAAATCAGAGAGAATTTTAGGCCAGGGAAAATTCTAAGTCACAGACGGTTTTTAATATACATGGAGCCATCACAGATAGTTCTTATTAAGAACCGTATGTGACGTTGTACTATCACAGACGGTTTGTAAATAGAACCGTCTGTGATCATATCACAGACGGTTATTATTAAGAACCGCCTGTGAATTATCACAGGCGGTTCTATTTACAAACCGTCTGTGATAAGTTCGTATCACAGACGATTCTTAAGGAATCGTCTGTGATAAGACGTCTAGTATAGTTTGTTTTGTATTAGTGCTCCAACCATCCCAGCAGTCGATGACTTCTACAATGCATGGACGGTGGGCCTCAATTCTCAGTGTGCGGGGTGAGAGAGACGATAGCAAGCCTGGTTATCCTTGTTACTTGGGAAATATAGAAATAACGCAACGGGCGAGTGTTCCAAAACAGAAACACCACGCCGCAAACACTTCTATTGAAGATCAAAGACGAGACATAGCTTGGTTGCTCGCGGGAGCATCATGTCTACAGGCCATCACTCTTGGAGCTTAATTTTTCCCGAGTGTAGTTCCCTTTTCCTGGAACTTGTTCATAAACTCTTTGTCTTTTGGTTACCATCTTTCTTAATTAATTCGACCGGCAAATCTTTTTCCGGTGTGTTTCAAAAAGAAAAAAAAATAGAAACTGCATTTTCAATCTAGAAAAATCTCTTAGTTTCGTTTGCGGGTTTTGATTTGAAGATTCGTAGATTCAAAATTTGAAAATTGGGAATGAGAAATCTGCCAACCTACCTGTAGATTACTTGAATTTACAGGTTATGGTCCATTGTGCAGTCAGTACTGAAAGGAGATTGACCTAAAGGTAGCTCGCATCAACGGCAAAGAAAAATCACCATAACCGGTTCTCAAAATAAATAAATAATACACCATAACGAAATAATAGCAAAAATTGGAATGCTACCCTCTTCGAGTGGCAGGATTAGAATTAGGCTTTTCCAAAGCGTCAAATAGGGGGCAGAAAATCTCCTGATGCTAACCTTGAGCCACTTCTTTGCTGCGCTTCAGTACCCAGTGGCGAAGACGATAGCGTCGAAAGGGTGTTGCCTGCCATTCGGCAAACTCGGCTACATTCCCATGTATTACATATCTACTTCTATTATGGCCGGTAGAATTCTCGGCCTCCCCGTGTTTCACGGGAATTTCTTCCACTGCCGCTTTGACGTGTGCCTTCCCGATCGCCTCGCGCGGATCGTGCCCCGCAGCCCCATCTGCTCAGCTTCGGGGGTTCACGAGAAGCTTCGAGTCCACAGCCGCACCCACATCTGCCTTCGCCTGCCATCCCCTACCTCATCCCCGTCCTCGCGTTCGCTGCCTCCCCTGCTGTAGCTATCGCAACGCCGCCCTCCTCCTCCCCGCCGCCCGCGCCACTCCCTCCTCCCCACCGCTTCCCTCCTCCCCCGCGCCCCCTCTTCCACTCCCCTTGGCCCGCGCCGCTCCCTCCTACCCCGTGCCCCCTCCTCCCCTTTGGCCCGCCGCATGTGTCGCCGCTCGCTCCTCCCCACCGCTTGCGATGCCCCCTACTCCCCTTGGCCCGCGCCACTCCCTCCTCCCCTGCGCCCCCTCTTCCCATTCGGCCCACCGCACGTGTCGCCGCTCCCTCCTCCTCACCGCTTGAAAGATCAAGAAGATCAAAAGGACCCGGAGAAGATACCACTTGAAGAAGGTATCAGAAAAGATCCACACAACAGTTCACATGAACAAGGAAAGTTCAGATGAACAAGGAAAGTTCAGAAACGAACCAACTCCCCCTCAAACCAACCCATAGGGATAAATTATCCCTAGCTCGCTTCTCAAGGTGGCAAACCTTGTTGGGTCTAAAAGTTTTGAGAGGAGATCTGCCAAAGGTGCCTTGAACTCCACAAACTAGCACAAAGACTTCAAACTCCACACGATCTCTAGGGAAAGCAACTCGAAAAGCTAGGGAGCGAAACACCAACACTAAAAAGCTTACAGGCAGCTCAAAACCTACTAAGATTAGTGATTGGGAGACAAGCTCGACCTAGACTGTGAGAAGAGTGCATCCTAGCAACCATGGGATAAGAAGAGTGTCTAGAAAGGACACGTGCTAGAACAGAGCCTCCTATCTACCCTGAACACAACAAGCCCAACACTTGACACGAACCAGATGGTATGCAAGGTAGAGTAGGGATACCATACAAAAAAGTAAGGTATAGAAGCTTGAACCTGAGTCACACTGCTTGGCAGTGAGATGTAGTCATGATGGATGAAGATCCATTCCTTGAAGCTTCAGAAGGTAGTTGCGCTTACCCATCATCCTCATCTCAAATTCCTTCATCTCCAAGAAGTGATAGCCAGTATTGAATGCACAAATGAAGAAGAACCAACAGCTTGAGATGATATCACTTGTTGGACCACATGTTCTTCTTCTCAAATGAAAGACTACACTACAGAGATAGAAAAAGTCTATGCCTTGGTATTGGGTTAGTGAAACAATATCTAGGGAAAACAGTACCAAGACACATGACTAGCAAGGATAGCAGCAAATGATCCAAAGCTCATAAAAGCATATAATCAAAAATTCAGAACAAGACAATGAAGATAAACAAATCAATTGCAACACATGCTATCCAAGACAAGACAAAGCCCAAACTATCCTTAATCCACAATAAAGTATAGGAGCAAGCAAACAAGCACATAGCAAATCACACATCATATGTACAGTCATAGATAAAGTATGGTAGTGAAAGCTATGGCAAGACTCATGCATCCACAATTAATCGTAAGGCACAAAAACCATGTAAGCATAAAGCATTTTAAGAACAAATCATGAATGATGTATGCTAACATGGATATCAAGTGAACATGTGGATACATACAACAAACATCAACACGAGCAAGATAAATCATGTACAAATAGCACAGGCTCATGAAGACAAGACTAAGCTTATATACCCATGGAAGCAATGAACAACAGTTTAATACATGGATACATAAGCAAGAATCAACATGAGCAAGATAATAAGGGTACAAGACAGCACAAGCTCATGATGACAAAATCAAGCTCACATAACCATGGAAACAATGAACAACAATATAATACATGGATATATAAGCAAGATACTGGTAAAGGCATGAAGAAGGATATCATAAGGAGTATCACATGCCAATATGGTACAGGTGAGCACAAAGATAAGCACAATATGCCAAGTATGAATAATCATGAAAGGAAATGCATGAAGGTAAAAGATAGCTCACCAAAACATGTGAAGACGCCGATCATGAAAGCACATGCCTCTTAGAGGCCATCATGAGGGTGGAGAACCATCAAGTGTCCCGATCATGTAATGAAGCAAAAGAACAGAACCGATTAAGTCCATGTTCTCCAACCCGCGTTCTCGGTACCTACACATGAGAAAGGCAAGGTGTCCAAGTCTTGGATCCCGAAGGGTTAGAGAGTAAATGCTTGGGAACCCAAACCTTGGACACACCACCACTAGAGGTAGTCGAACCATTATGTGAGTTAGCATGATGCAAATGACGGTCCATGCAAGAAGATCCAATTTCATCCTTGGAGGCACGCCGTGAGTGGACAACTCGAAGAAGAAAACGAGGTCCATCTCTAGAAAAACGATGATGACCTTGCTTGAAAGCATTATGATGAGAACCAATAAAAGCATCAAAAGAACTCACACAACCTCGCAGTGGGTGTGTATCTCGATGAACAAAACAAGGTCCACCACTTGGAAAATGGCGGAAATCCTACCTCGGAGCAGCTCGTGGACCAAAACCAAAACCATGCAAACCATGTCCACGGTGCTGTCCGACACCACTAGAAAAGGTGTCAAAGAAGCCATCAACAAATCAAGTCTTCGTGCTTGGCTCTTTAGTGTGCATGTCATAAGAAAGACTATGCCCACTCGGAGACTTAGAAGCATGAGCTCGACACAAATATTTTGCACGCCGAAAGCAGAAATCCACATGATGTCCATTCTTCCTACAAAATGAGCAATGGTGCAGAGGTCTACTAGTAGACATGTTCCGAGAGGACAAAGCACCATTATGGCTCAAAGAAGAAATCCTGGGAGAACTAACATCATGACTCGCCCTCGTATCGGCACTAGGCTCACACATGCCATGAGAAAGACTATGTGTGTTCCTAGAGATACGACGACGCACTCAATGTTCATGTTTTAAACGGCAAAAGCAAAACTTAAAAGTATGTCCATTCTTCTTACAAAATGTGCAATGGTACTTCTCTTTTGAAGCTTTAGTACCATTTGAGAAAGAAGCACCCTTGTCTTTGTAAATCCCTTGGACAACACAAAAAGAGTTCGAAAGAGTCGGACCTCCCAAAAAAGAGCTATCTAAAGCGATGGTACAAAAATCAACATCAAGTGACTCACATTTGGCACAAGAAGACTTCAACTCCGAATGTAAAGAAGAGAGATCTTTAAAACATCAATCTCGGAGTGAAGGCAAATACAAGAGTCACATGATTTGGCGCTCATATCATCGCGCAATTTCTCCAAAGACTCAACCTCGCTCTTCAATGAAATACAAGATGTGCAAGAAATTAATGATGCTTTTGAATTAAGCATGCATTTCAAAGCATCAATTTCAGTTTCTAAACAAGCATAATTCTTGCAAGAGACTAAACCGTCCTTAAGCAATTTCTTATATTCAAAGCACATGCTACAGGGCCTAGCTTCAATTTCAATAATCTCAGCCCTAGCATTCTCTAATTGCTCAAGATGCATGGAATTAGTCAATTTCAACTTCTCAAAATCAGCAAGCATGCCTACACAAGATTCACAATCATTTCTAGCCATAGATCTAAGATTGCCTATTTCTAACTTAGCATTATGAAGCTCATTATGTAAGGCAACACAAGAATCACATGGCATAGAAGCATTTAATTTCAATATTTTATTTTCAGATTTTAGGCATGCAAGAGAATTATTCAAGTTCTCAATGTCTACAAGCAATGAATCATAAGCATTCATGGAGGTTTTCAATTTGGAGAGCTCATGAGACAAATCCCCCTTCTCTCTTTCTAGCCGTTTTATTTTCTTCCTAAGAGCATGCAATTTGAATTTATACGAAATCAAGCCATCAATGAGTTTTTCTTTGCTCACCTTGATTAGATTGAGTAGGGGATCGTCCTCGGAAGAGTCATCATGATCATCCTCGAAAAGCTCTCCATCACGTTCATCCTCAATCGCTATGGCACATATGCCAATGGGCTCCTTCTCCTCGGGCTCCAAGCAGATCTCATCTCTGAAACTAGGACAATCAAAACGAAAGAGATCACCACAAATATCGTAGGAGAATCTTTCCTCAACCGACAACATAAGTATCGTATGTTCAAGCGTCTCGTCACGATGGACATTAACAGCAAAAGAACCACAACAAGAAGCAAAGAAGCGCTCACAAGTCCTCATACAAGTCGCCATGCTCAAAGATCGGTTAAGATCACAAAAGAGCAAATGAGGCTCTGATACCACTTGTAGGACCAGAAAGGCGACTAGAGGGGGGGGGTGAATAGGAGCACGCTCACTTTTTCACAAAGATTGATTTCAACACCAATTCACTCCAATGGCTATAGAAGCTATGAAGATCAAAGAACAAGCACAGCGGATAACTTGTATTGAAACCAATCCAAACCCTGACGCAAAACACCCAAAATAACCAAGAACTCAATTTGCAAATAGTTGGGCGGTCAGACCTCTCAAATTGGCAGGTCAAATATTTTGCCTAGCGGTCAGACCTCTGATATTGGTGGTCTGACCGCCCCTGACGATGAATAGCAAAATCAGCACAGACAGCCCGAATAACCGAAACTCAAATCGGTCTAACTTTTGATCCGCAAGGCCAAACTCTACGAAATTTGAGACACACCTTCTTAAAAATATTATGAACCTATTCCAATCAAAGATTGCAGAGATCCATGCCAAAGTTCCTATCTTTTTTAGTTTGAACGAAGGTGGGTTCAAAACCGGACAAAAACAAAACTTAGATCCAAAAGCTTGCTCGTGGTTGATTGATGATCTAGATGATTCTAGAAAGGTTCCCACATGTCACAGCAAGCTAGATCTATGCAAGAAACCAATCAAAAACACGTAGATCGAAGAAAGCCCCAAAATCACAAAATAGAGAGGAAGAACAAATAAGAACTCATCTTGTTCCAATCTTCCTTGGATTGATTTGAGAAGATGAATGTTGTTTACAGCCACTCCACATGGAGGACAAAGCTCACCGCGTGAGCACACACTCTCAATCCAAACCCTAGAACCTAGCTCTCCCCTTTCTCCTCAAAACCCTAAACACACAATAGGGCAACCACAAGGGTTTTGGGTTGGCTATCTCCTTGGCTTTAGCAAGCAATAACAGCCCACAACATCCCCCTATTTATAGTGGAGGTTAGCATCTAGGGTATATTCTATTAGGGCACCCATTAAACCCTAACACACAATGGGTTAACACACGCACGCATCTCAAAGCACCGCCTTCATCATCGATTGACCTAAACCGCTTCACCATGCGCCGACCCGCGTCGTGGTTTAGCCAAAAGGTCACCAAGGCGGTATTTGGTGAAATTACCAAAATACCCCTTCTCGATCCTTCTCCAAAAGACCGAGTCCACAGATCGTGAAGCAAACCCATGCTTCACCACGTGTAGGTTGATCAACGGCTCCATGTCGTCAAGTCTCTCCCGTTCGGATCCCACCGGCACCACTGAGCACTTGCAACGACACCCGCGCCGCTTGATCCAACCAGTCGCACCGAACCGTCCGTTCGGTTATCCATGTCCAATCTGCTCCCCGCTTGAGTCCTCTGACCTCACCCGGCATCCTTGATCGTTCTGGACCTCAGCTCTCCAAGCTTAGTCCCGATCCACCTCGTCGTTGACCGTCATAGACCTGCAAGCAACCTGCACAGCAATAGACCAAGAAACCATTTCAGGGAACAAGTTCTTCACAACTTGACCCACGTTAGCCAAAACATGCATCATGCAACACGTATGCAATGATAACCATGAACTTAACCTAACAACCACAAAACGCCGCCACGCGGACTGGCGAAACAAGCCAACACCGGTTAGACCGCCACCCTTGGCGGTCGGACCGCCCACTGGCTGGTCTAACCGCCAACCAAAGGCCGGTCTGACCGCCACATGGGACTTAGCCAAAATTCCTCTCAAGGAAATCCGAAAGTCTTTGGAAATTTCAATCGAATAGAACTTTTGCCTGGAGGCTCCAAAAATTATGGGACCAAGTGCAGAAGAACCCTCTCACTTGCCTACACCCTCTATTTTTGGCCCAGCTCCAAAATCCAAAGTCATTAAAGTGGCCGGTCTGACCGCTCAGGCAAAGCTGGTCAGACCGCTCCACTGGCCGGTCTAACCGCCAGCCACCATTCCAGAAAAACCACACAAGGCATGGCCGGTCTGACCGCCACCCTGGTCGGTTAGACCGCCAAAGGCCTGACAGAACTGGAGCAACGCCAAAAACGGGTGATTCCGCAAACCCTCAACGCCATTGCCAATTGTCTCATCATCCTAAGATCGTAAGCATATCCCCATGATATCCACAACTTTCTCCTTGCCTGCTAACGCAGGTAACTCCTGCCAGAGAAACAATAGCGGTACATGTTCACGTTGATCTAGGTAAAGAAAGGAAGGCAAATAAAATATCTTGTCGACAGGTACTTTGTTGCCTTTTTTAAAGTCAAAATATGCTAAACAACCTTCAATTGATGGAATATACGGAGATTCTTATTTCGCTTTTCAGCACCACTTGCTCCTTCTGTTACATACATTACCATTTTTCAACTTTTGTGGATCGCCATAAATTGTGCATAACAAACCGCTTGCTATTTATTGTTTTAAACTACCTCTTTTCACTACAAGAAATCTGCTGAACTATGACAAAATTGCTATGACAACTAGGTAAATCGTCATTATATGACCCTATTCTATGACGTTGTTCGGCAGCAGCGTCATAAAGAGCATCCCGGGGCTGGGATCCTACTTGTAGTGACGAAAAATGTCAAAATCGTCACTAACTCCCAATCCTCAAATTGTCATAAACAGGGCATTTGGCATTGTGACGCCATTGCTTTTGTCATAGTTACACAGGTGACAATCTTTTATCGTCGTAATCCTCTTGGAGTTTTTTGGATAAAGTTACACGGTGACAAGTCGGGTTTGTTGCCACCGTGGATGAGCAGTGGGACCCACATGTCGAAGTGGTGCAAAATGTAATGTGGCAGCAAAATAAAAACCCGGTCCTGTGTTTGAGCAGGGACTGTTGCATCTAAGCCGCTCCAACACCTTTGCACCATCGAGAGAATTCGTTGAAATCGTATGTGAATATCTAGATAAGCTATTACATGCGGCGGGACTTACATAGGAAAACCAAGAGCATGGTGGCGGCCATTTGTGTTTGAGCAGTGAGCAAAGGGGCGGCCGCGACTCCGTCGACGACAGCTCGCCTCCCGCCGGCGAGGGTGCTCGTCCCATGCTCATTGCGCCCTTGCCACTGACTCAGTGGCACGGCCACAGTACTTCTGACGGTCGGCCGCCACACGAGCCGACACCCAGTTGGCGGACATAGGCCATTCTCAATTGTAGTCTTCAAATAAAGGTAAGGATGCCCTCCATTCTCCTTTTGTTGCTTCTTAGTGGCTCGGGTTTGGTTGAATAATAGTGCTATTGTAGATTTGTGCGTTTTTAGCTGGTCCATGGTTTAACTTGAGTATATGCCACTGAATTACCAATTTGAGAGTTTAGAATACACTTAATTTTACAAGCCGTTCGGTCATTGCAAAATATTTATGTTTTGTGAAGTTGAGCAGATGAAGATGTGAACAAAGATGGACAATAACTTTGATTAAGGTTTACTTGTTTGAATGGCTGATAGATGGGCAATAATTTTGATTAATTTGTACTTGTTTGAGTGTCTGACAGATGGACAGATCTTGGATTAAATCCAAACAGTTTAGCACTGCACATATGAATGGGGTGAAAGAGTTCATGCAATTTGTTAGTGCCCGATTTGATGAGAATGCTGAAATACTTTGCCCATGTCGTGTATGTTTGAATCGGGCTCATAGACCTCAAGGAGTTGTGGAGGATCACATATATATTCATGGGATGTCAAGCACATACAATAGATGGATCCATCATGGAGAACCATTGGATGATGGAATTCATGAAAATGCACCGCATGAGAATGAACCATTCGATACTATGGAACATGATGTTGAAGAGGATGTTGGTTTGAACGAGGACGACGATGACGATGATGATAGAATTCCAGATATGGTAGAGGAGTTATACACAGCTGAAGAACAAGGTGGACGGAATTCAATGTTTGGAAGTGTAATAGCAGAGTTGCAGCGTCAGCTTTATCCGGATGTGCTAATTTTTCAAGATTTACATTTGTTGTGAAGTTACTTCATATCAAGTCATTCTATCGAATCAGTAATGTTGCATTCATTTGCATTCTTTGAGTTGTTGTCTTCGGCGTTTCGACTTCTTTCTTCCCACATCTTACATGAAGGAAAGAACTTTATCCGTGCATTCGGACTTGGATATGATTCAATCCATGTTTGCAAGAATAATTGTGTCTTGTTTGAAGGAGTATGCCAACAATGATGAGTGCCCAAAGATGTGGTAAATCTAGATGAAAAGATGCGAAGGAAGGAAGCGATTCTGTGAAGGTATTGCGGCATTTTCGATTGATTCCAAGGTTTGAAGAGGATGTTTGCTTCCAAAAATACGATGGAGGAGGCACAATGGCACAAGTTGAGCGGCAACTCATGGACAATGAATTCACCATCCTGGCGATGGTGAGGCATGGAAAGACTTCAACAGAAAATATGGGTGCTTTGCAAAAGATGCAAGGAACATGAGGCTTGGCCTTGCTACAGATGGTTTCAATCCATTTGGCAACATGAGCTCCTCCTATAGCATGTGGCCAGTATTTGTCGTGCCTTACAATGGGCCACCCTGGGCATGTATGGAACAGTCCAACTTCATGATGGCCCTACTAATCCCAGGTCCAAAATGTCCAGGAAAGGATCTTGATGTGTTCTTGGAGCCTCTCATCGAAGAGTTGCTGGAGCTTTGGAAGGGTGTCCGTACTTATGATGCATGTAGTGGTAGTATGTTTGATCTACATGCTGCAATTTTATGGTGCATTCATGATTATCCAGCATTGGGCACCTTGTCGGGACGAACCACAAAAGGTTATTATGCATGTGTGCGTTGTGACAAAGATCCCTGCTCAAAGAAATTAAGGCACAAGATATGTTACATTGGCCATCGTCGTTTCCTTCCAAGGGATCATCCGTGGAGAAAAAGGAAAGAATTTAATGGTGAGAATGAAACCCGTGCGAAGCCTTGGGAACTTAATGCGAGGAGTACTTTCTGACAAGCTGGACAATGTAAGAGATGTTAGACCAGGAAAGCATCCGCAAAGCGGTAATAAGAGAAAGCGGCAAGCCGATGGTCAAGTTTACACTCGAAGAGTTTGTTTGTTTGACTTGCCATATTGGTCGAGTCTGAAGCTGCGGCACAATCTTGATGTAATGCACATTGAAAAAAATATATGTGACAACCTGCTTGGTACATTTCTCAACATTGATGGGAAGACAAAGGACACAGTCAGTGCTAGGCTAGATTTGGAAGACATGGGCATAAGATCTTTTTTACACTTGGAGTATGAAGGAGATTTATACGGTATCCCTAAAGCCCCGTATGAAATGAAAAAAAGACCAAAAGCGTAAATTTTTTGAATTTATAAGAGAGGTGAAATTTCCAGATGGATATGCTTCTAACTTAGCAAAATGTATTAGTGCGGATGGATGCAAGGTGGTAGGATTAAAAACTCATGATTGTCATATTCTTTTACAAAGAATTTTACCTGCCGCCCTCGAGGAATCATGAGTAAGGAAATATATGAAGCGATTCTTTGAGCGGGAAATTTCTTTCAAAGATTATGTTGCAAAACTCTAAAGCTAGATGTTCTACATAAATTGAAAGTTCAAATCCCAATCATTTTGTGCAAGCTTGAGAAAAATTTTCCACTAGCTTTCTTTGATGTTATGGTGCACTTGGTCATTCATTTACGATGAAGCAATCCTAAGAGGCCCAATGCAATATGGCTGGATGTACCCAGCGGAAAGAAGGCTATGTACACTGAAGCGTTTTGTGAGGAATAGGGCTAGACCTAAAGGATCCATTGCAGAAGCATATGTTGCTAATGAGTGTTTAACTTTTTGCTCAAGGTACTTGAATGATGTGGAGACACGATTCAATCAAAAGGGCAGGAATAGAGAGCGTGTTGACTTAAAAGAAGGTGACCTCTCTGTTTTTCAGTATGGTGTTCATTTAATTGGAGCCTCGAGGATGACATATCTTGAAGGTTGTTATGACAAGATGGTTTGGTATGTGCTCAACAATTGTCCTGAGGTTCATCCATTTATGGAGTATGTGATCCCTTCTAACACTTTTGACTTTTGTTTCAGATATAATATACTATTTATCTGTAATTTTTGAAGCCACTATGCAGGTTATGTAGACAAGAGTTAGAGAAAGAAGGTACTCATGATGTGGAAAAAAGGCTAGAGCATGAATTTGCCACATAGCTTAAGAAGCATGTGAGTTTTCTTTGCAATTTTGGATGGAACTCTGATCAGGTGTATAGGTTATCATCATGCTGACCTTTCTGTTGTTCAGATGGCAAGATTGCGTTATGTGGAAGGAGTAGAGGTCAGTGATGACCAATATTCATTAGCATGCCAACCGGATATCACGAGTGAGATTATATTGACATGTCTTGTTGATGGTGTTCGATATCACACGATTGACCGTGAAAAAAAAAGAAAGACTCAGAACAGTGGAGTCATGGTTCAGGGTACACATAATGGTGAGCATATTGATTTTTATGGTTGTCTGCAAGACATTATCAAGTTGCAGTATAACTCAAGCCAAGACGTCCGTTGAACAGTTGTTTTATTTCGTTGTGGCTGGTTTGATCTTGATGGCAAGAAGACAAGATTGAAAGATGATGGATATTTCAAAAGCATCAACACTGCAAGTTACTGGTACAAAGGAGATCCTTTTATTCTAGCCGCACAATCAACAAAGGTATTTTACTTGCAGGACACAAAGTTTGGTGGAGACTGGAGAGTTGTTCAAAAGTTTGAGCATAGGCATTTGTGGAGTGTCACCGAAGTAGAAACTGAGAAGGAACTTACATACCAAGATGATGACTGTACACAATATCCAGTACAAGAAAATGAACCTATTCCTGAAAATTTACATGCTGATGATGGAGAGTGTCATCTTGTCCCTAGTGTCGTTGAAAATGCTCGCAACCAAGTGGATGATGTCAATTCGAGTCGATGAAGGCATTTAAACTTACATCTTGATCTTGTAGTGATAATGAAGATCGCGCAATTCGTGAGATAGATAGCGATGAGGAGTAGTTTGTGATCTGTTAGTTTGTTGTAATGTGGACATAGATATGTAAGATTGATGTTAATCGGCACTTTGTTGTATTTTCGATGTTAATTTGGCCATAGTTTGAGTCACAATTGCAACAAGAGAACCATTTATGCAACTATCAAGCTGTATGAACCATCTTTGAAATGCATTCCAACATTCCATTAGGAAATTAGTTGACAAAAGACTTGAAGATATTGCACTGAGACATCTTTTCAGATTTCATTTCCCATTTCAGACAGAGTTTATACAAACGCGATATTACATTACAAAAGACTTGAAAATAACTAAATTAGGAAATCAGTTGACAATCTTCTCAATGCAAATTCCTAATAGCAAGAATACAAATGCAACTACAACCATTCTTAACTTTTCATCTCTAGAAGTGGCTTTCCTGAGTGAATTGTTTATCTCGTTCAATGAAGTCTTGATCTGGTCCAATGAGCTCTTCATCAGAGCAAAATGTTGCTCTTCATTTCCATCTCTTCTCTGGTGTCCGACAGGGATGCACCCACTCAAATGGCTCGGTATTGGTCTTTCCACATGAATGTGTCGCACTCACCCAATACATCCGGAGCAACAAAAACCATAAATTGCCCTAAAAGCCAAAACCAAATTCAACGAAAAGGAAGTTTCGACCCTTCGTTTCTAGGGCATTTGTAGTACTCCTTTCCTCGATTCTTCGAGCTCCTGGACATGGCCCAGATCATCGTGGCTTGGCACTTTGGGCACGGCACGAGAGGTAGCCCACCGCTAGGGCCTGTGGCTGACCACTCGGAGTGCGTCTCCGCGCGACATTTCTGCTTGTCCATGGTGCGGCGACGCGCAGGTGAGCGGCGGTCGAGGCGTACCACGGGAGCAATGCTTCAGGTCGCCGGTTTCGGGGAGTGGAGGCCAAACCCTAGAATCGATTTGGGTGTGATTTGGGCATGGAGGGCAAAGCCTAGACGAACCTATTTTTAAAGCCCGAGCCCGACGCGTTTTAAACATTGGTTCACTGTGCACCGTTGGATCTTGATCCAATGCTCACACCGAACCGACCGAGTCACTTGGTTGGGTTCAACCAACTTCGGAAAAATCGACTTTCCACCGAGGAGTGTTTCACGCGATTCGGTAGTTGGATCGCCATCCAATCGATCGAGATTCATTGGGCGTTCGGACCACTCGATCGGCTCAATCACCGCCGGCGTCAGATTCCCAATCAGCGGTGGGATTGAGGGAGCGTTCGACCGTCCTAACGTTCCTGGATCTCGACCCTCCATTTCGGATGAGCTACCGAGAACCATTGGGCCGTTCGAGCAAAGCGTGCACTATTAAATTTGTGGCGTGGGCGTTCATCTCGGATCTGCGGCCCACGTTTGTCCACGTATATTCTTTTCGGTAAAGGTTATTTATTTTCCCGGTAAGCTTTATTTCACAACTGAAAAATGCAATAAACTTTGAAAATGTATAACTAGTTCATATTAATTCATTTTCGGTTGATTCAAGTTTTGATAATTATTTTTTCAACTAAACTTTAATATAAAAATGGTTTTAAGCTTAGTATAGCTCCAGAAAAATCTGGAAACAACTTTAATTGTGTGTAGGCTTTATTTATTGCAAAGGTGGGGGGACTTGAACGGTCAGATCTACAAAGGGGGAGGACCTGAACGGCTTAGATCTCCAAAGGGGAGATCCGGCGGTCAGATCTCAAAGGAGGGAGGACCTAAATAGTCAGATCTGCAAAGGGGGAGAACACAGGCAGTCGGATCTACAAGAGGAGGACACGAAGGCTTAGATCTCTAAAGGGAGATCCAGGTCAAATCTCAAAGGAGGAGGACTGAATGGCTTAGATCTCCAAAGGGAGATCCGTGATCGAGATCTCAAAGGAGGAGGACTGAGCAGTCGGATCTCTAAAGGGAGATCCGTGATCGGATCTCAAGGAGGAGGACTGAGCAGTCGAATCGCAAATGGGGAACTGAGCAGTCGGATCTACAAGGGACAGGACTGAGCGGCTTAGATCTCAAAAGGATATCCGTGGTCGGATCTCAAGGAGGAGGACTGAGCAGTCGGATCTCATAGGGGAGAACACGAACAGTCGGATCTCAAGGAGGAGGACTGAGCGGTCGGATCTGCAAGGGGGGACTGAGCAGTCGGATCTGCAAGGGGAGGACTGAGCGGCTTAGATCTCAAAGGGAGATCCGTGGTCGAGATCTCAAGGAGGAGGACTGAGGCAGTCGGATCTCTAAAGGGAGATCCGTGGTCAGTTTCAAGGAGGGGGACTGAGCAGTCGGATCTGCAAGGGGGACTGAGCAGTCGGATCTACAAGGGGAGGACTGGCGGCTTAGATCTCCAAAGGGGAGATCCGGCGGTCATATCTCAAGGAGGAGGACACAGCAGTCGGATCTGTAAGGGGAGAACACAGAAGTCGGATCTACAAGAGGGAGGACTGAAGGCTTAGATCTCTAAAGGGAGATCCGGCGGTCAGATCTCAGCGGTGGGAGGATATGAGCGGCTTAGATCTCAAGGGAGATCCGTGGTCGATCTCAAGGAGGAGGACTGAGCGGCCGGATCTCTAAAGGGAGATCCAGGTCGATCTCAAGGAGGAGGACTGAGCGGTCCGATCTGCAGGGGGGACTGAGCAGTCGGATCTACAAGGGGAGGACTGAGGCGGCTTAGATCTCCAAAGGAGATCCGTGATCGAGATCTCAAGGAGGAGGACTGAGCAGTCCGGATCTGCAAGGGAGAACACAGCAGTCGGATCTACAAGGGGGAGGACCTGAAAGGCTTAGATCTCTAAAGGGGAGATCCAGCGGTTAGATCTCAAAGGAGGAGGACCTGAACGGCTTAGATCTCCAAAGGGAGATCCGTGGTCGAGATCTCAAGGAGGAGGACTGAGCGATCTGAGCAGTCGGATCTGCAAGGGAGGACTGAGCAGTCGGATCTAAGCCGACTGGTTCTTTTTATACTTTTGAAAACTCCAAGAACTCTGGACCAACGGGACGTTACATTGATCCCCTTTCTCCACAAACTCCAAATGGCTTCCCTCTCGTCTTACCAGTCTTGGCCTACATTGTGCTTGTTTACTCGCACCCCTCCGGTCGCAACCTAGCCCAAGCTGCGGACAAGCCTTCCGTTCGCAATGTCATCGATCCGTTGTAGGCCATCCGATCTACCGGAGACCATAGCGGCCATCATCTCGTCATTGGAGCTCCTCCTCGAGACGGACCAATGAGAGGGTCTCTGACATTGACGAGTAAATCTCATCGTGGAGATCGTCCTATGGAACTACTTGGTCCGCGACCGAGGATGCAGCCCGGAGAGTCGAGGGTTGATGGCCTCTGGGCTATATGGGGCTTGGTTTTGGAGTCCGAATGGCTATAAGCACGAATCGGCGTGCAAGGTCACAGTGGAGGCGTTTCATCGGCGGGTGATAGGCACCTTTTGCAAATGCTGCTCTGACAGACCCAACACGAGCGGTTCCTTTTGAACCATCTGTTAAATTTATCTGAATTTTAGCATCACATATCATATTAAATTGCTTGAAAAATATTATTCACGAATTTCATAATTGATAACTTAATTTTTTAGTGAAAATATATTGGGCACTAGAGCAAAGCTGCGAATTGCACCCACAATCCCATAAAAGATTAGTTGTGGCGCCACAACCCACCCTTGACCACCCAAATTTTTTGTGAAATGTCTATTTTGTCCAAACAGATCCTTTGGACCTCCCAACCCAATTCGAGGGTATTTTCAGAAACATCACACGTCTTGTGCCAGAGACCCTTCATATTCTCCCCAAATCCCTCCTCAAATCCTCTCCCCAAATCTCCTCTCCCCAAACCCTAGTCGATCCATCCCCACCCCAAATCCCTCCTCCAGGATGATGGCACTCGGTGGGGCGGCGGCAAGGGTCGGGCCAGCGAACGACAAGGGAAGGGCGACAAGGACATCCATCCCCTTCATCCATGCCGGCGGAAGGTGCTAGCGACAAGAAAGTTGGCGATGGTTCCATCTCCCTTCATCCTGGTCGGTGAGGGGTGCTCCTCCTCTCTCTACTACTTCTTCTATGTGGGTGGTGATCTTTGGGCTTGTGCTTGTTTGTGAATGGATGAGAGGCTTGGGGTTGGCTTTGGGTTGGGAGTGGCTTTGCTTGGCGCCCTCTGGTGCTCTTTATGATACTATTTGGGCTATGGACCATTTGGTCTATGGTGAGTTCTTTGCACTATTCTCTGGTTTCTTGCTCTGAGACGATCATCGGCTCCCACCGAGTGTGTCATCATTGGTTAGGGAGCCGTTAGAGCGGCGAGGGCAAAGAAGGCGGACCCTTGCCTCAAATGCTAAAGTTCTTGTAAATTAGTTACTTCCATTGGGCGTTGCATGTTAGAGTTCCATAGTAATCTTGCCGCAATTTAATTAGTTGCATACTAGTAACTTTGTAGTATCAAAATTGCAATCTTACGCTTGTTTTCTTACTCACGTAAAGAAGCACCACTTACCGAATATGACAAAAAGAGGGCTCAAAATCTGATGAGGAACAATCAAGTGTTGCGAGGACTTGGTGTCACTTCATTAGCATCAATTCTTAAAAATACACGTGTAGACAGCAAGGGTCGTAGTCGTGAAGACTCTGGATCCGAGTATGACCCTCAAGAGAACGAGGATGAGGACACTGAACAAGAGGAACTCAATAAGGTGCTCATTCTTGTTCTGTGCCTCTCTCTCTTGTGTTGGGGGTTTGGGGGGGCGGGGAGAGGCTACTCATGTGATGTCCTTGCACTGTTGCAGTGTTATTTATCATATATTCAGTTTGTAGTTTGATTCATGTGCTACTAATTCTTCTTGTATTCTGCCAACGAGGCCTCGTAGGTTTCTAACAAGAGATCTACACAAAGGGAAAACAATTATGCCAGGATGCCTCCAGGAGGCATTGTACCACCAAAGAGGGTGTTGGCACCTGATGATCAATTCCAACCTGCTAGATGCACTAGGCAGAAGACAAGAGAGTCTGCATTAACTCCAGAAGTTTCCCTTGGTACGAGTTCAGATCCAAAAGAACAGGCCACTCAAAGCCCTCCTACTGCCACACATGATTCTTTGGAACCTACCCAATCTGAGGAGCACATTCAAATGTACTCTGATGAAGGCAAGTGATTGTGCACAACCCTTTAAGAAATGCAGATATGCTTTACACTAACTTTATGAAATTCATATTTTCAGATGCACGGATGTCGACCAACAATCAAATAAGAGGGAAGAAACAAGGGTAGAGATCTTGATAGGATATCAAGAGCATTAAGTCATAAGATTCAATCCAAATTTCGAAGGGAAGAAAGCGGCGAGAGCACCTATGCAAGCCGCAAAGCTTGCATCGAGGGTGGGATCATACTAAGGCAAAGATATACCGTCCTTCCACATTGGAAAGAGTACAAGAATGATCGGTCTCACCTTACGGACTACATTGGAAAAGTTGCGATAAGTATATCAACTCTTGGCCAAAAGTGAAATCCCTTTACTGCTTTTCGTTGTTCATTGTTTCTCGTTGTATTCACATGTCTCTTGTATAATGTGTATGCTCTTTGTTAGGGTCAATTTACCATGGACACCAACTCAAAGGCAGTCACATCTGCATGTGCTGATTTGCTCAAGTCTGGACAACGACAGATGAGGTACAGGCTTAAAAAGCGCTACTTTGATGGTGTACCACCAAGTGAAGTGAGAACCACTAGCCCATTGAAGCAAATGACTGATGAGCAATGGAGAGCGCTGGTGCACATGCGGTCCAACCTAAACCACATGGTATGAAAGTAATTGGTTCATTTGCTTAATTATCTGTTACTTGGCGTGTTTTACACTAATCTGTCTTTCTGTAGGACCGTTGTGAGAAAAACAAAATGAACAGTGAGAAGGTCCGGTTTAATGAATGACCGCTCTCGTTCCTACATTGCACCTTCGTCATCTTTGTTGTAAGTACTTACGAAATGATGTTCTTATACATTTGTTATGAAACCCTTCCATACCATGTTGGAAGTTTACAGCTTGCAATGATTTGAACATTTCAAAAGCAAGAGAAATATAAAGATGTAGAGCCCACTGCAATTGACCTCTTCAAAGAGTGCCATAATAGCAAGAAACTTGGTTTTAGTGAGCCAGTGAAGAAAGCAATTGTTAGTCACCACTTGTTCATTTCTTTTCTACACAAGTATATTGTAAATAATAACACTTACGCGTAGTCCATCTATTGCTAGGCTGATATGGAAGCCATCGTGGCTCAACCAATGGAAGATGGACAAGAATCAAAGTCTCCTACTGCAGCTGTTTCTGAAGTGCTCGGTGACTCAACCAAATTCCTTCAACATGTGGGCCTTCAAACACCCTCACAGAAAAGCTCGAGACGAGGCGTTTCTTCGCGTGTGGAAGAGCTTGAAGTGAACTTCACATTGAGAAGGAAGGAGCATCCCAACCGAGACCAACTTGAAGCTCGTGACAAGACTTGGATGCCTTGAAGAAGAAGGCGTAAGAATCAAGCGACTAGGAAGAAGAGCTTAGAAGAGATTGGCTTTTGAAGGATAAGATTGCAGATATCTTGATGCCCTCCTTCGTCGCTTGTCGAATCGCAATCGTGGTCGTGAACCCTACTCCCTAAACTGATGTAGTTTGTGGTTTGATGGCACTGTGATCTGGGATACTGTTATTTTGTGAACTGTGCTGGATGCATGTAACCTGGGAATAATGTGTTGGATGTTGCTATTATGACGTGACATGAACTTGTTGTATATGCTTGTAATGTTTTTGTCTGTATGGATGTGCTGGGCCAAACACAACGGTTGTGAAATTGGAAAATTGGTTTGTGAATTGGCAAAGGGCCTGGCCCTGATAAAACTGGGCTATCTGGGCCAAAATGGTTTTAGCCCAGCAATATGTTGCGCTTTTCAAAATATCAAAATGGGGTACATCCAAAAAACGTCAAAAAGGGCTACACCCAAAAAAATTTGGGCTAACCTAAAATAAGTTGGGCCTACAAAATGGAATCAAAATGGGCCTTGTAGAAATTATGACGAAAATTAACATGGGCCTAACTCACATTATGATGGTAGACATCGTCACAAACCAACGACCACGTCGAGATCTGCGTGGCACGACCCGACTACCAATGACAATAAGAATCGGCGTGGCGGCGTCATAAAATTAAATGGCGACAATGGTTTCGTCACTAAGTCTGTGATTTATTTAGCTACTTCGTCACGTAAAACTATCGACGACGCACTATAGGTGACGATTCGATTTTTATCATGGGGCGTCACAGATCCCATCTTGTGACAAAAAACACGATCCGTGATTTAATTACGATTGTCCTTGTTCAGCAGATTTCTTGTAGTGTTTTTTTTTTTAAAAAAGGTTATGACATGCAAATGATCTTAATTAAGCTTGGTGTAAGTTTTAGATAGGTCGACTATAGCTCTGCCTATATGGATATTGAGCAAACATATGAAAGTCTTTTCGCTACTGAGAGAAGACTTTAGATTTTTTTGATTTGCGACTTTCATGTTTTCCGATCAGAAATTGTGTGCTCAGTCTTTACAGTATTTGTTGAGAGTTGAGACATGTGACTATTTCATAATTTCCTTTAGAACATTTAGGTTGCCACATTTTTGTCTTGGTAATTAATTTACAGCTACAAATTGTTCATGCACGTACAAGTTTTTTATTGCCTACAATGTCCACTTCTATTAATTCGCTGGCGCAGCATAGCCACCCAGTTTTTTTTTAGAAAAAGGACCACTAGTAGCTTGAAATTCAAAAAAAAATTACATAGTGTGCTTTACGACTCTAAGTATGTCCTCATAATAAAAAAAGATCAATCCTTGCGTTTTCAGTGCACATGTAGTATGTAATCAACGTTGTGATTTTTTTCCAATTGTCAGAATACTTCTTTTTTGTTCAAACCAGCATATCAGTGTTATTAGGATTTCTTGGTTACTTGAACTGTAGTCATTGAAAGAAACCATTATGTTACTCCATAGATTATATTGCTCTGCTCAAACATTTGGATGCTGTCCCAGTTTTTTTGTTTTGCTCAGAAACCTTTTATATGTTGACATCTTTACTTACACAACTGTTCTTCTACTAACGAATTTTACTTCTTGCATTTTCGTCACAATTAGTATTTGAAAAAACTCTACAGAACCCAAAAAAACACATTTACACTTTTGAAATATTTCTCATTGCACATGCCAACTTCGAAACAGTGAAAAGTAGTCGTACATGTTACATCCATTGTATCTCTGCATATATTGCATGCACCAAACAAAAAAAAAGATTTTTTTTACTACAGACAGAACGCTGTACAGATTTAGTATCGACTAACCCAAACCAATAAGTTACATCACATTATCACTGCTCTATGAAATACTCACCATTGCTACATTTAAAACCTTCCTTATTTTGTAGGACATTTAACATATCTATCCCCGCGGTACTACCATTGTGATATAAGCCTTTTACTCCAATGCCGCTCTTCAAGGAATGCAACTCCACTTACATTACTTTATTTGCTGCTACGCCCTTTTCATGTCTATAGGTGTTCATGTCTTACTCGCAATATCATGGTTGTTTATACGACGAATCTTGGACCACTATTTGTATTATAACTGTGCTAGGCATGAAAAAATATTACCCATGTAATAACTATATAGCTTCATCTTGGTTTTTAAGAGACCGTGTTTCTATATAGGGTGAATTTCCTAACCGTTATGTACAGAATCGGGACTATGCTACGACTTTATATAACTATCATGGAAACTTCGGTTCAACTTTCCATTACGCAACATCATCTTTCTCGATTTTAGGCTGCTACCATTCGCTTTGTTTTGCACATCGTTAGAATATAACGGATCCTATAGACAGGAAAAAAGACCGTTACGTAATATTCCAAACATATGATTGATTCTGGTTATAACGATCTATGGTCACTGGCGCGGCAATGCACGCATTATCGCCTAGTGTTCTTAATGGCTCGTAGAACCTGCAAATCACATCGCTCAGAAAACATCTAAGCAAGTTTATCAACGGAGAAAGAGAGAATTTCTTAATGACCAGGGGCACATCTGAAAACCATTTCTACCATGACATTATTCGAAAGTGTTTATCGCAGCAACATTTCCAAAGAATTTTCGTTTGATACATGTAGAAAGTGCCTCACACAGGTCACCTGGATCTGGCCACTCTTGATCTTGTAGGTGCCAACTAGACATTGTTTTTCAGCTTCCTTGAGAAGGGTCCAGTTGCCGGTCTACAGAGGCCGTAGTTGGAGGTGTCACCGAAAACAAGTACTACTACTACAGAAAAGGTCATCACAGATGGTTCTAAACCGTCTGATTTTATATGTCTGTGATAATAGACGGTTTGTGAACTGTATGTGATAAGTCACAACACAGATGGTTTTGTGGTATAAACCGTCTGTGAAGTCATACTATCACAGATGGTCTCTACAAAAAACAGTCTGTGAAGGCCTACTATCATAGACGGATTCTACCAAAAACCATTTGTGATAAATCCGCCATCGCAGACGGTTCTATGTATCAACCGTCTGTAATTGGATACATTTCACAGATGGTTAATAAAAAACTGCTCGTGATATCGACATATCAGACTATTAGTAAAACAAACCGTGTGTGATATCCGACATATCACAAACAGTTAGTAAAGAACCGTCTGTGATATCCGACATATCACAGACGGTTAGTAAAAAAACCGTCTATAATAGTAGATCTTCATAGACTGTTTATACCACCAAACAGTCTATGATAGTAGGCCTTCGCAGACGGTTTATACTACAAAACCGTCTGTGATAGATCCTTTTATAGCTAAAAAAATATTATATTGTTCAGCTAGCCTCAGGAAATGCTAGCCATGTCCTTTGAAAACAAGCAAGCAGAAAGCAGATAAATCACAGATATACAACTCAAAGTGATTTACGGCTCAAAATCAATTACAAAAGAAAGTTCATGTATTGTTGCTAGAGTTACAATTGAATTACAACTTAAAGTGATTACAATTGAATCAATTGTTTGAACATGTATTAAGCGGGGTCACTGGAGTGGAACTCTCCTTTTGAGTCAATGATCTCCGTCTTGATGAAGAGTGTGAGCTATCCTTGAACGTTCAAGAGTTCGTCCAGATTGTATTTGGTATGATTGTTAAGCCCTGTCGTTAGGAGGAAAGTAGTAAGCATATATATTTAAATTGATAATTAGGAAAAATTATTGCGATATTGACAAATCTCCATATCATTCTTCTTAGAACTCATGATTTCCTGCATGTGACAGCAAGCATAGAATGCACATACGTTGCCTTGTAGTTGCTGGTGGCACTACAAAAATAGAATTACATATACAGGTATAGTTAGTTCGAGAGGCATTATTACGAAGTGTGATATATGATTATTATGTTGTAGCGGGTAACGGAAATCGCGTCCTGCATGTGACAGCAAGCGTAGAATGCACATACGTTGCCTTGTAGTTGCTCGGTTCATTGTGTCTCCCTCCCACGACAACATAGGTCCTGAACGACGTACATGATTACAAAAAGTTATCCTCAGCCATTTCAAATGAAGGAAGACTACAATAGAGTTATATATGGAGGAAATGAGCATACTTGTTGAGTACTTTTTGCGTCGTGGTGAAGTCGTGGTTGTTGTCGTTTAGGGAATGAAGGTATATTATCTTGTTCCACTTTAGTACAATGACTAAAATGATCAAGTGCCACCTACTCATGTATGTCGATATAGTCATTAAACCTAAGTTCGTGTTGCGTATAAACTACAAATAAAATTTGTATTGCAAGTAGTGAAGCACTTACCCCTGGTTGTAGGGCACTAGTATGTAGTCCTTGTCGCCATGAACAAGTAGTCCCGTCGTTACGTCTTCGGTGATGCATTGCTTAGATATCAAATGTGGGTCGAGGAAACCCACCGGTTCTTGCTTTTGCTGGGCTTCTTGCATCATGCATCTATACATAAGCAATGAGTTATGATATTTATTGGTATTACGTGAATATAGAAGTTGAATGTCCAGCATCGTATAAGTGAGGTGTCGAGGGCATCGAGGTTGAATAGGTCGAATAAGTCTTCGAAGCTCACGATGAAGTGGTCCGGCTTATGGAGGAAATACTGCTTCGTGTATCTGATGGTGATTCCAGTAGGCCGGTTTGTCCTCACCTTGTTTGTCTTTCGTATGTACCAGGCATACAAACTCTCGCAACCTATTCCACGGCGGTGTAGTAGTGTGTCGGGGACAAATGCCTTTCTGAGGGAGAACAACCAGGGCTTGCAAGGCACCTAAATGTTCTTCGATTTGACCTTAGCAAGCTTATATTGTTTGTTCGACGTTGTCTCCATGGGAGCCGATACGGAGGCCTTCTGAAGCGGGGGTTGAGGTAGAGGAGGAGAGGGTTCTATTGAAGAGGCATGGTCGTCTGGAGATCGCGGCACTGTAGGCACCTTAATCTTGTTTGATTTGGACATAGCGCCTTGCGTGCTATACGTCTTTGGGCGGGACAACTCGACATGCTTTTCTTCTTTCTTCAGCGCTGTCTCCACAGGAGCCGCTACGGAGGCCTTTTGAAGCGGGGGTTGAGGTGGAGTCATCGAGGGATCTGTTCGAGAGGCATGGTCGTGTTCCAATCGCAACACTACAGGGTCTAGGGCGATGTCCCTCTTGGGCTACTGGATAAAAGTGTGCACGACATCCCGTAGTGTTATGATGTCTTCGTTCGGGGCTTTCTCCAGTGGGAAGGCCATGAAATTGTCATGTACAATGTCCACCTGGACATTGTCGTAACCCTACGCCAGCTGGGCACCGTGCAGCACTATCCCTTCCTGGTACGGAGATGCTATCTCCCGCCTAGCCTCAATAGAAATGGACCCAACCCTCACTTGGAGCTTGCAGGACGTGGACTCCTACAAAACGATACACAATTTGCTAAGGCGTCCTACAGGTCTATCTTTGGAGCATTCTAGAGATGTACATTACCTGTATGGTGTCGATAGATAATTGGACGCCACCATATTTAGAAAGTGGTGTGGACGCGCAGCTACTCCGACGTTGAGGGGGACTAGATAGCAAAATAACAGAGGCGGTACACGACTGGTTGAGGACATTCATTTGTTCCTGCAATGATGTTATCTGTCCTTGAAACTCTGCATGAATCTCCTCTTTCCACCGTTCCTCGCGCTCAGCCTTGGATCTCTTCTGACTCCTATACGCCTCGGAGTCGTGTGGGAATCCTTACCTTCAAGGTACGTAAACCCCCAAGACCTCGCGTGTGACCCGGGTGCTCCTTGTTTTCTAGGGTCGTGGATAGTATATCCTTCTCCCTAGCTGCTTTGAAGGAGCCTTGGGAAGATTCGATAGTCAATATTTGCTGCAAGAGGCTATCATGTTATTTTAGACCCTATGAAGTTATGGACTTATTAACAACTAGGTAGTTCGACATATCTTACCAGATGTTGGGACACTTTCTCGTTTATCGGGTTTGTGAAAGAGATGGCGCTTGAAGACGTGGCTGATGCTCTCACTCTTAACCAGCTTCGGACGTGCTCGTCTGTGATCCCAGCAAATGACGAGGAGGTGTCCCACTGGATTGCGTTGTTGTACTCCGCCGTCTATTGCGGGATTTTACCCACGTACACAATGGTGCCGAGCCTGTGGGGGTGAGTGTTTCGTGTCTAGATAGCCTTGTGGGCCGCACTTTGCTCCTAAAATTTGGTCATCGTCTTCATCCGCACAAAGGCGTCCCATATATTTGCCGACATGAAACGATACTTCGTGAAGGGCGTCCGATCCATGTTCACGTGCTCCATGACAAAAGTGCTCTTAAAGGTCTTCCACGCTTTTACCATCATGAGCAACGTATGCCATTGCACGAGTCCCTGGACTTCTGCTGGGATCTCGAATGAGCTTGAAATTTCAGTCCACAACTGGCATCTCTCTATGTCCGTCAGAGACTTCCGGCTTGGTGTGGTGATAGGGACTCGTTCCCTTCCAAGTATGCCGCAGGCAGTCCAAAATGTTGTCGCTGCTTTCTTGGGAAGCAGAGGGAGCCCAGCGAGACTGACCTCCGTGATGGTCATTCAGCCCATAGGCATTTTCGATATTCCTCTAACATCTCGCTTAGTAGCCCCTTTCTTCGGAGCGCCAGACGCATTCGGCGACGGCTGCGCACAGTCGGTCGGAGCCCCAGACGCATTCGACGACGACGGCGAAGACTGTGCGGACGCCATCTCTGAAGATACACACCCAAAGAACTAAATTTGCAAGATTCCAACTAAAATTTTAGTTTGTATTTTCATGGATAATTTCTCCTTGGTAATATATTAAATATAGAAAAAATATATAAGTTACATAAGCATATATTTTCTGAATTGTTGTAAAAAAAAGCGGTTTTAGCAAATATTCAGAATTAGTTCCAGCAAAATTAATAATAATTAAAGCATACAATTGACAAAAATAACATACAAACATGAAATTTCTGCATGTCAATTAAAAAGGAGAATATGCTTGAAAGATAGGACATGAAAACATACAAAATCAGCATATTGCTCAGATTTAGAATGTTTTAAGTTTGCACTCAGATGTAGAGTTGCACAAGATACAATCTTGGCCTTTCTCAATACTTTTGTCAAGATTCTTCACTAATTAAAAATGATAACAATGGATCGGACTATGAGCTCATAATTTAATGGTCTACGGGTTATGTCAAGAATTATCTCAAATAGCAAACTTACTTTTAGTCAACAGAAGGTTATACAATTAACAGTGCACAAGAATCACTTGATTAAAACATAAACCAATCAGCAGATTAAGGATTAATCACTTGATAGAATACACAGATCACTAATTTCAGCAACGTGAGCCACTCGGCTAATAGGAGAAAGCCAATTGACTAACAGAGGAACAGCGGGATCAGAATAACATGATAAAATCAATCACAACCGAATAAACAACAGAGCCAAGCTATTAGATATAATATGACAACAGTAAGCAATCCTAGCAGCTCAAGTCTGATTTGTTATCAATTTAATTTCACAATATAACAAAAATCATCACTGAGCAGTAAACTGAACCCACAGCAGTGCAATGCAATATCTCCAAGTACTAGAATTAATCCAAATTCAGATTTAGACTAGCACAGTACATATATGCAAAAAAAAAAAAAAGCACACATGCAAACAGAAACAACTCATAGCCCAGATGGCAATCGAAGCGTCGGAGAGTAGCAGGGCGTCGGGAGCAAGAGGGATCAAGGCTGTCGGGAGATGGACGACGTATAAAGAAGGACGAGTAGCATCAAGGAGTAGCAGGACGACGTCAAGGAGCAGCAGGGATCGGTGGATACGGGAATAAGGGCGGCGTTGGCGTCAGCGTCGGGGAAGGGACGGTGTCAGGGTCGGGGAAGGGGAAGCTTCAGCGTCAGTGTCGATCTGGGGAGAAGGGGAAGGGGTGGGCGAGTGAGGAGTTAAGGGCACTTGGAGGGAGACGGGCGAGTGAGGAGTAAGGGCCAAAACCCTAGCGGGGTCCTACTTATAAAGGGATATCATAGACGGTTTCATAATAGAACTATCTGTGATATGGTCTCATATCACAGACGGTTCAATTATAAAAATAGTCTATGATAAGTATCACATACGGTTCCATAATAGAAAAGTCTGTGATCTGCAACCATATCACAGACGGTTCTTGTGAAGAACCGTCTGTGAAGTATCACAGATGGTTATACACAAGAACCGTCTGTGAAGTATCACAGACGGTTATATTTAAACACCGTCTGTGATGTCTGTGATACATATCACAGACGGATCTTTATTAAAACTGTCTGTGATACATATCACAGACGGTTTGTTCTACTAAACCGCCTGTGATACTTCCTTCTATAGCTAAAAAATATTCTGGTTTTTGGCTAGCCTCAAGAAATACTAGCTATGCCCTCTGAAAACAAGAAAGCAGATATAATCACAGATGGAACAGTCTGTGATATGAGACCATATCACAGACAGTTGTACTTTAAAACCATCTGTGATACATATCATAGACGGTTTGTTCCACTAAACTGCCTGTGATACTTCCTTCTATAGCTAAAAAATATTATGTTTTTCGGCTAGCATCAGGAAATGCTAGTTATGCCCTCATTTACTATGGAGAAATTATTCCATTGTAATTGATTCAGTAATTAAGAAATTATTCCATCGTAAATGATTTAGTAATTTCTTAATTACTAAATCATTTACGATGGAATGATTTCTTAATTACTGAATCAATTACAATGGAATAATTTCTTAATTACATGCCGAGTTTCTTAATTACAATGTAACAATTTCCAAATAGGTCTTCACTGTGTGGGATCAATCCACCTAGCTATTTCCTTTCAAAAAAAAAGCCCTTCATGATGATCGACGTGCATATAGTTAGCTTCCTCACTGGGTTCTTCCTCGAGCCTGATGCCGTCTCCGAAAGGAGGCAACTCGTCAAATTGATTGTACTCTTCCTCATCCACGACATTCTCAACTCCTACAATCCTTGTTTTTCCATGAAGAACTACATGGCGGTTCTTATTTGTCGGGACCGTTACATAAAAAAACTTGAACAACTTGCTTAGCGAATACGAATGGTTTATCCTTGTATTCGACACGTTTGAAATCCACAGTAGTGACGTCGTACTTGTCGACCTTCACACCCTGTGGAAGTTTGACCCAATGGTACCGAAACAGGGAGATCTTGAAAAGTACGTAGTCGAGCTCCCAAATCTTCTCTACGAATCCATAGTAGGAGCTAAACCCATGTGGCTCAGCGGTATTGAACTGCTCGTAAAATGCATCTATGCGGAGACCGCTATCCTGGATTGTGCTCTTTCTATCCTGAGCTGTCGTATAAAATGTGTACCCATTTATGTTGTATTCTTGCCATGTCACAATTGTAAATTTTGGCCCTTTTGCTAACCATAGCAGCATATCATCACTTGGTGACCTCCCAGTGAATCACACCTTTAACCATTCGTTGAACCGACGGTTGTGCTCTCTCGTGATCCAAACCTCCAATCGGCCTGGATTTTGTTGGCGTACCATGTCTTTGTGCTCGTCAATGTACGGGGACACTTCGGTCATGTGTTACAAGACCGTGAAATGGACTTAAGCGTACGTATCCAGATTGGGAGTGATTGCTTTCCTTCTAATGGTCCCGATACCCTCCAGTCCTCCCCCCATGACGAGATAGAGGCACACCTATCGGTTCCACCTGAGCCATGTAGTTGATGCAAAACTTAATGACCTCTTCGGTTGCATGACCTTCGATGATGATGCCCTCCAGTCGAGATCGATTTCATACATAGGACTTGAGAATTCCTATGTACCTCTCGAACGGGTACATGTGACATAGGAACATAGGGCCACATATCTTTATCTCTTTCACAAGGTGAACAATGAGATGGACCATGATATCGAAAAATGACAGAGGGAAATACATCTCAAGATGACATAGAGTCGTCACCACCTCGGCATGTAGAGCGTCTAGTCCTTCGGGATCGATGACCTTCTGAGCAATTGAGTTAAAGAAATAACAAAGCCTTATAATTGCCACTCGGACCTTGTTCGGCAAAATACTCCTAATTGCAATAGGAAGCATCTGTCTCATCAGCACATGACAATCATGAGACTTCACACCAATTAATTTCAAATCTTCCATAGAAACAAGTTTCTTCATGCTGGTGGAGTAACCGGACAGAACTTTCACACCATGCAAGCTCTGGCATAGTTCCTTTCTCTTGGCTTTGGACAGAGTGTAGCAAGCTGGGGGAAGGTACATTCGGCCTTTCTCGGTCTCTTTCGGTGCTAACTCAGTCCTCAAGTTCGTATTAACCAAGTCACGCCGTGTGTTGACACCATCCTTAGTTTTGTCACGAATGTTCAGTAAGAGACCAATCAAGCTATCACAAACATTCTTCTCCACGTGCATGACGTCGATGTAATGGTGAACTTCTAAGTGCTCCCAATAAGGTAAGTCCCAAAAAATTGATCGCTTCTTCCAGATGTTCTTCTGACAGGTCCTCAATTTACGTCCCTTTCCAAGCAGAAAATCGATATCCTTAACCATATCATAGACCTCTTTCCCTCTAAAAGCCCTTGGAGCTAAACCATCCTCCTTATTTTCGTCAAATTGTTTTCTTCATCTTGCGATATGGGTGATACTTGAGAAGGAACCTACGGTGACGAATGTACACAGTTTTGCGCGAGTTATTTAGCCACAGACTCACGGTATCATCTAAGTAGTGCGGACAGGCTTTGGCTCCTTTTGTACTGAACCCCGACAAGTTACCAAGGGTAGAAAAATCATTGACCTCGCCCCGGATGACGATGGAGGTGACGGCGCTAGCCTCAAAGATGTCAAGGGCAGTCTACATGCCAGATTTGCTACAACCGACGACGAGCACTACCTTCCCCTGCAGCCCCTCCACCAATCAGAACTCGCTGGCGTGCATCACCTTGCTGGGGAAGACCTCTAGCCTAGGCACCTCCGGCACCACCTTCCTGTCGAACTCCCTCGTGGCCACCACCAGGTAGCTCATGAAATAACCCAAATTTCAAAAGTTTTGAAGTTTCTGGAGTTTTGAGCCAAGTTTGAAAACTTTCCCAATTTGGAAATTCCCAAATCCTTTCCGCTTTCCCCTTTTGGCCTTCTCGTTTTCCTCTATCGAAAACATCATCTCAAAAGTCGCCACCCCCTATGATCCTTGCCCCGCGTCGCACCGGCAGTCACTGTGCCCCACCACCGCTTGCCCTCGCGTCGCCCCCACTTCGCGCCAAAACGCCGCCAGTGTCGTGCCACCTCCCCTGCGCCATTAATGCCTGTGCTAGCTCCGCTCGCCGCGGCCCTCGCTAGCACCACACTCTACGCCACCCCACGCCACTTGGTTGACGCCCCGTACTTGCCGCGTCTAGCCTCGCCAACGCACACCCTCGCGCCAGAGAGATGCCACCGCGACACTAACATACCGCCACCTTGCCCCCTGCGCAGCGTCAAACCCTCTCCTCTATCGACCTCGCCGCCACACGCTCTACCACCCCAGGAGAAAGCACTATTGCCACCGCCTTCTCGGGCTATAAAAGTCGCTCCACCCTGCGCCATCTCCTTCACCATCGCCCACTGAACCCCACTCCCCCCTTCCCCAATTCCAGCCACCATCTCTCCCTTTCCCTCCCAACCCGTCACCACCGTCGCACCATCACCCCAAAGCTAAAGCCCACCTACTTTGCCCCTATCCCCGTCGCTACCTCACCAGCACCTAGCACCATCACCCGCGCCATGCACGGCCACCGTCACCAAGCCGCCACAGACCCTCCCCAACCCCGCCACCACCACCCCAAACCCCTTCACCCACCATTACTCAGGCCCCGGACAATTTGGTGGGAGCATTGCCAGAGCACCGTCACCATCCTCCCTTGCTCCGGCCTTGCGCCACCACCGTCGCCACAAAATTCCCGAACCACCATGGCCCATGCAAAACCCAAAAATGGGTTGGGATCGCCGTTAGCTTCCCTCTCCCCGGCTCTGGTGTGAAGGAGTGTGCAACGGCTCAGAGCTGTGCATAGCTCTAGCTTCCGCAGGCTGGCCCAATTGGCCTAAGGCCCAACTAAGTTTTGGGCTTAGCCCAACATTGTGCAAGTTAGTATTCTAGCCCAGCCCGTTACTGTTCACCCAAAACCCATTAATCTACAACCCAAAACCCAACACTTTTCATTCAACCCGATTCGTTGCGAACAGTACAAACCTGGTATTGTTCATCAGGCCCATTACTATTATTCCAAACCCATTTAAGAATATTTATATCCATTTTGACAGGTTCGAGCCCGTGAATCTCATTTTCAACCCCATTTAGCTAAGTCAAGCACCCAATAAATCCTAATCGCCTACACCACCTTTCTTTTTAATTCTTTCCAAATTTATTTAACTCATGTTGTTCCTAGCTTGCTCCTTGTTGAGCCCATATATTTTATTTGTATTATTTTATTTTATGTTAGGTCCCGACTCCGATGACCAAGCTCTGGAGAACGTCAGACAAGACGCAAGACAAGCAGATATTTTCAAGGACTTTGAGGAAGGAGGCAAGTTGCATCCATTTGATCATTTTGAGCCTATACTTTATGTACTTCTATTATTACTTTCATTATCATATTTTTGCTAATTACTTTGTTACTGCAATCCCATGATGGGTAGATAAATCCCAACACCCCACTTACACACCCACCTATTCATTTGTAGGTCATATTGTAGGACCAAAACAGGCGACTAGAGGGGGGGTGAATAGGAGCTCAAGAACTTTTCGACAAAGATTGAATTCACTTTGCAAATCACTCCAATAGCTATGAGAGCTATGAAGATCAATGTTCAGGCACAGAGGAAGTCTCACTTGAATCCAATCAACACCCCCAAGGCACAGCAGCAAACTACCCAAAGAAGTTCTGAAAAATCAGGACAATTGGTACTACCACAGTGTAACCAGTGGTACTACCTATAATCGGTACTACCGCAGTGTATAGAGTGGTACTATCGCATCGCAGTACTACCACAGGCATATGAAAGGTACTACCGATTATCCTGGAGTTCGTCCCGACAGTTGAAAAACCAAATCTAAAATTGGCACAACTTTTGATCCACTCGATCAAACTTCATGAAACTTGAAACAAAGCTTCTCTAGGAGGTTGGGAACCTATTCCAAACAAGGATCGAATAGATCCATATCAAGGTTCCAACCTTTTTGGATTTGAGTGAAGTTTGTTCCAAGAACTGAGCCAAAACCTAAACTGATCTAGCAACTTGCTTGTGGGTGATTGATGATCAAGATGATCCTAAATGTATTCCCACATGTCATAGAAAGCCAAATCTAGGCCAGAAACCAAAGAGAAACTCTCAGATCAAAGAAAGCCCCAAAAACATCAAATAGAGAATAAGAACAAAAAGAGGCTTATCTGTGAAATCTTTGCTGGGATTGATTTCAGATAGATGGATGATTGTTGTTTACAGCCACTCCATCTAGGAGGACAAAACCAACCACATGAGCACACACTCAATCGAAACCCTAGAACCCTAACACTACCCTTTCTCTCCAAAACCCTAACAAAATGGGGCACACAATGAATGGGGGCTTCATCTGGCTCAACCTGAGCACACACCACCCCTCACTATTTATATGGAGGCTAGCATCTAGAGAATATTCCATTAGTGCACCCGTTAAGCCCAACAGACAAACGGGCTAACACACGCACGTATTTCAAAGCGCCGTCTTCATCTTCGATTGACCTAAACCGCTTCTCCATGCGCCGACTCACGCCGCGGTTTAGCCAAAGGTCACCAAGGCGGTATTTGGTGAAATTACCAAAATACCCCCTCTCGATCCTTTTCCAAGAACCGAGTCTAATCACCACATGTAGGTTGATCAACGGCTCTCATTATGTCGACAAGTCTCTCCCGTCCGGCTCCCGCCGAAACCACCATGGCACTTGCACCGACCCCCGCGCTGCTTGATCCAACTCGTCGCACCGAACTGCCCGTTCGGTCACCCTTGTCCATTCTGCGACACGCTTGAGTCTCCTAACCTCACCCGGCATCCTCGATCGTTCTGGACCTCAGCTCTCCAAGCTTAGTCCCGATCCTCCTCACCGTTGACCATCATTGACCTGCAAGCCACCTACACAGCAATAGACAAAGAAACCATTTCCGGGAACAAGTTCTTCACAACTTGACCCACGTTAGCCAAAACATGCATCATGCAACACATATGCACTGATGAACATGAACTTGACTTAACCCAAAACACATTCTCCAAGAGAAACAACATTCAGCTTAGAAACGGTATGACCGCCATATTATGGCCGGTACTACCAAGATCATGTAGTACCGCACTCCATAATCGTGGTCGCATCAAGATCCCGGAGAAATCCAGAAATCTCCCAAAACATCCTCTCTGGAAATTTCCAACCGCCAAACAAAATCCGGTATCACCGGATCGCGGCCGTACCGCTCAAACAACTGCGGTCATACCGCACTTTGGAGAATCCCAAAATCTCCAAAAACACGTTCTCTGGAATTTTATACCGACAAGTATCAAACGGTATTATCGCCTGTGATACTACCGCCACACAACTCGTGGTATTATCAAGATCAAGCGTACTCTTCGCACCATCAATGCCGGTACTACCGATTTTCCTGACACTTTGCTGAAAACGACACTTTCGACAGAACTTCAAAGCTATTGCCAATTGTCTCATCATCCTAAGATCATGAGAATATCCCCATGATACCCACACATATTCACCTTGACAAGTTTAAGTTACATAGAATAATAACTAATGTTCGGCATGGTCACATAAAGTGTTTATAAATACTGAAAAGGAATATTGGCTAACCGCCAATGGTTTTGGTGAAGAGTTGAGGGTTGTCAATGATCAAGTCGCTGATCATACGAAATGAAATAAGAAAAATGGCTAGGAGTTCTTGGAGGAGAATATGTTATGGTTGTTCTTTATTGCAATGAATTAGCTATTTACAGGGGGTGCCTTGAGTAAGGCAACAGACTAGCCCTAATTGCACTAGTATATTGCTTACTGTGCTTCAATGGACTTCAGATTGAATCCAATTGGCCTTGATTTTGTTCATCGATATCTCTCTCCGAGTCTTGTTGTCTCCTTTGATGTTCATCATCCATCTTTAAATACCTAGCGAAGAGGTGGTGCATACTCCTGGAGAAGACACCTTTTGGGAAACGTCGTGTCTGGTCAGAGGATCAATTGTAGTTAGTGAGATGCTAACTGATCACTGGTTGATGTCAATGGGAGACAAAACTGTATAGTGGTTATTGTCAATGACTTAGAGTTTAAAACGTCATGTGGTTTGGAGCAAATAAAACATGTGTTCTATTCATCACACGGAAGAAATATACGTAGAATCAAATCCAAGTACCAGTCAAAAGATCCTATGAATAGTTAACTGGTCGGGCAACAGGCACAGGATCTCTCCGATCTGGGTACTTGTAAAGCAACCTCTAGGATTCTCCCGACCACAGGGGTCACTAACCACGGGGGTTACGACCATAGAGGGTATATGGTCTTTAATTAAGCCCTTGAACTTTTAAGTGAATTTGAAATGTGAGACCCTAAACAATTAGACTAAAGTAAATAACAGTAATCGGTATTTAGTGGTAATAAAATTCTTAAATCTGGAACAAAGTGTAAACTCAAATTGGACATCAAACACTTAATCCACACGATTAACAATATGAGCAGTGTAACAACATACCTTCAACATTATCACTTGAGATTCTTACACAAAAAGAAATCCATTACAAGCTGAAATAGAATACTAACTCAAACTCCAAATTAATTACTTAAGTTAATACATCAAGGTAGTGCGGATGTTACAAACTTGGCAGGGTTACAACAATCCTTTTTGCAACGCGAAAGTAATATTTTACAAACTCGACTTCTATTACAAAAAAAAATTGTTTACAACCAATCTCAAGGTAATTACAATAGTTAATTAAATCACAATTCAATATTCTCTTATTCATCTCGCTAAAGCCCTCCATGCCATTTCATCCAATTATCTTCCACCCTTCCTGATCCACATCTCCATAGATGCCCAAAAGCGCAGAAAACGATTAGTACAATCGAAAGCAGCATATATATGTGAGTATTAGAATATAGGATGTGGCCGTCAGATTTCCTCAAAGCTCAGTAGGATTCCCATATCAACTTAAGCTAGTCGGCACCTTGATCATCAAGATACCCAGACTAGCTAAAGTCAATCAGCACCTTTCGCTTCCAAAGGTTCCATCACCCGGCAGCTTAAAAATCCAACACCCACTTTTCACTATTGCCCCAACCATAATAAAATTCCATAGTGCAGCTCCCCTTAAACCCCATCCTCAGTCGAAACATCACAAGGTATCTAAAAAAACCCCACAACACCAGTTCATTGGATTCACATTCATCACAATCCTGCAATATCCAAATCCACCCCTCATTGTGCACAAGAGAGCACAGATAGATGATAAGGCTGAGACTGCATACACAGGGGAGCATAGCTATCGGGACCCAAAATTTTAATTCTGGACCCTCTGTGTATAATGCACTAGTCCAGGATCACACTAGTGCACATAGTGGCAACATCAGTGAAATCTCATTCCCATATACAAAGATGACTAATAAATAGGCAAATAACAACAGATATCATAGTAAAGACCTTAAGGTCAAAGCTTATAATTAATGCCTCAGAAGGCGAAAAGTCCAATTAAGCTGCAGCGGAATGTAACGGAATAACTTCAGTGAAGCCCATCCATAAGCCCACAGGCAATCAGCTAGGGTAGCGCGACCTAGTTCTCCACGATCCTTGAAGTAGACCTTGTTGACTGACGATTCCTTCACTTCTGCTTGATTTAATAAAACAAGCATGAGTACACAACTGTACTCGCAAGTCATACCACAGAAATGCAATTATACATGATGGCTTATTCCAAAGGAATGGCTTCTGTGGTTCTTTTGCAGAGATGCAATATTTGCAATTTGAATACAAATAATAGATTGAAAGCATAGTTCAAAACAAATAGACAATAATAAGTTTTATCAGTTGTTTTCATAAAGACACATAGCCTAATCAATTTATTCACACAACCATATGACTTAGATCACACAGCTGTCCCTTCCCAATGTTTTATGAAAATCTACCCCTTGTGTGAAATCCCCGAGCATGTCCATGACTGCGGACGTGGCTATTCGAATAGATTGATTTAACACTCTACAGAGTTTGTACACTTTACACACAAGATGCAATCAATTGGATCAGAGCTGATCACAACAAAACCTTTCAGAAACTTCATCTAAAACATTGACACTCCTAGTGTGCTTTATGCTATACCAATCCTTCCATAGCGCTTGGCATAACACACACCGTTGGACAAGGATACGGCGAACCGCCCCGTGATGTGCACCCAACCACAGCGGTAACACACCTCCACCCATACGACATAGTCTAACCTACTACCTGAGTAGTCAATGTCAAGAATCCATAACTTACTAAGTTAGACCCATCCCATCAGGCATGTGGTTGTACGAGAGGCTCAGTTCAATGGCGCACAAAGTTAAGTCATTAAGTGACCAAGGCAAGACTTCCAAGTTGCTACAAATCCCTACGCACACAGGTTATTAAGCCCATGCAGACAGATCCACCAAAAGTAGCACATAGTATCCATCACTTGCCCAGTCTAAATCCTTTCCCACCCTGTTGGTTAAGTGCAACATATGCCATCAACGAGTAATAGCACATGGTACACACAGTTTTATCTCTTAGCTCCATAATCACTTAGTTAAGTGTATATTTGCAACTCACATGAGATGATGACTCGTGGCATGGCTAAACATTCTACTCATATCTAACCACCCCACGTTAGTGCTATGATATTACCAACTAAATAAACCAATCTAGGGTTATGACATAACAAATAGACAAGGTGGATATAACAAATGGGATTAATAACTACACCCAAAAGCATTTAAATAAATACTTAAAGTAAAATGCAATAATTTGAATCAAAGTAATTTTAGAAAATTGGGATTCAACATGATCAAAGGTATAACTTGCCTTGCTATAGCAATGATGATCTTATTTACTCTTTAATCTTCTACTTCCTTGATCTTCAGCTCCTTCTTGATCAGCACTTCTCAAACTATCAATGTCTACTTGTAAATATGCAAATAAACCAAATAAATAAATAACAAAGAGCAAACAAACTCCAAAAATTAAATAATAATCTCAGATAAATAGATCTAGAATTGAGATGAATTTAAAAATTTGAATGGACTCAATCGGAGTTCGGATTCAAAAGATATGACTCTCGGAAGAATCACATGAAATGATGAAATTGAGAGAGAGAAGAATATTCAGAGAATATTCCTTCGGATTAAAATAAAATAAATTGGAGACTTACAAGTGGGGTCCACTAGTAAGTGAGATGGAACAAAGGTAGAGGATGACATGTGAACTATTGGTCCATAGACCAAGTCCGTGATCTAGGGTTTATGGTGCACAGTGGAACAGGTGTATGAAATAGTGCTAACAGGGTGGGCCCTAGGGGTCGTAGAGTAGGTTCATGGTGAACCATGTCCACTCGGTTTGGGGTTTGGTTAGGAGGAAACTGATGGCGCTTAGGTGGCTGCCATGGAGGACAAGGTGGTGATGTGGTAGCGATGTGGATTCGACAATGGACCAGATGAGGTGACAAAGCATGCTGACTTGGCACGGTCCAAGTTTGGATCTGTAGAGAAAAACTAGATCTCTGTGAGAAGAGAAAGATGGTGCGGGCCCACATGGAAGGGAGACATGGAGATGGAGGCAGTTGTGGCATTCTTGGGTGATTCCTGTCGGCGATGAACGGTGTGCACATGGCCGGGTGAGGTGGCAACACTGACGTGGCACCAAAGAAACCAACACGCACGAGAGCCAAGCGCTAGGTCATGGTGGCTTGTCGGCGCGGCGTCTCCGGGGTGGCCGGCGGTTACGGAGCTCCGGCGAGTGACGGCAGCGGCGCTAAACGCGGCCACACCAGCGAGGCCGAGCGAGGGCGAGTGTAGCTTGGGCAAGCGCACGGAGGCGGCGAAGGAAATCGAAGCGGCGGCGGCTCGAGTTGAAAAGAGACGGTGTTCCGGCAGCGGATCGATGCCGGTGGCCACGGGTCCGGGACGAGGGCGATACGAGGGTCTCGAAAGCGGCGGAAGAAACCAACATGGCGGATCCAACTGGGGCGGCGACGCTTCGGTTGAAGAACGAGGCCGGCGGCGAAGAACTAGGACAAGGTTTCTCCGACGAGGTCTGGGGTTTAGAAGGAAGCCGGCGAGGTAGGAGGAAAGAGAAACCGAAGGGTCTCACCGGTGACGGAGAAGATAGCGATGGCGCCGGAGCCGTGGGCCACTAGAGCTCAAGATGGCGGCGTACTCGGTGGAGAAGGAAGAGGCGATTCTCACGGCGTAGCTGCGGCGGCTCGGGGAGACGCGACAATGGAGAGCTGCGACGTCGGCGTGGTGCCGTGCTTGGAGAAGAAGGACCTGGCAGTGATGCTGGCGGCTCCTTGGCGGCGGCAAATAGGGCACCGAGGGCGGCTCGATGAGGCGGAGCAGACGCATGCAAGGGACCGAGGGACGGTGCTACTTATAGCGCATGTGCGTGCGGGAGGTGGACTCCTGGCGGCGACGGCCATGAAGTCCCAAGCGGACCCGGCGCGTAGGGTTCGACACAAGATCAATTTGGCGATGCTACTACTGAATAGGCAGGTCGACCGAGCGGTAAGGCCGAGCAAAGAGGCCGAGGAGGTCAGGTTTGATTTACTAAGCACAAAAAGGGAAAGGAGGCGGGCTAAAGAAAATAGATTGGACCGGATGAAAGGGAATTCGGCCCAAACAAAATCTGAGATTATAATTAGTTTTTTTTTAGAAAATACTAAAAATTCGAATAGCAAATAGAAATTAGCAAATACACTCGGAAAAATTCTAGAAAAATCTAGAAAAATCTAGAAAATATATCCAAGTACATAAAACCCAAATAAAATAGTTTTGATAATAGTTGATGTTGAGATTAATCATATTAAATTGTTTTTGGTTTATGAAAGTCCCAATTAAGCTTTATTAATTCAAATAAAATTGGTGAATTTTTTCAAGGAACTAAACTACTCAAAAGATTTTTGAAAAGCCAAATTTTGGGACGTTACTAACCTCCCCCCCCCTTAAAGGAATCTCGTCCCCGAGATTTAGGCTGGCTATAGAATAGGTTAAAGAACTCAGCCTTCGGGTTCTCTTCTGGCTTTCGAACTACTTTGACTTTGACGGAATTGCTCTTCTGAACACTTACCAGACAAACACCTTGCTTCTTACTGAACTTCTCGCTTCAACGAAAACTTGGCAACTGACTCTTGGTAGGAAGGCATCTTGGAACTCAATTGCTTCTAACAGGGCTGCTTGATCGGTGCTCAAAGACATTTCTGCAGTTGAGGAAATCCTACTGCTGACTGGCAACTCAAGTTGACAACTAACTCTTGTTCTGAGCTTCGAAATCTGAATAGGCTGACACCTCTCTGTCACCTCTGTCATACAACTCTTAACACAGACCTTCAACAGGTATCCTGCCGATAAACATGGATGCGAGGGTGATAATCTGCATAATCCACATAGCTTTTCTACTTGAACTAAGTTACTTACAATCCCTTTAGGATTAAATACTCTGGGTCTTCTGCTTCATGACTAATGCAAAAATCCACGTTCTTTGCAAGCTGATCTGCTTCTAGCTGAGCAATGACTTACGATCAACCATCACGAACTTCAGATGGTGACAACTGTGAACTAGCTGACAACTAGTGTTGTAAAGGAACTCTGTTCACAAAACTTACTTGCTCTACTTGGTACCATGAGTTAAGGCACAACTCATTTTTTTTAGTCTGTCTACTGATTCGGGGCGATACACAGTACTGAACTGAAATGAGCATCCAATGCTCCATATACACTTTATTGCTAACACGAGGTAAACTGGGATCCTCGGTTTGACACTAACTTTTCTGACACCTCGTGCAAATTGATCATCAATGTCGATCTGACACTATATCCATTTCGGTGAATACCACCTTTGTCGTATACAACCTCTGTCGTATACCACTCTGGTAGACGGTCTCCAATCTCGATGATATTAATAGAAATGAAATGACAAATTTCTTTGACAAAACTGTCTTGTCAAGCCTGATTTTCTAGCATCAGTTTGAACTCTAGGGTTCCACAAATATCCTCTTGAAACTAACTTAAGACTCAACTTCTGGCTTTCACAAGTAACTTTACCTGACTGAACAACAGATTCTTGCGGTAGCTGTTCTGATTTGATACAGCTGCCACTATACTGTTCTGTCATGAGGGAATGGATTTTGACTTCATGGTTCTCAATCCAATAAAACCATCTTGGTTTCTTCACGACAGCAACTTTGAATTATGACTAGGATAATTCACTCCTTGAAACTTTTGTTGTTATGAAGTGCTGGCGAAACTTCTTAACACGCTGATTCTTGGACATTCCATGACAAAAGCTATTAAGGTTCTTTCTAATATCTGGCAATACAAACACTGAAGTTGTGATTAAGCTCTTCTGAAATTCTCACTGACTTAGTTCACTTCTGGCGATCTGGGCGATCTTGTTCTTTTACAATGATGAGAGTCTTGGCTATCTTGAAACGACTGCTTTACTGATCTTCAACTGACACTAACTTGCCCACAGATGATTCTGGGGGGAACTGAAATTCTTACTTAGAACTCAACAAGCTGACTCTGAGGTCCTGAAGATTAGCTCTTGGATAAACTGAAATTCTCGCACATCCTTGTGCTAACAATTCATCATAACAGCTCATATTGGTGCTTGACAAATGAAAGAACTTGATTTAACTGCCTATGTCTGAGGGAATCCTTTGATTTGCTCTATCATTTCTGCAAACTCTTTTAACAAATTTTGTCATAATTCACCTCTGATGCAATTCTTTCTGAAACTGGCTGATCCGGGGTATCAAGTCAAAGACAAACTTGAATTCTAATACAGTTGCATGCTGCATTGATCATTTGCAATAAAACTTTCACACACTCTTGTGGATATGGACATTATCCAATGGTTAGACTCTTCAACCATTTACTGTTGTCTCACGGCTATGCAAAATGATGAGTTGGAATTCAACATCACGTTCCGTGGTTACGGCTCTACGGCCTTCAACAACATGACTCAAAGCTTGCTTATTTGACTTGCAATGGCACATGCTTAGAGAGATATCCAATACTTTAATATTCAACAATCCTTTTTCTTCAGAACTTGCATACAAAGATGTCTACTTTTCTGCTCTAAAATAGAGGAAAGGTTATAATGATTCTCTAACTTTATTGCCAGAAACAAAAACACGACGCTGCATAATCTGGATTCACCAATCTAGGCTTTCTTGGTAACATTATCGCACAAACGACTCTTCTTTAACTGCTTCGTTGGACACACGGATCCTTGTGCGTTACCTCCTGCTATGAGAGTTACCATCTTGGCTGATGCAACTTCTGGCATTCTTGCATCTGGAGTGAGTGACTGGTCCCTTTGAGGACACTGGCTAATGTAGTGACCTTCTTTACGACAACCATAGCAGATACGCGGCGGACCTTGTGACTTGCCTGTCAACACTGTGCAGAACGACTATCCTTTTTAATGGTTGAAGCTTGTCGCTTTGCAGGGCAATGCTTGGCATAATGACCTTTCTTACCACACTCGAAACAATCTCTTGACAATACCGGTTTACTTCTCCCTTGAGGTGGGTTGCCAAGGTCAATATTCTGCTTTTGTAATTATTTGTCTGGCAAATCTTGTACTGACAATGGATTGTCTTCTTGTGCTAATGCTCTAACTGTGGCTCGGAAATTTTCTCACTAATGTTGTGTTGCAGAAGTCAACACTGAATACATGGGGCACTGGCTCGGACAATGATCATCGCTTTAACATAAGAAACATGTGATCTTGCTCATTGGACATCCTCCATCGGAATGGTTTTCTTCGCAATTGGAACAATTGATATTGTGCTCATCGGCACTATGACCTATTTCTCCACAACGATTACATGTACAATCTCCTGACTTATCTGGTTGGCAGCATTTCAAATGACAATGGCTAGATTTGGTGTAGGGTGTCTGTAACGTCCCAAAATTTGGCTTTTCAAAAATCTTTTTAGTAGTTTAGGTCCCTGGAAAAATTCACCAATTTTATTTGAATAAATAAAGCTTAATTGGGAATTTCTTAAATTAAAAAATTTTAGTTGGGTTCCTTGTGCTCTAAGGAATTTTTGTGTATTTTCTCAGATTTTTCTGAGTTTATTTGCTATTTATTTGACCTCTTTTGAATTTCCATCCTTTTTCTTAATTTGGAAATTCGTTAAATCCTTTAACCTTCGTGGGCCGAATTTGGATCGGCCCACCTCGCCTCATCCCTCATCTGACCCAATCGCCAGCCTTTCCCACATCTCCCTCGGCCCACATCGTCAATTGGCTCGACTACTTTGTTGGCCCACCACCGCCGCCGCTCAACCTAAGCCCTTCGCGCCGCGCTGCTATATGCGTGGCCGCCGCCGCCTAGGCGTCTGTGACGGGCCCGCCTCCTGAGGTCGTATGAAGGCGCCGCCTCGGGTGCCTCCGCTTCGCTCGACGCCGCCACCCTCCAAGCCCTAGCGCTGCCACTTGGGGAGCCGCGAAGTGCCGCCGCCCGAGGCCGTCTTCTTCGCAACCGGCGCCTCGCCTTCGCTGCCATTCTTCGCCATGGAAGCTCCCCGAGCCGCCGCATATGCATCACCGCAATCGCCTCGATCTCCTCCACCGATTACGTGCACCACCCGAAGCTCCCTCGCCTTCTACCACCGGCGCCACCTTCATCTTCAACGTCTCCGGCCACCCGCAACGCCTTCATCGTGTCCCTCGCTGCCAAGGTGATTCCCTTTTGAATCTAACCGCATCACCACGCGTCTCACCTTCCGATCTACACTTCTATGCTTTCTATTTTGGGTTTCCCTCATTGTGTGCCTGGAATCGAGCCTTCCTTGTCAACTCCGGCCGCCACCTTTTGCTGCCCGATTCCTCCATCTCCAGTGATCTCCGGCGCACATGGACCCCACCATCGCGACCGCCGTTCAACGTTATATTCGGCGCTCACCTTCCCATTTCCAGGGCACCACCGCAATGCCATCGCCACCTCGGTTGAGCGTGCGCCGCCGCTCCATGACTCGCCGCCAGCGACTGCTGCCGTCTTCCGTTGCCACGACCGCGTCATGAAGACCGTCCTCGCCTCCTCGTTCCACCTCGGCTAGCCACTTGCACCATCGTGGTCCGCAACCCCATGAGCCCTGCGCCTGCCTCTGCACTCCATGCCCTATCACCGTGCGTTGCTTGTCAAGATGTCAAGATGCCCAAGCATTGCCGCCACCACCCTTTGTGTCCCTTCCGTGTGGGCCCGTCCAGCTCTCCCTCTCTCTTCGGTCTCTATGGCGAGTGGGTCCCGCATGTTAGAACCATGCCTGTGCCCTGCTCCCGTGCGATCTGTTTTCCCGGTGCCACGTCATCACTGCCATGTCAGCCCGGCAATGTTATGCCACCTCATGGCCACGTTGCCATTCCATCTTATGTGGCATCCACGTCATCGATCCCGTGCACACCACGCCATCGCCATCTTGCCACCTCATCTTCTCCTTGCACATATGGCATGCACCGTCATAACCTACGTGGTCTACACCCTGACCTAAACCAAAAGTCGAAACCGTGTAGACTCAGTTCATGTGGACTAAGTCTATGCCAAGCCAGTCCCGCTTTGTCAGCGCGTACGTGGCATACTCCTAGCTCTAGCCCTAAAACTGAACCGTATAGATCGGGTTCACCAAGAACCTATTCTGTGATATCTAGACCTCACCTTGTCAGCACTATTTCATAGACCCATTCCTTCGTGCACCTTAAGCCCTAGATCGTGGACTTGGTCTATGGACCAATGGCCCACCTGTCATCCACTGTTCCTTTTCGGAAATTCATTTAATTTCTGAAATTCAATTATCCAGTTGGTCCCACTTGTCATTCACTACCTTTGATCTCTTTCACTGACCAGTGGACCCCACTTGTAAGTCTCCAAATCATTTATTTTATTTAATCCGAGGAATATTCTCTGAATATTATTTTTCATCATTTCATGTGATTCTTCTGAGAGTCATATCTTTTGCATCCGAACTCCGATTGAGTCCATTCAAATTCCTAAATTCATCTAAATTCAAGATCTATTTACCTGAGATTATTATTTAATTTTTAGAGTTTGTTTGCTCTTTGTTGTTTATTTATTTGGTTTATTTGCTTATTTGCGAGTAGACGTTGATACTTCGAGAAGTGCTGATCAAGAAGGAGCTGAAGATCAAGGAAGTAGAAGATTAAAGATTAAATAAGATCTTCATTACTATAGTAAGGCAAGCTGTACCTTTGATCATATTGAATCCCAGTTTTCTAAAAGTACCTTGATTCAAATTATTGCATTTACTTTAAGTATTTATTTAAATGCTTTTGGGTGTAGTTATTAATCCCATTTGTTATACCCACCTTGTTTATATTGATATGTCATAATCTTTTGTCACCCTAGCTTGGTTATTTATTTAGTTGGTAATATTGTAGCACCAACGTGGGTTGGTTAGATGCGATTAGATTGCTTAGCCATGCCACGAATCACCTTTCATGTAAAGTTGCAATTATCAACTTGACTAAGTGACTATGGAACCATGTGATAAAACTATGTGTACTGTGTGCTATTATGGCATGTGTTGCACTTAACCAACTGGGTAGTAAAAGATTTAGACTGAGGCAAGTGGTGGATACTGTGTGACATGGTGGCTGTGTGAATGGGAATATTAATCTGTGTGTCTTAGTTAGAAATTGGAAGTCTTGCCTTGGTCAATTAAGGACTTAACTTTGTGCGCCATTGAACTGAGCCTTACTGTACGACCACATGCCTGGTATGGGACGGGCCTAACTTAGTAACTTATGGAGTCTTGACATTGATTACTTAGGTAGTAGCTTAGGCTCCGTGATGGGTGGAGGTGTGTTACCGCTGTGGTTGGGTGCACATCACGGGGCGGTTCACCGTGTCCCTGTCCAACGGTGTGTGTTATGCCAAACACTGTGTAAGGATTGGTATAGCGTAAAGCACACTGGGAGTATCAATGCTTGAGATGAATTTTCTGAAAGGTTTTGTTGTGATCAGCTCCGTACAAGTTGATTGCATCGTGTGGGTAAAGTGTACAAACTCTGCAGAGTGTAAATCAATCTATTCGAATAGCCACGTCCGCTGTCATGGACATGCTCGGGGATTTCACACGAGGGGTGGATCTTCATAAAACAATTGGGAAGGGAGCTATGTGATCTAAATCATATGGCTATGTGAATAATTTGTTTATGCTATGTGTCTTTGTGAAATCAAACTGTTAAGCTATTATTTTTATTTGTTTTACTTATTGCTTTCAATCTATTATTCATATTCAAATTGCAAATGTTGCATTTCTGCAAAAGAACCACAGAAGCCATTCCTTTGGAATAAGCCGTCATGTATAATTGCATTTCTGTGGTATGACTTGCGAGTACGGTTGTGTACTCATGCTTGCTTTATTAAATCAAGTAGAAGTGAAGGAATCGTCAGTCAACATAGTCTACTTCAAGGATCGTGGAGAACTAGGTCGCGCTACCCCAGCGGAAAGCCTGTGGGCATATGGATGGGCTTCACTGAAGTTATTCCGTTACGTTCCGCTGCAGCTTCTTTGAGTTTTTTTTTCTCTCTGAGGCATTAATTGTAAGCTTTGACCTTAAGGTCTTTACTCTGATATTTATTGTTATTTGCCTATTTATTAGTCATCTTGGTATATGGAAATGATATTTCATCGATGTTGCCACTGTGTGCACTAGCGTGATCCTGGACTAGTGCAGTATACACAGAGGGTCCAGAATTGCATTTTTGGGTCCCGACAGAGGTGGTATCAGAGCCATATCGACTGTAGGACGTGACCTTAGTTAGAATGGCCGTTTTTAAGGGAAATTTCAAAACTTATTTTACAAATGAAAAATCTCAATGATGTGCTATCACTACTACAGAAAAGGTAATCACAGACGGTTCAAAATCGTCATCACAAACGGTTTTTTGAACCGTCTGAGTTTATGGGTCAGTGATACTACAAGGTCATCACAGACGATGTTTGAACCGTTTGTGAAAAGCTATCACAGACGGTTCTAAATAATAATCGTCTATGATAGTCTATTTTCACAGATGGTTCTGAACAAGAACTGTCTGTGATAATTATTTATCACAGACGGTTCTTGTTCAGAACCGTCTGTAAAAATAGACTATCACAGACGGTTCTTGTTTAAAACCGTCTGTGATAGTATTTTCTATTACAAAAAAAATTCGAATTCTGAAACTTCGGAGGCCGTTTTGAGGCCCTAAACGACCTTTTTTGGGGTTTTCACTTTTTCGAGACCTCGTGAAGAGAATCTAACCTTGAATTATTAAGCTTTTTGTTAGCTTTCCAACGAGCCAAAGAACGCCACAATCCGAGTTCGTATGCAAAAGTTATGGCTGTTTTACCAACAAAGGCGCTTGTACGAAGTCCGGACTAAGAGGCGACGATGGCCTAGTACTCGGAGTCAGGGATGCTGAGGTGCTCGCTGTCGATGTCAGCAATCTTATCTTGATCTATTCATTCACAAGAAAACCACGGTCACAATTGAGAGCCACCAAAAGCAACAAGGTAGGGGGAGGCGACAAACGATTGATCACTTACTGGCATGTTGGATATCAACCAGGAAGAGAGGGGAGGGGATCAGATGGGGGATATCACCGGCAATGAAGGAGAGGCGGTGGCAGCATCACCGTGGCGTCACAACCGGAGGCGGAGGAGCTCACGACGGTAGTCGGCGGTAGTCGGAGCTCGGCGTGCGGAGGGCAGAGGGAGAGACTAGTGGAAGACAAGGCAGGGGTGGCTATAATATATAAGGACAGTACCAAAACATTTCGCCTCCCGCGCATGCATCCAAAACATTTCGTCTCCCATGCACGCGTCCAAAAATTTCTGCCATTCCGCACTGCGAATCACAGACGGTTTCAAACAAAAACCGTCTGTGTTGACCATAATATCACAGACGATTCTTAACAAGAACCGTCTGTGAAGTATCACAGACGGTTCTTAACAAAAACCATCTGTGATATTTGGTAGTATCACAGACGGTAAGAACCGTCTATGAAGTATCACAGCCGATTCTTAATAAAAACCGTCTGTGATATTTGGTAGTATCACAGACGGTTTTCAACATGAACCGTCTATGATATTACTTCTTCACGCAGCTTTTAGCGCGAGCCCGAGAATACGCGATTGCCGCTAAACCAAAACCATCTGTGATTGTATTTAATACAGATGGTTTTGGTCAACCGTCTGTAATGAGGCATCCAGTATTAGCCTTTTTGTAGTGGTGACCTCATCACCGTTTCACCCGACCAGTGGTTCTTTAGCAATTCTTTTTGCGTCATATCGTGTCACAGGATCCTAGAAGGGTTACCCCTAACTTAATTTCACCTTTTAAGCTCAGGGACTATCGGAATTTGGAGTTCTTCTATTTCGGCCAAAAACGTTCATCTTCGACCCTAACTCCGGCAGGTGAGTCCTTAACCGAATTCCTTACGATATCACCATCTATTGACCTCGGTTGAGCTTCCTCTACCCCCTTTTCCCGTCCTCCTTGCTCAGGTAATGCTCACCTCGTGGAAGCGTCGCTGCCGCCCTCAGTCCATCGCCGCCGGCCACCATCAGCTCGCTTCTGTCCTCATTCTCCACCTTCGCGAGTTCCTAGAGCCTCACCTTTGCTCGTGCGCACGTTAAATCATGGGAAGCATTGCCGTATCGGCATTGCCGTATTTCTTGTGGCTCCTCCTCTGCTCCATCTCATCACACCGCCGTTTCAACTCATCTCCGGCAATGCACGTTGATCTTATTATGTGCGCATGCTAATATTTCAATTTCAACTGTATGTATGCATGCTATGTTGGCAAGTATTTTCTCAATTCACGATAGTTTACCTGAATAGTTACTTGAACTGTAGGTAAACATCCATCCTTTACCATTGAGCCTAGGTTTATATCCGCTGTGATTTCGAGCTCGATGGATGGGCTCTAGTCACTTTATATTTAGTATGCGAGTTGTTGTCGCTTAGCCATGCTTAGAACGGTAGTATGGGGATCATCGCTTCGGCGATGGTCATTCTATCCTCACTATAAATACTTGAGTTAGGGTACTCATGCATATAATGTAATTGGAAAATTAAAAGTGGAAACAAAATATTTTAGACTTGTGCACATTGGTTGGATGGCGTACTATTGGGTGTGTGCTTGGTACCCGAGTAAACAAGGACCGAATTACTTGCGCCATTGATCCAAGCATTATTCCGTGCAACCACATGAGAGCATATGGGAACCCTCTTGACTTAGGACTTAGGCGTGTATTAGCTCCGAGTCGCAGGTGGTGTTTGTGTGCTTTGTATAAAAAGAAATGTGTTGTTGTTGGGTGTGCGAGGGTGGGTTTCTGTCTAGGTTCTCCACACCGAGGGGCTTTGTAATTGTCTGGGGCTTTACCCCATAGGGTAGTTGACTTTTGGCTTTACCCCATAGGGTAGTTGACTTTTGGCTTTAGAATGGCTCCGACACAACGTATGGTTTCTATCCATACAGGCGACTCGTAGTTAATGCATTATATTGGAAAACGTCTCGTTGGACTTAGCTCTGCCGGTATACCTTCGGAAGTGTGCTCTATTGCATGGCAAAGGAGCGGTCTGACATGTGGATAAAGTTGTACACCTCTGTAGGGTATAATCTATTCGAATAGCCTCATCCTAGGTCATGGACACACTTGGTTATTTCCTACAAGAATTAGACTATAACATTTTTGATAAAACTTGAAATCGAGTGGTACGAATGCATAATTCGTACTATGTTGTGGTGGCTGTTGGGAAGTCACCTCCAGGATGTTAATTATGTTTATAATGTTGTCTCACTATTAGTTAAATCAATAAAAACAGATTTGTTGAAATTCCTTCAATCTATTACACTATTGCAAATGAAATATTGCTTTGCGCTTAAAATGAACTCTATGGCCTTCTCCCGTGATTCAGCTTGCATATAGCTATGTCTCCTTATGCTTTTCCCCCATTCCTTTTTGCCGGATGCTAATAAGTTGTATGGCAATAGGATGTCGGGTCATAAGACTCGTTTGACGTCAAAAGTAGTGGAGGACTCACAACCCGTGGGTTCTCAAATCACCGATGTTCTGCCCCCGAATCCTCAGCAGTGCAATTCGGAGTACCCTGAACCGCAATTTCAGTACGTGGGTCGGCAAGAAGAAGTGACTCCATCTCAGCCATCCGTGGGTCAAGTGTTAGCCAGATGGAATAGAGTCAAAAGATCGACTCGATCTTGCAAAGAAATTGCTCGTAACACCGCCAAGTGTCCAAGGTGCTCAAATGGCGCGAGAGGAGCCGATCTTTATGGCTCCCAATTTGCTGATTTTCTGAGCACAAAGCCTCCCGTGTTCTCTTGTTCGGAGGATCCTCTCAAGGCCGATGATTGGCTTCGGACCATAGAACGGAAGTTGATCATCACTCAATGTGCCGACAACGAGGAGGTCTTCTACGCCTCCAATCAACTTGAAGGGGCAGCATGTGCATGGTGGGATACTTTTTGCGCCATGCAGCCCACTAATCACGTTCCATCATGGGATGAGTTCCGGACAGCTTTCCGAGAGGCACATGTTCCTTCAAGCATCGTGAGTATAAATAGACATGAATTCCTCGCACTAAAGCAATATGATAAGTCCGTGATGGAGTATCTCTACGAGTTCAATAATTTGGCTTGTTACGCTCCGGACGATGTCTCCCCTGATGCAAGGAATTAAGACCAGTTCTTGAATGGACTTTCAGAAGTGATGCAACTGGCACTCGCTGTACACGACATATGTGACTTCCAACAATTGGTCGATAAGGCTACTGTGGTGGAGAACAAAATGCTAGCGGTTATAGAATTGCGAAAATGCAAGAAGGCTGCACAAATTTCAGCAAGCCGCAATTTTTAAGAACCAAGTGTTTGGCCGCCCGCTCCTCCTGAATTTCAAGATTCGGCACCTCCATTATTTCCGATGCAAGTGTCTAATCCACCTCCACAAGAGATTCTGTAAGGGCAGGTCAAAACGCAAAAAAAAAGGTGCAACCCAACTGGGCTGCAAGGTCCACATGTTTCACTTGTGGCAATCCGGGGCATTTTGCAAGTCATTGCCTAGTGAAGCACCAAGTTATTTCCGATCGGCGCCAAGACCTTGAAACATCCCTTGATCAGAGGCCCAATGTCACTTTTCAGAACCCCAGCCGTGCTCATGTCAACCACGTCACCACCGAGGAGGCGCAGGAAGCACCCGACGTCGTGTTGGGCACATTTCTAGTCAATTCGACTCCTGCGACTGTTTTGTTCGACTCTGGGGCCTCTCATTCCTTCATGTCCAGAGGTTTGCTACACTCCATAATGTATCACTCAGCGTGTTGCCTACACCTATGAGGATTCAATCACCGGGATCAGAAATGAGAAGTATTCATGAATGTCGTGAAGTCGAGATTGATATCAAAGGGGTTAAGTTTTCGGCCAATCTTATAGTGATAAATTCAGCGGGCCTTGATGTTATTCTTGGGATGAATTGGCTATTCAATAACCATGGTCAAATTGATTGTGCCCGCAAGTCTATCACTCTCACAAGTCCTCTTGGTTTTCAAGTTGAAATGGTGCCGAAATTGGAGCTTCAACATCTCTATGCCCTTGGCAGCGAAGAATTGCTGGAATTGAGTGAACTTCCAGTGGTGTGTGAGTTCCCAGATGTATTTCTCGAGGAACTACCGGGCATGCCACCCTCATGAGAAGTTGAATTCGTGATCGAGCTCTAGCCCGGAACTGCTCCAATATCAAAACGGCCCTACCGAATACCGCCAAATGAATTGGTTGAATTGAAAAAGCAACTCACGGAACTACAAGAGAAGGGTTTCATTAGGCCAAGCTCCTCACCTTGGGGATGCCCGGCTATATTTGTGAAGAAGAAGGACCACAGTCTACGCATGTGTGTTGACTACCGTCCGTTGAATGAGGTCACCATCAAGAACAAGTATCCACTTCCATGGATTGATGATTTGTTCGACCAAATGACCAATGCCCGTATATTTTCCAAAATTGACTTTATATTGGGCTATCATCAAGTTAGGATCAGATCTGAAGACATCCCCAAGATGGCATTCTCAACTCATTATGGTTTGTACGAGTACATCGTCATGTGACTAATGCACTGGCCTTGTTTATTAATCTCATGAACTCAGTGTTTATGGAGTATTTGGATAAATTTGTAGTCGTCTTTATTGATGACATTCTCATATACTCCAAATCTGAAAGGGAGCATGAAGAACACCTCCGTCTTGTGTTAGAAAAGCTCAGAGAACATCGACTTTATGCAAAATTCAGCAAATGTAAATTTTGGCTAAAAGAGGTCGCCTTTTTGGCTCATATGCTATCCAAAGGAGGAATTGCTGTGGATCCAAGCAAAATCCAAGATGTGCTTAATTAGAGATAGCCCAAGTCCGTCTCCGACATTCTCAGCTTCCTCGGTCTTGCAGGTTATTACCACAGTTTCATTGAGAATTTCTCGAAAATTGCAAGACCAATAACCCAATTGTTGAATAAATGAAAGAAGTTTGAATGGTCAACTGAATGAGAAGCAAGCTTTCAGATGTTGAAGGATTGTCTAACCACTGCACCCATGCTAGTCCTGCTGGATAATCACAAAAACTTTGACATCTATTGCGATGCATCCCACCATGGTCTTGGTTGCGTTCTAAGGCAAGAAGGCTGAGTTGTGGCATATGCATCAAGGAAATTGCGGCCTCATGAGATGAATTATCCCACTCATGATCTTGAGCTTGCAGTAGTAGTTCATGCTCTGAAGATATGGCGACATTTTCTTGTCGGCAATTGCTGCGAAGTCTACACCGATCACAAAATCTTGAAGTACATTTTCACCCAGGCCGATCTGAATCTAAGGCAAAGAAAATGGCTTAAATTAATCAAGGACTATGATTTGGGACTTCATTATCATCCAGGAAAAGCCAATGTAATTGCTAATGCCTTGAGCCGAAAATCACTATGCAACTGCGTTTCGGTTAGAGCCGAGACGGAAGCACTATGCAATGAATTTCGACGGCTCAACTTGGAGATGGTTAGCAAGGGTTTTCTCACTACCTTGGAAGTGAAACCTACCCTAGAGGACCAAATCATGATGACCCAGAAGAATGACAAGGGTATGGAAAGAATTAAGGACAGAATGAAGGCCAGCAAAGCCAAATGTTTCTCCGAGGACCACCAAGGTGTCTTGTGGTTCGGAAAGTAATTGGTTGTGCCAAATGACCCGAAGTTTAAAGAATTAATCCTCCAAGAAGCCCATAACTCTCTTTTCTCCGTTCATCCGGGAAGTTCAAAGATGTATCAAGACTTGAAGCAAAAATTGTGGTGGACTCGGATGAAGCGGGAGATTGCACGCTTTGTTGCCGAGTGTGATGTGTGTTAACGGGTGAAGGCCGAGCACCAATGGCCAGCAGGCATGCTTCAACCCCTCCCCATTCCCGAATGGAAATGGGATGAAATTGGGATGGATTTCATCACTGGGCTTCCAAAAACTCAGCAAGGGTATGACTTCATATGGGTAATTGTCGACCAATTATCGAAAGTTGCTCACTTCATTTCCGTCAAGACCACTTATTCGGAAAACCAATTGGCGGAATTATACATCTCTAGAATTATATGTCTCCATGGTGTGCCTAAGATAATTGTTTCAGATCGAGTTACTCAATTCACCTCGCATTTCTAGAATTGCCTCCATGAAGCAATGGGAACTCAACTATCCTTTAGCACCGCTTACCACCCACAAACCAGAGGCCAAACCGAGAGGGTGAATCAAATTTTGGAAGATATGTTAAGAGCTTGTGTGCTGTTCTAGGCAAGAAATGGGATAAATGCTTGTCTTTCGCGGAATTCTCCTATAACAATAGTTATCAAGCAAGCCTCCAAATGTCACCTTTTGAAGTACTATATGGGAGAAGGTGTAGGACACCACTCAACTGGTCTGAGTCCGGGGAGAGACAATTCTTTGGACCAGACTTAATCAATGAAGCCAAAGAGTAAGTCCGTGTGATCCGAGATCGACTACGGACGGCTCAATCTCGTCAAAAGTCTTATGCCGACCGTCATCAACGTGAGTTGAGTTTTGAGGTGGACGATTATGTTTACCTTAAAGTCTCACCGATGAAAGGAATGCAACGCTTTCAAGTCAAAGGCAAGTTGGCTCCTCGCTACATCGGTCCTTTCTGAATTCTAGTGAAGCGAGGATCGGTAGCCTATCAGTTAGAGTTACCACCATCACTTTCAGATGTGCACAATGTTTTCCATGTCTCACAACTGAAGAAATGTCTTCGAGTCCCTACCGAAGCAATCAACTTAGAACACCTTGATTTGCAACCCTATCTTTCTTATCGGGAGCACCCGATTCGCATTCTTGAAGAAATTGAGTGCAAGACAAGGAATTGCAACATCAAGTTCTTGAAGGTTCAGTGGAGCAACAATACTGAAGATGATGCAACTTGGGAATGTGAAGACCGAATGCAAACCGAATGTCCCAACCTTTTTCCTTCTCTTTGAAGTACCTTTGAATCAAGAAAGGAAAGGTTAAGCAAAACAATGGAAAGGAAAATGTAATAGAAATTCCGTGTATCCTTGTAAGGATATCTTAGCACTATCTTTGAAGGAAATTAAGACAGCAGATGTTGTATCTTTTAGAACCTTCCTGTCCGACTTCCGACCTGTCCAGATCTCGGGGACGAGATCTTTTGTAAGGGGGGAGGTTTGTAACATCCCCAAATTAATTAATGATAAATAATATGCATCTTATCAGCATGCATGACTTTTTGGAAACTTTTGCATCATTTATTGCACTTGGGAAATCTTAATCAAGATTAAAACACACAACTTAAAGTTAAGCTCCAAATAAAACAAGAATAAAAACTCTTTTTTATCTTCTAGAAATAATTTATTCAAATACTATAATAATTATCATGAATTGATATAATTTTTACCAAATTTCTAGAACTCAATTTGACCCTCGGAAAATTCAAACTCAAATCTTTAACCTAAGTTGGGTTTGAATTTAATTTAAGCAAATAAATATTGAATAGTGATGTTTAAGATTTTATTTGAGCACTAGGATGTTCCAGGAACCCCTCTGATTTATTTTAAAATTTTAGGAATTTTATTTCTATTTTTAGAGCCTCGGTCAAATCTGTTGAGCTTTGGTCAAGCAAATTAGAAATCAAACCCAAGCACTGTTCACCTGGCCCGAGCCCGACGCGCCACTTGACTCAGCCCAACTTTATCACTTCTACATGCAACCATTCGATTAGAATCCAACCATTGAAAACGATTGGTACATTTTCGACCATCTGAATGCCAAATCGATCCAGACTGTTAAATCTTGATCAAACGACCCGTGTTGATTGGGCCGTTCAGACCAGTCCGAACGGCCATGAAATCCCAACCGTCCATTTTCTGTCGTATGGTTCTTAAATGCCCCGAGTCTGATCGGACCGAGTGCATCGCACCACATCAACTCGCCACCATTGGATCTTGGTCGATTGGCCCTTGTTGAGTGGGCCGTTCGGATCGTCCAAATGGCCACTCAAATCTGAACCGTCCAAATTAGATCGTGTGGCCCAAATGTGGTGGTCCGAATTGAGCCGCACCTGTTCGCTTCTTTGTGTCACTGACTACCTGGGCCAGCATGTTAGGGTCGTCTCTTACCTCTCGCTAGCTCGTGCGTAGGACTTCAACTCCGCGTTGCCGCCATGCGCTGACATGCTCCATTGACGCCGTTAGCCACCGCCCTCCACGACCAGTCCTTGAGCACCATTTCTTCACGCCGCCTCCATCTCCGTCTTCGCCCAAGCTTAAAGCCCCCTCTTCCCCTCCATTTTGCTCACTTCTCTTCCCGGCCGAGGAAGAGGAGGAAGCTCTTGTGAGCGTTCCTCTCGGGTAAGCTCAAAGCCACGGCATCCCCTAGCTTTATCCATTCTTACCCTCTCCATTTTAGCTCATTTGAGCTCTTGTTATTGCTTGTAGGTTCTAAGCCTAGAGCGTGTCCTCTTCGGCTCCAGGACGCGCACTGAATGCCACCCCCGCGCCATTTCCCATCTCCGGTGAGTTTCTTTGTCATTTAAGTGCGTCACCAAGTGCCCCTACACTCAAAATTGATTTCCCCTCAATCAATTTTCACATCCATTCACAGGAACACTGGAATTTGGAGGTTGTTCCTTTGTCGGCCGAAAAGCCTTAACTTCGTTCTCCCCTCCGACAGGGTGAGTGTTTCTCCGATCCCTTGCATTGTCACCACCCCCTAAGCTCCTTGGTGCTTTCCCGTACCCTCATGACTTTTCTTTTTGCTCAGGATGCCTTCCCCTCGTGGAGCTCTTCGCCGCCGAAGCTGAAGACGAAGTCTCTTGTGCCACCGTGCCTCCCCACCGGCAAAGACACCACCTGAAGGTAGCCCTGGCTTTTGTCTTTCCATTTTACCACGGCCCTTGCACCCTCCGGCCTCCACTCGCCGCTGGCAAGCACGGCAACGACGCGGTTTCGCCCTCCTCTGCGTTGTCGGAATTTCCGATAGTAACCGTAGTGCATTAATTAACCAAATCACGTTTGTTTTAGCGCTAATCATTACTTAGGTTATTTAATGTCTGTCCTAATGCGCTTTTTATCTGAATGACTTGTGGACCTGGCCCCCTTTAAGTGGGTTGTGCGCTTGAACCATGAACCAGACAAACTAGGACTGGGTCCATGACAAGTGGGCCCGTAGGTTAAGTGGTTAGGTTCTTGAGTTGTGCACCCGATGAACCTTGACACCGCACTGGACCCCACCGTCACTGTCTGAAGCTAGAATGGGTATCGGTAGGAAAAGTATTAATTGCGTTAGAGAATCTGGAAAACGTTTTTATGTACACTGAAAAATACTTTTAACTGCTAAAATGCATAACTAATTCTTTTTAACTCCAAAAACTGTGAAACCAATTTCGATAATTTTATTTTCAGATGAACTTTATTTCAAAATAGGTTTCAAACACCTCACTGTCACAAAAATTATAGTTTTTCGAGATTGATCCAAAACCCTTTTATTTATATACTAGAAAATGCTTTTAACTTTGAAAATTCTAAGAAAATGTCTTAGAACTCCAAATGAGATAAACTCAGTTATTTTGGTCTTATAAAATTATTCTCTATTTATCTACGTAATCCTTTTTCCCACTACTACTCTACAAATTTTTACCAAATAATTAAATTAGGATGAACAGTAACCGATTGTATTTTTCTGGATTTTCCATAAAATCTGATCTTCAAACCACTATAACTTCCACATGCTAAATCCAAATGGAATGAATCTTTCACCTAAATTCATCTAAAATCATGATCTACCCATTGTACAAGTTTTATGCATTTTTGAGCATTTTGAATTTTTGGCTTATTTGGTGTTAATTGCAATATCGCTCTTTCGATAGATTTCTCGACGATACAAACGTATTCATGAGTGTAACCTGAAATTGAACAAGTGGTACAGCAAAGGTGCGAGCACCCTCCTCTTAGTCATATTGTTCCTACTGATTTAAAATGTTTTGCATGGTTTTAATATCTCAATTGCATGCTACTTTGAAAAGTATGTTGTAACATCCCAAATTTCCTGAGTTTTTGAAAACTTTAAAAACTAACCATTTGGTTTTATTAATTCGCTAAAGCTTAATTTGTAATTTAGAATTTTAAAAGTAGTTTAATTTGATTAATTAAAACTTCAACTAATTCAAGTTGGTTTAGTTGAGTTTTGTTGGATTTTAAAGTTGGTTTTTCCTTTTGCCTTATGTTAAAAATAATTATTTACAAAAATTAAAAGCAATAGTTAAGCTGAAAATATTTTTACTAAGTCCTAAATAATTCAGGGGATTTCTGTGAATTTTCCTAGAATTTTTGGATGGCTTAAGCTATTTTCTAAAAATGCTTTTGCTTTTCTGGTATTTTCTAAAATCAAAAATCCTTAGAAAATCCTCCTTTGGCTCTTGGGCCGAATTCCTTCGGCCCATTCCTGTTCCCCCTCATGTGGCCGCTTACTTGGCATAGCCTCCCCTCGGACACCATCCGATCGAAATCGGACGGCTGCCATCGCCCGCTCCTTTCCCCGTTCTCCCTCCTCTCTCGTGACGGTGGGGCCACCTTGTCACCAGACGCCTGGTCGTCTTCAACCTCCGGCGCCCCGCTCAGTGTCGGCCTCGCCGCGTTTTTTAGCCATCACCGCTTTCCTCGCCATGCCTAGCGGCCCTATCTCCCTCTGTCGTCACGCGCCCATCCCCCCTCCGCCGCGCCAGCCCGCTTTTCCCCTCCTCCGTGGTAAAGCTCAGACATCCGCCGCCATTAAAGCCAACCTCCTCCTCCTCCTCCAGGTCTCCACCGCACCTATTTAAGGAGTGCACCGGGAGCGCCTTCTCCTCCTCTACCTCCTCCCCCCACTCACTCTCCCTCTCTCGCCATCTTTTCGCTGAATTTCGCGAAGAGCCACCGCCGGCCGTGAAGCTCGCCGCCACCGATTGCGCCGCCTCTGGACCTCCTCTGGCGCTGTCGACCTCACCTCCGGGTTCGCCTGGCCAGAAGCTTCCCGTCGCACCTCCCCGCCCCCGAGTCCGCTGAACCCCTCGCCGCTTTGAGCCGCCGCCGCCGTTTCTTCCTCCCTGCCGGTGACCTTCCCGTGCCGCCGCATTGTCGAGACCGTGCGTACCAGCATCGCTATGAGCCCCTCTTGCCGCCGGTGTCCTCGTCGTGCCATCTCCACTATAAACGCCGGGTCCCGGTCTTGCGCCGCTCTCGTTCGACGTGGCAAGCAACGTGGCTGCTAGGTCACGCCCCGTCAGCGGTCACGTCACCCTTTTGCTGACGTGGCTGCCCAGTCAGTGCCGAGTGGAATTTTTGGGTTTTTCTTTAGAAAATTAATTCCGAAAAATCAGAAAATCGATAAATCCATCATTTTATGTGTTTTTCCAACTTCCTTTGGCCATAACTTCCTCATTCGAACTCTGATTCGAGTAATTCAAATTTCTAAATTCCTCTAAATTAATTATCTTGTTGTTAGTATTTATTTGGTATTTATTTGGATTTTATTTGGAGTTGTTTTATTTATTTAGCTTTGTTCGCGCGTATAGATTCCGGTGTTTCGGAAGACTTCGTGGACCCGACGACCGAAGCATCTCTACTCTTCAACGAAGGCAAGTCGTAGACCTTTGATCATATTGAACCCATCTTTATAAAAGTATATTGTTTGATATAAGCATGCATCGCTAATTTTATAATAAACGGTTTCGGGAATTAGTTAATTACCTAATTGCCATTATGCCTCCTTGATAATTTATGAATGACATGTATCCTTGAATGACATAATCCTTGGACACCTTAGGATGGTTAATTATTGGTTGGACATTATTGCAATACCGACATGGGTGCGTATTATGCTTAGCCATGCTTTAGTTATGCGATGGTCTCATGATCACATACTCAAAAATGATTGAACTTGACTCAATGATATATGAAACTATGGTGCGATACCATTGTTGTGCAACTGTGGTGCGAGATCACCATTGTGTCAATTGTGGTGCGATGCCGTTGCTATTAAAATTTGTTGTGCCATGGCAAGGGTTGTCACTTGGCCGGGTTGAACGAAAATGATTTAAGATCGGGCGCGTGGTTGGATGGAAAAGGAGGAATGCGCGAGGCAATGAGGGAGGCATATTATTAGGGTACGGGAGGTACTTAGGTGCGCGAGGCACATGGAATGCAGAAAGCCTCGCCTGAGCAACCACTAAGGACTTAACCTTGAACCATTGATCTAGGCCTTAACCGTACAACCACATGTCTAGACTGGGATAAACCTGGCTGACTAATTAGCAATGTTTTGGTTCGGTTTTGTCTTAGTTGGGAATGGCACAAGAGGGGGCCCGTAACGGTGAAACCTTAGTGGTCAGAACCGAGTCAAAATAGAACTTTGTAAATGCCTTGTCACGTACTCTAGACTGCTTACCTAAGGAAGTGAGCGATGGCATAGATATATGCCGAACAAACTAGAGAATTTGTGTCTTGTGGGTCAAGCTGTACAACCTCTGCAGAGTGTAAAACTATTCGAATAGCCGCGTCCCCGGTTATGGACATGCCTGGTGATTTCACGTAAGGGGTAGATCTTTTGTCGAAAATGTTGGAATGAGTTGTTCGAATCTAGTTTTGGTTGTGGTTGTTGGTTGGGAAGTGAACAGGGTGTTCACTAGTTGTTTCAAAGAAAATTGATTACTTATGTATTAATCTTTTAAATTGTGTTTTGCAATTTACTTACTGTATTTATCGTCAAATATTACTTTCAGCAAAATAGCCATAAAGCTATCCTTGTCAAGCCTTGCATGAATACTATTTGCATACATTTCCCTGCGACTTGCTGAGTACATTCAAAGTACACACGGCTTTGCGCCCTCTGTTTAAATCAGCAGAGGAGGGTGAACCAGTGAACTCAGAGCTCTATGGAGAAGAATATTTTGAAGACTTTGCGAACTAGGTCGCGTCCTTCACTCGATTGCCTGTGGGCATATTGGGTGACCACCACCGGATGTTTGGTTTCCACTGCAAGCTCTCTTTTTGTTGCTAAGCCTTGCATGGCAACCTTTGTAAGACTTGACCATAAGGTCCTTTTGCTATTAAATATTAATTTGTCTGCTTCATCTTTAGTTTGGTGTTCAGTTTTGATTACACCAATATTGCAACTATGTGCACTAGCTACTGATCCAGGGAATAGTGCAGATATACACAGAGGGTCCTGGATCTGAAGATCCGGGGTCCCTACATATGTTCATGGGTAGAAGTAGTTAATTCCCTACTTGCTGCATTGGCCCTCCTTTGAATGTTGATTACCCTTTTTACCTTGAATGATTAAGGGTATATGTTATATAGGAATGGTTGCTAATTTGTAGCACGTTGCTTATATGGGAATGGTTGCTAATTTGTAGCACATTGCTTAGCCATGCTAGTAGTTGTAGTCGATAACGGTTGATGGAGCTAGTCCATCGGCCGATGGATTGAATCGAATCTTGATGAAATTTGAGGATTATATGAATTTGATTATGTTGAATTTGAGGAAAATGCCCAGATCTTCGAATATGATTATTATGAACTTGTTGATGGGTGGTTATTGTTGTGTGTTGGACTTGGACGAGTGATAGGGTGATGAAGGGGTGGTCCCAGATTCACGTAGCCCCGTATGGGTATTTGAGGACCGGTCTGTGGTGTGATGAACCAAGTCTTACATACAACCACACGCCGGGATAATGACGAAGGCTTGGCTTAATAATTTGTTGTGTGTTAGCTATCAAAACACAATTAGATTGGCAGTTGTTGCTGTTTAGGTCTAATGGCTCTCTTGTTAATCTAGTGGGGGCATGTTATATTTTTCTTTCCTGCCTTAAGGGTCTCTTGTATGTTAGGGACTTACTTACACAATGAGTACACCCATGGTGACGATAAGCGACTTTCGGCCATGGTGTCGTATCCTCGGGTGAGTTGATAGTTAGGACATGACATTGTAACAGCCTTGTTATGATATCTCAGTCACACTCCTACGGAAGAGTGCATGGCGACAGTACGAGGTATTCATATCATGTGGGGAAAGCTGTACAACTCTGCAGAGAAATAAATCTATTCGAATAGCCGTCTCCCCGGTCATAGACATCGCTTGTGGGAAAGCATGCACAGTAGCTTATGGGAAATTAAGTTTGGGTTATGGTTGGAACTGTTATGTCATTATGTTGGTTTGTTCAGATCTGAAATATTAACATGAATGCGAAGCTCGCGTGTTAACTTGTTGTGAAATGAATTGTGTCACGAATGAGATATTCGTGTGTTGATTATATTTGGAGATTATACTATTGTTGATCATTACTTACTGTTATACAATGTTTTATAAATGGCAATTTGAATCTATATTGTTTATCTAATCGCAAAACTTGCTTTATGCCAAAAATTGACTAGTGTAGTGGCCTTCCTTTGATACTTACATGCATCCTTATTTTTCTTGAAAAGTCTCACGAGTACAACTTTGTACTTTAACGGCTTGTCCATTTGTTTAGGTGAGAACGACGGGTGCATCGGTTTTAACTCCAGTTGGTTGCTTGTGGGTTGTGGGCATGCTAACTCGGCTCTTTCTCTTTTATTTATCAGTTTATCTTCTGCTGCGATTTATTTGTGTTGTATAGATTTGGCCGATCGGTCCTCTTATGAAAACTTATACCTTATGTTCCATTTAATGATGTTGTAATTATGATTCTATTCTCTTGTATGATTGTGTATGGATGTGATTGCAATGTTGTGTTTGGATATGTGCATGTTAGCCACTGATCCTTGGGAGTTAACATGAGATACATATCTGGGCACTCGGAATCGTCTTCATCTCTTGTTAAGTGTTGCGCTTTCGGTGTAATCACTTAGCTTGAAACGGATCCGATCCCGGGGTGATCCCACAGAGGATCGCCTTCATGCAGACTACCCGTCTTTCCTTTCCGAGTGAACGGAATCTCGGGACGAGATTCTCGTAGGGGGGTTGTAACATCCCAAACTTGGGTTTGTATTTCAAATGTATAAAAATGAGGAGAATTTAGAACTTTTGTTGCATCATGTTGTTATTTGAAATTTTCTAGAAATTCTTTCAAAGGATTTGTTGATTTCAAAAACTTAATGCTTCAATTGACTAGAAGCATAGTCCTTTAAAAAATTTTAAAAAAATCTTCTGATCATCCTCTAAAATTATTTTTCCTAGGTTCTAAATCATCCTAGTGACTCCTCTGAAAAATTTCATAATTTTTTGATTTTATTTGCTATTTTTCAAGGGCTAGTCAAACCAATTAGATCCTTAGTCAAACCCTAGGGTAGAACCTTGAGAAATTTCTAGAAAAAAATTTATTGCATGAAAACCTATGGAAATTTTATGCAAGGTTAATCATACAGTCAGCAACCTCCTGTGAAAATTTTAGAATTTTTGGAGCTTCGAAACTCTCTCTAAAAATTCGCAAGCTATCTCAGCCTAGCTTCCAACAAAATCGACCAAACACTGTTTGGGTTTAGGTCAGAACCGAGTCACTTGGTTGGACCCAACCATCTTCACGTTCGGGCTAGTCCGAACTGATGCAAAGTTATTTGGACCGTCTGATTTGATATCAACCATCCAAATCGTTGAGAACATTCGGACCGTCCGAACGTTCAGCACGCGCAGACCATCAGATCTCAATCGGACCGTCCAAATCGATTGGAAATGTTCGGACCATTCGAACGACCATCTCGATCAGGACCGTCCAAACTCGATTGGATCATCCGAACATTCTGACCTGGATCATTTGACTCAACCCAACCCACTCATTCAAACTGACCCAAGCCACTTTTGCTTTTATCGCTAACTAGTGGGCCCCACTGTCTGGTCATCTTAGCCACGCGGCCTCCGTGTCTTTGCCAGCGCCGTGGTTCAGCTCTGCACGTGCGTCATCTTCAACTGGCAGCCACTTGTTTTTGACGCGCGCACCTGGTTTCTAAGCCTCGACCGTGTCACCACACCTGCTCCCATTGACTCATGTTCCCTCAGCTTGTCCGTGGCTGAGCCATGAACCGAACTCACTGTGGAGCTCCCTTCTCATGTTTCTCTGCCCCAGAGCTTATAAAAGCTCCTCAATGGCCTCATTGTCTTCTTTTCGTCACTCACGAACCATCCCCACCTCCATTTCCCTCTTCCACCAAAAGAAATCGTGAAGAGCCCAAGCTCTCAATTCCGGCCGTCGCACCTCATCGCCGTTTCGCCCGACCAATGGTTCTTTAGCTATTCTTTTCGCGTCATACCATGTCACAGGATCCTAGAAGGGTTACCTCTAACTTAATTTCACCTTTTATCCTCAGGGGCTACCGGAATTTGGAGTTCTTCTATTTCACCCGAAAATGATCATCTTCGTCCCTAACTCCAGCTGGTGAGTTCTTAACCGAATTCCTTGCGATATCACCGTCTATTGGCCTCGGTTGAGTTTCCTCTACCCCCTTTTCCCTTCCTCCTTGCTTAGGTAAAGCTCCCCTCGTGGAAGTGCCGCCGCCGCCCTCAGTCCATCGCTGTCGGCCACCATCAGCTCGCCTCCATCCTCATTCTCCACCTCAGTGAGTTCCTAGAGCCTCACCTTTGCTCATGCGCATGTTAGATCATGGGGAGCATTGCCGTATCGACATTACCGTATTTCCCATGGCTCCTCCTCCGCTCCACCTCATCGCACCGCTGTTTTAGCTCGTCTCCAGTGATGCTCCGGCTACCGTCGGGTGCGCAATAGCGTGAGGTTTCCATTTTGGCCCTTGGCCAGCACCGCCATGAGCTCCTTCACTGGTGATTGGTTGGAGAAGATCCTGGCCGGGAGCACCTCTGTGTTGTCGGATTTGGGCATTTTACTGTAGCATCATGATTAGCCATTAATCATTGTCCTAAGCACGTTTTACTGAGTTGATATGGTATTAAATGGGTATATGTGTCACTTGCAAGTGGGCCCGAGAGTTAACTATACAGCGACCCTCCTCTTTGGTCCATGGACCATGGACTATGCTGTGGACCAAGAGTCCACGCGCTATTCTTGTGGACCGTGTAAATGACACGTGGATTCTGCCTGTAAGAATAGGTTATCTTTAGGATTTTATTTGTAAATGAAAAGGTATCATGGGCCCTTCTGTCAGTGACTTTGGCTAGGTAAACCTCGGTAAGAAAAGCCTTAAATGCTTTTATACTTTTTTTGAAATACTTTATTTGTGTACTAAAAATTGTTCTAACTTGAAAAATGTATAAGTATTTCTCTGTAACTCCAATTTGAATGAACTCAAGCTTGTTGGTTTCCTCTGCTACTGTACTTTATTGTAGAATAATTTTTAAGTATGTTACTATTTCTGAAAATCTTGTTTTACAATTGATTTGTGCACTACTTTCATGACTTTGAAAAATCCTAGAAAATTTATTTTAACTCCAAATGAGGTGAATCAAATTTCATCGTTCATCTCATGTGGTGCTCTGTTTACCATAAAACTTTCATAGTCACCACCTTTCTAGAAATTTTCTTGAAAAATTGGATTTTGGATGAACAGTACCGAAACCGTATTTTTCAGATTTTTTTTCCCGTCATTTTTGTTTTGGCTATAACTTTTGCATGCATTATCTAAATTGAATGATTTTTATTTCTAAATTCATTTAAAATCATGATCTACTTTCTGTGTAAATTTCATGATTTGTGGATGATTTTAAATTTTGGAGTTTATTCGACGTTATCCGTTCTTATTGTTTCTTCTCGATTCTTTCAATAGGTTCTGACGAATTCGTTGAGTATGAGAGTGATCCTCTACAGCAAGTGGGTTATCTCCAGCAAGGCAAGTAGTTCTTTCTTTGATGCACGTTGATCCTATTATGTTCGCATGCTAATATTTCAATTTCAACTGTATGTATGCATGCTATGTTGACAAGTATTTTCTCAGTTCGCGATACTTTACCTGAATAGTTACTTGAACTGTAGGTAAACATCCATATTTTAGCACTGAGCCTAGGTTTATATCCACCGTGATTTCGAGCTCGATGGATGGGCTCTAGTCACTTTATATTTAGTATGCGAGTTGTTGTCGCTTAACCATGCTTAGAACGGTAGTATGGAGATCATCGCTTCGGTGATGGTCATTCTATCCTTACTATAAATACTTGAGTCAGGGTACTCATGTATATAATGTATTTGGAAAACTAAAACTAAAAACAAAATGTTTTAGACTTGGGCACATTGGTTGAATGGTGTGTTGTTGGGTGTGTACTTGGTGCTCGAGTCAACAAGGACCGGATTACTTGCGCCATTGATCCAAGCATTATTCCGTGCAACCACATGAGGGCATATGAGAACCCTCCTGACTTAGCACTTTGGCATGTGTTAGCTCTGAGTCATCGGTAGTGGTTGTGTGCTGTGTATAAAAAGAAATGTGTTGTTGTTGGGTGTGCGGAGGTGGGTTTCTGTCTAGATTCTCCACACCGAGGGGCATTGTATTTGTCCGGGACTTTACCCTATAGGGTAGTTGACTTTCGGCTTTACAATGGCGCCAACACAACGTATGGTTTCTATCCATACGTATGACTCGTAGTTAATGTATTATATTGGAAAACATCTCATAGGACTTAGCTCTGCCGGCATACCTTCGGAAGTGTGCTCTATTGCATGGCAAAGGAGCGGTCTGACATGTGGGTAAAATTGTACACCCCTACAGGGTATAATCTATTCGAATAGCTTCGTCCTAGGTCATGGACATGCTTGGTTATTTCCCGCAAGAATTAGACTATAACATTTTCGATAAAACTTGAAATCGGGTGGTACGAATGGGTAATTCGTACTATGTTGTAGTGGCTATTGAGAAGTCACCTCCAGGATGTTAATTGTGTTTATAATGTTGTCTCACTGTTATTTAAATCAATAAAAACATATTTGTCAAAATGCCTTCAATTTATTACACCATTGCAAATGAAATATTGCTTTGTGCTTAAAATGAACTCTATGACCTTCTCCCTTGATTCAGCTTGCATGTATAGGTTTGTTATTCGTAAGTCTTGCGAGTACAATTTTGTACTCAGTTGCATTGTCTAATTGTTGCAAAGAAGGTTGACCCTCAAGGGGTTAACTATTGTGATACCAACTTCTTACAGAACGACTAGCTTGGCGGCCCGATCGGTTGCCTTGTGGGTAAGGGCAAATTTAGTTGGCTTTTGTTTATCGTCATCTTATGGCTTTTGTTTTTGCTGCTACTTTAGTTATCTCCCTAGTCTTTTGGCCAGTCGGCCCCCCTTTTTGTAATAACTCTATTATATGTATGTCTTTTGTGATGATGTAATTATGTCGTTATCAATATTGTAATCTTGTATGGAATTGATACTTGATTTTATGAAGTGTACATGTACTACTGTCCTGGGAGGTATATGTTACACTGAGAGTCGGGATAATTGATTTGTAATGCTAGAACCAATTGTATGGTTAAATATTACAAGTTAAATACTTCGGGGGCTCTCACACGTGCGGTGTGGACCTCGTGGCAGAGGCAGGCGCAGACGAGGAACCTCTCGGCGTAGCCGTCGAGGCAGAGGATGAAGTCATCACGTGTGAGGTAGGTGGGCGCAGCATCGTCATGCGGCGCATGCTATAGCGCGCTGTACTGCTTGGCGTGCTGGAGGTGGAGGCAATCATAGGCGCGATTCCGCCACGGCGAGCCCACGCAGTCGTCGTGCTCCGGGACGAGGCTCCGCACCCTGTGCAGCGACAGGCACGCCGAAGCTGTGAGCCCCGATAGCCGTCACCCCCATGAAGATCACCGAAGTACTAGTTGACGACTTGCCGTCGCCATTGTCGTTTCTTGGATATACAGTAGTATATATCGACAAAAACTATTTAAGTATTCCGATTAGGGGTGGGAGTGGTTCACACCGACCCATTGGATCATCGACCCGCTCCACAAATTCTAGTAAGATGGGCCAGAGGTTCGGCCCAAAAGCAATTATGAGCAAAAGGTTCATGAACCTGTTGGTCCATAGGTCCAAAGGGTTCGACCCTAATCACCGTGTGATCCCCTATCTCCAACGTAGGGGAACTCCAGCGAAGACTACGCTATCTTACTGGAATTTCATGCTGCATGGGTACTACGCAAATAGAGTCGTAGCTGTAGCTACCTGTCCTAGTGCATGCTCCTTCTACCTCTGCTCGACTCGATCTCCAAGTGTAGTACTGCATCTGCATGTAGTGGTGACTTGTTGATCCATACCAACAACATACTATATGCTTTATTTTTCCTTTTAAATTCTGCATCTAATCAGGATATAGCACCCGCCATTGCAATGCGATTAGGAGTAATACAGTATGTTGACTAGCTAGCTAGGCTGCGTTGCGTATGCAATTAATCGATCCGTCCATTTACAGTGGAGCGCTGCTATGCTCATACAAGCATGCAAACTTGTTCGTTCATTGCACTGCCCCCACCCCAGCAAGCAACAGTAGGGCCGAACCACATGATCCAAAGGTTCCAATGGATCAGGGAAGGGATGTCAAAGAGATCAAATTATTAACCGGAACTAGAACTCTGAACATAAGGATCAGTTCTAAGGTCGAACCGAATCGTTCCATTCCCACCCCTAATTCCGATCAATCGATGTCGAGGGACGCGACAGACCACCGTCCCACCCAGAAGAAAATTCAGGCGGGGGCGAGGTGTTCACGCGAGGGCTCCCCATCCCATCGTCCATCCGCGAGACCTCCGGGGATCAACGGCCACGGAGGGCCTCACAGAAAATTTGCTTCCGTCCCACCCGTGTACCCAAAGGCCGCAGCGCGGGGCCACTCATCCACTGGGCATGCCTCTGGCCTCATGCGTCGTGACACATCCCTGATCCCTCGGAGCAGAAGTACTGTAGCACATGGCCGTCTGGTTGGCACGGCCCACGCCTACAGTGCGTGTGTATACTAGTGCCGTGGTGTAAAAGGTTTGGAGTCAGCGATTTTTCTCCTGCTGTGAAAGGTTAAAGAGGACTAGACGAGGCACACCACACTCGTGTGTGCTACACATGCTAGTAACTTTGCCGAGGCTTCAAAGAACTAGTATATTGTACTCAAAAAATTAACACCGTTCCCTATTTGATCGGGCTCTTTTGCACTTTGCATAGTTTATTTTCAACGGTGATTTAAAGTGGTGAGCTACGTTTAAAGTTGAAGACTTTGTTACTCAACGAATGGTGTGTGCGGGGCACTCTAATTAAATAACACACATCGCGCCGATTCTAGGGATGACGGCTCGTTTGGCTTCCGTCCTGGTATCTATGCTTGTCAAAAAGTAATGTCTAGAGGTAGCTTGAAGTTTTGATGTTTTTTGCCTAGCGAGGCAGCCCGAGGGTTTGTTGTTTGGTTTGTGACTTAGACAAAAAGAAAGCTTAAAATTAAAAAAAAAACATATTTTGAGAATAAGGAAAAGTAAAACCAAGAAATATGTTTCTCAAGCACATTCCTTCCTCCTCCTCATCCCCTGTTCTTCAAGCTCAAGATAGGGGAGGCGAACCGAGCTCAGCTCGGTTGGTTAAGCACTCCCGCTGTGGAGGCACCCGCCCGGGCTCGAACCCGCGGCGCGCACTCTCCTTCTTTAAAGCAACGGCGGTAGCCATCTGCTCCGCACGTCTTCAAAAAAAAAAAGATAGGGGAGGCGAGAGTCAGATGCGATGCCGGAGGGGGGAGGCGGGAGCCGAGTGCGGCTAGTCGTGGAATCGTACGATTCTACGATCCTACAACACTAATACGATCTAAATTGTACCCCGAGTCGTACCTAATAGAATCATGCTTCTAGTTGTATAATCGAGTAGAATAACGGTAGAATTGTGGTAGAATCGTGTAGAATCGCGCATCATCTCAAATTATAAAAGGTTTAGGTATTTGGTTGTGTCATATCCCTCAATTCAAGTTGTATGATAAGTACTAAGTAATTAGTAGGTTAGACATTAAGATTCAGAGGCTTGAAATAATACAATTTGTTTATTTATGTTACTTTTATGTAAAATATTCAGGTAATAACATAATTGTTAAAATCAATATTCTAGCCGTAGCTCTGAATGACATCGAATCTAAACTGTGATTTAGACATTTATCAATCAAATTAGATGTAAAATGATTAAATAAACACTCATATCACTCTTGGAATACAGGGCATGTTGAGAAAAATGTATTTATGCTAGAATCAGATAGAATATTAGATTCTACGATTCAATCCTAAAATATGATCCTACCGTAGTCTCTCCGATTCTACGATTCAATCCTAAAATATGATCCTACCGGAGTCTCTCCGATCCGATTCAAAACCACGATTCTGACAACCAAAACCTTACATAGCATATACCAAAGAACAAAAGGTGGGGGAAACTGCTTGCATATCGCCTACCTGGGCGAGAGAGTCTACTGTATAGTAACAGTTATAGAGGAAGAAATTGAAATAGATCTAATGCAAGCACAGTGTTATCCATTAAGGATTTATTTCGACTGCTCGGTTGAGAGCCAACGGGTCCAAATCGACATCTACAGCACGGCACTTAAAAAAAATGTTACAGTAATTTCTGAAACAGTAGAGCCAGAGTGTAGCTACAGTACTTTGCAGTGAGCTGTGCATGCAAAATATTGTAGCAGACTCAGTTCCTGTTGCTGTAGTGCGCATCTGAGTTACTATAGAGATTCAGATCCGGAAGAAATATGCAGCGCTTCAATCAGAAAATGTATGCCACGTGTGAAGTCGCTAGATAGATTGAAGCAACGAATCTTTCCGCGATCCCACCGGTCGTCTCCTCCCATAATTCATATTTCCTTAGTCATTTTGTTAGGTCATAACCTCGGATCATCTATGTGGAGGGACTAGAATTTTAGTTTAAATTCGTAGCTCATCCATATGGATCTTAGTTGGGAACGAGTCTTCCAATCAGGACCTTAATTTGTGTTCTTCCTCGGTCTTAATTTGTGTTCTTCGCCAGCATTTCGGTCATCCATTTTACGAGAAAACATGTGTCTTTTTCGGCGAGGTTGAAACACTTGTAATTCTAGCCATGGAATAGAAAAGACCTAAAACTGGAAACCACCTTCGATGGGGTAAAGTTGTGAATGTACGACTCCATCCACTAGAGTTCAAATTATGATACTCACTTATTATGCACACACGATTATGTTTCAGTAGGAATTTTGCGAGGTTGTATATTTATCTCTGACCTTCATCTGTTGACCTGTATGCTAAGAGAATGTACTCGTGTATGTACGCGTGTAGTGTGCGTCTTCTTAGTAATAGCAAACAAAAAAAAACTCTCAAACTCTATCTAGTCCAGTATAGGATATCCTCGATTACCCTGTCTACAATTTAAGCCTCCAAGTAGCGGAACTACAGAAGCAAACCACTGTATTTTATTTCCCCCTTTTAGAGAATGCAAGGGCCAAGGTGTATCAAATGATAAGCGAGCGATTTTCTTCACCACCATGCCACATTCCGGCAGCTAAATGATTGTACAGTCTCTATGCGGAGACAAATCAGATTTGAAGTAGTACCAGGGAACTTTATTCGTTTTGGAAAAAAAAAATCGGAGCCGGTGAAATCATCGAAATTTCTGTTCAAAATTTCTGCAGGTTTTCAAACTGGACAAAATTTGGACAAAATAAAATTTAGAATGTAATTTGTCCAAATTCAAATATTTCCAAAAAAATTTGAACGAATTATAAAAATTTCGGAGGAGCGAAATCACAAAAATTTCGGCAAAATTGTTTTCCATGAGTAATACCAGCAAATAGATTTTTTTTTCCGAGATTTGTGTGCCACACTAGAGTAGCAGTTCCTGTCTTGGCAAAATATCAAATTCTGCCGCCTCCTCGCTGTTGCCTACAGTGTCGCTGCTCAGTCTCATCTCCTGTATCCGGGACAGAAGATAGCATTTGGTAGCTAGGGCGTAGACTGATCCCGGATCGTCGGATCACAGTTATTAAATGTGCAGGAACAATCCAATGAATGAGCAGGCTATGAAAGAAACAGACACTACGATTTAAGACACAATTACTACTCTCTCCGATCACAAATACGTATGGTTTTAGACATCGACACGGTCTCTAAACCATAATTTTTACCACTAATTTGTATTGCATATATTTATAAAGGATGCAGCTACCACACGGTATACCGTCAGAACCCACCCCCATCTAACGGGATAAGTAGTAGCCGTCCGATTAGATGAGATCGACGTCGACCAGACCATCATTCTAGCTAGGTGTTCCTTGCGCACAGGCATCCGAACGACACGCAGGCCCTGACAACCTCATTGGCCTCATCTCATGTGTGGTCCAACGACCTCGCCGACTTTCCTTTGCACACAGGGCCTCGGTGACCTTGCAAACCTCCTAAGGCGTGTGGCCTGATGACCTCCCTAACCTCTTCCAGAGCGCCCTTGGAGTCTTCTCATCCACCTTCTAAGTTCCTCGTGTGCCTATAGGGAAGCAAGTTTCATATTGAAGGTTTAGCTTCAAGCAAGTTTGCAGGGTGTGTCACAAGCTTCAAAAAGTTTCGGGCAAGTCTCATCCAGTTCCAGAAGAGATTCAGACAAGTTTCATCAAGTTTTAAAAGAGTTTCAAGCGAGTTTACATGGTGTTTCACCGAGTTTCAAAAAGTTTCAGACGAGTTTCATCAAGTTTAGAAGAGATTTAGAAAATTTACATAAGATTTCAGGCGAGTTTACATGGTGTTTCACCAAGTTTCAAAAAGTCTCATGAGAGTTGCATCAAGTTACATAAGAGATTTAAATTAGTTTTATAAAGTTTCAGGCGAGTTTACATGGTGTTACACCAAGTTTCAAAAAGTTTCAAGCGAATTTCAGAAGAAGTTCAAGCAAGTTTCAGGAAGTTTCGGGCGAGTTTACATGGCGTTTCACCAAGTTTCAAAAAGTTTCATGTGAGTTTCACCAAGTTTCAGAAGAGATTCAAACAAGTTTCATATGGAGTTTCAGGCGAATTTCATGTGAAAACTTCGTTTTTCAAGAGGTGTTCAAGTTTGAACCGAGTTTCACTGAATACCAGATAAGTATCAATTAAGTTTCGGTCCTGCTCGCTGCCCAGGTTCGCTCCCCTCCACCCACCTAATACACTGCTGGCCACACCCATGAGCGGGTGTTACGCCCGCCGAGGCAAGCCTAGTGACCGTGGTTGCGGCCGTAGCGCGGAGGACTTGTTGCATCACACGAGAAGCTTCTGGTTTGGGAATCGGGAGCTTGGGACGTCTGGCTTTGGAATTTGGAGTGCGATTGCGTGAAGTGGGGAGAGAGCAGCACGAGGAGAAGGCGAGGGAGATGCGAGACCATGCGATTGGAGTGTGATTGCACTGGTTGTTGCAAGCCACTAGTGATCCATCTGTTATTCACACCGAGAATCGAGATATCGAGGGGAATTGACTTTGCGCGAGAGGAACAAAAGGCCTATATGGAGCGTTGAACTCATAACCTATGTGGAGCGTTGAACTCATAAGATTTAACAGTAGCAAGCTATCTCGTTCTATTGCTAACAAACACTATAACGTTCTTTAGTATTTCTCATTTATGAAACCCAATAATATTATAATATTATAAAAATATTTTTCAAGACAAATCTACGTATATAATTTTCATCTATCCGATCTAAATATTCAAAAAGATATCGATAACCAAAGTTTCAAAATTTTGACCACACGTATCTCAAAACAACATTTATTTGTGACCGAATAGAGTATTAAAGAGTAGCTTGCCCCGAGACCAAATCACTTTTTTTCATTCATCCATCCATTCATAAACACGGTACGACTTACTTTCCAGGCAAAATCCCTGAGAACAGCATCTTGTTGTTTGTTGTTTGCTCCTACACGAACAATCGTCCATGAACACGAATCTCCAGGTGATCGCGGCCATTGCTCACGCGTCTGATGGATGCTCTAGAACCCGTTGTTCTGCCCGTTTTGAGATTTGCCTTGGTACTTGCTGCTGATGTCCTCGGCGATGAACTCCGCGTCCTCGAAGCTGCCGTAGATCCCTCTCCTCACCAACCCCGCGCAGTAGAGCCCCTTCTCCCCCTTCCAGTGCTCCGGGTACCTACGCCCCGCCATCCCGTCATCGCCGATCAGCCCGTCGTCGCTCTTAAAAAAATAGAAAAACAAAGAAGAAAAAAAACCATGAGGAATTTGTTGTTCATGCTAATTAAGATCACATGTGCGATGCTTGAAATTTCATAGCTTCCCGCGGAAACTAAACTGATTTGTGTGAAATTCCTACTTGAATCCGTATCCTAACATGTATACTTCCTGATTGGACATGTCTACTTAACTAGGATCGGCTAAAACTAGGCCAGAAAAATATCATACATGCATGTTGTTATATGTGACTAGACCTGTTAATAGCTGCCTGACCCGGCGGCCCAGTCCGAATCAGGCTTGGGCCTTGATTTCTGGCTCAAAAGTCCAAAAAGGCCGCTAAATACAATAAAAATAATAATACTTATATTTTATTTTTGAAATAAATTAAATATTGCTTTTTATTCCAAAAAATAATTTTTATTAGAAAATCATTTTTCGGGCCAGTTGAACTTGCCTGTTCGATGCCGGACTTTTTAGGCCCGGTGTTTGAACAATCTATATGTGCCTCCGTACTTGGAGGGCTGCTGCTGCTATTGGTGTATTAGCTAGCTAGCTAGGGAGCATGTACACTTTGAGGAAGCGTACTCGATCGGTACATGAAGTAGTCATGTTCCTGAAAGATGAGACCAGTTGAGTTTTGCTTCTCGGCAAAGCCTCACCTCCAATCTAGCTAAGGACACAACTTTTTTTTGCAAGGAATAGATGGATGCAACGCATGCATGCTTGTGTCGGTGTGAATCATGATGTAGCTAGGAGTATTTTATACAGCAGTGTGGCCCAAGTTGGTATGTGTGTTGATGTAGTAGTGTATGTGTACTAGCTACAGCTACATGGGGCAGCATGGGCTGGATGTGTACATGTGCAGGCACATAAATACCTTGAGCCACCGCCTGATTGTGCTCCGGTAACCGGTGGCGAAGACGATGGCGTCGAACGGGTACCGCCTGCCGTCGGCGAACTCCACGACGCTCCCGTGCACGCTCTTCATGGCCGGCAGGACCTGCACGACACATTCACATCACCCATCGTACGTACGTACGTACGTTCTGCTTGCGGCAAACATGTAAGCAGTCTGTTGTGCTAATGGGAAAAGAAGAGGGATTAGGAGTATATATTATGCTAATGATCTGACATGACAAAAAAGAAAATATGGTCTTCTTTTCCAACTGAAGACGAAGGAGATAGGCTCCCAAATAAGCCAGTCCCACGACTCGAACTCGCGTAGGGCGAGGGTACGTAACCGCCACTCATGGCCGTCCGGCCATATAAAAGAAAATTCTATGGTATCGATATTTAAGTATCGGATCTAGATCCATGACATGTAGCACCGGTGTCATTAAAAAAAATTCAAAGCCGTCGAACCTGAACCATATGCTTCACGGCGCCGATCTCTTTAGAAATGCAACATCATTTCAGCTGAACAGTGAGCTACTGTCGCAACAGTACATTGATAGGATGTGTTTAGCGTACGTACTGACCTGGATCTGGCCGGTCCTGATCTTGGTGTAGGTGCCAACGTCGACAACGGGGTAGGCAGGGGTTTGCAGCTTCATGGAGAAGGGCCCGATGGCCGGCCGCCGGAGGCCGTACCTGGAGGTGTCCCCGAACACGAGGCCGCACATGAGCAGCACGAGCCTGTCAATCATCCACACCGGCAGGTACCTCGACAGCGTCATCGCCACGTTCCAGATCTCCTTGGTCACGAGATGAAGCTGCAGCCACGACAATGCAATTTTAGTCAATCAATCAACCAATCAACGAGCTAATCAACGAGCTAGAGAGAATATGGATGTTGATACTATCCGGCTGATTAATTAGCAGGTCAATCAATCAATGCGTTTTTAATTGTTGTTGGGAAAGAAAATCGGGTGCAACCGTGACGTGGACGATGATGGATATTTTCTAAGGCTATCTAGTAATAGGGACTGTCTGTCCCTCGTTCAACTGTTTTTCGATGAAATCATTCAGATTTTGCAGCAATTGGATCTTCATCCAATACTTCAGATTTCTCTCTCAAATCCTATACAAACAATCTTCCTCAACCTTCTTCTCCATATCCTCCTGTGCTCCCCCCAAAACCTCCACACAGCCCCTGCTCCTCCCGTGCTCCCCTACCGCCACCTTCTTCCCCGTCTCTGATGGCTACCGCCGCCGGATCCGCCATCGCCACCCCCGCAGTCCCTGCTCTCCACATCATCTTTCTCCCCCGCCGCCCCTACTCCTCCCGTGCTCCCCCGCCGTCCCTACTCCTCCACATCATCTTTCTCCCTCGCCGCCCCTGCTCCTCCCGTGCTCCCCCGCCGCCACCTTCTTCCCCGTCTTTAGCGACTACCGTCACCAGATCCGCCATTGCCACCCCGCCTCCCAATTTCTAATTGATTCCAGTGCTCCCCCGCCGACCTCCACCACCCACCTCCAACCCGCGGCCGGCTGCACCATAGTCGCCTCGCCACCGCCGCCCACCGTCGTGCCTCCGCCTCCTCTCCCTCTATAGCAGGGCCGGTGAACCCAAAACCTAATCCAGCGAAACCCACCGCCCTCTTCCTCACCTGCGTTCGGCGGCGCCACCGCCACCCTTAGCTGGAGAAGATGAACCCACCGGCTTCAACACGAATCTCAAGCGCATCACAAGGTCAGAAATTCGACTAATTTCAAAAAAAAACTTTGTGCGACAGTTTTTTAGCACTTTTGTTTTTTATTTTGAGAAAAGAAGAAATAGAAAAAGAAAAAAAATATGGCAGGACCCACCGGTTGGTGTAAGAGGAGAGAGAGAATAAGGCTGTTGACGTACATACTAGGTTTCAAAGTAAGAGGTGATGTGTCGCGTCGATCGATCGGGTAGGTCATAAATGAACCAGCAATATCGTATCGTTTGGTGCCATGTTCATGGATGTACCGGCCGATTTGCCGAGACAAAGGAATAGTCGTTAGGTATGCACTACCTACGACCACATGGGCGTGTGGTGGCCTCTAACCCTCCGTACAGCCCGGCGGTGACGAAATTCTAGTTCTAGCACCCCACTGACAACAATCATGGCACGCTTACGTTCCGGCGACGGCGGGACGTCAGGCATCAGGCATGACCGCATGAGCCTCCGCGCGGGTCCACCTCCCGCGCCCGGTGCGCCATGAGTGACCACGCGAGCCTAATCAGATCCTATGCTGTCACTCTCATTAATTAATCCGCTACGGTTACTGATTATTACTAATTAATTCCCTACTACCTTGTTGTGTGCACGAGATTTGAGACTACTATTCTGTGGTTCCAAGATGGATTAATAAAGAAGGTGCTATGTTGCGATTATCTCGCATCTGGCTATGCGTCACACACACACGTGGGCAAGCAACGCACACAAGAAAAGGATCCAAAGATATATATACAGGCAGCTAACTGTGGCAAGGCCCTACAAGCTGTGTCTAACTGTCTATTGCAGATTTGCGGTGGGTGCAGTAAATTTTGTGTGCCAACCATGTTTGTCTTCTAGCACTCTGTACGAACTGCAAAATAGGAATCGCAGAAATTTTATAGGAATTTCGTATAAGAAAGTTTAATCATAATTGTAATTTTTTTTTACGTTCGGGATTTTTCTTCATCCGATCCATATTATAGAAGAAAACGTCTTTATCTCATGAGGACGACCACGGAGCCAAGATTTGAACAGTGGCGGTGAGCCTATAGACCCCCTCTCGCCACCGAGCCCCAGGTTCACCCTCAAATAAACCCCTCACCCACACACCCACCCACCCGGGTGAGACACCTAGCCGAGTCAAGGACTCAAGCCTGAGTGGGCTGCATAACAACACCACAGCTAACTAAATGAGCAAGCTCACTTCCTCCATAATTGTAAATTTTGTGTGCCAACTTCTAGCACTATGTTTATCTTCTAGCACTCGGTACAAACTGCAAAATAGGAATCGCGGGAATTTTATAGAAATTTCATGTAAGATAGTTCAATCATAATCGGAACATGATAAAACTTCCCGCGTTCAGTGTTATTAAATAGGTAAGGTGATTCGTCCTCTCGGTGCTCCTGTGGACTCGTCGCCGTCTCGTCAAAGGTCAATATTTGTCAAGGTGCAGTGTTACTAAATAGGTAAGGTACCTAGGATATACCATCTCTCATTCTCTTCCATGTGCCGGCGACGTCCGACATGCCGCCGCTAGGGGACATTGATTACTGTAAAGGGTTAATCACAACTCACAAGGTACTTACAAAATGATAAAATAAGTTTATGTACAATAAGTTTATATTAGCTGTCTATAACTTCTGTCACGTAGGATTTAAACTAATGTGGATGAAAGAGAATAAAGAGAGAGAAATATATTATCTACAATGTTGTAGCCGACTGTAGCACCAAAACCAAGAAATCATTAAAAGATTATATGTTGTCTACAATTCTGTAGCCGACTATATCACCATAATCCATTGTATGAGCTGTCTTTAGGTGACATGAAAAGTTGCTATAAACAGCAGCTGTCTGTACCATTACACATACCCTAAAATAGTAACAGTTTTTTTTCTTCCATTTAATTCTTATTCTCTGTTTGTGTGGTACAGCCTGCTTTTTTGTCTTTAGTCTTGTCTTAATTATAATTTTAGTGCCCTATCTTAATTAGTAGTACTAGCAGAATCTAGCTAAAAATGGATCGACAAATTGCGACTAAAGAGACAGGCAGACCCCACATGAAGCACATCGATCTCTCCCTGCCTCCCAGTAATGGATAGATAATCTTGCTCGGCGTACTGTTCTGTTGCTAAAAACGTGACTAATTACAAGTAATCTTGCTCTAATTTTATCTAATATACTAGTACTAGTAAGCACTCTGATACTGATCGTGAACTTTTTAAAACTACGATGGTTAGAAAGTAAGCACCCTGCCTCCCACTAATGGAGGCGCCGAGGGAGGAGAGAGGGAGGCGGCGGCGTGGGTAGTAGATCTGGCGGGGGAGAGAGGAGGCAACGGCAGAACCAATCGAGGGAGGGGGAGGGGGAGGGTGAGGGAGGAGGTGGGCGTCGGGGGAGGAGGGAGTCGGAAAGGAGGTGGGCGGGTGAGGGAGGGGGGTGTTGAGCTAATCTTGTGCGTGTGTGTTGGCCGAAATTCACTCACGTGAATTGGTTTGGAACAAAACAATCACGTGGATTGAAATCCTGATTGATTGAGTAGATTGATAGCATTCCTTTCTTGCATATTTCCTTCCTGGTGCCTTGACTCTCGGCAGGAGGAATCGGCATGTAATTGTTCCTTTCCATTTATACTCTTTTCTTCAGCAATTGAAATAGAAACCAGAAAAGCTGCTAAGACAATTGGAGCGGCACAAAATCCTGACGTGTTTTTTTAATTGCCGAGTGCTGGTCTTTCCAAAATAGTGTTCATGTGTGTGTTCTCTCAGTGTTCTTCGTGCTAAGTTGAGAACCTGTTTGGTACAGCTCTAGATTTTTATTTTTTAGATTCTACTCCTAAATATCCAAAAATCTACTCTTCTGATAATCTGGAACTGTCAGAGGAAAGTGTTTGGCTAATAGGTTGGCTCTGGATTCGAGAATAAGAGAATTGTATGCAAAATGCCTATACTACCCATGAGTTTGGCACATGTATATTGTTTTGTACATATTACTAGCTTATTTACTGCCATGAAAGCCTCCAGATTATTGCATGCTGCTGAATCGAGTAACTGCGAGTTAAGTGCACCCGAAATGTCGGTCATATTCTCATCTCCACCTTCTGTTTGTTTAGATGGATGTTCAGATGTTGAAGAGGTCTCATCCATGGCTACACTTGATTCGTCACGCAATTGGGTTTGCCTGCCTCCAGATACATCCAGGTTGCAGTCATTACCTTTAAATGCAGAGAGGGAATTAGATGCGTCTTTGCTTCCTGAAGCCATGTGCCCTTGTATGTACTGGTTCGCTAATCGTTCTTCAAGCTCTTTGATACGCTTTTCATAGGACAAGCATTGATCCTGCTTTGCCGTGAGCATTGACTGAAGTTGACTAGCATACTCGTCCTTTGCAGAAAGTGCCTCCGCTGTTTTTTCCCTCGCATTTTTCAATACATTATCAATTTGCCCTTCATCAATAGATTCATATCCATATTCAGCACCAAAAGTGCTCAGAACTGCAATTGCAGAAGCAAGTTCTGCTTTTAATCTGGCATTCTCCACTTCTAGCTTGCTTGTTCCTGCAATATCTACAGTATCACAGCCCCCCAAAAAATCCTAGAAGTCCATTTTATCATCAGTATTCAGATGGTTTTGTTCAGATTTACTCAAATTTCCACTGGTACTAGAATTGCTCAATGAAGGCTTAGGTAGCTGTGATCTCTCAGATTTCAGAAAAAGACCCCACCAAAGACTGGGGAGCAAGCTTTTCCACATCATCAACATCCATCGGAAGTAGATCACAATCAAACGCAGCAACTTTTACATCACATTGGCTCGGAGAATCAAAAAGTCCCATGGAACCCATGATATCTTCTGGAATGTACTTACTCCATGTCCTAAAGAAGACCTCTCATCTTCTTATCTCAGCTTCACGCTCTGTTGCTAGTTTTTCAGCACCCTTCGTCACGAGCGACGACTTCACCACCGCATGTCGCTCGTCGCTTCCTTCCGCGTACCGATATCGGCTTCAGGCAAGCGGTCCAATCGCGGCACCGACATCCAGAGGAGGAGGCGGCAGCGGCCGGGTAGGCACAAATCTGGAGAAGAGGGGTCTACGACTACGAGGGGACCGCCCCAATTCGCTCTACGCGTCGCGGCCGCGGGAATTTTGTCCCCATTTCGCACAGCTGAGAGGGAGCGGGAGGCGCCAGAGAGGAGCGGAGGGAGATGCGGGAGGAGGTGAGGAGCTCGTCGGGGGCGGCGGGCGAGCCGCCACTTGCCGTCGCCCGGTCGTCGTCGCCGCTGCCCCTGCCGGTCGCCAGGTACGGTTGCGGTCTCGCCTCGGGTCCCTTCTTTTGGTGGTAGATTCGCCGTTGCTGTGCGCCGCTTGGTCGGCGAATCGGGCTCTCTCGATGCTTGGATTGGTCGTGCGACATGGGATAGGATGAGGGCTTGAGGGGAATACGGTGTTGGAGGAGCCGCACAGGAGAGGCGCAGGTGCGAATGGGTACGCGCTGCCGTTCTGCGCTCGGGGTAGGGGAGAGGGCGAGAGCTAACTGAATGGTAATTGCGGGTAAATACATCAAATTTTAAGGGTACTTTCGTTTCTGAAGGCTGGATTCTCATGAAAATTTACGGGAAGATTGTTTCTTGTTGTTAGTTTATTTTTGAGACAGCTCATCGTGAGAAGTAGAATCTGGTGGTTTTGAGAATCGGAGTGTTTGGCACGGCTCCACGAGATTCAAACGAGAAGTTGAGAGTAGAAACTGTACCAAACAGGGGGTAGCTAGCGCTAGGGTTTTGGGGGGCTTTTATTCGGTGGCAAACAACGGATAATTTACCCCTAACTTCGAGGGTAAATACGAAATAGGGGCTACGGGAAGCTACGAAAGTTCCCCACGGGTGACTTTCGGCTTCCGCACATTGTAACATGAAGTGGCTTCGGGGGGAAACGGGGAAGAAAAGCTTGGCGTTTAGAACGACTTCGGCTTCAGCTTCGGCTTTTTCAAACGAAAAGCCGAAATCATTCCAAACAGACCCTAAAAGGGTTCAGCTGTCGTCACGTAAATGAACGGCTCAGATCAAACCTAAGGCGGGGATAAGGCCATGTACAAAAGTACTCGATCGGAGGCATCCATTCGGCATCCAACGGCCGTACGCAGAGCGGGCGGTAGAGCCCTTGATACGTTTCCCGGAGGAAACATGCAAAACTCACACGAACCGTGCATGCAATGGAACCATGCCGGCCGGACGCCACTTGCGGTGGAACGGCCCTTCTCCCTATGACGTGTGGGACCAGCATGCTTGTGCAAACCTTGGGCCCGCACGCACACATGCGCGAGCACGCAGGCAAGAAGGGCACACGGATGGGAAGGGGGTCGATGGCACACGTACAGAAAAGGGAATCAAAGCGTGAGCTAGCTAGGAGGCACTGACCTCGCTGCGGACGACGATGGAGGTGGCGGCGCCGGCCTCGGCGAGGTCGTAGGCGATCTCCATGCCGGAGTTGCCGCACCCGACGACGAGCACGGCCTTCCCCTCCAGCCCCTCCGGCATCCTGTACTCGCTAGCGTGCATCACCTTCCCGGGGAACCCCTCCAGCCCGGGAACCTCCGGCACCACCTTCTCGTCGTTCTCCCCGGCGGCGACCACGAGGTGCCTCGCCGCGTACCGCTCCGTCTCGCCGTTGACGAGGTCGATGGCCTCGACCTCCCACCGCCCCCGCTCCTCGTCGAACCGCGCGGCGCGGACCTCGCGGCGGAGCCGCGCGCGGACGCCGAAGCGTGCCGCGTAGCCGTCGAGGTAGCGCACGAAGTCGTCGCGGGGCAGGTAGATGGGCGCGGCGTCGCCGTGCGGCGCGTGCGGCAGCGCGCAGTACTGCTTGGCGAGGTGTAGGCAGACGCGGTCGTAGGTGCGATTCCGCCACAGCGAGCCCACGCAGTCGTCGCGCTCCAGGACGAGGCTCCTCACCCCGCGCAGCGACAGGCACGCCGCCGCAGCCAGCCCCGACGGCCCCGCCCCCACGATGATCACCTCCTCCTCATGCTCCTCCCCCCGCCTCTCCCCCTCCAACGCCGCCACCGCCATTGCCGTCTCTCGGAGCGAAGTGAAGAGAGAGAGAGAGAGGAGTAGAAGCGAAGTGATGGACTTTTTGGAGCTTTATACGGGGGTTGGGGAGGCAGCCGGCGGGTGGAGTAGCGTGGAAGGGTCCTCGCGGCGGTGGTGGGGCCCACCGGGCAGACAGAGGGGCTTGCTTTGCTGGGTTGGATTTTCTGTCGGCGGGAATTTACCCAGGTGGCAACGCATCGGGTGGGGCGGGTGTCTGTTTGGATACACCTGCTGTGTCGTGCAGGCTACTCGCCAGGGTGCCCAACGCTGGATCGGGATAGAACGACGCCAAAGATGGACGCTACCGGGCGAGGCTAGACAGGACCGGTTTATGTAGATTCTTCATCTATTCAGTAGTCTATATAAAATGAATCTTAATTATTGTATTATAATTTTACAGAAAAGCAATAAAGAGAAGTCAGAAATCCTCTTTATCTTTATGTTCAATCTATTATTATGTTCTTGTATTCTTGCATTGTTCTAAGCGATTATATACTTGTCTACGAGGTAATCGATCGGACTGGACTCGCAAGCGACGATTACAAAACACGTTATCAGCACGACTACGCTCTCTGGTCTGCACGGATTTAAAATGTAATCGTCAAGAACGACGTTTGTGGATCGAATTGTTCTCTAGATCGCTTTCAATTCCACAGTTGTTACTTTCTAGATTGTTTTATCCTACGGTGCAAATCCACTCTAATCTACCACAAGCCTACTTGAAGTCGCCGGCACAATGTCGATCGGTGGATTGCACGAAAGAGCAGATGTCGATTGCACCGTGGATTGTAGATTGCAAATCTATTCTAATCTACAGCGAGCCAATTTGAAGTCGCCAACCAAGCTGGTCGGTAGATTGCATGAAAGAGAGGATGTGGATTGCACTGTAGATCGATGCATGAACAATGAACAGTGAATATCGATGCATAAACAGTAAAAAAAAAGGTGACGAGCCTCGCGACGACTCGCCTCACCGCCTCAGATGGTCAGCCAGATCACACGGCCACAAGCCGCGCTTTTGGGTTTTGGCCGGTGGTCGCTACGCCACATGGCCACCACGCAAGCCGCCCGGCCGCACCTCCTCGACCGACGCAATGCCAGACGCTACCACCGGCCAAGAACCGCCGGGTCGATACGCCGCCTAATGCAAAGAAAGAAAAAGGGGATGGCGCTAGCCTCGCTGGCAGCGAGTCGATTAACATCGCCGACCTCGCCAGTGCTCGGCCGACGACGCCCACTGACCCATGAAGTCGGCTCCAAGCCGCCCAAAGCAAAGAAAGAAAAAGGGGGGATGGCGCCGGCCCCTACACGAGCGAGCTGCCGTCGGCCCAACACCGCCGACCTCGCCGTGCTCGAAGCCAACGCGCACCCCTACACGGTTCTGGCACAGGCCGCATGTGCACTACCAGATACAAGACGCACCCACCACCGCCTCCAAGATAGGCGATAATGCCACATATACAGCCTCGCGACGCCGCCGCCATCAAGACGAAGCTCCTCCGCGCTCGCCGCCAGAGGCCGACGCCGCCCACCGCGATGCCCACGACGCCAAGATGGGCACAATGCGCCGCCACCCAGCCCCGTATGGTCGCCGGTCTCGCATGCCTCCGGTAACAGCCTCGTATGGCCGTCGGCCCCGCACGAAGGCCACGCTAGCATGCGACGCCGATGCCACCTGCATGCTCCCAGCCATTGCATCGCACCTCCGGCCCCGCACGGCCACCGCACCACACCTCACCGGATCCCGCGCAGCCGCGCCTCCCGCACAAGTGTTGTCGCCTCCGTCCTCACACAACCGCGCAAGCCCCGGGTCGCACCACCACGCCGACTGGCCGCTGCCCAACAGGCCGAGGCACACCCACGACACCCAAAGAAGCGGCACGGCTCAAGCCTCGTCGCCTGACATGCCAGCAGACCGGAGCATTCACACGCGCCACTGGCTCCGACCGCCCTTCATGAGTTGCTGGCTCCCGGCCATCCGCACACGCCGTCGGCTCGAACACCAAGGCCGCTCCACACATTTCACACGGGCCAGCTGGTGCAGCCACCGCCGACTTATAAATATGGGTAGGGAATCCCTAACCCCACCCACTTCTTTGACCCGACCAAGAGAAGAAGGCCGTATGGGCCTAAATGTGACCACGGAAGAATCTATGAATAAGACAACGGTCAATGTCGACATTTATTTTGTAAAAAAAATTGCCACAATCATCGATCTTGATCCAGAGCCTGCATCGCTCGCTGAATGTAAGAAAAGATCAGATTGGAAAGATTGGAAGAAGGCAATAGAAACTAAATTATCATATCTAAATAAAAGAGATGTGTTTGGGCCTCTAAACCACACGCCTCCTCATGTGCACCCCGTAGGGCATAAGTAAGTATTTGTTCAAAAGAGAAATAAAAATAAGCAAGGCTCGTTGCACAAGGTTTCACTCAACGTCTAGGAGTTGATTTTGAAGAAACATATTCCCCGGTCATGGGTGGAACTACCTTTAGATATTTAATCTCAATAGCAGTAAACTTGAATTTGGAAATGAAATTGATAGATGTGGTAACTGCATACCTTTATAAAAATTTGGATTCAGATATTTATACGAAGGTACCTGAATGTATCCCTGTCCCGAACCAAGACAGAGCAAATAGAAATCTGTACAGTGTGAAACTCAGAAAATCACTGTATGGACTTAAGCAATCAGGCAAGATGTGGTATAATCACTTGAAGCCCCTTTTTATGCAAGAAAGGCTATACGAACAATGAGAATTGTTCCTGTGTATTTATACGACGATCCTAAATGGATTTTGTATAATCTCAGTGTATGAAGATGATCGAAATATTATCGGAACCTTAGAAGAAATTAAGAAAACAAGCTCTTACCTGGAGTCAGAGTTCGAAATGAAAAATTTGGGTAAAACCAAATATTACCTAGGCTTGTAACTTGAGCAAGCCCCTGAAGGGATATTAGTGCATCAGTCAGTCTACACTCAAAAGGTATTAGAAAAGTTCGGCTTTGAAAAGGCATACCCTTCGAAAGTGCCAATGGTCAGGAGATCTTTGCAGTAAGACTAGGATCCGTACAGACCTAGAAAAGAGGGGGAGGAAGTCCTGAGACCGGAATTCCCGTACTTGAGTGCAGTAGGATCACTCATGTATTTAGCAAACTGTACTAGACCATACATCGCATTTGCTGTGAACATATTAGTAAGGTATAGCGCAGAACCTACCAAAAGACATTGGCATGGACAAAGGATATCTTCTGATACCTCCAAGGAAGCAAAGAACTTGGTCTGTTCTACAGAAAGAACCAAGACCTAAATATGACTAGCTATGCAGATATCCAGTACCTATCGAACCCGCATACAACTAAGTCGCAAACAAGTTATGTATCCCTATGTGGTGGAACTGTAATTTCATAGAAATCATCTAAGAAAAATCTTGTATAAACTTCGACGAACCACTCAGAAATCATAGCACTATACGAGGCCTCACGAGAATGTTCTTGGCTTCGGCGGATGATTCACCACATCCAACAGTCGTGTGGATTGAATATAGCGTAAACCCCCATTATTATCTGTGAAGATAATGCAGCTTGTGTTGCACAAATGCAGATGGGTTATGTGAAAACTTAACTCACAAAGTATATCAACCCCAAGTTCTTCTATGCTCATGAATTGCAAAAGATGGACGAAATTAAAGTAGTGCATACTAAGTCATGTGAAAATCTAGCAGATTTATGCACTAAGTCATTTCTAGCATCTAGCTTTGAAAGATGCATACGTGAAATGGGAATGATGAGAATCAGAGAAGTGCAGAATTCAGGGGGAGAATCTTCACAAACTCATTATTGAAACTTGATCACGAAGATCGATTACCCAAAGAATAAATCCTGAAGATTAAATGAAATTGGGTGGATTGTACTCTTTTTTCCCTTGACGAGTTTTTTCTAAAGTTTATCAGCTAAGGTTTTTAATGAGACAATTCGTGCAGCACAGTAAAACGTGTTTTATGTACTCTTTATCTAAAGTTTTTCCACTGGGTTTTTATAGAGTTTTGATGAGATATGAACATGATCGATGAGCGTCGAAGGGAGAGTATTAAGAAACCGGGCCTAGGCTAGGCAGACCTGGCCCATGGTTGGCTCTTTATCCATCCAGTAGCCTATATAACGGGGGGACCCCAACCATTGTACTACAGTTTTACAGAAGAGCAATAAAGAAAAGGCAGAAGTCCCTTCTATCTCTGTGTTCAATCTACTATTTTGTTTTTGTGTTTTTGCATTGTTCTAAGCGATTCTACACTTGTCTACGAGGTAATCGATCAAACCAGACTCGCCAGCGACGGTTACTCAACAGCTAGAACGAAGTGTGTGAGTTGGATTCAACTTTAGGACTTTATTAATGGTCAAATTGGCTACACGACATAACAATTTTGTGGCGTTAGCTATGAGACATCTAAATTTTGTGTCTTTATCGAAACACACTACAAAAATATGTGTCTTTACTGTTGGACACCGAGGCCAATATAATATTATTTCTGGGTTGAAGAGGAGAGAGAAAGCAAGTGAAAAGTCTATTTTGCCTTTTTGGTCTCCTTCCTTCTTTCATATTCCTTGGCGGTGTCGCTCCTCGTTCTCGCCATCATCGCTGTCGTCGCCGCCTCCTATCCTCGCTAGCACCGCTCCCTGTCCTCTCCATCGCCGCTGTCTCCTCCACATCCTTGCCATCACCACCACCTAACCATCTTTGCCAGCTCCGCTCTCCATCCACGCCATCATCGCTGTCGTCGCCGCCTCCCGTCCTCGCCACCACTACCGCCTCCTCCCCATCCTCACTGTTACCATTGCCTCCTCATCTTCACCAGTGCTGCTCCCCGTCCTCGCCATCACCGTTGCCGCCGCTGCCTCCCATCCTCGCCAGTGCCGCTTCGGGTCCTCTCTATCCTCGTCGTCATTGTCGCCTCCCGTCCTCGCCATCACTGTCGCCTCCTCCTTTTCGCCAACGACGCCGCCTCCTCATCTTCGCCAGCGACGCTACCTCCTCGTCATCAGCGCCTTCACCACCTCCTCCTCCACATCCTCGCCGTCACGACGGTTGTGGTGACACAGTCCCTTTTTTAGAACCGAGACGAGCAGAGGAGGCGCTAAGGATGCCGACGGCGATGCTCTTTTTTTTGTCTTCCTCCGTTCTGTTTGTGAAGAATGAAGGAAAAAAGAAGAGGAGCATTGAGGTCATTTTGAACTGTTTCTCTCTTCAAACCAGCCAATATATTACTTTAATGGATTTAGTATCCCACAGCAAAGAGACATATTTTTATTGCGTCTTTCGGTAAAAATATGAAATTTAGATGCCCCCGTAGCTAACGTCATAAAATCGTAGTATCACGGGTACCCAAAAACTGCGTCCGGATACAACGATGCGAAAGATGGACGCTAGAAGTGCTAGATATGCTGATGAGTATGGATATACATATATGAGTTTGAAGCTTGCTGTCTCAGAGATGTGGGCTGAATTCTACTTTTGGACTTCATTTATTTTACCTGAAAGCTAGCGTGCTGGAAATTGGCTGTGGTCACAAACCATGAATTCAAATGGTTGTTCGATAGATGTGATCCAGCACGCCCGGCCCTGACACGTATAGAAAATGTGTATCTCATGAATCGCCCGACTCTGGTAGTAATTAAGAACGGAGAATCGACCTAAATCCAAATGGTCGAATATCAATGATGTATTATCCGGGCTTGCCTTGGGAATTTTAGACCTATTTGGCCTCTAGCGCTCCGTAATTCCTAAACTAATTCCGTTAGCTCTAAAATTCCAGTTTTAAGCCCCTGAGATCGCGTCTTTGCCGTCGAATAGAGAAGAACTCACGTGCTGCCATCGGGAACAGTAGCACCTAGTTGTCGCCATCGCCACGACAAAGACCTAACGTCTTTGCGGCTCGGCACGACAAAGACAGAAGGTGTTGCCCTCCCCACAAAGCACCTACACTAACGCGCCGCAGTTCTGTTTTTTTCCCTATTTTTTCTTTTTTTTTTCTTTTTTTCACTCTTCTGTGGCGGGGCGGACGGCACGCGCCATCACAAGACGGAAATCGTGGCGAGTCTTCTTGGTGGGGAGGCGAAGACCTTCTTCAGCCGCCATGCCGAGCCTTGAGATGTTAGGTGTTGTTGTGGTGGTGGCAACAACTAGGTGTCATTGTCCCCAATGGTAGCACGTGAGTTGCTGCCGTCCCCGATGGCAGCCACGATCCTAGAGGGCCAAAAATAGAATTTCGGAGCTAACGGAGCTAATTTAGGAATTACGGAACGCTAGGAGGCCAAATAGGTCCATAAGCAAGCCTAAGAATTTCCCAAAAAATAGATCCTTCTATCGCGAAAGATTCCTACTAAACTTCCACATTTCAAACTAGCCTCTTGAGTGATGTCTAGCTTGTCCCAAGTGTTGTAAAATTAGCGGTTTTAGCAAATATTCAGAAATTATTCCAGCATTAATTATGATAATTAAAGCATATTTTCAGCAGCATATAAAAGACATAAATGACATATAAACATGTAATCTCCACTCGTGTCAATTAAACATGATAATATACTAAAAAGATGGGACTTGAAAACAATAAAATTAGCATAATGCTCAGATTTAAATGTTTATATTTGCTCTCAGATGTCAGGCTGCTCAAGACTAAATCTTGGCTTCCTTGCCACATTTGTCTATACTCTTCACTAATTAGATATGACAACAATAAATCAGACTTGGAGCTCAAATGAATGTTTTACTAATATGTCAAGAATTATCTCATAAATAGCAATTTATGCTTTTAGGCAGCAAATGATCAATTATGTCATAGTCAAAAATGAAATCACATTAACATCACTTAAGCCTTTTGGCTAACAGAAGATAAACCATCTCACAGTGCAAAACTGAGATTACAACTTTTAATGCTTTCGGCTAACAGAGAAACAGAAGTACCACAGAGCACAACTCAATCAAATTCAGTAGCACAAATGCAACCGAATCACTGAAAGTAACAGAACCGAAATGCTAGAGATGAACCAACAACAGTTATCTCAAGTCAGATCTAGTTATCAATCCAATTTCATATATGACAATTATTCTTCGTTGAGCATGAACCGATCCCCACAACATCACTAAGCAAAGTCTCAGCAAACTCACGATGCGGATGTCAGTTAATGCTACCGAGTCGAAACTGGGCAAGGCACGCCGAATGCCCTGATTCAGAAAACCAATCACCCCACTGTGCCGCGAAGAACGGACAAAGTTGTCAGAGATACAATGCCAATTCACAAACTGGGACACACCAATTTGTGAAGTTGAGGTATAGAGAATGACACTTAAGAATCACGCTAAGGTGCACTGGCCAAATGCACCCAAAGAGCAGAAATCACCAAACCAAAGCATCCTTCCACTCCCAGATCAAACCAGAGTCGGTCGAGTCTAAGTTCCAACAGCGTAAGTCCCAAATCCCCTGACCGCAACCTCAATAGAGAAGATGGCGCAAGAGAAGAACCAGGGTGTGCAAGGAGGAGGATTCAATCCTCACTACCGACGGTGCCGGGTCCAACCACGGCGGTGCAACAACTCCCAAAGCCCCAAAACTGAAGCCAAATTGGAAGAGAAGGAGAACCAAAAGGGGAAAATAGCTCACTGGTTTTCAGGCGAAGAAAAAAGAACAATGGAGCCGCCTTTAAGAAGAGGAGGAGGAGAGGAGCCACGCGGCTGCAGCCAACAACTGGTGCCTGAAGTGCCAGAGCCGCCAGCGCCTCCTACGCTGCTGTCGCTCGCAAAGGAGCCACCCAGGCCACACGCGCTCGAGCGATACGGTTGGAGACTCAATATGCAACCTTATCTCCTTTGTTCTCTCACCGACAGGTGGGTGTCGGGACCCAAAAATGCAATTCTAGACCCTCTGTGTATACTGCACTAGTCCAGAATCACGCTAATGCACACAATGGCAACATCGATGAAATATTATTTTCATATACAAAGACGACTAATAAATAGGCAAATAACAATAATTATTAGAGTAATGACCTTAAGGTCAAAGCTTACATTTAATGCCTCAGAAGGTGAATAGCTCAATTAAGCTGCAGCGGAAGGTAACGGAATAACTTCAGTGAAGTCCATCCATATGCCCACAGGCAATCGGCTGGGGTAGCATGACCTAGTTCTCCACGATGCTTGAAGTAGACATTGTTTACCGACGATTCCTCCACTTCTATTGATTAATTATAGCAAGCATGAGTACACAACCGTACTCGCAAGTCATACCACATAATGTAATGTATACATGATGGCTTATTCCAAAGAAAATGCCTTCTATGGTTATTTTGCATAAAAGCAACATTTGCAATTGAATACAAATAATATATTGAAAACATAACTCAAAACAAATAAACAATAATAATTTTAACAATTGTTTCACAAAGGACACAAAGCATGATCAAATTGTTTTCACACAGCCACGTGAATTAAATCACCCAGATGTCCCTTCCCAATTGTTTTATGAAAATCTACCCTTCGTGTGAAATCCCCGAGTATGTCCATGACCGCATATACGGCTATTCGAATAGATTGATTAACACTCTATAGAGGTTGTACACTTTACCTACAAGATGCAACCAACTTGTATGGAGCTGATCACAACAAAACCTTTAGGAAACTTCATCTCAAACATTGACACTCCCGATGTGTTTTACTAACGGAAACAACCCACTAAGAAAGTTAGTCCGACGTACACCGTTAGACAGGGAAGCGGCGAACCGTCCCATGATGTGATCTACCTAGTAGCCCACACCTCCACCCATCACTGACCACATAACCTACAACCTGAGTAATCAATGTCGAGACTCCATAACTTACTAAGTTAGGCCCGTCTTATCAGGCATGTGGTTGTACGGAAGGCCTAGCTCAATGGCGCACAAAGTTAAGTCCTTAATTGACCGAGGCAAGACTTCCAAATTTTAACTACGCCACAAAGATTTTCGTTTCCATTCACAAAGCTCCACCATATCACCTAATATCCACCATTTGCCTTAGTCTAAATCCTTTCTCACCCAGTTGGTTAAGTGCAACACATGCTATCACAAAGTAATAATACACAACACACAGTTTTACACAAAATTCCATAGTTACTTAGTCAAATTTATAATTGCAACTCAAATGATATGTATGACTCGTACCATGGCTAAGCAATCCACTCGTATCTAACCAACCCACGTTGGTGCTATGATAATACAAACTAAATAATGAACCAATCTAGGGTGGCAAAAGATCATGACATAACAATAGACAATGTGGATATAAACAAATAGGATTAATAACTAAACCCAAAAGCATTTAAATAAATACTTAAAGTAAACGCAATAATTTGAATCAAAGTACTTTTAGAAAACTGGGTTCAATATGATCAAAGGTATAACTTGCCTTGTTATAGCAATGATGATCTTATTTATCTTTGATCTTCTACTTCCTTAAACTTCAGTTACTTCGGACGATTCCACGACTTCAACGTCTAACGGAAAAGAAAGTGCAAAAATAAATAAAATTCAAAAAGACAAATCAAATAAAATCCAAATTGAAATTGAACGGTACTGGAAGGTAGATATTGAATTTAGAAATTTGAATGAGTTCAATCGGAGTTTGTATGAGAAAGACCAAGCTCTCGAAAGATTGAAATTCACATGAAATGATGAAAAAGAAAAGGGAGAGAGAAACTGGCAAGTGGGGTCCACAGAATATTCTCATAATATTCTATTCCAAAAATATTAGAAAATAGCTGAGTGTATGGCATGTGGGACCTACTGATATTTATGAATTTCCAGAATTAAAATCATTCCAGAAATAAGGTAGAGAGAGCGATATGTGGGACCAATAAGATAAAATGATTTTTCAAGAATTAAATTATTTCCCGAAAATAGGATTAGGGGTTGACATATGGGTCATTGGTCTATGGACCAGATCCACAGAGATATGCTAGTCCACGATGGATCATGCTCATGAACTAGGGTTGACCAAAGGTTTGACTGACATGCGATTTTTAATTGGGAGGATGACATGTGGATCCACTTCACAGAGATACATAGAGCAAAGAGAGGAAGCAACCAGAGAGGTCTTCGCTGGATTGGAAAATTTTGCATGCTCAATGTCGAGAGAAAAATAGAAAGAGATATATACTCTTGGCCCCACAAGTAAGAGAGGAAAAAGGAAAGCTAGCAGAGAGCATGCGTTGGAAAATAAGTCTGCATGCATTGTCTAGAGAGGATGCAGGGGCGTCGGCCTGGTTGCATGCGCATGGGATTGGTAGCCATGAGATGACAATTATTTGGCAAAGAGTAATGAATTAATAGAGGAAATTAAAGGTGTAGAAAGAATCAGAGAGAGACACGCAGGCACATAGTATATGAATGACAACATAGACAACAGAATGAAGCAACAGTACAGAGCTGTTCAGCGGATTCTTGCGCATGGGGTGGACGGCGGACAGAGGCAAACCAATTTCGGCGAACGGGCAAAACGGAACAGTGACGACGAGGCAGAGGTGATGACACGGTCCAGACATTGCGAAACAGCACCATGCGCTGACAGCGAGGCGAAGAACGACAATGGCGGCGGCCTCACAGGCGCGTACCACTTTGGGCGTTGCTCCGCGAAAAGGGAGGGGAGCACGGCGTAGAACACGGCGACGTGAACCCAACGATGGTGGAGTTGAAAGCAGGGGATTAACGGTTGCGGAGTAATTGGTCGAAGAAGAGAGACGTACAATAGGAGAGAGAACACTCGATTCTCGACGCACAGTGGATGAAACATGAATCTAAAAGATGGAAAAAATAGGTATTGATGAGGGGCACGAGATGACGCGATCAGATTTTGGAAAAACTCATCGAGGAGGCGTGGCACTCAACGTACGTGTTTCAGTGTCATGGCTCGACATGGTCGACGGTGCTCCGGCGATCTTCGGGTGAAGGGGATGGAAGAATGACGTAGAACGCGACAATGCGAACTCAACGCCGCAGACGATTCGGCCGGGGGATGTCAAATGAAGACGCAACTCGCCGGAGAAGACCTTCGGTTGGAGCTCGGTATTTTGCCGATTGCGACGAAAATAGATTGATTCGGAGGAAGCCAAATCAGAGGATTGAAAGAGGAGATAAGAGCTTCGATATGAAGCGATCGGTTTCTTTTTATGTGCACCATGGAAAGAGATAGGAAATTTGGAAATATTCAGTTGAGACGTATAGGCTCGGGACTCATCTGTTCAGCTGAAGTTTGCATATGAACAATATCTGCCATGTGTCAAGGAGAGATTGGAAAGGAATTTCGAAATTAAATAAAAGGCCAAAAATCAAGGAGACCAAATAAAATAGCAAACAAATTCGGAATAATCTCAGAAAATACCAGAAAATTTCTTGGAACACAAGGAAGCCAAATAACACTGATTTTTATTTAATTGATGTTTAGATTAGTCAAATTAAATATTTTGAATTTAGAAAATTCCCAATTAAGCTTTATTAATTCAAATAAAATTGGTGAAATTTTTCAGGAACCTAAACTACTCAAAAGATTTTTGAAAAACCAAATTTTGGGACGTTACAGTGGGCCCCACCATTTTTTTTACTTTCTTTTCCCATTTTTTCTTCTCTAATTGAGAAATTACCAAATGACCCTTAGAATTACAACACCGGTGGAGCGCTATTGGAAGAAGCCCTCTATGGTTAGCACAACCTTGAGGAGGAACAAGAAGAAGAAGATCCGGAAGAGCCAGAAGAACCGGAAGAGGACCCTGAAGAAGATCCCGAAGAAGATCCCGAGGAGGTCCCAGAGGAGCCAGCAGAGGCCGCAGAGCCGGAAGAACCAACAGACTGCACCGAGGCACTGCTCTCGCCGCACTGGGCCCCTGAGGATTATGTGAACACCCTGAGAATTCTGCTGGTTGCTCCCTGGATTGGGGTTGGTTGGCGCGGGGTTGCGAGAGTTCTGAGCAACTGTACGAGGTGCTGATGTTGGTGCTTGGCGTCTGAAGAACTCGTGGCGAAACCGACACTCATTGCGATACCACTCTTGCTCTTTGTTGAGACTAGTGAGTTCCTTGCTGGGCCATCCTGCGTTTGCGATTGTCTTCCAGTTCTTTGCGTTTGTCTTCCATAACCAATGCCTTGTTAACCAGTTTTTGAAAGTCTGGGAAAGTGTGGGCAAGTAGATTGACTGCGATCTGAAGTTCAAACCCTTCAAGAAGCGACTCGCAAGACTTGTTTCAGAGCGACGTCCTCGGGGCATAGCGAGCTAGCCGAGAAAACTTATTCGAGATAGTCAATCATGCACATAGCTCCTTGCTTCAGTGGCACGGAATTCATCCTTCTTCGATCCATAATACCTTCAGTACATGATAATTGATTTTAATGTCATGCGAATTCTTCCCAAGTGATATTTTGTGGCGCCTCATGTGTCACAATGAAATTCTTCCACCATTCGGCAACTATGCCTTCCATCCGTGAGTAGCATACGTAACCTTCTCATGGTCGCCGCATTGAGTGATCGACAACTTCCTCTCAATAACCCGGCCAATCATCGCCTTCAATTGGTGTAACATTACCGTAAAAGGTTGGAGGGCGAGTCCTCATGAATTCAGCAAGCTTGGATGGTCCTTGGTGTCCATGAGCGACTGGGGCTCCAGGGTGATGATTGTTGTTGTTGTTGTTGTTCTGATTGCTCATGTTTTGCAGGTGGTTCATCATAGTATGCATCATCTGTGTCTGTGCTGCCATGAAGGCTCCAAAGTTCTGCAAGTCAAGAGGGGGTGCTTGTGGTGGTACTGCTCCCGCAGGGGTCTGCTCGTTGCCTTCTGATCCTTGGTTCCGGATCCACTTGCGGTGGTATGGCGAGTCTGAACCATCTGGTGACACTCCATGGGTTAGATAAGGTAGACAGCACAAGATGAGTTAAGAATTAATCTAGGGGGTAGGTTAAACCCAACAAACACAGTTCAAGGAAAACCAAATGAAGCACCTTTATTTATTAAGGTTTTAGTATGGCTTGCAACAATGCCTAAGGGCTTTTGCAGCTCATACCTGCACACAAGAAAATAAGATGAACCTAAACACACAAACTACTGCCTAAAGGGCGACTCAAAAGGAAACTGGCTAAGCCTGACAACTAAGACTCTAGCGATCTCAGTCGTTAAGGTAGCCTCCACAACCACGACAATGCTCCCTTCTTTGAGACTTGGAAGTGAGTGGTATCTTCACTGGCCGATCTTGATGTCCCGGGGCTGTGCAAGAGGAGAGCAGTGCCTCCGGCAAAAGTCTACTGGTTCTTCCGGCTCTGCTGGCTCCTCTGGGACCTCCCCGGGATCTTCTTCAGGGTCCTCTTCCGGTTCTTCTGGCTCTTCCAGATCTTCTTCTTCTTGTTCCTCCTCAAGGTTGTGCTGACCATAGAGGGCTTCTTCCAACGTGGCGATCCTTTCTTCAGCTCTTTGCAGAGTCTCATAAGCGCACTCCAATCGGTGGCGCTTTCAATGACTTCTCTTGAGCGGTCGCGAATCGGGTGAGGTGTACCACGTGGCATCGCTTCTCCCTCTCAGAGACGGGTAGCGTCTTTGGTCGATCCACGGCGGCAAATGGGGATGGTAACGAAGATGATGTTCGCAGCCTCGCGCGTAGATGTGGCAAATTCGAGGATGGCTAGGCGTGATTTACTCTTGAATTCCTTGCGCGAAGGTGATCCTTCCGACGAGAGATGTTCAACGGCCGGTCGGCTTTAGTGCTCTTCCGGCGAGATCACAAACGGTAGATTACTCCACGATCTCGGCCGTTTACCACCCATTGGTTGCCACGAAACATGGGACAATCAAAGCCCCCAAGTACTTGCAACAATTTTCCACACCAAGGCAATTCCGCCTTTGCGCCACCGAGGGTATGAAGCATCTCAGAAGACAGACAAGAGGGTGGGAACCAAGTTAAAACAAAGAGGAGAGGAAAAGATTATAGCAATAGTTGAGTCGAGAGAGACATGAGGGGAGTTAAGCAGTTCATTTAATCTTGCAAGTTAATTTTTCTTTAGAAAATAATTTGGACTCTCTAAGACGGCCGATCTAAGGGTAAGACCTACAGTCAATATGGCTCTGATACCACCTCTGTCGGGACCCAAAATATGCAATTATGAACCCACTATGTATAATGCACTAGTCCAGAATCACGCTAATGCACACAGTGTCAACATAGGTGAATATCGATCCACACAAGCGATTAATAACATAAACGAGTAATTTGATAACAAATAAGGGTTTTGACCTTAAGGTCGAGTTTACATTTATTAAGCCACGCAGGGCTAGCAAGAAATAAAATAGCAGCGGAACGAAGAAACTTCAGCGAAATCCCATCAATTCACCACAGGCAACTAACTGGGATCAAGATCCTACGATCAAGCACCTTCAATGAACTCCTCCTCGAAAGCAGGCGAAGACTCCTCCTCTTCTGTTGCATATTTTACAACAAGCATGAGTACACACCGTACTCGCAAGTCATACCACAGAAATGCAATTATAGATGCAGGCTTATTCCAAAGGAATGGCTTCTGTGGTTCTTTTGCAGAAATGCAGCATTTGCAATTTAAATACAAGTAGTAGATTGGAAGCATAGTTCAAAACAAATAGACAATAATAATTGAACAGTTTTATTTCACAAAGACACATAGCCTAATCAAGTTATTTACATAGCCATATGACTTAGGTCACACAGCTCCCTTCCTAAGGTTTTCATGAAAATCTACCCCTCGTGTGAAATCACCGAGCATGTCCATGATCGCGGACGCGGCTATTCGAATAGATTGATTAACACTCTGCAGAGTTTGTACACTTTACCCACAAGATACAACTAGTGTAGCTAGCACTAGCCGTAACAAAACAGTTCGAAACTTCATCTTAACATTGACACTCCCAAAGGTGCTTACAAACCGCCGACAACCCCACATAGGAAGTCACCCAACACACACCGTTGGGCAGGACACCGACAAACCGCCCGTGATGTGACTACCTGGTAGCACACCTCCACCCATGCACATAGCCTAACTTACTACCTGAGTAATCAATGTCAAGACTCCATAACTTACTAAGTTAGGCCCATCCCATACAAGGCATGTGGTTGTACGAATGGCTCAGATCAATGGCGCACAAAGTTAAGTCCTTAACTGACCAAGGCAAAACTTCCAAATAAACTACAAATCCCTATGCACACAGGTTATTAAGCCCACGCACATAGCTCCACCAAAATATCACATAGTCCACTTGCCTCCGTCTAAATCCTTTCCCACCCTGTTGGTTAAGTGCAACATATGCCATCAACGAGTAATAGCACTTAGCGCACACAGTTTCGATCACAGAGTTTCATAGTCACTTAGTCAAGTTTATATTTGCAACTACATGAGATGATGACTCGTAGCATGGCTAAGCAAACTAATCGTATCTAACCAACCCATGTTGGTAATACACTAGCACCAACTAAATAAACCAAACTAGGGTGACAAAAGATTATGGCATACAATTAGACAAGGAGGTCATAACAGATTGGACATTAACTAATCCCAAAAGCATTGAAATAAATAATTAAAGTAAATGCAATAATTTAAATCAATATAACTTTTGAAAACTGGGTTCAATATGATCAAAGGTATAACTTGCCTTGGAAAAGGTCTTGATATTGATCTTGGTCTTGAGATGCTCCTTGCTCTTCAAAACCTCCCGAGGTATCAACGTCTACTCGCAAACAAAACAAACAAACAAAGCAAAATAAATAAAAACAGAGGCAAAACAAACTCCAAAAATTAAATAAAAATCTCATATAGGTAGATCTTGAATTTAGAAATTTGAATGGGCTCAAACGGAGTTCGGATGCAAAAGATATGGGCTTTGGAAGATTGAATCTACAAGAAAACCCTAAAACCGATTATTCAATTTTCAATTATTTCTTAAAAGAAAATCGGATTATTGCGCAACGATAGACGGCGCTACGAATTAAATGATTAAAAATAAAATCGACATGTGGGACCCACACGCCGAAGATGGCTCACGGTGAACCAAGTTCACCGAGCCGATGGATCTCGATCTGCCGGTGGCACGCCTTGCAAGACACGCAGGCCGACGCGCGCCACATCGGCCGACACGCACACCTGCTTGAGGTGGACGTTAACGCGGCGGCCGACACGGCCGCCATGTCACCGACGGCAATGGCGAAGCTTCGGGAACCAAGGGCACGGCGAACGGCGGCCTTCCGTGGGTGTGGTCGGTACCGGCAGTAGCCCTTGTTATTACAAGACCTTCGGTCCAACCCCGTGGTCGGGGACGATCGAGGCGGCCGGGCGAAGCTCCAAGCGGCGGAGAGACTCGCTATTGTCGGATGAGCTTTCGGCGAGGTTCGACGATGTGGGTGGTCCTGGAGGTAGCTCACGCGCGCTGATCACGCTGGTGCGACCACGAGGGTCAAGGCCACGGCCGTGCGGCCGAATTGGAGAAAAACCACGGCGACAAAACCCTATACCTCGAATTGCGGCGCTAGGCGTTTGGAGCTCAACAGTGGTGGCTTTGGATTGAGGGCATGATCGCGAACCTGTGGGCCTATTTATAGGGTCCGGCAAGACGGATAAGGAATCCCCAAATCAGATTTCTTGAGTTCGCTTGGTTTAAGAGATAGAGTTCGATTCTGCTCCAATTGAGAGCAGATCTGAACGCGGTGAGATAAGGGATAAGATTTGGCACATTTTCTAGAAGAGATTCGGTTGGAAATCTCCATTGTCAGATCGAGCTCTGGAGAGCTCCAATGGCGGCCGCGACAGAGCTCCACGGGAAGAAATCGAGTCGGAGATTTACGACTCGGCGAGCCCACCACGAGGCATGGAGTGAGGCGCCTTGTGAGCGGACGCCGATCCAACTGCTCGTCAGCCGATCCAACAATGGGACGGGCGAAGGCCATGAGCCGGGCCGAGTGGGCAGCAGACAAAGGAATAGGAATCGGGTCAAGGATTTCGGCCCAAAGCCATTTACTGAGATTTTAATAGTTTTTCTTTTTAAGAAAATACTAGAAATTCAAATAAGCAAAATAAAATAGCAAATGAACTTGGAAAAATTCCAGAAAAATCTGAAAAATATATCCAAGCCCAAAGAACCTAAATAAAATAGTTTTGGCCATTGTTCATGTTGACTTTAATCATATTAAATTGTTTTGATGTACAAAGTCCATATTAAGCTTTTGAATTTAAATTCAAATAAAATCCAAATGGTGAATTTTCTCCTACTAACTCTTTAAAAGATTTTTTAAAGCTCAGAAAATTGGGATGTTACATATGGTCTGACAATCGTCTTGTTGTTGTAGTCAACAGGACAGTTGTAGTGTTATAATTCTTATTACTTGGGTTTCTGCTGTGCCAAAAAGGGTTTGGTTCCATTGCCCGAATCCAACAATGAATCATGTTCCTCGTCCATGGATCGATGTTCTTGCATTTTTTGGTCTTTTGGGAATAACTTGCATGGAGAAATGCTTTCATAATACAGTGCTGCCAATGCATCGCTTCTCTTTCATCAGATTCTTATGTAAGTGTTGTTATAACAGATGTGCTAGATTTCAATAGCTTACCAAAATGTTTTGTAATCATCATGCTTCGTCTTATCTTATATGCTGAGAATGTCATGAATCCTAGGTATTAGAATATACGCTGCATGCATACTGATTAATTTTTGCTTTTATCTTGACGCTCCCTCCTTTCGCCTCCGTAGGGCCGTCTCCTCCTCTTCGCTGATCATGTTTTTGGTTAGTTTTAATCTTGATTGTCCAATTTCTCTGGACATGTTCTGTTTGCTTTCACACTATATACTTTGCGTTATGCATGTATTAAGGCTTATTTTGTTTCAGTTGCAATGTTTCGGTGTCTGTTGATTTGTCAATTATTGCAATCATGTTCTCGTGCAAATGAACAATACTTTTTTGTTCTGTTTCAGCTACTAAAACTAACATTGATGACGGTAGATTGTGTGAAATTGGGTATGTCAACCTGGTCTTCCAAGCCATTTCCTATTTTCTCGCTAGTGCCCTTTCCTTCATCGCTGCAATGCATTTTTCTATTAGGTTTCATGACTACAAATCTAATGGTTCAATGTGTGTAGAAATATATTGCTTCCCCTGGGCATGGGATCCTGACAATTGATGAGTCGAATGCTACAGGTGGAAAGAGATTAGCTTCCATTGGTTTCGACAACATGGAAGCTAATCGCCAGGCTTATAGGCAGCTTGTACTGACCACTAATGGTCTTGGCGAATATATTTCTGGTGCTGTTCTTTTTGAGGAAACTCTTTATCAGCCAACTACAAATGGCAAGAAATTTGTTGACTGTTTCAAGGATCAGAATATCATGCCCGGTATTAAGGTTGACAAGTATGCATAATATGGTCTGACAATCTTCTTGTTGTTGTAATCAACAAGATAGTTGTAGTGTTATAATTATTATTACTTGGGTTTTTGCTATGCCAAAAAGGGTTTGGTTCCATTGCCTGGATCCAACAATGAATCATGTTCCCCGTCCATGGATCGATGTTCTTGCATTTTTTGGTCTTTTGGGAATAACTTGCACGATGAAATGCTTTTAGAATACAGTGCTGCCAATTCATCGCTTCTCTTTCTTCAAATTCTTATGTAAGTGTGTGTTATAACAGATGTGCTAGATTTCAATAGCTTACCAAAATGTTTTGTAATCATCATGCTTCGTCTTATCTTATATGCTGAGAATGTCCTGAATCCTAGGTATTAGAATATACGCTGCATGTTTACTGATTAATTTTTGCTTTTATCTTTCAAATCAATGTGGCCCTTTTATGGCTATCGGCAACCCACAGGTCTTACTCATGGCTCCCTGGATTACAGAGTTCCTGCTTCGAATTTACACTGTTTAGTTGAGATTGTCTTCTCTTTTTGCTTTTTGCAAAAGCCCTAGTACATTGTTCGCTTTTTTCTTATTCACCAAAATCTGATAGGATCCTTTTACTGAAACAGGTACCATATCTATTGTTATTCTTTCTTTTGAACTAAAATGCATACCTTTTAGTACAGAGGTTTACATGTGGCATAGCCATTGTCGTTTCTTATCCTAGGGCTTTTGTAGATTTTTTTGCATGCTTTGAATATGATATCTAAATTGTCTATAGAAATTTAGGGATTCTCTATGTACACAACCCACTTTAATGCCTTTCAATCAAATTTTCCTTCCTCAAAAACAATCCGACTGAATGGATTTTTTGGGTGCGTAGGTGGCAGAGTGCATGCAACCGACAAATTGGTCAAGACAATGCACAAATTCTACCAGCAGTACGCCCATCGCTTGGTCACCTTATTCTTCGCCGAGAAATCCGTCACCGCCATCATTACCAAGGTCAGTATCATCATCGTCCTTTCTGGCGATAGGGGAGTTAATCTATGTATCTCTTTGATTGTCATACCGATTGGGCACTGATGAATCTTAACAAACAAAAGACAAAAAAAAACCAAATCGAAGAACAATTAAAATGCTCGCAGTTATCTTAGTGTCTAGGTAGATAAAACTGGAAGATCACTTAATTTTTGTTCCTTTAGTTCTGTCTTGTTGATTGTTTTATTTATTTGGTTCTGCACATTTTTTTAGTGTAATTACAATGCCACCTTGATATAGTGTGCCGAAATTCGCCCTTTTTAAAATTGTTTTATCAATGTATGTATTGAGTCCCTTGTTTAGTTTTAGTCTCTGTCCTAAGCAACACCTGTGTGAATCTTAACAAACAAAAGACAAAAAAACAAATCGAAGAACAAATACAATGCTGGCAGTTATCTTAGTGTCTAGGTAGAGAAAACTGGAAGACCACTTAATTTTTGTTCCTTTAGTTCTATCTTGTTGATTGGTTTATTAATTTGGTAGATATAACTAGAAGACCACTTAATTTTTGTTCCTTTAGTTCTGTCTTGTTGATTGGTTTATTTATTTGGCTCCGCACTTTTTTTTTTGTGTAATTACAATGCCACCTTGATATAGTGTGCCAAAATTCGCCCTTTTTTTAATTGTTTTATCAGTGTATGTATTGAGTCTCTTGTTTAATTTTAGTCTCTGTCCTAAGCAACACTTGTGTTAAGTAAGGTATTCTTGCTACTGTGGATTCATGCCATACTTTAGTAGTTAGTCTGACATTTAATTCTTCAGATATGTAGTCTTTCCCATGTTAAATTGAGCCCACAGACTTACGATGCTGAGATGCAATTTCAAACAAGTTGCCAAGGTACGTATTTCCAGTTTTACAAGATGTTTGCGTTAGCTTTGTTATTTTAGACCAACCTAGTGGTGCAATTTTTTAAGCTATTGACTTAAATATAAATGCATTTGGTTTATCTCTTATCTTGTTTTCCTGGGTTGTTTTCTTTGTTACATTAGATAACCTTGCCTTTTTCATCTTTATTTATATAACGCGGGTTTAGATTTGCTAGCCTTACCTTTTTCATCCTTAGGAAAAACAAAAGCTAAAATATGTATAACCTGCAGCTTACCTATATGATGTCATTCTTATTTGTATCCATGTGATCCTCATTACATGCACAAGATGGCTTGATGCTCACATCTCAATACATAGTTGTGACTTATTTTGCTATACACTAGGGAACTGTTCAAGGATGCTGACGTGACCCATGTTAGCAAAATGTAGGTCAGTTCAGTTATCTCATATAGTATTCTTTCATGGTCAACTCTCGATTTAGATAGATGCACATTGCAATTTATACTTTTCGTTGTTCGGGAAAAAATAGATCTCTTATATTACATGCAGCCACAGACATGATATCACATACATAGCTCTGAGATCTTTCTGATGATTTCAGCCACACTGTCTCTAGAGCTATTTCAGGAACTGTTGCAAAACTATTCAAACACGACACTGGTAAACCAGTACAAAAAAAGGGTCAGTTAAATCCATCTCATATCATATGCTTTACTACTTAGCTATCAGTCACACTAACCGAACATCACTGCATATCATCTTCGTTATGATCTAAAGAAAAATTGTCCATGCTTTGAACCAGCTGCCATTTTTTCCAGAGAAGGCATTTTCCACTTCAAGCATACAGCACCATCGAATAATTGCATGATAGATACAATTGTCTTTCAAATAGCTACAGATTAGCATACACAACATCTGTTTACACATTACCTATACACACAGATTAGATTACCTCTCTCTAATTAAAACAATTTCCATAATGCTTCTTCTGTGCAATCGAAACTATACAGGTATCAAAACTATACAGGTTCTTTAAACTCCATAGTTGTTAACATTGTTGCACTACAAACTAAACATTGCTAGGCTAAACACTTGAATAACACAGAGCCATCTTATCTCAGTCATTATCATAACATATCGATTTTTCCATCCTAATGTAGTTCTTCTTTAGCAACACGTTTGTACATAGATGTATTTTTTCCCCCTGCCACATCCTCCTCATCACATCTGTTTTTATACATTTTACTTTCTTTGGCGCTTATCACTGTCACCATTTTGTTTTGGCCCTTTTTATGCAGAACAAATGCATCGGCATGTCCTATGTTTCATTTTATTGTGTGCTCAAGACACTAAATGTACATTTGTCTGTTATGTATGTCTACATGTCTTTATTTTTTTTTGGTTGGTTCGAAATTCCAACAGTGTGATTAAGGTATAAAATTTAATATCTTCACATTGGTTTGAATTTGCCTTTTTTTTCGTGTATAGGTTCATGAACGCTAGCAAAGTGTAGAGGTTGCTTACCTCATAAAAGGTATCCATCATTGTTGTCAGAAATTAATTTAAACAATTTGCAATGCTCAAGACACAAGTAACCAAGTAGTCATATAGGACTTATAGCATGCCTTACTTGAGAATTGAGATTCAGTTCACAGCTAAATCAATGGCAATGTATTGACACAATTGTTTCACTCTTATCCTATGAAAACCAGTTTGAGAACCCATTAGCGTACAAAGACAAAGTTATTGCCACAGGCTTACCTGCATCACCTAGGGTTGGTTTGGGCCAAATTGTATTTTCTACTGAGGATGCTGAAGCATGGCATGCCCAAGGGAAAGATGTTATTATGGTATACATGGCCTTTTCATCCTCCATTTTAAGGCAAGAAGTCATGTTTATGTCATTTTGGATTAGACTTATGCTTTATTCCAAAATGGTTGCTAATTATCATGGGAATATTAATTTGTATCCCAGTCCATGTTAGAATAGTTGCTCCCCATTATTCACAACTTTCTTTGAGCTGCACATGAAAAGCTCCATATTGTAATGCTTGAATTATTGTATCCTGATATTTTTCTTTTGTACTCTATGAATATAAAGGTGAGGACAAAGACCAGCTCAGAGGATGTTGGTGGCATGCACGCAGCCACTGGAATTCTTACAACAAGAGGTGGTATGACCTCTCATGTCGCTGTTGTAACTCTTGGGTGGGGCAAATGTTGTGTGTCAGGATGCTCAAGTGTCGTAAACGATGCTGAGAAGGTGATTGAAATTGTTGCTGCACATATTTAACAAATGCTTTGTTAGACAAGACGGCAGCAAATCCGTCTTGAAATTCATAATGAGATTGTGAGAATTGTATGTTTATCATTTTTGTATTATAGACAGTTCAGTTGTTTACCAGAGAAAGAATTGTTTTTGGTGTTGATGTCAGGCCTATTGAATCGTTGTAATTTGTAAGGAACAAAAAAAAACCTGAATCATGAATTGATCGACCTGTCCTATGTTTCATTCTATTGTGTGCTTACACATGATTCTCAAGACACTAATGTACATTTGTCTGCATAATTTCTAAGCATTTTGTCACATGATGTCTACAATCTTCTGCAAGCTAATGAACAGCTAGATTGTATGGATAGAAATTATTGGTTTATCTCTACCGTTGTCTTCAAGTATTCAGAGAAATATGTAGGAACCTATTTGAAACAGATAGATTGCAATGAACAACTCCATTAACAACCTACATTTTTTAAATAATTACTAGATACCTGAAACCAATTAATCTTGTTCTACAAAATGATCGTTCCCTTCTTTGTCTACATGAACAAAACCATACACATTCTTGCTTCTATCTAGGTAGTACAAAATGCATGCAAATAAACTCATTTGTACCATATTAGTCAGGAAATTTGCATTTAGGTTTACAGTGCTACAAGATACTTGTGATCTATAATATCCACATCTATTAATTCCACCTGTTAGTCCTCCTAGTAGTATAGACACCATTACACCAATACACCTTGCTAGATCCTCTAAAACGCAGCAGGTCCTAATCAACAGTGCTGCCGGTGTACGCTCTACCGGTCGAAAACGAGACGCGCGCACCACAAAATTTCGCTACACGAGCACGAGATCGATGGGATCCCGCCGATACATCTGCCGGTCCGTTCCGTCCGCGTCGCGGCTTAGCTTCTCGCCTTTTCTTTTTTTTTTCTCGAAAAGTCTTCTCACCTTTTCCCATTCGCCATAAGTGCACCGTAGTCAGGGAAATTTTGTGCCTCCGTTTTCTTTCAGTGAAACTATCGATTTATCTGGCGCTCGCGTGCAGTCAACGCGTTAGTGCTAGGCGAGGAAATGCACGAATGAAGCACATGCTGATTTCTCCCTAGCTTACATGATTTATGTGCTCCATTGAAGTTTTCTTAGGTTGGGGGGGGGCAGCTGATCGGAGCTGTCTGTCTAGAGCACATGGCGTGAAGCTACAGAGGGAAAATGAATAGTGGCTAAGGACTTGGGCCTGATGGGCCGAGTATTGTGTGATGGGCTAAACTGTAATCAGGATAGTTAGTGTTGTCGTTTATTCTACAGTGTATTCGTTGCTAGTCTGTAAAAGGGACTCGGTTGCTTCTGAGAACGTCATCAAAGAAAGTAGAAGAAAATTCCCCGACTCCTCTCTCTTCCTTTCTCTAAGTTCTTCTCTGCCTTCCAGATTTGAATCCAATTCACGAGATTGTCTCGGTTCCTTTGGTTCATCGTCAGGATCATGACAGATTGTATCAGAGCTTTTTGATCCACCAGCAATTGTGGCGAAGAAGAAAGGAGCGTAACATACGCTTACCGTGCGGATGGAGGCGGCGGAAGGAAATGTATCTACACTGGACGATGATGTCAAGGCCATCCTAGGTATGGTAACGGGCATGGATGATCGGATGAAACAAGCAGAAACATGGAGACCAACCGTGGATTGTTTGCTTGTTGGGCTGCGATAGGCGACTGAGAATCTCCGAATGAGTGTGTCTTAACTGGAGGGAGTGCCGCACAATCCTCCGTATCCGACGGCGCTGCGGCCTAAGGCGTACCGAGAGGAGAAGCATTGCCAAGGAGAAATTCTTGGGATAACCACCGCCTCTGGACAAAATCTGGTCACAGGTGAGCTTCCTTACCAGAGCTCTTCGGCGTCTTGCGATTTGGGAGTTCATGGGGGTAAGGGGTTGTTCGGAGTTCCAGGAAATCACAATCACCAGCAGAGAGAGTTTTATATGCCAAAGGTAGAATTTCCCTGATTCGATGGAGAACATCCTAGAGTTTGGAAGGATAAGGGTGAAACGTATTTTCATATGTTCCATGTGCCAATTCAATGTTGGGCTCAGTATGCCTCACTGCATTTTCACAGCAATGCATCATTGTGGCTGCAAACATTCGAGGCACAACACACGGTGGAGAATAGGTTTGGCAAGGACTTGTATCACAATTACATGAAAACTCTGTTAAACATCAAGCAGCTTGGGGGGGGGTACAGGAATAGTATGATCAATTTCAAAATGTGGCACACAAGGTGCTAGCTCACAATAGGAACTATGATGATGTATTTCTGGTCAATAAGTTTGTCGAGGGCTTAAAGGGGGGAATCAGGACAGCCATTGTTTTGCATAAACCTAAAACAGTGGATACTGCATTTTCACTAGCCTTGCTACAGGAAGAGGAATTGGCGGTAGCAGCTAAGCGGTATAATGGTCGTCATGACCACAGGGACTATACAAGGTTCAATCACAAGTCACAAGCTTATAGCGGCAAGGGAATTTTTTTTGGGGGCCGCTCCTGTTGAGCACAAAACTGAAAACAAGACCAAGACGGAAGAGAAGTATGAGAACCTGAGATCATTGCACCAAGCTCAAGGTTTGTGTATGAAATGTGGAGAGAAGTGGGGGAGCTGGGCACAAATGTCCACGGGATGTACTGTTGCATGTTAGAGGAACTATTGGAAGTGTTACAGTTGGAAGGTGAAGGCAACGAGGGTAGTGATGGAGACAGCAAGAACAGTGAGGAAGAAGTATTGATGAATATTTCTCAGTGTGCTGTAGTGGGAGTTCAAGGCAAAAGAACAATCAGGTTGGAAGGATACATTGATAATCAGGAAATTTTGTTGCTGATTGACTCAGGTAGTTCGGGCAACTTCATCAGTCATGCACTGGTACATAAGTTGCAACTCTCCACTCAATCTGCAGTACCTGTTCAAGTAGCTTTGGCTGATGGGGAAAAGATGTGTAGTAGTCAACAAATCAAAGGACTCAGATGGTGGACTCAAGGATATACTTTTTCCACAGATGTCAGATTACTTAAGTTAGGATACTATGACATAATTTTGGATATGGAGTGGTTAGAAGAACAAGGGCCCATGTGGATTCACTGGAGCCAGAAGAAATTGAAGTTTGTTCATGAGGGACAGCAAATCACTCTACATGGTGTGAAAGACAGTACCAATACATGTCAACCGATTTCTGCCAAGAAACTACAAGGATTGGTCAGAAGTGGGGGTTTGGCTCAATTGATTCAATTGATGTCAGTGAGCCCTGAAGGCATGATAGGGAGTCTGCCAGCAGTAATACAAACCTTATTAGACAATGCTCATTTATTCCATCAACCAAATGAATTACCTCCTCACAGGACTTTTGACCACCCAATTCCCTTGCTACCAGGGGTCAAACCTGTCCAGATTAGACCTTACAGATATGCTCCAAAGCAAAAAGATGAGATCGAAAAGCAGGCCAAGGAAATGCTACAAAAAAAGAGTTATTCAGTCTAGTGCAAGCCCTTTTGCTTCTCCCGTATTGCTAGTATCAATCAAGGCACATGTTAAACACACTACTCTGAAGACATACTCCACTATGATTAACGCTGGGAGCAACGCTGAGCTCCCCCTTACTGGACCCTGAGAAAGCTTTTGCGCAATAGCAAGAAATGCATCAAATTTAATTTTCTCTTAAAATTCAATCTTGAGAAGTTAGCCTTATCAGTGTCCATAATAAGGAATTAAGTGGCAGTGACAGCGTCCTAGAGGATCTATTGGCATCATTCAACAACCATTATTGATTCTTACACAAATTGGATAGTACGACACCATTAAATTTGCATTACCCCATTTGAAGGGTAGTTAATTCCTAGCTGATACACACCCTGGAATAATAGTGAACCAAAATATGATGATAGTTTCGTGAAGAAAAAAAATTGAGAAACGGTGATTATTTAGGACCATAGCTGCTGCTTCAATACATTTTATATCAATGTAATCAAGGATGGGGAACCGATCGATGGTGATGATGTTGGTCAATGATGGAGCCATTGTGAACCCAATGATCGTTGTTGAGTTTTAGTTCCAAGAATACAGACAAAATTGGGAAACATATATAATTTCCCTTAGCATTTTAAACTGCCAGGTGAACAAAAGACAAGCGAATTCTAGACTGAAGCTTATAAGCTCTAGCTAGGTAACATTTCTGCACATGCATGTCACGTGTCGAGAAAGTACCAATGCATGAAAAGAACATCTCCTCAACAAATTTAGCTTGTTTAGCATTCTTCCACGCGTGACAAGAACCATGGAACTAGAAACTTAAAATGTTTGCCTTCAGCTGAGCCAACCATGAAAGCATGACAGGTCCTAAAAATTAACTCCGTTTTGATTCCAGCTATCAAGATCCACATCAAATCAGTCAGCATCCAATCAACCTTCATCGATCAATTTACTCAAGACATATGTTCTAGAATACTTTAATCCATCCATCGCTCGAAGTAAAGATTTGCATGTTGCAAAGCACATTTATTCTTCACGCAAAAGTATACCTTCAGAAACATTAATTGGAAACAAGGAACCAACAAATGCAACCACGCCTGCTGTAGTGCTGTTCTTTCACATGAACTTATTTATTTGTTACGACAGATGAATCGCGCCTTGAATCAGTTTTATACTAAATTAATTGTACCGAAGACAAACCGAAAAAAAATATCTTGGGATCGCCTCTTAACTAAACAATAATGTGCCACAAAAAAAAAATCAATATGTGATACTCATACGGTCCTACCATGCAATAAGCATGCTCGTCTTATGTCCATTTGCAGCCATGCACTCCAAGAAGTATATATGCAAAAAACAGAAACGGATCATCTGCATTAGCATGATCTAATACAGAGGAGCACAATGATTTGTATTAGGGTATTGTCTCTACGTACGATCTAAAATCAATAGTCTCAGCATCAAAGAGCACAGTAAAATATCTATAATTTTTCCCATGCTACAGTGCATACGTATTGTTTATGTAGTATTTTGCTACCGTTGCTACTGCCAAGTATTACTTACATAGACTCAACAATGTGTTATCTGCGGTACGCAGCAGAGAATCCGGATGGGTGCACGACATGACAGTTATGCTTATGCGCACCCATACAGTGTCGTTGTCCCATATCTGTCAGATTGCAGTGGATACTTAATTTCTTAGTGAGCTCTCACAAAATAGGGCTTGATGGAAGATAGGGAATCTCATGTAGACCTGCAGCGACAGTACGTTCTAACCCTGACTTCACAGTATTGATTAGCTCAAATTGCCAATTTGATAGGCAAAAAAATATCACAAAAAACGAAGATCACCTGACGAGATGATTAACAACCGCAGATCATAAAACGTCGTGTGATCGATCGATTTCGATGTGACAAATTAAAACACCTTCCTCGATCGTATATATAGTATTTAGCTCGTGCCTTACGAAATGAAACTTGGAACTAGGTTCAAGGGGTGGAAAAAAAGCTGACTCGATTTAAAATTACTTTAATTAGACTTGTTATTTGATTAAATATTAAAATTAGTCAATTTCTAATGAAATTGAATTTTACCCTGGCTCGCTCGTTAGCTCACTCATAAAAATACTTTCAATATATATATAATAATATTAAATCAAACTATGTCAATTTCGAGAAAAACTCGATAAGACGACTACCTAGCTCGTTATCCACCCCTACTTGGAACCAGATATGAGATAGTTGGAACAAAACGTGTGGCAGAGGACATGCATGGTTGAAGTTCTAGTATTAATTCAGAAAACGAGCAGTATTTGGAATCTCAAATCCAACTAGCTTACTAGCATCTGCAATACTGGTCAGAATCGAAATTGTTCAACTGGAATATGATTAATCATATTTAACAAGAATGCATAGGAATTGAGTAAAAGGTTGGGGAAACAAGATTTTTTTTTAAAAGGCAATAATATGCACAAAGGTCGGTAACAAGGCGTTTTTTTTTCATTTAATCCTTTTTTATTAATATTTTAAAGTTAACCTCTCGTCAACTTTATTTCCAATTCTGACCCCTTTGATCACGCCAAAACCCGTGGCATGGCCAAAGCGTTCTGTTATGCCACTGACCTCGGCATGGCCAAAGCTACCACGCAAGCTCTTGTCCGCACGCAGTGCCAACATGGAGGGCATACGTGGTAGTTGTCACGCACCATACTCTTGGCATGACAAGCCTGTATTGTCACGTCACGAGACTTGGCGTGACAGGGGGTGACATAAGTGCGGCCGCCGCTCCAGTTCTTCATTTTTCACCACGTTCTCTTCCTCTCGAGCTTCGTCTCTCCTCCCCCAAATCCATCGTCGTCGCTGCCGGCTTCCGCAGGCCCCGTCCTCCCCGACCGTCAGACCCCTCCACATCGACCTCCTGGCGGCGTCTTCATCTGCAAGACCGCCTCCTCCCGCCTCGCCCGCTCTAGTCTCGGCTGCCCGTCATGCCGTCAGACGGCCTCCACGGCGGTCGGCGGCCTCCTTCCTGTGTGCAATGGCCTCCTCCCCGCTTGCATCTTCAGACCGGTGGAGGTAATAATTGATGACCATCTCCCTCCAGTGCGAATTTTTTGATTTGCTACTGACAAATGTGTTATTTTGTATCGATGTGTGATTGTAGAATATGAAACCGCAAATTATTGGTCTAGAAATAATTTGTGCTGGCAATGCGTAGGGTGATTTGTGCTTGTAGAGATATGAGAAAATTTAGGTTGTGACGTGATTCTTGTTTTGAGGGTGATTTGTGTTTGCAGAGAATTAGTTTTGTACAGTAAGACAAATTCAATACTAGGATTATTCCACTCAATTAGGTTTTAGTATCGTAATGTGCAATTAAACAAATTTAAGAAGAGGATTTAGCAGCAAGTTGTACTGCAATTAGCAGGAATGTAGAATGTCTTCCATTGAACATTTGGACGATTTTAGGTCATAAGTAGGGGAAAAAAACCTCTAATGGTAGTATGGTCATAATATTTGAAAAGGATAAATAACTAAGGTCATGTTTCACCATTAGTCACTTGCAGAGGCACTGTTAAATTATGAAGTTTATCATATATCATTGCTAACTAAAATATTGAAACACATTTGGAGAGTCTTGCTATGCCTTATTTGGTTGAGATATTAGGAGCAAGGACGTATCACGTTGTAACCCCATTTGACAAGAATAGTCCACCTATTCAGTTGTTACATTGAGGTAATTTTGCTAGAAGGATACAATGGGATTAAATAACTACATCCAATTATCAATAGGCCTATTTGTAAGCACTTCGGCTATTGTTCATAGGATTGATGAACTAGTTCTTGATATGAGAACATACATGTAGTAGCATGAGCATTGATAAAAAATAATTTTATTTAAGTCAAATGGACAAAGAAAGGCCTAGTTCTATTAGAAACAGAAGTACATAATGTAATACTATATGTGAAGCATGATTGAAGAACATACATGCAATAAGTATTTTTTTGCAAAATTTAGTAAATGAGATAGAATCCAGAGGGACGTTCTCGCAAGAAGATGCTAGGGTGAGGCAATAAGGTCTGGCAGAATGTTGACCACGTTCGGTGTAATGTAGTGTAGCTAGGTGTAATGAAAGAAAATGGCTCGTCAGCATTCTAAAAGAAAGCAAGTGTAATTAAAGAAATTAAATAAAGGCTGACGATGTAGAAGAATATGACTTATCTCCTTTCTGCATATCAGATTTTTCGAACGAGTGGTTTGTGGCACTCCGAGCGTGCAGCTCTGACATATCTAGGAGCGAAGTCCTGAGCGTACTCAGGAATGAGTCTTGAGCGGTCCTAAACATGTGGTTTGCACAGTCTCGAGAACGGGATCTCGAGCGTACCTGGGCACGTGGATCCAGGGTAGTGTAGGTCGCACTCAGAGGCAAACTCTGAGCGGTCCCAAACACGTGGTTTGGGTGGTCTCGAGAACGAGATCTCGAGCGTGACTGAGCACGAGAAACTCGGATAGTGTAGGATTTAGATCTTTTTGCATCTCATTATTTCTTGGTAAATTTAGGACCGTTTGGTAAATTGAACCTTGAGACTAACTCTTTAGAGGTTGAGGGACAACCAATAATAATAACAACAACAACAAAATTTGAAAATTTTACCGGAGCTAGGCTGGTAGCAAGTAATCAGGCAGTTACCGGTCTCTTTTTGTCTCTTCCAGTTATTTCACTTTCCTTAATGTATTGTGTTTCTTCGCTGTTCTATAAGCCTTAACGTCAGGATTTCATTAAAATTAGCACGAAAACACCTATTTCCAGCTGGAATAAACATACCGATTCATACCGGCAGGGGTAGGACTGATAAGCAACCGGTTACCGCCAGTTTTTTTTATTCTTGCAGGGGATATGCAGTTGGCTAATGGAGTCATCTTAAAGTTCACAACCAACGAGTGACGGGTTCAAATCATGACATGCAAAGCTTTTGCATGTTCTCGTTACAGGCTCAATCCCAAAATATTATACAAATTCTACACAAATAACACACCCAACCACGGTTGGTGGGAGCCGAACTCTAGTCGCAGTTACCATCCTAACATATAAATAGAGCGAAAGTTGAGGCTCAATCACACACACCACGTCAGCCGATTGTTTTTGGCCGTTCGATCCCACACGCTCCCTCGCACTCGTCGTTCGATTTTTTTTTTATTTTACGCGCTGGCCTTCTCCCCGCTCGATCGCGCGGCCGTTCAGCGCACCCAAAGACCGCTCACTGTGTGCTGCCTTGTCCTTTACGCGTGCTTTGCTTGGCTTTCTCGCATGCAGCACCAAAGCGCGTCACAGGCCACTAGTAAAGACAAGGTGTCGCCTCGTTGGTCTAAGCGACCGTTGGCCACAAAATATGATGATTTCAAACCAAAATAAGTTAATAACTACCTGAAAGGACAGCTACGTTTCATACGGATGGGGGCCCAATCTTGATGGTGTTGGCCAAACGATGGACCCACGTTAGACTAAACGATGTTGTATGCTGGACCAATTTTGTGAGGATATATATACCTTCGACATACTCTCCTTGGCGAACAAAAAATAATGGCGGATCCAACGAATAGCCAGATGAGATGCAGTGGACCAGTGGTGTACGGGTGGATCCAACGAATAGCCAGATGAGATGCAGTGGACCAGTGGTACCGGTACGTAGGATTTAACACTGTTGGCCTGGTCTCCACAGGGATACGTCCTAATGGAACGATAGGACCTGGACACAAATCTGGGCAAGGCTAACTGCGACAAGGGTTTTGGATACCGGAAATATTTTTTTTACCGGGACCGGTAAGACTGAAAATTGGAAAATTTTGGTCAAAATTTTTAAATCAAAATTTTATTTTTTTTAAAAAAAATCAAATTTGAGCAAATTTAAACAAATTTGATTTTTTCGGACAAATTTTATCCAAACCGATTTTTTTAAGAATCGGTTTATATTTCTACCGGTCCCCACAGGTATGGCCGAAATTCTGAACACCGAATGCGGCAACATTTGCCTACATAAACATCTTTAACCTCCCATGCAGCAGAAGCTCCGCCCCTTCACGGGGATTGTTTATGAGTTTCTACCAACCGTCTAGGGTAGCCGGGAGGTGGCCAATACTATTATATACCAAAATATTGCACTTTTTTAAGACTGAAAGATAGCATTTGTGTTTGTGCATCAGTGCATGGTTGGATTCATTGGTGTGTGTGTTTTTGTTGCTGAGAGCTGCGGCGCATGGATATTTCTTTAGGGCCTAGTGCGCCGAGCGCTCGAGCCGGGAGGCGCCGAAGCGGAGACGCGCGCGCACTGCAGCTCCAAAAGAAAAGAAAAAAAGTCCAGCAACGAGAGAGGGCCACGATATCAGGCACCCCTGCCTTCAACGCGTGGCCCATCTCATTCGGACCCTCTAATTGGAAATTGTCCAGCAAGCGGAGACACGCCCTCAGCCGCTGAGTTGCAATTGCATGGTGTGGCATCAGGGCAGACCCTCGGTGGTTTATGGGTGTTCACTTGAACACCTAAATCTTTTGATGAAACACCTCGTATATAGTAGGTATACTATGCATTCTATATATTATAGTTGGGATTCCCAACAAAAATGTCATGCTATGTCATCCTCTTATTTTCGACCATTCGATCTTGCTCCTAATGTATACTAATCGTTGGATCCGTTTGTTCCCCACTGAGACAAACCTAACTAGATCCTTTGAGAAACATTCAAATTTTTCATCGTGCCTCACTCGTCCATTTTGTTTACAATCCGGCCACTGGCGCGGTCGGCCTCCTCACCCCCACCCTGCGCCTCCTCCTCCCTATGGGCTCCCCTCCTTTCACCTCCGTCTCCATCTGTGCCTCATCTTCGTGCACTGTCGCGGCATTGCGCCTCCCCTCCCTTCCCTGGCACCACCGCCTTCTTTCCTCCCTCCCTTCCCCTCCTCCCACACCCTCCAGCCATCATCTCCTCCTCTCCCGTGCTGCTGCACCCTTCCCTAGCCGCCTCTCTCTGCCCACGTCGCCTCTGTGTCCTCCCCACTAGCGCCATTGCAGTCTTGCCCCCTTCACAAGGCCATGACGCACGCCAATGGAGGCTATGGAGAATGAAAACTTAGATGACTAGGCTACGCCTTCCAAACGATTGCCTGTGGTAAACCGTGCGGTCTACCTTACTGCTTTGCTTCCTCTGTATTTTGTTTGTTGGCTTTATGCCCCTTTTGTAAAAGACTTTAATTATTTTCAATGTATGACGTTTTATGGTTATGCTATCCACTTTTGTTGACTGTGTATACTAGCTATTTCTGGACTAGTGTATGAAGCACAGAGAATTCAGGATCCTTCGCTCCCGAGTTCGACAACTATTGTGGACTTAAGGACCTTTGGTTCAAAGGTGGGCTTTGAGACTGTTTTCGTATATTCTGCGGATGGAGGTAAGTCAGTAAAACGTGGGTATCAGGTTTTAACATTGCTGGGTAATGAGACCCACGGAAGGTGAGATGGTACAACTAGCTTAGGTTAGTCGGGGAGCCTCAGTGACCTTCGTGAAATCTGACAGCAACCTTCTATACTCTAACTTCTATTTATTGCTCTTGATTTGGATTGCTAATCATTTTCTGCATTTCTTGGCGAGCGATGGAAATGGATCGAGGGACGGTTCAATAGACTGAAGATCAATGGATGAGGATACAAGGAGGGCTTCAGTGGTATGAATGCAGCAGTTTCATTTATATTCTTTTGTAACGTACTCAAAGCGGTAACAAGCACATTTTAATTTGTTGTAATTAATTCTTATAATAATTCTGAGTTTGTATTAATGTTTCTAAATTTGGCTTGTATGGAATTCGTATTGCAATTCGAGATGTACTTTAGTGTAGAACGTTCAGGTGTAATTTATGTTACTGCACTCCTAATGTGTAAGTTTATATGGTGAATCGTGTTGATGGTGTTTGATGTATATCTTTTATGTTCGTTACGGCGATTAAATCTCATTTTTAATTATTCGTATTTCAATTACTGTTAATTACCAATTAACGATGCTAAATCTAGGTTTAGGTTTTTCGAGTTCTCACAGACATGGCCAAATGGGCAGCCCAGCATAGTCCGACACTAGCCCGTTAAGGCACGGTTCGACTGGCCCTACTAGCTAAACGGGTCGTGCCGGCCCGTGTGCTTAGCCGTCGACCCAAGCATGGTACACCGAGTTCACGGGCTATGTCGTGCCTGCTCATGCATGATCAGCCCGACCGGCCAAAGTCGGCTTGTTTAGCCCATCTAGAAAAAAATGTGCCCTCCGCCACGCGCCGCCGTCGCCTCCTCCTCCTCCGCGCGCGTTGCCGCTGCCTCCTCCTCCTCTGTCGTGCGCCATCGCTCCCTCCTCCTTCGCCGCCACGTACCACCTCCTCCTCTGCCTCACGCCGCCATCGCCGTCACGGGAGTAGCCTCCTCCTCCGTCGCACGACGTGCCGTGCTTGGGGCGAGCCATGCTAAGCGTGGTACTGTGCATGCCATGTCAGGTCGGCCCAGTGACCCAAGCATGTCACGACCCGTTTATGTGTCGGGCCATGCCTAGGCCGGACCAACAGTACCGCGCCTTGGGTCGGTCCGGCCGGCACATCCCATTTGGTCACCTCTACCTCTCCCTTCCTCTTCTCTCTATCTCTCCCTTTCTTGACTCATCTTCTTCTCGCGCGGTTGCAATGCCTCTCCCTCGTGGGAGCCGCACCCTTCCACAATTTGCCTCATCGCTACGCCACAAGCCTTGGCCGACCGCAGATCGGTGAGCAGCTCCATTGCCTCGCACTCTCGCAGTAAAAGGTAATCACGATAGCTTTAAAAGCGTAACGCAGACGGTTTCGTGAACCGTCTGAGTTTTCTAGGTCAATAATGACATGATGTCATCACAAACGATTATTAAGTCAGAACCGTCTGTGATAGTTGACTATTAGAATCCAAGTGCTTGTAGAATCCTCCTAAGTTAATAACCATTAGTAATGACATGTGGTCATTACAGACGGTTATTAACTCAAAACCTTCTGTGAAGCAAATCCTCCAAGTGCTTGTAGAATCCTCCTAAACCGGCTTCATAGAATTGCCAGTCTCATATATGGTAATGTAAAATTATTAAAATATAAATGCATAACACTATGTCAATGTTCTTAAGCAAAAGCATTTCCCTTTGTCTGTGTAACCGTGTTCATGCCAGTCAAATTCTCCTCCCTTGCGTCCTAGGGTCCTACCATTTTATTCCTGATCTCTTCTCTCTATATATAGTTTGTAGTCCCTTGTTAGCTAACTTGAGGCCTGAATTGAGCTAGATAGCTCACTCGTTGGGCGTTCATCCTAAACGTGCATGTGAACTATGGCCTACTTTATCGAACCTGACACACTGGAGTGTGTGACTTGCTTCATTCCACGGTAGCCCAAGTTTAGGTGGATTCTACAAGCACTTGGAGGATTTGCAAATCAAATAATCAACTAATCACAATCCAATGGAATTTCTAGATAATAGCGTAATATAAATGATAAATCATTGGAACTAAATCAACCAATTCTTACTGTAATACCTCGAATATCATTTAGAGATAATATTATTCGGGAGAGGGAAATTAATTAAATTTAGTTTTTTGGGGGAATTTTGGATCTTGGGCTTCCGGCCTAAGCCAGTGCAGCCTGGTGGGCCGGCCATAAGTGGGCCAAGAGGGGGGCACCCAAAACCCCAAACCCTAGTAGCCCCCTCCCCCTTACCCCTTAGGCTGACTCCCTCCCTCCCCTTTTCCACCTTGGCCGCCGCCCCTCCCTGCTCTTTTGCGCTGCCCCTCCCTGCTCCATTGCACTGTCCCTATCCCAGAGCCAGAGCTGCTACCTCTCCTCCTCCCCTGACATCTCCTTGTGGTCGCCAACTCTTGCGGTGTGGCTACCAATGGAAGAAGAAGGGAGAAGAAGAGAGGAAAAGGGAAAGGAAGAGGAAGAAGGTGGAGGGTGATCTTCGCGAGAGGTTTCAGTGAAGTCCAGTAAGATTTCGTGGGTAATTTCACCTTCCCCAATAGTTTTAGTAGATCTTTCTTATGCGTTTCGTCGTCAGAAGTTATTCTGTGCATGCTGTTATAGATCAATCGTTCTGCTGATCTGTTGACACACGAAATTGAGTTAGTTCTATGAAGATTCAGAGTTTAGGATCTCCTGGAGTTAGGTGGGGAATTTTGTTAGATTTCCAGAAAGTATTAATTCATAATTTTGGGATGAACTATTAATTAGTTATGAATTTTATAAGTCTAGATGCTTAATCAGTCTCAAGATTCGGGCAACGAATGTAGTTCTGTGAATTAGAGTTTGGAGATTGCCGAATTTGGTCAGTTGATATCCATGAGTTATGTATATAACTTTATGATGATTCCAGAAAGATAAAGTTCATAAATTTTGGACGGTTATAACGAAAGTTATGAATTTTGGAATTTAATGCTGTAATCTGTCGTTCTATTGTGGACAGTAGAGAAATACTTGGTTGTTTGCAGCCTTTGTTGCATAGTGGGGATAATTGTGATAATTTTATTAAGAAAGCTAGTTTTCTATATTTTCCAGAGAGTCCTAGAACAATGGGTTTGGATGCACCAAATAAAAGTTATGAAATTCCCAAGTCAGAAACACCGAAGATGATAGAACGGTCTTTAGGGTTAAAAATAAAGGCCTAGATGAGATAATTCGATCTTTTGTTCACATGAGAAGCTGTAGCTTTTATTGTGTAGATTCTAGGAAAATTGGATTCATGAGTTTTGGAGTTTTGACTCAAAAGTTACGGATTTTTCTTTGATAGCTGTCTGTTTGGACAGATTTGGGATTTGGGAGTGTATCGGTTAATTTTCGGGTTTCGATTAGGAACGATCAATTTCGTTTTGTTCCATTGATATGCTATGCACTTTTGAATGGTATACTTAGTGTATTTACGATTGCCAGGTGGTGGTGAGCACTGGGGCTAGAGCTTTCTCATCGTTGTCTTCCGTCTCACGATTGAGGCAAGTGCAAGCAGTGTAGAATGAATTACGATATTTCATTCATGTCAAATGCCATGGTTTACTTATGAAGTTTTATGTTTTGATAACATCGCTGAATGTTACATTATCATGATGGGTTGAGAATGCAGAGTTCAACTTGCATCATGGCATCCATTCTTGAATCTTGATCTACGTGGTAGCCAAGAGTTGTTTCTTTTGTGGTCCCCGTCATACATTAGACGGGCATGAGATCCCCGTCATGTATTGGACGGGCTTGGGTGTAACATCCCGGTTTTTCTGAGTCTTTTTGAAGTTTTCAAAATAAAGAGAACCATTTGGTTTTGATGAGAGTTCAAAAGCTTAACTTGAGATTTTGGAATTAAGGTGTTTAAAATGACTAAATCAAACTTCAACTAATCCAAAGTTGGTTTCTTTTGGAGTTCGTTGGCGTTCTCTGGTGTTGTTTTTCCCTTCCTCTGTTCGCTCCATGCTTCCCTCGATCCCGCTCTTTCTCCTCCTTTCGTTTGGATCCGAGGGTCTAGACCTCCTTTCGTTTGGATCCGAGGGTTCAGACCTCCTTTCATTTGGATCTGAGGGTCTAGACCTCCTTTCATTTGGATCCGAGGGTTCATACCTCCTTTTGTTTGGATCCGATGGTCCAGACCTCCCCCGTGTTTAGACCTCCCGTTCAGTCTAGTCCCCCCTTGTGTTTGGACCTTCCTTTCAGTCCAGACCTCCCATGTGTTTGGACCTCCCCTTTTGTCCATACCTCCCTTGTGTTTGGACCTCCCCTTCTCGTCTGCACCTCCCTTGTGTTTGGACCTCCCTTCACCCAGACCTCCCTTGTGTTTGATCTCCTTCACCTGCACCTCCCTGCTTGGACCTTCCCTTTAATCCAAACCTCCCTTGTGTTTGGATCTCCTCCTCTATCTAGACCTCCCTTGTGTTTGGACCCCCCCTCTCAGTGGAGACCTCTAGGTGATCCTGGCGACCACCCATTGGGTCAAGACCACCCTTTTGGTCTTTTTGCAAAGACCACCCCCTTGGTATTTTTGCAAAGAACACCTTCTTGGGCCGCGACCTCCCCTTGGGCCGCTACCTCCCTTTTTGTCGTTTTGTCGTGACCTCCCCTTGGGCCGCGACCTCCCCTTTTGTCGTTTTGCCACAACCTCCCATTTTATCGTTTTGCCGGTACCTCTCATTGGTCACGTGACATCCCTTGGGTCACGACCTCCCCTTGGTCACGTGACATCCCTTAGGCCATGACCTCCCCTTTTGACCGCACGACCTCCTCTTTGGTCACGACCTCCCTTTTGACTAGCCCCACCTGTCAGCCTTGCTCACCTTCTTCTCCTGCTCATCGTGGCGCTGCTCTCGCCAAAGTTCTCGCAAGATTAAATGTCAGCCAGATCGCATTAAATGCTATCGCCCGCAGAGCATGCCCCGCCTTATCCCTCAGCACTTTCACGCACGCCCAGACAAGGTTTCATCCTGTTGCCACCTACCCTTTGATCTCGTGTGCTTCAGAGTTTCTCAGCTGCTCTTCCCATCCTCCCCAGCTATAAAAGCCTGAGCAGCCCTCTTATATCTCCTTTAACCTTCTCCAACTTTCTTGCTCTGCTCAGGCCTACCTCCTCAGGACCTCCTCCTTTGAGCTTTTTAGTTCCTCACTGTTGGTTTTAGTTTGGTTTGTTTGGAGTTTATTTAGATTTTTTTTTGTCTTTATTTGATTTTCTTCATTTTCACGTGTAGATTTCGACGACTCTGAGGATTCCGAGTTCTGCGAAGAAGACCCTCAAGCTTTCGAGCAAGGCAAGTTACATCCTTGATCATATTGGACCCAGTATTTCAAATTATTTAAGTTTTGTTTCAAATTATTACTACATGCTTATTTCAAATCAAGTAATTTAAATCCCTGTTTTAACTGTATAGTTATTCTTAGTTCCTTTGTACCCCCGAACTTGACTATTGATTCGATCACCCCTTGTCACCGTAGTAAGAGCTAGTTGGTACATTAGTATGAACTAGTATGTTTCAAAACTCTTTGCTTAGTCAAGCTTAGACCAAAATCTTGATTTGGGAGTTTTACTGCCAAAAGTCCAATGTTGTCTAAATGTTTTAATCCATGACATTGGGTTGTCGTGGTAGTTTGCAAATGTTTTTCAAAAACAAAGCACAAAGTAAAATTGGTTTGGACGTGGGCGAACTGGCTGTTTGGATGGGTGCATGTTCATGCACGGGATCGAGTCATTTCTATGATCGATGCCCAGGGTTCTGTGAAAGTCGCCAAAGTCAGTTAAGGACCGGTCTTCGAGTGTATTTTGCCATGCCTCACTGTGCAACCACATGTCTCGTATGGACGGGACCTGGCTAACTAATTTGCAATGTTCCACCGTGGTTGTTCCATCTGGTTGTGTGGGTGTCTTGACGACCTACTTTTATTTATTCCCACCTAGCGCAAGAGGGGGCTATGAACTTGGCGAGTTTCCATCCGTCGGGGGCGAAACCTTAGTGAGGGGGGACTGTTGTAGAATGGCGTATTGTAAAGGCCTTGTCACGTGCTCTAGACCACTTACCTAAGGTAGTGAGTGGTGGTATCGACGGATGCCAAACAAACTAGAGAAGTCGTGTCTTGTGGGTAAAACTGTACACCTCTGCAGAATGTAAAACTATTCGAATAGCCGTGTCCGCGGTCAAGGACATGCTGGCAAAGCTGCTCCAAGTAAGATGTTGGTTTTGTTTTCAAAAGACTTCTTTGAAATGGTTTTGGATGTCTGTCAAAATGGGTTCAGGCAGGGAGCCTTGTGATAGGAGGGTATCCTTCACCACTTGTTGATGAATGTTATCCAACTATAAAATTGATTTAGAAAATAAATTTTAGTTATTGTATAACTGCTTTGGAACTTAATACATGTAATTGGAAAGAAACTTGGCTTTATACAAAGACATCCCTATAAGACCTCCTTTGAGATATCCTTGTATGCATGCATTCAATCTGTTACTTTGCGGGTGTGACTTACGAGCACGGTTGTTGTGCTTACTCTTGCTTGACATGTTTGAGCAGGAGAGGACATCTTCGATGAGCCAGAGGACCTCCAAGACGACTGGGCTGCAACCTCCAGACAATTACCGGTGACGAATCGTGTGGACCACTCCTCTTTTGTTCCTCTGTGTTTTGTTTGGCCGTTGTTAAGCCACCCTTGTAATCAGCTCTGTTGTTATTTTAATAAAGTTGCGTTGATGGATGTTACCACTTTTGTTCACCGTGAGCTAGTCGCTGGTCCTGGGACTCGCACTGCCAGCACAGGATCTCGACCTCCTTTGGGGTGCTCCTCGATCGCCACGACCTCCCCGAGGTCCCACAGATTGCAAGACCTCCTTCGAGTGTTCCTGTCAGCTTTCCACCTCCCTGAGGTCCGGACTATCACAGGACCTCCCTTCAGGGTGCTCTTGGGATAGGCGTCGGACCTCCCCGAGGCTCGGAATGCCACATTGGGTCCCCACACTCGTGAAGTGTGGGCTTGAGGTCCCTGTGCCTGAGGGCATAGGCTTGAGTATGCATCGACGGATGCACTACTCCGCATTACAGGTAATTGCAAAAGAAGAAAGAAAGAGCATTCTTGACATATGCATTGCATACAAGCATTAGGGATTCATTTATGATTCGTTGTTGTTGTTCATAAGAAGATTTGATATCTTCATTAGCTGGGCTTGAAGTTATGTTTATTATCATTGTTGTACTTTGTTGAGTTGTGGACTCACTCTTGTTGTGCTGTTCTTTCTAGGAACCTCTCGAGGCAGCGACATGCATGGGAAGGGGTAGTCTTGGGGCACATCACACTTACACTATCCATGGCAATTAAATTAGTTCATTTAACTAAACTTCAAGTTCATGATAATTCTTTTAGTTTAGACTGTGTCCATCTTTTGTGGTGGTTGATTCGTTTGTGCTCATGGTTGAATTGTTTAAGCTTCTAAACCTCAATTATTGGTTCAATTGATTCTATTGGATTGAATAACTGGATTGATTGGATTAGACCTACATCCTCGTAATTCTGATGATTCATAAAGCTTTAGATTTAATTGTTAAATATTTATTCCCATTGTGTAGCATAGTCTGTTGATTTGGATTTGGATGGTAATGGGAAAGATCTATGCTTAGATTAATTATCTTTGATAGATGTCATTCTTTTTATTGGTTTTTTGTTTTTGATGCTAGATCATAATGTTTAGTAATGTGTCCTTTGGTGTTACACTTACCCTTGCCTTTGGACTTAGACTTGGCATTTTGAGGAACCATCCTGATTTCTAGCCACCGGACCCTGCCACCCTCCTCGCCTCCTCTCCAAGAACCAAGAAGCAGAAGAACTGAACTCATCAAGAGTGAAGACATCATCACAAGAGTCAATAGTCATCACTTGCGTACCCATTCATGCAAAGGAGAAGGCGAGAAGCAAATCGGTCAGAGACTTTTCAGACTTCAGTTGTCATTCCACATTTACAAAGACATCCAAGACTACGCTACCGAATCAAGGGAAGGGGGAAGGGTCGCTGCTGCTGGGTCCGGCTAGGAGGGGAGGGGGTTACCTCCGCCGGGGAGGAGGCGCTGGCTCTGGGAGGAGGCGCCCCTGCTCTGGGAGGAGGGCGCTGGCTCGGGGAGGAGGCGCGTCGGGCTCGAGGAGGAGGTGACGGCGATGGGCTCAAGGGAGGAGGGGAGAGTTAGAGAAAATCATTTGAGTAGGGGCGAGGGCAAACCCTAGAGTCTGAATATAAATAGGGTCAGACATCACAGACTGTTCTAAAGTAGAACCATCTGTGATAAATTCACATCGCGGACAGTTCCAATAAATAACCGTCTGTGATAATATACATCACAGACGGTTCTAAAGTAGAACCGTTTGTGATAAAAACAGAACCACTTTTCTTGAAGAGATATGAAAAGGAACGTCAACCGTCTTCAAGATGAACAATTCCCGAAGAGACGGTGACGCTTTGATTTTCCAACGAAGTCGATAGCCTATAAATAACCATCAGAAGGGCAGAATTTACGCACATATCACTTTCCATCTTTCCTACTTCTACTTCATTTTAAAGTTCTTATCTCCAAACCTCTCAAGTCTGAATAGATTTATTTATAAGAAATAATCGGTCCTTAGAGTTTTTCCACTATGGTTAAGATCGTGGAAAAGATACATTCCACTGAACAAATTGACTTTTCAACCACCTTTCGACCTCAATGGAAAAGGTAGAATCCATGGATCATGACTTCAAGATGGTCGAAAAGTCAATTTAGTCTATGGATTGAAGTCTTCAAGAAATTAGTGATCCTCTGATGGCTGAAAGTATATATAATCGATGTTTATGAGATAATTGTTGACATATTAGTAAAGCATTAGTTTGAGCTCAAAGTCTGATTTGCAGTTGTCATATTTAATTAGTGAAGAAATTACATGTTTATATGTCAATTTTGTCATTTAAATGCTGCTGAAAATATGCTTTAACTATGATTATTACTGCTGAAATTATATCTGAATATTTTCTAGAACAACTAATGTTATGACAAGTAGTTCAATACCTATGCAAAGAACTTGGCGTACTCAAGCCTAATCCTACAACCATCGCTACAGAAGATAACGTAGTCGCCCCACCCTTCCATCACGCTGCAGCCGGTGCTCGTGCACCAGTGGCCATCCTCTGGCGGCGCCAACTCCCGACCCTACGGCACGGCCATCTTCTTCCACGTTGCCTCGGATCAAGGTCTCAATGAGCCTCCCACCGCCGCACTCCCGAGGGCTTGGTCCTCTTGGCCGCTCAAGACCATACATCCGGCTCGCCCTCGACCTGACTAATGTAGTGCTTCCCAACGTCGTGCGCCTCACCGGATGTGTAGAGGAGGAGGCCGAGCACATAGGCCGCGGCCTTGTGGCCAGCGATGGCTACCCGGTCGAGGCACACGAGGCCTCGCTGCATATGCTGGTGCGCGAAGATGAGCGTGAGGCCAACAAAGAAGCAAGCCTCCGGGTTGCCGACGTCGGCCAGGTGGTTGATGATGGCAAGGTAACATCCCAATTTTCTGAGCTTTAAAAATATTTTTGATTAGTTAGTAGTTGAAAAATTCACTCTTGAGATTTATTTGAATTTTATAACAAGCTTAATATGGACTTTCAATATCAAAACCATTTAATATGATTAAAGTCAACATCAACTATTGTTAAAACTATTTTATTTGGATTCTATGTGCTTGGATATAATTTTTAGATTTTTCTAGAATTTTTTCGAGTTTAATTGCTATTTTTCTAATTGCCATTTGCATTTTCTACTATTTCTAAAATACAAAACCTATTGATAATCTCAGAAATTCGATCGTGCCAAATCCCTTCCGACCCAGTCCCTCTTTTCGCGTGTGGCCCGCCTCCAGGCCCAATTCCACGTGTGCGCTTAGCCCAGTCCCACACCGCCTCCTCTCGTTGCCCAGTGGGTTTGCCCTGTCAGCTTCGCGTCCGCGCCGAACCCTAGCACCCGAGTCCGCTTGTCATTGTCTTCGCCGCCACTCAGCCGCGTTCACCCGGGACTGTAGCTCCACCACCTTTCTATTTTGGAGTCCGTGTCGGGCACGCCTCCTGGGGCTATTTAAAGGCCCAAGGACCCTCGAGAGGGGCACCCCGAGTCGCCCAAATTTCAAAACCCTAGTAATCGCTGCGTTTCATCACAGAGCGCCATGCCATCGTCCTCGTCTTCAATGCCGGCCAAAGGACCTCATCATCACCGCCGTCGTTCTAGTCGTTCTCATCGCTGTTGGACGCCACCTTCGAAATCGTTGTGCCACTCGCATCTCAAAGCCGCCGTCGCCTTCGTCGGAGGACCCCTCTAGCACCATCACCGTCGAGCCCGAGATGCAAACTCTGCTTTGACCTCGCCGCCGGCCATCCTTGTGACCCCTGTGCACCCGTGAGTATACCGGCGAGTTCGCTGTCGCACCCTCTACCCAATGTGCATCACCATCCACTCCGCCGTGGCTACTATCACCGGTGACCATGTGAACCCAAGACCTCACCGTTGGTTGTCAACGTGTCCGTCCACGTCAGCCGCCACCTCATCTCTATGCGTGTGTGTCGCCTACGTGGCGCCCACGTGTCTTCCGTGTCAGCGCTTGCGTGAGCACCCGCGTGCCACCTCGTAACCCTAACCCTAGATCAATTTTGAATAGATCTATTCCATGGTGCACCGAGCCACTTCCATGTGGGACCCCCATGTCAGATGCACTGTTCAATAGACTCGTGCACCCGTAGACCAGTAGCCAACCTCGTGGACCTGGTCCATGGACCGAGGGCCCACATGTCAGTGTCAGAACCTTTTCTTGGATTTATTTTAGTTTGGAAAATCCCAGGGCTGACATCATGTTGATGTCATATTCTGATTTTTTTTCAATAGAAAAGTAATTCGGAAATTCCAGTAAATCCCTTTTTAGGTATTTCTTTAGGGTTTGAACTTCCAAAGACCTTATCTTCTTCATCCGAACTCTGATTGAGCCCATTCAAATTTCTAAATTCATCTAAATTTAAGATCTATTTATCTAAGATTTTTATTTAATTTTTGGAGTTTGTTTTATCTCTATTATTTATTTATTTTGTTTATTTTCTTCGTTTGCGAGTAGACGTTGATTCTTTGGAGAATTTTGAAGAAGAAGGAGCACATCAAGATCAAGACCAGTGCCCAGATCTATTTCAAGGCATGTTGTACCTTTGATCATGTTGAACCCAGTTTTAAAAATTACTTTGATTCAAATTAATGCATTTACTTTAAGTATTTATTTAAATATTTTGGGTTTAGTTATTAATCCAAATTCTTTATATTCACCTTGTTTATTGTTATGTCATAATTATTTGTCACCCTAGATTGGTTCATTATTTAGTTGGTATTATCGTAGCACCAACATGGGTTGGTTAGATATGAGTAGGTTGCTTAGCCATTCCACGAGTCATCATTTCATGTAAGTTGCAAATATGAATCTGACTAAGTGAATATGGAACTTTGTGATAAAATTGTATGCACTGTGTGCTATTACTCGTTGATGGTATGCGTTGCACTTAACCAACAGGGTGAAAAAAGATTTAGACTGAGGCAAGTGGTAGATACTATGTGATATGGTGGAGCTTTGTGAATGAGAATGATAATCTTTATGGTATAGTTAGAAATTGAAAGTCTTGCATTAGTCAATTAAGGGCTTAACTTTGTGCGCCATTGAACTGAGCCACAACTGTACGAGCACATACCTGGTATGGGACGAGCCTAAGTTAGTAAGTTATAGAGTCTCGACATTGACTACTCAGGTTGTAGGTTAGGTGCTCAGTGATGGGTGGAGGTGTGGACTACCAGGTAGATCACATCGCGGGACAGTTCGCCGCTTTCCCTGTCCAACGGTGTGCGATGGACTAATTTCGTCAGTGGGCGTTAGTTTCGTCAATAAAACACATTGGGAGTGTCAACGCTTGAGATGAAATTTCTGAAAGATTTTATTATGATTAGTGCTTGCAACACTGATTATATCATGTGGGTCAAGTGTACAACCTCTGCAGAGTATTAAACAATCTATATGAATGGCCGCGTCCGCGGTCATGGACATGCTCATGGATTTCACACGAGGGTTAGATTTTTATAAAAACAATTGGGAAGAGAGCTGTGTGATCTAAGTCATATGGCTGTGTGAATAATTTGATTAGACTTTGTGGAAACAATTGTTAAATTAATATGGTCTATTTTTTAAATTATGTTTTAATCTATTATTCGTATTCATTTGCGAATATTGCATTTCTGCAAAAGAACCACAGAAGCCATTTCCTTTAGAATGAGTCATCATGTATACATTGCATTCTGTGGTATGACTTGCGAGTACGGTTGTATACTCATGCTTGCTATAATCAATCAACAGAAGTGGAGGAGTCTTCACTTGCTTTTAAGAAGGATTTCTACGAAGGTGTTGATCGCTAAGTCTTGATCCCAGTCGGTTGTCTATGACGAGTCGATGGGTTCCTGCTGGAGTTATTTATTCCGTAGCTGCTTATTTCATTATTGTCAGCCCTGCGAGGCTTAATAAATGTAAACTCGATCATAAGGTCAAAACGGCTATTTGTTATTCAAATTACTCATTTATTCTATTATTTCGTGTTGTGTGGATCAATATTCACCTGTGTAGACAATGTGTGCACTAGAGTGATCCTGAACTAGTGCATTATACACAGAGGGTCCAGAATTATATTTTTGGGTCCCGACACGCTCGTTGTCCGACCACTTCATCGCCTCTTCCCGCTCCAGTGCCATGTGCCTCCCCACGGCGCGCTCCTTGGACGCCTTGTATATGGCCTTGCAACTAAAATTCAAGACGACAGAATTTTAATACAAGAATTACTCCATAAGAGAAAATTAAAAGGCCAAATTAAGGTCGTTGTTATAGTCAGAAAGGTGATATGTTTGATAAAAAAAAGAGCCAGAATAGATGTTTCTGTCGAAACTAAATTTGTCGATATTTCAGAAAGAACAAACACAACCGAGACTTTCTCCTTCAGTTCAAAACTGGATATTGGACACAAAACGAAATGAACATGAGATTATTTTGTGCCATATCAACTGATACGACTTTTTGATTTTTCTCCTTTTTATAGATTTTCAGAGGAATTACAATCAGGTTCTCTATCGGTCTCTGAAACTGAAACGAACACCTGAACCTTTCTGGCAGCTAGGATGATACGCTATAGTATCATCTTCAAAAACTGACTCTGAATAAAAATAGAACAGAATACTGATTCCTTTCAGACCTATCAAAAACAAAATAACAGAATACGTACATGGCTCGTAGGCTGCAGAGGTTAGCCATGGGTTGAGGAGAGCTCACGGCCACGAGACCGACAATGTGGACGACGACATCGTGAGGAAGAGTGACGACGACCTCCTCACCTTGGTCCTCACCGTCATGCTCCGCGTGCTCACCATGGTGTACGTATTCAGTACCGTGCGTGCTCACCATGGCGTGCGATGATCATTCTTATAAAACGTCAAAGAGATGCATCGTAACGTTAGTGTGCGAGACGAAGAGACGCATCGTAATCTCGGCGCGTGAGACGAAGAGACGCATCGTAATCTCGGTGCACTAGACGAAGAGACGCATCGTGCGGGAGCCGGAGCATTGAACATATCACAGACGGTTCCAACCACAAACCATCTGTGATGTGTGCAATTATCAGAGACGGTTATTATTAAAAATCGTCTGTGATAATTACGTATCACAGACGATTCTATCCATCACTAGTAACATAGACGGTCGCGATTGTAAAACTGTCTGTGATAATTACAACACTGACGGTTTCTGGGGAACCGTTTGTGAAGAAGCATTCAGTATAGCCTCTTTTGTAGTAGTGCTACGAGCCATTTCGTTGGGTGCGAGTCGTCCTAGGCTCTAGCTCTGGCTTGGGGTGGCCGAAGGGATGGTGGCAACAGCACGACTTCGGGCCTCCGGAGCCACAAGAGATGGAAGGGGAGAGAGAGAGAAGGAAGAGAGGGGGATAAGGGAGCTTGAATCTCATAGCGTGTTGGACGGTGAGTGCATGTAACCATATGCACTTGTGGGAAATTTACGCTCGATATGCATACATATATTTGTACGTTTGTCTTTTTTTTTCATAGCTTTTTTTGTTAAAAAAAGTTTGTGTGCTAGCAACGTGCCACCGGCTTGATATGTCAAGGTAAGAATAGATGGATCGTAAGGAGACATTTAGTGCAAACCATGATTTTTACTGTGAACATAGAATCAATTAAGTTTCTCTATTTAAAATTCCAGATCAAATTCGATTTATGTATTGTAAGGAAGTGTGGTTTTGATAGATTTACTTTTTTTAGATCGAGTGCACGCATTCTAAAACGATATCTAAAAATAAATGGGGAATAGTTGTCAGCTCCGTGTAGAAGTAATAAAAGGATGTAACCAATATATCTCGATGATTATCTAGAGAAATATATCAGCCGAAAAACTTTAAATTTTCTAACTTAAGATAAGATGTTTAGCTATTAAAATTTGTTGCTTTATATTGTATATTTGTTGTCTAGGCTATATATCGTATCAAATTATTGTTTGCATATTTATATCAAACAACTAGCAAGGTGATCCGCACCTTTGTGCAGGCATCATCATTATAGAATGGTAAGGCATAGTAATTGTGCATAAATATTATTACTAATTTTCAATCACACTAATGTAGATGTATTCCATACATTTCTTTTCTATTTAACCCTAGATGTCTTGTCTACGTGTGTTTCGTATTGTCAAAAGACACTATTTTTCGATACAACTTTTTTCTTCTTCTTGTTGATTGGGCGATAGCTTCCTGGTGGAGATGTGTGGGAACGCTCTACCCTTCTAGGTTTGATCCCTAGATTGACCAAGTGTGTCTCGCCTAAATAATTTGGGTACGCACGCATGCGCGAGCACCTATCTTTCAGTGACATCTTAGGGCTTTCAAATTTTCTTGTGTGTAGAGGACACACACGAATATGTGTGCATGCATGTGGTGTGTGTCCGCCTTGTATCCTCTTAAAAAATTCTTTTATTTATTTTTATTTTTATTTTTGTTACAAAAACTCTTCCGTATTTGCACTTGGAAAGACGGTGGAGTGAGATGTATCCTTGGCTGAAAGCACCTTCCACAGGGAAGAATATCAACATCCACAGTGGCGGAGCCACCTCCCAACGACCCTGGACGGCTGCACGGGCTCGCAGGCAAACCGCCAGTGGAACTTCTCTACCGTCGAAGGGGTTGAGGGCGGTGTTTCACTGTTTCCTGGGCAAATGCTCCTCGTAGTTAGACTAGCCCAGACTCCAAAAATGTCTAGCTCTGCCACTTATCATCTATCGTGTACTCATTTATGGTACTAAGCAGCAAGGCGCACTACGCCGTGCCGCTGTTTTGTTTGTATTCTTTCTGCCACTCGAAACAAGAAGGATTAAATAGGAATGGTGCAGAGAGCCATGAACCACATGGAAATTGTGATGATGTATGGGATAGCTCCTCCGTATTAGTGCCTAAAGATTTCATACACAACAAGCAAAATTATGAACTCAATACCCTTGGAAAAAATGGTTGCGTGAGTACAATCGATAATTCTCGGTGAAATTGGTGTGGAACAACACAAATCCATGCCCAGTAGCTCTATACTCTGCAGCTCCTCCATGGAGCAGCGTCGTTCCGTAGTAGAAGTTCCGTAGGGACTTCTGGTGCCAAGAGAGAATGTGAAGAAAACAGATGCTAACTGCAGCTGCATAAGTACAAAGTCACTCAATGCAGTTCTGAGTCCTCTTTCTAGACCAGTTTCCATCATCATAGGCAGTGCCATCAAGAACCCAAGCTGCACAAAAGACTGAAGCGAGAGCAACTTGGAGAGGTGCATTGTGTATAAAAACCTTTTTCCAGTGGCTAGTGCTTCATGAAGGCCACCGAGGGAAAGATACAAGCGCCGATAAAGGAATACATATACAGTCACTAACCTCGCTGCGGATGACTAGGGGTGAAAACGGATCGGATACAGACGGATAATGGCTCTACTATATTTGTTTTCATAATTTTTTTCGGATCAGGATACGAATACGAATACGGATACAAATACGAATAATATCGAATACGAATACGAATTGAAACGAATACGGTCGCAGATATTTTTTGGAACATGAAAACCCCTTAAATTGTATGCTAGAAATTAACGAAAACATATAACTAGTTTATTTGATGCAAACATTCATGAATTATTCATATTTTCAGCAACCATACATAACATTGGCACTAGCAAGCTGCATTAACTAATTCATCACAAACATAACACTTACTTTACCATATTTAACTCATAAGTCATAACTCACAAAGTCACAAGTCATCACACATTCACACTTAGTTCATCACATACATAAAACTTAGTTCACACTAACATGGATCAGGCTGAATGGTTAATGTATATGCAAATGACTGTAATATCCCAAAGTATGTTACCAAAAATAAAATTAATAAAGTTATTATTTTATTGGATTTTCGATATTTAAAAGAGTTTTCTTGGTTAAAATAAAAATTATAATAAAATAAAGTCAACTATTTAATTTCCTAGTTTTTAATGTCAAAAATAAAATTTATTGAGATTTCTGGGATTTTATTGTATTTAAAGTGAAAAAGAAAATAAATAATTTCTTGAATTTTCTGGATTTTAAAAGGTTTTTCCTATTTTTTAGTAATTAAAAACAATTTATGTGCAAAAATAAAAACTAACTTTAACTTGGAATTAATTTTATTCAATTCAAAATAATTCAAGAAATTTCTGTGATTTTTTCTAGAATTTTTGAACTCTATTTGCTATTTTCTAAAAGGCTATTTGATTTGTTGAATTTTCTGAAATTCGGAAATCAATTAAAATCTCCTTTTCTCTTTTGGGCTGAAATCCTCTTTTGGGTCGAAATCCGGATATCCGGACTTGGTCTTATCCGGATAATCCGTATTCGTATCCGTATCTGCCGGATAGCAAGCCTACCGTATTCGTTTCAGTTTCCGACAAAAAAAACCGAATTCGTTTCTGATCTGAAAATTATTCGAGAAAAATCCGATCCGAGACAATCCGAATCCGTTTTCGTCCAGATCAGTTGGAAACTATCCGATCTATTTTCATCCCTACGGACGACGATGGAGGTGACGGCCCGGCCGACCTTAGTGAGGTCATTGGCCATCTCCATGCCGGAGTTCCCCCACCCGACGACGAGCACCGCCTTCCCTTCCATCCCCTCCGGCGTTCTGTACTCACTGGAGTGCATCACCTTGCCGGGAAAGGCATCCAGCCCGGGCACCACCATCTCGTCGCACGCCCCGGTCTCCGCCACCAGGAACCTCGCCGCGTACTCGGCCTCACCGGTGTCAAGGTTGACAGCCTCGATGGCCCACCGCCCCTAGCGCCATCGAAGCGAGTGGCATGGACCTCGCGGTGGAGACGGGCGCGGACGGCAAATCACACAGCGTATTCGTCTAGGTAGCAGATGAAGTCGTCGCGCGGGAGGAAGGTGGGCACGTCGGCAGCGCGCTGTAGCGCTTGTAGAGGTGGAGGTGGAGGCGGCCGTTGTTGGAAATATGGACAATATTTTAATTTCAGATTTTATTATGAGCCAAAGATCATATAAAACTAGAGATGCATAAAGTAATAAGTCGGGCATGATGAAGAACAGGAAGCAGCGTAGACTTGAAGTAGTGTAGAATGTAGATGAAGCAGCACAACGAGCGGTCGTGCAGATGCGCTGCCCAAAAACCTTATTGTCACCCCGTGCAGGTGAACTCTGCGACAATGGTTCGGAGATACCCACTCACCCTCCTTCCCCGTGCACATCGAGGAGAAGGGACAGCTTGGTTCGACAGCACAACTCTCCAGCACAGTAGAACAGAGAGGAAGAAGAAGAAAATGGAAGTGTATCAAATTGTATCAGGTCTGGACGTCTCTAGATCTTTTTACGGTCAAGACAATTACTCTCTAGTAACTACATAATAAAGCACATATTAAACATAGGTAACTGCTAATTCAAAACCAATTAGTGTTAATTAAGCAGTGTTTATTGATCCTGATTACAAACTAGTCTACAGCTTTGACCAGTGTATTTTGACCACACTGGTCTATGGACCCGACAGCTATTTTTCGACCACTTTATTCCAACCACATTATTTCGACCACAGTGGTCTATGGCTTCGACAACATTATTTCGACCATTGTGTTTCGATCACATTATTTCGACCACTGTGTTTCCACCATTGCCACGCGAATATACGTATGCGTGTGCGTACGTGCATGTGTGTAACTTTAGCTATAGTCCTCCTCATGTCATTCCATGTTATATGTCACATGTTTCAAAGGGTCACAATGACTCCCCCTTATAAATTGCTCTCCCACCACTTAGCTAGTCAATATAGGACTAAACCATGCATGCTTTGGAATTTCAGGAATGAAGGGACCTTTACACTTATGGGCTCAATTCTAACAGCCGCAGGTGCGCTCCCGCCACAGCGAGCCCCGCAGTCGTCGCACTCAAGGACTAGGCTCCGCACGTCGTGTTGTGACAGGCATGCAGCCACCGCTTGCCCGACGACTCCGCCCCCACAGTGATCACGTCCTCGTCTTCAATTGCCGCTGTCACCATCGCCGTTTCTTGGAGCTTGTGGTGGACCGGTGGTGTGCACAGAGCAGTGGCTTGGAGTGAAGAACTTCTCTCTAGGGATGAGGTTTTATAGGAGTTTGTGGTGGGGCCCAGATGACAGAGAGAAAGGTTGGGTTTGCCTATGGTCGGGCGAAAAAAAAAACCCTATAGGTTTTGGTCTATCTCTTCTACTTAAAAATTAGAGTTGGTGATCGTCCGTCCTCCCCCACCTTCCCACCCCTATCTCTCTCTACTAGCATGTGGGCCACGTTATCAGCAAACTATCTCCTCACATTGTGCGCTCCCTACTCCTCTCCTAGCATCACCTGCGGCGTCGCCTGCGCTTCCTCCTCCTTTGCGCCCTTGCCTCCAACCCCGCTCTTCTGCTCTGCTTTGCGCACGCCTCCACCCCCTTCCCCGTCGCCGCTTCCATCGGTCGGATCTGGATAGGCCTCACTTCCTCTTCTCCATCCCTGCTCTTTTGCTCTGCTCTGCTCCACGTGCCTTGACTAATTGAGATATATTATATCTACTTTAATTGATAAACTATTACATTCATGAGATGTTTCGTAGCAACGCACGGGTACTTAACTAGTTTCCCTATTAAGTTTGACCCCTTTCAAACTATGGTACGCGACAACACTAATTTTGAAGTATCCATCCCACTAATTATCTCATTAAGGCATTAACTCATCTGCTCACTCTGATTCCAACAGCACAATCACGTCATTTTCCAATCCTATTCCATCGTCTTGGTTCCCAATCTGTTGGACCGGAACGGTGACTACAGTACGGTGAGTAGAAGCACTACTCTTTTTTAACTCCGACGGTATTCAACTTCTTCTTCACCTGTATAACTATGAAAGCTATGAAGGTCAGAAACACAAGCACATCGGAAATGTGTTGAACCCGATGAACCCCGAGGTGAAAGACCAAAGCTCCATACAAACTACAGTCTCTTCAAAATCTTTTGCCTTAAGTAGTTGAAGGTTCTTTTCCTCCAATAGTTATGTGAAGCTATTAAGATTGGAGCCTAAACTCTTACAATGAAATCTCGAAGAAAAGCTGAACAAAAAAGTGCCAAAGATTACCTCGGGCGGTGTGGCCTCTTCCTCAGGTTGAACAGTAAAATCAGTCTGATTTCAAAATCACATATTGATCTAACTTTTAATTTACAACTCTAAACTTCATGAAACTTGAAACATATCTTCTCTAGGATATCAGGAACCTATTCCAATCAAAGATCTTAAAGATCATTGTCAAAATTCTGACATTTTTTCCATTTGAGTGAAGGTTGTGTTGTATATCTTAGGGCCATTTGGTAATTTCTCAATTGAGAAAAGAAGAAAAAGAAAATAAAAGAAGGTGGGCCCACCTATCAGTGAGAGAAGAGGTTGAGATAACGTTGGAGACTGAGTCTCCAACACTATCGTCAAGCGCATGAGGCCTGGGCGGCCTCCTCGCGAGGGCACGGGCACCTCGAGCGTTGACTGTTGGCAGCAACCGCGCTGCCCCTCTCTTCCTCCCCTTCTTAAGACGGCTCCTATCCTCTCTTTTCTTCACCTAAAAACAAGGTGCAATCTTTCCCCAATTTTTGTTCTTCTTCTTCCTGATTTGGTTTCGATTCTTAGGGCTTGGGAGTTACTGCACCACTATGGTTGGACCCGGCGCCGCCGGCGGTGAGGACCAGATTCTCCTCCTTGTGCATCTTTGTTCCTCTCTTGCATCCTCTTCTCTATTGTGTTTGCGGTGAGGGGCTTGGACTTACGCTGATTGGAGGTGGGATTCGGCTGGTTCTGGCTTGATCTTGGTGTGGAAGAAGGCTTCGGTTTTTGGTTTTTGGTGTTTGGTGCTCCATGGGTGCATTCGGCCGGTGCATCTTGGCTGGCTCTTGTGCGGCATTCTTTGTACCCTGACTTCGCACACGGGTGTGTCTTGGTTTATGAATTGACATTGTATTTCCGTCAACCTCGTCTGTTCTTCGTGGCCCAGCGGGGCAATTGGTTTTTTGAGACAGTGCATTCGGCGTGCCTTGCCCGGTTTCTACTCGGTGGCTTTGAGTGCCATCCGCACCGTGAGTTTGATATTTCTGAATAGTGTGTTGTGCTAGTGGAAGTTTTAAATTACATTTGTTAGACCTTAGCACTAGGTGACTTTGCATTGTATGATTTGTGGTGTCAGTATATGCTCGATGAAGATTAGATGTCAAATTGAAATTAAATACAACAATTGGATATAAATATGACTTTAGCTTGTAGATTATTTGTTGTTTCTATTGTTCTGTGCATGTGTCTCATTTAGTAAATACCTTCTGTTCACTGTGATACTTTCGGTCACTATCTTCACTCTGGTTCATTTGGTCTCTGCCTTCACTGAGACTCATTTTTCTATCACTGTTATATTCTTGTCAATTGAAATATTGTGAAGTTGGTTCAATTTCCTATTGTTAGTGAAATATGAATTGATGGTTTGCATTAAGTGAATGATTAGACAAGCAAGATTTTATTTGAGCTCAAGGCCTAATTTATTTCAGATTAATTGTTATATTTAATTTGTGATCAAATTTGACCTAACTGGTGAGGAGGCCAAGATCTCATCTTGAGTAGCCCGACATCTGAGAGCAATAAACAATCAACTAAATCTGAGCATTATGCTGACTTTGTTTGTTCTCAAGTTCTATCTTTTGAGCATATTATCATGTTTAATTGACATGAAAAGATTACATGTTTATATATCATTTATATCTTTTATATGCCACTAGAAATGTGTTTTAATTATGATAATTACTACTGAAATTATTTCTGGATATTTGCTAAAACCGCGAATTTTACAACAGATTGTACCAAAATCGGGCCAAATACGAAAACGATGATTGGGAGGATCTCGTGGGAGTGATCAATCCAAGATGGCTAAGAATGGTTTCTCATATGTCCTAACACTCTCAATCATAGGAAGAATCAATCCCAAAAGCCCTCAGGAGCAAAACCCTCAAAATCACCCTTTCTTTCACCAAACCGGGCAAACTCAAGAATTTGCAATAAAAAGTACCTACATGGATGGGATTTGGTCTACAAGATATATATCCACCACTTACATGTCCTAGGTACAAAGCAAGATCAAGAGGGGAGGAAGGAACACCAAAAATCAAGCCAAATCGAGAAATCAAAACTTGAGCATATGAGAGGAAGACTTGGACGAATTTGGAGATTTGATTTCTTCTTGGAGATGAATATTTACCATCATTCCCTTAGAAGGGCAAAGCCACAAGGGCCGTACACACAAGTGCTCTGAACTCTCTCAAGACATCTCTCAAACCCTAGCCTACTCTACTGTTGGGACCCAAATATACAAACCTGAACCCTTTGTGTATGTTGCACTAGTCCAGGATCAAGCTAGTGCACACAATAACAACATCGATGAAATATCATTCCATATGCAAAGATAACTAAGAAACAGGCAATTAACAATAATTATCATAGTAACGACCTTAAGTTCTCTTACAATTAATGCCTCAGAGGCTAATGACTCAAATAAGCTACTACGGAAGGAAGCATAATAACTTCAGTGAAGCACATCCATATGCCCATAGACAATCGACTAGGGTAGCACGGTCTAGTTCTCCACGGTCCTTGAAGTAGAACTTGTTGACCAATGATGATTTGATGTAGCCTTATTCAACTGAACAACATTGTTTATAGCAAGAATAAGTATATAGAGTACTCAGCAAGTCGCACCATAGAATGCAATAATAGATGATGGCTTGTTCCAAAGGATATAGCATCAATGGTTCTTTTGCATAAAAGCAACAGTTGTAGTTGAATATAAATAATAGATTGAAAGCGTAATTTAATACAAATAACAATAATCATTTTAACAAGTATTTTCACAAATCTCACATAACATAATCAGTTTCTTTCACACAGCTGCATAGGTCTACTTGCACAGCTGCCCCTCCCAATTGTTTTATAAAAATATACCCCTCGTGTGAAATCCTTGAGCATGTCCATGACTGCGGACGCGACTATTCGAACAGATTTATTAACACTTTGGAAAGGTTTGTACACTTTACCCACAAGATGCAATCAATTTGATCGGTGCTAATCACAATAAAACCTTTTCGAAACTTCATCTTGACAATTGACCCTCCCGGTGTGTTTTACCGTCGTACCAACCCTGACAAAGTGCTTTGGTCTAACGCACATCATTGGACCTGAAGACGGCGAACCGCTCATAAGTGTGACCCGACATAGTAGTACACACCTCTACCCTAGCACACAGTCTAAACTACATGCCTGAGTAGTCAATGCGAAGATTCCGTAGCTTACTAAGTTAGGCATGTCCCATACCAAGCATGTGGTCGTATAGTTATGACTCAGTTCAATGGCGCACAAAGTTAAGTCCTTAACTGACCAAGGCGAGACTACCCAATTTCTAACCAAATTATCAAGATTCATATTTTTCCAAGCACGAAGTTCCACCATATCACCATTCTTTCGACTCGCCTCAGTCTAAATATTTTCCCATCCTATTGGTTAAGTGCATCACATGCCATCAACGAGTAACAACACACAACACACAGTTTTTACACAAAGTTTCGTGATCACTTAGTTAAATTTAGATTTGTAACTCAAAATGATATCAATAACCCGTTGAATGGCTAAGAAGACTATTCGTGTCTAACCAACCCACATTGGTGCTATGATACTGCCAACTAATAATTAATCAAGATAGGGTGACAAAAGATCAGGGTAATACAATGAGCAAGGTGGATATAATCAAATGGGTGTATAGCTAATCCCAAAACATTTAAAGAATTAAATACTTAAAATAACAAGCAATAGTTTGAATCAAATTAATTTTAGAAAACTGGGTTCAACATAGTCAAAGGTACAACTTGCCTTACTATATCAATGATGTTCTTATTTTATCTTCAATTTTCTACTTCCTTGACCTTCAACTCCTTCGGACGATTCCGGAACATCAGCATCTAACGAAAGAGAAACTGCAAAAACAAACAAAACTTGAAAAGACAAATTAAATAAACTCAAAATTGAAATTGAATGTCACTAGAATGTAGATCTTGAATTTATATGAATTTAGAAACTTGAAAGGGTTCAATCAGAGTTCGTATGAGGGAGAACGAGCTATCAACAATTCGATCGGGAAGGAAAATGCTGAAAAAGAAAAGGGAGAGAGAAACTGACAGGTGGGGTCCACGGAATATTCTTGAAAATTTTTATTTCAGAAATTTTGGGAAAAAAATGAGTGTATGACATGTGGGACCCACTGGAATTTATGAATATTCTAGAATTAAAAGAATTCCAGAAAAGGACAAAGAAAGTGACATGTGGGCCATTGGTCCATAGACCAAGTCCACGCAGTTGGGTCTACGGTGCACGGTGGATTAGGTCCATGGAACAGTGCCAGACACGTGGGTCCATCGCCAAGTGGCTTGGTCCACGATGGATTTAGTTTATGCAGGTTTGGGGTCAGTGGATGACACATGGCTGATGACAAGCTCAGAAGGGATTACATGGCAAGGAGGTGGCACTGAGATGGCGGGTGACATGGCAGCAATGAGGCAGCGAGGTGGCCATGTTGACGTGGCACCGGCGATGGCATTGACGCTCGGACCTGCGACGGTCACCGGCATTAGGGATCACAGCAGAGGACAAGAAGGGGCAAAACGGAAAGAGGGCGACGAGGCGAAGAGGATGACACATGCGCGGCGGTGAGGAACAGTGGCAATCACCGACGGTGAGGAAAATAGCGGTGGTGGCTTGCTCGACGATGACGACAAGGGAGGACGCCCTGGCGACAGGAGCAGAAGCACGGCATAGAACACGGCTCGAGGATGAATATGGCGGGGTTGATGAAGGCAGGAGCTCATCGGAGTGACGAGGAACGGCCGGCGAAGGGCAGCGGCCAGAGAGGAGAGAAGGGAGGGATCTTGAGCTACGTTGCGCAAAACTCAAAATAGAAAGATGGGATGGATAGATCGGGAGATGGAGCAAACGGAGATGCAGTTAGGGACGTGAGAAACTCACCGGAGCGGCGAGGAACGCAACAGAGGCATTTCGAGGAGACAGGACGCGACCGGAGTCGAGGAAGAAGAAGGCAGCTTTGGTGATGTGGCGTACGGGAGCTCAGGATGGTGAGCGCATAGAGGATAGGAAGACGAGGTGAAGCCGACAGTACAACGGGCTCGGCTCGAGGAGCTTTGATGGAGAAGAACAGTAATGTGGGGCATGGGGCTGGCGATGGGAAAGATGAACGCGGGCGGCGACGCACGGGGAACCTCCAGCGAAGGCGGCTAGGGCATGGGAGGCAACGGCGGGAGGCGAGGCAGGTGTGCGCATAGGGCGACACTTTTAAGGACTAGGGAGGAGGGTTTGGCTCGGACTCCAAGTGGTGGCACAGTGGAGGAAACCGACAAGACGGTCAGAAGCAAGACGGATACAAGGCAAGAAGAATGGACCAGGTGGGACCAAAGAGAGGGAGGCGATCAGAGTGGGTCATGACATTTGCAATGACGGCGCTCGGGCGAGACGGGAAGGAGACGGTGGAGCGGGAGATGGCGGGTTAATGAAATGAGGGAAAAAGAAATAGGCTGAAGGAAGTCGGCCCACAAAGGAAAAAGAGGGGATTTCAGAATTAGGAAAAAGACTGAAATTCAAATGAGCTCAAATAAATAGCTAATAAACTCTGAAAAATTCAAGAAAATTCCTTAGAACATAAGGAACCCGACTAACACTGTTTTTCATTTAATTGATGTTTACATTAGTCAAATTAAATAGTTTAAATTTCAAAAATTCCCAATTAAGCTTTATTAATTCAAGCAAAATTGGTGGAATTTTTTGGGGACCTAATCTACACAAAAAAAAATTGAAAACTCAAATTTTGGGACGTTGCATCTACTTTCCTCTCCTAGCCTTAAGTCCCAAATTAGGATTTCCTAGGCTGAAAGCTTGGGGGTGCAAATCCTGCACTCATCTCTTTTATAGTGGAGGCTAGGTCTGGAGATAAAACCTCAACGAGCACCCATTATGCCTACACACAAATAGGTCTCATTCACGCATGCTTCTGAAAGCGCAGTCTTCGTATTTAGCTCCATTAGGCCAAGTCCATCATGCTTTGCCCTCCATGGATTATCCTTAACCTAATCCACTTAGGTCACCGATGTGGTTTCGCACACCACCACTTTTCCAGTATTGGACAATTTACCTAAATGCCTCTCTACCGACCTTTGGCAGTTCCTTTACCTCGAAGCATATCCTATGCTCCGTCATCACCCATATGGCCCTAATGACTTCCCACCAAGCCTCTCACATGTTCGGACCTCACCGAACTGTCCTCGCTTGCAAAACTGGGATCAAATCACTTGGCGCGCCACATGTCTCACCATGACTGCACTCGGGTTCCTTGACCGTTCAGGACCTCAGCTCCTCCCTGGGCCTAGTCTGGACCTCACCTTCTCCCTAGGCCTAGTACCGGTCCACCTTGCCGCTGCTAGTCATGTTCATCACCGGTAGCTTCCACTCTGGCTCCTTGTCTTTTTGGCTTGTAACCACCCCGCTAGCCTTAGTCATCTTCCAGTACCACCTCGATCGTTCTGGACCTCGGTTCCCCTAATCTAGTCTCAATCTAGTCCGCCTCACCATGACCTACTCCGTTGTCCTACAACCATCGCAAACAATCAAACCGTCACGTAGCACCACACGATACACAAAATCATCAATTGACACAATTGATGAGTCACGAACAGATACCTTCAAAGCTTTGTTCCTGGAAGTATCACTTTACCTCAAAAGGTCTTTGCTCAAACTTTGCCTTCCATGGTTCTTATCCATCTTGCACCTTGCTTGTGTCCAACCATCTCACCCAGCATCCACGACTGTTATGTACCTTGGTTCTCCTAACCAAGTGCCGGTCCTTCTCGCCGTTAACCATAGTTGACTTCAAACCACCTACGCAACACAAGACAAAGCAACCATTTCTGGGCATAAGTTCTTTGCAACTTGACCCACATTAGTCCATAAGAGTATAATACAAACATATGCAACAATCTCAAAACTCCTAAGACTAACCCACAAAGATTAGCACACCTAGCTATGCATGACCATTCTTTGGCCAGTCATACCACCGCCTCGGCGGCTCGACCGCCATCACCGGTCTCGATCGCCACCACGGATGATCACCGCTGGTCGGTCGACAAATTTCACCTGGCTCGACTGCCGACAAGCGATCGATTAGACTGCCCACCGGTTTGATCGTCGGCAAACAGCCGATCAAACTACTTTGTGAATTTTCCAAGTCCGAGATTGCACTCTCTCTGGAAATTTCAAACTCTATTTAGTTTGTCCTCGAATTTCTATTTCCAATGAGTCCATGTACAAACACATGTATTAGGAGAAACAAGCCTAATTAAACACACAATTTCTATTGGAGATGCTGCTAGACTCGTCACTAGGCTGCGAATATCTAATGATGAAAAATTATGTGCAGAATGTGAGATATATTCCTGCAGATTTTTTTAAAATAATCATTTTTTATTCCAAAACACGGTAATATAACTCCCTTTTTTTATTAGTCGCCTGATGGTTGAGTGACTTGTCCCTTTCGCTCAACGGTTGAGCGACTTATCCCCTAGTCGCTCAACGGTTGAGCGACTAGGGGCTTATATCCCCCCCCCAACGCGCACCGGGTAACGCCATTCCGTGGGACAGAAAGCGAGCTCGCAATCGTGAGGAGAAGAAGAGAGGAAGGGAAAGAGGAAGAGAAACAAAGAGGAGAAGAGGGAGAAGAGAGGAGAGGGAGACGGAGGGAAAGAGAGGAGGAGGAGGAGTTCGCGCATCGACGACGGTGAGTCCCTGCACTTCTTTGTAGATTTACTTTTGAAACCATGGTAGGTTAGCAACTAAAATCATTAGATGTGCAATTGTTTCGGGTACGTCACATATTATTAATAGTTGTAAATAGTGTAGTCGTAGAACTAACATCAATTTAGTTGTTAATAGTTGTAATGCGGCTATGGTTGAGTACATATCGTCTGCACATACACCATTTCGTGGACATATATCGTCTGCACATACACCATTTCGTGGACATATGCACATGAGACATCTGAACTGTCCATCCAGCGATCCACGAGTGTCCTCGCACCCACCTCCCACTTACAGCACATTTGTGAAACCCCCCTCCTAGTTGGATTTCAGACAAGGGGTTTTTCGCAAATGTGGCATAAGTAGGAGGTGGGTGCGAGGACGGTCGTGGATCGCTAGATGGATAGCTTGGATGTCTTATGTGCATATATCCACGAAATGGTGTACGTGTACATGATATGTCGCTGCTATGGCTATACCCTAACCCTAACCTCTTGACCTCATACCCTAACCCCAACCCTTAACCCTAACCCCTAAACCCTGAAACCCAGAACCCTAAAACCCTAAAACCGAAATGCAGCTATGGCTATATATGTTGAGGATTATGCGGTTTATGCAAGAATGTAACTAAATTTTCAGAATACTGGAGCTACTCTATAAATAATTAAACCACTAATTTTTTCGTAATTACTAACTTGAAATTAATTTGCAGGTATGGCTCGTGACCTCGATGGTTCCAACTGGCCTTTCAGCATGCTGGACCATCTCGTCGACACACAACACCGCGCCAGCCATCGTGTCCTGCATCCTGAGGGCAGGGATGAGGCGACTAAGTTGGGGGTGGTCTGTACGCGGACACCCCCAATGGGCTAGGAGACTAGACCCACGCTGGAGAGACAGGTTTGTCTGAAAACTGTGGCACTTCTTTTTATCGTATGTCCGCTATATACTTACTTCTTCATGCTTTGCAGGTTTGTCTGCAAAACAAGACGTGACCACTCTCTACAAAGCAAAAAGAGACCACTCGACTGTCACTATTGTAACATCCCAATCTTTGGGCTTTTTGAAAATTTGCAAAATAAAAATAACCATTTGATTTTTGTTGAAGTTGCTAAAGCTTAACTTAGAATTTTAAACAACAAAAACAATTTAATTTGAATTAACCAAACTTCAATTAATTCAAAATTTAGTTTATTTGGGTTTCTTTGATTTCCTTGGAGTTCAATTTCATTTATTTCCATTCTGTTCTTCCCAAAATTTCCTTTATTTGATTGAAAATTTTAAATTAGTCATTTTAAAAGTGTTGGTTTCTTTTGGGGATTTCTACTATTATTTAAAATCCGAGTCTAAGACTCAATTTCAAGTTCCAATTCTCAATTCAGATCTTTGATCCAAAATCCAATCCTTGCGGCTATTTCTAAATTCATTTTTCCTTTTTGAATTCATCTCAAGTTCAAGCCTCAACCGATTTGCAAAATTCAAATTCCTATTTGAATTTTTCTTGAAATGTAAATCCTATAATTTCATTTCATTTTATCCTTAGGCCGAAAACCTTTTTCCTTTCCTTTTCTCAAATTTGAAGCTCGTCGTCAAATTTCCAAATTCAAATCTTGCAATTTGAATTTTCCCCAACTCAATGCAAATTCTTTGCCAAATCCCGAATTCAATTTTTGCAAATTGAATCTTTTGCGAAATCGTTCTTCTTTTCCTTTTTCTAAATTTCCGTAATTGGAAAATCTTTAAAAATCTCATTTCTCTGTTTGTTCAATTCCTCGCGGCTGTTCCTATCCCTCACTACCAACCGCTCCACCCTTTTGGTTTCGACCATCCTTTCAGTTTTGAGCACCCTCTCAGTGTCGACCACCATTTCGGTTTCGACCACCCTCTCGGTTTGAACCACCCTTTCGGTTTTGACCACCCTCTCGATTTGATCCACCCTCTTGGTTTGAACCACCCTCTCGGTTTTGACTACCCTCTTGGTTTTGACCACCCTCTCAGTTTTGACCATCCTCTCGGTTTCGACCACCCTCTTGGTTTCGTTCAGCCCCACCTATCAGTCCCCTGCTTACCTTTTTCCCCCCGTCGCATCACGGCTATCGCAAAAGTCGTCGCCCCGACGCGAATCCCACCCCTTTTTCCCTCGGCGACGTCCGTATGAAATGTTGTCACCTCCGTCGTGTCTGTTCCCTCTCTTGTCTCCTCCCCTACCTGCCCCATCCTCTCCCTCACCTGCCGGTCGTGCATCCAAGCCGCGCCACTGCGAATCTCGTCGCTCCATCTTGTCGCCCAGTCCTCCTCCTTCCTCTATTAATGGAGCCCCAGGGAGTAGGGGTGTTCGTTTGGTATTTTTGGTAAATACGGTATATATGATAAATACGGTGTTGTTAGTTTGGTAAATACGATATTTTTTAATATACGGTTCGGTATCGGTAAATCCCAATTTATTTCGGTACAGTATCGAAAAATACCATATTTACCAAAGTTACCGCGAATTCCGAACGAGTAGTCATGTTGCGGCAAGCCGGTAAGCGGTACGCAAATACCAACCGGCAGTCGGTAGCAGTACCAAACCAACCAGTGTACCACTACCAGTCTACCATGTTGTATCGCTCTTGCTGGAAGTGCATGCAACATGGAAAATTGGAAATGCACATGGACATGCACCACTGCACCAGTACCACACGTCCACACCACAACACCACTCGGCACTCAATCAGTACATCACATGCACTCATGCAGCATGCATAGTCATTGCCCAAATGCCTAGCAATCCAACATGGCACAAACATCGCCGGCCACCGCACTTCCCCTGTTTGCTCTCAACAATGGCAACAAGCACATGCACTTGGACAAGAAAGCGGCGTCAGCGATCCCCAAGAGCCAGCGCCGGTGCCAGCCGAAAGCGCCAATGCCCAGCGCCGGTGCCCAAAGACTCCAACTGAGACGCCCAATAAGACCAAATGGTTTGATCGGTTTACTCGGTTTTTAGCCAGTTTTTACCCAAAAAACCGAATTCTAAAAAAGCAGATTTCTAAAAACCGAACCGAATACCAGTCAAACCTAGTTGACCGGTACGGTTCGGTTTGTTTGGCTCGGTTTATTTGCTTTAGTACAAAAGTGAACGGCCCTACTAGGAGCACTTTTGCCCTCATCTTGTTTTCCGCTCAACTCTCCTCTCTCTCTCTCTCTCGCCCTCGTTTCGCCGCGCATCGAGTTTCGCTACCACCGGTTGGAGCTCGCGCCATTGCCTCTAGCGCTGCTGTCAAAGCTTCTCCACCGACGTGGTCTTCGCCGTTGGCTTCGCAAGATCGTGGCCTACCCAGTGCGCACTGCCTCGCCCGTCCGCCTACATCAGCACCCGCGTGGAAGCCAGCGTAACCCCCTCCTCTTCTACCCACGTCAATTCATGCCCCAGAGCACCTTGAAGCAATCCCCTCACTCCACTTTAGTTTTGATTCACAAGAGCCGCTGCATTTCCTCTTCCCCTTTATTCCCGGCCGACCCCTTCGTCGCCATCCTTCTTCGCCATCGACCGCGAGCTTTCCCCTAGCCATTCACCGTCCACCGACCTCCTCGGGCCTCTCTCTCGATCTTGGTGAGCTCCCCGTGCCCTGTTCTCCCTCAACATCCTTCCGACCACCTGTAGTCGAACCTCCTTCCGACCAAGTAGTCGAACCTCCTTCCGACCACCTATAGTCGAACCTCCTTCCGACCACATCGTGTAGTCAAAACCTCCTTTCGACAATGTATTTTCAAACTTCCGAGAGCTCGTTCTCCTTTGTCCGAGCTCCAATCCAAGTGATTCAAGTTTCTAAATTCATCTAAATTTAGTAGCTTCCTTTTTTTTGTTCTAGTTTGGTAATTTTTGGATATTATTTGGATCTATTTGTGGATATCATGGGGATATGCCTGAGATCTTAGGATGATGTTACAATTGGCAATGTCGTTGATGGTTTGTCGAATCACGTGTTTTCGGAAAAGTTCCAAGACTGTCAGGCCTTTGGCGGTCTGACCGGCCATTTTGGCGGTCAGACCGCCATACCTGCTTGGTTTTCGAATGGTCGTTGGCCGACCGCCAGTCAAGGTCGACCGCCATGGAGCGGTCTGACCGGCTAATTGATGTTAAATCTGCTCCATGTGAAAAATGCTTAGAGTCTAGCAAGTTGGATGCTTCGTAATGTGAAATCTAGCTTTTGCTCTTTACGCTTAGAACGCTAACATGAAGTTAAGGATATTCTAGAAGCGATTAGAGCTAAATTTGCTGCTTAAGGACACAATTGATTCTACATCTTGTGCCTCTTGTGCCACTTATAAGCTTGAAGTTGCGATCTTAAGGAGAAACATGCTAGAGCCATTAAGGGCAAGACTTGTGAATCATGTGCTAATATTGAAAAAGAGAAAGCTTATCTCAAGGATACTTTAGAAAGATTCTCTAATGGTGAAAAACAGTTAAACATGATTCTAGATAAATCTAAAACTCCTTTTAAGAAGCAAGGTTTAGGATACAACTCGCTTCAGACATGTCCAAGCCTAATGTCATTCAAGTCTTGGAAAATGGCTTAGTTGAATTTAAAACCCAACCTCGCAAAAAACTGCTTTTAAATCTGCAGGTTTGTCCAACCTTCTTTTAAGGCAAAAGGTGCTTCTCCCAAAGGGTACAAAATACCATTGCACCTATTGCAAGAATAGTGGACATTTGGTTGAGTTCTCATTGAGGTTGAAGAACGCTAAGAAAAATATTGCTAGAATGTCATCTAATCAACCTAGAGCTTTTATGAGACATGGTCACATACAAAAGAAGAACCCCAGTTTAGGATTTGTTGCACATGCTCATCACCATGTTCCTAGACAAGATGCATCTCATGTTCGTGTTACCATTGCTCATAATAGAACTGCGAATAATGTCAAGGATAGCACATCCGCTTTGCATACTACTCATGCAGACGTGTCTCAAGATCGGGTTCCCAAGTCGCTTTTAACTAACCCCAGATTTGAGACACATCGCTCTTTTGTTCCTTGATTTTCGTGATTGGCGCGAAGGGAAGAACACATGGTTCGTCGACCGTGTTCACGCCACATGACCGGAGACTCAAGATGGTTCACCTCCTTCACGCGATCAACCGGTGATGACTTCATCACCTTTGGAGATGATACACAAGGGCGCATTGAAGGAACTGGAGTGATCAGGGTGAACGACAAGTTCATTCTCAAGGACGTCGCGCTTGTGTCTAAGCTAAGGTACAATCTCCTTTCTGTCTCACAGCTTCTTGATGATGGCTACGAGACTCGTTTTAAGAAGAATGCCTGTCGTGTGCTTGATTCTTTTGGTGAGCTCGTTTTTGGGATCTCTAGAGTTGGTAGAATTTTTGGAGCTGACTTTTCTAAATCGCTTGCCGGATCTCTTAAGTGTTTGATTGCATCTTCTTCTGATGTCTGGCTTTGGCACCGACGTTTGGGGCACATTGGTTTTGATCATCTGACACGAGTTAGCGGCCTTGATCTCATGAGAGGTTTGCCTAAACTCAAAGTCATCAAGGATGTCAGATATGCGCTCAGAGGCATGGCAAGCAAGTTGCCACCTCACACCCATCATTGACTATGGTTATGGTGACGGACCGACAGCTTGCTTCATATGGATACTGTTGGTCCCGCTAGGTTCGGCCGATCGGTGGCAATTGGTACATTCTTGTCATAGTCGATGATTTTTCGAGATACTCTTGGGTGTTCTTTCTTGCTTCAAGGATGAGGCTTTTGATCATTATCATGACCTTGTTCTTCGCTTGGCTTCTCGAACTTTCGGTGCTTTGAGAGCGATCCGCATGACAATGGCACGGAGTTCAAGAACGCTTCTTTTGCCTCTTTTGTGCCGAAGGCCTGATTGAGCATCAGCTTCTTTCTCCACACGTCCCTCAACAAAATGGCGTTGTGGAAAGGAAGAACAGACTCTAGTCGAGATGGCTAGAACGATGTTTGATGAGTATAGCACACCAAGGAGGTTTTGGGCGGCTATTGCTACTGACTTGCCATATTTCAAACCGTGTCTTTTTGAGACCATCTTTGGGCAAGACTTCATATGAGCTTCGTTTTGGTAGAAAACCCTCTGTCTCTCATTTTCGAGTCTTTGGATCGAAGTGTTTTATTCTCAAGACAGGAAACCTAGATAAATTTGAATCAAGGACTTGTGATGGTTTATTTCTAGGTTATCCCGCTCATTCTAGGGTTTTCGGTTTTTAATGTTGAAACTAACATTGTCCAGAGACATGCAATGTCACTTTTGATGAGACTAGCCTCGAGCTAGATCCGATGTTTGTGTGACTTACAGGTGACAGAGAGTATTTTTGTTGAAGAAGATGAGGATGAACTTGATTTTGCTCCTTCACCTGTTGCTGATGTTCCTGTGCAAGCTGCCCAAGCTCCAGAACCTGCTATGACTACTTCACCTCCAATTGAGGCTCCTCTCATGACTTCTTCATCGGTAAGATCATGGGAGGTTGAGGAGATGCTATCTCCCCAGCGCCCTTTGCACATTCGAAGCAACACCCTCGGATCGATGATTGGTAATCTCCATGAGCGAGTCACTAGCTCCGGTATCATGATCCGAGTCTTTTCTCTCACTCTGCATTTGTAGCTTCTTTTGAACCCAAAGATATATCACACGCTTTATCTGATGCTAGTTGGGTCAATGCCATGCATGAGGAATTAGAGAATTTTGATAGAAATAAAGTTTGGAACCTTGTAGAACCTCCTAGTGGACATAATGTTATAGGAACCTGCTGGGTGTTCAAAAATAAACAAAATGAGGATGGTTCTGTGGTTAGAAACAAGGCTAGATTGGTAGCTCGGGGCTTTAGCCAGTTGAGGGTTAGATTTTGATGAGACCTTCGCTCCTGTTGCTAGATTAGAAGCCATTCAAGATCTTGCTTGCATTTGTCTGCATCTAAAGGTTTTAGGTTGCATCAAATGGATGTTAAGAGTGCCTTTCTGAATGGTTTTATAGAGGAGGAAGTGTATGTTAGGCAACCCCTGGTTTTGAGAATCCCAAGCACCCTGATCATGTTTTTAAGCTATCCAAAGCCTTGTATGGTCTTAAACAAGCCCCTAGAGCCTGGTATGATAGACTTAAGACCTTTTTGCTTGAGAATGATTTTGAAATGGGAAAAGTTGATAAGACTCTTTTCATTCTTAGGCATGGCAATGACTTCTGCTTGTTCGATATATGTTGATGATATTATCTTTGGTGGTTCCTCTAATGCTCTTGTTTCCAGTTTTTTCGAGACTATGTCCAGGAATTTGAGATGAGCATGATGGGAGAACTCAATTACTTTACGGGGCTACAAATCAAGCAATGCAAGGAAGGATCCTCATCCATCAAACGAAGTACACCAAGGATTTGCTCAAGCGTTTTGATATGGGTGATCGCAGTTTATCGCCACTCCCATGGCGACTTCGACCGCTGGATCCAGATGAGGAAGGAGAAGCCGTGGATCAACGCGAGTACCGCAAAGATGATTGGCTCCTTCACGACTGACGGCCTCAAGACCGGACATCCACTTCATGATGCGCCTCTCGCGAGGTTTCAGCGCCACCGAGGACTTCACATCGCCAAGCCGTTAAGCGTATTTTCGGTATTTACACTCTACCCTTCAAGATGGCATTTGGTATTCTTGTTCTTCTTCATTTGTCCATTCGGGGTTTTCAGATTCGATTTTATGGGTCAGAGGCTAGATAGAAAGAGCACATCCGCACATGTCATTTCTTAGGCACTTCTCTTGTCTCTTGGTCATCTAGGAAGCGGTCTTACATTGCACAATCCATCTTTGAAGTTTAATATGTAGTCTGCCGCTAGTTGTCAGAGTCGATTTTGTGGATGGTCTCCACTCTTAAGGATTTTGGGTTAACCTTTGCTAGTGTTCATCTTTTCTCGTGACAACACTTCGCTATTAACATTGCTAAGAACCCAGTGCAACATTCTAGGACCAAGCACATAGACATTCGCTATCACTTCCTTAGAGACCACGTTGAGAAAGGTGATATTGTGCTGCGTTTTGTGGAGTCCGAGACTCAGTTAGCCGATATCCTCACCAAGCCTTTAGACCCAACAAGGTTTGCCACCTTGAGGAGTGAGTTAGGGGTAATTTATCCCTATGGGTTGGTTTGAGGGGGAGTTGGATCTTTTCTGATCTTTCTTTGTTCATTTGATCTTTTCTTGATTTTCTTTTTGAACTTGTTGATCTTTTTTATCTTTTTAGGCTTTTTAGACTTTATGAGTTTTTCTTGCATCTCATTGTATCATATTGCATTCATATGAAAAATCTAAAAAGATGCATTGTAATATAAGCTTTTCACTTATCTTTTAAAATTGATGAAGCTTTGCTTATTACCCTTTGGAGCTTTAGTGTTTAAATCTTGCTCAATGCCATGTCTAGTTCCTTGACTTGCTAGAATTATCATGCTTTCTCATGTATAGCTAAGTCTTTGTTGTATGAGCTAGAACTTGAAAAACAACTTGAACTAAGAAATTAGCAATTTGTGAATTTTTTAGCTAGTTGCACAATTAGTAATCCTTTTGTGACATTGACCCTGTCAAAATTGCTTTGTTAGCTCTAGAATCTAGTATTGAACATCTTTGAGCGTTCAGTTCATTAAAGAATCTAAAACAACCTTTGTGCAAAATGAAAAATGATCTCTTTTGTGCGAAAAAACTGATCTCACCAATTCTTTCTCATGAGACGGCTTGCCATTGTACTAGGCATGAACTCAGGGGGAGTTTTGGATGACCTAGACCACTCTTTTAAGCTTTTGTTGCTTGGGATGGTCGTAGTGAGGCTTGAGATCTAGCACATGGCTAAAAAGCAAATTGTCAAAATTGGTTAAAGCTTAGGAAGAGATTGTGGATGGCTCCTAGTCCAGGATCTTCTTTACTAAGATAGACCTTTTATCAACTTGAATATTCATTGCAAATGAAAAATAGTTGAAAATTGGGCTTTTGAGACATTTTGAGCAAAATGATTCATTTCAGGACTTTTGTCTCTTAGATGGTCTTTGCTAGCTTCTGGATCTCACAATGACATTCTGACATGGCCGTTATCACTTTAGGATACCTGTTATTGAACTTGCTAATTTTGAAGCATTGCTTATTTTAATCCAACAACATGTGGTATCTTCAGCTCATTAGCCTAGCTTTGCTATATATGTCTTAACATGATCTTGCTAGCTTTGTCAGGCTTGTTGTATCTTGAGTAATGGTAGAAATGCTAGCCTGTTCAATTGAGTAATCTCCAAAGCTTCTCTTTACTTAAAAATTGAAAATCAAAACAAAAATGAAGCCACCCCATTGCATTTCATGCATGCTCTATCTTTTGCTTCTTCCTTTCTTCTGCATTTGTCATCTCTGGATGAGAGGAAGGCGTGATTCCTTCATGACTCCATTGTCAAAGGGGGAGAAGATGGTTGAAAAAAAAGGAGAGAAAAGGGGGAGTTTTGAAAAAGGGGGAGTTACTTGGAGAAAAATGGAAATTTTGAAATTTTCTGAAATTTGAGGATCATAGTGAGGGGGAGTTTCTTATTTGCATTCTTATGGTTTTATTGTCATTTCTGAACTTGAATTGCAATTCTTGATCCTCACAATGATCAAAGGTCATATCGAACAATTGTTCTTTCATATGGACCTTAAGTGAGTTTTTGACTCCTTTCGAATTTGAAGCTTTCGTGCCTTCTTTTGTCAGATCTCACTTGCGATACTATTCGGAGCCAGCTTGGTCATTTCCTTTGCTTTTTCTTGCATTTGGACCAAGTTGTACCTTTGAGCTTAAAAGACGTGTTTTTACTTTTCAAACCTCTAAATTTGCATTTGTGGAAAATTGCCAATGTGTTCATCAAGGGAGATTGTGGATATCATGGGGATATGCCTAAGATCTTAGGATGATGTTACAATTGGCAATGTCGTTGATGACGCTTTGCCAAATCACGTGTTTTCGAAAAGTTCCAAGATCTGTCGAGCCTTTGGCGGTCGACCGCCATTTTGGCGGTCGACCGCCATACTGCTTGGTTTTCGAAATGAATCATTGGCGACCGGCCAGCAAGTGGCGGTCGAGCCGACCATGGAGCGGTCTCGACCGGCTTTACTCGAGCGGTCGACCGCCACTTTATGAACTGTGGATTTTGGAGTGGGCCAAAAATAGAAGGCGAGCAAGTGAGAAGGTGCTTCGTGCTTGGTCTCATAATTTTGGAGCTTCGAGCAAAAGTTCTATTTGATTGAAATTTCGAGAGAAGGTTCGGGTTTCGGGTTGGATTTTGGCTAAGTCATGGATCAAGGTCGATCGGCCTTTGGCTAGCGGTCACCTCCACTATAAATAGAGGAGGAGGTGGCTGCACCCTCAACCCTTTCATTGTGTTTGAAACCCTAGTTTTGCTTAGGGAGAGGATTAGTGGAGATTAGGGTTCTAGAGAGTTGGATTTGATTTCGTGCTCATGTATTGAGTCTTTGTCCTCCATTGATGGAGTGGCTGTAAACCAATACCATATCAAATCAATCCAAAGAAAGTTCTCTCAAAGATGAGTTCGTTTGCTTTCTTTCTCTCTATTTGATGATTTTGAGTCTTTCTTTGATCCGCGAGTTTTTAGTTGGTTTCTTGCCGTGATCTAACTTGCTGCGACATGTGGGAACCCATCTAGGATCATCTTGATCATCAATCACCCACGAGCAAGTCTCTAGATCATATTTTGCATTTGGCTCGGTTTTTGAACCTCCTTCGCTCAAACTGAAAAAGATAGGAACGGCATGGATCTCTGAAATCTTTCATTGGAATAGGTTCCTAATATCTTTAGGAAGGTGTGGTTCAAATTTCGTGAAATTTGGCCTTACGGATCAAAAGTTAGGTCGTTTTTCGTTTCGGATTGTCGGGCTAATTTTGCTGATTTTCCTATTCACTGTCAGGAGCGGTCAGACCGCCCATTCCAGAGGTCAGACCGCTAGGCAAACCGGTCGACCGCCTGTGAGAGGTCGACCGCCCAACTCTTTGAGATTTGAGTTTTGGTTATTTTTGGGTGTTTTGCTTTGGGGTTTGGATTGGATTCAATACTAGTCTTCCATTTGTCTTGGTATATTGATCTTCATAGCTTCCATAGCTATTGGAGTGAAATTTGTGTTGAATCTATCTTTTGTGAAAAAGTGAGCGTGCTCCTATTCACCCCCCCCCCCTCTAGTCGCCTTTTCGGTCCAACACTATTTTATTTATTTGGCTCTTTTCACACGTGTAAATTTTGGCTTCTCCAAAGAATTCTTGGAACCATCTGCCAAAACATCCCAAACCTTCAACGAAGGCAAGTCGTAGACATTGTTATTGACTTATATTGATTTATAAAACTATATTGATTTATATCAACATGCATTGCTAAGTTTATAATAAATGCTTTCGGAAATAGCTAAATGCCTAATTGTCATTATGCCTCCTTGTATAATTGTTATTGACATGTACCCTTGAATGACATAAATCCTTGGACACCATAGAATGGGTTATTTTAGTTGGACATAATGTAAGGCTGACATGGGTATCGTATTATGCTTAGTCATGCTTTAGTTATGCGATGGTCTCTCGATCACATGATTCAATAATGATAAATTTGACTTAATGATATATGAAATTGTGGTGCGGCTACTGTTGTTAAAACTTGTTATTCCATGGCAAGGGTTATCATTTGGTTGGGTTGAACTGAAAATGATTTCATACTCGGGCGAGTGATCGTGCTGTAAAGGGGATAATTTTGGAATGTGGTTGCCTCGCCTAAGTAGTCACTAAGGACTTAACTTTGAGCGCCATTAATCTGGGCCTTACCGTACCACCACATGTCTAGACTGGGATAGACCTGCCGACTAATTAGCAATGTTTTAAGTCGGTTCTGTTTTGGTGGATGATTTGGCGCAAGATGGGGCTAGAATGGCGAAACATTAGCGAGCAGAATCGGGTCAAAACAGAGCTTTGTAAAGGCCTTGTCACGTGCTCTAGACTACTTACCTAAGGTAGTGAGCGGTGGTATCAACGGATGCCAAACAAACTAGAGAAGTCGTGTCATGTGGGTAAAGATGTACAACCTCTGCGGAGTGTAAAACTATTCAAATAGCCATATCCCGGTTATGGACAATGCCTGGTGATTTCACACGAGGGGTAGAGTTTCTCAAAAATGTTGGAATAGTTTGGTTGGGAAGTGAACGGGTTGTTCGCCGGTCGTTGGTTGGGAAGTGAACAAGATGTTAACTAGTTGTTTCAAAGAACTTGTTTACTTATGTATTAATCTATGCCTGCTGAACGGCCTCTGGAAGGGCCCTCGATGAGGGTGGCGCCACCCCTTTGCTGGTGTCATGACGCCAACAAGTACGTCAAATCAACTGACGAGTGGTCCATTGGGCGCTATTGGTGCTGCCCAAACTTCTGTGGACTACCCCGACCGTAGGTTTGACACGCTGAGCCACAAGCAACCGGTAATGAAATCGTATTTCAGTGCAAACCACTATTTTGCTTCCCATTACGTCGTAACCACATCTCTCTTCCCACCGCGGTCTCCGCTACGCCTATGCGACTTCAGCCAGTTGATCGATGACAAGATTCACCCCTACGACATGTGAATGCTGCTGTCACGGAAGAGGTAGGCCAGGGAGGACTGCGAGGGTCGTGAAAGGTGCATCGAAGAGCCGCATGCTGAGATGGAGGAGAAGAAGAGGCGGGAGAGGCTGCACGAGGAGCAGGAGCGCGAGCATGCCAGGCGATGCGAGGCCGAGAGGGCGCGGAAGAGGGTCATTGCGGCGAAAGCTAAGGCGCAAGGTGAGAAGTATAACGCCGAGCTGGACCGCAAGGGCAAATGGCCATGTTCCACGCAGTATTTCGATCATTTTCGTCCATATATCCCATGTATTTCTAATTCCCTAAAGGCATGCGTGTACCGTCATTGATTCGTTAGTCTCCGTGCCATATAATCCCCTTGTCGAATCAATTGTCGTGTTGTTATCATTGCTCCATTTTTTCGAAGTTCTCCACCGTGTATGTATTACTTGGCGCATCGCAATATCACTTACCTTCCTACTTACGAATCATTGCTATCTCAAACATTCTCACAAAATTCTTCAACAATTTACCGCACTACAACAACATACGGCGATCACATAATATTATTGCTAGTCTAACAGATTTCGTACCCTTGAGAATCTACGAAAATCACAAACGGACTAACCAACCTTGTCGCCACCCTTTTATTTCCCAAAAAATTAACAACCTACCAACAAAATTTGCTAAATGTATTACCTACAAAAATTGTCATTTATTCCCCACAATTATTTAGATCAAATTAATAAAATAATAATGTTATTATTTTAAATCACTCAACGGTCTAGTGACAAGTGGAGTAATCACACAACCGTTAAGCGACTATCATAAGTCGCTCAACCACCGGGCAACTGCTCCACGTGGCACTCGACTGTTGGGCGACTTGAATCAGTCGCCCAATAGTTGAGCGACTAGATCCAAGTCGCCGAACGGTCAAGCGACATAGGATTATTTCTGTAAAATAAAAAGAAGGTATATTACTGTATTTCGGAATAAAAAATAATTATTAAAAAAAGATCTATTCTGCACATGTCACGTACTTTTCACGTAGTACATCGACCGGGTAAATAATGTAACTTGAAACTTAAAGCTTACATCCAAATAAAAAGCATTTTTTTTCAACGAAAAGAACCATAGAACCACACACACAAAAAAAGTGTAAGCGGTTGCCTTCAGCTGAGCCAACCATGAAAACACTTTCGAGTTGGTTGTAATGGTCTGATGGGCTCAAGGAAACCCAGTCAATCCTACGGTAGAGAAAGGTGGTGCAGATGAACTTGGTTCCGAAAAATTGTATTCAAAATCATAACTTCCTTTCGATTTCAGTATCTACATCAGTTTGCGTCCAATCAATCTTCATCGCCGCACTCAATACGTTCCATTCATCGCCCAAAGTAGGAATTTTTATTATTATTTAATATTTTTTAATAATATTTTAAAGTAACCGGACATTAACTTTATTTTCAATCCTGACTCCTTTGATCACGCCATGATCCGTGGCATGGTCAAACAGTTCTGTCACGCCACCGTTGTCGACACGGGCAAACCTACCACGCTAGCCCTCGCAGGCACGTTGTGCTAGCGTGGAGGGCTGGCGTGGCAGTTGTCACGCCAAATCGCATGGTGTGACAAGTTAGCTTGTCATGCCAACAGGCGTGGCGTAACAGTGGTAACTTAGGTCTCTTGGTCTGGCTAGCTCTTCACTTTTTCCCCATCTTCTCCATCTTACTCCCGTGCGTCCTCTCTCTCCCAGCCGAAGCTTCCCCCCCCCCCCCACTTTGTAAAGGTCTTGTCACGTACTCTAAACTGCTTATCTAAGATGGTAAGCGGTGGTCTCGACGGATACCAAACAAACTAGAGAAGTCATGTCATGTGAGTAAAGCTGTACAACCTCTGCAGAGTCTAAAACTTTTTAAATAGCCGTGTCCTGGTTATGAACAATGCTTGGTGATTTTACACGAGGGGTAGATTTTCTCAAAAATGTTTGAATGGTTTGGTTGAGAAGTGAACGAGTTGTTCACCGGTCGTTGGTTGGGAAGTGAACAGGGTTTTAACTAGTTGTTTCAAAGAATTTGTTTACTTATGTATTAATCTTTTAAATTATGCTTTTTAATCTATTTAGTATCAATACTACTTTCTGCAAAAGAGCCATAAAACTATCCTTGTCAGCCTTGCATGAATACTATTTGCATACATTTCCCTACGACTTGCTGAGTACTTTATGTACTCTCGACTATACACCATATGTTGATCAGTCACCTAAGAAGAACTAGAGATCACCGAGTTCTACGAGAACAAATGCTTCGAAGACTATACGGACTTGGTCGTGTTCTCCACTCGATTGCCAGTGAGGTGTGTCGGATGGCTACCATGAGCTGATTTGTTTCCACCGCAAGTTTACTTTGTTGAGACTATACGAATGTTTTGAAGACTATGCGGACTAGGTCGCGTTCTCCACTCGATTGTCTGTGGGGCATGTCAGATGGCTACCACGAGCTGTTTTGTTTCCCGCTGCAAGTTTACTTTGTTGTCTTTAGCCCTGCATGGCAAATCTCTGTAAGACTAGATCATAAGGTCCTTTTGCTACTAAGTAACATTAATTTGTCTGCTTCTCAGTTATTTTGTTATATGGATATGATTTCATCTATATCATACCTATGTGGACTAGCTATTGATCATGGAACTAGTTCAGAACACACAGACGGTCCCGGAATTGTATATCCGGGGTACCGACAGCTATAGAGCCGCTATAGCTGCGTCCCCTCCCGCTATATACACAGCGCTACTCGGTCAGGAACTCCACACCAACAACACTACCTAGATAACATGAACAAGGAAAAAGAATGAGAGCACATCCACAAGCTTTTGAAGGACTGGAAGGCTCCTCAGCATACCGACGCTCGCCACAGGGCATTTAGTCAGCAGCCTTACACTCACCTCCCACCTTCGGAGCTCGTCGATCTAAGGATGTTGCCTCGCAATACTCCCAACGATTCCAGGTTGAGCCCCCCACCCCCTCCCCCCGGCCGCCTATGCCCGCTGAACGGCCTCCGGAAGGGCCCCCGATGGGGGTGGCGCCACCCCTTTACTGGTGTCGGGACGCCAGCAAGTGCGTCAAATCAACCGATGAGTGGTCCATTGGGTGCTATTGGTGCTGCCCAAGCTTCTGTGGACTACCCCGATCGCAGATTTGACACGCCGAGCCACAGGCAACTGATAATGAAATTGTATTTTAGTGCACACCACTATTTTGCTTCCCATTACGTCGTAACAACGTCTCTCTTCTCACCGCGGTCTCCGCCGCGCCTATGCGACTTCAGCCAGTTGATCAACGGCAAGATCCATCCCTACGACATGTGGATGTTGCTGTCACGGAAGAGGTAGGCCAGGGAGGACTGCGAGGGCTGTGAAAGGCGCATCGAAGAGCTGCAGACTGAGATGGAGGAGAAGAAGAGGCGGGAGAGGCTGCACGAGGAGCAGGAGCAGGAGCATGCCAGGCGGCGCGAGGCCGAGAGGACGCGAAAGAGCGTCATCGCGGCGAAAGCTAAGGCACAAGGCAAGGAATACAGCGCCGAGCTGGACCACAAGGGCAATTGGCCATGTTCCATATAGTAGTTCGATCATCTTGATCCATATATCCCATGTATTTCTAATTCCTAAAAGGCATGCGTGTACCGTCATTTGTTCGTTAGTCTGTGTGCCATATAATCTCCTTGTCGAATCAACTGTCGTGTTGTTATCATTGCACCATTTCTCCGAAGTTCTCCACCGTGTATTAATTTCCTAGCGCATCGCAATATCACTTACCTTCCTACTTACGAATTATTGCTACCTCAAACATTCTCACAAAATTCTTCAGCAATTTACTGTACTACAACAACATACGACGATCACATAATGTTATTGCAAGTCTGACAGATTCCGTACCCTTGAGAATCTACGAAAATCACAAACAGACCAATCAACCTTGTCACCACCCTTTTATTTCCCAAAAAAATTAACAACCTACAAACAAAATTTGCTAAATGTATTATCTACAAAAATTGTCATTTATTCCCCCACAATTATTTCCATCGGATTAATGAAATAATAATGTTATTATTTTAAATCGCAAAGCAGTCCAGCAACAAGTGGCGTAGTCACCCAACCGTTGAGCGACTATCATAAGTTGCTCAGTCACCGGGCGACTACTCCATGTGTCACTTGACCGTTGGGCGACTTGGATCAGTCGCCCAATGGTTGAGCGACTAGATCCAAGTCACCGAACGGTTAAGCGACTTATGATTATTTCTGTAAAATAAAAAAATAATGATTAAAAAAATCTATTCTGCACATGTCACGTACTTATCACGTAGTACATCGACCGGCTAAATAATGTAACTTGAAACTTAAAGCTTACATCCAAATAAAAAGCATTTTTTCAACGAAAAGAACCATATAACCACACACACGCAAAAGTGTAAGCGGTTGCCTTCAGCTGAGCCAACCATGAAAACACTTTCGAGTTGGTTGTAATGACACCCAGTCAATCCTACGGTAGAGAAAGGTGGCACAGTTGAACTTGGTTCCGAAAAATTGTATTCAAAATCATAACTTTCTTTCGATTTCAGTATCTACATCAGTTTGCGTCCAATCAATCTTCATCGCCGCACCCAATACGTTCCATTCACCGCCCAAGGTAGGAATTTTTATTATTATTTAATTTTTTTAAAATAATATTTTAAAGTAACCGTACATTAACTTTATTTTCAATCCTGACCCTTTGATCGTTGTCGACACGGGCAAACCTGCCACGCAAACCCTCACAGACACGTTGTGCTAGCGTGGTAGTTGTCACGCTAGATCGCATAGTGTGACAAGTTAGCTTGTCATGCCAACGGGTGTGGCGTAACAGTGGCAACTTAGGTCTCTCGGTCTGGCTAGCTCTTCATTTTTTCCCCATCTTACTCCCGTGCATCCGCTCTCTCCCAGCCGACCACCCCCCCCCCCCACACACACACACACTTTGTAAAGACATTGTCACGTATTCTAGGCTGCTTATCTAAGGTAGTGAGCGGTGGTATCAACGGATGCCAAACAAATTAAAGAAGTCGTGTCATGTGGGTAAAACTGTACAACCTCTGCAAAGTCTAAAACTTTTTGAATAGCCGTTTCCCCGTTATGGACAATGCTAGGTGATTTCACATGAGAGGTAGATTTTTCTCAAAAATTTTGGAATGGTTTGGTTGAGAAGTGAACGGGTTGTTCACCGGTCGTTGGCTGGGAAGTGAACAGGGTGTTAACTAATTGTTTCAAAGAACTTGTTTACTTATGTATTAATCTTTCAAATTATGCTTTTTAATCTATTTACTATCAATACTGCTTTCTGCAAAAGAGCCATAAAGCTATCCTTGTCAGCCTTGCATGAATACTATTTGCATATATTTCCCTACGACTTGCTGAGTACTATTTGTACTCACGCTATACGTCATATGTTGATCAGTCATCGAGGAAGAACCAGAGATCACCGAGTTCTACGAGGACGAATGTTTTGAAGACTATGCGGACTAGGTCGCGTTCTCCACTCGATTGTCTGTGGGGCATGTCAGATGGCTACCACGAGCTGTTTTGTTTCCCGCTGCAAGTTTACTTTGTTGTCTTTAGCCCTGCATGGCAAATCTCTGTAAGACTGACCATAAGGTCCTTTTGCTACTAAGTAATATTAATTTGTTTGCTTCTCATTTCTTTTGTTATATGGATATGATTTCATCTATGTCGTAACTGTGTGAACTAGCTACTGATCATGAGACTAGTTCAGAATACATAGACGGTCCCGGAATTGTATATCCGGGGTACCGACAGCTACTCGGCCAGGAACTCCACACGAACAACACTACCTAGATAACATGGACAAAGAGAAGGAATGAGAGCACATCCAAAAGCTTTTGAAGGATTGGAAGGCTTCTCAGCATACCGACGCTCGCCACAGGGCGTTTAGTCAGCAGCCTTACACTCACCGCCCACCTCCGGAGCTTGTCGATCTAAGGATGCTGCCTCGCAATACTCCTAATGATTCCAGGTCGAGCCCCCCCCCCTATGCCCACTGAACGGCCTCCAGAAGGGCCCCCGATGGGGGTGGCCCCACCCCTTTGCTGGTGTTGGGACGCCAGCAAGTGCATCAAATCAACCGACGAGTGATCCATTGGGCGCTATTGGTGCAAACTTCTGTGGACTACCCCGACCGCAGGTTTGACACACCGAGCCACAGGCAACCAGTAATGAAATCGTATTTCAGTACACACCACTATTTTGCTTCCCATTACGTCGTAACCACATCTCTTTTCCCACCGTGGTCTCCACCGCGCCTATGCGACTTCAACTAGTTGATCGACAACAAGATCCACCACTACGACATGTGGATATTGCTGACACTGAAGAGGTAGGCCAAGGAGGACTGCGAGGGCCGTGAAAGGCGCATCGAAGAGCTGCAGGCTGAGATGGAGGAGAAGAAGAGGCGGGAGAGGCTGCACAAGGAGCAGGAGCGCGAGCATGCCAGGCGACGCAAGGCCAAGAGGGCGCGGAAGAGGGTCATCGCGGCGAAAGCTAAGGCGCAAGGCGAGGAGTACAACGTCGAGCTGGACCGCAAGGGCAAATGGTCATGTTCCACGCAGTATTTCGATCATCTTGGTCCATATATCCCATGTATTTCTAATTCCGTAAAGGCATGCGTGTACCGTCATTGGTTCGTTAGTCTGTGTGCCATATAATCCTCTTGTCGGATCAACTATCGTGTCGTTATCATTGCACCATTTCTCCAAAGTTTTCCACCATGTATTAATTTCCTAGCGCATCATAATATCACTTACTTTCCTATTTACGAATCATTGCTACCTCAAACATTCTCACAAAATTCTTCAGCAATTTACCGCACTACAACAACATACGACGATCACATAATGTTATTGCCAGTCTGACAAATTTAGTACCCTTGAGAATCTACGAAAATCACAAACGGACTAACCAACCTTGTCACTACCCTTTTATTTCTCAAAAAATTAACAACCTAAAAACAAAATTTGCTAAATGTATTACCTACAAAAATTGTCACTTATTCCCTCATAATTATTTCCATCGAATTAATGAAATAATAATGTTATTATTTTAAATCGCTCAGCGGTCCAACGACAAGTGGACTAGTCGTCCAACCGTTGAGCGACTATCATAAGTCGCTCAACCACCGAGCGACTACTCCACATGTCACTTGACCATTGGGCGACTTGGATTAGTTGCCCAATGGTTAAGCGACTAGATCCAAGTCGCCGAACGGTCGAGCGACATATGATTATTTTTGTAAAATAAAATGAAGGTATATTACTGTATTTCGGGATAAAAAAATAATTATTAAAAAAACTATTCTGCATATGTCACGTACTTATCACGTAGTACATCGACCGGCTAAATAATGTAACTTGAAACTTAAAGCTTACATCCAAATAAAAAGCATTTTTTCGACGAAAAGAACCATATAACTACACACACCAAAAAAGTCTAAGCGGTTGCCTTCAGCTGAGCCAACCATGAAAGCACTTTCGAGTTAGTTGTAATGGTCTGATGGGCTCAAGGACACCCAGTCAATCCTACGGTAGAGAAAGGTGGTGCAGATGAACTTGGTTCCGAAAAATTGTATTCAAAATCATAACCTCCTTTCGATTTCAGTATCTACATCAGTTTGCGTCCAATCAATATTCATCGCCGCACTCAATACGTTCCATTCATCGCCCAAAGTAGGATTTTTTTTTATTTAATCTTTTTTAATAATATTTTAAAGTAACTGTACATTAACTTTATTTTTAATCCTGATCCTTTGATGACACCATGACCCGTAGCGTGGCCAAACAGTTCTGTAACACCACCGTTGTCGACACGGACAAACTTGCCACGCAAACCCTCGCATGCATGTTGTGCTAACATGGAGGGTTGGCGTGACAATTGTCACGCCAGATCGCATGGTGTGACAAGTTAGCTTGTCATGCTAACGGTTGTGGTGTAACAGTAGCGACTTAGGTCTCTCGATCTGACTAGCTTTTCATTTTTTTTCTCCCTATCTTCTTCATCTTAACCCCCCCTCTCCCCCGGGGCCAACTGTAACAACCTATGCTATTTGGTAAAATTGGTATTGCACAGGGGTTTCAAGTATTACTATGAGGTTTGAACTTATCTAACTAGTCACTCCTACTGACAGACAGTCTTAACACACTTTTGAAAGAGGTCGATTACTTTTAACAAAGGTTCAAGTCCTCCAAATACTACTTTGGGATTAAAGGTTGCTCTAGTCGCATGCCCGGTCTAACTTACTAGATGGCAAGGTGGAAAACAGAAGATCCCACATATAGCAGAAAGCAGGATTGGAGCTGGATATTAGGATTTGAAAAGCTGAGTTAGCACTCCAGTGTGGAAGCAGCCAAGATGGTTGGTTGGTTGTGGGGGTGGGGGGGGGGGGGGCGCAATTTTTTGAAAATTTCCGTTTGGCCAAAAACCGGCTGGAGCACACAGCGGTCACCGGTCAAGATCTCATATTAGAATCGCTTCCATTTCTTTATGCCTGACACATTTCTAAGGTGAGAGTTCACTTAAGTGTTCCACTCAAAGGTCCAGGTGGTCAATGAGGAACTGCAGGTCCTCGCATCATCCATCATCCAACTTGGATGTTCAATTTACTGGCATATTCTTCTCTTTTAACTCTTGAATCATTTATTAGAACTCTAGTCTGTAATTGTTAAATAGTTAAGAGGTCTTGGATATATAAAATCTTCCTACTGATGACAATATGATATGTATAATATATAGTTTATTTACCATGAACATCAGCTTATTCATTTTACATAAAAGCAGTTCTAATCCATTGGCGGTAGCATGATATATGTATGATATATAGTTTTTTAGAATTTGTTCCTTAGAAGAATATTATGAGAAATTAAAAGAACTTGTTTTCATATTTCTTTGAAACTTGGAATTTATTTTGGTCTGACTTTCATGGGTAGAAACCCATGTAGTAGTACAAGAATGTACACTTTGTTTGTTAATATGGTGGTACCATTTGCAAACAATTGCATTTGGCTTAGCTGCATCTTTACTAGAGTACTTGTGGTAGTTCGTATCTATGGTATGCAATACTGACTTTGCAATGTTTTGTTTGCATTGTTGGATGTAGATGGATAAAGTTGTACGTGTTTGTACTGGTGGTCCAGTTAGCCAAACAGGTAGTGGTGCGGACTTTGGTGGCATGGAAGTAACCATTTTTGCGAGGATTAAGTCGACCTTTGGATGAGATGAGTCCAGGGTCGTTGTCGGAATGCAGGGGTGATATGACGCTGGGCTGGGTTCTAAGGTGCATGCCTTGTTGATGCCAATCTCTTCCTACGATGATTGGGACACGTACAATGAGGTTGTGCTCACATCTCAGGTCCGGTCGTTGGAGGTTGTGGTGGAGAGGACAATCGTTGGCGAGCATCTGCGAATGAATTTGGATGTGGTGAATGGCAATATGGAGAAACTAGAATCCGTTGTGGATCTTTCGCAAGCCCCCCCCCCAATGGAGGAGCAACCGTCCCAAGAGTTCAGTAGCGTCGGTCTTAACAACGATGCGCCCCCCCCCCATTGGTGGATCTATCATATGTGTCTATTTCTTTGCCACACTATGTTAGTGACCCCATGACTGATTTCAATAGCGTTGTAATGAACAACAAGCTTAACGATGAGGTGTTCCGAGATGGAACAGTCCGTGACGTTGAGTCCGAAGAAGGATGGAGTTCGACCAAAATCGAAGCTCCCGCTTCGCTTTTCTCCTCTGACGAAGGTCGGGTTCTTCGCAATGTAATGGGTGAGGTCCTGTCAGTGCATGTATTCGAGGATGTAAGAATGGTTGGTAACGTGGTCTGTGCAAATAGGTTGAAGAGTAGGAATGGTATTGCGGACCCGAAGAATGACCTCATACGCAAGGACATATTGTTTTCAAGCATGGAGGATATGATGGTTTGGCTGCAAGAGTATTTGGTGAGACACCATCGTCCGTTTGTAGTACAACACTCCGATGTGAACAAGAGGTATATCGTGAGGTGCGAAGGGGGTGCGGATGGAAGGTCTAGGGGTGCAAAACTAGGGACAAGCAATGGAAAATAACGAATGTGAAGCAGCCTCACTCTTATGGGACTGCACGAGTGTTCGGGGAGCACCTTCAAGCGACCGCTAATTTCATTGCAAGGCTTATTACTGGGGTTGTGGCTATCGACCCTGATGTGATCGTCGCCACCCTCATTGAGGCTATATTTGGGTTCATTAAGTACTACGTGAAGTACGGGAAAGCATGGAGGGCAAAGCAGAGAGCGATGCAGTTACTGTGGGGTGATTGGAAGAAGGCTTACAAGTTGCTTCCTCAAATTCTAACTGCTATGCAGGCCAAGAATATAGGTATAGAGTTTTATCCTTGGCACGAGAACCGAACGAAACCCGATGAAGGGGTTATGAAACATGTTCTTGGGTGGGTGTACTGGTCCTTTGGGCAATACAAATAGGCCTTCAAGCATTGCAGGCATGACTTATCAGTTGACGCCACATTTCTAACCGAGAAGTACTATGGTGCCTTGATGCACAACGTGGGTATTGATGCGGAGGACCAGCTGATTCCACTAGTATTCGCACTTACTAAGGGTGAGAATAATGCAAGCTTGCAATGGTTCATAGATATAGTTCGTTTACGCCTTGTTGGGCCTAGACGGCAAGGTTATGCCACGCCAGGGCTCATGGCGTGAAAAAGCAGTCTTGTCACGCCCAAAGCCATGGCGTGACAGGACTTAGCACCAGAAAGCGAGGATGGGGTTGCAACTCCTCTGGAACTGCCCAACCCCTGGCGTGGCGGCACGGTTAGGCCACGCCAGGGATTACGACGTGAGAAAGGGGTCCTGTCATGCCTGGAGCTATGGTGTGATAGGACTTGGCACCAGCAAGCAAGGACGGCATTGCAACTCCTCTAGAACTACCTAAGCCCCAAACCAAAACACTACCTCGCCAGCTTTTTAGATAGACAATACCATACTCTGCCCGCGCAGGCTACTCACATGAAAATAACCACACTGTGTCGCCACCTTTTCAGATTGACATGACAACACTCCACCTCAACAGCTTTTCTGATCGAAAAGACAGCGCTCTACCTCTCCAGCTTTTCAGATCGACATGACAACACTTCACCTCGCCAACTATTCAGACCGAAAAGACCACGGGCAAACTTTTCAGAGGGACATAACTACACTCTGTCACGCTAGCTTTTTAGATCGGCAAAGACAACACACTGGGACTCAAACTCGTCAGACATAAATGACCACATTGTCCCACACATCCTTTTCAGACAGAAGTAACAACACACTGTGACGCTACCTTTTCTGAATTGAACACACTCCACACATCGGTTTCTTCTGTGTTCTCCCTCCACCATGAGCCGTACAGCTTATCCGCTTATAAAAAGAGGTGGAAGACGCCTAGGGGAACACTTCACAACCACACCCAACACTACACCAAAGCTTCTTCCAATGGATCGACAGCCTAGAGATGTATGATAGGGCGTTCATCCAGTAAAAGTGCATGTTGAACTTTCCATAGCGAGCTGAGACCTTGAAACACTAGACACCTTACGTACCCGACCCCAACCCAACTGAAAAGGCATCGGACGAGCCCAAGAAAGCAGATGAGTACGACAAGACCAAGCAGGTAGCGGACAAGGGGAAGGCTCCTGCAAGTGAGACCATCGGCCGTACTACCGCTTCCCGTCTACTGCTCCCCGTCGCCCAAGCACACTCCGAATCCAAGAGGTAAGTTATTTTCAGTATGCATCGTAATTATTAATTTGGCAATTTGGCCCGACGTTGTGTTATCCTAACATCATTCAACTGGCCCACCGCCTTGCAGACATGGATGGCTTCAAGATCGCAGCATTGCTGCCATGGCGCAAGAGGACAAGGGGAAGGCTCCTGCAAGTGAGACTGTTGGCTGTACTACCGCTCTCTGTCGTCCGGACGCACTCCAGATCCAAGAGATAAGTTATGTTCAGCATGCATCATAATTATTAATTTGGCCCAACGTTGTGTTATCCTAACATCATTCAACCGTCCAACCCGTCTCGCAAGACATTGATGACTTTGAGACTGGCCTCCACCGCGAGTAGCAAGGAGACAAGGGGAAGGGAGAGATGGGCCACCGAAACTAATGATCTTTCTTCCAATCGACTTAATTTTCATTCCAAAAAGGCGCATATGTATCGTGGGTGTATTTCGGTTTGTTGCATCGTGCATGATGTCATTTCTTATGGACGTAACCAAACCCTGCGCGCTGTGTAATTTGCAACTTTATCATAAAGTCTATTTGCAAAGCCGACTTCAAATCCCGTTCTCTTTTGGCATTCACTACGCACCGTTCAATTCTTGCTGTCTCAAATCAAGCTTAAAATTTTTGGAACAGATGTCCATAGAAAATCAAATGCTAATAACGATGTACATAACAGTGAACTTGTGCATTAAAATTTTATCTTTCCAGCCAAATGGTCCAAATATCTTATGCAACAAATGTAAGATTTTTTCATCTGGGAACACCTTCAAATAAAGGCCATCACGCCACACGCGTTAGCATGACAAGCTAACTCATCACGCCATACGATCTGGCGTGACAATTGCCACGCCAGCCCTCCACGCTGGCACGACGTGCCTGCGAGGGCTTGCATGGCAGGTTTGGCCATGTCGAAATAGGTCGCATGACAACACTGTTTGGATACGCTACGGGATATGGCGTGACCAAAGGGTCAGAATTGGAAATAAGTTAACAATGGTTAACTTTAATATATTATTAAAAAAAGATTAAATAAAAAAATCCCAAAGTAGAGAGGTGTGCTATGTTCCGTGGATTGAGACCCACGGGTGGTGCCCAACTTCTCATTTAAGCTGCTAGCATTTCTTGGCCCAGGTCACCCTCGTTGGAAGGAAATTTGCTGGGGCCTCAATATCAGCCGTTGATTCTCCCTCGATCAACCTGAATGAACGGCTCGTATTTTCTTCCCCTCGTTGAACTTATTTTATTTAATATATTCTTTAACAATATTTTAAAAACAAACCTTTATCTGGCTTATTTCTAAAAACGGCTCTTATCCTACCACTCACAGTAACATGGCAAATCAATATACCGCCCCTCCTGAAAAGAGCAGCCACATGAATCGCCAGCAAGGCATGCCATGGTACAAACTCATTTGTCACACTACCGTCGGTGGCACGGCAAAAGTGGGTTATTTTAAAAAGATAAGTTTGGACTTAACCGCGGTTCATTTGTCATGACACCAAAGATGATGTGGCAAGCAGGATCATTTTTGGAAATAATTTTAGGTCAAGGTTTTTTTAAAATATTATTAATGACAGGGTCATTTGAGAAAAATCGTTCCCCTCTGTCGGAAACAATGCCATCGTCAGAATCTTGAAGCGCGTCGCCTGCCCCCCACCAAATGGGACTTCATCTTCACACCAGTCTGTCAAATCGGACCATCGAATTCCGAAAACCTAAAACAATTTTTCATTAGGTTTTGAGTTTATAATGCGGAGCGTCGAATCGAAACCACTTAGCAAGTCGATATTTATACTCCTCTGTTTACAAATGTATATGGATATGAACACGGTTACAAGATGTAATTCTGACCACTAATTTTGCTACAATATGCTAGTACAATTTTGAAAGGCTTGACTATTCATTTTCCAAAACAAAATACATTTGTAAATGGAGGGTATATCTTACCAGGGTAGAATCCATTCGTACAAAAAAAAACAAAGTACAACTTCGAACTTTCGAAGACGACGGCAAACCAACAAGTCAACAACCGCAAATCACATTATTCATTCATGACAACTTATTTGTTTGTACAACAAAAGAATCACTCATTGATCCAGTTTTACACAAAACTGTATTGAAGACAAACCTAAGGGAAAAAAATAAACCTACCCTCTTCCTCTTACAAATTTATAATGTACAATCAACGTATCAAACAAATCACGCTTCTGCAACACTCATGTAGACGAGGGTGTAAAAAAGTATATCTGTATATCCAGTGTTCCTGTGTTGCTGATTCCATCTCCAAAAGACTTCAACTGCTTCGACAAACTATGCACAACATTATATATGTGCATCACCTTTAATAATAATTTTAAAAAAAAACGCATTTTGCAGCGGTAACGGTACCCCAACCTAGTCTGCACTCTGCACACCAAAGTGGAAACTTGGCATACAACAAAACTCTGACATCAGTGATTAGGCATGAACACACAGATCCACAGTTTCCCGGGTTAATGGTACTCATGCAGTCTAAGCGAAATGGTGAGAACACCGAACATGGGACACACTTAAAACACTTGCGTTAGTGATTCGGCATGAACAAGGTCACCAGCCTCCTGTGTTAGAGCACCCAGCATTTCAGTTAGGCCCTCCTCATTATGCTTCTTCACTGCACCACTCCATGATTATCACAGAAATTGAGAGCTCCTATCATCATTTTGATTTCTCCGGCTGCTGCAGTAACGTTCATGTGCACTGCTTGTACTACTAAACCACTTGTCAGGTTCCATCATTTGCTCTTCTGTAGAAAATTGCAGACACCACAATTAGGGAACAGCTGGTATTATTTTTGTTTTGTGATGAAACAAACAAAAACAAGCCCTGATGTACATAGATATCCAGCAAACCAATTTCTGTAACCAAAAATGTTGAAACAATTTTTTAAAAAAACCTTTAACCAAACCATTGTAGATTCGCAAAGAAGATATAGAACCAAAAGTTGAAATTTCGCTTATCATATGTAAATGCCACTGGAAGCTACAAAATTGAATTCCCATTGAAAATCGTACTAGCAACATCGATGGAGAAAATTGCCAAAGATAAGTATCAGAATGGTTCTTAAAACTTTGGGCCAGCTTCAATTCTACTTTTCATTTTCTCTACAAAAACATTAGCCTATAAACTTGTCTTAAGATTCCCAATACACTTTTTCTAATTTCACCTTCAGGTTCAGCTTTCTACTCAGTCAAACCGCAAACCACATCCAAGTCATTTGTGTCCGGCAAGCATTTTAAAAACTAAGCTTCAAAGTTCAGGTTTAATTTTCTACTACAAACTGTTGAATGATGAATTGAACATGACTCCCAAACTGAGAAATCAATTTGGAACTCACGAATTTTAAAAAATAAGTGGCAAACAGATTTTGCTGTAACCACAGTAAATGACAATCTCTTTGACAGTTACCAATAGAAGCAGCATATAGGCATATCCGCATATGCATTGTAAAAAAGCATAGTTAACAAGGCTCCCAGTTGAAATCTTACTGGCTAATAGGACATACTATGCCAGATGTTCATGCTGACATCGTTATCATATAGCATATCAAATTCTCAAACACCGATGGTGTGCATAATCTTGAATAGCTCTATATTCAGGTTTCACAACATTATCATGATGTTCAATTAACAATTATGTTGGAAATTTTGCTTCTCAGATTAAGAAGGTGACATATAGATAAAAGACAGTTTACATTCATTAAAAAAAATTCAAGAAAATGTAAGACTTCATTAGAACATTGAAACTAAAATGGAAGAGTTCTAGCGTCTAATCTGACATGCCACTCAACATCAACAAAATATTTTGATTAGGATAAACTCCAGCAGAAATCCTGAAATTAAACCTAATATGCTTCAAACTGATATAAATTATAAACGGGGGATTTCAAAATTTGCCCTCATGGGATAGATGGATTTCAGATTTTGTCCCCCATGTGTCTATGACAGGGGGGCAAATTTTGAAATCCATCTATTCACTGGGGCAAAATCTGAATTATTCCATTAACAAAATGTTTGTTAACCATCAACCAAAACTAAGGATACAGCATATTTTTCTGCTACAGAATGGGGCAAAAATCTAAGGGGTATTATCCCATTCATTGTTGTTTGATAACTTATGTGTTTTAAGCTCGATACTGGTGCACAGCATGCGTAACACATTATAGTTGGATTAAGTGGGGGAAAAAGAGAGACATCAACCAGTTCAAAAGAAAAAACTGAGACACGGTAACAAGAGCAAAAAAACACCCAAAATATGACTGATAACTCAGTAATGCGTACCTTTGTAGGGTCTGAAAGTATAGCATATGCTTTTCCAATTATTTTGAATAAATAATCAGCATCTCTGTGGATCTCGTTAGTAATTTCTCTCCATAATGTATCATTGATATTTTCACTTCTCACAAGAAAATTACCGGCCTGTGCCATAATTAATGTTAGATACAGAAGAACTCAAGAAAGCAAGTCATACTAGATGGAAATGGAATATAGTACTTTGTCTGGATGGTGCCTTAGTGCTGCTTTGCGGTATGCCTTTTTTATATCCAAAGCAGAGCAAGATGGTTCAATTCCTCTGCATGCAAAAGCAGGTGTCTCAATCAAACAATCCAGATGTGTTTCCAGGACGTAGGATTTCACAGGACAAGAGAAATTCAGCAATTATAACTTTTCTTCCCACCAAAATTATATGAAATTCCTTTGTTCCAAACATGCCCTAAAATATCCATATTCCTTACCAAAGGAAGATTAGGCATCAAAACCAACTTCCTTTCCATAGGGTGCAAATAAGTGTAATTTTAGTAAACTGCCCATTTGTTTGCGGTGAACTGTCACTCTATCAAACATGATTTGCCATAAAAACAGGACAGGCCCATTTGTTGGACAAGGTGATACAGTGAATGGTATGATAAGAATGTACCAGTTTCATCTAACTCCAGAAAAGATTCCATGGCTGCAGAGCTACAGGTAAAATGACAATTTTACTGTAGGATAAGTTGAAAGTCAGAGTGCCTATCTATCTAATCAAACCAATATTAAGTTAAGGCAATGTAATTAATGGCCTGCTGTTATTTCGAATTTCATATCTTAGAAGGCTAAATTGCACATGTTGAAGGATGCAGCAAAGATAAAATTGGACAAAAAGGTGCATGACTGGATTAGATATCATTGAACTACAGGTAGTGCCAGTGTTCTACAAAGAATGTGATTTTGTATGTTCTAATTCTAAACAAATTAAAATTTCAAAGGACTGAGACTTACAATATCAAATACATATTTAACGAGGTCCCTTTTCTGGCATCGCGCTCCAAAGTAGAAAGCCTAAGATTGGCTCGATTCAGATTGTTACGAATACTATCTGACTTTTCCGAAGGCATGGACATATTTTCTCGCAGTTGTTTCTCAAGAAGAGAAATTAACCTACGAAGATCATTTCCAGCCTGACCATAGTCCCTTATAAGTTCATACAAACTTGCCCTTCTAGAAATAGCCTACAAAAATAGCAAGCACAATATATTAGTAGGAAAATTTTCTTTATTCTTTTTTTGTTTTCATGCGGTATTCCTCTTTTTGTCTAGAAAGAAGCGTTCAGTGCAACATTTTGTCAGACAGAACTCCAATTTATGTAAAGACTAAAGACCAAACAACTCTATTCAAGGCTTATCCAGTCAAACTTTCAACATCATAAGAACAGTATGTACCATTCATATAGAAAATATAACTTAATGTTGTAGGTCCAGTTAAAAGAATCCAGTAATAACTCCAGGATCCGTATTGCATTTTAGTTTAGTTGCTCACCCAATTTATACGAAGAAACTTTCCACAAAATGGTGATCTGAAGTTAATCTGATTAAAAAAGATGTTTCTTACCACTATTAACACTACAAATAAAAAGGATGGGCAAAGCAGTAACTTGATATAGCTAGGTTTTGGTGGACGAAGAAGATAGAGCTCAGTTGCCCTCCTTGTGGCAATGAGGCTCTGATCAGCTTAGGGTTAGCTGAATCAAATCTTTATTGCCTCTCAATCATACTCGGCTGCCTTTATAGATTAGGATCCCTTCCTAACAAGAATTACTAAACATAACTTATCTATATCTGAATTACACTTTCCTAATAAAGCTTAGTCTAATAATAGAATAGATAACTACTGTTGATAAGGACTCTGCCTGCTGTAGCTGTCATCCCTTGCCGAAAGAGACTCAATCTACTGCTGTGACCTCCACGTTGGATCCCGTAGCACATCGCCGGCGTTGGTAGGTTTGTCCAACAAAGGCGACCACAACACTTCCACCCTCATTGCGAAACAGCTCATCCTCGAGCTGGAACTTTAGATATCGATCTTTAAAATCTGTCAACTTTTCCCAAGTAACATCGACAGAAGCACACCCGGTCCATTGGACTAACGGTTCCCAAACGCCATGACTGAGACGTGCACGTACAATGCTGCTAGGCGAGGGAACCACACGGCCATAGACAAAGGCTGGAAGACAGACTATATCAGAAGGAGGTGTACCTTCAAACTTTTTAAGAAGTGCAACATGGAAGACATCATGGATGCGACCACGAGCGGGAAGCTAAAGGTGATAAGTGTAACATCCCAAACTTTGGCAATTTCAAAAATTATTTGAAAATAATTAATTCAAAAATTTGGATCTTATTTGGAGTTATGCAAAATATTTAAATAATAATAATAATAAATTAAGTTCTGAAATTTCCAATCTTTCCATCTCAAATCCGAAGTTCAAAACTCTTTTCAATTCTCAAGCTCAAAATTTAAATCCTCATCTTTCTTCAAATCAATCTCGGTCGAATTTGAATTGAATTTGAATTCATCTCCTCAATTTCAAACCTCAGCCGACATTCAAATTCAAATTTGAATTTGAATTCTCTGCGAAATACAAATCTCATAATTTCATTTCGGATTTTGGGCCGAAATCTATTTTCATTCTACTTTGGGCCGAGCCCATTTATTTTCTTTCACTGGCCCATCTCCCCGCTTTCTTCTTCCTCCCGACGCTTCCTCTGTTCAGCCGAGTGCCACACCGCTTGTTCAACTGCGCCACGACGCCCACGTCGTGCCACACCATCAATGTGCGCCATCAAGTCCATCATCCCCGCGCACAATCAACCCTTGTTGTTTCCCGTCTCTTGATTCCCGATGACACCATCAAGGCCGAAACCGACACCGCCGATCGTGTTCACGCCCGCGTTCGCTCGGTAGCCATCTCGCCCTACAAATAGGAGCATTGTGTCCGCCTTCTTCCCCTTCACACCACCCTCCAACTCCCATAGCCTCCGGAGCTTCGTCACCGCCACGAGGATCATCTTCTCCGTCGCCAACCGCACCTCCATCTCGCCTTCCCGTCGCTTCGGTTAGAATATTGCTAACCTAACCGCGTCACGTCATGTTCCCGAGGCCATTGATCATTTCCCCTAAATCAATTTCGCGTTTGCCACAGCACATCGCCGTAATTCGTCGTCTTTCCCGTCGCCGGCCGAATCACCAACCTCGTCCGATCACCTTCTCCAGTGAGCCCCAAGCCGAGATATGTGCGTCATCTCGTGTTCCCGAAGTTTCTTCATCTTTTCCCCACTTCTCGCGGCCTCTCGTCATTGTGAGCACCGCCATCATGCCACCTTCTTCCCATGGCCGGCTCACCATCACCTTCTCGCCGCCCATCGCCACCCCGACCCACCCGGCCGCTTTCTCTTGCCGCCTCTCCTCGAGCGCCATCGAGCCACTCAACCATATTCTTATTCGAAGGGTCCTCACCCACGGGTTCCATTTGGTCCCTACGGCGCCATGTGCTAGAGCCGCCTTCACCCTACTCTGTTTCCCTTCCTCTGTTTCTTCTTTCTTCCTTTCTCTCTCACAGATAGAACGGCCCCACATGTCATACCATCTTCCTCTCTCCCTCACTAGCAATTGGGCCCCACATGTCAGCACCTTTTTATTTATTTAATTATTTTTAGAAGGAATATTCCAAGGAATATTCCCCTCTTTCTCAATTTCAGTATTTTCCTTTCTGGCAAATCTTCCAAGAGTCTGTTCTCTTTCATACAAACTCCGAATCAGTTGATTCTTCTTCCTAAATTCATCTAAATTCACAATCGTTCTATTAGTACTAATTTTGTAATATTTGGATTTTATTTGTTTTTCTGTTATTTATTTTGTCTTATTTCGCGCGTGTAGAGCCCGACGCCACCGAATTCAATTTGGACCAACCGGACGCAGTAACCTCAATCTTCGACAAAGGCAAGTCTCCTTTGATCATATTGTACCTATGTTTTCCAAATCCTGTTTTAAATTTCAAAATTAATATGCATTGCTATTTACATAAAATGAAGTTCAAATCCTAAGATGTTAGTTAATCCTAACTTTATTAATGTCTTCATTTGATAAAACCTTTGTCACCCTAGTATAGCAAATCCATGATATTGATTACAATATTGTTGGATTAGTTAAAACAGTAGAATTGCTTGGACATGTGTTGTCGCCTATCGGTCCTGATCACCCATTGGGAGGAAACTATTATTATCTTTTATGCAAATCATTTTGAAATATGTAAGGCAATAGTTATTGACGTTGATTTATAAAATAAAATAAAATGGTGAAAATTTATTTAGACTTGGGCAAATGGTAAGTTCAGGCGGGTGTAGCTAGAGTACGAGAACTTGTAATGTGTTAAGTTCTGCCCAAGTCATATTAAGGACCGACACTTGTGACTATCGAAACTAAGCACTACCATACAACCACATGTCCAGTATAGGGAGGACTTAGCCAACTAATTTATTGAGTCCAAGCATTAAGCCCGCAGGCTGTAGTTGATAGGCGTTCTCTTGATTATGGTAAATTTACTTCCATATCTTGAGATGTGCAGATTATGGTAAATGTATTTCCATATTTTGGGTCGTGCAGACGATGGTAAATGATGTCCATGTTTATCGGGGCTTGTGCCGGGCGATGGTAATTGACGTCCATGTCCGGGCAGGTTATCCCCCACAACAGTGAGCCTCGGGTCAATGATAAACGATGGCCATGACTTGGAGTTAAGCTCATCGGGCGGACTAATGTAAGGATAATGTATTCTAAAGGTCTTGTGATAATCACTTAGTCACACACCTTTAGAAGTGTGTGAAGCGGACAGTATAAACTGATTATCTCGTATGGGTCAAGCTGTACAACCTCTCTAGAGTGTAAAACTATTCAAATAGCCGTGCCCACAATCAAGGGCGGGCAAGGTGCGTCTTCATATGGTAGATTTTAGTTTTGATTTCAAAAAGATAAGTTTTGGGAATCCGGGAGTAGTTGGAACTTTTGGATTGTTGTTCTGGCAGCTAGAGCCAGTTAGGCAGCTAGAGTCATACTCTTTAAACCTTAACGGCTAGAGCCTCGATACTAGTGACTGACTGACTAGTAACTAGAAACTTAACTAGTGAAACGATTAATTTATTTATTGAAACTACTTTAGTCAAATGTTGTCTTATGAAAATTGTTGAAACTTAAAATATTGCTTTGTACAAAAGAACCCTATAAACCCTATTGTCAAGCTTTGCATATGCATTTTTCCCAAGACTTGCATAGTACTTTATGTACTCACGTGCTACACTCAAATTAAATCTCATAAGCCTTCAACGACACGCAGGAGGATTACGACTACTTCGCATGTGGATTTGATGAAGGGCGCCCGGATTACTAAGGTTCGCTCCCCATTCGATTGTCGGTGGCAATTTGATGGGCCATCACATGGAGTTTAACATTTGTTATTTCCGCTGCTGTAAGACTTGAGGTCATGTGACCTTTATTGTAATAAGCGGCCTTAAGGCCGGTACTTTGTTATTACTTTTATGTTGAATCGTGATTCGAACTTGTTATCAACGTTGTATCCACCGTGTGTACTAGCTACTGATCAGGGACTAGTGCAGAAATACACAAAGGGTTCGGATTTAGAAATTCGTGCCAATCTTGCCGATCACTTTAAAAGGTCCATAAAAACGTGGAGATAATTTGGAAGAACCGTCTTTGATAGCAGATGCAGTGCGATGATGAAGATAGAGCCAAACCCCATCGCCTAAGTCATATACCACCTCATGCCGTCACTTGTCATGTTGTTGCTTCATGCAATCTTGGGCCTGCAACAAACGCTCGCGAATCTCATCCAACAACTCATCTCTATCTTGAAGCTGCCGATCAACAGCCGCCACTCGGACTGCTCCTAGTTCATAAGACAAAAGGGTGGGTGGATCGCAACCATAAACCACTTTGAAAGGAGTTGTCTTCAAAACTGTCTGAAACGAAGAATTATAGCAATATTCCGCCCATGGAAGCCATTGAAGCCACTATTTTGGTCGATCACAAGAAAGATAACGAAGATACATGACAATAATGTGGTTGACCACCTCCGTCTGGCCATCACTTTGAGGATAAAAGGCAAAACTCAACTGCAATTTAACGCCAGCAAGATGAAAGAGTTCCACCCAAAAATTGTTAGTGAACACTGGATCACAATCGCTAACAATGGAGGAAGGGATACAATGCAAGCGAACTATCTCATCGAAGAATGTCTGTGCAACTGTGCTAGCAGTATAGGGATGGCCCAAAGCAATAAAATGAGCATACTTGGAGAAACGATCCACCACAGATAAAATGACAGTGACCGCCCACCTTTGGAAGACCTTCCGCAAAGTCCATAGAAATATCTTGCCAAATAGAACTAGGAACCTCTAAGGGCTGTAAGAGGCCTGCAGGATGGAGATGCTCTATCTTATTACGCTGACAAACAGTGCACCCTTTAACAAATTCACGCACCTTTCGATTAGCATGAGGATGATATAAGGTGGCGCGTAGCCGGTGAAGAGTTTTCTGAACCCCTTCATGCCCACTGCCATAAGCTTCCGCAAGCAATGGAGGCCACAAGAGTGAATCAACCAGAACAAAAACGCGCCCTTCATGCAATAATAACCCATCAACGAAGGACCAAGCTGGCTTGGCCGTGCCAGCTAACATTTGATCATACATAGACTGAAAGGTGGAGTTGTTGGTGAATTCCATGCGAAGCGCATCAAAAAGAGCAAACGATGGCGAAGAAATAGCCAATACAACAGCAGCAAGATCCCGCCAACGTGAGAGAGCATTCGCAGCTGCATTTTGACGCCCTGACCAAAATTTAACAACAAAATCATAGCCGAATAACTTGCTCACCCAAGTGTGTTGAGGAATTGTGGAGATGTTGATCGAGAAGATACTTCAGACTGTAGTGATCCATACGAACAGTGAGTGCGCACCCCCATAAATAAGGTCGCCAATGACGTATAGTCTTAACAAGACCAATCAACTCCGTTCATATGCCGCCAACTTGAGGCGGTGTGGCGCCACAGCCCTACTGAAGAATGCAATCGGTCATGTGCTCTGATGCAATACTGCTCCGAAGCCTATATCGGAAGCATCACAATCCACCAAGAAAGATTTGACGAAGTCCGGAAGTTGAAGTATAGGGCCGATAATGAGGGCCACTTTAGAGCAAGGAACGCGGCATCGGCTTCGAAAGACCATGCAAAAGACTCTTTCTTAAGCAATTTAGTGAGGGGAGCAGCCACCTCACCATAAGCCTTGATGAATTTGTGGTAGTATCCCGTGAGGCTGAGAAAACCACACAATGCTCGGACGGTAGTAGGCGTTATTAACCGGAGACAACCGACCTTCTTTGAAATCGAGCCACACCTTGGCCAGAGATGATATGACCCAAGTAGGCCACTGATTCTTCCCCAAACGAGCACTTGGAATGCTTGAGAGCCAGTCGGTTGTGGCGCATCAATTGCAAAACAGCACAGACATGTTGAAGATGCATTGTATACCAAAATATCATCGAAGACGAGCACAAATCGACGAATATAGGACTTAAGAACATCATTCATAAGAGCTTGAAATGTAGTTGAAGCGTTTGTTAACCTAAAAGGCATGACAAGGAACTCATAGTGGCAATGAGGAGTCCAGAACGTCTTCTCAATATCGGCTAGATGCATGCGCACTTGGTGATAACCACTCCTTAAATAAAGTTTGGTGAAGAAATGGGCGGCCTTAAGTTCACCGAGGAGCTCATCGACCACCGGAATAGGAAATTTGTCTTTCACTGTTTTGTCAGAGTGCACAATAGTCTACGCAAAAGCGCCAAGACGTATCCTTCTTGCGGACCAGCAGTACCAGCGAAAGAAAAGCGGATGTGCTCTCCCTGATGATGCCTTGTTTCAACATATCCTCGCACCGGCGCTCGATTTCATCTTTCAACAATTGGTGATAGCGATATGGACAGACTACCACTGGAGTCATGCCTAGAAGAAGATGAATGTGATGGTTGCACCAGCGCTGTGGTGGTAAACCGTGAGGCTCCTCAAAAACATCGGCAAATTCGTCAAGAAGAGTAGTCATCAAATTGCCACTGTTCAATGCGAATGTGTTGGCATGTCGTGCCTGTGCTTGTAAGCCCTGCCATGTAACCTTATGGTCACGCCGCCAGAAGGACATGGTTAACTGTTTGAAATCCCACATAATAGGTCCCAATGTCCACAACCATTGAACGCCCAATACTATATCGAACCCTGCGAGGGGAATGGCATAGCAATCCAGCAAAAAATCTTCATCGCTAAACCGAACATGCACGCCATTAGAGAGTCCAGTGCTGTCCACCTTGTCGCCATTTGCGACGGCGACATTAATGGGATGGCCGGAACTGGTGTAAGGCCTAGGCGACGTGCCGTCTCCTCGGCAATAAAATTATGAGTGGAACCTGAATCAACCAAGGCTCGCATCTTCTCATCTTGGACATCAACTTGTAGCTGCATCGTTTTGCCCATGCGGATGCCAGTGAGAGCGTGCAAAGATATTTCCACGTCTTCATCAAAGGAGTTATCAAATTTCTCCCCGTTGTCCAGCTCTAATAAATAGATACCTTTCATGGAGCACTTGGTAGCATGATCTCTGGAGAACTTCTCAGGGCAATTGAAGCATAGTTGTAACATCCCAATTTTCTGAAGTTTTAAAAAAAATCTTTTTGAGTAGCTTAGCTCTATGGAAAAATTCACCAAAGTTTTATTTGAATTTTAATAAAGCTTAATATGGACTTTCAATAGCAAAACAATTTAATGTGATTAATTCCAACAACAATTAATGTCAAAACTATTTTATTTGGATTCTATGTGCTTAGATATATTTTCTAGAATTTTTCCAAGTTCAATTGCTATTTTCTATTTGCTATTTGAATTTTTTGTAATTTCTAAAATAGAAAAGCTATTAAAATCTCGGAAACTGCCTTGGGCTGAAACCCTATTCACTTGGCCCATTTCCTTTGTTTTCTAGCCCAGCCACACGGCCTTTCCTTCCCGTGCCAACCCGCTCGCCTGCGCCTGCTTTCTCTCTCTGTCTATCCGATGGGCCCCACCTGTCAATCGTCTCCTTCCTCTCGCCATCGTCCCCATCGTGTTGAGCCTTGCCCAACCGCCATTTCCACGCTTCGAGCTCTATCCGACAACGGAGATTCAAATCAGAAAATCTTGGGCAAACCGCGTCATCTTATCTCTTTTATCCCTCTGCATCTTTATCCAACCGAACCTTATCTCGTAACGTATTCAATCTCTGAGTTTATCTCGTGGCCGTCGCGGACTTGATTTGGATCTTGCCGAATTGGGCACACCCCCATGGTATAAAAGGGAGCCCTGGGATCACCTTTTCCCTCTCATCTTGAAACCCTAACTCTCCTCGCCCCTATAGCTTTAGCGCTGCCGGAATTCAAGTTCTAGGGTTTGCGACCGAAGTTCTTCGTTTTGCAAATTACGACGCCACTGTCAACGCCTAGCCTCCACCAGCCGGTCCATCAGCTTCGTCGTCGCGTATTCTCTCTGGTGCGCACCCTCGTTTCACCGGAAAGACCCCGACTTGCCGTTGTCGTAATAGCCCGCGCCGTTCCGCCGCTGTAACTCTGGTCATCGCCGGGGGGATTGAACCGCGTCATCAAGATCGCTGTGTCACGCTAGTTCAGTTGCGCATCTCCGTCACCGTCGGCGAGCTGCCGTTCGCCGGGACCCTTCGGTCTAGAGCCACCATCGCCGCCGAGGGCTGACGTGGCTATCCACATCGCACCACCTCACTAGACACGTCATCATGTTAGCTTGCGTGTCACCCACGTGCTCGCTGAGTCAATGCTTGTGTGGCACGCCAAACCCTAATCCAGATCCAAATCCCCATGGGGCTAGTCCACGGTAGACCTAGCCATTGACTGATGGACCCCACCTGTCAGGATCACTGTTCTATGAGCCATGAACCCGTAGACCCATAGACCAGCTTCGTGGACCAGGTGTATAGACCCTGGGCCCACATGTCAGTCTCTGAGTTTATTTTTCCGAATTTCTTTTTAATTCTGATTTTATGTGCTGACGTCATGCTGGTGCATTAATTAGAATTTTCAATAGAAAGATAATTCAGGAAAATCCAGAAAATCCAATTTTGGCATTTCTTGAGGTTCAGATCTTCCAGAAGCTCGTTCTTCCTCATACGAACTCCGATTGAGCCCATTCAAAATTCTAAATTCATCTAAATTCGAGCTCTATTTTCTTGATATTTTTATTTAATTTTTGGAGTTTGTTTTCTTTTTGTTTTATATTTATTTGGTTTATTTGCTTCGTTTGCAAGTATATGTTGATACTTCGGAGAATTTTGAGCAAGGAGTGCACTAAAACCAAGACCAGTACCAAGATCTATTCCAAGGAAAGTCGTAGTCCTTTGATCATATTGAACCTATGATTTCAAAAGTATATTGTTTTATATAAATTGCATGCTATCTTTATATCAATTATTTTGGGATTAGCTATCACCTGTTGTCATTATGCCTCCATTGAGTATTTGAATACCATGAATCCATTGTCACCATAGAATGGTTAATTTTAGTTGGACATATTAGTATCACCAACATGGGTATCGTACAGATGCTTAATCAAGCTTAGATATGATGGGTTCATTATCACATGTACAAATAATGTTGAATTAACTTAATGAGATATGGAATCGTGGCGGGTAGCCACTCTTGTTAAAATTTGTGTACCATGACAGGGTATGTCATTAGTCTTGGTTAAACAAAATGATTTTCGCTCGGGCGAGCGACTGCGCAGTGAGGGTGTGGATTTAATAAGCTGCGCCATTGAACTGGGCATTTTCGTACAACCACATGCCTGATGGGATAGGCCTAACTTAGTAAGATTTGGAGTTTTGATATTGACTACTCAGGTAGTATATGGGTGGAGGTGTGTACCCTTTCTAAGGTCGCATCGATGGTCGGTTCGCCGCTTCCAGATCCAACGGTGTGCGTCAAACCAACGGTGAGGTTGGGGTGACAGTATGCACAATGGGAGAGTCAATTGTTGAGATGAAATTTATGAAAGGTTTTGTTATGATTGGTGATCGTTGTACTGGTTATATCTTATGGGTAAAGTGTATAACCTTTGCAGAGTGTCAGTTGATCTATTCGAATAGCCGCGTCCTCGGTTATAGACATATCCGGGGATTTCACACAAGAGATAGAGTTTCTTCATAAAATGAGTTGGGGTGTGAATGGGAAGTTCACTTGATGAATATAATATTCGTTCAGTGAATGGGTAATTCCCTTGGTGGTTTGTCTTGGGAAGTGAATGGGGAATTCACTGGTTGTTTCAAAGCAATCGTTTTATTTATTTATTATTTTTTTCAGTTACGCACTTTAATCTATTTATTGTATTTATAGTCAATGCTGCTTCATGTAAAAGAACCATGCAGCTAACCTTTGTTCCAACCTTGCATGAATACTAATTGCATACTATTTCCCTACGACTTGCTGAGTACTTTATGTACTCACGACTCCAATTTCTGCTGCTTAGTTGAAGAACATCAAGTTGCTGAAGAGTTCTTTTCGAAGGAATACTACGAAGGCTTTGCAGATTAAGATGCGTTCTTCACTCGATTGTCTGTGGACATGTTGATTGGCATTTCCAAGTTTTCCATTCCGCTGCAAGAGTTTATTTGTTTCTTTAGCCCTGCGTGGCAAGTTAAGTAAACATTGACCATAAAGTCCAGTTATTATTACTATTTGTCATTTTGAGATCTTTTTAGTTAAATTGATAAATGGATGGTATTTCATCACTATTTCCTGTGTGAGCTAGCTACTGATCTAGGACTAGTTCAGAATACACAGAAGGTTCCTGAATTGCATTTTTTGGTCCCGACAATAGTCCCTTGAGGCGACGATCTGCCACCTCGCCCGTCGTCAAGTGACGAAACTTTGAATTCGACGTCTTGGTGGCTGGAGGTGTTGGGGCTACAGGTGTTGGGCCAACACCTACTTGCGGACCCTTGGGAGCCGTAGTAAAGCCAAGGAGAGAATCGCGGCTGGTGTTGGCCTGCTTGCTAGGTCCTGTCGGCTTGGCCACCAGACGTACCTCCTCATCGTCGTCCATCTCTAGCCTCTTCTCATATGCCCTTGCTAGACTTATCGCAATTTCCAGTGTCACGGGGTTTTGTAGCTCCACAACGGTGCGCAAAGCATGGACGCTGCAGTCGCTCGCCTCGCCTTGGCCATCTCCGATCGCCTCACCGCGCCAGCCGCCAGCCCCCAAGTACTCCGTCTCCTCCCTCCTCTCCCTCCCTCCCGCGGCCCACCGCCACTCTCGCGTTCCAGCCACCCCTCTCTCTGGCCCGCCCCGCTCCTCTCCTCTCTCGCTCCTCCCTTGCCACTCTCTCTTGCTTGCCACACTGCTTCCTCCAACTCCGCCGCCACTCTCCTACCTCCTCTGCGCACCACTCCTCCCTCCTGCTGTGCCACTCCTCCTCCCACCGCCTTGCCACTCCCTATTTCCTCCTCTGCTTCTTCTTCTTCCTCTGCCTCCTCTGCTCTGCTTCCTCTGCGCCGCCTCCTCTGCTTCCTCTCGCCTCTGGTTCCCTCTGCATCTCCCTCTGCAGTGCTATTGCTTCATAATCTCGATGTTAGTAATCTCTTGGTCGATCTTGATGTGTGATTGTGTGCTAGATGCTTGATTTTCTGGCGAATCTTGATGCAAGTGTTGCTAGTTGTAGTTGCTACTTGCTACTGAAGTGTGATTTGTGAAGTAGTTGCTACTTGCTACTAAAGTGTGCTACTGATGTTTGTGATGTGTGATTGTGTGCTAAACTACTGAACAGCCTTAGCTCGCCTTGCCTCGCTTATAGGGCGACTAGGCGCCCGCCTAGACGAATAGGCGTCCTAGCGCACCTTAGGCGCCATGGTCGCCAAGCTCGCTGTGACAACCTTGGCGCAAAGGGTTGCGCAAGCCATTAGTAAAAATTTGTACTTGTTGCCTCTCGACCATGTCGTCACATCGATACAAGAGAGCCAAGAATTGTTCCTGATATTCGTCTATTGTGCCAGTATGGCGAAGTTGGATGAGCTCGCCCAAAGCGTTACTCCGAATTGGGGGTCCAAACCGAAGGTTAACGTGATCCACAAAACGTGGCCACGATGGAACACCTTGGTTTCTTTCTAGATGATAGCACCATTGTTGTGCGGCCCTCGTCATATGGTACGAGGCGAGTCACACCTTTTCCTCCATCGTTTGTTGCCCTTGGAAACACTACTCACAGCGGTTTAACCATGATAATGGGTCTTCTTTGCCATCATAAGTTGGAAACAATAGCTTGTGGAATCGCGGTGCTCCGCGGCCTCCTGAAGCTTGTTCATCTTCGTCCTCCTCGGTCTATCGTGGGCAAGTTTCCTCCTGACACCGGCTGCGCCATCGCGGCCAAGGTTCTCCTTCTCCAGCGTTGTGAGCCTGCTGTCCATGGCCTCCCTGGACATGGTGAGGTCCTGCAGCATCTGGAGCATCTCATCTTCACTTGATCATCCATGGAAGAAGGCGCCGGAAGAGATAGCTCTGATACCAAAGATGATATGGCTAGGTTTTGGTGGATGAAGAAGATAGAGCTCAAATCGCCCTCACACCAGCAAGGACTTGTTCCTTGCGGCAATGAGGCTCTGATCAGCTTAGGGTTAGCTGAATCAAATCTTTATTGCCTCTCTCAATCATACTCGGCTGCCTTTATAGATTTGGAGCCCTTCCTAACAAGAATTACTAAACATAATTTATGTATATCTGAATTACACTTTCCTAATAAAGCTTAGTCTAATAATAGAATAGATAACTATTTCCAATAAGGACTCTGCCTGCTGTAGCTGTCATCCCTTGCTGAAAGGGACTCAATCTTCTGCCGTGACCTCCACGTTGGATCCCGTAGCACTTCGCCGGCGTTGGTAGGTTTGTCCAACAAAGGCGTCCACAACAAACTTCACATAACACAGACAAGGATGTTACCGGTAATTCAGAAAGATCATCAGTAACTCCAAGCTTTGGGTTTCATTGGATGCAACCCAGTGACAAATAAACTTGTCTTATGTTCCACATCATTAAAAAGAAGAGCAGGACATGTGAAACTACACACTGGAAACAAATATTTCACTACATAAGCTTTTTGGAGCATGTCTATGCATATGTGGCAGTAGTCCACAAGGAGCAAAGCTATAATCCAAAATCCAAATATATTTACCTACCTAGTTTAGGGCAAATTTGACTGAAATAGAAAATAAAAATTTACAGGACAACAATTTCTCATGCATCAGAACATTTTAATTTGATAGAAGAGGAGGGTCTTTCACAAACCTTAGAATAATTGGTGTCAAGGGCTATAGCTAGTGAACAATCCGCTATGGCATCTAAAATCTGGCCCATTCCTTGGTATGCAGCTGCACGATTACCAAAGCAGATTGCTGAAAAATGCAGTGACTCGGTATTGTTTAACAAAGCAGCGGTATAATGTTCCACAGCCTCTGAATATTTACCGGCTTGAAAAGCTTCATTCCCAGCAGCCTGAAATGAAGAAAACAAGAATTTTATGCCACTAATGTAAAATCCTGCAAATTTTGTTGCATACCGATACCTGGGACCAGGGATTGAAATCCCGGCCGGTAACCGCCGGTGGGCGATTATCGCTATCGGAGGGCGGATACGGGATCCCGGCCGGTAATCCCGGCTATTCAAATTTAAATTCAAATTCAAATGATTTTTAATCAAATTTGAACGAATTTCATCCGGAGAAAACGGTTTGACCGTAATCGGACCGTAACCGGCGTTACCGGTACCGGCGGCTGGCCGGGATCCATCCCGGGACCGGTTAGATGACCCTTGCCTGGGACATTGTGTATGCACATGATCAATAAGAGCAACACAGTGTCGAAAAATTCCTGGATCTAGTTAGACATTAATATTATATGGCTAAAGCAACACAGTATAGACAAAATGCTGGATAGAGTTGGACATTATATAGAGCAACACAGTGTAGACAAAATGGAGGGTACAGTTGGAGTGTCGAACATTATATGATCAGATTAGTGGGGCTGCGACGATGCAACTGTGTGCCTGTATCATGTCATCAGCTAAATAAGTGAAATAACAAGGCCAGAACTTGACATACTTTAAGGCGTAGTAGTTCAGAGATTGCCATGGAGAATGACGAAACTGATTGCTGAGACTGCTTACCACACCTAGTCAATATTTTCATAAATTTAGCAAACCATATAGGAAATGACATACGGAACATAAAACATACAAAACTAACATAGCAATGGTAGCAAAATATTACATGTATTCCACAAGTGCTGCTTGCTCATGCTTCTTTAAGAACTGATGAGCCTCTTCAAGCTTTCCTATGAAGAAATATGACTTGGCTATAAGATAATAGCGCCACAATTTCACAGAGCAATTGTAGCTGTCCAAGATAATGTTTTTTGAATGCTCATCGGGACACACAGAGACACTATTTCTTTCTGCCAGATGCAGAGTTTCTTCACAAAATCGAATTACTTCTTCATATCGCCGCAACTGTTAAGTCCCACAAAACTAACAATTAACCAATAAACTTACTGGTGATAATAACAATGGAAACTTAGCAATATAACATGTACAAGGAAAAATAAGTTTACCGTAAATACAGACCAGTAACAGTGCCTCTGCCTTCATCGTCATCAAGTTATCTGAATAAATACTTATGGACAAAGCATCGGAGATCATTTGTAAGGCACTGGGTATCTTGTCAAATGACTTTTTTACAAGATATTCCTTGGATTGAAGCATCAAACTAGATACTTTCTGTCAGCAAAAGACAACAACATGTTGATTAGATAGACCAGTTTCATGTACCAAAACAATTTCATCAAATGTTTCCTGGGAAAAAAAGTTATATAAGGGTGCAGAAATCACATAAACTTTTTCCTCTAAATGAAATAAGGCATTCAACTACAAAAGATAATTAAAATGGAGCAGAAATGCTCATTAAAAGGAAATAAATAATCAGTTGTCACACAAAAACAAATTTAGTGGCAAGAAGACTGTTTAACAAGCAACCAGGGAGGGGAGGCATTAGAAACAGTAAGTCATAATCAAAGGGAGATTTGTCTAAAAAGTATTTTCTGCTGCCAGTCATGTATTGCAGACATCATTGCACAGTATGGGCCGAAGGCAGGTCAAGAATCCACCTGGTATCTTGTTCATATTTATCATGTATCTAAATGGGTTAAATGGAACTAACTGTTCAAAAAGTTATCAGAGACTATTGAAGAGTACATCTGTTTACTTATGGATCTTCCACATAGATTAAGCTATATTCCAGTTTATCTGGCATGTTCAGCTGAATTGCAGCAGTAACAGTTAATGACCAGTGTGTTACATTGCGGAGGAGGAATACAAATGGATCACATTGTTAACCTCTAGGAGAAGATATAGCATTCAAACTAACAGCTTATGAGTATTTGAATGAAAAGTGGAAATGGTGGATGGAATGGAGCAAGAATGTTAAAATCGCTCAAACAAAGAAGGCATGATAATTTTTCACTGATATGTCCCCAAAGCTAACAGTTCCTCAGAGGCCCCAATCCAAACAAGAATTTTTTAAGGCAAAATTCATTTATTCCACTGCAAAATACAGTATATGTTAAAACTCTGCTGTCTTAATGGCTTGCAGGGCTTCCTCAATAACATATAGTTTTTAGCAGTTTTCAAGTCTAGCCTCTAATCTACCAAACTAAAATGAATTAACAACTTGACTCAACATGAGCATGAGTGCATGACTGAGAAAGTTATTTTGCAATAGGATTCCTCAATAGCTTGCACACTCATGCATGCTTCTAGGTTTTCAATTCTCTGTTCAAAAGTCAAAACTTACTTAAACTAGAATGCATGTGCTATCATTTACTTTTGTTTGCTTTGTGTTTTCAAAAATACTAGTAACTAATTAAAGGAATGGTAATTGGTAAAACTAACTAATTTCACAGATTACAGGATTCCTCAAGATATGGTACCATGGGAAAGTGACAGCATAACACCAGACAAGTACGTGGTGTGCTATACCTGAGTTTTTTGTAGACCATCAGAAGCCTCCTCTACGATTTTATGGTCCAAGCTTGCCGCATGATTAGACTTCAAACACATTTCAAAACCCTTTTGTGCTTCTTCGACATCCCCCAGAGCAAGTAGGCAGCTATACCCATTTAGTGAAGCATATTGATTAGTTCGTATATTCATACTGTTGAATACATAATAACGGTGAGACATATTTATGACTAACTACATGCAATAATGCAATAATGCATTAGTAGTCTTAAATACACCTTGTTGAGACATGCGTGTTGAACCTCTGACAGAAAATTTGATTTCATTACCCCTATGCTACTCAATAGAATAAAGGTTTTGGTGTTGGTGAAGATATCACTTTTGCCTTCATCAAGACTTCTCCAATGATTGTTCTCTAGATTAAGTTATGTACTTCAAATTAACAAAACTAGTAACAACTTGCAAACAAATGTCAATTGAATGTACACATACAGCAAGGACTTAATCTAGAGCAGCTAATATCATCAAATACACATAAACCTCTGCTCAATGGACTTAGTTATAAGACATGAAAAGAAATTCTTTCCTCTGAGATGCGTAATTGGTTAGGTTGAGTCAAATGTCATCCAATTCCTAGGAAAATCCATCAAATTAGTTGGATGTTTCCTTGGATTTTCCGTAAGAACAAATATCTAGGGTTCGCTGAATAAAAAGTTTATGAATTATGATGCAAATTCCAATGGTTTTCCTAAAAAAAAGACAGTACAAGTGTGGAAGTCAGCATATCATTATACCAATAGCACAGCCCTAGCTTTTGATCTTACTTGGCAGCTCTGACTTGTGCCTTGAGAAAGCTGGAATCAATATCAGTAGCTTTCCGACAATCAGAGAGGGCCTCTCTCATCCTACCAAGAGACATCAGGGTAGCTGCACGATTGCTATAGCACAGCATTAATGCTTTCTGAGAAGCTTCATTTGGAGAAACGGTATTAATCCCATGGGTATAGCATTCCTCAGCCTTCGCTAACTGTCCTTCTGCGTATGCTTGGTTTCCCCTAGTGCACAGTAAACAATTCAGCTTAAAAGGCAACAAATATCACCCAAAAAAATACAGTTAAAGCAACAGCAAGGAAACCTATACAATCTCCCTATTCAGAATATATTTCACTTTTAATTATTTATTCAATCATAAGACAACTAACAATCGTGGAAATCTACATTCTTAGCCAGCATGCACATTAAACAATTCAGCTTAAAAGGCAACAAATATCACCCCAAAAAAATACAGTTAAAGCAACAGCAAGGAAACCTATACAATCTCCCTATTCAGTCTAAAATTCAGAATATATTTCACTTCTAATTATTTATTCAATCATAAGACAACTAACAATCGTGGAAATCTACATTCTTAGCCAGCAGTCCAGCACATTCCAGATTGCTCAAATACAGCGCATGATTTGTACTTTTGAAGCATAAACATAATTACATAGCATGAGGAATTTGAATGAAAAAGCTATAAATGAGAAACAAATGTTTGAATTTGATTGACTGAAATATATCGTGTTGGTATGCAGATAATTCCTCCTCTTACGGAAGTTCAAGCAAAGTTGCAACCCTTTCTAATTTAAAGTTTCGATTAAGCTTAATCTGAGATAGGTGTCCTCAGCAACTGACCGGGCCCAAATGTATTACTTTAACTTCGGCAAAATAACCAAAACAAATACAAATGCAACAAAAATATCACCAAAAATGCTGTTTGCAAAAGCTTCAAAAGAATTGAGCTTTAAGGGAGCGTGCACATATTCCCCTAAAAAAGGGAGCATGCACATGTAAATGACAGTACAAACTACGAATGTTTAAATGTTATATGTGAAGCCTGAAGTGTGTGACAGTACAAGGGTTGAAATTATTAAAACAAAGAAGTCGGTATAGAAGTAACTATCTGTATGATAAATAAGCTTGTAACTAAAGACGAAAGCTGGTGTAGGCACCTTATACGCCATGCTTCACAATCTTCCTGATATCCAAAGTATTCTGTTTTTGTACATGTTGGTCCACTACTCACTGTTAGCGTTTTAGGTTCTGCTTTGCTGTATTCAGTCCATTGAGCAGCTAAAGCTGTGCTTGGCTTGCTTGCTGAAACTTCTGAGTGTGCAAGACCAATGGCAGATGTAGGAAGGCTTTGAACAGAGTTTGCATGACTAAAAGAGTTTGCATGATTACCCATTCCTCCACAACTTTTCTTGTTATGTCGTCTTTGTGAGTGCAACTTACTGTGATCAAAAGTACATGAAGCAAATGTGAAGTCAGATTGACCAGAATTTTCCAAGTCTGCCGCAAAAGTAAACCCAGTTCCATCATGTCTGCTTTCTGTCGTTTGCATAGCATCAGCTTCCTCTGGGCTGCAGTTACCTATACAGATACCAGAGTCCTCTAACCTGAAGTTTATTTCTGGAGCCACTTTTCCAGAAAAACAGTCACTTGTAAAGACTGTTTGCGAGGAAGAAAACTGGCGAGCTGAGAACTTCTTTGGTTTAACTGCCCTTCTATTCATGTTCATACCCTTAACCCCACCCTTGTCCCTAGATGTTGCATTGTGGTCGCGTACAGTGAACGATTTCTCGTCAAAAGATCCACATTCACCAAGTCCCGACGTTGCTACTACGGTACTTTGTGTTTCCATACCATCAGGCAACTTTGTGTAAGAAACCTTCGCACTGTCATCTTGAGATTCCAAGCTAAAAGGTGTGGTATTTGAGGCTTTTTCTGTTTCAGGAATTTCATGAGGTCCCAAATGTGGAGGATCCCTGTTACTTGAACCACGTGCAGGCTGCAACTTGGTGCACGCACTATCTTCAGAAGCTGAAGGATAAAGTTGTTCAGAACTGTATGTTACATTCTCTTTATCGGATGAATCTACATTCTTGATATCACTTCGCACTGTATTTGCAGCGAACCGCCTGTGCCCAGAAATTTTACTTCCATCCTTCGCGGAGTTACCTTCATCCACAGAATCTCTGACGGATGAGTTACCCGCATCCTTAGCGAATTCCATAGGAACATTCTTGTCCGTACATATTGTTGAATTAACCACCCGAGCAGCTAATGAGCTTGTCTCTGTTTGAGACTGTACGCCACGCCCTTCATCGAGCTGCTCAGCCTCTTCAAGAAGAATCCTCGGACAAAAATCCTCATGCAAGTTCAAACTGCTTTCGCGGGCACCAAAACTATCACCGGCGTCCATCTCCAGCACCGAATCATTTCCTCTGGAAACATCAGCATCGGCATCGCTTCGCTTGCCGGAAGAACCATCTAAGATGAGCTCCTCAACTGTTGCCGAGATACTAGACAATGAGGCATCACCGGATTCAAACGAGAAGTTCCTCTTCGCCTCCGATGCCCCCGACAAGCCGCTCCCAAACACAAACTTGGCGTCACGAGAAGAACTCCATGAGCTCACCGATGCCGGATTCTCCTCTACGCCTACGCCGCGGCTGGACGCCGCGGCCCCGCCGAAGACGAAGGCCGCGGGGCGCGACCCCGCCGGCCCCGCGCCAGCGGTGCTCAGTCGCGAGCCGGGGCCGGCAGCGCCCAACGCGAAGCTCGGGAACTCACCGCCGGGGCGCCGGCTAGGGGAGGAGGAGGCGACGGGGTGGTCCGATCGGAAGGGGGCCGCCTGGCGCCGCGGCTTGGCGACACGGGGCCTGGCGCTGGAGGTCACGGAGGGGATGGTGGGGAATGGAGCGGAGGCGCCGCGCGGATCGGGCGCGGGATCCATCGTCGACAGCGGGGGCGGCGCGCGGGGGACGTGGATTTCGTTTTCCGGCGGGGCTGGGGTGTGGGCCATAGGCAGAGAGAAGGAATTGGAAACGGGTTGAATCGACCTGTCTGTACAGCTGCTGTATTAAAATAGAAAAAGGCTAGGGTGTTATTATAGGGTCACCAACTCGGCACTCGCAAGTATCCTTGTCATGGGATCCCACTCCCATCAGGATCTCCAACCAACGCATCCTGAATAAATTGAATCTTTTTTTTTATTTGGCCTCTAGTCGTCAAAGTCGTCATGTATTTAAATGTAAAAATAGTCTTTTTACTACTTTTTTTGCGAAAATAGCCCTCAGACGACCGCGAAAGGGCCACCTCCCGCGGTCACCGAGCGTGGCAAGTGAGGACGAGTGAGACCAAGCATTGCGCGTGGCGGAGCGCGGAAGGGCCATCTTCCGCAGTGGAGGAGCACGGAAGGCTCCTTCCACGGTCACCGGGTACGGAAGGTGGCTGACGCTTCCACGGCCGTCGCTCATTGGTGCGTGGGGAGGAATGCCCGCATACCTTCCGCCGTCACCGAGCGCGGAAGGGCCACGTGTCGGCTCCATGTTGATTCCACGGTCGTTTGGGGTCTAGTTTTACAAAAAAAAAAAACATGGCAAGGAGGCTATTTTTGCATTTTTCATGGTGTTACGGGGCCAAATCAAAAAAATTCGAATAAATTTTGCAATGTTTGGCAGATAAAACAATACTTACTTTTAAAATGAAATGGCACGCAAGTTTTTTTACGTGTTCTAAAAAAATGATGTGCGATGTTAGTCACATTTTAGTCAAAGGGGTATTAATAAGGGAGTTGATCTATAGTTATCCGGCATCACAATCTACTTAGCACAGTAATCGTAAGCGAGGGAAATGGTTGGCCTTGTTTTAACTTTTGAGGGCCAAAGTTTGTTGAGTAAGAACGCTTCACGTTAGGATTGTCGTACTAGAAATCAGTCCATATATATTAATAATAACTTTTACGTTGATGCTAGAGCTTTGTAGTTACAATCACAATGTAAGGAAAAAGGTACTCTAGACGACATAGCAATTTAGGACGTGTTTGGTTGGAAGCCAAACATTACTACATTTGCCTTAGATATTTTTGATCAATCAGGCGAGTGTTTGGTTCGATACCATAATTATAGCGTGCCGCACTTTCATAGCCCCGATACACTCGTCATATAGTTATTTTTGTGTCAAAACTTTTCACAGCTGTGACCAACAATTTATCCACCACAAAATTTGTGCCACAACTTTTTTTTTTTGCAAAGTATGGATGTCAACCAAACATACCCTAGTCTGAATAGACTTATTTGGTTTATTAAAGAAGCATGCATGAGGACTTTTGAATTTTTTTTCACAATAATCCATTTTTTATTATTAATTTCAATATTATACCTGCGATAATATTTTTCTGAAATATACCCATATCGCTCAGCGATTGAGCGGTTTGTTCAATCGCTCAACCGTTGGCGATCGGGACACTTGTCGCTCAACGGTTGATCCTAGTGTGCGCTTAACTCATCTAGCGATTGTGCTCATTGGGCGACAAGTGTCCTGTAGCTCAACGGTTGAGCGATTGAACCAATCGCTCAACCGTTGAGCGACAGGGGTATATTTCTGTAAAAAATATTATTGCAGGTATAATATTGAAATTAATAATAAAAAATGGATTATTTGAAAAAAAAATCAGGACTTTTTGTCGACCGAAAACAACCATCGGCTAGATGACATGTAATTTTGGTTCATCCCATCAGCCTCTAACGTAAGCACCTCTTTTCATCTAGTTATTCTTCCATAGCTTATTTAAGTACAACTAACTCTTCGTGCATCAGACACCCGTCGTTCTGGTTTATATATGGACTTTAGCTATTTGTTTTCTTGGGAAGTTATGGCAACCTGATTTTATTTTGATTTGTGTCTAGCTCTACCTACATGTCAACATCGATCGGGCATCGATTCCTCGCTGTGCTTATTTATCCACAGCTAGTACAGCTCTGTTTCCTTTTGTGGAATAGCTAGATACATATGAAAACGCCATGAATTTGTATGGATGGGATTTCGAGACCACAAGGTTGGTGAACGCTAGTGCAATGCCTGTTACTGGCCAGACCGGTACGTATTAGCAAGCGAAAAGGCCGATTATTAAGTGTGGCAATAGTTTGATTTCGAGATATCAATTCACACAGTCGTTAGGTTAAGCCCCGTTTGAAATGCAGGAAAATTTTCCGATTCTTATGGGAATTGAACCGCTTCTTGTAGAATTCCTGCAAAATTCCAGCGTTCCAAAATTCCTTGGAAAAAAAAGTTTAATCAAAAGAGAAAAAGAGCAACTATTCGAATCACAGCTCAAGGAACCAGAGCGACAGTCACATACACCAACCCAGGCAGGCAAGTTGTTCTCACTTCTTAGCACGAGCATTTGGGCCACCAAATCCAAATGGCGATCCATCCCATATGAAAAATACTCCAGTACTAATAATATCTTGCATTGCATTTGCCTATCCAAAACTTACAGAGATATGCCTAGTTATACCCCCTATATCAAATTTGATTTTTTGAGTTCCGACACGACACCGCCGTCTCCTTGGCTTTTCTCGTTGTACAGCACCTGCAGAAGAACATGGAGTTACTACCAGCTGCTGGCAAAATTGGTCGGGTGGTTTGATTTCTTTTGTTAACTCTGGCGATTTTACCTTGTCGATGATGCCGTAATCCACAGCTTCGCTGGGGCTGAAGTACTTAGGCCGCCTGATGTCCTGAGCAATCTCTTCAATTGGTTTACCAATGTGCCTCGCCATCAGCTTAACCTGAATGATGTAAAATTTAAAACTTCAGACAGTACTTTATATCAACAGCGTTATAAAGGGCCTGCTGAAGAGACTGTGTGCCCCTTCAACTCTCTCTTCACGGGCAACTAACACAATTTATGTAGCATGGATGAAAATAATGCAAGGAGACATCTTTGATCATTTTTCAGTACAGAGCAACAAAACATCAGACGCTGTATCAAGCCTAACACAAGACAACTAAGTTTTCTCCAACATCAGGTCCATCAAGCAGCAGATAGCTTGCATGTAACCATGTTTTCTTAAGGCGGTAACTAAATATGGAAATGGCTTTTATCATTTCTCAGGGCAGAAAAAAAGCAGCAAAAAATTATGATCACGAACTATGGTACTTCCAAATCCCTGTATCTACCTATTTTTTAAGGATGCAGAGCCCTGGCAGTGCACAGTGATTCTCTATGGGCAGAGCAGGAACCCTTGTCCTTCTCTCCCCAAAACCAGGAGGCCTATATTTCCCATAGCACATGGCTACCACCAAGAATTTTTGAAAATGTAACCAGGTAGTATTGCTAAAGATGGCTTATCAATGTGCAATTTTGTTTCCTGAGAATTCATTTAAGCCAAGAACTATGAATTGAATTGCTATAATAAACATTGCACACAAAACTAGTGTTTTCTTCGTGTAGTGTGCCAATGTTTGGAAATTGAATGAAATGGCTTGAAGACTTGGTGTAATTTTTGTTTCCACCACCTCTCCTGATTACCAATGAATGGAAGGAGGTCAGAGTCTAGCATTGCACAATTTTATGTGTCCGCAATAATGAACTAGAGCAATACTATTTGCTGCGAAGAAAAATAATAGTGTATTAAACATTGCTGAATTGATTTGATCAGCTCTTTCTTCCTGCAGGGGGTGGGGTGGAAAATACCATTTCTATCTTCACATTTCGAATTTCTTTTCTTGCTATGTCGACGTCTGTCGCCTGACCTTGAAAACGACCAATTGGCTGCACATTACAAGTCACAAGAGTAAGACATTCCAGCCTTGTATTTTTAAATAAGTACAGACTAATGATACTGAACACAGTTGTGTGTGTGCACAAAAGAAATATGCTCACGCGTGCGCCAAGATCCAACAGCAAGAGTGTAAGACATACTGCTACCATTATCTTACTAGTGGTGTGCGACAGAATCATCCAATATAGAAATTAAACTGTTATCTCTATCAACAAAAGGGAAAAAAATAACCTGTCTTATCATTATCGTCGATGATGGAAGTGCAGCACGGTTACCTTTAGCACCAGCAGCCAAGAGTAAAGCAGCTTCTCCCCATGCATTGCCAACACATAGTGTGTAAATTGGAATTTTGACATACCTGCATTGGGTGAAGAACTGAACATATAAGACAACATTTTAGAAATATTGTTGCAAATGCTAGGCTGCATGCATATTTTTTAGACAAGAATAAGAACAGACATTGACAATGGCTTTTTAGACGAGAATAGCAACAGACAATTACAATGGCTCTTAAAACAACAGCACCTCCAAAAGACAGGTTAGCGTAGTAAAGCTAGTACGACGATGCGTGCTAACAAGCAATGGAGAAGGCATGCTAAATGGACTATTCTATTCTGTAACTTCATTGCGTATAACAAGAGAGGAAAATAAAATAAGCTGGACCTTGGGCCCAGTGGTTGTGTAAATTATGGGTAATCTTTAAAAGTTGGCAGACTTCAAATTCATTTGGTGCTGATTTGCAATTTTTGCGGAGCTTGCACCCTGAAACAGTCTCTTAAGTTTCTGGGTTGAGCTCTTATCTCTTATAGTTACAGAAAAAGGCAATCCCTCCAAACAGGTGTAGCAGTATATAACACCAGTACATACAGACATAGCCAACACAGCACTTTTCTTCAACATATATGTTCACAAATATATGCTGTTTTAGAGATGTGCAAATATATGTTGCATTAGAGAACGTGCAGTCAAACTTTCCTAACTTTGACTACTAATATATTATGTGTGTAAAACTATCAAGATTGGCCATATGAAAATAGTATTAGTAGATTCATCATTAAATACACATTCATAATACTATGTTCTTATAGCTTTTTACATATATGTGTGATAGAAATTAGGGAAATTTGCTCAGTTAGTTTTGGATGGAAAATGTGAAGCTCCCCATGCAGCATATCTGCCTTCATATCTTATATCATTTCATCCACAATATAGTATAGAATTAGTCCATCTGACTAAGGTTACAAAGTAAATTGTTCTAAACTTCTAATACAGTAAGTCTGTAACAGTACACTGTTTAGCAATAGTACGCCAAACTTTACTGTAGTTGGATCAGATATTTTGATTATCTATATGTGACCTAAAGAGCTACGATTTCAATTTTACGTAGAAGATACAATGTATAAATTTATTAGTTTTTCATGTCTTCAGCTTGTCAACAACACAACATGCACATTTTTCTATACAAAACTAGTTACCAGAAAGTCGGCATCAGAAAACATGTGCAAAGCAACAACAAGAGGGAAGTCATTTGGAGAGGAATTATGAACAACAATATGTCTGCTAGGAAAGAGGAAAGTGGAGGAAGTACATAGGTAGGAATTGACCTCATAGCATCATATATTGCAAAAGCTTCAGTCTCATAACCCAATTTCTCGCCATTCTAAGTAAGAAGGAAGACAAATATATTAGAACAATCTAAAGATTTGAAAATAGAACGATAATTCCGATAGCGGAAAACATTGGAGACTGTAATTGTTAGAGATAATGCTACAAGAAAAGGAAGAAAACTTGACATATCAATTTCATTTTCTAGCCCAATAGAACTTCGGACGTATGGCGGGTGATAGGCATAAACGAAGTTTCATTTTCTAGCTCAATAAAACATTCGAGCTCTCTCTCTCTCTCTCTCTCTCTCTCTCTCTAACCATTTTTAGCGCAACAAGGATGCATAAACTACATGCTATCTGAATCATCCAACAAAGTAAAAGAAGTTGAACAGACTAAGAGATTATGCTAACTGAGGATTAAAGACCTGCATAGTCCACAAGCTACCCTAAATTGAGGTGCATTTCGGGTCACTAATTAATCAAGCCTCAAGGTCGTCTTGCAGCCACGCATCCATGCTCATTCTCTACCAACAATCATGTAACCATAGGAGGAGCAGAAGCACCAACCTTGGTCGTGCCGGTGGAGTTGATGTACAGGTAGATGGGCTTCTCCGCGTCCTCGTACTGGAGGTAGAGGAACTCGGCGAGCAACAGTTCCGTCACAGACGGCACGAGGCACATCCCCAGGTACACGATCCGGTTCTTGTACAAGAACGAGGCTAAGTCCGGCGGCGGCTGCTCCCTCGCGGTTCCCCTCAGGAACGGGACCACCTGCGCGCCAAGAAAACACCATTTACCCAACTGGAACACGCTGATTCGCTCATCAGAGCGCAGCCAAGTGTAGCTCGTACCATAGCGACGACGTCCCTGGCGCCGCGGCCGGTGGGGTCCGGGTGGGGGTTCAAGAACCGCGGCTTAGGGGCGGCAGCGGGGGAGGCAGCGAGCGCGCGCGGGCGGGCGGCGAGGCGGAGGTTGGAGGAGGGCGAGGCGGAGAGGGAGGGGGGAGGGGAGAAGAGGGCGCGGGCGTCGAGGGCGACGCGGGGAGGGGATAAGGCGGCGGCCGCCTCCATGGCAGAGGCGGTGTGGGGAGCGACTGAACGAGCTGAGCTGAGGACGAGGAGCAGGCACGGGTCCGAGAGCGGATAAGCCCCTGCGGGCAGTCTTCAGCATGTATGGCCAGCCCGCCGGCCTCTAATTCCTGCACGTCTACACGACTACACCTCTTGAATTTCGTTTAATTTCTCCGGTCACCGCTAAATTCGTTGGCCAGCTCATTTTATCCTCCCTAAAGCTGGCCAAATAGGTCGAGTCTACCGGATCGACACGAGACACGACATTGTAGGCTCGGCCTAAGCACGGCACGGCCCGCTCTATTCATAGGTCGTCTTGGCCAAGACGAGACCCGGCCGTGCTCGACCGCCACCTCGACACGTGTGGGGCGGCTTGGCACGAAGATTTGCGAAGCCGTGCCGTGCTGTTCTGGCACGGCCGGCCCGGAGGCACTACCGTGGTGCAGGGAGGCAGAGGGAGGAGGAGGAGGTCGCCGTCGACGCGCATGGTGATCGCGTCTTGAGCCCGGAGCGGAGGGAGGAGGAGGTCGTCACACACACAGAAGATCGTGCATGTGGGTCTGTGAGGCGAGGAGCCGGGCAGCAAAGAAGCATGCACAAGCAGAGCCGCCGAGAGGCGGTGGCCAGGTCGACGAGGCGACGCGAGGCTGGCCATGAGGTTGATGAGGCGGCTGGCATGGCGCATGGGGGCATGAGGAGGACCAAGGAGGCGGTGGGGTCATGGGAGGCAAGGAGGCGGCAGGTCGCGGCGAGGACCAAGGAGGCGGCGAGGTCATGAGGCCGGAGGCGGTGAGGCGGCGGGGTCGCCGACCATGAGGAGGCGTCGTGGGGGCCGGGAGGTGAGGAAGCCAGCGGTCGGCGAGGGGCAGACGGCAAGGCTGGGCTTGGGAGAAGAAGAAAGACGTAGCGCAGGGGCGATCGGGCCGTGTCATGCCGACGGGCCAAACGGGCTAGGGCCAGTCCGGCACGTCACGAATGCCCGACGGGCCATCCCTGGGCCGCCAAGCACGGCACGAATAGTACACGGGCCGGAACGAGTCGTGCCTAAATGGGCCGGAACGAGCCGTGCCTAAACAGGTCGGGCCGGGCTGGGCGGTCCGTTTGGGCAGGCCTGATCCTCCCCTTCTCTTTTTCCCATTCCACAACAACCCCGCACCCGGCCACCCTCCAACTGCAATAGCGTTTGTTTAAACCGTCTCATACATCCTTATCAATCACCAGATGTGTAGTTTCACAACCAACCCACCCACTTGACGATGATCCACATTCCACGGAAGCTGAGATCCAGAATATTATTACACTGGATATTTCCATGCCCAGTGTAAGACTATGGGCGTGTTTGTTTCTGGACCTGGCGCCAAGTTGCCTGGCCAGGTCTCTACCTGGAATTTGCCGGCTTGTGTTTGGCGTCCTCCCTACATCAGCTGCTAGACTAGGCGTCCAAAACCAGCGCTTGGGAGCCAGCTGCTCTATCCACCGTTCATAGCTTTGATCCATCGTTCTATTTTTCATTCACCAATTTCAGACACAGGCTTCTAACAAAATAACTCATCTTCAAGTTTGTCTCATCAGACAAAAATCATCTATTTTTCAAGTTACTTCCAGACACCATTTTTTTTTAAACATAGAATCTAGGACACCATCCAAACAAACCCATACCTATTGAATGAGACACTCGGCATGCCTCAGCGCCTGTTACGGACCAGTCCCTGCCATTTCCATCGCTCTCCAGCTTCCTCCTCCTCCCCCTATAACCCCGCGAACGCTCCTAATCATTCCAAGCAGTTAGTAGGTACTAGTCTTTGTTAATTTGATGGCATGAATTACATCTGTTACCTAGCTGGATAGTCGATCATTTGATTATATATGAGACTGCTGCGACCATCATTCCCTATCTGGCGCCTGACAGTTTCCCATCAGATCAGGTCTGCAGAACTGCAGTGTTGTATGTCAGTACTCTGTATGCACCACCCAAGCATGCAACATGCAGCGAGCAGTTGTATTCATTTTCCGTCGCCGTCGCTCGTTCGTCTTTTTCTTCGTTCGGTTCCTTTAGTCTCTTGTGTATTGTCTTGCTGATGATCCTGTATTGGTTTGTGCTTTATTCGTTTGTCTCTTCTTTGTGGAGAGAGTCGTTTCTTTTGTGCATCTGTATCTGTTGGGTTCTTCATAGAGTTCTTCTTCTTGCGTTTCGTTCAGATCCCATCCGCTTGGCTACTGTTGCATGCTTTTCCTATGGTTTCTGCGTTTTATTGTTGCCTTCTGCTTCGTACGTGCATTCTTCATTCTCCGTTGTTTGCTGCCCGTCGTGATGCCCTCTGCCTCGTCCGTTCTCTCTTTTTGACCTAGATCAGATTCCATTTTGCCACCCCTTCTTTCTTCTGTTATTGTCGGGGGTGTTTCTCCTTGGCTTGTTTCCTCTACCTCTTCCCTTCGCGTCGTTCCAGTCGTCCTGGGTCATCAGGATGCGGTTCCTAGGTCGACCGAAGCAGCGCCGGGTGGTGGCGAGACGGAATCCAAATCTTGTCAGGATCCGAGGGGAAGCTATCTTTGGTGGTGGAGGAGGGGGACGGAGGGAGGCCATGGTGCCTCCTTACAACACAGGCTCCTCTCCCTTTCCCAGTGGCCACCATCACCGCCTCTCTCATGCTTCGTGCCCCTACCCAAGCGAGCCCCACGTTGTTCCGTCGTCTGGGTCATTGGGCGCTGCCCTAGGCCGGCGGGAAGCAAATATGCACAGGTGATGAGAGAATCAATCCTCCGAGATCTAGGTGGAGGCTCTCTCTGGCAGTGGAGGAAGGGGGCGGAGGGAGGCCATGGTGCCTCCTTACAATGTCCTTACCATCGGTTCGACGAAAGTTGTTGTTGGTGCCCTATCTCGCGAGCAGTTCTTGATTTCCTTTTCTCCCCTCTTCAAGTTTATTTTTGCTTGTTTACGTGAAAGAATTAGGGGTTTTTATATGCTTGTGTTCACATGCGATGTGCAGAATTAACAATAAGAGTGATTTCTGATTTCTGAATGCAATTTATGTTTAGAACTGTGGTTTCTGAGTAAGAACTTATAATGTGTTCCTTTTTTTTCCACAGGTAGCTTTCTAATGTTGGTGTTGTTCACATGTGATGTGCATAATTAACAATAAGAGTAATTTCTGATTTCTAAATGTAATTTATGTTTAGAACTATGGTTTCTGAGTTATAATTTATAATGTTTTGTATTTTTTTTCACAGGTAGTTTAGTAATGTTGGTGGTGCCAACTGCTACTATATGTGACTTACAATAACGTGGTTTTTACTAATTTGTGCTCAAAAACTAACAAAACAACTCTTACTACAATGAAAAACTCTCCATTGGAAATGGTTGAGATTTTTGAGGGTGTGATGGTATCACTTGACATCATGGGCTATAATTTATGTTTAGTATGCCGGAGAAGGTGATGGTACCTAGCTCATGCTTTTGGTGTAGTGAATAAGGTTTGACTGGAATGAGGTGCATACTTTATGTGGCCAAAACGACAGAGAATGTTGAGAAAATGAATGCATGCAGTCTTTATCTTTTACTAAATCGATGATAAAAAAAATAGACGATTTTTTTTTTACAAAAGTGGGTGTCTATCATGTCACCATTCCAAATGGCGATAGGGACCCTGTTTACTGTCTGTCATCAGTCCATCTTCTTATCGCCATTTGAACTGGCGATTGGAAGTGAACAGTGTTTCACGTCCTGCGTTTTCTTGCTTCCTGTCTCTAGTCTAGCTATTTAAACCCTAAAAACCAATGGAAATGTCATTTCAATTCTAGAAAAAAAAAGAAGTGAAGGAGAAGAGAGAGGAGGAGAGGGGGAGAAGAGACATAGCGAAGCCTTGCTAGTTCGTAGTGGAGGAGAGAAAGACGGAGCATCAGATTTGATCGGCCATTTTGCAAGTACATGTTTTTTGCAACTTCGTACATTATTTCGAAACTTTGTCGGTTAGCAAATAAAAATAGCAACATAGATTTCAATAGATTAGATAATTTTAGCTATTTTATGTAGTACATTATTTGAGTTGTATAGTTTAGGTAATCGTGCGGATATTATTTATGTTGTAATATACGAATAATTTAGAATAAATCTGCAAAAATAGGAAGACACCTCGGAGAATAGCAAGGTACCGAATACCTATTAAAAATCTATAAAAATTACAAAGTAGCTTAGTAGGGTAGGTAGAGCTTAATGAAAATAATCTTTGCTCAATAAAAATCATTCAACCGTCCGGCCCGTCTCGTAGGACATGGATGACTTCAAGACTGGCCACTGTCGCCGCCGCGGGTAGCAAGGAGACAAGGGAAAGGGAGCGATGGGCCGCCGAAACTAATGATCTTTATTCCAATCGACTTTATTTCCATTCCAAAAAGGCACATATGTATCGTAGGTGTATTTCGGTTTGTTGCATCGTGCATGATGTCATTCCTTATGCACATAACCAAACCCTACGTGCCTTGTATTTCACAATTAAATTACGTAGTCTTTCAAACTTACATTTCTTTTTCCCAAATATTTAGACTATAAAATATTACGTAATTTTTTCCCGAATGAATCGGTTCCATGAACAATGCAATCGGGACAACATCACGCATCGCAACCCTAAACCCAAATATTTTGTCCATTCTCTACTTCACATTACATTGTCTTCTCCGATTTTGCATTCCGAACTACACGGACACTTCAACGTATTACCAAATTTTAAAAATTAAATTACAAAAAAAAATCCGTTACACATAAAAGAAACGATAGAGCCCTCCTATTGCCAATTGAAATGGCGACAGAAACCTCCCCCACTGTTCCCTTTGACGACAAACACCCACTTTTGTAAAAAAAAAATGAGTATTTATTTTTGTAAATATCTTTTAAAATAGTATTATTTTAAAACAAATCGAGCAGAGGCATGGTCTACTACTGTTAGCTTCGGATGGAACCGCTTCAAACCATTCCCACCCCTACAACCAATGGTAGAGGTGTGCTATTTGACTCCGAGATACTAGTAGTAAACTTTAGTCGTAGAAAAATAACAAAGCAGAACATGTGATCAACGTCAAAGCGCCCTACAATAAACTCACTTGGTTTGGGAGCAAAAGCATAAAAGAAATCACATTTCCATTGTGTTCGCTCCCAGAAAGCCCATACAACTGTCTTCCAGGCGCCTAAAATATTCACATGACGAAGTACAGTAGCATGAATGACTGCATCCGCATTTCAAGCGAGGTTCGAGGAAAAGTCTCGGTTTACGCCCAAAGCGAGTGCTTGCGTTCTCACTCGACGGAGCTTGCGAGAGAGAATCTGTCGACCCTGCCTACTTCGTCTTCTTGCCTCAACGTTCAAGATGTGTCTCATCCTTCACTATTTGTGTCATATATACATGTACAAATGAGTTTTGGGGCTAAAATAGCACTGTTGCCGTATGCAATAACAAAACTAGCCTTCTCCCGTGCATTAAAGGCAAAAATGATAGGAATCCTAAATATAGCAAATGAGCTCCAAAAATTATGATTTTTTTTTTGTAAAGGCCCCTGACACGGTGTACTTGCTTATGTAATTTTTTTGTCAGACTTTTATCTATTCTGAATTTTTCTCGAAAATTCATTTAAAGCTACTGTTTGAGAAAAATTTCAAAAATATGCTCAAAATACTTTCCACATTTATTCTCAGTATAATTATCCCAAAGTTTACAATTTTTGGATGTTACAGATCGAGTGATCATATCAGACAACACTAAAAATCGTAGGTGGTAAAAGTAGCAGTACGATTAGTAATACTCGAAGCATGAAGAAAAATAGTATTGGTATCCGAAGTCGACCGGAACGTAGAGGAAATCGTACTCTGACTTCACAGCAACATTCTGATACGGTTTTTATCTTATTTATGAAGATAAAAAGAAGAAGTAAATATTATCACATGCACCAAAAAATTCATTCCATATATTTTTTTCACGTGATCGGCCGCCTAGCCCACGCCTACTGATCAGATCAAACTTTCATTGTCGGGGGAGGGGGGTATTATCACATGTGACAAAATTATATCAAACAATATTTTTTAGATGAAATCACCTAATTTCATTCAAAAATGTGTTATCACATGTACCAAATAGTTATAATTAATTAGTCTTATTTAGTTAGTCACATTTTACTTTACAAATTAGTTAGTTGTATTTAGTGAAGTCGTAATTTATTAGTCTGGAAGCAATTAATTAGTTATAATTAATTAATCAATCATGATTAATTGGTCCTATTTAATTAGGGTTAATTAAAATTATTATTATTAAATCAGTCCTAATTAGTCATAGTTAGTTAATCATAATTTTCACTCGCATTTTGTTAGTCATAATTAAAATTTGTAACTAAAATAGTCGTTTTAATTAATGTAATAATTTAATCATAATTAATTAGACTTCACTAAATAGTATTAATTAATTAGTCGACTTAATTAGAAAGTCATTCTTAGTTAGTATTAACTAAAATAATTGCTAATTAATTAGGGTTAATTAAATATGAATATTTTAGTTAATCCTAACTATGAAATGGTAGTTAATTAAATCGTAATAAATTAGTTGGAATTTATTTTTCCTAAATTTTTAGCCCTAATTAATTAGGCTACGTTAAGTACTATTAATTATTTAGTCGTAATTAACTAGGCTTAATTAAGAAGTAGTAGTTAGTTGTCTTAATTAAAAACGTTGTAATTAATTAATAAACCATAACTAATTAGTCGTAATTAATTACTAACTAACCCTATTTGTTTCGAACTGACTCACCCTAGTTTTATGAGCTACAGAAAAACATTCAATCTTCCGGCCCGTCTTGTAGAACATGGCTCCGCGGTGTCATTTTTGTCTTTGATGCGTAGGGAGGGGTGCTAGATTTGTTATTTTGCACATCAAGCGTGCTATTATAGCTAACAACTTTCGTTGTCGGGCAGGGGGGGAGGGGTATTATCACATGTAACGAAATCCTATCAAACAATATTTTAAAGTTTTAGCGAGAATTCGAGGATGCCAAAAACAAGATTTTAGTTTTTAGAAAAAAAACAAAAAACAAATGGTGGGAGGCTACCACACCCCTATAGCCCCAAGGATTAGGACGAGGCAAATCCAGCCCCAAGGGTTAGAAAATTTCAAAAAAAAAAAATTGGGATAATTATACTGAGAATAAATGTGTAAAGTATTTTGAGCATGTTTTTAAAATTTTCCTCAAATCGATTATATCATTTTGCATACAAATAGTAGCCTTAAATGAATTTTAGAGAAAAAGTCAGAATAGATAAAATTCTGGAAAAATTACACAAGCAAGTACACTGTACTCAGAGTATTCAAGATTTTTTTCATAATTTTTTGAGCTCATTTTATGTATATAGAAATTCCTACAACCCTCAATCTTTTCTAGAAGAGGTATTTCCTCGCCCTGGGGACCGGATGTATTTCCAGGCCCCTAGGAGCTGGACGAGGCTATGTATCATCCGCACGGCAAAACCAGCCCCTAGGGGTTAGGACGAGGACATGTGTCACCCGCACGGTAAATCTGGTCCTCTAGGGCACAAACAAAGTATCATTTTTTGCCTTTAATGCATGGGAGTGGGGGGCTAGTTTTACTATTGCACATGCTAACGATGCTCTTCTAGCCAAAAACTATGTACAAATAGTTGTGACTACAAAAATACGGCAATGTTTCCCACGCATGGGTACATGATTCGGCTAAGAGATATAGTTTTTTTTTTAAATAAAACATCTTCGTACAAAAATTATAGAGTAGTTACTTTACATTTTTAGAAGAATATCTCTGTCATTCTTCACTCCCATATAAAGGAGAAAGGCCAATCGGAACACATGTATAAAAGCATAATATATGTGTGGTTTCACAACAAAAGGAGTAGATCTAACATAAACTAGACTGCCTATCATTCCGTTTAAATGGACGCCAAAAGCCGCGCACGGCAGCCAGGCCACGTCGACAGCGTGCTCCTACATCCTTGGATTTTCCCACCGAGCCTGTCAAACGTACGGTTACACTGGTCTCTCTCTTCTCTGTGCAATGTCGCCCCGTGTGTCGTCAGCCGATCTGCACGTTTCCATCGCACGCCTCTCTCTACGCTTCGTCGTTTGATGTCTTCAGTTCGAGCCTCTACATGTGTGTGTGCGGCCTTTCGTCGCTTGGGCCGCTACAGCCTTGGCTTGCCACGTGCTCGCGATCCTCTACCTTCGCATGTGACGCTGCACTGCTTTACCTCTTCCGTCGCTCGGTGTCCTGTGCTTTGTCCTCGAGTATGCTGTGCCTTTCGCTTCGCCATCCTTCTTCTCGCCTACTGCTTGTTTTGGTTGTCTGAGTCGCTCTAGACGTTGGTTTGCTCCGCCCTCATCTCTTGCTCAGCCTTCCTTCTGTAGCTTTCATTCTTCCTTTCGCCGTGCCTCCATTTCTCTTCGGCAGTCCTCCCCTTTGCGCATTTTTGTTCTTAGCTTTGCAAGTTTTTCCCCGTGTTTCGGTTGTTCCCCCTTTTTACTTTTCCCACGAAGTATTTTTTTTCTTGTTTCGGTTGTTCCTTTTTTCAGCTCTCTTGCTCGGAGTTGCCTTGCGGATCCGGATGCTCTCGTTTCCCATTGGCTCTTTTGTTCTTTGCGTCAGCGCTTGTCTGTGTATTGGCCCTCTTTTGCTTGTCTGCCTTTTGTGGCCTTTTTATTCAACTTTCTCTATTTTGCTTTCCGCTGAGCATTTTCCTTTTTGGATCTGGACGATTCCTCTTGCCATCGGCCCTTTATTTTCTTTTGTGTCCTTGCTTTTTCATTCTTAGATTTCTATTTATATACATGCCTTTTCGATCGCTGGTTTCGCCTGCCTGCTGTTGTAGATGTTATTCTCCCTTCCCCTGAGTTTGCCTACATATTCTTGTGTTGTTACATATGGCAGCCGCTTTCAGTTTTCTAAGGAGTAAATCTGTCCGAATATGTCATTTGCTAGTTCTTTGTTGTATGGCGCCCCTATTGGAGTATATAGCTCACAGATGTATTCCTATGGGTTCTGTTGCATTTTGCTCTTCCAGCTTTTTTGTTGGTATTTACAGGATTCTTCTTAGTCTACATGTTTTGTGGTGTTTTTGCCTGATCTCTCATTTTGGGGCTGCGGATCTACATCTAATTCACTCTTTGCGGGTTGTTTTGCGCCCCTGCTATAGTCTACAGCTCAGAGATGCATTCCTATGGGTTTGGTTGTATTTGCTCTTTCACTTGTTTCCTCCCCTTGTGTTTACAGGGTTATGCTTCATGTACATGTATCTGTGTGTTTTCCCTTGGTCTTTCATTTTGGGGATGTCGATCTCTGCCTTTGAGTTTCTCCCCGGTTTCGTCGTGCTTAGTCATCCGTGCTAATATCTTACTTATTCTTTGCAGAATGTTCTACCTGTGTTAATTCCGATCCCATTCCTATTTTGGTTGCCTTTCTTTTGAGTGCTTCCCTTTGCTACATTTCTATGTGCTTAGTGTGACTTACTGCGTATATTATGATGTTGCATGTGTTCATGTGTCCCTCTTTTTTCTACTGTAGGTGGTATTGCTATCTTCTGAGCCACGTGAAACGCCGGAAAGACCTCGTAGTTCTCGTCTATGCCTATGTCGTTGTATGGCTCTCCCCCCTTTCTTTTGTTGGTTGCTTCGATCTTGCCTCTTTCTACATGTCATAGCAGATTATCCGTTTTTTCTCCACTGTGCTACAGGTGGTGCTGTTGTTCCCCGTTCTGCGTTTGCCATTGAGAAAACTCCATTCGTACCAACTCTGTTTACTATGCGGTAAGATCTGTTGTTGTTATTGCTTTTCTGTATTTATATACTCTGGTCTTGTTCATGTTCGATGCAACATCTCATATGTCTATGCTATGTTTCCGCTGCTATGCGGCGATCCTCTTGTTGCTTGCGTAATTTAGCTTGTCGTATAGGCTGCTTTCTCAATCTTTTTCCTTGCCTCGTTACATTGTCCAGGCCTGTTGGTCCTATATGTCATGCCTTATTATGTTTGTTGTCTGTTGTAATCGATTCTGCACATGATTTCCCATTTTGGTTGCGTACTACGTATATTGTGATGTACCCTTTGTTCACCCGTTCCTCGATTTTAGACTACAGATGGTACTGATGTTGCGTTTTGTCTATTTGTGCATGTTTAAGAAAACGTATATGTTTCTTCTTCTTGAGTTGCTGTAGATCTGCAGTCCCATCGTGCGTGCTAGCAATTACTATTCCATTGTGAGTTCCCTTGCTATTTGTTCTTTTCTGCGTTTGGGTTTGTCTTACTTGTTCTCGTTCGGTACAGTAGTGCATATATGTTTCATGTGTTTGCATTGCTATGCAAAATTTCTCTTGTTTCCTCTGTAGTATCACCTGCAGTATAGGTTGCATCCTATATTCTTCTTACTACCCTGTCAAATTCACCGCACTTATTTGTCATGTACGCTGTATCGTTTAGTCATTGGTGTTTACTATGTCCGTTTCTGCATATGCTTGTCATACATATCCGTCTTACTTGGCCTCTCAGCCTACCTTACACTTATTCTATTTGCTTCCTTACCTATTATGTTCTATTGGCGGCATAGGATTTCGGTACCTCCGCGCTCCATATCCTCTGGGATATATGTTAGGTGTAGAGGCACCTATCAGTTCTGTGCTCCAAAAAAGACTAAGTATATCTTTTGTTTTTTTACTTGCTCCTATTAGTCTTGTTTGAATGAGTCTTCTAATTCTCTTCTCCTATATATAGGAGATAGTATTTATGCTATACCCTTTGTAGCGTCTTCAAGGCAGAATCGTCAAAAACGCTAGAAAATCCTCGCTCATCGACGTCTGCTATAGCCAGGTGTTCTGCCACAACTTTCTTGGGTTATCCACTGTCCAACTCTCTTATGCAGAGGCATCTTCTCATGCTCTTGATTTCTGGTGGATTGTTGGCCATTCTTTCTTTCTTACAACTTCCTTCTCTTATCGGTTTTCCAAAAAAAAAACTTTAATTTCCCCATACCCTATACTAGGTTCGATAATTGTGGTATATATGTGTATTTAATCAGCTCTTATACATCTATTCCGTTTCGTTTTCCTAAAATAGGTCCTTCTACTAGCCATATATTTACTCCCGATTGCCTTCGCTTTCCAGGATTATGACGACGCACTCAAAGGTATATTCACCTATATATATTTATCCTTTTTTTGGTTGTGTCCTCACTCTCCAGTCACAGTAGCATGCGCTACTCTTGTTTTGTGCTTAATACTGTTAATCTTTACTGGTTACAATCGCTGAAGTCATGGTTTATCCCTTCGTTTCTTAAACTTTGTTTCTTTCTCATCTCTTTTTTTCCCAAAAAAAAAGAAACTTATCCAGGAAGGTCCTATTATGGAGCACCTGACTACGACTGCTCTCATTGTTGTGTTGTCTTCTGGTTTCACGAACGTGTAAAGATAAAGGATGTCAAGAAGAGCAACCCAAAGCAAAGTGGAAAGCAATTCAACAATATCAAGTGCTTTGGATACAATGAGAAGGACCACTATGTCTCAGTGTGCTAAAATCAAAAGGATGTCAAGACAAGACATTCAAATATGAGGCAAATCGGCAATACGCAAGATGAGAAAATATCAAGGGGAAGCAAAAGCCCAACTTGCTACAGTTGCTGAGAAAAATGACATTTTAGTAAGGAATGTCCCAATGGTATCTCTCCTAAGCCTATTATTTACAATGATCATTATTTGCTTAGGAAGGATAAAAATGGCAATATGTTTGCTAGGATTGTTAACTCACCTAAAATTATTACAAGGGCTATTTGGGTGCCCAAAAGTATTGTGACTAACATTCATGGACCCAACCAAGTATTGGGTACCAAAATGTGCTTAAATGTTTAATAGGTACTTGGAGAAGTATTGGAGTTTTGGCTCACATGAAGAGGTGATTTCACCGTGTGCAAAATTGGAGCCAAGCTTGAGGATGATCTATCATAAGCCAATGCCATTTCGGTAACAAGTACTTACATTGAAGTATCTAGCCCTTTTTACCTTGTGTAGCTTGCATTCATGAAAATCTTATAAAAGGGTATTCTTGCTCCTGTGTTAAATCTTCATTATTAAAATCTTGAGCAAGTTGGTAGTGGCATATTAAGGGGGAGTGCTAAATCATAATCATGTATATCACATCCCTAAGTGTGCCCAAATAAATTAATTGCTAGTATTATTTTTCAAACTTGAGCCATTTAGCCAAAAGTCAAAATTTTGAAATTATTAGTATATACTTTGAAAAACTAGTTGTAGAATGTATACAAATGCTTTTCAAAGGTTTACCAAATGTTTTGGTTTAAGAAAAACATATTTTAAGCAAAAATGAGTTTCTACCCAAAATTCTAGATCATAGAATCTTGTTTTTGACCTAAACTAGATTTTTTTGTGTAAAATCTATTCTAAAAAGAATTTGACAAATTATCCCAAAAGGAAAATCCTAGAGTTGGCTATTCTAAACCTTTTTCGTATTCAAATGATTTCCAAAAGACCAACCTAAAAAAAGTTATTTGATTGCAAAACTTGTCCAAAATACTACTTTGACCTAAGTGGTCACCTTCTAGCACTTAATTGAGTTTTGCCATTTGAGCCAAATTATTTACATGAATAGGTCCATAATGGTATTTATGACTCATACATGCATTTGGATGCATTAAATTCTTTAAATTGTTTAGTTTTGCAAAATTTGGCTCATTCAAAGAGTGTTTATAAAAATAAGTTTCATTTGCGAAAATCAAAAGGCTAATTTATAAAAATTATGTTCATAGAGTTGCTTTCTTCTATCTAATGCATAATGATCCTAAATGATATTTAATTGAGTGCAAAACTTGGGATCATTTGCAAAAATAATCAAATCTCTGCTCAATTATGGAAGTTCCAGGATTATCGATACGACCGACGTTTAGAGAGCGGTACTACCGCGTTGCGGTATTGCCTGAGTTCATAGGGAGGTACTACCGTTTGAGTGGGTAAAGTCGCATTTACTTCCTTGACTCAGCTTTTACTCTTTACCCCTCCTTCACCAAAGCGGTGCTACCGCGTTCACTTTTTCACCACCGCCTCTCGGTCTCTCTCTCTCCCCGAAGAAACACCAAATCGCCTCCTCTCAAATCCTCAAATTTCTTCGGGATTTCTTCAACCTTTGTTGATTCCGTGCATCACTAGGGTTCATCTCCTTCAATCCTCAAGGTACAACCCCTTTTGATCCTTGTTTTACCTGGTTTTGGAACCCTAGGTCGCTTTTAGGGTTAATTTGGAATGTTAATGATCCTATGCGATTTCTATTGGGCAAATTGACTAAATTGGTGTTTCTTGTTGATAATGCATATATTCTATGGACTCAATCCATTAGAAGCATCAAGAATCGAAATCAAATTCTTGCCCTAGTTTGGTCCTAGGAAAAATGGTACTACCGCGCGATAAATGCCGGTACGACCGATTTTTCTGACAGAATAGCAAAAGATCATTCCATCCAAGTATAATTCTGTTTTGTTTGATCATTCACATCCTTTGTAACCTATTCTATCTATTTGAAGATGCCAAGAACCAGAATTGCTACTCGAAAGTTTGTTGGCAATCCTCGAGGTCAATCCTCCTCTCAACCTCCTGCAGAACCAGTTCAAGGAACTCAGAACAAAGGCAAAAGGCTTGCAGCAAATGACCCTGATCTAGAGGACAGCTCACCAAATAATGAGTCAGAATATGCATCTGAATAAGAAGCTCAAGCTCAATTTGATGAGGATATGGGAGAGCCAGAAGAGCCTCAAATTGACTTAAGGCTTATTTTAACTGATGATTATGCTATCTTGCGACACAAAAATCAGTTCAGCTTTCCTTTAAACTCCATCAACTCAAGATTCCATACAAAATTTCAGGAGCAAGTCTATGATCAATTGTATGGATATAACAGAAAATTTGCAGATCACAAGTGGATCAACTGGGAACACATCAATTCCTTGGTCAAATATAATGGTGTGTATAGGCTTTTTCAAAGAGTTGGTCTTCATGATCTTGTAGAACTGAGAAATGACTATGATGAGGACATTATAAGACAGTTCTATGCTACAGTGCATATTGATCCAGATTTTACAAAGATGAAGTGGATAACAGTGGCAAGCTATTTGGAGTGTACCAAAGAAGACTTTGAGCGTGTCCTGAGAATACGATCTGGCCAAAGGGAAAAGCTCTCTGATAGGCCTGCCCTTCTAGCTCCTGCCTAGACAGACCTCTATGATCCAAATGTCAGGACTACACCAGGGAAGATTCATGGCCTCCTGCCCATTCCAAGCTTGATTAATAGGATTATAAATCATACCTTCTATCCCAAGAGTGGGAACTTTGATGCAGTGAGAGGGCATGCCTGGAATATTATTGACAATATTATGCATGGGAGAAGATTTGATGTGATGGATGTTATAATTAGGGGCATAGCTTCTTCGAAGAATGACAGGATTAAAAGAATCTACTATGCTCTAAAAATCATGGCATTGATCCTAAATAAATTTGAGTACCATGGAGGTTTGGGCTCTGCACATAAGGCATAAAAGCCTCGGGAAGGTCCTCCTATTCATCATGAGGATGTTCCAGAGGAGGCTGCTGCAGAAGAGGGTCAGATTTCTCTTGCTTAGATTCTCAATAATCAGCAGGTGATTCTCAGCAATCTGCAATTGGTTATCTCAAATCAACAAGAGCTTAAGGATTCACAGCAAGAGATGAAGACAGCACAGCTTGCATTCTAGAACGAGACATACAACAATTTTTAGCACTTGAGGAAGCCTTGAACACACCAGCTCGCTTTGGACGCCGTCTTCCTCGCACACCTCTTCGAGATCCTGTTGCAGCCTCGACCTCTCGAGTTCCTCCTCCCCCACCTTCTCCTCAAGAACAAGCTCCTGTCATCGTTCAAGATCCACCCTCTCCTCAAAATCAGACTAGCTATGAACCTTTTTCAGACCAAGCCATGAACAGCCAGTTGAAAAACTTTTTCGGTATGTTTTATGACAAAGGGGGAGAGATCAGCGAAGAAAGAAAGAGGAGTAGAAGACCAAGAGAAGACTTAGAAAGATTTAGGGGGAGCAAGACCTTTCGTTATTATATACTATATGTATGGATTGTTATGTCTTAATGGTTAAACTTTTGATGTGTATGCTTGTGTTTGTAATAGTTTAAAAAATTACGGTTCTATTGTCATCCTGTTGAACTTGTTGGTTAATGATATGCTTACGCTTTTGCAAAATTAATCATTATTATGATCATGATTGTTGACCTTCTTGTTCTCAAGTGAGTTCAAGCAAAGAAAACTCCACCAAATTTTCTTTAAAAATCTCTACATGTGCTTGCAAAACTTATTTTTCAAATTATGCACATGTTTAGGGGGAGTATTTCCTAAAAAGGTCTCGTAAAAGCAAAATGAAAGACTTTTTGCCAAGACTCCCTTTTTGGATTCGTTTTATCTTGGACTTTTTGGTGCTTAATGCCAAAAGGGGGAGAAAGTTTTGGAGTTCATTTGGATAAATTCACCTTTTTCTTTTGCTTATGCCAAAAGGGGGAAAATGCTTTGAAGAATAAATCTAAAAGGGATAATGTTTTCACCTTATTTCATGCATAGTTAACAAAAGTTTTGGAGTTCATTTGGATAAATTCACCTTTTTCTTTTGCTTATGCCAAAAGGGGGAAAATGCTTTGAAGAATAAATCTAAAAGGGATAATGTTTTCACCTTATTTCATGCATAGTTAACTTTGTGTCATGCATGCAAATAGTCAAATAGCTTAAATTCTTATCATATGTTGATTTATATCCAAATGATGTTATTATTAAAGGGTTTTTCATCAATCACCAAAAAGGGAGAGATTGAAGCATCTAGACCTGCCATTATGAGTTAATGGAGTTTTGGTGATTAGTGACAAATCTATTTGCGAGACTAACACTCTTATTGATATACCATGTTTAGTCTCATTTGGATATAAAGGTGAAAATCTAAGAGGTATGCATTCGACATCATAATTCTTATATCTTGTTGCATTCCTCGGATCCAAAATATAGGTTGAACTCCACCAAAAGGTTAACTTGGATATGTGCATATGTTCCCATTACACATTTGTGTATTCACACATTTAGGGGGAGTTCACTCTATATTTTGAGGTTTCATAAGTATTGATCCATATTCCTTTTCCACATATATTAAGGATCTTTACTTTGAAACATATCCTTGAATATATTTAACTTGTGTAGTTAATATATTCACTTGAGCATATAAGACTTGTGTAGTTCATATATGCTCGTATATCTTAATATTCAATTATGTGCAAATTGAAATGTTTATCATCAATTACCAAAGAGGGAAAGACTGTGGTATCTTGTCCCAACCATTATGAGTTAATGGTATGTTGTGGTAATTAATGATAATCATATTGTGGAACTAACATTTTCCATGGTTGGATAAGCAAGTTAGGTTCCATGGTTGGAGACTTTAGATGACATCATGTGTTGATTGTCATCAAGTCAAAGTTCGGGATAAAGGAAATCATCATATGTTGATGATGTTCGAGTCAAGAACCCGAAGTGTAGAGCTTGAAGTAAAGGATGCATCATGTGTTGATGCGCATCAAGTTCAAGAAGAGGAGATGATCATGAGTTGATCATCAAGTCAAGTGAAGACCCATCATGTGTTGATGGAGGTCAAGTGAAGAGTGCATCATGTGTTGATGCATATTCAAGTCAAGAACCCGAACTTGAAGTAAAGATGTGCGTCATCAAGCTTCAAGTGGTTGTGCAAGACAAAGGTATGGCTAGCTAGGGCTAAGGATGTGTTCCTAGTCTTTTACCGGTCTCGGTGTTTGGTTGGGAGACCGGATTGCTAGTATAGGTTGCGGTACTATTAAGAGGTCTTGACTAGTAGCTTGAGTTAGGCATGTGTTGATAGCTCATTGTGCTTGCTCTAGCTCTCTTTGGGATGTTGCTATTTGCGAATGTGTTTTGCAAATAGTTGAAGCCTTTGCTTAATCCCTGTTAACATGTTGCCAATATTTGTGAATGTGTTTTACAAATAGTTGTGACTCATGTATATTCCTTGTAGCATGTGACTTAGTTTGCGAATGTGTTTTGCAAATGGTTTAAGTCCATGTATCTTATTCCTTGTGGCATTGATTCTAAAAGTTGGCAAATGTGTTTTGCAACTTGTTGAGAATCTTGCTTTTGATCTGTGTTTGCATCACACATCAATTTGGCAAATGTGTTTTGCAGATTGAGTTAAAGCGAATGCAAACTGTGCTTTCTATTGAGCAACGGTAGTACCGACAAGTGCTAAGCAGAACTACCGTGGAGAGGTAGTACCGGGCCTTGTATGGCGGTACTACCGGTTCACTTTTGGACCACCAAGCGTGTGACTTCCAGTTGAAATCGGACGGCCCAGAGTAGCGTGAACGTTCGGACCTCCGAACAGCGCTCGGATCTAACGGCTTAGACGCGCGGTTCGAATGGCCATTTGAATCTCGGTAGTCCCACGTCTTTGCTTTCGTTTGTCTTTGGCGACTAGTCACGTATGGAACAACGAAGACGGCGTGCGTAATGCGCGGATACTCTTGCACTTCGGTAAGACCGTTTGTGGAGCGGTATGCTTTTTCCAGTACGTGTGTTTTCGGACCATTACTTGCTCTTTGATGGTGTGGTAGCACCGGCTCTGTGTGAGCGGTACGACCGCAGCCCGAAAGTACCGATCATATGTTGGCGGTACGTAATTTCCAAAAGGGATGCGTTTTGGTCCTTAGCCGCGATTTTGAGCATGTGTTGCTCTCTTTGAAGTGCGGTAGTACCGTAGTGCCTTGGGCGGTACTACCGGTTTTGTGGAACGACCGCGTGTTACGTGGCGGTAGTACCGCACCTCGATTGTAATGGCTAGTTCAGTGCATGTGTTGCGACTGAATCCGACCGTTGGACTGAGGGCGGTAGTACCGGCCATATAACGGCGGTAGTTCCGATTTCCCTAACTTTTCAGCAGACTTCGCTTCCAACGGCTAGTTCTTCTCCCCAACAGCTAGTTCTTGTGTGTAGGCTATAAATACCCACCTTGGCCGTGTGTGGGGGGTTGCTGGTGTTGTTGCTAAGGTCACAGCATGTGTTGCTAGTGTCTTATTCATTCCTTTGAGCTAAGAGCAAGCCATCTCTACTCTTTAGTGCATGTGTTGCATTTAGTGAGGTTAGAGAGCAAACTCTAAGTGCATGTGCTGCCTTAGGTAGTGGATTTAGTATCCACGTAAGCTTAGACACTTGATTAGGTCAAGTGAAAGTTGGAGACTTGTTACTCTTAGTGTTTGCCGACTCCTAGACGGTGCGGTGGCGTCGTTGCGCCGGTGAGCTTCTCAAAGAAGATTGTGAGAAGACCCAGACTGTTTGTGAGTGGTGTGGTGCTCGCCATCTCCAGAGTAGAGGAAGGAGCAACTGTAGTAGAGCGAGGTGTTGGTTCGGTTTGGAACCGGTCCAATTGGTTTGAACTTACCTCGGAGGCGGGTGCTCAATTCGTGGAGCCGGTTCAATTGGTTTGGGCTTGCCTCAACGTGGATTAGGGGAGGTCGGTAAGTCTCCGAACACCACGATAAAACATCACCGTGTCATCTTGTGGTTTGCATTCTTGAGCTTTACATATTGCAATTTAAATTTGTTGTATTAAATTGCTTATTCTTTGTGTATGAATGCTTGCCTTGCTTTGTGCTATTCACCTTACTAGAATTGATTAGCTTACAAGTCTATGCTTAATTGTTATACTTATCAATAGACTTGTTGTTGGTGCACATTAGTGAACTAGTTGATTTAGGATAAACCGAATTGATATTAAGCTTTCGCTTTAGAAATCGGTTTTAGCCTTATATAATTTAGAAACAACTATTCACCCCCCTCTAGTCGGCCTCCTCGATCTTACAGCCTCAAGCGTAGGTGGAGATCATCAACGGGAGGTCTTCATCCTTCCCTCAGATGACGATCGCTCTCCTAGAGATAGGGCTGAGGATGCCCCCCAAAGATCACACGCCGCGACCTCTCATGGCAATGACGAGGACACCTCCGGCGATGAACACAGTCAACACACTGATGAGTGTTAAGGAGATTCTAGAAATACTCGTACTCCACTGAGGCAAGCTCGAGGCTTAGGTATGGACGTTACTGAGGCAACCTGACAGAGAAGAATCGCAGCTCAGAAAAATATGTCTGGGCGCATTCACTATCAGTCGGAGGAACCTCAAGAACTCCAGCGCATCAACGACCTTCTTGAGAACTCATCTCGAGAACTTGCTCGAACACCTGGCTATGACCTCTTTGCTGAAGATATCGTACAAAGCCTTTGAAGAACGGTGCCCAAGCTTGAGCACCTTCGCCAACCTCAACCTAGAAGTCGTGGCGGTATGACCTCATCTGCTTCCAGTCGTTCGAAGAACTCATCGCATGGAGATCACCGTGACAATCGATCACGACGCTCTCCTGATCTTCGTCCCAGCCAAAGGAGAGTTCCTCGAATGCCTAAAGACCAGCGAGTTCCCAGGAGAGGTGATCATTCACCACTCCAACCCAGAAATCTGCGGCAGTAGACGGAATACGAGGAGTATTTCCCTCGTAAGGTTGAGACCCACCACAGGTCGGGTCCGCCTATGACCGGGTATCATCGTGTACGATCACCTGGTGATGTCAATCCTTCTTTTCTACAAAGAAGGCATCAAGAAGTCAATACCGGATATCGGGCTTTCTCACCCGACCTCCGAGCAATTCGCTGGCCGCCACGGTTTCGACCAGTGAACATGGAGAAGTTCGATGGATCTCAAAACCCCATTGAATTTCTCCATATCTACACAACTGATGTCTGAGCTGCAGGAGGAGGAGAGTGTGTAATGGCAAATTACCTTTCTACTGTGCTCGAGAGATCTGCTCGATCGTGGTTGTTAAATCTGCCACTCGAGTCAATTTATTCATGGCAACACCTTTGCGACCTCCTACTGGCAAATTTCCAAGGCACCTATCATCGCCCTGGGAAGGAGGATGACCTGCACAGGATGAGACAGAACAACCACGAGACTCTGTGCCAGTTCATTCGACGCTTCAGTCACATTCAAAATTCCATTCCTGAGGTTTCTGATTCTTCTGTGATCAGAGCTTTCAAGCAGGGAGTCCGTGGTAGAAGGATCACGGAGGACATCGCCTTGAATCCTCCCGCCACTGTCGTCGAACTCTTCGAGATGGCCAATCGATATGTGTGAGGTCACCCCGGGATCGTACCCGTATCAAGCTAAGTGATCACGCCAAAAGCATAACACTTAACAAGAAATGAAAACAATTCCGAGTGCCCAGATATGTGTCTCATGTTAGCTCCCAAGGATCAGTGGCTAACATGCACATATCCTAAGACAACATTGCATTCACATCCATACACAATATACAAGAATAAAGGAATCGTAAATGCAACATCATGGAATAGAACCTTTAAGTACAAGTTTGCACAAGAGGCCATTCGGCGAAAAATAATTATCAAATGATAAATCACAGCGGAAGACAAACTTAGAATAAAAGGGAATAACCGAATTGGCATACCCACAATCCCATAAGCAACCAACTGGAGTTAAAGTCGTAGCGTCTAAAGTACTTTACCCAATTTGAATGACTTCTCACCTGAACAAATGGACAATTTTTAAGTACAAAGTTGTACTCGCGAGACTTTTCAAGAAAAATAAGGATGCATGTAAGTATCAAAGGAAGGCTACTACACTAGTCAATTTTCAGCATAAAGCAAGTTTTGCAATTAGATAAACAATATAGATTCAAATTGCCATTTTTAAAACATTTAGAAAACATTGTATAACAGTAGGTAATGATCAACAACAACATAATCTCCAACTATACTCAACACACGAACAATCCATTCGTGACACAAATCATTCCATAACAAATTAACACGCGAACTTCGCGTTCAAGATGTCATTTCAGATCTGAACAAACTAACATAACGATGTAACATTTTTAACCATAACCCAAACTTAATTTCCCATAAGCTAACTGTGCATACTTTTTCACAAGTGATGTCCATAACCGGGGACACGGCTATTCGAATAGATTTAGTTAACTCTGCAGAGGTGTACAACTTTCCCCACACGATTTGAATACCTCGTACTATCGCCATGCACTCTTCCGAAGGAGTGTGATTGAGATATCATAACGAGGCTGTTACAATGTCATGTCCTAATAATCAACCCACCCGAGGATCAGAATCCCATGGCAGACTGAAAGCGCCCGCACCACAGGTGAACCCCGTTGTGTAAGTAAGTCCCTTGCGCAATTTCACGGCAAATGCAAAAGACCCTTAAGGGCAAGAAAATAAAAATAAAACATGCCCCCACTAGATTGACAAGAGAACCATTAAACATAAATAATAACAATTGTCAATCTAATTGTGTTTTGATAGCTGACACACAACAAATTATTAAGCTAAGCCTTCGCCATTATCCCAGCGTGTGGTTGTACGTAAGATTTGGTTTATCACACCACAGACCGGTCCTCAAATGCCCAGACGGGGCTACACGAATCTGGGACCACCCCTTCATCACCTTATCACCCGTCTAACTCCAACACACAACAATAACCCATCAACAAGTTCATACTAATCAGATTTGAAGATCTAGACATTTTTCTCAACTCAACATAATCAAATCCATATAATCCTCAAATTATATCAAGATTCGATTCAATCCATCGGCCGATGGACTAGCTCCATCAATCGATATCGACTACAACTACTAGCACGACTAAGCATGTTCTACAGATTAGCAAACACTCCCATATAACATATATCCTTAATCATTCAAGGTAAAAAGGGTAATCAACATTCAAAGGAGGGCCAATGCAGCAAGTAGGGAAATAACCACTTCTACCCATGAACATACTTTTCAAAATAGCATGCAATTGAGAGATTAAAACCATACAAAATATTTTAAAATCAGTAGGAGCAATATGATCAAGAGGAGGGTGCTCGCACCTTTGCTGTACCACTTGTTCAATCTCAGGCTACACTCATGTATACGTTCGTATCGTTGAGAAATCTATCGAAAGAACGATATTGCAATTAACACCAAATAAGCCAAAATTCAAAATGCTAAAAAAAAAATGCATGAAATTTATACAGTGGTTAGATCATGATTTTAGATGAATTTAGGTGAAAGATACATTCCATTTGGATTTAGTATGTGAAAGTTATGACAGTTTGAATCTCAGTTTTCTGGAAAATCCAAATTAAATCCAATAGGTTACCGTTCATCCTAATTTAATTATTTGGTCAAAATTTGTAGATTAGTAGTGGGAAAAAGGATTACATAGATAAATAGGTAATAATATTATAAGACCAAAATAACTGAGTTTATCTCATTTTGAGTTTTTACGATTTAGTTATGAATTTTCAAAGTAATAGTCTTTTCTAGTTCAAAAATAACTCAGTTTTGGATCACTCTCCACAAAATATATTTTCTATGATAGTGAGTTATTTGAAACCTATTTTAAAATAAATTTCATCTAAAATGAAAATTATCAAAAATGGTTTCACTGTTTTTGGAGTTAAAATGAATTAGTTATGTATTTTTGAAGTTAGTTGTATTTTTAGTATACAAAATAATGTATTCTGGATTTTACAAATACATTTAATACTTTTTTGTACTGAGAGAAATCTAGCCAAAGTCATTGATGGGTGGGGTCTAGTGCCTAGTGTCATTTTCTATTTTAATTTCGAATTTACAGTGTGCTGCTAGGTGGGGCCCTAATGTCATAGGCACGACTTACGAAAACAGTGTGGACAAAGTCCGCAACAAGTGCCAAGATCTAAGGGGCTGGCTTTCTGTGCACTTAATGGCCTTGGGCCCACATGTAAGAGACTCCAGATCTATTAAGTGTAATCATTAACTCAGTTAAGTTTTGATTTCCGACACAGATCACATCATTAAGTGTTAATCCTGACAATTAATCCCTAATGACATGCTACTGGTTTTGTCGGTCGTTCCGACAATGGAGACGCGTGCGTGGTAGTGGCATTGCTGCACTTGTCACCGGCAAGGGGAGGCCGGAGGGTGCATGGACAAGGGCAAAATGGAAAGACAATAACGAGGGCTACCTTCCGGTGTTGTCCTTGCCGGTAGAGAGGCACCGCGCCGGCGGTGCAGAAGTTGAGCGAAGGAGGCAGCTCAGGTGCTAAGGAAGCTCGACGTATTGGCCTCCTCGGGGAAATCTGGTGCTGGATCCGGACTCCTTAGGCTCCTGCGACATCTTCGATTTGGCATGGGAACAAACGGTTGTCTTCTCCAGCAACGACGTGGTCTAGACACGGCGGCAGCACACCACGCATGGTGACAACATGCGGTGAGGCGATGAACTCAACAAGAAATGGGGAAATGCTTAGGGGACCTTCGCGATGCCCACTGTGCTCTTGAAGGCGACGGGGAGTGGTCGGGTTGGTCCGGCGACGAGAGCCAGTAGCGGCGCGGATGGTCTCCCCGTGGACAGCTCGCCGAGAAGGATGAGAAGGTTCGAGACAGCTTAGGGAAGCTCGAGGACCTCAACGTGGTGCTTCCTGTGCCATGAATCGGGCTGGGCTTCACCGCGTCGGACTCGGGGAAGAAAGGCGCGATCGGCCGGAACTGGAGAAGAAGGAGCTGATCTCCCTTGGTGTTGCACCAAAATGCGATTAAAAGCAAAGGTAAGCTCAGTGCAACGGTGTGAACACTAAGGACAAGGTGGTTTGGGATGAGCTTGGCTCTGCCGCGGTGGAGCGCGACAACGACGCTTGGGTGTGCTCCAAAAGCAGCGATGAAGCGGCCGTGTTCTGGGAGCTACAAGCATCGACAAGAGCTTGGGTTAGAAGGAATGGAAATGGCAGAGTGAGAGGAAAAGCACAGCGCGGTCACGGTGGTGCTTACCTGGAATGAGGTTGTTGGACCGAAAAGGTGACTAGAGGGGGATGAATAGGAGCACACTCACTTTTTCTCTTAGATCGAATTCAACACGTTTTCACTCCAATAACTATGGAAGCTACGAAGATCAAAGTACAAGCACAACAGAAGACTTGTATTGAATCCAATCGAAACCCCGAAGCAAAACAACCAAAATTACCAAAAACTCAATTCACAATGAGTTGGGCGGTCAGACCTCTCAACCTAGCGGTCTGACCGCTCCATGGGGCGGTCTGACCTCTCAAATGGGAAGTCTGACCTCCAACCTAATGAACAGTGAAATCAGTCCGAACTCCCAAAACACAAAAAGGTCTAACTTTTGATTCGTGACTCCAAACTTCACGAAATTTGAAACATACCCTCTTTAGGATGTCGGGAACCTATTCCAATCAACGATCGTGAAGATCGTTGTCAAAGTCCTGACCTTTATCCGTTTTAGTGAAGGTTGCTTCAAAACCGAGCCAAATACAAAAACGGTGATTGAGATGATTTCGTGGGAGGAATCAATCCAAGATGGCTAAGGATGGTCTTCCATACATCCTAGCATCCTCAATCACAGGAAGAATCAAGCCAAAAGCCCTCAAGAGCAAAACCCCCTAAAATCACTCTTTCTTTTACCAAAACCGGGCAAAATTAAAACTTAGATCCAAAAGCTTGCTCGTGGATGGATGATGATCAAGATGACCTTAGATTATATCCCACATGTCACAGCAAGCAAGATCACAGCAAGATCCCAAATAAAAACCTAAGGAACACCAAAAATCCCAAAGGCATCAAAGAGAGAGAAGAATAAGAAAGAACTCAACTTGGGGCAAATCTTGCATGGATTGATTGGATAGATTGTATGTTTAGAGCCACTCCACCATGGAGGACAAAGCTCAACACTTGAGCACTCAAATCAATCCATCTCTCTAGAACCCTAGCCTTCCACTTTCCTCTCTTAGCCCTAGAAAACAAAACTAGGGTTTCACTTAGCCAAAGGGTTAAGGGGGTGCAACCACCACCCTCCTCTATTTATAGTGGAAGCTTAGATCTTCTAGAAGATTGAACCCTAATGGGCCCCTGTTAAGCCCACACACAAACGGGTCACACACGCACACATTTTAAAGCACCGTCATCATCTCATCTTGACCTAATCCGCTTCACCTTGCGCTGCAGTTTAGCCAAGAGGTCATCAAGGCGGTATTTGGTGAAGTTACCAAAATACCCCTTCTCGATCCTTCTCCATGGACTGAGTCCAATCTTGATGAAGCACTCGCCTGCTTTGCCACATGTAGGTTGATCAACGACTCTCATCATGTCAGCAAGTCTCTCCCGTCCGGCTCCCACCAAAACCACCAAGGGACTTGCACCGACCCCCGCGCCGCTTGATCTAACCAGTCGCACCGAACCGCCCGTTCGGTCATCCTTATCAATTATGTGCCCCGCTTGAGTCACCTGATCTCACCCGGCATCCTCGATCGTTCTGGACCTCAGCTCCCCAAGCTTAGTCCCGATCCTCCTCGCTGTTGACCGTCATTGACCTGCAAGCCCCTACACAGCAATAGACCAAGAAACCATTTTCGGGAATAAGTTCTTCACAACTTGACCCACGTTAGCCAAAACATGCATCATGCAACACATATACGATGGAACCCATGAACTTGACCTATCTCAAAGCCAAAACTTCAAAATGGCCGATGAACAGCACAAAAATCAGTCAGACCGCCACTTTGATCAGTCTGACCGCCCCTTGGCCGGACTAACCGCTGCCTGAAGGCCGGTATGACCGCCACTTTGGGACTTAGCCAAAATTCCACTCCTGGAAATCCGAACCTCTCTGGAATTTTAAATGAATAGAACTTTTGATTGGAAACTCCAAAAAATATGGGACCTAGTGCAGAAGAATCCTCTCTCTTGCCTACACCCTCTATTTTTGGCCTAGCTCCAAAATCCAAGGTAACCTAAATGGCCGGTCCGACCGCTCAACAGTAGCCGGCCAGACCGCTCCTCTGGCCGGTCTGACCACCACTCTGGCCAGTCGGACCGCCAGTGCTCATTCTAGAAAAATGGCCCGAGGCATGGCCGGTCTGACCGCTCCCATGGTCGGTCAGACCGCCAAAGGCCTGACAGCAGCTGAACCTCGTCGAAAACGGGTAATTACGCAAACCCTCAACGCCATTGCTAATTGTCTCATCATCCTAAGATCGTGGGCATATCCCCATGATATCCACAGAGGTGGGCTTATGACCTCCTTCCCTCTCACGACCGAAGAGAGAAGTGAGAGGAGAAAGAGAGGTAGAGCCGACTTTGAGCAGGAACGAGGACGGAGATGAACACGGCGTGAGAATGTGGTGCTCCAGGACTGGTCGGCGAGGGCGGTGGGTGAACGGCGCTAGTCTGCATTCACGGGGCGCGTAGAGATTCCGCGGTGCGTGGCACGCGTGTTCTGAATGAGAGTCAGCGAGAGGTTGAAGGAGCGTCTAATCGGTGGGCCTGCCCTGTCAGCGACTTGAGGTGAAGCGGTGCGGTGGCGATTGAACTAGTGTGAAGCTTGGACCATTAGATTGGAAATGGACGGTCTGGATGCGCAGGGGGATCGGACTGGTCCAAACGGCCCAACTGATATGGGCCATTCGATCTACAATGGACGGCCAGGATTTAAGTGGCCGTTCGGATGGTCCGAACGGCCCACTCCGTTTGAGCCCTCCGATCAGGATCCGACGGTCCGCGTGCGGGTGCGTTTAGGCAGTTAGGTCAAGACAAGAGGCTGAGCCAGAACAGCGTAGGGCTTGGTTGGTTTGGCGAGTTGGTTGGGTCGGTGCAACAGTGCAAGGGATTTGAATTCCAGATTTGACCAAGAAACAAAAGGTTTGACCGCGGCTCTAAAAATAGAAATAAAATTCCTAAAATTCTGAAATAAATCAGAGGTGTTTCAGGGACATCCTGGTACTCAAATAAAATCTTAAACTTCATTGTTCAAGATTTAATTTGAATAATTTAAATTCAAACTTGGAATAGGTTATTGATTTGAGTTTGAATTTTCATAGGGTCAATTTAAGTTCCAAAAATTTAGGAAAAATTATATTAATTTATGATAATTATTATAGTATTTGAATAAATTATCTCCGAATATGAACAAGAGTTTTTGTTCTTGTTTTTTTTTGGAGCTTATATTTGAGTTGTAGGTTTAAACCTTTTTTTATAGATTTTCCAAGTGCAATAAATGATGCAAAAGTTTCCAAAGTGTCATGCATACTGATAAGATGCATACTAAATCCCATTAATTAACTTGGAGATGTTACAATATGCTACTGCCGCCGAAGTGGTCGAGTGGAACAACATTATTGATCGAGAAGATAAAACTCCTCAAGAAGTGGGCGAAAGTGGTAAGAAAAAGGATAAAAAGGCCAAGAAATCTAAGAACAAGACAAATGGCCAAAAGCTTCAAACCGATAGTTCCAAGGAGGTCTTGGCCATGAGCGATAAAAATCCTCAAGGCTCCAAGCCATACTTTGATCGAGGCAAAGGTAAGCGCCCTGAGCGGAAGAACGACAAGCCTAGGTGGTGTCCTTTTCATAAAAAAGAAGGCCATGACCTTCGCAACTGCCGAGTATTCCAACAAAAAATCGAGGACCACTACAACGGCAAAGGACCACTTCCTACCCTCGAAGAGGTAGGGCAAGCCAATGGTCATACGCAGTTTGACGACAACAAGGAGATGCCATTAGAAGATCCCGAACACACCATCAACCATATCTATGGGGGATCATCGGCATACGAGTCAAGACGACAGCTTAAGGCTGTCAAACGCGAGGTAAACTCCATTGACCATCCTCTTGTTAATAAACTGCCGAAGTGGTCGGAGGTCACCATCTCCTTCGAGAAGGGTGACTGCCCGATTCCTTCCACTCGACCAGGTCGTTTTCCGATCGTGGTCGTGCCCACCATCAATAACTGTCAAGTAAATCGAGTGTTAATTGATGGTGGTAGCTCGTTAAACATTTTGTTTACGAGTACCCTGGATGAGATGCAAGTACCCTGGACCAAGGTAAGACCGGTACGATACACTTTTCATGGTATTGTACCGGGGTCTTCGGCCAAACCTATTGGCCAAGTTTCTCTTCCTTTAACATTTGGTTTTCCAAGTAATTCCAGGACAGAGAAGATCTCCTTCAATGTGATCGATTTCGATATGACATATAACGCCATACTTGGACGACCAACTTTGGCAAAATTCTTAATCGCTACTCATTATGGGTATCAATGTCTAAAGATGCCAGGTCCCAAAGGAGTGATCTCAATTCATTGCGACAAAAAGATGGTGCACACGTGTGACTGTCGATCTCTCGATATGGTTGGCCAGATACCAACTCGAGAAGAAAATAAGGGCGCCTTCACCAGCAAATGGGCCTCAAAGTTGTACCTAAGCCGAATGACCAGGTCAAGGAGGTTCCTTTGAATCCAGAGGAGACCTCGAAGACTGTTCGCATCGGGGATACTTCCAACCCCAAATAGGAAGACGCCCTCATCGCTTTCCTCCGGGCAAACGCAGATGTCTTCGTGTGGCAAGCACCCGACATGCTTGGAGTCCCCAGGGAAGTGATCGAGCACAGGCTAGCTCTACGGCCTGACAAAGTACCCGTAAAACAAAAATTACGGAGATTTTCCCTTGATCGATGAGATGCTATAATGTCAGAATTGGACAAGCTACTTAAAGCAGGCTTTATAGGAGAAGTCGACCACCCAGAGTGGTTGGTCAACCCTGTAATGGTTAGAAAGTCTAACGGCAAGTGACGAATATGTGTAGACTTCACTGATCTTAATAAAGCTTGTCTAAAAGATGATTTCTCTTTACCTCGTATCGATCAGTTGGTTGATTCTACTGCTAGTTGTGAAACATTAAGTTTTCTAGACTCATATTCTGGCTACCATCAGATTAATATGTGTCTAGAAGATGAAGAAAAGACCGTATTTATTACTCTATTTGGAACATTTTGTTATGTCGAAATGCCATTTGGTCTAAAAAATGCTGGCGCTTCTTTTCAACGCTTGATGCAATCGACTTTTTCACCTCAACTAGGCCGAAATTTGGAAGCCTATGTTGACAATCTAGTCGTAAAAAGCATCAAGCGGCTTAATCATGTTTCAGACTTGCAGGAGACATTCGACAACCTCAGAAAACACCGCCTGAAACTCAATCCTGAGAAGTGTGTGTTTAGAGTCTCTTTGGAAAAATTGCTTGGATTCCTGGTCTCTGTACGACGGATCGAAGCAAATCCCAAAAAGATAAAGGCTATCGTGCAAATGTGCCCTCCAACTATGAAGAAAGAAGTCCAGAAACTCACAGGATGCATGGCGATTTTAAGTCGTTTCATCGCACAACTAGGAGAAAAAGAACTAGCTTTCTTCAAACTTCTAAGGAAGCACGAGGGTTTTGAGTGGTCAAAGAGGCAAACATTGCTTTTGAGGATGTCAAGAGATATCTTACGAGTGCTCCTGTTTTGGTTTCTCTGAAACCAGAAGAGGCGCTCTTAATTTATCTAGCTGCCACGTCACAAGTAGTGAGCGCAGTACTGGTCGTAGATCGTGAAAACATCCAACGACCGGTTTACTACGTAAGTGAGGTTTTGCACTGGCCTAAGGAGCGTTACCCTCAGGTCCAAAAACTTCTCTATGCCCTTTTCATGTCTTCGAGGAAACTGCGGCATTATTTTCAGGTGCACAAGATAATTGTGACGTTTGAGTTTCCCTTGGGAGTGATCCTCCAAAATAGGGAAGCCGCGGGACGCATGTCAAAATGGTTAGTAGAACATGGGGAGTTCGACCTCCATTCAGTGTCCCAAACGGCCATTAAATCCCAGATCTTGGCAGACTTTGTCGCCGAATGGATAAATCCTGAACCTGTTCAGGATCCCCAGTACGATACCCACGACTAGTGGACAATGTAGATCCCCAGTACGATACCCACGACTAGTGGACAATGTACTTTGAGGGGTCAGATACTTTAAGTGGCTCGGGGGCTGGGGTGGTCCTAGAATCTCCTAACGGAGAGACCTTAAAGTATACCATTCAATTAAACTTTCATGCCACTAACAACGTGGCAGAGTAAGAAGGTTTGCTGGCTGGCATACGAGCCACGAAAGCGCTCGCGATTTGACGACTACTCGTGAGAGGAGACTCTCAACTAGTCGTAAATTAGGTCGGAAAAGAGTACCAGTGCTCTAATCCGATTCTAACGGACGACATGAGCACACACTACCTATAGCGCGTGGTACGAATAGCCAGCACGGCGGTCCCGCTAGCATAACTTATTCACGTTTCCGAGCTTTGGAAATCATCGGATTAATCATATTAACCCTATTCCGAGCCAATCTGATTACTGCCTTGATACGACCACATAATGCGACATACTCCGATGGCGGAATTCCGACCGGTAGGAGTATCATGCAAGGTAGTCGAAAACAAGTCGAGTGAATCATCTAGTGCTCTTAACTTGTACCTCCTCGTATACCCATCTACTATCACCGAAAATTGATCGATCTAATCGACCAGGGCCTAGGTTACCAGACACGACCAGAAATAGATCTAATCTACTACTACCACATATCAAGTATATGCGACCGATCCAGATCAAAAACTACGCAGGATGGCTCTGATACCACTGTTGGGGTCGCGGGGTAGGCTACGATAGCTACAAACAAAAATCTACCACGCAAACCAGGAAGCCAAGCAAGTAAATGATCACAGATCGTTACCACTAGACGCCGCAGAGCAATGGAAGAAGCGTCGGGCGGCTGGTCTAACGAAGAGTGCGCCGATGTATTGAGTCGAGTCAATCGCCCAAATGTCCTCGTGAGTTGATCGTCTCCTTCAAGATACCTCTGCGGTTCCTTGTAAAGATCGCGGATCGCCCTTAAGCGCGACAACGAGAAGCGCCTCTATGGTATCCACACGCCCAGTGGAAGGAACAACCGTGCGGCGGTGTGCTAGCACCAAATCGCACGGGAGGCTCTCAAGAAGATGGCGGCTAGGGTTTCAGAGGGCAACTCACGCCAACTCTTCCTCCCAACATGACCTCATGCATCTCCTTATATAGTGCCCGTGCGGATCCTATCCAAACACGCTTCTTAATCAGATTCGTATTGGTTTGTTCCAACTTGCTAAGTGTGTGACCCGTTAGGTTCATGTGTAGTTCGGTTGTGACTCGGAAACCCTTTCCGCCACGAGTCGAAGCGGTTCCTAGCAGACATAACGATTCCCGAATACACACAAATTATATCGGACGAACCTTAATGCAATATGATCTACGACTGTGTCCTCATCACTTACGACCGTGTCCTATCTCTATCGACTAGTTCAGATTTTGATCACGACCAACTCGTAACTCCTTACGACTTGGTTTCGACCACTCTGTGATTACGTTCGACCGCCCTCGACTTGCTTGTATCTCCATACGACAAATCCGTAGTCGGTCGAACTAAGCATTTCTCATGTATTCTCCCTTTGCCTCACGATATCTGGTTGAACTCTGTGAGATGTTGTGTCATCCATGGACTGCTCAATGCTTTCTCGATCGAGTATCGGATAACCTTATGTGGTCGAACTCTTCGACCACCATGCATGGCCATGCACTTTCTTTATCCGACCACTTCAAGGGCCCGAAGATATCTCTCATGTTATATTAGGAGGGCAAATCCCATATCCCACCAAATCACATCCTCTCGCATGTTTCATAGCATACCCGAAAGCTACCTTTATAACCACCCGATTCTAGTAGCGTTTGGCAACCCCTAAGAGTGCTATTATACATATAGGAAACCATCTTGATCTCGTGTCTAAGGATTATACATCATCATTGCTTGAGACCAACTAATGACACATAGAATCATAACAATCTCAATAGTGTCTCAAGGTGGGTCTTATCCAACACTATGTTCTCTAACACGTGTCCACATTATTGATTCGATATCCCTATATCCATGACCGTGAAACATGGTCATCAATCAATACATGTCTTTGTCGAGAGTCATTAGTGTTACGACCAAATGACTTTCGACCGGGGATACTTTTAGAACGACATCATCATAAGTTAAAAAGAGCTTCACCAACAAGTCACATACTCGTTAATCTTCATGACTGATGATTCATTCAAGGAACAAGATAACATATTATCAAATATTATGAACATAATGAAATATAATCATCTCTATGATTGCCTCTAGGGCATATTTCCAACAGTGATCCCCTCAGCATGAAGCCCACCGAGTACACTGTTCAGAAGAGAAATGTTGTCTTGAGGTTGGCCTTCAAGAACTTCATCTCCTCCTGATTACAAGTCGAAGCCTCACGAAGTCGTTTTATTTCGACTGCTTGCTCTGAAAAGCATAAGACCAGTCAGATAAAATTATCTCGAAAGGAAAATAAAACTGATCACATGTAAAGTTTTGCTTACCAACTAGTCGAGAATCCAACTTCTTGACCTCCTCGTGGTGAGTGGCAGTGCTCTTTAAATAGCGCTCCTCCCACGATTGAACCTCTTGATCTTTTTATTTGGCGATGCGGGTAATCTTGTTAAGAACCAATGTCTTTTCTTTGACCTCGGTTTCAAGCTTCCCCACTTCAACCTCTTTTTCTGAAAAAGAATAAGAGTTAGAAAAAGAAAAGAAGGTCGTAAGCGGTTTTAAGTTCAGCACTTACCGTTTATTTGTCCCTACAACCTCTAGATTGCAGAATTTGCCTCGTGAAGCTTATTCAGGGGGTCTTTATTCTTCTCACTTAGCCTTTTTGTCTCGGCTTTCTCAAAGTCGAGCGAATCAGCTAAGGACTTCTCGTCGCTCTTGAACCTACAGAGGAAAAGAGTAAACATCAGCATAAAATAAACGGTCATAAGTTCTTCTACGACCGAAACCTTGTCGTAAGCTTTTCTATGACAACACCCTAGTCGTAAGTTTTTCTATGAGAGAACCTTGTCGTAAGTTTTTCTACGACAGTACCTGGTAGTAAGTTTTCCAATGACCGGTACCTAGTCGTAAGTTTTCCTATGACCGGTACCTAGTCGTAAGTTCTTCTACGAAAATCCCGGTAAGTACTGTATGAGTGGTCGAAATAAAAATGACTACAAATACTAGCTACTTACCATCTCTTTGCTTGCTCGTAGAGTACCACCTTCTCCTGTCGGAGCTGAACAAGCTGTCTGTTGTATTCAACAACAGTGACAATTTGCTCTAAGGCTTTCTGCATGAAGAAAGACAGTGAGAAGCAAGAAAAGACATGTATGTGAATACCGAACGACAGATACTTACATTCATGGTCGTTCGAGCGAACGAAGATAATATCCTCGTAGGGTTCTTCAACTCGTCGATCTCGTGGACTCGGTCCCACCACACCTTTTCGAGACGCTCGTCGTCGAAGACATCCCCTCTGTCGGAAATATCATTAGGGTGAGGAACCCGAGCACGAGATCTGGGGGCAGAAGATCCTATGATGGAAGACGGGTCGAAGAACTCAGAAGAGAAGTTGGCATATTCTTCATCTTCTGATTCGATAATGCCAGCTCCTCTTTGAGGACCAGGAGGAACGTCTACGACCACTTCCTTCCCGGCGCCATGGCCTAACGATCCATCGCCTTGGGTTGATGCCTCTGTAGCATCAGGCGTCGTCCTCACCTCGGCCTCTACGACCACTCCCGTGGTCGCAATTGCTTCTGGCTCCATGACCAACTAAGTGGTCGTAGCCGCTTCAACAAAAATGACACCTTCCACCACTCGGACGGTGGACGATACTTCGACCACCACTACCGTAATTTCTCCAACTATCGGAGAGATGGTAGTGGGTTCCTCGACAGGAATATCCTTGATGGCTAAAGGAGCCGGGCTAAGATCATAAAAAAGGGAAACACGATAGATTGTAAAAAGCAAAAGGTAAATGTTGTTCTTACACTTTTGTCTTTCTACATACCTTCGTGTGCCGGATTTGATCTTGAAATTGGAAGAAACCTTCCCTAAGGAAGATTTCTTTGACTTCTTCTCAACCACATCTGGTCAAGACTCGAGTTGAGAGATGACTACGACCACGTCTGGTTGTGGGTCTTGAACGAACACAACTGCTCCTTGAGCCTCCTGCCTCTCTGGATGGTCGAGACCTGTCTCGACCACCTCAAGGGCAGCACTGCCCTCGACTGTAGGTACTGCTGGCGCAACAATTTTTTTTACAAAAGACATAAAACTCTTCCAGTTCTCCTTTTCTAGTCGCTTGACAAGGCCATAGGGGGCAGAAACTGCGAAAGTCTTATTATCATAATAGAAGGGTACCTTGATCTTGGGGGTTCTGGGCTTGAGAGCATTGATATTTGCTTCAATCGCCCTTGCCTCCTCTGCGGCGGCCATATCCGCAGCAAATTTTGCAAAGGGCGCGAGTAGCGGTGCTCGAACTTGCGCCTCCCTTGTTGACGACTTGAACGAGCCGATGCCTCTTGGCCAGGGGAGAATCAAACTGCTCTATTGCCGCACTAACAACCATCAGAACGACCTCTTCGTCGTCCCGACAGTTTTCCATGCCTACTTTCTGCAAGAATCAGAAAAAGAGATATTACAAAGCGATCGTAAGTTTTTCTACGACCATTATCTTATCGTAAGTTTTTCTGCAACAACCCCCTGGTCATAAGCTTTTCTATGACCAGTACCTGGTCGGAAGCTTTTCTACGACCAATACCTGGTCGTAAGTTTTTCTACGACTATAAGTTCCTAAAGATGAAATCAATTCTTGATTACCTTTAGGCGCTCTATCTTGTCCTCTGTGGGCAAGTCCGCCAAAATCTAAGGAGCCACCATGTTCGGTGGTGGGGAATTCTCACAAATGAGCTTGACCCGAGCGTCAATCTCCTCTTGTGAGAGGTCTACAAGAGCAAGTAAAATTTCAATAAGTCGAGTCTAAAATTAACAAAAAGAAAGCTAAGACTGGGAGTTTACTTACCTTCCTCGTAGTCTCTGGTCGGGTCCTGCAGCCCTGAATACCTCCACATAGGATGAGCCCTCTTCTTTAGAGGGCTAATGCGGCGCGTGATGAAATCCTTCACCACGTGCCATCCAGTAAGCCCCTCTTCCTTCAAGTCTTTGATGGCTTGAATGAAGGGGGCAATTTGACCAAGATCGTTGGGAGTCGAATCCCAAGCAGAGATCTTCTTAGTCGGCTTTCCGACGAAGGAGAGGTTATCCTCATTGGTTATCTCCCAATAGAACCACTTCTTCTTCCATCCCGGCTATGATGATCGGGTGAACATCTGAATGTACTACTTCGACTTCCTGTCGTGGAGCTTCAAACTACAACTACCAGCGACTCCAGGCAGTCTGGTCATTCCATAGAAGTACTGGAACAACTCTAAGTCGGCCGGAATCCCCAGGTAGGTCTCACACAAGTACACGAACACACCCAACATCGTGATGGAATTGGGAACAAGGTTCACCAACTCCACACCGAAGTGTTCGAGTACAAGGGTGAGGAAAGGGTGAGCGAGCAATTGAAAGCCACACTCACAGAACGTCTAAAAGACAGGGATTTGCCCAATCTCCCTCGACAGCCAATGTTGCCCAGCAGCCTCGATCCACTTCACGAACTGGCTCGTTGGGATCTTCTCGGCGGCGACCAAAGCTTTGATCTTGGTCGCATCCATCTCCGATTCTGCTAACTAGGAAGCGGCTCCTGCCATCTCTCTCAAAGGTGGGAGATTTGGATTTGGAAAGATTTCAAGAGAACGCTCGATTTGGTCGACGACAGAGAGCGCAAGAACAAGAAGAATAGTAGGAGCGATTTGGGGAAAAGTAAAAAAGCCTAAGCCTCACCCACGGTAAGTATTTATAACCGTACGCCTGAGTTAAAGACGTGACGACCCAACGGTTGCCACCGCTTCGAGAATCACTCCAACAGACAAGTCTGTGAGAGTCGATTGAGATTCTTAAATTTGTCTGCTAAAAAAAACCGAGCCTATCTTCACACCTCAAGCGAAATTACCTTCTTGACCAAGTCTTCTTCTGGTCAAAAGCAACAATAGTCGGAAAGAATTTGCTTCTGACTACAGTACTGTGACTACTATGTGATCGTAAGATCTCCTACGACCACCTTGTAAGTTGTAAGTCTCTCTACAACCTTCTTGACCAAGTCAATTTCTGGTCAAATGAAACACTAGTCGAAGAGTTTTATCTTTGACCACCTTTCTACAACCATCTACTGGTCGTAAGATCATCTACTGCTCTTTTCCCAAGTAAGTTATTTTCACTTGAAGCTGGGGGGCTAGATGACGAGGATATAATAATCCCCATTTAATTATTTATCTGTAATTCATATTATGGATAATAATGACGTCATATGGTTCTTGAGTATACCCCTTAATATTCATAAGGGAGAAGCTCCCATAGTCGTAACTCCTTCTACGACTACCCCATAGTTGTAAGTCTTTCTACAACTATGTCTTGATCGTAAGCTCTCCTACGATTAGTTTATGGTCGTATGCTATTCTACGACCACCGCCTAGTCGTAAGCTCTTCTACGACCAGTCTCTAGTCAATGTGGCTTACGGACATGTGGGCCTAATCGACCAGGGAATCTTTTGCACCATATTTAAAGATATGGGCAGTAAACTACGCTGTTATTCTCTGGAATAATGGCATGAATCAACTCCCTGTCGTGATAACTGCCTCGCGATGTGGGAATGTTACTAATCCCACAATAATCTCCAGTAACGACTCCATAATCTGAAGCATTAAGGCGCCCTTTGGACTGGAAGAACAGCAGCACACTCCGAGTACTATAAAAGGTAGAATCATCAGAGAAGGAGGGATAGAGGAACCAAGAGCACAAGATGCCTCATTCTAGTCTTTCTCTTGATCTTGTAATCCAGCATACTCAATACATACACACAGGAGTAGGGTTGTTATTCTCCCTGGAAGAAGGCTTGAACCTGTATAAAAATTCCTATGTCGCCTCTCTCTGCGTGATTTGAGTCTTGGAGACCCCCCGAATCAAACAATCTTTACGTAAGTTCGGTTCTAAAACACCGACAAGTTTCGTGTCTCATACGCATGCTTGACGAACACAATCCTTTGGTCAAACAGTTTCAACTTGCGAGAGATCGTTTGCACAAGTCTGGTGGTGGGTCTATAGGCATTAGAATTATTGGAGCTAGAGCAAGCGATCCAGTCCAATATAATTTGCCTAGCTGTGATGAATTGCCGTTGTTAGTAGTCGGAGATTTCTCCCTGGAGACCTACAAACAAGATATTGTGGTCCATAATAGATCTGGTAAATTACAACAAATATCTCCCTTGCATCATGCATTTATGTCTTTACAATATTCGTTGTTGTTTCCATATGGTGAGCGCGGCTTTCAGGTAGGCGTGCCTTGTGTTGGCGTTGATTCCTACGATACATCAAATCGTTCAAAAGTCATGATGCAAGACTATTTCTGATATTTTTCCATTACAAAAAAGACGAGCATAAGCTTATCTACATTGTGGTCATCTATCATCCCAGATAAAAATAGACACTCGTGCATGTGTTGACGAATGTCGGATCCAATACATATTAGATCACCAAGATGAGCTAAGGATTGAGAGCTTACAAGGCGTTACTAATGCTGTTGCAAGTGGCTCTATAGATGGCAACGATATTGGGAAATGCATAGTCTTACCTGCTACCTAGACAGGTGGTAAACATTACATGATATAGAACTATCATGATGCTATTGTTATATGTCGTGTCCATGATCCACCCGACCTATTTGTTACTTTCACGTGTAATCCAAAATGGCTAGAAATCTCTGATGCCTTAAAATTCTGCCCTGGCCAACGCGTTACTGATAGAGTTGACGTTGTTGATAGAGTGTACAACATGAAACTAAAAGAACTGTTAACTGATATTAAAGATGGAGCTGCATTTGGACCTATCAATGCATGTATATACCTAACCGCTTTCCTTTTGTATACTAACATCTTTCTCCTCTGTTATTCCATTCTACCTATTTTCCTGTCCTTTTTTTTTCTAAGTTTTTCTTTTTGAATCTTCTATAGTGCTTCACGCTGTAGAATTCCAAAAACATGGACTTCCTCATGCTCATATAACTACTTGGCTCGCTAGAGATACAACTAAACCAACATCTGATCTGATCAATTCTTTTGTTAGCGCTGTGATACCTAATCCAGAGTTGGATCCGTTAGGATATGCTTTAGTTTCAGAGCATATGATGCATAGTCCATGTGGTTTATTAAATGATAAATGCCCATGTATGAAAGATAGTTCTTGCTCCAAGTTCTATCCGAAACAGTTTCAGAATGAGACAACCATCGATAGAGATGGCTTTGCTCTCTATAAATGTCCTGATAATGGATGCTATGTTATGAAAGGAAATGTACGTTTGGACACTAGATGGGTCGTTCCATATAATATATTTCTATTAAAGAAATACGGCGCACATATGAACGTCGAATGGTGCAACAAAACAAAAGTTCTGAAATACCTCTTTAAATATGCTGCCAAAGGCCAGGACTGTGCAAAGATCTACCTCTAGAGATTTAAACGAGGAGAAGATGCTCCATGATACGCATGTATCAACTGTGAACGAAGTAAATAAAATATCTCGATTGTCGATACATATGCGAACACGATGCCATCTGGCGGATCCTTGGCTACGACATTCATAGGCATTTCCCTTCTATTGAACGCCTCAGTCTCCATTTACCTAGAATGAACAATCTTTGCTGTAATCCTAATGCGAATCTATCCAACGTGGTTTCTAACACTTTCCTTGCAAGAACCCCGCTCACTGAATTGTTCGTCGCAAATAGTCATCATGCTGAAGCTTGTTCTCTCACCTATTGTGAATTTCCTTCTGGATGGTGTTGGGACAGTAATACTAGATCTTGGCAAAAAAGACTTAGTGGAAAAAAGATCGACCGATTATATTTTATACATCCTTCTATTGGCGAGCAATATTTCCTTGGAATGCTTCTTATGGTGGTCAGAGGTGGTAAAAACTATGAAGAGGTTCGTACCTTTCAAGGGGTTGTGCATAGTACGTTCAAAGAGGCTTGTAGTGCTCGAGGCTTACTAGGAAACGATGCTGAATGGCACCGTGCTCTCGAAGAGGCTTCCACATGGGCTTCGCCACCTCAGCTTAGACATTTGTTTGTCACAATGTTGCTTTTCTATGATATCAATGATGAACGCTCACTCTTTGATAGAGTTTGGTTAGATCTAGCAGATGGCTTCCAATACCGTTTGTGTCATGCTACTTGTAATCCATCTTATGTTATGCCTCCTCATGATCTAAGAGATCTTTTACTAGATGAGCTTTCAGCTCTATTGGCAAGAAATGGCTCTAGAATAGCCCCCTTCAACTTGCCTGCAAGAAATAGTCATCCTAATTATTGCTTCACAGATACAATGGTCAGTGACGAGTTGTCATACGATATTCCTGAACTGTCTGATAAATCAAACAGATTGTGTGCTATGCTAAATCCCGATCAAAAAAGGCTTTCGAATGTATTGTGTCATGCGTGGCTGATATACAACCTGGTTTCTTTTTTGTCTCTGGCCATGGTGGCACTGGCAAGACATTCATTTGGAATGCTATCATAGCCTATTTAAGGTCTACTAGAAGAGTCGTTCTAACAGTTGCTTCTTCTGGCGTTGCTTCTCAACTTTTACCTGGAGGTTGCACAACCCATTCTCGATTTAAAACACCAATTGACGTTGACGAAACAAGTATATGTGATATTAAGCGAGGAACTATGTTAGCAGAGCTGATTAAGATTGCTTATATTGTTATTTGGGATGAAGCTCTTATAGCTCATAGAAAATGCTTTGAGACATTAGATAGAACATTCTGCGATATCATAGCCGATGACGACACTGGTGCCCACAATATTCCATTCGGTGGCAAGGTTTTTGTTCTTGGGGGTGATTTGCGACAAATGTTACCTGTTATTGAAGGAGGTACTAGAGCTCAGATAGTTGATGTTGTAATTACAAGATCACCCTTATGAACCTATGTACAAATCCTCCCTCTAACTATTAACATGAGATTATCAGTTGTAGACAAAGGCATGTTTGATAACGATGGTATAGCAAACTTTAACCAATGGATAATAGATCTAGGCGATGGCAAGTTGCCTACAACAAGTTATGCGAGTGAGTCCGAAGCGTGATGGATAGAAATCCCACTTGAATTCTTGATCTAGACCAAAGATGATAAGGTGGCTGCCATAGTCAACGTTGTATACACCAATTTTGAAGATAGTTTCTTTACACCTACGTATTTATGCAGCCGAGCCATACTATTGCCTACCAACGAGATTGTTGACAAAATAAATGCCTTTGTTCTAACAAAAGTACCTGGCGTTGAAACTGAATATATAAGTTGTGATACTATTTCAAAATCTACAGACATAGCAGTTGATGCTGATCTTCTATACCCTTTAGAGCTTCGAAATTCCATAAATGCAAATAACTTCCCCCAGCATAGATTATTACTAAAATTAGGTGTTCCTATCATGCTACTTAGATATCTCAATCAATCTACTGGACTATGTAATGGAACAAGACTTATAATTTCACGTCTTGCTACTGTTATAATTGAAGCTGTTATTATGACCGGTTCTGCTATAGGTCAGACTGTATATATTCTGCGTATAACATTAACAAGTACAGATAAAATGGCCTTTTAGACTCTAGCGCCGCCAGTTTCCTATTAGAGTATGCTATGCAATGACAATTAACAAAAGTCAAGGTCAGACTCTCGAAAGTGTTGGAATATATCTAAAGAAGCTTGTTTTTACACATGGACAACTATATGTTGTCGTCTCACGTGTTACATCTAGAAAGGGCCTCAAGATTCTTATAGAAAAATGAAGACTGCACATGTGGAACAAGAACAAAAAATATTGTTTACCAAGAAATTCTCCAGTCAACATAATGTATAGAAATATATTTTCAAAAGGCTTGTGCAGAAAACTATGTTTTGATGAATGCTCTATCTTATGCTTTATACAAATGCTATATTTTGCTCCCTGCTTTATACATGCACTATATTTTGCTTCCTGGTGTTCGTTTGCACATGCACCTTTTTAGGGCATGGGTTCAGAATTAGTGGCCTCTTTAGTTCGTATTCTATATCCTTACATCTACGATGTAGCTAATACGAAAATAACAACCGTACCTTTACAGTCTTTAAGATCTACCCAAAATGTAATGTTATATACTTTGTCTTGTTTTTATATATATTATGCATACACTTAAACAACCTCTATTTCTGTAGGTACTGAGATGGCATACAGTCTGTTGTCCGAGTTAAATCCAACTAGCAAACACTCAGGGGCGGAACTAGAACGAAAATGACTGGGGGTTCACTACTTCACTATACATATAACAACATATATAATTTTCAAGCAACAATGTACCAAATAGTAATTTATGTGGCAAATATTGGCAAAATGCATCATCCAGCCAGAGGTTGGGCTGAACCAGGGTACACAACTTTTGAGTCAGGGGTTGCACGCATAGTATATATAGACTAATCTCTGCTATTTTTTTTACCCGGTGTCCTGTGACACCGGGTCCTCCAATGTGGTTTCGCCCCTGCAAACACTAGACCATATGTGTCAGAGTCTCTAGGATGTGGAAATATCGTGGCAATGTAGATGACGCAGATGTTCAACATCTTGATCTCGTTCTTGTTATGAACATGTACTATTACATTTACACTTTGCGCCTAATCTACTATGTACAGCAGTTATAGACATTGTTGATATGCTTTTTATTATAGGGTAATGCTATACATGTTGAGATACCTGCACAACATGTGGAGGCAAAGAAGGATCTACTGCAAGAACAACACGTTTACACTCTTAGTCGGTTCTTGGTATGTTCAAATAAAGAAAAATACAGAGCTGTCGATAGTAATTACATGACTGAAATAAGCTACTATACTAAAATCGAAGAACAGTTTGATGCTCCATCCAACTTCCCACTATACGCATATAATCTTGTGTCGTTTGAGAATCTCTTTAACTATGTTGGTGAAACCAGAAATTTCCTTGGTATGTCGTTCATTAATCACCTACTTACATTCTTTTCAAAAAACTGTGCATTGTTAGATACTGCCTATACACTATGTTCAATCATGTTACACAAAACCAACTAATTTGCCTCACAGATGTCATTGGTGTTGTTGTGGCTGCATCAAATGCTACTTCTATTCAAGGAACAAACCAAGCTTTTCCTACAACCAAAAGACTAATCGTCACAAAGGATGTGAGGTATGGCAACAGGATGTTTGTTTATGTTCTTAGAATCTTATCAGCTGTTACCATTCAGATACATCATTCCCTACAACACAACTAATTATTTCTTACTGTCTATAGAAACTATGAAATAAACCTCACTCTTTGGGATCAACGTGCAAAAGAATTTGATGCTGATTATATGTACGAAAAAGGGAAGAAAGAACCTATAGCCGTCCTCTTTGTTGGTGTTCTAATGAAAAGATACGATCGTAAGTCCTTCAAACATAATACTAACACTTTTTAGGCTAGGCAGTACATATCCATATATTATTTCAGTTTACCCAACCTATGATGTCTATTACTAGAAATCCCTGTTTTTCCTACAGTTTAAAATGTTCCCTAGTAGTGGAATTGTAATCCAAAGGAAAGTATCTATCCCCAGGGTGAGCTAAAAAACACCTAGGGAACGAAATCGTTCCTTACTGTTTACATAAATTACTAGGGAAAGACTATGGAGAGAGAAATGGACTATGCCATGCCAACGCCATGGTGGCAACTTTCCCTGCTCGGATGGGCAAAACCGCAGGGAATGTATTTATCATTTTTGCCTCTAGTTTTTTTAGCGCCCCGCCAGTTTTTTTTACTACGCACGCTATTTTTTTAGGCAACGCACCTGTTGTTTTGGCTACGCTCTACTTGCCTTGTTCACATGATGTCCTACCCAAATTCCCCAAACCGCGCTCAGTGCCCTAGCAGGCTGTTGCCCCTACTCGCCGCCGCCCACACACCGCCGTCCTCCCCCGAGCGGTGCCGCCCCCTCCCCTCCTCCTCCTATTCATGCTCCTTCAAGTTGCCGCCACGCCTGCTCCCTTCTTCTCCTCCTCCTCGAGCCGTAAATGCCGACCCGACACATGGCGGCTGCTCCCCGACGCCACGCCTGCCCCCCCAAACCGCCTCTTCCCGACACCGCCTCCTAGCAGATCCCTCCACCTTGTCCTCAAGACATGACGAAGGTTGCTAACAAGATAAAATGGAAGTAAGCAGGATTCTTGTGCGTTATAGAGTTTATTGTGGAGGGTAAACAATAATTTTTTGCTATGTTCTATTGATGGAGCAGGGTGTCTGCTGTTTCTTGAGTTGGAGAAGAACCACAAGACACAAAAAGTTCATTTGCTGACCATAGAAGCTTGGAAGTGTCGATTATATAAATAGGGATATGTGTCAATGCTTTGTCTAATAAATGAGTAGGATTGTTTATCCCCACTTGTGATAAGAAAATGGCTACGCATGTGTGATAATCTCATGTGCGATAATCATAGGAGAGGACATTGTTATTTTGTGTGGCATACGTCTGTTGGCATATAGTATTATTGAACCAATTAACCACTTCTTTGAAAAGCTACTTTGCATGATTGTCTTGGTTCACTGGGCAACTTCATAATAGGTGCTTTCGAGATGAAGATCTACGTGTAGACAGACAACCGGAGTTTACACAACTTGATATGGAGATCGCCTTTACATCAATGGAGGATATGTTGAAGTTGAATGAGGAATTGATGAGATGTGTATGTTGGTTTTGACTTACTTTGCTATTTTTCTTCCCTTTTTCTGTTCAAAATATATTTGAGTACACATCCCTACTCAACCCTATCTGTTAGTGAAACGCCAAGTGTAAAAGGTGACTGCACAGAGTGTTAACATTTAACACATGTTGTTTGTTTTTTAAATTATGAAGAGGTCATTCAGACTGTGACTATCACTGATTGTGTCATTTAGCTATTGAACGTTAGATCTTTAGTAGTAGTCAAGCCCTTAGTTAGTTAGTTCACTATTCAGAAATATGTCTTTCTTTCTTGAGCTACTACTGTTGTTCATGGTTGACTGAATGATGGAACATTCATATCATAGATATTTCAAGAGGTAGGAGATATCAAGCTACCAAATCCTTCTCCAAGGTTAACCTATATGGAGGCGATGAATCGCTATTGGACAGATAGGCCTAACCTTCGGTTTGATTGGGAGCTGAAAGATGTGAGGACGTTTAACCTTTCCGTAGAATGGCCTGTGTAATTGTGATAATTACTTAATTAGTTAACTACTATCATAAATTCACAACTAGTATTATTAGTACTACTGTTATTGCTGAAAGATGTAGGCTAGTGATGTATTTTTTGGTCGTGGCTTCAAGGTTTTTGCAGATACATTAGAATATGGGGGTTTAATAAAGGCATTCTGTGCGCCTGGTAGCGCCAAAGTGTTTTCAAACACTGACCTAAAGAAGGGAGTTGTTTACACTGAAGCTTCCAAAGCTGGAGCCAAGGGCCCGCCTTTCCTCAAAGTTATGGAAAACGGTAAAAGGCAAATATTTTTCCTCTTATGGTAGATAGAATTTGTTGCCTGACTTGTCCAACTGTTTCGTGTTTTATTTTTTGTGCTATCACAGGGGAGCTTGAAGGAATTGGTCCGCTAGTGTCATGTCTGAAACCTAAAAAGAAAGAGCACTTGTTGGGACTTCTAGATGCAAAAGCAGGTGATCTTATCCTGTTTGCACTGGGCGAACAATCAACAGCTAACTGAATTCTGGGCAGATTAAAATTATTTATTGCTCATAAGCTGGACGTGATAGACACAGTGAGTCTCTCAAACTGAAACAAATTTTTTTGTCCTTATGTTGTGAACATATATTGTACACGTACTCATGGGTCATGGCATAATGATGAGACGTTGTGATGCTTTGCCTTCTTTTATTGTTTTATTAGAACAGTTTTGTTTCCGCTTTATTCATGCTCCCGATATCTCCATTTACATTTTTTTTCTGTATGCCAATCAGCACACTCAATTCTTTGGGTGACAAATTTTCCAATGTTCGAATGGAACAGTGATGAACAGAGATACGAGGTCAGTTTTTTTTTTAAAAAAAAACTTCTATTCAAGAATTATAAGAACTGCTTATTCTTTCATACTTTTTCAAAACGAAAATGGATATCCATTAGGCCTGTGTTGGTATCACATTATATTAGAGAACTGTCATTTTGCTAGTTGTTTTGAGAGACTACTGTTGTTTTGTTGAATGTTGGGTGTTGTTGAGTTACCAATAACACACCATTTAACTTGGTATAGTAGGTTACTATGTTGTATCACCAGAATACCCACCATTAATGGATGGAGTCTTAATAATTTGTTGATGTCATCCAAACAAAATCTGGTATGACACATATATTAATAAACATATTTGAATTTTGAAGGGAAATATCAGACAATAGTTTTTATTACATGCTAATGCCATTTTGATGGGCATTGGTACAACAATATTATGGATTCATGGTTAATACTAATACAACAAATGGCCACTTGATACGGGGTGGCCCGATCTTCTCGAGTAGAACCGTGGACAAATAGCGCTTGATGACGAATAACGCTCAGCTGTACACCACGTGCTAGTGCACGGACTTGCAGCTCTATGGATATTCGCCAATACGCACCGGGATGATCGCCGCTAGACCACGAGTGGAGATCGCCAAGCCCTCAATTCTCAGCAGAAAAGCAAACTTGACCTTGAAATGCAGAACGAACAATTGATCGCCTAATTCTCTCTCAGAAGTCCTCGCATGAACTCTATTATGAAAGAACAAGCAATAACTTGTGTTCTATTCTTTTGCATAAACGCGGTCTACTTTACAATGGGGGTCTACCCCTCAATATATAATCTCGGCCTAAGAGCTATTCAGTACTAATTTTCCATGTGGTACTATTTTGCACCGCATCGCTCACTCATGATTTACTATTCATGGCGATTCATCGCTCACACGCGGGCTTGGGCTTCTTCCTGGTTCCTCCACATGGGCTTTGTGCTTGACCGTGTGGGCCTTGATCCCTCGCTTGGCCGCATGGACCTTGGCTCTCTTCTCCTTGGCCGAATTGGCCATAGGCCAGTGCCTTGACCTCCTCATTTGATGGCCTTCCTTGGATGACGGCCGCATATCCTTGATCTCCGTCCATCGCTGAATCTTCAAACCTGAGCACAAGCAAAACACTGTTTTTAGGTAGTATAAAATTCTCACTAAAATCAATGACATATTCATTAAGGAGCAAGTTCACCTGAGATTGTAGTTTCTTAGCACGTGCTCTTGTTATTGGTCCTGTCGGCAACTCGAGGCGTATATCATGATCCTTAGGTGGAGGAGAAGAAGGTGTCGTAGGGATGCCCTCATCACCACTGTTCTCCTGAATATAAAAGGGGAAGTTGTGCAGAGGTGCCAAAATTTATGAAATGGAGATGCTGAATAAACTGAGAATTCACATTTAGCTGAAAGCCTGAAAGTAATGGTTGTCTTATCTTATTTTTCTGTTTTCTCAGTATCCCTATTCTTCTCCCTTTATGAACACAGGCCCTACACCATCCTTTCACTGCACCGAATCCTGAAGATATGAATGATCTACCATCAGCTCGTGCCTTGGCTTATGACATGATTTACAATGGGGTGGAGGTACTTCCTGTTTTTCTTCTTGAGGGTGTATGTGAGTTTAACTTGATTTGTTGTTTTAATCTGTTTGAATCTTATAATATATTCTAAAGTTCAAGCCTATTTATGAGCTTATTATAAGTTTTCGTGTATTATATCTTTGATAAATAGCCATACCTTCTCAGTTCTCACAGATGCAAGTGTTGTTTTCCAACAAATAATTCAAAAAAAAAGTACCAAGGGCACACATGTTCTTTTACATATTTCCTTTTACAATATACAGAATTAAGCATAATACTCCAGGAGGTTTCGAGTTCCTTTTTGTGGCTATTGATATATTCACAAAATGGATTGAAGCCGAACCTGTGACTGGGATAACAACGGAAGCGGCAAAATGGTTCATGATGAGATGCGTAATTACTCGATTTGGAGTACCGAGTCGAATAATTATAGATAATGGTAAGCAATTTTCGAGCGCAAAATTTCAGGAATTTTGCGATGAGTTGGGTACCAAGTTATGTTATGCTTCTGTGGCCCATCCCCTAAGCAATGGAGCAGTCAAACGTGCAAACGGCCAAATAATGAGAGGAATTAAGACCCGAGTCTTCGACCAGCTCATAAAGCGCTCGGGGGCTTGGGTATAAGAATTACCCTCTGTATTATGGGCAATTCGTACGACTACTAGTCGGGCTACAGGTGAAACACCATTTTTTTTGGTTTTCGGTGCTGAAGCCATGCTTCCTCCGGGACTAAAGATACGGTCAACACGAGTCGAAACTTTTAAAGACTCCAACCAGGAACAACTTCGAGCGGATGGCATTAATCTACTCGAAGAAAGGAGAAACCAGGCCTTAATCCGTTCAGCAGTCTATCAACAAGCCCTGCGTAAATACTATGATCGTAAGGTCCAACCTCGCACCTTCTTTGTCAGAGTGACTTGGTATTGAGGCTCGCCAATCCAAGTCTAATCGAATAAACTTTCTCCCAAGTGGGAAGGTTCTACACAAGGGTCGGGTTACTCGGCCGAGGTCAATCTGATTGGCAATGGAAGATGGCGTGTTCTCGCAAATTCTTGGAACATCGACCAGTTACGCAAGTTTTATGTGTAACCAACCATTCAGACAATAAAGACTCAGGTTCTTTCTACCTCTATTGTCTTACTTTTGAGTAGTGCTTTCATAATCTTTCGACTACATTCTAAACACCTAGTTTTCTTTACACTGGCCGAAAGGAAGGTAACATCACCTAGTCGAAATCTCTCCTCTCCGCACGTGGTCCTGCCCACTAGAAGGAACTTCATAGTGTCGACTCGTTACTCACTTTTGCCGTCAATACAAAGGGCTCGGGTTCTTTTTGGTCGAAATATTTTTAAAGCCAGCTCTTTTCCCTTTAGATTATTTCTTCAGTTATTTTGAAAAGTATTCTAAGCAGAGTGCACTTTCTTAGATTTATTCAACTACCTTTGGTGTATTCGATCCGTCTCAACTAAGTCGGAGGAAGAAACACATCTAGTCGAAGTCTCTCCTCTCTGCACATGGTCCTGCCCACTAGAAGGAACTTCCTAGCATTGTTCAGTTTCCTACTTTTGCTACTAGGATAGACTTATCGAGTCCACCAAGGAAGGGCGAACGAATTTTTTGAAGTCCTCTAGACGTTTGCTTAACTCAAGTTGCTATTCTCGATTTGATTAATCTAGTTGGAGATGGTAACATCACCTAGTCGAAGACTTTCCTCTCTGCACGTGGTCCTGCCCACTAGAAGGAACTTCCTAGTGTCGATTCGTTCCCACTTTTTCGACCAGTGCAAGACAATAGTGACCAAAAACTACAAGTTAACCAAACATCTCTGTTTTCATAAACCCTTTTTAACACTATTTACTTAGTTTGTCTAAACAAACTAAGCAAATAGTCGGGGGCTAGGATAAAGTTATTAACCTGACTTCAATTCTTAGTCTTTCTTTCGTTAATTATCTTTTGGGTTACTAACTACTCGACAAAGATGGTTTGCAGGAAACAAGATGGATTACATAATACATCAACAAAAGCTTGTTTTTCACAGGTTTTTTACAAACTACTCTGAAGAGGGAGAGCCTAGTCGCATCTCCTCCGAGACCTTCCTGCCAACGGCTTGCATTTCTTCTATAAGATGACTTGCTTCTGCCTCAGGGCAGTCGAAGTCGACTTCAATTGGCTGTACATTAAGGTTGGGGTCACGAGCTTTAAGTTTTGCCAATGCATAGCTTACTGCACCTTCGACCGCCTCCTTGATTGACTCAGCTTGGTTGGCCTTCAGAGTGGTCACCAGTTCTTACAAAGTCCCGACTTGTTCCCCAATAGTACTTATGTGAGCAACTATTGTATCATCTTGAGGAGTTTTTCCCTCACTACATAGCTCACCAAGTATATTGTTCAGGAGCATGATGTTGTCTTAAAATTAATCTTCATCGACTTCATCTCTGTTGGTTACGAATCGAAGCCTCATGAGTTGTTTATTTTCACCACTTGCTCGAAAGAATAAGACCGGTCAAGCAAAAATAAACTCCTAGAGGAGAAAACAAAAATAATCACAGTAAAATCATTCCTTACCTACTAGTCAAGAATCTAACTTCTTGATTTCTTCATTATAGGGAAGCAATGGTCTCAAAGATGCCGCTTCTCCCATAATTTGATGTCCTTTGCATTTTCCCTAGCAATGCGGATAATCTCTTCAAGGATCATGGATTTTTCCCGATCCTAGTTTCGAGCCTTCCCATTCGAGCTCAATTTCTAAAAAGAAATGGGAGTTAGAAAAGGAAAGAACTCGTAAGGACTACAGTAAAGAATTGCTTACTCTTTCGGCAAGATCTCAAATTTCACTCGAAACTTTCCTACCATTTCTCTCGAAAGGGAGATTTTCGATTGGATTGGCGAAGAAGGCACGATTGAGTTGGTGGCGGAGAAGACAAGAACTCGATGAACAATGGAGCGATTTGGGGAAAAGTATAAATCCAAGTTTTACCTGGTAAGTTTTATAACCGTGCCTTGAAATTTGGCGTGGCATTCCAAAGGTTGCCACCGCCGAACCACTCCAACAGACGCACTTGCGAGTCGTTTGCGATTCTCTAACTTGTCCGTTCAAGAAAATCAGGTTCGTTTTTACACCTCAAGCAAAATTACTTTCTTGGTTAGATCTTTTTGACCAAATGAAATATTAATCGGAAAGATTTTTCTTCCGATCACCATACTACGACCACCTCGTGATCGTAGGAGTTTTCTACGGCTATTTGATAGTCGTAAGCAACCTTCTTGACCAAGCATATTTCTGGTCAAAGTAGTACACAAATGTCGAAGAGTTTTTTCTTCGACCATCTTTCTACGACCCTCTCGTGGCCGTAAGACCATCTATGACTCCTTCACCAAGTAAGTTATTTTCACTTGAAGCTGGGGGGCTAGATGACGAGGATCTAATAATCCTTATTTTATCTTTTATCAATAATTCTTATTATAAGTAAATATGTTGTCATATGGTCCCTGGGTATACCCCTTAAGTTTACAAGGGAGAAGCCTACTAGGCGGTTGTAAGTTCTTCTACGATCACCCCCATAGTCGTAAGTCTTGCTACGACTACCTTATGGTCGTATGTTCTTCTACGATCACTACCCAGTCGTAAGTTATTCTACGACTACCCCCTAGTCGTAATTCTTGCTATGACTATCTTATGGTCGTAAGTTCTCTTACGACCAGGTCAGCTACGACCACCTTATGATCAATAAAACCTACAGGCAAGTGGGTCCAATTGATTAAGGAATCCAAACAGTCATTATACACTGTTATTATGCGAAATAATAACACGCAATACCCCATTATCTCTGACAAGTAACTGCCAGGCGGCGTGAAGGAGTTACGGCCGATAATTATCGCAAACGTCGCTCACATCGGATTTGATGAGGCGCCTCTTCAAATAGGGAAAACGGCTATTCCTTCACTACTATATAAAGGCAACGGTCGAGAGAGAAAAGAGGATGTATGATCGAGGCGTGACACACGCTATCGAGGGCTATCGTAAAGACAAGTGCTATCATCTGTAATAGTCTTAGTTTTTCTCCGATTGTTCGAGAATACACTCAATACCATACACGAGAGTAGGGTTGTTATTCTCTCAGGAGAAGGCTGAACACAGTATAAAAATACCGTGTCAATCTCTCTGCGTGATTCTATTTTAGGAGACCCCCCGAATCAAACAATCTTTACGTAAGATCGGTTCTAAAACACCGACAAGTATACTCTCTGTCGGTGTTTCAGAACCGAACTTACGTAAAGATTATTTGATTCGAGGGTTCCCTTAGGCTCAAAATCATGCAGAGAGGGAGACACGGGTATTTTTATACAGGTTCAGACCTTCTCCTAGGAGAATAACAACCCTACTCCTGTGTGTATGTATTGAGTATGCTAGATTACAAGATCAACAAAAAGACTAGAGTATAGTGTCTTGAACTCCTGATTGTGTTTCTGATTGCCTCTAAATCCCCCTGATTATCCTGATGATTCCACCTTTTATACAGTCCTCGAAGCACACCGTTGCATCTCCAGTCTAAAGGCTGCCTTAATGTTCCAGATTGTGGAGCCGTTACTGGAGGTTATTGTGGGAGTAGTAACGTTCCCATGTTGCCAGTCAGTTATCACCATAACAGGGAGTTTAAATCGTGCTATTGTTCTGGAGAATAACAACGTAATTGATTGCCCATATCCTTGGATACGGTACAGAAGATTTCTTGATCGACTAGACCCACATGTCTGTGAGCCCTATCGATTAGGGACTGATCGTAGAAGAACTTACGACCAGGTGATGGTCGAAGAGGATCTTAAGACCATAGACTGATCATAACAGGACTTATGATCATGTGATAGTCGTAGAAGGACTTACGACTATGGGGTAGTCGTAGGAGGACTTACGACTACTAGGTGGTCGTAGGAGGACTTACAACTACTAGGTGGTCGTAGAATAACTTACGACCTCCAGCTTCTCCCTTATGACTATTAAGGGGTATACTCTAGAGTTATATGATGTCATTATTATCAATAATATGACTTATAGATAAATGATTAAATGAGGATTATTATATCCTCGTCATCTAGCCCCCAGCTTCAAGCGAAAATAACTTACTTGGGAAAGGAGCAGTAGATGATCTTATGACCAGTAAGTGGTCGTAGAGAAAAGGTCGAAGGAAGAACTCTTCGACTGGCATTTCTTTTGACCAGAAATTTACTTGGTCAAGAAAGTTGCGGAATAATCTTGCAACTTACAAGGTGGTCGTAGGAAATTTTGCGAACACCGAGTGGTCGCAGTACCATGGTCGGAAGTAAAATCTTTCCGATCGCTGTTGCATTTAACAAGAAAAAGACTTGGTCAAGAAGATAATTTTGCTTGAGGTGTAAAGACCGACCTTATTTCCTCGAGCAGACAAATTTAAAAATCTCAATCGACTCCTTCATACATGTCTGTTGGAGCGGTTCCCAAAGTGTTGGCAACCGTTGGGTAGCCATGTGTTTTTAACTTTAGGCGTGCGGTTATAAATATTCATCGTGGGTGAGACTTAGGTCTTTTACACTTCCCCCAAATCACTCCCCTTTGCTCAAGCTTTGAGTTCTCATGCACGACCAAATCGAACTTCCTCCCAAAATCTTCCCAAATCCAAATCTTCGATTCTTGAGAGAGATGGCCGGAGCCGCTTCCCAGTGGGCCAAATCGGAGATGGACGCGACCAAGATCGGAGCTTTCGTCGACTCCAAGAAGATCCCGGCGAAGGAATTCGTGAAGTGGATTGAGGTTGCTGAGCAGCATTGACCGTCGGGTGAGATTGGGTAAATCCCTATCTTTCAGGCGTTATGTGAGTGTGGCCTTCGATTGCCTGATCATCCTTTCCTCACACCCGTACTCGAACACTTCGGTGTGGAGTTGGTGAAACTTGTTTCCAACTCCATTACGATGTTGGAAGTGTTTGTGTACTTGTGCGAGGTCTACCTGGGGATTACGGCTGACTTGGAGTTGTTCTAGTACTTCTATGGAATGACCAGACTATCCGGAGTCGCCGGTAGCTGTAGTCTGAAGCTTCACGACGGGAAGTCGAAGTAGTATATTCAGATATTTACCCAGTCATCGTGGCCAGGGTGGAAGAAGAGGTGGTTCTATTGGGAGATAACCAATGAGGACAGTCTCTCCTTCGCCGGGAAGCCAGACGAGAATATCTCTTCCTGGATTCGACTCCCAAGGATCTCGGTCGGATCGTCCCCTTTATTCAAGCCATGGCACGTGGTGAAGGATTTCATCACGCGCCGCATAAGTCCTCTGAAGAAGAGGGCTCATACGATGTGGAGGTACTCTGGGCCGAAAGACCCGACCAGGGACTGCGAGGAGGGTAAGTAAACTTCAAGCTTAGCCTTCTTTCTATTAATTTCAAAATTGGCTTATTGAAAGTTTTCTTATCCTTGCAGACCTCTCATAAGAGGAGATTGACGCTTGGGTCAAGCTCATCTGTGAGAAAGCGCCAACCCATGTGGTGGCACCTCCAATCCTGGCTGACCTGTCTCCAAAGGACAAGGTGGAGCGCCTAAAGGTAATCGAGAATTGATTCATCTTTAGGACTTGGTAGTCATAGAAGAACTTATGACTGGGTACTAGTCGTAGGAAGGCTTACGATCAGTTTCTGGTCGTAGAAAAGCTTATGACCAGGGGATTATCGTAGAAAAGCTTGCGACATTGTAATGGTCGTAGAAGAACTTACGACCGCTTTATAATATCTCTCTTTCTGATTTCTGCAGAAACTAGGCATGAAGAACCATCAGGACGACAAAGAAATCGAACTGATGGTCGTCAGTGCGGCTGTAGAGCAGCTTGTTTCTCCTCCGGCCAAGAGACATCGGCTCGTGCAAGTCACCGACAAGGAGGGCGCGAGCTTGAGTTCTTTTGACCTAGTTAAGCCTTTCGCAAAATTTGTTGCGGATCTGGCTGCTGCAGCAAAGATTGCGGCAGGCGAAGCGCTCGAACCCCTCAAGCGCAAAGCCCCCAAGACCAAGGTGCCCTTCTATTACGACAATAAGACTTTCGCATTTTCTGCCTCCCGTGGCTTTATCAAGCGACTAGAAAAGGAGAACTGGAAGAGTTTCATATCTTTTGTGAAGGAGACTACTGCACTAGTAGTACCTGTGGTCGAGGGCAGTGCCGCCCTTGAGGTGGTCAAGACTGGTTTCGACCATCTAGAGAGCCAAGAGGCTCAAGGAGTGATGGAGCTCGTTCAAGACCCACTACCAGACGTGGTCATGGCCATTCCTCAACCTGAGTCTCGACCAGACGTGGTTGAGAAGAAGTCAAAGAAATCTTCCCTAGGGAAGGCTTTTTCCAAATTCAAGATCAAGTCCGACACTCGAAGGTACGTAAAAAGAGACAAAAGTGTAAGAACAGCATTTACCTTTTGCTTTTTACCACCTAATCGTGTTATCCTTTATGATCTTAGCCCGGCTCCTCTCACCATCAAGGAACCCACTGTTGTTTCTCAGGCAGACAGAGGAATGACAGTGGCGATGGTTGAAGGGTCATCCGTCGTCCGAGCGGTGGAAGGTGTCGTTGGGGCTACGACCATGGAAATGGTCATAGAGACTGAAGTGAAGACAGCATCTGGTGTTGTGGAGGCATCAAGCCAGGGCGATGGATTGTCAGGCCATCACGCCGGGAAGGAAGTCGTCGCAGACGTTCCTCCTAGTCCTCAAGGAGGAACTGGCGTTACCGAATCAGAGGACAAAGAGTATACCAACTTCATCTCTGAGTTCTTCGGGTCGTCTTCCGTTGTGCAATCTTCTGCTCTTAGACCTCGTGCTCGTGTCCCTCACCCCAAAAATATTTCCGATGGAGGGGATGTTTTCGATGACATGTGTCTCGAAGAGGTGTGGTGGGACCGAGCCCGAGAGATTGATGAACTAAAGAACCCCACAAGGATAGTGTCTTCGTTTGCACGAACGACAATGAATGTAAGTACCTATTGTTCTATATTCACATTCATATTTTTTCTCGCTTGTTACTGTCTTTCTTTATGCAGAAAGCGTTAGAGCAAATTGTTACTGTTGTTGAATACAACAGGCAACTTGTTCAACTGCGACAAGAAAAAGCAAAACTCTGCGAGAAGGCAGAAAGGTGGTAAGTAATTGCTTTTCGTAGTCTTTTGTGTTTCGACCACTTACACAGTACTTGCTAGGGTTGTCGTAGAAGATCTTACGACTAGGTTCTGATCGTAAGTGAACTTACGACCGGGGCATCGTCGTAGAAGATCTTACGATTAGGTACTGGTCGTAGGAAGGCTTGCGACCAGGGTATCGTTGTAGAAAGACTTACGACTAGATCTTGGTTATAGAAGAACTTACGACTGCTTGTTTTATGCTGACGTCTACTCTTTCCCTTTGTAGGTTCAAGAGCGACGAGAAGACCTTAGCTGATTCTCTCGACTATGAGATAGCCGAGACGAAAAAGCTAAGTGATAAGAATGAAGACCTCCTGAATAAGCTTCAGGAGGCAAACTCTGCAATCCAAAGGTTGCAGGGACGATTGAACGGTAAGTGTTGAACTTAAGACCGTTTAGGACCTTTTTTTTCTTTTTCTGACTTTAATTCCTTTTCAGAAAAAGACCAAGAGGTCCAAACATGGGAGCAACACTACATAAAGGAAGCTGCTTCTCACGCCGAAGAAGTCAAGAAGTTAGATTCTCAACTAGTTGGTAAGCAAATCTTTACCTGTGATTAGTTGTGTTTTCCTTTCGATGTCATTTTATCCGACTGGTCTTATTCTTTTCAGAACAAGCAGTACAAATAAAACGACTCCACGAGGCTTCGACTCGCGATCAGGAGGAAATGAAGGCTTTGAATATTAATCTTTAAGACAACGTTTCACTTCTGAACAATGTACTCGGTGGGCTTCATGCTGAGGGAATTACTCTTCGTGAAGACACGATATCTGCTCACTCGAGTGCCATTGCCGATCAAGTTAGAATTTTTCCAGAGTTGGTGACTACTCTGAAGACTAACCAATTTGAATCGACAAAGGATGCGGTCCAAGAGGGAATAAGATTTATCTTAGCAAAACTTAAAGCTCATGACCCCAAATTTTTAATCGCAACTTTGTCATAGACAACTTCGCCTCGCCTCGAAGCGGAACAGCTTAATGACGAAAATGCGATGATTCTTTGAGGTAGTCACGGAGGATATGCAAATACGATCTCCTTCGCCAGAGTAGTCTGTACCAGAGTCCTGAGTCCTGTAAAGACAAGTTTTTGTTGATGTTGATATATAATCCTTCCTTATTCCTAAAAATCATCTTGTCGAGTAGTTAGTAACTCATAAGATAATAAATGGAAAAAAGAGCAAGACTAAGAATTGCAGTCAAGTTAGTAACTTTATCATAGCCCCCGACTATTTGCTTGGTTTATTTAGATAAACCGAGTAAATAGTGTGAAATGGGTTTTCTTTTAAAAAAAGAGAGGTTTAGCTAACTTGTAGTTTTTCGATCACGATTGTTATGCACTGGTTGAAAGAGTTGGAACGAGTCGACACTAGGAAGTTCCTTCTAGTGGGCAGGACCACGTGTAGAGAGGAAAAGCTTCGACTAGGTGATGTTACCATCTCCGGCCAGATTAATCAAATCAAGAACGGTCAACTTGAGTTAGATAAACGTTTGGAGTTCCTTTAAAAAATTGTGCAACTTATTCCAGTACACTCAGTAGGTTCTCTCTAGTAGCAAGAGTTAGAAACAGGACGACGCTAGGAAGTTCCTTCTAGTGGGCAGGACCACGTGCAGAGAGAAAAGTCTTCGACTAGGTGTTGCAACTTCCTCCGACCAGTTAAAACGAAGCAAGTTTACCAAAAGTAATCGAGCAAATTTGAAAAGTGTACTCGGCTTAATTTATTTTTCAAAAATGAATGAAGAAATAAACTAAGGTATAAAGAGTTGGCTTGACATTATTTCGACCATGTTTTAAACCCAAGCTCTTTGTATTGGCAGCAAAAAGGGAGGAACGAGTCGACGCTAGGAAGTTCCTTCTAATAGGCGGGACCACGTGCAGAGAGGAAAGGCTTCGACTAGGTGTTGTTACCATCGTTTCGACCAGTGTAAAGATAAACTGGGTACTAGTCATAGAATGTCTTACGACCAGTGTATTGTCGTGGAAAAGCTCACAACTAGGAACTGGTCGTAGGTGGACCTTCGACCAGGGTATGGTAGAAAAGATTGTCAAAGCACTACTCTAAGTAAGACAATAAAGATAGAAAGAACCTGATGCTTTATTGCAGTGTTGGTCGATTACACATAGAATTTGCGTAACTGGTCGATATTCCAAGAATTAGAGAGAATCCACCCGTCTTCCATTGCCAGTCGTACCAAACCTGGACGCATAACTTCGACCACTGTGTAAGGACCTTCCCACTTGGGGGATAGTTTGTTCCGATTAGACTGGGATTGAACTTTCCTCAATACCAAGTCACCTACAGCAAAGCTGCAAGGTTGGACCTTACGATCATAATATTTGTGCAGGGCTTGCTGGTAGACTGCTGAACGGATTAAGGCTTGATTTCTCTTCTCTTCGAGTAGGTTAATGTCATCAGCTCGAAGTTGTTCTTGGGCTGAGTCATTGAAACTGTCGACCCTTGTAGATCTGATCTTTAGTTCTAGTGGAAGCATGGCTTCGGCACCGAAAACTACGAAAAATAGTGTTTCGCCTGTTGCCCAACTAGTAGTCATGCGAACTGCCCATAGTACTGAAGGTAATTCTTGTACCCAAGCCCCCCGAGCTTTTAACAAGTTGGCCAAAGACTCTAGTTTTAATTCCCTGTATTATTTGGCCATTCGGTCATTCGACTGCCACATTGCTTTGGGGATGGGCAACGAAAGCGTAACACAGTATGGTTCCCAACTCGTCGCAAAATTCCTGAAATTTTGCACTCGAAAATTGTTTACCATTATCTGTGATTATTCGACTTGGGACTCCAAACCGAGTAATCACGCTTCTCATCATGAACCGTTTTGCGGCTTCCGTTGTTATCCCAAATATAGGTTAAACCGATCCATTTTTATAAACGTATCAATAGCCACAAAAAGGAACTCAAAGCCTCCTGGAGCCTTTGGGAACGGTCCTAGGATATCGAGACCCCAGGTCGCAAAATGCCAAGATAGAGGAATTGTTTGCAATGCTTGAGCTGGTTGGTGTATTTGCCTGCTATGAAACTGGCATTGTACACATTTCTTAACCAGCTCTTTGGCATCGTCTGAGTCATGGCAAGAAAATCCTTATCGAAAGGCTTTTCCGACCAGCGTTCTGTAGGAAGCATGAGTTCCACAGATACCCTCGTGTATGTCGTGAAGGAGGTTTAGTCCTTCTCTCTGCGGTATATATCGCATGAGTACCCCTGGAGTGCCTCATTTATAGAGGACTCCTTCGACCAAAGTATACATTTTGGCCTTTCGGGATAGACGATTTGCCTCCAGATCATCGTCGGGTACAGAACCCGTCTGAAGATACTCATAGATGGGATTCATCCAAGTATCCTCATATTCTAGGGAAGCTGTCTCGATAGGAGATGTCTCTGGTGCTTCCACCAGAGACAGCTTCTGGAGTTGCTCCAAGAAGACTCCTTTTGGTACTTGTGATCGGGAAGAAGCTATCCGAGCAAGCTGGTCTGCGAGGAAATTATCCTTTCGAGGATGAATTGTACCTCAAAACCGAAAAAATACTTTTCAAGCTTACGAACCTCCGATAGGTACCGAGACATAGTCAGATTAGAGCACTGGTACTCTTTTCCGACTCGATTCACGACTAGTTGAGAGTCTCCTCTCACAAGTAGTCGTCGAATCGCGAGTGCTTTCGCAGCTCGTATGCCAGCTAGAAAACCTTCGTATTCTGCCACGTTGTTAGTGGTCTGAAAGTTTAATTGTACGACATACTTTAAGGTCTCTCCGTTAGGAGATTCCAAGACCGCCCCAGCCCCCAAGCCACTTAAAGTAAGTGACCCATCAAAGTACATCGTCCACTAGTCGTGGGTATCGTACTGGGGATCGTGAACAGGTTCAGGATTTGTTCATTCAGCGACAAATTCTGCCAAGATCTGGGATTTAATAGCCGTTTGGGACACGAAATGGAGGTCGAACTCCCCAAGTTCGACTGACCATTTAGACATGCGTCCCGCTACTTCCCTATTCTGGAGGATCACTCCCAAGGGAAACTTAGACAGCATAATTATCTTGTGCGCCTGAAAATAATGCCGCAGTTTCCTCGAAGACATGAGGAGGGCATAGAGAAGTTTTTGGACCTAAGGTTAACGCTTCTTAGGCCCGTGCAAAACTTCACTTACGTAGTACACTGGTCGTTGGACATTTTCACGTTCTACGACAAGTACTGCGCTCACTGCCTATGGCGTGGCAGCTAGATAAATTAAGAGCGTCTCTTCTGATTCGGAGATACCAAAATAGGAGCACTCGTAAGATATCTTTTGACATCCTCAAAGGCAGCGTTTGCCTCTTCCAACCACTCGAAACCCTCGTGCTTCCTTAGAAGTTTGAAGAAAGGTAGTCCTTTTTCTCCCAGTCATGCGATGAAACGACTTAAAGCCGCCATACACCCTGTGAGTTTTTGGACTTCTTTCTTCGTGGTTGGAGGCGCATCTGCACGATGGCCTTTATCTTTTCAGGATTTGCTTCGATCCCACGTACAGAGACCAGGAATCCAAGCAATTTTCCCGAAGAGACTCCAAACATACACTTCTCAAGATTGAGTTTTAGGCGGTGTTTTCTAAGGTTGTTGAATGTCTCCTGCAAGCCGAAACATGATCAAGCCGTTTGATGCTTTTTACGACTAGATCGTCAACATAGGCTTCCAAATTTCGGCCTAGCTGAGGTGAAAAAGTCGATTGCATCAAGCGTGAAAAGAAGCGACAGCATTTTTTTAGACCAAATGGCGTTTTGACATAACAAAATATACCAAATGGTGTAATTAACGCGGTCTTTTCTTCATGTTCTAGACACATATTAATCTGATGGTAGCCAGAATATGCATCTAGAAAACTTAATGTTTCACAACCAGCAGTAGAGTAAACCAATTGATCGATACGAGGTTAAGGAAAATCATCTTTTGGACAAGCTTTATTAAGATCAGTGAAGTCTACACACATTCGCCACTTGCCGTTCGACTTCCTAACCATTACAGGGTTGGCCAACCACTCTGGGTGGTTGACTTCTCTTATAAAGCCTGCTTTAAGTAGCTTGTCCAATTCTAACCTTATAGCATCTCATCGATCAGGGGTAAATCTCTGTAATTTTTGTTTTACGGATACTTTGTCAGGCCGTAGGGCTAGCCTGTGCTCGATCACTTCCCTAGGGACTCCGGGCATGTCAGATGCTTGCCACGCGAAGACATCTGCGTTTGCCCGGAGGAAAGTGATGAGGGCGTCTTCCTATTTGCGGTCGGAAGTATCCCTAATGCGAACAGTCTTCGAGGACTCCTTTGGATCTAGGAGAACCTCCTTGACTTGGTCGTTCGACTTAGGTATAACTTTAGGTTTTGGCTGCTTGGTCGAAGGCTGCCTTTTTTCTTCTCGAGTTAGTATCTGACCAACCATCTCGAGGGATCGATGGTCACAGGTATGCGCCATCTTCTTATCACAATGAAATGTGATTACTCCTTTAGGACCTGGCATCTTAAGACATTGATACCCATAATGAGTTGCCATTAGGAATTTTGCCAAAGCTGGTCGTCCGAGTATGGCGTTATATGCCGTATCGAAATCGACCACATCAAAGGAGATCTTCTCTGTCCTAAAATTACTTGGTGAACCAAATGTTAAAGGAAGAGAAACTTGACCAATGGATTTAGCCGTAGACCCCGGTACAATACCATGAAAAGAGTATCTTACCGGTATTACCTTGGTCCTGGGTACTTGCATCTCGTCCAAGGTATTCGTGAACAGAATGTTCAACGAACTACCACCATCAATCAACACCCGATTTACTCGACAGTTGTTGATGGTGGGTTCACCACGATCGGAAGCGACACGAGGTCGGTCGAAGGATCGGCGATCAACCTTCTCGAAAGAGATGGTGACTTCCGACCACTTCGGTAATTTATTGACAAGAGGAGGGTCAATTGAGTTTACCTCATGTTCGACCGCCTTAAGATGTCACTTTGACTCGTATACCGATGATCCTCCAAAGATGTGCTCGATGGTGTGCTCAGGATTTTGAAACGACATCTCCTCGTTGTCATCCGACTGTGTACAACCACTAGCTTGCCCTACCTCTTCGACGATAAGAAGTGGCCCTTTGCCACTGTAGTAGTTCTCGAGTTTTCGTTGGAAAACTCGACAGTTGCGAAGGTCATGTCCTTCCTTTTTATGGAAAGGGCACCACCTAGGCTTATCGTTCTTCCGTTCGAGGCACTTACCTTTGCCTCGATCAGAGTATTGTTTAGAACTTCGCGGCTCCTTATCGCTTACGGCCAGGACCTCCTTAGAACCATTGGCTTGAGACTTTTGGCCCTTTGCCTTGTTTTTGGATTTACTGGCCTTTTATCCTTCTTTTTGCTACCTTCGCCAGCCTCTTGAGGATGCTTGTCATCTCGATCGACGATTTTAGTCCACTCGATTGCTTCGTCAGCAGTCGCATACCGATCATCCATCTCGAAGAGTTCAGCGACAATAGGCGGAGGATGCAAAGCGATGTCCTTTGTGATTCTTCTGCTGCGGACTGCTTGCTTGAAGGCTCTAATAACAGATGAGTCAGAAATATCAGGAATTGAATTACGAACCTGACTAAAACGCCTGATGAATTGGCGTAATGTCTCATGGTCATTCAGTATTATCCTGTGCAGGTCATCCTCCTTCCCGGGGCGATGATAGGTACCCTGGAAATTGGCCAGTAGAAGGTCGTAGAGGTGTTGCCACGAGTAGATCGACCCAAGTGGTTGGTTTAACAACCACGATTGAGCGGACCCTTCGAGCACAGTCGGAAGGTAATTCGCCATTACGCGCTCTCCTCCTCCTGCTGCTCGGAGAGCAGTCGTGTAGATTTGAATAAACTTGATGGGATTTTGGGACCCATCAAATTTCTCCATGTTCCCAGGTCGAAACCGCGGCGGCCAGTGAACTGCTCGGAGGTCAGGCGAGAATGCTCGACATCTAGTAATCACATCGTAACGCCTTCTTTGCAAGAAAGAAGGGTTGACGTCGCCAGACGATCGTACTCGACGATACCCAGCAATGGGTGAATCTGACTTATGATAAGTCTCGATCCTACGAGGGTAATACTCCTCGTATTTTACTCTTTATTGCAGACCCACAGGTCGGAGTGGTGAATGATCACCTCTCCTGGGAACCCTTTGATCATCAAGCGTTCGAGGAACTCTTTTCTGATTTGTTGAACGATGCAATTTGTGTCGATCTCCATGCGGTGAGTTATTGAATGGTGAAACCGATGGAGTCGTCTTGCTCGACTTCGAGTGATGTCGGTGAGGACGTTCGAGCTTGTTCGCCGTGCCGTAAACCGTGCAATCTCTTGGTGAAGAGGTCGTAGCAGTGCTCGGGCAAGTTCTCGAGATGGGTTCTCGGCGGTCGTTGATATGTTGAAGTTCCTAAGCTTCTTGACCGGTATTGAGTACGCCCGAGCAAATTTCTGCGGTACGCAACTTCGTTTCCGTCGGATTGTTTGAAATCATCCATACCTGATCCTTGAGCTTGCCTCAGTGAAGTGCGATGATCTCGAGAATTTCTCGCACGCTCATCAGAGTATTGACTCTGGTCATCGCCGGAGGTGTCCTTGTCATTGCCACGAGCAGTCGTAGGGTGTGATCGTTGGGAAGCATCCTCAGTCCTGCCTCTAGGAGAGTTATTGCTACCTAAGGGAAGGACGAAGACCTCCCGTTGACGATCTCCACTTGCGCTTGAGGCCTCCTCGCTTGAGGAGTAGTCGAATGACACCATTTGGCGACTTGGAGCAAACCCCTCCAGGAAGGGGAATTTCGGGTTGTAGCCGTATCCGTTCGTAGGAGAGCCCTGCGTTGGGATGGTCGAACTCGCAGGAAGAGCATGTTCGATTACATCCTTGGCTGGGCTAGCTGGAGAGAGAGAACTACCAGGCGCTGATGAAGATCCGGAATTACGACTTCCAAGAGTTGTCGTGCCAGGTCAGACTGTCTTAGGTGGATTTGAACATTCGGAGGGATAACCCTCATCATGCTCTGAGCCTGCCTTGGGACAGTCCTTGATGTGGTCGGATTGACCCTTGCCCTCTGAGAAAGCTGGTTCCTCATCTGGACGTATCGTTGCGGGGGATAAGGATCCCTCCTCAACTCCATCGATGGGATGGTCTCCTGGAGAATGATCCTCGGAGGCGACATCACCATCAGATGATGCATCACTCGGCTCGTAGTCGAAACCGACATCCATGTCGATATCTACGTAATCGGCCAAGTCGAACCAGTTCTCCTCGTTCCACTCTCCTGCCATGAGAGCATGAGAGTTTGGAAAAGTCGAAGGAAAGCTGATGACTCGAGATCCCCACGATCGGCGCCAACTATCGGTGTTTTAGAACCGAACTTACGTAAATTATTTGATTCGGGGGTTCCCCTAGGCTCAAAATCACGCAGAGAGGGAGACACGGGGATTTTTTATATAGGTTCGGGCCTTCTCATAGGAGAATAACAACCCTACTCCTGTGTGTATGTATTGAGTTTGCTAGATTACAAGATCAAGAGAAAGACTAGAGTATAGTGTCTTGAACTCCTGATTGTGTTTCTAATTGCCTCTGAATCCCCCCGATTGTTCTGATGATTCCGCCTTTTATACAGTCTCCGAAGCGCACCGTTGCATCTCCAGTCTAAAGGCCGTCTTAATGTTCCAGATTGTAGAGCCGTTACTGGAGGTTATTGTGGGAGTAGTAACGTTCCCATGTTGCCAGGAAGTTATCACCATAACAGGGAGTTTAAATCGTGCTATTATTCCAGAGAATAACAGCGTAATTGATTGCTCATATCCTTGGATATGGTACAGAAGATTCCCTGATCGACTAGGCCCACATGCCTGTGAGCCCTATCGATTCGAGACTGACCGCAGAAGAACTTACGACCAGGTGGTGGTCGAAGAGGATCTTATGACCACAGACTGATCATAGCAGGACTTACGATCATAGGATAGTCGTAGAAGGACTTACGACTATGGGGTAGTCGTAGGAGGGCTTACGACTACTAGGTGGTCGTAGAAGAACTTACGACCTCCAGCTTCTCCCTTATGACTATTAAGGGGTATACTCTAGAGTTATATGACGTCATTATTATCTATAATATGAATTATAGATAAATAATTAAATGAGGATTATTATGTCCTCGTCACTCTCATTACAATAATGAGCTTACTTCTTCGAGTTTTCAATCTGTCGCATAGGCTGATGGGAACTACTCTTCCCCGCTGGATGATGATCTTGCACTATTTTAATGTCAGCCATGGTCCAATTACATGTGGAAGCATATTTTTGCTGCAAGTGGTGCATGTTGCCTTCTTTTATGGAATGACTGACAAGTAAGGGTTGCATTTTGATGTCTGAAACTTTGCTAGTCATTTGTACTTTAGTATGCATGTGTGTTGTGCACTTGTGGTGCAAGTGTGGGTGTTGTTTTTTGGACTTTCTGGTAGTATGATGTTTACACTTGGATATGTTGGTGCAAATGTGCCTCAAATAGTACTTGATGGTCTATTGAAAATACAAGATATTGTTATGTTTATCTCCTACATAAACTTTATTTTGAGTGATAATGTGAATTTAGTGTCTTTGAATATAAATAAGTATTTGAATAATGTATGTATATTTAGAAAAAAAAACAATAAATTCAATACCCCTAGTGTTCATGCCAAACAGTAGGAAATGAATTTCGAATTAGCAATAGGAAAATATTGTTTATATAAAAATGTTCCTTAGGGCATGCAAGAAATAACGTAGGGAATTTGTTGGATTCTTTCCCTAGGCTGGCAGAAAGGTAACGTAGAAAAATAAACTTTTCACGTCAGATGGCAATGCCATGTGGACGAGATTTTCCTACCGTTTAAAATCCTAGGGAACGATTCATTCCCTAGGTTTTCCCAAAAAAACTGCAGGGAACGTTTTCTTTCCCCCGCATTCTTTCCCCTAGTAGCTGTTCCCTACGAATGTCACTAGAGAAACCAATTCCCTACAGTTTTTTTGCATGTTCTCTAGTGTATTACTCACTAGGGAAATGGGGATTTCCAGTAGTGATATACATCTTATAAGTGTTACCACCGGGCAATCATTTCATATTCTGTAAAATTGTCATATACAGATACAATATATACAACTTGCTTTACAATGCATATAATTTTTTTTACCATTCGGTTCCTGTATTCAGCAATTAAGACAATAATCGTTATATTGTTGCATATATACTTTCGACTTGTCATTTGTTTTTTTTTACGGTGCCTACTTTACACACAACATATTACAAATGGCAGCCACCTTTGATTTATTCATCGCACAGCTGACTAGCTGTGCTACACATATCCACATATTAATTATCTTTTTTAGTGTGCCTCGATGTATATATTCTACATAGTAACCATTATTCCGCTGTCTTAACCATATTTCTAACTGCTTATCAATATTTACCATTGCTAAAATTATCGTAGAAAACGAGGGTCTATCCGGAAGTACAGCTTGCCGCTGGTACATCTCGCTAGCTATTCCTGAGCCCACCGCGATCACATCAAGGTATACAACAAACTACCTACATTCATTACTATAGATCTTCACTCATACTAATTAAACGTATCTATATCAAATTTATAATTATTTATCTCTTTTCAGGCCCCCCCCCCAAAAAAACAGCGTGCAAACACGGTTTCAGCTAGTATCCCGTATTAACCTTCGTGACCAAATATCTTCGACTGCCACTGCCTTGAAATAGTCCGGAGAAAAAACACTCCAAGAGATACTTGATATTAATCCTTTCGATTTTCCAGTTAAGTTCTATTCTCTATTATGTAGGTTTATCCTTTTTTTTTCCATCTTTACTAAACTTGTACTAACTACTATACAATTTTTTTTGTATAGCGTTCTCGTTTAAACTACACTGTGACAATTTCTAAGCTGAGTCCTGGTCAAACATGGTGGTTTTTCTCGTGCAACAAATGCAGCAAAAAATCCTTACCAGAAGGTGGCTCATACAGATGTTCATTATGTCCTTGCAGAGCAGCGAAGCTAAGGTACTGCTGTTGTTAATGTTATGTCTAATAGTGTTTTTCTTACAATCTATTTTCTTAACTCTATTACCCGCTTCATGCTAGATACAAGCTTTATGTCATTGCTACTGATGGTACAGTAGATGAATAATTCATCCTTTTCGGAGATGTTGACCAATCCGTAGTTGGTAAACAGGTTGGTGTAGTTCTTAGATCAAATCGTGGAATAGATGAGATACCACCTGAAATAGCTCAGATTGTTGGTACCAAATACACGTGGCATATTAATATAACCGAAAAAAGCTTTCATGGTCAAAAAAACTTTCCAAGTCAACCGTGTCATCACAGTCATAGGAAGACAGGCTGTTATTCCACGACTATATCATTCGATGCATGTCGCATCATCAGCTTCTGAACCTACTACTACATCGTCTGCCTATGAACCTACTACTTCTATTGAGGACAGTCCATTTCAAGCAACTCTACTTCTTGAGGTACTACACATCTAACCATGTACCTATATCAAATCATTATTTATGTTCATCTAAATTAGCTATCTGGTATACATAGTACTGTAAGTCTTTATACATAGTTCTATACAATTCGTTAGACACATTTCGTTCACTCTATAATTGATCTCTAGACTAAAATGTGCTCCGCAAATTAGTCTTCTAACAACATATATCTCTTTGTTTAGATACTTGAACAAATGCTGCCTACTCTAGCCTGACTATCTGATACTGAAGAAAGAACCCAACAAGAGTATATCGTTCTTTCTATTTTCTTTTGTACTTATCTCACATAAAAAAAGTAATTGATATACATTACAACTGTTCTCTAATATACCCATATTTAAGGCATCACATATTGCAGTGTGCTCCACTCGAAAAGGGCTTTTTGATGAACCATTGCCTTTAGATCAGGCTAGTTGCATTCCTGTCGTCCTCTAATATATATCCATATAAATTGTTGCTCAATTATAGATGAGTTTTTCCGAATCATCTTGACGTATGATATTTCTATTTCTATTTATGTATCTACATACGTTTCGTTTTCAGATGTGGACAAAGAAAGCACAGATTACATAGAAGAACATCCTCACTCTAACATCAGCCATAGTCCAATCGATCCCCATGAGAGAAAAAAACAAAAGATGTAAGTACAAGATAAAACCTACATATTACTATATTCAATACTTTCCTTCTCCATTTCTTCCTGACATATATCACACCTTATTACTTAACACTATCTTAATATAGTTCGTCGTTAACTCGGAACTATGGATTCCTATAAATTGTTCGACATGTTCTTTCATTCCATTAATTAGTGTAGTTGACTATACATACAGAATATTTCCTGTATACTTCGAATACAAATACATATTGTTACATTATTGATTTATTTTCCTCATAGCTATACTACATAGATACATCTCATTGCTTCATCTATTTCTTTGTTCCATACTTTACCTACACATATAACCATCTTTGGTATCATTCAAGCATCTTTTATAAACTTTTAAGATATAAACAGGCAGGACGTACAATCTGTATTAATTGCCTTTGCCCTTTTCATACAAAATTAGTGTTCTTAATAAACTTATACTACAACCGCTACAAGATAGTGTGCAATCCCACGTCTGCATATCCTAACGTTGGTGCAGTTTTCTCACATTGAAATCGCACATGTCAATTTTGTTATACAACTTGCATAAACATTTATCAACCAAGGCAACACCCTCTTGTAGGACAAAGAAAGATTCTCGGATATCACTTGAAGATTTCTTAAAAACTTCCTAGATATCAGCGTGCAGAATCTACGCTCCATATTAATTGTCTCTACCCTTTTCATATGGAATTAGTGTTCTTACTAAACATATGCTACAGCTGTTGAGAAATAATAAGCTAACCAGTATCTACATATCTTAGCATTCATTCAGTTTTCTCACATCGAAACCTCACATGTCAGTTTTGTTATACAGCTCACATAAAGACTTTCTAGCCCAGGCAAGGCCCTCTTATACTACTAAAAAGGGCAACCAGATGACAAGACCTCCCAGTAAATTTCAGGTATAGTATCTACTCTTGCTTTTCTATACATATTTTCCACAAATTGTTCTATAGAACTTACATTATAACGTTTCGCTTCATAGTTGATATGTGACAGGCTGTAGATCGGATGGTTTTGCTGCATATCATCTATTCGGTCTCCATACATGCTTGTTGGTGATATGCCCTAGAGGTATCATAGAGAGGATTATATCACGTCTATGTTTATGAGTTATTGAATAAATGTTATTCTATTCCTTGAATGAATCATTGGCTATAAAGGTTAACAAGTATGTGACTTATTGGTGAAGCTTTTTTAACTTATATGATGCCGTTCTAAAAGTATCCCTGGTCGGATGTCACCGGTCGAAACACTAGTGACCTATCGACCAACACATGTATTGATTGATGACCATGTTTCCCCGGTCATGGATATGGGGATATCGAATCGATAATGTGAACACATGTTAGAGAACATGGTGTTGGATTGACCTACCTTGAGATACTATTGAGATTGTTATGATCTCATGTGTCATGAGTTGGTCTCAAGCAATGATGATGTATAATCCTTAGAACTGAGATCAGCATGGATTCTTACATGTGTAATAGTACACTTAGGGGCTGCCAAACGCTACTCCGTAACTCAGTAGTTATAAAGGTAGCTTTCGGGTATGCTATGAAACACGCAGAGGAATGTGATTGGTCGGATATGAGATTTGCCCCTCCTAACATAACAGAAGAGATATCTCTAGGCCCCTCGATGTGATCGGATAAAGAAAGTGCATGGCCATGCCACTAGTAGTCGAAGAGTTTGACCACATAAAAGTTATCCGACACTTGATCGAGAAAGTATTGAACAGTCCATGGATGATATAATATCTCACCTGGAGTTCATCCAGATATCGTGAGGCAAAGGGAGAATACATGAGCAGGTCTTTTAGTTCGATTAGATACAAACTAGTCATATGGAGATACGAGCTGGTCGAACATGATCACTAACAAGTCTAAACTGGTCGTAAGGAGTTACGAACTGGTCATGACTATATATGAACTAGTCGTATAGGGATACGAGCTAGTCGTAAGTGATAAGGACATACTTGTAGATTATATTGCATTAAGGTTCGTCCAATATAATTCGTGTGTATTCGAGAATCATTTTGTCCTGCTTGAAGCCGCTAACGACTCGTGATCGGAAAGGAGTTTTTGAGTCACAACCGATTACGCATGAACCTAATGGGTCACACACTTAACGGGTTGGAATAAACGTGTTCGGATAGGGTCCGTCATGGACACTATATAAGGAGATGCTTGAGGCTATTGGGAAGATGATGGAATATGAGACTCACGTAAGGACATGAGTTGCTCCACCAAAAACCCTAGCCACCATTATCTTGAGAGAGCCCTACTGTGCGAGTTGGTGCTAGCACACCAGTGTACAATGTTCCACCCCTGGACGTGTGGATACCGTAGAGGCACTGCTGCGGTTGTTGCTGCGCTTGAGGACGATCCATGACTTCTCAAAGAAAGCGATTGGTTGCTGGAGGAGACGATCGACATCAGGAACGTTGGACAATCGACTACGACCACTACATAGATGTGCTCTACGTTGAATTAGGCTAATCCAACTCTACTTGTGCTGCATTGTGCGTCTCGTGGTAATGATCTGTGATCTCTTGCTTGCTTGGCTTCCCGGTTTACGTGGTAGAATTTTTGAATTGCCAGCTAGTGTAGCATACCCGTATCCCTTCAGTGTTATCAGAGCCATCCTGCGTAGTTTTTGATCTGAATCGATCGCATATACTTGATATGTGGTAGTAGTAGATTGGATCTATTACTAGTCGGGTCTGGTAACCTCGATCAGTTCATATGGATGGAACGGTCTAGACACTGGTCGATAAGATCAATCGGTGTTCGGCGATAGTAGATGGGTCTTGCGAGGTGGTATGAGCTGAAAACACCAGATGATCTACTCCACTCGTTTACGATCGCATTGCATGATACTCCTACCGGTCGGAATTCCGCTATCGGGGTATGTCGCGATGCATGGTCATACGAGAGTAGTGATCAGATTGGTTCAGAATAGGGTTAATATGATTAATCCGATGATTTTCGAGGCTCCGTTATGTGAATAAGATTCATGTCCCGGAAAAAATTTTCGAGCGTGTTGCCCTCGACCAGCGAGGGGCGCTGCCCCTTCGAACCCCGCCCGCTAACCAGCTAGCGGGACCGCCGTGCTAGGTAATCGTTACCGTGTTATATAGTAGTATGTGTTCATGTCACCTGATAGAATTGGATTAGATGCATAACTCGTTTTTGCAGGGATTGATGTGAATAGTATGGCTCATTGTGTATATGATGCATGTATGGATTTCACATGGCCTGTGAGTCATGTTGTGTGATAGTCATCGAGCTACATATTATTGTATAACGGTCTGCGTGCCGACATGTGATGCTTGATTTTATCCTATGTAATTTATTACTATATTTTAGGAGTAATTGCTTAGTAGATGATTGTGTTCGGAGATTTCAAGCATGATGGCTCGATGGACAGGAAGCATGGTGATGGAGATCGTCGTGATAAGGGTCGTACTATTTCACGGTTTAATATGATTATATGTGAATGTTTATTCCTGTCATGCTATTGATCATATTTTATCATTGGATGTTTTAACATGGTAGAATAGTACCCCTAAAGAAAAATTAAGTTAATTTGATGCATTTCCAATTGTTGCGCCTATCACGATTTTGATCGTTAATTAGTAGGTCTACTAAAGTAGGGTGCCATTAACTATCTTAATAAGATGGGGTGGGTGTCGAACACCCACATGCATAGTGTTGGTTTAACTTGGCAAGGCCATCAAAACAGTTTTGGGCCTTAGGGCATAGTGTTGGTCGCCGGGGCATAGAGATGTCACCTAACAGACAAGAGTCATATGTGATATGATTGGCAAGAGGTTGCCTACCTAAAATCACTAGGTTTCTAGCAGTGATGCCAAAGCTCACTAAGACTTATTGATATTTGGATCTTGAGCTCATAATATGATGTTAGAGGGAAACATTGTTTAGAACATATAGTGGGAGTATCTTTTATTGACTGTTGATGATTAAGTTCGACCAGATATGAACTAGTTATATGATAATATGACCAGGTTCAGACTAGTTGTATAGAGATACGAGCTGGTCGTAGACTGGTCGAACATAACCACCAACACGAGTGTCTAATAGAAGATCTTACATAAACATATTGCTGAATTTTTGCATATATTTCTGTTATAGATCCTGGCACCTACTACTTCTTCTGCACCTACCTTTAATTTACGATCTATTCTTGAGAAAGAAAAGCTAAATGGAACCAACTTTATTGATTGGTTTCGTAATATGAGAATTGTTCTCAAATAAGAAAAGAAGGAATATGTTCTAGAGGGTCCCTATCCCGAGGAACCGAATGCAGATGCTACTCGAGCTGAAAATAATGCTTATGAGAAGCATTGCAATAACTCAGTCGATGTGCACAGCCTTTGCTTGTAACCATGAACTCTGAACTTCAGAAGTAATATGAGACCACAGACGGTCACAATATGATTGTGGGTCTGAAAGGTATGTTTCAGGATCAAGTAAGGGCAGAGAGGTTCAATACCTCCAAGGCATTGTTTTCTTGTAGGCTGTCGGAAGACAACCCGGACAGTCCTCATGTGATCAAAATAATTGGTCACATTGAGAGCTTGAAAAAGTTTGGTTTTTCCCTTAGCCAAGAGTTGGCTACTGATGTGATTCTCCGATCGCTCCCTACGAGCTTTGAACCTGTCATATTGAACTTTCATATGAATGGCATGGAGAAGTCAATGACCGAGTTGCATGGCATGCTTAAGGGTGCTAAGGAGAGTATCAAGAAAAGTTCTAATCATGTGATGATGGTTCAAAAGACTACAACCTTCAAGAAGAAGGGTAAGTCGGGAAAGGGAAAAGGCAAAGGAAAGACTCAAGATGAGATCGAGGGTCTCAAGGCTAAGCTTGAGAAGATTAAGCTTGGTCCTAAGCCTGACACAGAATGCTACCATTGTCATGAGACTGGGCATTAGAAGAAAAATCACAAGAAGTACTTAGTAGAAATGAAAAAGAACAAAAGAAGTAAGATTTCTAGTTCTGGTATAAATGTTATAGAAATTAATTTTGTGATTTCTCCAACCAGTTCTTGGGTATTTGATACCGGATCAGTTGCTCATATTTATAATTCGATGCAGGGACTGATAAGGAGTAGAAGTTTGACAAGAGGAGATGTTGATCTTTGTGTGGGCAATAGAGCAAGAGTTGCTGCATTAGCTATTGACACTTTACCATTAGCTTTACCCTTAGGATTAGTTATGGAACTAAATAATTGTTATTATGTTCCAATTTTAAGCAAAAATATTATTTCTGCTTCTTGTTTAGTAGTAGAAGGTTATGAGTTCGGAATAAAGAACGATTGTTGTTCAATTTATTTTGAAGATATGCTTTATGGCCAAGCTCCATTGGTGAATGGATTGTATGTTTTAAATATTGAGGATATACTAGTCTATAACATAAATGCTAAGAAACTTCAACCTAATGATTTAAATCCCACTTTTATTTGGCATTGTCGTCTAGGTCATATAAACGAGAAGTGCATGATGAAGCTCCACAAAAAATGGTCTTCTAAACTCATTTGATGTCAAATTATTCGAAACATGCGAATCTTGTTTACTTGGCAAGATGACAAAGGCACCTTTCACGACCACATGTGACAGGGTGAGTGATCTACTGGTCGTAATACATTCGGATGTATGTGGACCAATGAGCACTCCAACCAGAGGTGGTTTTCAGTACTTCATAACTTTTACTGATAATTTCAGTAGATATGGCTATGTCTATTTGGTGAGGCATAAGTCAGAATTCTTTGAAAAGTTCAAACAATTTCACAATGAAGGGCAGAATCAACTTAGCAAGACAATCAAATATCTACGAGCTGGTTGTGGAGGTGAATATTTGAGCCATGAGTTTGGTGATCATCTAAAGAAGTGTGGAACTGTTACACAACTCACTCTGACGGGAACGCCTCAATAGAATGAGGTGTCTGAACGACGGAACCGAACACTGTTAGACATGGTTTGGTCAATGATGAGCCAATCTGATCTTCCATTACAATTCTGGGGATACGCTCTAGAAACATCATCTTTCACTTTAAATAGGGTTCCATCAAAAACTGTAGAAATGACACCATATGAGATATTGATCGAGAAGTGTCTTAGATTGTCTTTTATCAGGATATGGGGTTGTGAGGTGTGACGCCCGGTGTCATTACCCCAAAGGTAATGACACTTAGGCATATAGATTACTATTCGTTTGCCCAGTAGAACACTGCTCCAACGAATAGTAAGTCTTTACCAGAGTCACGCAGCAGAACAATAAGATAGAAATTGTACATTTTATTCTAGTAATTAGCCACGCAAGGCTATGGTTCTTAGTACAAGCATTATACCACTACCAACGGAACCTCTCCGCTTCTTTCGCCAACCTTGAAGTACTGGCCGCCTATTCGTCCCACGCGTTTAACATGGCGCCCATTCCACCTTGGTCCTCGTAGTCTGTGCCTTCTCCTCCTGCGGTTGCTTCGGTACCTGCATGTCCTTCGTCCCACTCGGGATAATTCCCGGTCGGACTAGGATCTACAAAGGAGAATACTAACAAGGTTGAGTACACGAGTGTACTCAGCAAGCATTAAAAACAAAGGATGCACAGGATGCACTATCTCTAATTGTTATCACAATTTCTAAATCATCTGATTTAGAAAATAGATCATTAAAACAATTAAGTGGCAGATTTTAATACTAAAAACACTACTAGTCACTCAGAGAGAAGATAGACCCCCTGTGGCTCCCGTAGACTCCAATCCTGGAGGCATGAATTCATGATTTTATTTAGCACTGCGCAGGCTTTGTACCACTTTACCCATAGCTATTCTGAACTCTCTATAAACATGGTTCACCACATTTGCTTTGATGCGGGTTCGAGATCAGAATACAAAACGTTTTCCAGGTTACGTGAATTAATTTCTCCACCCACTACCTTCCGTCGGTGTTGACCTCGTCACCCAGGAGTTACAGTAATGTTGGTTGAGGCGACCATCTGCACTCAACACTCCACCTTAGCGCTAGAGCGCCTTAGATCCCCCACTTCCGGACTTCCCCTACCGGTCCTGGGTTCCTCCATCACACTCACACATATATAACTTTCCCATTGTGGAGAGCATAGTCACGTAACAAGGTAGCATTTTCTGCCCGTCGAAACGGGAAAATGGTTGGTAATCTTGAATTCTGACATCGGCCAGAGTAAGAGTTTGTTGGTCCTTATATTTTAACCATATGTAAAGGGTCCCACTTCCTTGTCTTATCTCTTACCTGCCAAGGGCCCCCTTTACCAGCCATAATATTCTCATATCACTTTCTTTCATCATTTCTCATCTCATTCATCATTCTCATTTCATTCAAGTTCATCTTAATCATTTTCATCTCATTCATTTTATTTAAGTTTTGAAAAACAGTTTTGATGCAATACGTATAATAGTGCAAGATACGGTTTACATTTAAATTAACTAGATTTATGTTCAAGAGGATCGCTTGCCTTTGTATATGGTAGGAAAGGTCGGTGCGGACGAAACTCTGATCAGCTGCTCCCGTCGGTGCCGGTTCGTCTTCTGTAGCAATACGGTAGCACGAATAATAATATAAGTAAATACATAGTTGATTTTGAGTGATATAATAGATATCTAAGTTAGTGACTTCTAGTTGTTAGCACAATTTTATTTAAATAAAACTTTTCGAAATCTAACACTAAGTTAGCACTTCCCAAAATAATCGTTCTACTGTCTATGCGCACTAGGGTCGAAAACCCGAGGTTCCCACTTAACTAATTAACAAGATTGAATCGCTCATAAGGCCCGACTAAATACCCGCGATGCACAAGATCGCTACACAAGCCGGTTATTCTATCAACAACAGAAATAACGGCTACTCAACTCATGTTAGCAATTAATCCACAGATTGATTTTAAGTTGGTTAAATTCGACAAGATCCATGTTAAATTATTTGGACGCAAGATTAAACAGTTAACCAAAATTAATTACCAACTACTACTGAAATATACATGAATCACAACAAACAATTAGAATCTACGCATTCCTAATATTCTCCTTAAACTTAAAGTGCTAAATCTAATCTCTAACCTTATTTCTAATCCTACATTAATACCTCTCTCTCTCTCTCTCTCTACACAGCCGGCCAAAACAACACACACACGCACAGCTCACAAAAAATTCACATTCACCTTCTTCCCCAAATTAGACGTCTCTCTCCCCAAAATTCCTCCAACCCCTCCCTCAAACCGCCGCCACAGGGCTCATGGCCTTACCGCCTCTCTGAAGCTTGCCTCCACAGTTCCCTCTACCACAGTGTGCTTTGCCGCCTTGATGGCGTCACCACGCCTGCCTCCCGTGCTACTTGCCTTGGCCCGATCTCGTCGCCGATCTGCTCATGACCATGAGCTCCTTCACCTCCTCTCGGCTTGGTCCCCAGGCCGATCCGCCTCCCTCCCTCCTCCTCCTCTTCCGGGCGGCGAGGCAGCGCCGCATCCTCACGCAGTGTCTTGGCTCGACCGACCAGACCCCGCCTCCCGAGGCCACCTCTGTCTACCGGCCCTAATGGCTTTGGCCCGTGGCCTCGGCCTCACGGCCTTGTGCCATGACCAGGACATTCCCCTCCCAAATCATCCTCTAAGCTCTAGCTAAAAATGCTTATCTTGATATGCACAGATGGATCAAGTGTTGATGATTGATAATGATGCATGGATGCAGGGCTTGGTGGTGGATTGGAGTGGAGATGGATGTTGGAGGAGCTGCTACTGCGGTAAGCGCTCACCTAGAGCTTAATATGACCAAGACTTTACCCGATGAATGAAAATTGAGATGGATTTTGGGTTCAATGTTTGCAGGGTGGTCGATGGCGCTCGAGTCGGTGACGACGATAGTGGATCTGATGGTCTTTGGTCTTTGGTGCATGTCGTCCTCCTGCCGCCTTGTCGTCACCGCTGCTCCTGACTCCCTGCTTAGGCTCCTTGCTTGAACTCCCCTGGCTCCTCTCCTAGACTTGGCTTGCTGCTGCTTCTGGACTCGATTGGAAGAGATGGCTATAGAGGTGAGGCAATGGGTTGAATGGTAGCTGTGAGGGGTTTGGGGATGAAAGAGGCTAGAGGGCGGTGGATGTGGTATGCAATGGAAATGGGGGAATGAATGTCTGGGGGGGGATGAATACAATGGGCTGGGGAGGTGGACGTCTTTGCTGCGCACAAGGGGATGAATCTGGCTGGTGTCTTTGGTCTGGTGCTATGTAGCTTTGAGGAAGGTGGTGTGGCTTGGAGGCTTAGAAGGGAAAGGGGGAATGAACTGGCTCAAGGCCTTGGGAGCTGTGAAGAGGAAAGATGAATGTGGAAGGGGGGGTGCTATTGCTGTTGTTCTGATGCTATGAAAAGAAGAAGAGGGGAAGAATGTTGAGGTGCTGGTGATGCTGCTTTGAATGATACAATGCTCATAAATGACTGATGTAATATCCTATTGTAAATGATACAATTGTTGATTTACTTATCTAATAAGAATTGGAAATGCAATTTTATTTATGACTTAATGCTACGGTGCATTGATGAATGCAAATGCAAATTTAATTACTGTCTTGATTCTATTGTTGAATGCAAATGATCACTTGTGTTTGAATGATGAGCTTGAATGAATGATGCAATGATGAAATGTTGGTTTTACTGACTGATGATGGAATGCTTGCGAAACGAACCCATCTAAACCAACGAGCTGACAACGAATTAACTGCTTAACAACGGTCTTAACTCTATCGTTAGGTTACCGCTAAGCCGAGGTTAATTACCGCTAATTACCGATTACTGCTAAGCGATTATGACTTAAAACGCGGGTTCTCACATGAGGTTTATGTAAAACGTTTGACGTCTGATAAACTCACACCCAAGTCCGATAGTGCTTCTTTGTGGGGTATCACGAGGAAACTAAAGGATATTATTATTATTATAATCAGATTGATAACAAAGTGTTTGTTGCTCGTAATAGTGTCTTCTTGGAGAAAGAGTTTCTTTCCAAAAGAGTCAGTGGGAGCAAGGTGCAACTCGAAGAAATTCGGGAACCATCTAAAAATATTTGAACTCCTACTGAACCTCTACAGGATGAACAAATTGTTATTGAACCTGTAGATGAGGCATCAGCCCCACGTAGATCAAAAAGGCCACGTCAATTGCCTATAAGGTATGGGCATATGTTGCACTTAACCAACAGGGTGGGAAAGGATTTAGACTGAGGCAAGTGGTTGATACTGTGTGCTACTTTTGGTGGAGCTGTGTGCATGGGCTTAATAACCTATGTGCCTAGGGATTTGTAGTAAATTGCAAGTCTTGCTTAGGTCAATTAAGAACTTAACTTTGTGCGTCATTGAACTGGGCATCTCGTACAACCACATGACTGATGGGATGGGCCTAACTTAGTAAGTTATGGAGTCTTGACATTGATTACTCAGGTAGTAGGTTAGGCTGTGTTGCATGGGTGGAGGTGTGCTACCAAGTAGTCACATCACGGGGCAGTTCGCCGTGTCCTAGTCCAACGATGTGTGTCGGACTTACTTTCTATGTGGGGTAGTCTAGCGTAAAACACATCGGGAGTGTCAATGCTTGAGATGCAGTTTCTGAAAGGTTTTGTTGTGATCAGCTCCGTACAAGTTGATTGCATCTTGTGGGTAAAGTGTACAAACTCTGCAGAGTGTTAAACAATCTATTCGAATAGCCACGTCCGCGGTCATGGACATGCTTAGGGATTTCACACGATGGGTAGATTTTCATAAAACAATTGGGAAGGGACAGCTGTGTGATCTAAGTCATATGGCTGTATGAATAACTTGCTTAGGATATGTGTCTTTGTGAACTAAAACTGTTAAATTATTATTGTCTATTTGTTTTTGAACTATGCTTTCAATCTATTATTCATATTCAAATTGCAAATGTTGCATTTCTACAAAAGAATCACAGAAGCCATTCCTTTGGAATAAGCCTGCATCTATACATTGCATTATGTGGTATGACTTGCGAGTACGGTTGTGTACTCATGCTTGTTGTAAAACATGCAACAGAAGTGGAAGAATCGTCAGTCAACAAGGTCTACTTCAAGGATCGTGGAGAACTAGGTCGCGCTACCCCAGCTGATTGCCTGTGGGCATATGGATGAGCTTCATTAAAGTTATTCTGTTACATTCCGCTGCAGCTTCATTGAGCTATTTGCCTTCTGAGGCATTAATTGTAAGCTTTGACCTTAAGGTCTTTACTGTGATATTTATTGTTATTTACTTGTTTATTAGTCATCTTTGTATATGGAAATGATATTTCACTGATATTGCCACTGTGTGCACTAGCGTGATCCTGGACTAGTGCATTATATACAGAGGGTCCAGAATTGCATTTTTGGGTCCCGACAATTAATTAGTGTAGTTGACTATACATACATAATATTTCCTGCATCCTTCGAATACAAACGCGTACCGTTACATTATTGATTTATTTTCCTCATAGCTATACTACATAGATACATCTCATTGCTTCATCTATTTCTTTGTTCCATACTTTACCTACACATATAACCATCTTTGATATCACTCAAGCATCTTTTTTAAACTTTTAAGATATAAACAGGCAGGATGTACAATCCGTATTAATTGCCTTTGCCCTTTTCATACAAAATTAGTGTTCTTAATAAACTTATACTACAACCGCTACAAGATACTGTGCTATCCCACGTTTACATATCTTAATGTTGGTGCGGTTTTCTAACATTGAAATCGCACATGTCAATTTTGTTATACAACTTGCATAAACATTTATCAACCAAGGCAACACCCTCTTATAATACAAAGAAAGATTCTCGGATATCACTTGAAGATTTTTTAAAAACTTCCTAGATATCAGCGTGCAGAATCTATGCTCCATATTAATTGTCTTACTAAACTTATGCTACAGCTGCTGAGAAATAATATGCTAATCGATATCTACATATCTTAACATTCATTCAGTTTTCTCACATCAAAACCTCACATGTCAGTTTGTTATACAGCTCACATAAAGATTTTCTAGCCTAGGCAAGGCCCTCTTATACTACTAAAAAAAGGGCAACCAGATGACAAGACCTCCCAATAAATTTTAGGTATAGTATCTACTCTTGCTTTTCTATACCTATTTTCTACAAACTGTTCTACAGAACTTACATTATGATGTTTTGCTTCACAGTTGATATGTGACAGGCTGTAGATCGGATGGTTCTGCTGCATATCATCTATTCGGTCTCCATACATGCTTGTTGGCGATATGACCTAGAGATATCATAGAGATGATTGTATAACATCTATGTTTATGAGTTATTGAATAATGTTATTCTGTTCCTTGAATAAATCATTGGTTATAAAGGTTAACAAGTATGTGACTTGTTGGTGAACTCTTTTAACTTATATGATGTTGTTTTAAAAGTATCTTTGGTCGGATGTCACTAGTTGGAACACTAGTGACTTATCGACCAGTACATGTATTGATTGATAACCATGTTTCACCAGTCATGGATATGGGGATATCGAATCAATAATGTGAACACATGTCAGAGAACATGGTGTTGGATTGACCTACCTTGAGACACTATTGAGATTGTTATAATTTCATGTGTCATTAGTTGGTCTCAAGGAATGATGATGTATAATCCTTAGACCTGAGATCAGCATGGATTCCTACATGTGTAATAATACACTTAGGGGCTGCCAAACGCTACTCTGTAACTGGGTAGTTATAAAGGTAGCTTTCGGGTATGCTATGAAACATGCGGAGGAATGTGACTGGTCGGATATGAGATTTGCCCCTTTTAACATAACAGGAGAGATATCTCTAGGTCCCTCGATGTGATTGGATAAAGAAAGTGTATGGCCATGCCATTAGTGGTCGAAGAGTTTGACCACATAAAAGTTATTCGATACTTGATCGATAAAGTATTAAACAGTCTATAAATGACATAATATCTCACGTGGAGTTCATCCAGATATCGTGAGGCAAAGAAGAATACATGAGCAGGTCTTCCAGTTCGATCAGGTACAGACTAGTCGTATGGAGATACGAGCTGGTCGTAGATTGGTCGAACATGATCACTTACAAGTCTGAACTAGTCATGACTATATATGAACTGGTCGTATAGGGATACAAGCTAGTCGTAAGTGATAAGGACCTACTTGTAGGTCATATTGCATTAAGGTTCGTCCGATATAATTCGTGTGTATTCGGGAATCGTTATGTCCTGTTAGGAGCCACTAACGACTTATGATCGGAAAGGAGTTTCCGAGTCACAACCGATTACGTATAAACCTAACGGGTTACACACTTAACATGTCGGAACAAACGTGTTCGGATAGGATCCGTCATGGGCACTATATATGGAAATGCTTGAGGCTATTGGGAAGATTATAGAATATAAGACACACATGAGGTCATGAGTTGCTTCACCAAAAACCCTAGCCACCATCTTCTTGAGAGAGCCCTACTGTGTGAATTGGTGCTAGCACACCAGCATACGACGTTCTACCCCTGGACGTGTGGATACCGTAGAGGCGCTATTGCGGTTGCTGTTGCGCTTGAGGACGATCCATGACTTCTAAAAGAAAGCGATTGGTTGCTAGAGGAGACGATCGATATCGAGAGCGTTGGACGATTGACTACGACCACTACATCGACGTGCTCTATGTTGGATCAGGCTACTCCAACTCTACTTCTGTTGCATTGCGCGCCTGGTGGTAACGATCTGTGATCTCTTGCTTGCATGACTTTTTGGTTTACGTGGTAGAATTTTTGAATTGTCAGCTAGTGTTGCTTACCCGTATCCCTTCAACGCTATCTACGCCCTTTTTTGCAGACAGATATAGTAAAGTTTGTGCATCTTTTGTAGTTAATCAGTAACTATGTTCCTAGTGTATGTTATGTATCATATTCTCAGACGTTCTGTAATATATCCTAGACAAATCGCTGTGTTTTGTACGCATCTTTGTTAGTCTGTTGACTTTTATAGGCATAACAGTTGCCACTTATACCTGTTGTCAACTATGTTTCGCTTTACCTTACCTTTTTCCGTGCCCTATTACATGCTTTGCCTATTATATACGCCAATATTCCACCTATGTTAAGATCTCCGCTACCGTTCACAAACAAGACGTTCACCTACAGTTCACAAACAGGATGTTCACCTTTCCGAATTCTAAATATAGATTGCTTTCACCCCCGAAGTAGCAAAAAAAAAAACCTTTTGCGGCGCGTCAGCCGGCACGCACAGGCCACTAGTACGTTGAATAATAATCAGTGATTAAAAACAACAAAGACACGTGACCACATCCTGATCTCTCCATGTCTTCCCACTACGTTTGTCCTAGGAGCGAGTTCGCTCTGTCTTTGCCAATAACCACTGTTGGTTGTGACAATCATCTCTATAGTGCTGATGTCGCTTGTTGGTATACTACTACTCAGGAGTGGATCTAGACCTCGGGCCAGATAGGCTATAAGGCAAGGTCTGAAATTCTTAGTGTCAAAGCTCATAGAAAATCTCTTGAAAAATCACTAACCATTCCACTTCAGCCCAACAACAGCTGGCCAACCAAGGCTTAGACCATAGCCCCTGCTACTATCATTGACACCTTCTGCACCAAGGTGGCATCAACACGTCTGCCTCCCAGATTGTACGTCCGACTAGTTAATTCATATTGTGTAATTTCTTATCACACCCATCTGGTGGCCCGATAATAGGGCAAAAGCGGGCCGCCTTGAGAATCGGCGCCGGCGACCCCCTCCGTCCGGCGGCAGACCACTTTGCTAATCTGCTGTCTGCTTCTTCTTCCGAGTCTGACAGACGGCAAGTCCAGAGGAGGAGGCCACAGCGGCACAGGCCAAAGCCCCATAGGAAGGCCTACAGCCCACGCCCGGGCCCAACTAACCCATCTGCATCTTATATTCTCAATTTCTCATTACATCTTCCGGTTCCCCCAAATTACAAAAACTCCAATTCTCCAAATCTCAAACCCTACTTGGCTGGCGGGCAGCAGATCTTGGCACCCATGGAGGAGGAGGCGCTTCTACACGGGTCGGGCGGCCGCCACAGGAGAACTCTAGCAGTCCAATGGGAGCCAGGCGGGTGGCCCACGGCCGACGGGCGACAGGCGCCTCTGCGCCTCTGCAGCTGCTGACTGCGCCACCTTGATCGAGGAGCTAGGAGGCAGTGGGAGGAGGAGCTTGGCCAGCCACCACGAGGAGGAGTCGGGAGGCGGGCCGGGAGGAGGAGGCTGCAGCTGGCGGGGAGGAGGAGGTCGGGGAGGCAGGAGGAGCCGTGAGTGTCTAAGTGAGGAGGTGAGGTGAATTTGAGAAAATAGAGAGCCGTGAGTGAGGAGGTTTGGAGACTGGAGGTGAGCTAGTGAATTTGAGAAAATGGAAATTGAAGATGGCTCCCCTAAGTCTAAAGAAAACGGTAAGAATTGGATTGTGAATGTCTGAGTATAAATGATTATTGATGAATGAATATGATGATTTGTGAATTTGATAGTGTCATCGTGTGGTGAATTTGCTAGATTTGAAGAGCTATTTTACCATTGCGTTGTCGTCGAGTGGGTCGACCTCAAGAACCAGTGCAAACGGGAATGTTGTGGTAGCTACAGAAGAGCAAGTACTGCCGGTTGAAGCTATCAATGTTGAAGATACACAAGTAGCACAACAAGCACAACCGCAAGAAGAAACTGAAGGTAAACTTCATCGATGAGGTACATTTTCTACATTTATCTTGTCTTTGTATGTTCACATGATGCGGATTATAGTTTTGAGATCCATTTAGTGTCATATGCTCTATTAAAAGTGATTGCAACATGTATTATATATGATTTATTTTGTTATCGGATAATAGTATTAGTTTATTCTGTCCAACCTAAATTTTAATTCTGATCCGCCACTGCACCCATAGACATAACACCACGTCGATATATTAGTCCTCTAGAGCATTAGCTACTGCTCGTCATTTGTGAACTAGCCTCTCGCAGCAACAACAGCCATATATACGAAATATTGAAGCAAAATCAGATGGCCACAGAAGCGTTTACCCGTTTGAGAGTTGGTGAACATTCACCGAACAGTAAACATAAACATACGCTCGGGAGACGCCAGAGAAAAACCGGATTCTCCAACCTCCGTTGGCCCGTCCGATCGGACGCATCACGTATTACATCCGTCCACGCCAAGATCCTCGGGTTTCCGTTCTACAGGGCATATACAATAGTACAAACAGTTATTGTTTATAATAACTCTTTATATCACATATAGACAGCTGTTGTCTATAATAATTTTTTATATCACCTGCAGACAGCACTGACAGACAACACTAAAGATAACTTATACAATGGGTTGTAGTGATACAGTCGACTATAAAATTATAGACAATACACAATATTTTAATATTTTTCTTGGTTCTGGTGCTACAGTCGGCTACAGAATTATAGATAACATATTTCTCTCTCTTTATTCTCTTTCATCCATATCTACTTAAATCTTACATAACAGAGGTTTTGTACATTTACAATGGTATAAGCAATTTGCTCTGCTATAGTAATTCTCATGTAAATACATAGATAGCACTAAAGGCGATTAAATACGATACGTCTTTTTAGTTATTTTTATAGAATACATAATTTTTAATTATTTTTTGTTTTTTATGCTATAATCAGTTATAAAATTATAAATAATATATTTCTATCGTCATTCTTTTTTATTCTCTTTTATTCGCATTAGGTGACTGTGGTTACAAACGGGTAACATAAGCCCATATTACATGCTAGCTCTCTCCACCGCACCCCTCCACTCCCCAGATTTTTTTTCCTGTTCGAAGCCAAGGCGAGTGCGGAGGCGAGATGGCTTCCCCTGACGCGGCGGCGCCGCCGCCGACGGAGCCCGACAGGTGGAGGGACCTGGACATGCTCCTCTCCCGCCCCGGCAACCTCGTCGACGCCACCTTCTACCCCAGCCCCGGGGTGAGCCGCCGCCGCCACCTCCCCGCTTCTCCCCCTTCTGTTCCGCTTTTTCGCCGTTTCTCTTTGCGATTTCTCGTGCTTTCCCCTGAGATGTCTTGGTCGCCGTGGTTGACTCGTGCGTGCAGCTGCGGGACGATATAGGGAGTTTCGTAGAGGTGCTGGTGGTGGGGGCGGGCGGGCTGGGCTGCGAGCTCCTCAAGGACCTCGCCCTCTCCGGGTTCAAGAAGCTGCACGTCATCGACATGGACACCATCGACGTCTCCAACCTCAACCGCCAGTTCCTCTTCAGGTCCTTCCCGCACCCATTATGGTTGGATCGCTACCGTCTTACGACTTGTGAGAGAAGATAGGGTTAATGTAGCGGTGGTGTTAAGTTTTGCTGCTTTGTTCTTGTTTGGTCCACGGAAAGAGCTCTTTCACTTGCACAGCGCATAATGTACGCATTAGAGAATTGATAAATAGAAGAAAGTTGTCAGGCTGTTATGTCCAGTAAAATGCAATTGGACTGGTCTTGTCTTGCAAGTTCAACTGTTCACAAGTTCTGGGTTACTGAGAGAGAATAAAACATAGGCAGGGTTTAGGTCAAAAGATACTTTTACTCTGTGGCAACTATATATAGGCATATTTCCCTAAAAACATTATATAGGCATGGGAGGGTAGATAACTACCAAAAAATAGAGGCTAATTTGAGTTTCCCAAGCCAAGCTTGAGCGAATTGGGAAAAAAAAAGAATCCTCACTCTCCATTTAAAATTCAAAACGAGGCTGAAATTTTGCTTGGTTTCTCGTCAAGTCAAGCTGAAGCCTCACTTTATTGCAGAAGCAACCATTTATATGTTTCGATGCTACATCATTGTTCTATGTTTTCCTATCATTTATCATCTCAATGAGCATTGCATCTACTCTTGTACAGGGTTCAAGATGTTGGGAAGTCCAAGGCAGAAGTGGCTGCGAAGAGGGTCATGGAACGCGTTAGTGGAGTGAACATTGTGCCCCATTTTTGTAGGATTGAGGATAAAGAGATAGAGTTCTATAGTCAGTTTCAAATAATTGTGCTTGGTCTGGATTCAATTGAAGCTCGAAGCTATATCAATTCCGTGGCTTGTGGTTTCTTAGGTATATATTTCCATACCCGTTTTTATGTTGCTCTATTCTATGACTTGGAAAGAAGGCTTGAAACTAGCAGACGTCTTGGGTCTACAATGTGTTCATCTGTCCTCTTCTAGTATAATACTACCAACTTGGAATTTGCAAGCGAACTGTTAGCCTACAGTCCTACACATTCATCTCACTCATAAATTGGGGATTAATAAAGTTTGATGAAAAAATGTGTTAGAGATGAACGGGAATTAATCCTGTTCCGTGTTATTCTGTCTTTGCCAAGTAATAATGTATATGATTTTGTGCACATAAAATCAAGGTTCTCAAGGATGGGCGTCACGAGCGATTGTGCAGTGGTGGGAGTCATCTTTGCAGTAAACGCAGCGAACTCCCCAGTAGGTAGAACACAACATGGGCCGTAAGCAGAGACCAAGACCAACCTGGCACGCCTGTATTTGGCGGTTGTCATTTGTCTTGAAACATGGGCACGACATATGTGGCTGTATGTCGCCTGACTCTGCTGAAGCGCATGGTGGCCTCACTTGCCTCGGCCATCTGCCACCAGACCGCTTGTCGTGGCCTTGCGCCATGCCGCAAGACGAGGTTGAGGATCGACATCTGGCGTCTTTGGTAGAGAACATATCCACCGATATATGTCTGCAACCTTGGGACGAGGATGTTTATAGCCATTGCATTCGCCGTTGCGTTATCAAGAGTTATAGAAACAATCTTATTTTCTATTTGAAAATCATCAATTACCCCTAGTATGAGCTCAGTAATGGCATCTCTCGTGTGTGATTCAGTAATTAACTTAAACCCTCTGACTCTCTTGTCGAGCTCATACTCACCATCTAAATAATGGGTTACAACACTAATGTAGGCAGTTTTCTGGTGTGATGATGTCCAAATATCTGAAGTTAAAGAAAAAGAGTACTGAACTTTTTGGAAAATTTCTTTTAGTGCTGCTAGCTCTCTACTATACATCCCTAAAGTATCAGATGATGTTGTTCTACTAACATGTTGGTACTGTGGACAAAAGCCATCGATACTCGTCAGCTATCCCCAGGCATAGGGGAATACGGCATGGATGATCGTCATATGGATGATGCGGAGGATCTGAAAATCTGCGTCTGGTCCGGACCGATGGAGATGCGGACTCGGTACCACATCCACGGATGGCAATATTGGTGGGTTCGTGCGGCGGCGTGGCCGGCGAAGAAATCTTTGGAAGCACGACCTCTGCCTAGGCGAGGACATTCGAGAGGGCCAAACGGTAGAGATCGCAACTTATAATTATTGCAAATCTTAATTAACTGCTCGTACAGGTAGAGGGACAGTGCACTTGAATTGACACTACGAAGCATGGTTGAAAAAGATGGGGGCGCACACGCGAGGTGGAGTCTAGACGAAGCTCAACTTCGAGGCTGATGGCTCTGTAAGTACTTGGGCATACAACCCTCATTATGCCTGTGAGGAACTTGCTAGATATATTGTTTCCGAGGATGAACCGATTAGGATGGGTGAAAGTCGCTCATTCGAAAGAATGATCCAACGCTGCTTTTGTCCATAGTACCAACATGTTAGTAGGAGAACGACATCATATTTTAGGGATGTATAGTAGAGAGCTAGCAGCACTAAAAGAAATTTTCCTAAATGTTTAGTACTCTTTTGCTTTAATTTCGAATATTTGGACATCATCACACCAGAGAGCTGCTTACATAAGTGTTGTAGCCCATTATTTAGATGATGAGTATAAAGCTAAACAAGAGAGTAATATGGTTTAAGTTAATTACTAAATCACACACGAGAGATGCCATTGCTGAGCTCATACTATGGGTAATTGATGATTTTCAAATAGAAAATAAGATTGTTTCTATAACTCTTGATAACGCATTGGCGAATACGATGGCTATGAACATCCTCACCCCAAGGTTGTTGACATATATCGGTGGATATGTTCTCCACCAAAGATGCATATGTCACATCCTCAACCTCGTTGTGCAAGACGGTACGGAGGTGATTGGCGTTTATTTGAACAATATCCGCAATACCCTTCGTTTCCTCTCAAGTTCAACGGTGGTGGCAGCCCGGTTCGCAGAGTATTGTGTAGCCAACGACAAGGCTCTAAGAAAATTCGGTCTTGACATGAAAGTGAGGTGGAACTCAATATACATCATGCTGAAGAAGGTGCAAGGGTATGAACATCTTATATCTGTCTTTGTCAATACTAACTCAGATAAGTTGATAGTTGCTAACTCAGATTGAGAAATTGTTATTTATTTTCGAGAGTTTTTTAGACCTTTTTCCAAAGCAACTAAGGGTCTATCCAGTATTTACTACCCTACCTTTTACTTAGTTATATATTTTATTTGGCTAATTGCAGACAAATTTACTAAATTTAGAGGGCATCCCCTTTTAGGTCATGTTGTTGCAGCAATGGAGGAAATATTTGTTAAATATTTTGGGTCTATTTCACACCTTTATTGCTTTGCTATCATTTTGGATCCTACAAAAAAGTTAGCAGGTTTGCAGAAGGCTATGGAGGGAATAGGTGAGTGCCCCGGCCTTGATTTCTCCGAAGCTTTCGAACACGTCAAAAAAGAGTTTGTTCGTGTTTTCCGCTTGTATCATGACAAGTTTGGCGACAGTACGAGATCAGAGGCCTCACAGTAGACACATCTAGTCAAGATAAGCTTGACAACACACTTGTAGAAGAAGCTGAAGGGCAAGTCTAGTTCTTCACCCTCTCAGTCTCAGACGCCCCCCTAAGTGGAATTCTACCTCAGAGCTGAACCACTACCTGGAGCATGATTTTGCAAACATCGATCCTGATATTTCTGACGGAGGCACGTTAGACTTGCTTGAGTGGTGAAAGAACAATAAGCAGATATTCCCTGTGTTGTGTCATTTTGCACAAGATATTCTATTGGTTCCGGTGTCCTGCGTCTCTTTGTTGGAAGAATAATTGAAGAAAGGAGGTCATCCCTCACGCCCAAGATGGTGGAGGCAATCACCTGTTGCAAAAGACTAAGAATTGGCAACCGAGCGACATCAACATCAACTCGAGGATCCCGAGATCGTAGTGGCGTTAGTTGAACTAAATGTCGAGTAGCCAATATGTATGTATGAATGTAATTACTATACTATTTTCCTTAACAGGGGAACCCCACACTAGGGTGTAAGGTTTTTAACGATGCAGTAATAATGTGTGTAAAATATCAATGAAATTTCATTTCCCCCCTAATTCTTAAGTGCCCATAATTTTACCATTTTAACCATTTTAATTTAAATTGTAACTAAAGATCTTAATTAAATGAATTATTTTAGTATAATTCCCAATTAAATTAGCCCTTGCTTTGTTAATGACAATGAATTACTGATCATTGATTATTTCTATATTTTATTTTTCGTAATTTTCTCCTTTCCCCTCCGCTTTTTTTTGCCTTTTTTCCCTTCCTATTTTTCTTCCCTTCCTTTCCCTTCTTTTTTCTTTTCCCCTTTCCTTCCCTTTTTCCTTTTTCCTTTCGAGTTTCACTTTCCTTCCGCCTTCCCGCCTTGCGTAGGCGTAGCTCCTTCTTCCCCCTTCTCTTCCTTCTCCCTTCTCTTCCTATCCCACTCTCCCAGTCTCCCGCTTCCTAGTCCCCACTGGCTCCCTCTTTGGCTCCCTCTCAGGTGCAACCTCCGCCACCGTCGCTCCACCTCCTCGCCTCACCGCCATTGCTCGCCCGCCCGCCTCTCAGGCCTCCTCACCACACACTGCTGGCAAGTGGGCGTCTGGCGGCGCGGAGGCGTCTTGGCGCCACGGCTAATCTGATCTGCGAGGTGGGAGAGTCTTGACGCCATGGCCGTCTTGGCGGCGAGGTGGGGCCTTGACATCACGGCGGGCGGAATGGGTGAGCTCTGAGCCCGTGTGCCATGCATGTCTTGGCATAGCCGACAATAGCTTGGCGTGCCGCCGTCTTGCGTCTTTGAGCCTCGCTGAAGCGGCTTCTGTCTTGCAGCAACAACGACCGAGGAGTTCGGCGTCTTGCGTCGCGCCGTCGCACGCCATCTCCCCCACCTTCGATCCGGCCTCCCCCATCTCCAGTCTCACCCACCTCCGGGGCCGTGCCTCCCCGGCTCCCTCTGTCGCATCCCCCATCACCCCCACCTCCCCCCATCTCTAGTCTCCCCCACGGCCCATCCCCGGCGCCACGCCTCCCCGCATTCCACTGCCGCCTCCGGCCTCCCCCACCCCTGATGCCTCCCTCGCCTGGCCACCTCCCCCCACTCTCGGCGACTCCCCCTGCCGCCTCCCCCATCTTCGCTTCTCCCGGTGGCGGTGGCGGCGAGCTCACTGGAGTCGGTGGCGGACAAGGTGGAGGTGGCGAGCTAACCAGAGACGGTGGTGGCGGGGATGTCTTTGGAGATGGCGACGACAGCGAAGGATGCGCCGAGCAGACGTGGTGATGCCGACGCAGATGCGGGGGTCGCAGCGCGGGCGGGCTTGGCGTGCCACCATGCTACGACCGTGCCGTGCCACCCGTCGTGCCACGTCCGCAGGCTCGGCCCGCCACATGGCGTCTTGTGCTTAGGCGTCTTGCGTCTTGAATGGCACGCCCAACTCAGTCTACTCCCACCCACCCAGGTTCGATTCCTAGGATCGGCACGATGTGGCTTATTTAATCAGAGTACACACGCGTGTGTGATCAGCGGGAAAGTGTGTGCCCGCGCTACGTGAGTTTCTTGTGCCTCCGCAAAATTCCTAGCATGTGCAATGGATGCACACTTGTGTGTGTGCGTGAGTGGGGTGTGCGTCATATGTACTAAAAAAATCAAGGTTCTCTAATTTAGTGCAGTTAATATTTGCCCATTATTGTCGGTTATTACCTTTGTAATGTAGGCTGATTAGGTTTCTGCTTCTCAATTGATCAGAGCTTACTACATTATAATTTACACCATCAAACTGACAAACTCAAAATGTTTATGAATGGTGTAATGATGCCAATATATCATTGGAATTGCAGAGTATGACTCAGATGACAAACCAATCCTGGAGACAGTTAAACCTATGGTAGATGGTGGAACGGAAGGTTTCAAAGGTCATGCTAGAGTCATTAGACCAGGGACAACACCTTGCTTTGAATGCAACATATGGCTTTTTCCTCCCCAGGTCAAGTTTCCCTTATGTACCCTCGCTGAGACTCCGAGAACCGCAGCTCATTGCATTGAGTATGCTCATTTGATCAAATGGGACGAGGTACTATTCTTGTCTCTATAATTGCTCTTTGAGGGTTCCCCCCCTAACAACTAAGTTCACTCTTGTAGGTTCATCCTGGAAAACCTTTTGATGCTGATGATGCAGAACATATGCAGTGGATTTATTTAGAGGTTTGATTTACTGCAATGACATAATTTATTTTAGCTCTATTTTTTTGTCTAATCTTTTTCTATATATAATTATACAGGCTTTAAAGAGAGCAGAACTTTTTGGTATCTCCGGAGTTACATACTCTTTGACTCAGGTCTGTTCTGTGTTTTATTCACCAGGCCTTGGCTGCAATTTTAGTCCTTAACTCCTTATGTATCTCAGAATTTATGCTTTTGCTGTATTGTGAAATGCGCTTATCTTGAATTCAGCAATGATGAATTCTATAGTCAAATAAACTTCAACATTCTTGCCGGGATCATAGCCTTTATTCCCTTTAATATCTATTGGCATGTGGTGATATTAAACAATCCAACCTTGTTATGTTAAATTCATGTTCAAAGGGGCCAGCAACAATATTGTGCTGGGCGGGTGAATGCACTGCTGGGTTTGTGGAAGTTTTGGGAGTGTGTAGATGCAGCTCAAATGCAAAACCTGCCATCTAGATTTCTAGCCATGTCAAGATTCTCTCTTTTCTCTAGCACTCTTATGTACCCTCATACTTGGTGATTTCGCTACTAGATTTGGTGGTATGAGCATTTGTATAGTTGGGTTAGGATATGTGCAGGTTTGCACTGTGGGTTGTGTCCCATGGGCAAGCTGGCTCTCGGTAGGAGTTGGTCCTTGCCCACCTCAATGGCTGACTGAATAATATTTAAAAAGTTATGGATAAGAATGATCCTAACTCCTAAATGAGGGCTATAACTTATTTTTGTTTAATCCTGGAGTTTGTTTAAATTTTGAATGAATATTTCTTCTCAGCTATACCATGGTTGTCATGGCGTCGCCTAGGCGTCCGTGAGGCGGAGGCGAGCCTTGTGATCGCTCGCCTCGCCTTGGCCATCTCCGCTTGGCGTCACCGCACTTTCTGCCGGCCCAGTACTCCATCTCCTCCTCTGCTCCCTCACTCCGCTCCTCCCTCTCTCTCCCTCCTCCTCCCCCGCCGCCCTCCTCAGGCGTCCCGTCATTGGATCAGGATCTCTTGCTCGGATCCGGCTGGGCTAATCGTCGCCGTCTCGAGCTACTGCGGAGAGGGAGGGAAGTGGAGGAGGAGAGGGGAGCCGAGCCGAGAGAGCGGGGGAGCGATCATTGCTTAGGGAGGAGAGGAGCCGATCGTTGCTGGGAGGAGATGGGGAGGGTCGCCGTCATGAGGAGGGAGGAGTTGGGGAAGAAGTCGCCGTCGCCACGGGAGGGAGGAGATGGGGATCGGGGAGGAGAAAGGGTGCCCAGAGACATTTCTCTGGTGAGACGGGTGAAGGGCAGGCGTGGCGAGCTTTGGGCGGCCGAGGCGTGGCGATTAGGCGGCCGGGCGGCGGATCTTCTGCTCCCAGTGTATTGCTCTCAATGTATTGACTAGTGTTGCTACTTGCTAGTTATAAAATTATAGTTGCTACTTAGCTCGCCTAAGCCTCGCCTAGAGGACGACTAGGCGCCCGCCTGGACGACTAGGCGTCCTGGCGCCCCTTAGGCGCCGTGGTCGCCAAGGTCGCCGTGACAACCTTGAGCTATACCTGTATCTTTGATTTTGGTGGTGCTACACATGTGCTGCTCTGTTGCTTTGTGCACAAAAATTCATCATCTTAACCATATTATTACTTGATTTACCTGGTGCTAAAGCAGTGTTACATGCTTGTCATTATTGGTACTTGATGTTTTAATTTCCATACTATTTAATAGTGTTCATTTTTTGTCATAGATGTTTTTTGTGCCATTTGGTCAGTATGTCATTAGATATTACTCTGTGTATTCCATTGATGGTGCTTTGGTCTTATTATATCCACCTACTTAATGGGAATTACAAAATAAAAAATAAATTATCACTACTTAATGGGAATTATCAGTTTTAAAAAATATCTTTGGTATATAGTCCTTTGATAGTTGGCATTTCAGAATGAACCTTTTTGTTTTCAGTAGTATATGGAATCCTAATATTTATTGCAGCTGTGGTCTAATTTGCCAGTTCTATTCTATATTTATTTGTGCCAACTAATTTTGCTTCTCGATTAATTGAATGACTAAGTACAAACTTTTGTATTTGTTGCACTGTATAAATCTTGGAAGGTTATAATTGTTAATTTAATAGGACAGTGACGTGTATTACTGCCTAATTTTTTTATGAATTGCAGGGTGTTGTCAAGAATATCATCCCAGCCATTGCTTCAACAAATGCAATTGTTTCTGCTGCTTGTGCTTTGGAAGCTTTGAAGCTTGTTTCTGGCTGCAGCAAAAGTGTGGCAAATTATCTCACGTGAGTTTCATTGCTTCATGTCCCATTCTTACTCTAAAAGTTGGTTTCCCCAAAGAGTTCAAACGAAGGGAGTTTTTCAAAGAATTATTTTGAAATGTCTTGTTCTTATCAAAGAGCAAAAAAGATACTTGCAACTCCAGAGCGGACTGGTCCCTAAATGGAACACAAGGATTAGCTGTTGACCATACAGGCATATAGCACACATCTTTCAGAAAATGACAGGTTGATTCACATGTATTAGTGGTAATGGTTCATTTCACGCACATGAGTTTATCTCAGTTCTATGAACCGGATAAAAGTAAAACCACCATATAACTCAAAAAGGTGCACAGGTCTAACAACCTAACTAACTGTTAGTGAACCTAACTAACTGTTAGTGATATGCCCTGGAGGCAATCATAGAGGTGATTGTATCGCTTCTATGTTTATGAACTTTTGAATAATATGTTATTTAGTCCCTTGAATGAAATATCATTTAAATTGATTGGCAAATATATGACTTGTTCGTGAAACTCTATTGATATTTGTGACTGTCATTCTAAACATCTATGATCTTATGTCATTATGTAGGACACTTATGATTTATAGATTAACACATGTATTAATTGATGGTTATGTTTTACGGATCATGGATATGAGATATCAATCCAATAATGTGGATATATGTTAGAGAACATAGTGTATGTGGGATTCTTAGACCTGAGGTTGTCATGGTTTCCTACATGTGTAATAATTTACTTAGGGGTTGCCAAACGCTACTCCGTAGATGGGTAGCCATAAAGGTAGCTTTCGGGGTTTACTATGAAACATGCGGAGGAATATAAGCGATCAAGATAAAATCTGCCCTCTTTAACGGGGAGATATCTCTGGACCCCTCGATGTGATTAAGTTAAAGAAGTGCATGACCATGCCAAATATGGTCGAGGAGTCAACTGCAACTAAGTAATCCACTACAAGATCGAGTGAAAGATCAAGCTATCATAGGATGGCATACATCTTGCTTTGAGATCGATCTGGTATCGTGAGGCAAAGGGATCAACACACGAGCTTTATAAATGTTCGTTTGATATGATTTTTATGTGTATTCGGGAGTCGCTATATCCTGCTAGGAATTGCTATCGACTTGTGGATCGGAAAGGAATTTTTGGTCACGGTCGATTGCACATGAACCTACAGGGTCACATACTTAATGGGTTGAACCTACAGGGTTACGTACTTAATGGGTTGAAACAAACTAGTTTGGATTGGATTCGTTAGAGGCTTAAATCGGATTATAATCCGTACGTGGTTAAGAGTCCAAATGGGCTTCTAATGTAGGGATTCGTACATTAGGGGCTTTTGGGATATTATTGCACCATCCACCGAAACCCTAGCCGTCTCCTTCCCGAAGGCCCTACCATGTGTACTAGTGCTAGTACACCGACGCACAACGTTCCATCCCTGGATAACTAGTTCGGATTGAATCCGTTAAATGCTTAAATCAGATTATAATCCATACGTGGTTAAGAGTCCTAATAGGTTTCTTACGTAGGGATCCGTACGTTATGGGCTATTGGGATGTTGCACCACACACCGAAACCCTAGCCACCACCTCCCCGAAGGCTCTACCGTGCACGCTGGTGCTAGCACACCGACGCATGACGTCCCACCACTGGACGTGTGGATACGGTAGAGACACTGTTGCGCTGATCGAGGACGATCCGCAACGTACATAAGGAATACGAGAGGCTGCTGGAGAAGATGATCGGCGGCCAAGGACGTTGGACGATCGACTACTTCCACTTTATCGACGCGCGCGACGTTGGATCGGGCTACTCTAACTCTTCTTCCGTTGCACTGCGCGTCTAGTGGTAGTGGTAATGATCAATAATCTCTTACTCGCATGGCTTCCTGATTTATATGGTAAATTTTTTTATTGCGCACTAGTGTTGCCTACCTGTATCCCAACACTAGCAGCTTCCAAACAGACTAACTACTTCATGTAACTATAAAGGAATCCTACACACTAAACTTCAATTGATGATAAACAATGGCATAGCCTTCAATGTTAATCATATGCACTCACAATAGTCAATAATCGACATGCACACATTGTCAATTTCCCGAAAAGCAACAGTCGTAAACTAAATAAATGTACCATCTCATAGATCATCACTCTTTAATGATTTGATTGCGCATGTTCAACAGTAAACACCAATCACCAATCTGCCCACCAAAATGGAACCAAATTATAGAAGAAATTGAAGTATGAGAATAAGAAATGAAAAATGTAAACGAAAAAGTGCATAGTTTCACCTCCAATGCTAAAAGTCACCAGATCTTATCAATCTATGCTGCTTGACAATCTATGCATGTGATGCTCATGTGCCATATACGAACTGATCAGTGGTTGGTGATCAACAAGCTAATATCAGAGCTCAGAATTGGATGATGGTGTCCACTGCTTGTTGCTCTTCAACATTGCTGATCGCTTGCAATTGTGAATTGTCAGTTTGTCACAGTCCTACCCTGGGACAGACCCCAAAAGTTAAACTGCTGGAGTTGAAATCATGAAGCACAGCATACTTATATGTCACTAATACAAATTGGTTTGACTGGCACAAGTTGCTTTTTTGTTTTGTGCTGGCATTCTACTTCCTTTTTTGCTTGAAATGATTTAGCCAAAATTGGTTTGTGTCATCTGTCACCATATTTCCTCAAAACATTTAAATTGTTTGGTATCTCTTGTTAAGAGTAGTAATGTAATAGTCATATATGGGTTAGGGGTAGTAATGTAATTGTAGTAGTTTAGGGTTTCTAGTCTAGGGTTTCACTTGTACACTATATATTGCCCCTTTGGGCTCTTGCAATATAAGAAAGATTTCAGCCCTCATTTCTTCTTCTCTCCTATAATCTAACATGGTATGGGAGCATAGATCCATAACCTAGCATCCTCTTCCACTGCTGCAGCCCCCGGGCGAGAAATCTCCACTCCCGGGGGCAGCACCAATAGTTTCTTCAATTCTTCATCTTCTTCCAGTAGCATCAATCTAACCAAGTAGCGACTTCAAAGATGAGTGATAGCAACTCTCGTGGCAAGATCTTCAATCGATCCGTGAGATCCGCGTCATTGTCGCCGAGACGATCGGACGGACTCGGATCCGGCTCCTCCGCCTCGCCTCGGGCTCCTGCTCCGGATCGCGTCATTGTCGCCGGAGACGATCAGACGAACTTCGGATCCGAGCTCTCTCCGCCAGCGTCTTCATCGACTCCTCGGCTTCGCCAGATCTGGGTGGCATCTGGCCATCCTCGTCACCGGAGCTTCTCCCCTGCGCCTTGTCGCCTGGAGAGTCCTCGCCGCGCCTTCATCGCGCCGGATCTTCCGCTGCCTCCTCTGCTTCCGGACCCTTTTCAGATCCGGTGCAGATCTTCATCGCGCACGGGAGCCTCTGGATTTCCATCGCGCCCGAGGATCTTCATCACGCCCGAGTCAATCCGCGGGATCTGGAGCTCGCCGCCTGGATCCAGCGCTCCGGCGCATCTTCTTCACCTGGAGCAGAGGCCCGACGTCGCCTCCTCGCCTCTCCTCCGGATCTGCTGGCTGAGCGAGGCAGACGCCGCCTCCGCCCCATCACGCTTTCGGTAGGTGAGCAGACTTTGCCTCCTCTGCTCTAGGCCGTGCCATCTCGGCGCTGACTCTCTGCTTCCGGATCCTTTCGGATTCGGCGTCGCCGCCGTCCCTACCTTAGGCCCGGTGATCCTCCTCCCCCGGCGATGGCCTCGGGCCGGCCACCTCTGCTCCGGCTCCTTCCTTTGCTCGACGACGGGGCTGGGCGCCTTTCATGCACGAGCGAGCAAGCAACCATGTCGTCGGAGCTCGCCACCGCCATCCATGTCCTCTGCTCCAAGCTGGCTGCCGGGTCGTCCGGCCAGATCCGGAGTCGACCTCGCCTCGGGCTGCTGCCGTCGGCCCTGCCTCGTGCCGCCGCCTCCTCTCATCTCAAGTCTCGGCTCTGCTTCCGCCTCTTCGAATTTCCTCAGCCGCCTTGCCCACGCGCCTGCGGCTGAGCATTCTTCTGATCTTCCTCGAGCGATACTATCCGTGCTTTGGACTTGCAAAGCTCTGTGTCCTTTGACCTCGAGCATTCTTGCAACTGGGCACTCTCAGCTAGGAGTGAGTCATTGGTGGATTTTGCCGTCTCCAGCTGCTGCTTGGTCTCAGTTATTGTGGCATTCACCTTAGGCGCATCCTTATGCATCCTTGTTACATTACATTTGGAACAATTTTGTTTGATCTTTGGCTCGTTTCCTCGGCTTCTCTAGTCTCTTGACTTGTTGCTTGAGTGTGGCTCATGGGCTCATGGGCTTGGGGCTTCATTTGCCGCCACTTGGGTTGTTGTTTTCAGCCTGCTACCGGAGATGGTCCGTTGCTCTAGGTCGAGGAGTCTGCTGCCCTGCCTGTTGCCTCTTCTACTAGTATCTTTAGTTTATTTCCTTTGATTTCCATCGAGTCCATCCAAGTCCATTGTATCTCTCTTTGAGTTCATCGAAGTCATGCCAGTTCATCAGATCCTTTGTCGATCAGCCGATTGCTTCTTCCTTTTTCGGGTTGCTACGGTCCGTCCATTGGATCGAGTGCGGTCACCCCATCATCGTTGTTGATACGACTTTGCCCTCTTGGTCCTCTCTTGTAGCCATCTTGCTACACATCTTCGCATCATTGCGACTCTTGACCAATAGCCTTCTTTGTCGTTATCATCAATTGTCTCGTCATCTTTGTTTTCGTCGGACGTCAGATTCGACACCGTTACCTCACATCTTGGGTGGGCGGATCTGGTCCGTCGTCTTTGCCTTCGTCGAGCGCCAGATTCGACACCGTCATCTTGGGTGGGCGGATTTGGTTCGCGTCTTTATCTCTATCTCTCTTCATCGGCTTGATTTGACATTATCTTTCTATTCCTATCGGTTTCAACATCTCCAAATCAATACATTCGTGTGTGAAGAGCCGAAGGAAAATTTTTGTTCAAGAATTGCATGCTTCGACGACATCTTCAAGCTTGGACTTCGGATTTATCTTTTTTTTTAGTGTTTGACCTCTTCAAACTCAATGCTATTGCATACGCATTGAGTTTGAGTGGGGGTGTTAAGAGTAGTAATGTAATAATCATATATGGGTTAGGGGTAGTAATGTAATTGTAGTAGTTTAGGGTTTCTAGTCTAAGGTTTCACTTGTACACTATATATTGCCCCTTTGGGCTTTTGCAATATAAGAAAGATTTCAGCCCTCATTTCTTCTTCTCTCCTATAATCTAACATTCTAACATCTCTTATACACCCACAGGGTGCTGCTGCTGCTAACTTTTTCGACAATCATATGATCATATCTGAAGCAGCTGCATTTCTTGATCGGTTAAAAAACACAACACATTGCCAGTCTGAATAGTCTAATGATTATCTGTCTTTCTGCAGGTATAATGGTCTTGAAGGAACTCATATTAAAGTAACCGAGTTTGTTAGAGACAAAGATTGCCTTGTATGTGGACCCGGTACCCTCATTGAGCTAGACACATCATCTACCCTTTTGGAGGTCAGTAGCACACTTAAAGTCAAAACCTTGCAAGCCCATGTCAAGGGGGGAAATTTTTATTGCATGAACAGTTCTGTTATACTCAGTTACTCACCTTACTCACATCCCTTCTTGTCATGAAGATGGATTGACTTGTAAGGGGCTGAGATCAGATGTACTCACCTTACGTATTATAGATGTACTCAAATTGTGAAGGGGACTAAGATATCAGTTGTTATAACTTTTAAGTATGCAAAAAGAGAATTTCTATCTAGCTCACACGTCTACACGAATGAATACAATCATCATACAACAATCACAGTATCACATTATTGTATCTAAAAAAACATAGTCTGCTACTTTGTTCACAGTTTGAACAGTGTGCCATGTTTGTTTCAGCACAAGGGCACTTCTAAATGGTGGGTGTTTTCGTTCTGAAGGACAGCAAGCTGAGAGAAAAAAATACACTTTTTTTTTGCTGAGACAAGACTAAAGACAGTTTCATACCCAGATTTCATGTGTTTAGTTACATCTATGCATATAATTCTAAAATGTCACAGAAGAGTGAATGTACTGTTTGTTGTGCATACGTAGTCTGCATGTTTGTATATTTCTAAATCTTTTCCACTCATGGACAGTTCATCAAGATGCTTGAAGAGCACCCCAAACTGCTGCTGTCAAAAGCTAGTGTGACGCATGAAGGGAATAACCTGTACATGCAGTCACCAGAAGTACTCGAGCAGATGACGCGACCAAACCTGAGCATCCCCATGTTTGAGCTCCTCAAAGGAATACCTTCTGCGACTGTGCATGCTACTGGTATGGCGGGGAACAATGGGAAGAGAGTGTCGTTGCTGCGGAAGCTGCGTGTTGCTTTCAAGGGTGTCCAAGAAGCTTCGAAAATGGTCACAACTGAGAGCTCGTGATATAATCGTCGCGCTGCTGCCTGTGTCTTCCAAGGAAGACGGTCATTGACCCCATGTTCTTGAGAGAGAAGTGTATTTTTGAAGCAGATCAAACCGGAACCGTAATTTAGACTTGGTACAAACTTATCGGTCAACTCGAATGAATTTAGCAAAAATGATGTATTAGACGGCCTGTGTCCCCAGTCATGCTATTTACCAGCTGGTGGTTTCAGAAGATGCAGGGGGCGTGTTCCGGACTTCAATGTGCTAGTTGCAACACTTGCCAGTGCGAGACACAAATATGATCATCTTGGGAATCCTGATTAGGGAAATGGCACAGAAGAGTGAGGCAGCCAGCTTTGGTATTTACTGAACACTGAACAGAGCCTTTGTCACTCGCACGGTTTGTTTTTGGCTGTACCGAGGTACGGCTCGAACCCTCACTGGTGGCTTCGAAGTTCGAACGCCGTCTCCTCTCCGTGGACCTGATCAACTTTCCAAGGTGATTGGGTGGCAGGCAGCACGCAGCATGAATGCGGTAGCTCGGTAGTGGAAGTTGGCACGTGGCCAGATGACTTCGTGCGGGCGTGTATATAGCTCACCAGGATTTAAATCTCCGACTGTGTGGGTGTCTATCATTACATGTGTGTTTGTATTCTGTGAGGTCTGGATGTCTGGTAAATTTCAAACGTATATAAGGGACACATTTAAGCGTATACATGGCTAATATAAGTATGATGTGTGATAACTGTGTGTGTCGATTTGTACTTAAAAAAGCTCGCGAGTGGAAGGGTGGCCGGAATGGACACGGACGGGCTCGCGGCCCGGCTTCAGTGGTGAGGTCGTGTCCCTCCTAGCCACCAACTTAAATTTGCTCAGGTGTACGGGAGAGCGGGAGAGAAATGGTGACGTGTCACAAATGATTTGCCATCCCTAAGCACTTTAATTTAGAATTTACCAATTTAAAGTTTCTAATTGATAGTTTGCTACTACTAAGCCTCAAATACCTGTAATTTGCCACTATGCGTATTATGTTTTTTTTTTCTCGCACCGAAATCCAGCATGAAAAGACACGTTTGCACTCGCTATTGATAGGGTCGAGCCAGGCCACCTGTCCGGTCGAACCCGACCCTAACCCGTCGCATCAGCAGGTTGACCCGACCTCATCTCGCCAAACTCGCTGCACACAAGATCTCCTCTAGCCTAAACCGACCCTACCATGGCGGCGAGCTGGAGTGCGCGGCGGCGGAGAGCTTGAGTTCGGCGGCAAGCTGGAGTGCGCCATCGGCTTACTCGTCCCCACGCCGATCAAGCGGAGCACGCCATCGTGCGACTTCATCCACACCAGCGCCGCCGCTTCATCCTCACAGCAAGCAGTGATAGAGATTTGGATGATCCCATACATTTGTGGATTTTTAAAAAAACTAATATTATTCTAATTTAAAATCACAAAATTAAATAGTAAAAAAATTACAAAAATAACATCCTGGTGAGCCTGTCGTCAGATGAAATGACGACATATGCCCTATCGCTACTGCAACAGTTATGAAACAGTAATTTTGCTAATTGAATTGGCGCCGACAAGTTCCTTGTTGCTAAGCATGTCACCAATTCAATTGACAACAGGAGACTATTTTTGAAATTAAATTAAATCTATAATTTTGGTATATCTTTAAGTGTCCGCATAACCGATAATTTTTTAAAAGATAAGGAAATATAAAGTAGAGAAGAATTTAGGAGTTTCGATATGACTAAATATATTTGGAATGCATTTTAGGCGGCGCAATATAAAAATAGCCTCATTCGGCGGCGCAATATCGAAAATAGCCTCGTTCGGCGACGCAATATGAAAAATAGACCCCTTCGGTGGCATGGTGTACTTTGCGAACATGGTGTGGTCATTTGGCGTACGAAAAAGGCTAAAACTAGGGTGGTGTGGGTTGTCACAATGCTGACTCCCTCACACGGTTACCTGTACACACAATAAGAACAAATAGTATCAAAACAAGAGACTAGCATATAATGTAAGTCGTACATAAATTAATATTTACATAACACAACTGATTCATCTACTAGCAGGCCCGTATCCCATGTGTGGTCCCTGGCCTCGTCCGGTGTGGCTGCGGGCGCTAGTGCGAGTACGTTAAAGGCTCTGGCGGCCGAGGTACCCTACCGACGCGAGTAGCTTGAGGGGTTGTCCAGAGAGGGTGTTGCGTCAGCTGGCTCGCTCCGTGCAGTTGTGAAGCCCCAACGGAGACCTGATTGCTCTCGTTGTGTGAAGGCCCACCGCCCTCTCGCCGTAGCGCCCACTCCTGGGTGAACTCGTAGTCCCTGGAGTGTGCTCTCTCCTGTGACACCAGCTCCTCGTCCCATAGGGGTCTACAACCTATGGAACAATATGTTATGCATGTAAACAAGAAGGAAATACTAAAATAGTACATTATTTGTGTAAACAACATAGACATACCTGATCATTGAATAGCAGCGGACTGCTCGGCGTAGTCCTTCCCCTGGTACGAACAATATGTCATGCTGAAGCGCTCCCCGAGCATCCGAGTACACACGGAGGTCGCCAACTCGTGCATCACCCATTGGAGATCATTCTGTACACAATATTAGCAAGTTAGAAACCGAAAACATGCATAGGAAATAAGAAGTATGGACAGTTTAGTACGTACCACGCTATGGAATGCAGAGTTCGGCTGGGTGGGGTACGTGTCAGTCGTCGTGGCCTCGTGTTGTAGTGGGTCATCCACGACCCTGATGCAACGAACCCTCGTTCGAGTGGAGTACCCCTCGATGTAATCCTTGTACATCCTAGGGTCGTAGGGAGCAGTCTTCCGGTGCACGTCCTCCAAGGCGTGGAGGCACTGCTCAACCCAATGGGTCATCTTCTCAGTCCAGGAAGTCATACCAGCTATACCCTTCCTGGTGTACCCGTGGAAGACAAAACGATAAATTCGAAGTTCGTAAGGGAAAGGCTACGACAGATATAAAACGTGAACTTACCCATGGACGTTCGCCAGCAACCGCAGCCCCCAGGGCACTAGGAACTCCTGTTGTAGATCAAACTGACGCATCACCCGGTGCAAGTGGTACTCCTCCACGAAGACGTCATGCACTAAGCACCTCCGCGTGTACCAGTATTGTCAGTCTCGCGTGCACTGGATGGACAAGCCTTGGGGTGCGCGCGCTAACACCTTGTCGGGAGTGTACGATGTCCAGATGATGCGGTCATCCGTCAACTGATCGAACATCGCAATGTAGTTCGAATAGGACGCGTGTGTAGTGATCGGAGTGAAGATGGCCTATGGAATAGAACAATAAAAAACTCAGCACATGCAATTAAATCACATTACGAAAAATACTAAAGGTTCAAAAAACTTACCCGTCGGTGACACCACACCATACCCATGGTTGGCTGGAACACAACGTCGGCGGCGGCGTACATGGCATCGGTGCAGGCTCCCAGGTCCGGCCGTGGTCGTCTGACCTGGAAACACTTGCAGGACCACAGCTGAAGAAGCAGCGGGCATCTGGAGAGGATGGAGCTGTCCTGAACCTGGTGGCATGCACTGCATAGGGCGCGGTACGTTGCACACAGCACCGTAGGTAGACCTATTCAAACTTTAGGCCGAGCCAGGCTTCGGGCTGGGCCTGAAAAGCCCAGTCTCGAATGGGCAAGCCTGAGCCGAGCCCAGTCGAGCCCGGACCAGGCCAGGCTCGGGCTGGGCCACCTTTGAATAGGTCTAACCGCCACGCCCCAGGCGTACGACGGGATCGCCTCCACCTCCTCGTCCGTCAACTCCCGTGCGTAGCGGATCATGTGCTTATCCACGCTGTCGCCGTGGGACCCTAAGAACATGACCCACCTGAACAGTCACAACAAGTATACCTCGAAATACCTCCTCACTGTGTGCTCGGTGCGTCTGGTCCCAGGGCAGCCGACTGCAAGAAGACAAAGACACATCACTAAGTTGAACAAAGCAATTGAAGCGGTAACACAAAAGTTATAAATACTTACGCCGAACTGGTTGATCCACTTCAGCATTGGCCCGTGAGTACTGTTGAACTCCTTATAGCCAGCATTGGTCGGCAGCAACCCCTAGAACCTCGCGAGGATCTCCGTGCACCACGTGTCCAAGACGTCATACGCTGTCAGGGAAAGCCCGTGCAGGGCAACCTGGTCAGGTAGCCCATGTCCTAAAGCGTCGGCATCATCTCCCCGTACCCAATCTCAATGGGTTGCTTGCCCTCCTGGGGGAGGATGGTACTAAAGCGGCTACGATGAGTCGCGTCAATGCCCAGGTCAAGCAGTTCATATGTCCACTGTGTAGCGTCTCCTGGGGCCGCCATACCTGAAAATAAGAGGGGACATATTTAAAAGATAATCTCGGCATTTACATAATATTTACTGTGTAAAAATGAGCACAAAATTGAAGCTGAGAATATTTTAATTAGGCTCTACACACCCTATTTAGCCACTCTAGAATTTTACTATATTTTTTAGAGCCATCTTGCTATTTTTTTCCTAGTTTAAAAGGTATTTTCGACATTTACAAAATATTTACTGAGCAAAAATGAGAACAAAAATGAAGCTAATAATATTTTAATTAGACTCTACACACACTATTTAGCTACTCTAGATCTAGTTTAAAAGTATTATTGGCATTTATGAAATAGTTATCGTGAAAAAGATAAGAACAAAATTGAGGCTAAGAATATTTTAATTAGGCTCTACACACCCTATTTAACTACTGTGGAATTTTAATGTAATTTTTAGAGCGATCTTGCTATTTTCCCTGTTAAAAAAGTATTTTTGGTATTTATAAAATATTTAGCGTGCAAAAATCAGAACAAAATTGAAGTTGAGAATATTTTAATTAGGTTGTACACACCCTATTTAGCTACTTTGGAATTTTAATATAATTTTTAGAGCCATCTTGCTATTTTCCCTCTTTAAAAGGTATTCTCGACGTTTACAAAATATTTAGCGTGCAAAAATGAGAACAAAATTGAAGCTGAGAATATTTTAATTAGGTTGTACACACCGTATTTACATACTCTAGAATTTTAATACAATTTTTAGAGCCATCTTGCTATTTTCCTACTTTAAAAGGTATGCTCATCATTTACAAAATATTTAGCGTGCAAAAATGAGAACAAAATTGAAGCTAGGAATATTTTAATTAGGCTATAAACACCCTATTTAGCTACTTTGAAATTTTAATATAATTTTTAGAGCCATCTTGCTATTTTCCTAGCTTAAAAGGTATTCCCGACATTTACAAAATATTTACCGTGCAAAAATTATCTAAACTACAAGAGACTACACTACACTACAACTAAAAGGATATAATAAAAATCACTTCTGCATTGCTAGTTTTATTTGCTAACCTACCACAGTTTCAAATTTAATTACAAAGTTGCAAAAAACATTTACCTGCGAAGTGGGCGACTGGATCTGCTTCTCGCTCCCTCTCTCATCCACTACGAACTGACAGGGCTTCGCTACTCACTTTCCCCCCTCTCCTCTTGTCCTTTCCCTCCTTCCGCTTTTTTTTCTCGGAATGGAATGAGCTTTGGGGGGATTTTTTGGGGGGTTTTATAGGGTAGCCCCTGTCGCCAATTCATCCGACGCTAGGAACCCACCTCCCTATCGCCATTTCGTTTGACGATTTGGTACTGTTCACCCTCCTGTGTCCAGATAAAATGGCGACATGGAAAAATTGGCATCCTGTCACAATTTCACTTGGCGACATGTTCCTGTCGTCATTTGGAATGGCGACATGATGCCATTTTTAAATTTTTTTTGAGTATTTATTTTTTTGTAATTTTAATTAAAATACTATTTTTTTTAAAAAAAATCTACATTTGTGGACCTTCTTGTGTCAACTTGACAATCGTTAAGTGCTTTATTGTTAGATGGATAATATCATCACTGCATTTGTTGAGGATTTCCCAAATTCCAAATACAACTAGTAGGGTGCCTGTGCATTGCAATATATTCCTAAAAGAGGGTGGGATGTACCAGCAGACAGGATCATAAACTATGCGGCAAATATCAATTTCTGGTGAGCGCGTCGATGGCGACGGTGGTGGCCGACCGAAGATGTGGAGAGGAAGCGAGGTCGGGGCTCGAGCCATTGCTGATGCGGGCCGGCACGATGAGCCTTCGCCTCCCCCCTCCCTCTGTCATCGCCCTCTCCACTCCCGTCACCCTCGCCTCCCCCTCCACTAGATTCGCCACCTCCATCTCCCTTCCCTGCTGGCACCTCCGTGCGTTGATGGTGACGGTGGTGGTTGACCGGAGATGTGGAGCGAAAGCAAGGTGGGGGGGGGGCAGGGGAAGTGGTGGGCGTTAAGGAGAGGGAGCTATTGTGGTAGGCAAGGGACTCGCGAGCAGTTCTGGTTCGTTAGATTTTTTTTTCATATGAGAAGGTGGGACAATCATCCCGCTACGTGGGGGTAAACTCCTTCTTTTATTGGTTAAGATAACATGTAAGATATTCTCGTTATTGATTTCAGTTGATACGACAAGAAACCGCCAGAATGAGGGAGTTAAGTTCTACAGGGTGCATTCTGAAGATTATGGTGTCATGGGTGTAAGATATGGTTTAGAGAATTTATTCTGACTTTTCCTTTTCAGTTTAGTATTGATTGAATGTTGTTTGGAATAATAGTTTGTGGCATTACGCCATTACCAGATACGATGCATGCTGTTCCTCTTTGAATAGTTGTGCAGGATTTCTCAGAAAACATGGGGAAGAAGTCAAAGCCCCAGATTACCAAGTGCACGTGTGAGAACCCTGACAATCTAATTAAGCTAAGTAACATTAAACATCATTGCACAGTAAAATAAACTAATCAATACAGTAATTACCAACGAATTGGACACAGAACAAACTCAAATTTCATCGTCATGGCAAACTCAGATTTATGAACCTAAAAGTTTCGACTAAACTAAAACAATGCTAATCAATAATTGGCAGTAAATAAAGTTCACCTAAATAAAAACAAAACATAAGCTAAGTTGATATCGAACGCATGACCAAACAATTTCATATAAGAATATATTATCAAGAATTCATGTCAAGTGAAATTAGAACATTAAAAACAAGTGCAGATTAAATTACAAGAATCCATCTCTAGAAATTACAGTATGAATTATTAAAGTGATAATAAAACACCCTCACACTCTCAAATTAATTACAAGCGAAAGTAAAAGATTATTACAACAACATACAAGAAATTATTTACAAAGCAAAAGTAATATATTACAAACTTGACATTATTACAAGATGGATTTACAATAGGTCAAAATATAACCCACAACATTTAATTAAATTACAATCCAATTCTTGCATTCATGTCGCTGAAGCCCTCCTTGGCCATCATGTCCATTTATCGCTAAAACATTAGACCTCTCCCAAAATTCACACTCCCATAAGCTATCGAAAAGCTCGGAAAGCGGTTAGCAAGACAGAGTGCAGTATAGGAGTTAGAATAAAAAGATGTTGCCGTCAGATGTCCCCGAAGTTCAGTAGGTTTCCCATATCAACTCGAGTCGATCAGCCTCTTGATTATCAAGATACCCATACCAACTAGAGTTAATCGGCACCTTCCGCTTCTGTAGGTTTCATCACCCGGCGTTTATTCGAATCCGACACCCACGCAATATCAACTTCCCTCAACCGCAGAAAATCACTCGCATAGTGATTTACTAACCAAGGACCAACAGGCCCTCACAAAAATCTTCTCATGTGAGAGCCTTAGAGATAAGGCAAGGGCATACTGGTCATGTGCATACCAAAGGGGAAGCCACAGCCGAATCCCCCTCCCAGCATAAGACCATTTGCCCACTTCACTACCACCACAAGCTCCCATCTCAATTCACAACCAAAGGAAGCACAAGCACCAGAGCAAGCCCAAGCAGGTGCACACCTGAGGCCAACAGAAGCCATCTCCCCATCTCACAAGCATTTCATTCCTCCACAAGCACAAAGACCACCAGCAAGGGCACAAGCCCCTCATTTCTCTCCCAGCCGCAAGCAACCCACATCCATTTCATCCCACAGCCAACAAGCATGAACCCCAAAGCAAGCTCAGTTTCTACACCATCATTGCTTGCAAGCGCTCACAGAGAAGGAGGAAGGGAAGCCCAGAGGGCGTGGACGACACTGACATCGACCTTGAACCATCGACTAGCCCCGGCGCCAAATCCACATGGAGGAGCAAGAGGAGAGCACCAACACACGGCCTACGCTGCTACCCTCTTTCCCCTAAAACCGACCAAATGAAGGTAACCCATCCCCATCCCCACTGCCATCTATATGTGTTACTCAAACTAAATAACTCAACACCAACTATGCATGCACAGAGGGTTTCCATGATTAACCCCAACATGAAACCCTAGCAATATCACCATCCATTCCACATCCATACCCACATACCTCAGCTTGCATCATAGGGCATAGACCGAAACCACTAGCAATGTTACCCCCATCATCTCATCATAGAGCAGGGTAGAAGTAGAGATAGGAGAGCAGTGTACCTAGGCGTCGAAGTGCACTGCCAGCAATGATCACAACCCACGGTCGGCCAGGAGGGAGTCGAACCCCACCGTAGCTAGCCCTTGTCAAACCACCCTCTGCCATCTCTCTCTTGTATAAGATTAAAACAACAAGCATCAAAATATTGAATCAAGCAAACTTGAGTATCTAAAATCATCAGAAAAAGGGGGAACAGGGGGGGTTAAGCCCGCAAGGGCACGACAGAGAAAGCCCAAGGACTCAGAGGTTGGTAGTAGACAGGGTGATGGACCGAGTGGCGGCGCGCCGTGAGCGCCATGGGAGCCAGAGGTTGAGCACCATGGAGGCCTACGACATGGCCCGGGCAGCGTGTGAGGGTGAATCGGGCCGGGCCACTAGGCCGAGCCGCGTAGCTAAACGCCGGCAAGAAGCTGGTGGCTGAGAGGCTGCCGTGGGGAAGATAAGAGCTGTGGGCGCGAGCGGGCAACTGAACCGATCTGGCGGGGTACTGGAGCTAGAATCTGTCGCGGGGCGAATCGGGCATGGGCGCAAGGCGGCGGGAACAGGCAACGTCGGCCTGGGGAGCAGCCGAGCCGGGTCGGTGGGGATCAAGTCGGTGGCGCTTGTGGGGGTGGGGAGGGGAGAGAGAGAGAGAGCGGCATCTTGGGAAGGATCTAGCGGTGGCGTGGAAGACCTGGGGAGACCAAGCCGCACGGGGGAAAGCCGAGTGGCGGTCTTGAGGTGCTTGGGCCGAGAGGCTAGGTGGCGGTAGACTAGTGCACAAAGTGCGAGGGTACAACAAAGCACTGGCCACGGCCAAGGCGCAGAGGGGAGAAGGTGGCGGCGGGTAAAGGAGGAGCCGGCGGCTCAGGGAGCCGATCGGAGGAGCCCATGGTGCCGTATCTAGCCAGTGCAACCTCCAGGAAGAAGAAGTGAAGAAAGAAGATTGGGGAAAGAATGAAGTGGGGTGAGGAAGGAAGGGGATGGCCAGGGGGCTGTGTCGGCCGAATTGGGGGAGAAAAAGAGAGAGATAGAAGGGATTAGGTGAAGAGAGGATTAGGGTTAGTAAATTAAGTAGGGGTTAGGTGGGGGAGATAAAGATTTGGGTTTAGAGAAAAAGAAATTAGGTGAGGAGTTTAAACGGGTAAGTGTTTATTGGAAGTTGGTAGTAGGGTGTTTAACATAATTAATGGGCATTACTATCAATAGTGGGTGTCGGCGCCATATAAATATTGGACCGAATAATTGATTAGGCCTCATGTGAGGAGCTAGACAATAGACCGACTGTTAAGCAGATAAAAGCAGGAAGAGAGGTAAAATAAATCTAAATAAAATCGCTATCGCGTCAGAAAAATAATTCCACGCATTTCCTGCGAGTTTCAATCAAATCACCAGAAAACTAGGATTTTGAGCCTCGTGCAAGTGAACAACAGGGTGCATACCAATCTAAATTTAAAATAGGAAAAGTTGTAGGATACTACTCTGAGACCTTTTAAATAAATAAATCACCGGTTTGATCCGCTAAATTAAATTGATAACCTGTTACGTTAAAACTATTTTAATCAAATTAAAATAATCAATTGAATAAACTCAGAGCCTAATTAGAGAATTAAATGAAATAGTGCGCAACTAAATAAAATCAATTAGGCGTATTTGCATGACTAAATTTTGATAGAATTAGTGTCATGATAGTACGAGGAGTATTTTATTTTCTGTACGTCTAAACGCGTGTTTCGACAACTTTGACCCTAGAGCGAATAGACCGTAAAACGACAGTAGTTGTGGAGTGCTAACCTAATGGGGATCCAAAAAAATGTTATTAAAATAAAGTCCGCTAACGAAAAGGACCAACCGACTAATGCGTGCAGAATAGCACCCAAACGTAACTAAAAATTCATTTATCTATTTATTATTCGTGCCATCGTATAAATTGCAGGAATCGAACCGACACAGGCAGGAGTATCTGATTCCGTATCCGTCGACGACACTCTTTTCTACAATTCCGAAGGCAAGTTTATCTCTTGATCACCAACATAGTTATATTAAATGTAAACCGTACTTTGCTGTATTGTTATACATTTGTGCATAAAAACTATGTCTCAAAAACCAATTTGGGAAAATGAAAGAAGAAGATGATGAAAGAAATGAGAGATGAGAAAAGATGAATATTATGGCGGGTAAAGGGGCCCCGGGGTAGGAAACAGATGAGGCAAGAGGTGGGACCCTTTATATATGGTTAGTATATAAGGACCAACAAAACTCTCACCCGGATCAGAGGCTGTAAATTAAGTGCCAACTATTTTCCCGTCTCGGCGGGCAGAAAAATGCTACACTGTTACGTAATTATGTTCTCCACAACGGATAGGATAGTAGCAAGGTGGAGTGTTGGGTGCTGGGTAAAGTCACATCAACCAACTTTACGGGAACTCGGTGGATGACAGAGGTCATGTCTCCGGACACTGACGAAAAGTAATGGGTGGAGACTTAATCACGTAACCTAGAAAACGTTCTGTATTCTGAACTTGAACCCACATCAAAGGAAATGCAGGGGACCTGGCTCATTTAGAGTTCAGAATAGCTATGGGTAAAGTGGTACAAGCCTACGCAGTGCTATACAAAATCATGAATTCATGCCTGTCTCCTGGATTGGGATCTACGGGAACCGCCAGGGGTCTATCTTCTCTCCGAGTGACAAGTAGTCTTTTCTGAATTAAAACTTGCCACCTAAAGTTTTGACGAGTTGTTTATTTTTAGAAAAAGAGATGATTTAGAAAATGTAATGACAACAGAGATGAGGCATCCAGTGCATTTTTGCTATTAATGCTTGCTGAGTACATTTGTACTCAACCTTGCTAGTATTCCCCTTTGTTAGATCCTAGTTTGGCTGGGAATTATCCCAAGTGGGATGAGGGACGTGCAGGTGCAAATGAGGCCACAGGAGATGAGGACCCTTACTACGAAGAGTAGGGTGAGGTGGACACCCTATTTGGCACATGGGACGAGTAGGCAACCAAGGGAGCTTGGCAGGCAGGCGAGGGACTTAGTCCTATTTTTGCGGTTATAATTACTACCTGTAATGTAAGACCCTAGCCTTGCATGGCTAACTGTTGTAATAAAGGACATTTTCTATCTTATTGTTCTGTTGCGTAACTCTGGTAAAGGCTTACTATTTGTTGGAGCAGTGTTCTACTGAGCAAACGAATAGTAATCCGTATGCCTAAGTGTGATTACCCTAGCGTAATGACACGGGGCGTCACAGGTGGTATCAAAGCAATAGGTTAGGACCACGCTAATAAAATAGAAACTATTGTAGAACTTAAGTATGTAATTCTCGCTTGCTATATGGCACTAAGTACTTCATTAATTCTCATCCTTATATCAATTTTTGTTCCATCCTCAAAATTATTATGTTAAAAAACTTACCATTTCCATAGTGACATCCATACTAACTTAGAACCATTCCTTCTGCAAGAGGACTAGATTTCGTATCCCGTCAGAGAGAGTGCGGGGGAGCGCGTTATTGTCTTAGGATCTGTGTTGTTATTTCATGTGAATAGATCGTCAGACTTCAGCGCAACATAGGATAGAAAATATAGGAGATGGATGTATTATCATAAGATTTAGACTTTAGTGCCTGGACTAGAGGCATGGAGTAGAATTTTGGCATGGGCTCACTTCTCCACTCGTGGATAAGTGTAGACCATACCCCTAGCATTCCTTACCTTTTTGTCTATATAACCAAAATGTCAGCATTCCAAAATAATACATGTGTACTTAAAGAAAACAAATAAAAGCTGACGGCATGAAAGAAGGTAACTTATCCCATCTCTGAACATTAGATTTCCCGAACGAGTGGTTCGTGGCACTCCGAGCGTGTAGCTCTGGCGTACCTAGGAGCAACATCCTGGGCGTACTCAGGAATGAACCTTGAGCGTTTCCCAACACGTAGTTGGGCAGTCTCGAGAACAGGATCTCGAGCGTACCTGAACACGTGGATCTAGGGTAGTGCAGGTCGCACTCAGAGGCAAGCTCTGAGTGGTCCCAAACACGTGGTTTGGGCGGTCTTGAGAACGGGATCTCAAGTGCAACTAGGCACGAGAGACTCAGGTAGTGCAGGATTTGGATCTTTTTGCATCTCATTGTTTCTTGGTGTTATTTGCTTATTGTGTATGATTAACACAACCCACCCACGGGTTAACATCTGCCAGATGAATATGATATCATCTTACCTACCACAAAGTACTACTCAAGCAATAAGAAATGAATATAACCAACAGAAGGACTCCTTAAAATAAAATGCTACAGATGCAATTACTAATGCCAACCATTTCTTAACACCTCCCCCACAGGATGGAAGGTCAAGAAACGACGATCAATATTTTGGGATTGAGACTAGGACTACTGCCGCAGGGCCCACCAATAGGACATCCACTAGTAGACCTGAATGAGACAGCACCTGGTCAATCCAGAATCACCACAATACTTGAAACCAGCCAACCGCAAGAGCAACAGACCTGCTAGGAGTAATGACGAATGTTCTTAGGTCCATAGAAAATTCCAGAAAAAAGCCCAAGAAAACCAAAACCACTTTATGGAAGCTCTGCTAACCCGAGTAGCACCTACCACCTCACCACTAGCCCGAGGGGTTAGCTTGGGTGACTTTCTCCAAACTCTCCCTCCCACATTTTCCTAAGCCGCCGATCCACTAGACACAAGCGACTGGCTAGTACAGTTAGAAAAGAAATTGGACACCGTAGGATGCTCAGATCTAGAGAAAGTACAGTATACATCACACCAGTTGACCACACCGGTAGCTAATTGGTGGCTCAACTAAAACCGCAACCGTGTCAGTGAACAGCCAATCACGTGGGACGAATTTAAGTTAAGGTTCACAGAAACCCATGTGCCGATAGGAAGTATGGAGCTGAAAAAGCGCGAGTTTAGAGCTTTGAACCAAGGAGGGAAGAAGATAATAGAATACCTCTGCCAATTCAGTGAACTCTCTCGTTATGCTCCAGCCGACATAGACACTGAAGAAAAGAAGATAGAGACATTCCTGGATAGAATTCATCCTTATCTTAAGATGCTTCTATGTGTCCACGAAATCGCTGAATTTCGGATTTGGTAAATAGAGCCATCATCTTAGAGAATGAGCATTCCAACTTAACTGGAGAACAAAGAAAGAAGGCCAAAACCAAACACCATCCACCACCTGCTCATAGACCTCGTCCATATATACCGCAACAACCACCGCTAAGATATGGACCACCTCAACCGCGACCCCTCAACCTATCCTTCCAGATACCAATAGCCCAGCAGCAGCCAGTGGCCTTAGCACTGAGATGTGCGAGGTGTGGAGGAAAGCATCTAACCAAAGATTGTCTGAAAGGCACCAATGCATGTTACCATTGCGGGAAGCTGGGACATTGTAAAGTAAAATGCCCCCACCTACAGAGGACGTCTGGAGCCCCATCGCAACCAGCGTACATGCCAAGATAACCTGCCCCAGCACCGCCACAAATCAACCACCTGAACCAGCCCTGAGGCAACACACCCGTCGCGGGAGGAGTTGGAAGAGGAAGACCAGCATGCCTAACCCACATGATCGCAGAGCAAGTTGGAAAGGTCACTGAGGTAATAACGGGTAAGTTGTTAATCCCACCCTCCATTGGTACAGTTCTATTTGACCCCGGAGCAAGTCACTTATTTAAACCTCATAAATTTTAGTAGAGGACAATCTAAAATATGAACCTCTGGAAGAGTCCATGGGAGTTTGCATTCCACAATATCAAGCTCCTAGCAAACCTCATTATTACAAAAGCGAGGGGACTAGAAGTGATTCTGGGCCTGGATTGACTAACCGCCTAGGGATTAAATACAGATTACAAAACTAAACAAGCGTTCATCAGAAAACCCGAAGGGACACGATGGCAATACCGTAGGATCAGAATCCGACAAGAAGACCGAAAGATAAGGAACAAGACTATAAATGCATGCAAAGCACAGGGGGAGAGTCACTCTGTCAGTGAAGCCACGTAGGAGAACAAGAAAGAACTACGCAAAGTCTACCCCCAAACATCCTCATCAGAGATTTCTAGTTTGAGGACGAAATTTTTCTAAGGGAGGGGAGGATGTGAGAATTTTGACAATCTAATTAAGCTAAGTAACGTTAAACAGTATTGCACAGTAAAATAAACTAATCAACATAGTAATTATCAACGAATTGGACACAAAACAAGCTCAAATTTCATCGTCATGGCAAACTCAGATTTATGAACCCGAAAGTTTCGACTAAACTAAAACAATGCTAATCAATAATTGGCAGTAAATAAAGTTCACCTAAATAAAAACAAAACATAAGCTCAGTTGATATCGAACGCATGACCAAACAATTTCATATAAGAATATATTATCAAGAATTCATGTCAAGCGAAATTAGAACATTAAAAATAAGCGTAGATTAAATTACAAGAATCCATCTCTAGAAATTACAGTATAAATTATTAAAGCGATAATAAAACACTGATACACTCTCAAATTAATTACAAGCGAAAGTAAAGATTATTACAACAACATACAAGAAATTATTTACAAAGCAAAAGTAATATATTACAAACTTGACATTATTGCAAGATTGATTTACAATAGGTCAAAATATAACTCACAACATTTAATTAAATTACAATCCAATTCTTGCATTCATGTCGTTGAAGCCCTCTTTGGCCATCCTATCCATTTATCGCTAAACCATTAGATCTCTCCCAAAATTTACACTCCCATAAGCTACCAAAAAGCTCGGAAAGTGGTTAGCAAGACAGAGTGCAGTATAGGAGTTAAAATAAAAAGAGGTTGTCGTCAGATTTCCCCGAAGTTCAATAGGTTTCCCATATCAACTCGAGTCGGTCGGCCCCTCGATTATCAAGATACCCAGACCAACTAGAGTTAATCGGCACCTTTCGCTTCCGTAGGTTTCATCACCCGACATTTATTCAAATCTGACACCCACGCAATATCAACTTCCCTCAACCACAGAAAATCACTTGCATAGTGATTTACTAAGCAAGGACCAATAGAATGTGTTTCGCGCCCGTGCATCGCGCCCTTCGAGGAGGAAGCTTTCGACAGTCGAGTAGTCTGTTCGTCCTTTGTAGAGCGATGTCACATCCTGCTGTCATGTCCCTCTGAAAAGTAAAGCAGAATTAGGTCTTTTTGGTCTGAAAAGGTTAGGAGATAGAGTTCTGGTCATTTCAATCTAAAAAGGTGGTTTAGCAGTGTGTTGTCATCTCCCTCTGAGACATAAAATGATCGTTGTGGCAGAGTGCGGCCGGTCATGTCTCTTTGAAAAGTTTGCGCTTTGGTGTCTCGGCTTTTCGGTCTTAAAAGCCGAGTATGTAGCATGTTGTCATGTCAATAAGAACTGAAGGGTCCCACAAGAGTGAGAGAGAGGTTTTCTGGTGATGTGTACTGTCACGCCAGGATCCCTGGCGTGACAGGGCTTATATGTCACGTCCAGAGTTGTGACGTGGCCTAATCATGCTGCCACGCTAGGGTTTGATCCGTTCTAGAGGGGTTGCGAGAATGTCTTGCGCTGTGGTGCTAAGTCCTGTCACGCCATTTATTCCAGCGTGACAGGACTGCCTTGTCACGCCACGATCTGTGGCGTGGCAAAACCGTACTGCCACACCATGTTATTTGCCATTCTAGAGGGGTTCGAAAAGAACGTCTAGCGTTTTGGTGTGAAGTCCTGTCACACCGATATCCATAGCATGACAGTGCTTTTGTGTCACGCCATGGATCATGGCGTGGCACAACCGTGCTGCCATGCCAAGTTTTTTACTATTCCAAAGGGGTTGCAGGAATGCCTAGCACTGTGGTGCTAAGTCCTATCATGCCATTAATCTCGACGTGACAAGACTGCTGTGTCACACCATGTATATTGGTGTGATAGAACCTCTGTAATCAGAAAAGAGACATCTATGCATCATTTCATTCAAACAATTGTTAATGCAGTAAGTTCATCCATCAGTCATATCATTTCATTCAACATGAACCATGCATCAATCATCTCATATATCAACTCAGAAAAATAATTTCATGCAATCATTTCATTCGAACAGAGTCATCTCATTTCATTCAAATAGAGTCTTATCATTTCATTTAAACATAGTCATCTCATTTCACTGAAACAGAGCCATTTCATTGAATTTTACAAGCATCCATACACCCATTCATCGCATCACTTGCGCTTTTGGCACGCACCCGTTCTCGGTGTGAACCTCTCTGCTGGATGTTGGACTCGTGTGCCCTCCATGATGTTTATCGAACTGATGTCCACATGATCATGGCATTTACGGTATGGAGGCGTGCCCTAAGTCGGTTCCGTGGGGGTCGGCTCATTGAGAAGGTCCGAAATTACCAGCTCGTCGGGAAGCCTGGCATGCACGTCCTCGTCGTCGTGATCCTCGTCTCGTGTCGCCGAAGCAGATGTTGTGACAGTACTCTATTGTAGTTACAGTAACGAGCATGATAGTTAACAATAATCTTGGAACATTATGTCTTGTTAAATGAAGTTTTCGTGTTGTTTGACAATGCATGTGAAAGAGATACTCCATAGTAGTCGGCTTTATGTCAATTTTCAACTCGGGGGGGGGCAATTGTGATCTGTAACTGTCATATTTCTCTAGCAGAGACTAACCCTTGATTGAGGTGTATTAGGCCATACACAGTAAACGAATAACACTAAGAAACAATGAGAGGCAAAAAGATCCAAATCCTACACTATCTGAGTTTCTCGTGCTCAGTCACGCTCGAGATCCCATTCTCGAGACCACCCAAACCACGTGTTTGGGACCGCTCAGAGCTTGCCTCTGAGTGCGAACCTATACTACCCTGGATTCACGTGCCTAGGTACGCTCGAGATCCTGTTCTTGAGACCATCCAAACCACGTGTTTAGGACCGCTCAGGGTTCATTCCTGAGTACGCTCAAGACTTTGCTCTTGAGTACACTAGAGCTACACGCTCGGAGTGCCACGAACCACTCGTTCAGGAAATTTGGTATTCAGAAATGAGGTAAGTCACATTTTTCGCCTTCAGCCTTGTGAGACCCCGGGGTATTTAGCTTATAATACTTAGTCATCCAATTGACCCTAGCATCACAAACAAAATATCCCGTGCGTCGGGAAAATATGTACATCCCAGAAGATGCTGTACATACACCCTTTTACAAAATCATGCATCAATTCCATACAAGCATAGAACCAAGCACGAACTAGATTAAACAAAAGACATACATAATAGGGTTATTACAGCAAGGGCTAACCGGCCACAAACACAGCTAAAAAGCTAAATAACAGCGGAAGTAAAAAGCCATAAGATGGCAATAACAAAAGCCATACGGTTTGCCTTTAAGCCCACAAGGCAAACTGACTGGGCCGCCAACCTAGTCGTCGAAATCGAAGTCCGTATCACGATAGTCAATCCCTTGGGGATCAACTTCCTCTGCAACAATTTAGCAATGCAAATAAGTATAAAAATGTACTCGCAAGACTTACAAGTAATAGCCTATACATAGCTACATGCAAGCTTTAATCAAAGGAGTAGGTTGTAGGTTATTTTCAACATAAAGCAATTTTCCTTTGCAATAGTACAATAACTTGAAAGCAGTTTTGCAATCTGTTTTTAATGTTTAAATAATAGCGAGACAACAATAATAATAATAGATAGATGACAACAACAACCTGGAAGTGACTAACCCAATAGTCACCACAACAATAGCATGAATTACCCATTCATACCACCCACAACAAGTTTTAATTAAAAAGTTATAGTCTAACTCTCGAAAGACTTCCCCAAGCGTGTCCATAACCTAGGACGAGGCTATTCGAAAAGTTTATACCCTGCAGGGGTGTACCAATGTACCCACATGTCAGACCGCCTTTTGCCACAAGATTAAGCACACTACCTTTGGTATGCCAGCACGGCTAAGTCCTACGAGACATTTCCAATGGATTGTGCTAATTAGAGTCGCACGTATGGGGGTTATCACCTAGCGGACCGCCGTTAAGGGCTCCCACTAAGGACCCACACGAAGAGTAGGATGCACCGCCCAAATTTAAGCAATGCATGGTGCTCCTCCTTTCCCAACAACAAATATTTTTCTTTACAACAACCATCAACGACTCATTAATTAACACCTCCCAAAGTACTTAGCCAAGAGAGGTCCCATATCCCCCTCGTGTGGTTAGCATGCAAAAATGCTTGGTTTAGTGTAACAAGATGTTCGGTCCTTGTTGACTTAGGCACCATTCCAACACACAAACAGATCACACCAACATCCAATGTGCCCAAGTCCAAAACAGTTTTCATTTTCAGTTTTTGACTTTCCAAATTAACAAAGCACAAGTGCTGGACATAAAGGAATAATAGTAAGATTTGTGTGATCAAGATCATCGACTAAGTCGATGACCGCCCAATACTACGATAGCTAAGCATGACTAAGCAACATTAACTCGTCAACTATTAAGTGACAAGAGCTCATCCAACGAACTCCAATCACAGCAAGATAATCCTAGGCTCAGTAGTAGAGGAATAACATTTACCTATAGATTATGCATCTAGAGGATCAACTAATCGATCAATAATTTAACAACAAAATAGAGCATGCAATACATACAATTTGTAAACAAGATATTTATACTTTGAAATTAATGGGATTAGTATGATCAAATTGCTTGCCTTGATGGTAGCTCTCTTGCTGCAGAGGATCGCTTTCGAACTCAACGAACTCGCCGGCACCTAACGAAAGAACGAAAAGAACCGATAAGAATGAAGAACACCGAAAGACTCAAAAGCCAACTTCCACCAAAAGCTCTGAAATTTCTACAACAGGAAGAGCATGATTTTTAAGGAATTTAGCAATAAGAACCAATTGATTTGGATTCTCAATGCAAAAGTTATGGCCAAAACAAGTTTGGCCAGTTGGAAAAATTGCTGAAAAATTCACCTCGGGTACTGTTCACCCGAAATTAAATTTTTGGCATAAATTTCCAAAGAGGTGTTGCACCTGAGATTTTTATGGTAAACAAAGCACCACATGAGATGAACAACACAATTTGATTCACCTCATTTGGAGCTAGGATGCATTTTATATGATTTTTCAAAGACATGAAAAAGGAGCACAAAATAAATGCAACCACAAAAATAGTAGCATGCCTAAAACCTATTTTAAAAATAAGCTTACTAATAGAGTAAACCAACAAAGTTGATTTCACTCAAAAAGGAGCTACAGAGAATTACTTATGCATTTTTCAAGTTAAAAGAATTTTTAATGCAACAAATTAAGCTAATCTTAATTTAAATCTACTAACACAAATTTCTGGAGCAAAACCAAGCTTACAACCATTTTTAGATTAAAGCTTAATTAAAACCAGAACTAACAAAATTTGAATCAACCTAAAAGGAGATAAAACGAATTAGCTAAGCAATTTTGAAGTTTAATACAATTTTCAGTTTACAAATAACTCTTACCGGGTTTTTCTTTAAACTAAACCGAAAAGGAAAAGCCTGGGCCATCGATCTGCCATCCAACGGCCCACAAAGCGCTAAGCACAGCGCACACACGCTCAAGAAATGCAAAGGAAACCGATGGATCAATATCCAACGGTTGAGATTGATGTGAGGTTCGGACGGTCCGAACGGCACATCAGATCTGGGCCGTTGATCGAAATCCAACGGCTCACATGGACGGAGCAGAAAGGGTGGTCCGAACGGCCCAACAGATCTAGGCCATTGATCTTGAATCCAACGGCTCACGATCAATGGAGTGTAACGCACGCGCCCGAGGGAGAGAACAAGAGGCTGGGCCCCACTGTCAGTGACTTGTGGCCCCGCACACGTGTTTAAAGCGCCCGGGGGGTGTTTAAACGCACAGGCCCACCTATCAAAGGCAGTAAGGGTCGGAAAAAGACGGCGATTAAATGCTAAGCCATTAATTAACAGTGATTAACCATGATTTAGCAATTAATGACCTGAATCTCTGTTCAAAGGTGACGCACAGTGCGCGAGAGGCTCGGGCCCACTCGACAGACACACAGAGTGAACTTAAAGCCACACATTAATTACTAACCACTTATTAACACTGATTAATCAATGATTAGCACTTAATGAGGAGATCTCTGTCCTAACCGGCCACGACATAGTGCCATCCCGTCTGACAAAAAGTCGAGGGAACTCCAAGGCTCACCGCTGGCAACTCCGGCCACGGCGGCGCGAACCAAGGACAGCAACGGGTGCGTAATAGCAATGCGCACCAACTGGTACCACTCACGACGGCGGTGACGACCCGAATCAACGGCGGCGGCCGTGACGACGCGGCGGTGCAAACACTACCAAACGATTTAAAAGCAAGAGGAGCTCTACAAAGAGCTCAGAAGCGGTACGCCAAGCTTCTAGGGACTAATGTGAAGCTACCTTAGCACGGAGAGGACCAGAGGCTGCCGGAGTTGCTCCAGCGACGAAGCACAGCACCAGCGATGGAGACGACAACGAGGAGATGACGGCCTAAGCAAAAAGAGCAAGACCGGGTCATCAAGAAAGCTTCAATAGGGCTCACATAAGGTCCATGAGTAAGCAATTGAAGAAAGAAGCCCTTACCGGAGCTGAGGACGAAGAGGGGTGATTCGGCCAAAAAGATCCAAAACCCAAAATTAAGCCGCTCCTATGAAAGCAACCTAAAATTAAGTTAGGGGAAAGAACCACGGTGGTGAGAGGCTCAAGGCTGAGCAAAATATTGGAAGAAAGACCACTTTGGAACTCTGGCTAGCACCGAGGAGCTTCAAGGTCCAAAGAATGGCGCCAAGTGCTCATTGGTGTTTTGAGCTCAACAAGCGAGAGCAAGCCGAGAGGGAGTTTAAAGGAACACCGGGGAGGAGCAAGGGGCTTTTTATAGCCGGGAGCAAAGGAATGAGCCAGCAAAGCTCCATGGTGCACCTCGGTCCATGCTCGCCATGGGCAAGCAAAGCAGTGGAGGAGCCGACAAAGGAGACTTTGGGGCGAAAAGCACTGGCGAAGATTAAATGCTTCAAAGAAAGAGCCATTTAAAGGACTCAAAGAAGTGACAAGGCGCTGCTCTCCCACGCTTGTGCGCTGGCAATGGCGCGGGCGAGAGGTAGGGGACGAACAGGTGCGGTGTGGGCCCCACATGTCGATGAAACAAACTCAAAGCGGCTTGGCTAGGTTGGAACAGATAGGTTGAGCCTAACCCAATCGGTACGAGCTTAAACCATAGGATAGAAAATGGACGGCTACGATTGATTGGGACAAAAGGAAAAACCGAAAGGCACTCGAAACATGGAGCGTTAGATTAAGATCTAACGGTCCAGGTCCATTGGTACGCTTAGTTGGTTGGGCTCGACCAAAAGGTGCGAGCCGGTTTGAACCAAGCGACCGAGCGCAACGCGGGAAAGCACAAGCAGCGTTAGATCAAAATCTAACAGCTGAGAATGCGCGCGTGATTGAGAGGGCTCGGGCTGGTTGGGTCGCACCAGGAAAGGAGTTGGGTTCGAGCCCGAGCCTGACTCAGACCCAACAGAGTTAACCCAAGGTTTGAATTTTGAGTTGAAACTTTGAAGAATAATTAGAGATAGCAAACTAACTCCAAAAATTCTGAAATTTTGACTGGAGGTTCCTAGCTCCAGGATAAACCTTGTATAAATTTTTTTTATGCAGAGGTTTTCTATGCAAAGCATTTTTCTCCAAAAATTATCAAATAATTTCTAAAAATTATGAAATTTTTCTCAAGGCTTGTTGAACACAAGATTCTCAGGAGTTTGACCAAGAGTCAAATTCCTGGTTGTTTGGATGCTAGCCTCCAAAAATTATCAAATAATTTCTAAAAAAATTATGAAATTTTTCAGAGGAGTCACATTAGGCAAAGATGCCTAGAACCAAGGAATTTTTTTTTCAGGACCAACACAATCGATAATTGAACACAAGATTCTCAACAAGGAGGTCATGACTTTAGTCAATTGGAGATTTAGGTTTTGATTTCCTAAGTAGGAGGAGAATAGGCAAATCATACAAAGGAATCGGTGCAGTGGCTCTGCTGACAGAAAGTGCAACAATTCCTTTACAAAGCCAAATTACGAATCAAAAACCTCTTGTAGTCTGTTGCTAAAAAATGCGATTAGTCCTTCAAAACATCAAGATGCAAGAAAAGTTTTAATTTCTCCTCATTTTCTTATATTTGAAACACACACCCAAGAAAACAACACCATTGCATAATCTGAAATCTCTCTGAGATTTGGGATGTTACAAGCCTATATTTGATTTCTTTAATTACACTTGATTACTTTTAGATCGGCCAGGATCAACGTTCCCAAACAAGCCCTTACAAGAATTGAGAAAAGTCCAAAAACATCAAGATGCAAGAAAAGTTTTAATTTCTCCTCATTTTCAGACATGTTATTTTAATTATATACTTGTAAGGTACAAGCTCGGATTTATAGCGATGGCTAACACTACGAGGTCACTTAGGGATTACCTCTACATTAGGACTTGGCCATAGTTTATAACATGGAAATCTCTTAAGAAAATGTTTACGAATCATAAAAAAATGTAGTTGTTAACGAATAGGGGCAATATGTACTGATAGTAGTTAGCACAATCCAAATGGAAACATCCAGGTCTCTTTTGTTTTTAATACAAACATCAGTGCCTGAGATCAAATGCTGTTGGAAGCCTCCATCTAACTGATAGTAGTTTGCTTTCTAAAATTTGATTTCTAATCAACATGATCCAAACAAGCACATGATCCAAATTGATTTCTAATCCTATAGAATAGTACACCACACAATTAACCTCACCAAGCTAGGCTGCAACCATAGTATGCAAAATGTATCTGAACAAGCCATTTCTTTCCTTTGCCTTCTTGATATCTTCTAATCAAACATGACTATTCGGTTAAAAAAATCGGTTTCACACGTATGCGCTCTTGCCATTTCTTCTGAGGATTGCATGCTTACAGATGTTCCTTGTAAACCCTAGGGCCAACATCTAAGACAGATGCGTACCTCAAGCTAGCATGCATGAATTCCAGAGTACTCGTTTTGATACCATATTCTAATCTCCAATCAATAAGGAGAAGATCTTTCGGGCATACACGGACACATACCTTCTAAGAAGTGGGATGAAGATCAAGGGGAAGAGCAACGACGGGGAGGAGGGTTTCAGACGGAGAACGATCGCCGTGAGGAGGGTATGTCGGCGTGAGGAGGGTGAAGAACGGCGACGAAGAAGCGGCACGAGACGATGGTCGGTTGGGAAGACGGCCAATGTGCGTGAGGACAAAGCAGGAGCCGAGGACGGAAGCGATTGGGATGGGAACGGGAGTAGAGAGGAGGCGCACGGGAGAAGACGGGAAATTTTTTTTGAAGAACTGCTTGGGCCAAAACTCTCAGGTAGCCACTGTCACGCCACGAATGTTGGCGTGACAACCTTACTTGTCATGCCAGAAGATCTGGCGTGACAGATGCCACGCAAGCCCTCCACACTAGCACGACGCATCAGCGAGGACTTGCGTGGCAACTTTAGCCACGCCGCGATAGGCGGCGTGACAAAATATTTTCGTCACGCCACGGGTAATGGTGTAATCAAAAGGGTCAGAATTAGAAATAAAGTTTGCGAGAGGTTAACTTTAAAATAATATTAAAAAAGGATTAATTAATAAAAAAATTTCGTAAAAGCTAGGTTGAATTTACAAAGTGTACCTAAATGTTACCGGTGCCGAAAAAACAATAAAAAAGGGAAAAAACAACCGGGCCTCTCAGTTGGGCTTCCACGGCCCACATCCGCAGGCCTACCATAGTACCATCCCCCGTCCCATCCCAAAGGACCCAAACCCTAGGAAGGCAGCAGCCGCATATCCCCGACCGCCATTGCAGCCGCAGCTCCAGACTCCAGAGGCCGCGGGCTTAGTTAGGTTTTAGCCAACCCCAGTAGCAGAGTAGCGCGAGCCGCAGGCAATTGTTCGATCGGAGAGGGGAGAAGAGAAGATGACGCAGAAGCAGAGCCTGTTCAAGGGGCAGAGCAAGAAGAAGTCCATCCCTCCTAATCGCCACGGCAAGGCTCCCCACGTCCGTAAAGGTATGCGTACCGACCGGTCGATTGGCGCGCCATTCTATCGTAGCTTACCTCCTCTTTGATTCCATTCTTGGTTTCTTGTTCCTTGTTGCTGTGGTGTGCTCGTTTGATCGATTAGTTCGTTCGACTCTTGCAGGGAAGAGGGCCGTGAAGCCGACCAAGTTCACCAAGGACATGGACGCCGACAAGGTATGGTCTAGCATACTATATGCTCCCTCATGTTAAAAAAAAGAGAGTACATGCTTCCTCTATCAAATCGCCTTTAGAAAACAAGATTCAAGCCCTTGTTCTAGTTTTGGGTGCTTTAGTGTAATTTGGTGTTTAGGTAATACTAGTCCGCGGTTGCTGCTAATGTGTACAACCCTATCCCCACACCATGGTTATTAAGGCGAGGCGAGGCGACCTACCCCTCACACCTTTTAAGCGCTAAGGTGTGAGGCGAGGCGACGCCTTACCCACATCCTAAGACGCTAAGGCAGCAAATAAAATGAGCATTTTAGCAGCAGATATGTACCTTGTTGTTGCTAATTCTTGAGCCCATGTAGCACCCATCCTCCTTTCCAATTGCTCTTCTCCCATGTAGCATCCATCCCCTTGCAAGTTTCAACATATAGATTGCTCTTCCCCTATGTAGCATCCATCCCCCATGTTTCCTGAGTAGTGGAATTGGAAGTTGTACAAGATCTTTAATTATCTGGAACTTAACTTCTTGGGCTAGACAACACACATTTTACCTCCTTTTATATTCCCTAATGATTAGATTCGATTATTATACACCAGTGTTACTTGGACATAGACACGAGTGTCCAATTCGTCAAGCTTGAAAATATAGGATTTGAGGAATCATCTAATATATATTAATTTTGTAATAAAAAAAATACATATACTTTTTTATTAGTAAATGATATCAATAATTCTCAAATAGCACATAAAATAGTTGGTAAAACAATTGAAACATGTAGTATCACCGGAGTATTCTGCACAAAGGATCACATTCTAGTTATGTACAGCTGGAAGCCACAAAGGTTGTTGCTTGTGTCCAATGTCCTCGAGAGAAGAGAAGGGAACAATAAAGAAAGAGTAAAGTACACTGTAGGTCCCTAAACTTGGCAAGTGGGTTCATTTGGGTCCAACATCTGTCCAATCCGCTACCTAATCTATTTAAGTGTGTCAAGCGAGTCCAAAATGCACCCAAGTCGGCAATTGACCGTGGACGGAGCGTTGATCGTGACGTGGACACTCCAAAGACACTCCAACGTGGCTCCACCTCACCTCACTAAATCTCTCCTCCACCACCTTTCCCTCCTCTCTCTCTCTCTCTTCCCAAATCGAGCCACTCCACCTTCTCCCGCCTCTCTCGCCTCTGTCGCTTTCTGCTCAAGTGGCGCCAAGCCCTTCTCGCCTCCTCCACCTCCATCGCTCCCTCGCCCTCGGGTCCTCTGGTGCATCCTCGGCTGCGCCTCGCTCCCACTGGCCCATGGCGCACACTTTCACCCCGCTCTCGGTGCGGTTTGGCCCCTCTCGAGGCGGTGCGCGACCACGCTTCTTGCAGTGATGACGCCAAGACAAAGCGCGAAGCTTGAGCTTGATTTCGAGGTCGCGGACGGCTCGCGATACCGGATGAACACGACCGTAGGCTCCACCTCGTGCGAGTAGGCAACGTCGATGAGGTCCAGCGCGTAGGTCTCTACGACGGCGCCGTTGGGGCGGCGGCCCATCACTAGAGGCGAGGGCTTGGCGGGGCACTTGAGTTGGTGGTGGTTAGACGTTGGCGCGACGACAACGTGGTGGTACGGAGGAGGCTATGGTGGTTGGGCGGCGGCGGCGGCGGCGGCGCCGTGGTACCATTCGTGGTGTCTTGGTACTATTGGAGTTTGGGATCCGGCGCGAGCCGAGGCAAGATTCGAAGGCTCGCGGCGGGCGTCGTCGACCATGTTGAGCACCTCGTTGACGAAGAGTGCGGGCTCGGCCAGATCCGCCTCCGCCGTCGTCTTTCGCTGTTCCTTCCATACTTCCGCCCCGGCCCTATAGTCTTGACTAGCGGGCGGGTCTTGAGCGCGGGAAGGAGGCGGTGAGGAGCCGCAGCTGATTGATTGGAGTCGAGGGTGGTTCGGCCGCCGGCTGGGACGGCGGATTGATGCCCTCCCGAACGCACGGAAGAGGGCGGTGTGGATCTCGACGGCCATGGCACGGCCAACGGACGCGACACACCACCTCCTACTCCGCTAACAGCAAGCGGTCCGGCCAGTGTTCGACCACGTGGCTTTCGCTTCTCCCACGGCCAGCCGATCATGGCCGCACCGCTCGCCAGAGGCTCGACTCGGCGCTGCCGCGACTGCACCGCAAGGCGTGCCTCTACTCAGTCGCTTACGGCGACGGCCCATCACCACCGGGACTTCGCCACCGAGACCTCACCTTCACCGATGGCTCCTCGTGGGTTCTCAGTCGCGACCTCGTGGACTGTACCTCCTCGTCGGCCAACCCCACCTCCCGCTCCTCCTCCATCACCTTCGGCCCTCCGTGGCCAGTCTGCCGTCCAAGGCCCTTCACCCCAATGGTCAAGAACCCCAAGATGGAGACGTTCTACGGCGCAACTCATCTAAGATCGGCGTGGGCAAGGCCCCAAAGCGTGGCCGAGTCCGACCTCCGCCGACCCTTCCAATCGGCCATGGCAAGATCATGGAGAGGCGACGCGAACGGCGGCCCGGAGAACGCCCACGCCACCATGTCCTCCGCTAGCCGCTGCGCGTGGGCACGCAAGCTAGGTCGGCGAGTCCACGCCATCGGCCAACGCCCACGCCATCGTCAATTGCCAGCTTATGCTGTTTTGGACCTGCTTGACACACTTAAATAGATTAGGTATCGGATTGGACACTTTCAAAGATGTTGGACCGAAGTGAACCCACCTGTCAAGTTTAGGGACCTACGGTGTACTTTACTCATAAAAAAAACAAAAGCTGCAGTCTGCAGTGCCTCTCTCTCTCCCTCCTCACCCTCTTGGTCTTCTCCCCGATGAAACAGCCATGGAAGGGTGCTGCAATTCTTCCACCTTTTCTCTAGCCTTATTCACAGGGAAGCTCTCTCTCACCACCTCCTTTAGCCTCCAAGTCGCACAGCTGTCTTATCCTCTCCTCTCCTACATCTTTCCTTCGCATCTTCTCTCCCATCCTCTCTCTTTAGACTTGTTCGGCTGTGGCTCCTCTGTCGCTGGGCGAGGAGGGAGAGGAGGCGTGTACCTTGCTGGGCGACGGGCGACGGGGATGGGCTGGAGAGGGCGACGCTGAGATAGGGAGGATGCTCGCTGTGAGGCAGATGGGAGGATGGCCGCGCAGATCCGCCAGAGTCGAGCCGCAAGGGACAGAGCAGCCGAGATGGGGCGCCGCCGCCTAGGGTTCCAGTGAGTCTTAGCCTCTCTCTTCCCTCTCTCTCGGTTATGCCTGGCTCGTCGCCAGCTTGGTTTAGCCAAAATCCCCAAACCCTAAAATTTTCATTTCTCGGGCAAGGCCAACACTTCGCGCTCCTCCTCTGTCTAAGGTGTCACCTCAAGCCTTCCTGACGCCATACTCTGCCTTAGTAACGCCTTAGTCCTAAGGCGGACGCCATAGGCGTGCGCGGCAAGGCGGGGTGACGCCTTGACCCACGACAACGCCTTACCGCTTAGGCGATGTTTAGGCGACGCCTTAATAACCATGCCCCACACAACGTATTCAAGAAGTGAGTATTCGAACCGGGTTGGCTAGCCCATCACTCGTGGTGCTAACAAACTGACCTGGGAGACTCCTGTTAAGACGCTAGCGTGGAGTGATAGACTTATCCCCTCACACAACATATTTAAGAAGAGATGATTCGAACCCGGGTTGGCTAGTTCACCACCTGTGGTGCTAACCACTGACCCTGGGAGGCTCCTAAAAAAAGCTGGTATGGAGGTATAAGACTTATTCCCCCGACAGAGCGTATTGAAGAAGGGAAGATTCGAACCTGGGTTGGCTAGCCCACCACCTGTGGCGCTAACTAACTGACCCCGGCAGACTCCTCAAAAAGAATGTTGGTGTGGAGGGTAAGACTTATTCTCCCCACATAACATATTTTTTTGTGGAGGGATAAGACTTATTCCTCTCACACAACGTATTTTTTTAAGGAGTCTCCCGGGTTAATTGGTTAGTACCACGAGTGGTGGGTTAGCCAACCCGGATTCGAATCCTCCCTTCTTAAATACGTTGTGTGGGTATTGTGCTTTTTGTTGGTCCTTTTCGACTATTGCAAATTACCAATCCCAATCATATGAAAAATTTGAGAACTGGTTTACTGGTTGATATTAACCTTAGTTCTACGAATCAATCTAGTTCTGGTTCAAACCCTGTTTTCATGCAATTACCACTTGGCTTGATAGGTTAATTGAGTAGCATACTATACTGGCTTGGTAAATGGTAATAATGATCAGTAAACTGCCATGTTTGCTGCCAAATTTGTATTGCCTTTGGTAAATTACATCATGATTAGGACATACTTCATAGTCAATTCTAAGCTGATACATTTTGCTATCTTCTGAATTGTGAAGAATGTCAGTGCAGTTCTCAGTTACATTGCCTTGTGCATGGCAATGTATATTTTGTAGCTTATAGTATCATACCCTACTGTTTGACATGGAAACTGCAAGGTCCTTTTTTGTCACCGGCTCACCTAGTTTTGTAGATGTTGCTGTATTTTGTTTGCACGTGTTAAGTAACGTGTTAACCATATAAATGCATGGAAAAGCTGATGATTATGTTGTATTTTGGCCTGTTGATAAAGATATGATTTTCAAATTGACAGTTACGAGTTGAAAACTTCAAATTCTTTTGGCATGAGTTTATGTTTGAATTTTTGTATTCCTAATTCCAATAGGTTTCTATAATACCAATATTGATGTTGTGGTACGAGTTGATTGGGTACGGGTCCAAGGATCGAGGGTAGGATGCTCGCCCTTGATAGGCCGGCAATGCTGCAGCCAAGGCTCTTAAGGCAAGGTTGAAGGAGAGGGGGAGAGACTGTGAACGTTGTTTATTCATTGCTTAATCAGAAAAGATAACAATGACATGCTTATATAGAGCTGGCCACCTAACAATCCAATCCAATATTTCCAACTATTAAAGATAACCTTTCTAATAGATAAGATCTTATCTCTAACAATAACTTGATAGAAAGGAATCCCAATAATAACCTACCTGGCCAACTAATATTTATTATATGAAACTAATCAAATTATCTAGAGAAAATAGATAGCATTGCAGTACCCGCACTACTATTCACATGCCTGCTATAGCACCTTGCATGGATCTTAGGTCATAATAAATGAGCACACTGACGTTTTAACAGGTTAGATGTGTAAAATGTTTCCCCAGTCTATAGTGCTGATCACAGTTGTTGTATTTATTAGTGCAGATACCCATGTACATGCACAAATTAATCTTATTTAGAACATGCCTCGGGTCTATGTTTAGAAGTAAGGATACAGTTGGTTTTTGTTTGGCATTTTCCATTGTAGTCATATCATTTAAGCCACTTTGTTCTGTATTTATTTTTACATAATTTGTACCTGTGTTATATATCACAGGGTGTCCACACCATGATTGGCCCATTTTTTTCCCTTTCTAAACTGCACTACAATGTTTTTTATCCAACAGTGTGTGACCCTGTGACATTCGAACTTAATGATATACTGTGAAGTGTGAACCAACTAGTTTGCAATAAGGGAAAATTAGCTCAATGACATCGCGTTAGAGCGTAATCGGAGGAATAACACTCTGTTTGTCAAGCATTGGAAAATAATATCACGAACACCGAAAAATTAGACGAATGACATCGCTGCTGGTTACTTCCGTTTCTATAATGTTTTAAATATAGAAATTGAGCTTAAAAAATTATCAATTTTCTTGTGGAGCCTCCCAACATAGTTTAATTGCTTGTGTATTTTTTTTAAAACTTTATACGTTCTGATTTTATTTCTAAAATTCATTTAATTATATTGTTTGTAGGAATTTTCTAATATAGAAAATGAGGTCCAAACATTATGAATTTTTTTTCAGGCTCCTTAGATAGTGGACTTGATTGTGTAATTTTTTTAGAAATTTTATAAAATTAATTAATGCAATTTAATAATGTCCTTACATTATGAAATATTAGACTCACAAAGGATATTATGAAATTGTATTACTTAATTTTGTAAAATTCTAGAAAAATTACCCAATCAAGTACACTATGTAAGGATTCGGATAAAAATTCATAATGTTTGGACCTCATTTTCTATATTAGAAAGTTCCTACAAATAGTATAATTAAATGAATTTTAGAGACAAAATCAGAACGTATAAAGTTTTGAAAAAAATACATAAGCAATTAAACTATGTCGGGAGGTTCTACAAAAAAATTGACAATTTTTTGAGCACAGTTTCTATATTTAAAAAATTATAGAAACGGAAGTAACCGGCGGCGATGTCATTCGTCTAATTTTTTGGTGTTCGCGATGTTATTTTTCAGTGCGTGACGAATGGAGTGTCGTCCCTCTGATGACGCTCTAACGTGGTGTCACTAAGCTAATTTTCCCTTGCAATAATGGAAAGCAGAGCAGACGGTCGAGCTTATCCTGACTCCTAGTTTAAAACGTTAAATTTGGTCAGTAATTTTGTAATTATGGTTGTCCTTGAATCATGTTTTTAGTAACAATCAACACAATTTCTGTATTTTCAGGAGCTCACCAAGTTCATCAACCAATGCAACGAGATAAATGCTGCGAATCGTGCCAGCAAAGAAGGCGGCGACCTCAATATATTGAAGCCGGACGCGGAGCCTTCCAATTCAAAGAAGTAGGAAGCTGGAAGCTAAATTCTGCTTAAGGCGATATGCAATACAAGATTATTGTGTGAAATGGTCCAAGTATGCTGTTTTCCTGAAGAAATTCAATTCCATATTGATGGTAGAACAGCATGTTTACTTATCGCTAAATCACGGTAACCAGTTCTTTGAAATCCAAAGTTTTGTCCTGTGAGCTTTTTTTGGATGTCGAAGTTTGTGGTGGGTAATGAATGATCTATTGAAATATATTGCTCTCAGAACAAGTTAGTACTTGCTGCTGACCAACAAGATCTGGCTGTAGCCTGTATGAAGGATGGACGTTGGAAATATTGGAAGAATGGTTGCTTGCTGAGCTTCACATGCGCAATGTTTGAAGCAAATGAGCTGTTTTTTTGCTTAGAAGCAACGTGATATTTTGAGTCGTTGACACTTGACAGGGCCTGTTCTGCAATGCCACTTGTCAGTACTTGTTACGAAACCTTTTTTTTCTTCCTTTTATTGAAACTCGTCATTTGTTGGCATACTTGGTGCATATGGAAATGGGTGTAAGGCGCGTACAATGCGAGATGTTTAAATACGAGTGTTTAAAGAAAGAAAAATATAGTCACATTATCAAACACCTATGTAAAAGTTATTTTCTCTGATACAAACATCTCTTTTGTAAATCCTTAGATGATTGTATTACCTATTAATTATATATAGTTATATACATAAGCACCTTTTAAGCACCGGTGTCTAATCAAGTATCGATGCTATAAAATAAGCATTTTAGCTATCCTATGTGGCAAAAAAAAGGCACCTTAGCTATCCTATGTGGCAAAAAAAAATAATTTTTCTTTGTTAAACACATCTCTAGATACTTGTATTGTACATGCTCTAAGTCAACTCAATACGGGCTATTTGCTGTGGCGTGTGGTGGTGTCTAGGCACCGAAAGGAGGTAGTATTCAACTAGTGCCAGCTACAATTCACAATAATCTCAACAGTTTGTTTTCAATCCGATGGAAAGCATTCGGATGTACGATGAGTACCTGTAATGGTATGTATCACGATCATGCGCCAGGCTCACCCTTCACCGGAGTGCCTGAAGAAAGTGACGCACCAAGAGAGTCTTAGCCACTTGTACGATCGTTACAGCGCTTCGCGACGTGACGACATTGTAAGATACTTATAACCTCTGGTCATTTCATTGATGATATTTGTACTCTTCGTTACTGAACCTGTTATGTATGTTACTTTAGTTGGATTAGACACAGCACATCGCAAACGCATCGGAGACCGCCATCCGTAGCACACACACAACACCAGGACTGCTGAAAACTTTGAAGTACATCTTCGCGGAGTCGAAGAACATAATAAATAACTTGAGCTGCGGTCGTTCGACGGACGGACGGCGTCCTGCGACGGCACCGTGGGGATTGTGCTTATTCGCCACGACCACAAATGAGATCGCCGGCATCGTAGTGCTCCCCGTCGGTCATCCATGGGCCAGATCGGCAGGGAGGTAAGTTATGTACAAATCTATGTTATATTTATTTGGTTATACCTTACGTTCCGTTAACATCATGTCGTTCTCCCGCCGTAGGTCCGTCAGGATGCACCACTTCTACCGTCCGCACCCCGTACACAGATTAGCGCTCCCCTCGATCATCTACACTGCACATCCGGGAGGTACGAGATTCTCAGTTTACGTCCAGAGTATTTATTTTGACTAACATCATTCCGTCTTGCAGCTTTCAGTTGACCGTGGGGGTGACGACCAGTTTACGTCCACTGATGAGGATACGAGCCTCCCAGCTCCTGCCAGGGAGCAGAACACGGCACCAAGGTTTGGAATATGGCACCTAGGGATTGGAGCGTACGTAGGGCAGAGCTTCTCTAGGTTCATTGCACACCGTACATTCAAGGCCAGAGCTCCTCTAGGTTCGCTAGCACACCGTTCGTTTAGGGCCAGAGCTCCTCCGCACGACCGGAGTTGCAGGTATTGTACCTTAGGGGCGGACAATTCAGGAGTGGATTAATGTAGTCCCTCGTTCATGACTTCATTGCAGGTGGCCCCTAGTTCGGCATGTCTCAGCAGGACGACATCGATGCTTACTGGACTCAGTTTCCTCCGACTCTGCTTACTGGTGCATCTTCGCTCACTCAACAGACTCAACAGTCTTCGTACCCTCTCCAATCCTACACGCACTCTCCGGACTGGCTGATGTATCCCACGGGACATGCTCAACGCAAAACCAGGACGCGCACGCAGACACAGACGTAGCGAACAGAGAGTAGTGGCTTAAACGAGTGAGCCATATTATATCCCGTGTTATGCGATTTTGTTTTGTTATATTTGTATGCATATACGTAACATTAGTTTAACTGCGGGTGATTAATTACAACTAATAAAGTCAAACTAATTTTGCTACGAAAATTTCAAAAAGACTAAAATAAGTACGTCTAGAAAATGACAACAAATTAAGTACGAAAATTTTACTATGACTAATTTAGTAACAACGCCGTTAATAAATAATTTAGAAACCAGGGGGGGTGTAATATTGATCTTTGGTGTAATAATTTAGAACATAATTTAGTACGGAGGTGAAATGCCGGGATGTGCTGGGAAAGAGGCAAAACCGCTACTAATCGTGCACTGCCACCAATTGATCTTTTATGTGTGGTAAAATCACAGTGCGATTGGTCCTCACAGCAGTTCCTCCACCGCTCGGGCCTCCACTGCATAGTGGCCATGCGGGAGCGCCTCCACCGCACGGTGGTCATGCGGTTTTGGTTCTGTTGCATGGTGGTCGTGCTGTTTTGGCTCTACCATGTGGCGATTGTGCAGTCTTTGCCACGTGTCGACTCGTTGATCGTTCTGCACGATAATTGTACAGTAGAGGCTCCATATCTACAAATATCATGCGCCAAATACCATTTTTACAACTACAAACCCAAACAGCGCTAATAGGGCCAACAACTCCACGGCGCGAGGACACACATTGCTGTGTCAAGCGGAGCAGTAACATACCCATACGTCCATATCACAACAAAATGCCGTTGACTCCAACCCCTAACATACGCTGAGCAAAACTGCCCCACACTCGCTGACCACACGGACCCATGCAAGCGCTGACATGGCAGGGCCATCCTGCAAGTGGAAGCGGACGCCGTCGCTATCCCCGAAAACATCTTTCCACGGTAGTTCCTTATGCTGAGATTTATGTTGAGATTTCGATAGGCGTCGTGTTGATGACTCGTAGATAAATTTATACATGAGTAATTATATGAATCTAATAGTAGAAGGATGAACATAAGTATATAGAGGAGGATCTATAATCTTTATTTATCTATCAGTCTTGTACTTGAGGTCCTCATATTTATGGTCTATAGGGGTGGAAGCCCTCCAGAGGTGGTTTGATCTCTTGCCCATAAAACACTAGGTTTCTTAACACTCCTCTTTGGGCAATAAACAACGATATGCAAATGCCTAATAAAAAACTCATTGGGGGGGGGGGAGGAATAGAGAAAAGAGTACATTACATTCGTAAGTTGCATTACACTTGTTTCCTCACAAAAAACCTGTGAGAGCCCCCAGGGTATTTAACCTGTAATACATAACCATCCAATTGGTCATAGTATTACAAATCAAATATCTCGACTCTTTCGGTGTAACATGTACCTTACAGGAGCGGTACACATACTCCATCACAAAATCAAAAGCATCAATTCTATACACAAGTCATTACCATACTGAGTCTTCATAATTTACAACACAAAAGACATACAAGTTCGAATTTCATAGAGAGGCTGACCGGTCAAATACAACAATCCAAAAGTAATAAAAGTAGTAGCGGAAATATAGCCATAAGATGGCACCAAAAGAGAAAAGCCGACTAGTTTGCCCTTACCTACAAGGCAACCGATCGGGCCGCCAAGCTAGTCATCCTGCACGAAATCGGTCTCACAATAGTCGATCCCTTGGGGATCAACTTCCTCTGCAACAATTAAACAATGCAGTTGAGTACAAAAATGTACTCACAAGACTTATGAATAACAAACCTATACATAGCTACATGCAAACTGAATCAAAGGAGAAGGCCATATGGTTCATTTTCAGCATAAACCCACATGTTATTCGCAACAATGTAATGGATTGAAGGCAATTTTAACAAATCTATTTTTATTTGCTTAAATAACAGCGGAACAACAATTATAAATATAATTAACATCTTAGAGGTGACTTCCCAACAGCCACCACAACATAGTACGAATTACCCATTCGTACCACCCGATTTCTAGTTTTATCGAAAATGTTAAAGTCTAATTCTTGCGGGAAATAACCAAGCGTGTCTATAACCTAGGACGAGGCTATTTGAATAGTTTATACCGTACAAGGGTGTACAACTTTACCCACATGCTAGACCGCCTTTTTGCCAAGCTATAGAGCACACTTCTTTAGGTATACCGGTAAGGCTAAGTCCTATGAGACGTTTTCCAATGGAATGAATTAATTAAGAGCCGCTCGTATGTGGGTTAACCCTCTGCGAACCGCCCATCTCGGGCTCCTACGGAGGACCCATACGTTGTGTCAGATACATCGGCCCAGCCTTAGTAACTGCCGATGCTCCTCGGGCGAGGGAACCTAAATCCGGAACCCACCCCACACAAACCCAACAACAACAGAATAACAGAACATTTTTCTCCTAATCTACCACCGGCGACTCATTAATTAACACCTTCCAAACTACTGAGTCAAGAGGATTCCCACATGCCCTCATGTGGTTGCACGCAAAGGTGCTTGGATCAATGGCGCAAGTAATTCGGTCCTTGTTGACTTGGGCACCAAGCACACACTCAACAGCACACCATCCAACTAATGTGCCCAAGTCTAAAACATTTTATTTTCAGTTTTAGTTTTTCCAAATACATTATATCCATGAGTACCCTGACCCAAGTATTTAAAGTGATGATAGACTAACCATCACCGAAACGATGATTCCCAAACTACCGTTCTAGGCATGGCTAAGCTACAACAACTCGCATGCTAAATATAAAGTGACTAGAGCCCATCCATCGAGCTCTAAATCACAGCGGATATAAACCTAGGCTTAGTGGTAAAGGATGGATGTTTACCTAGATTTCAAGTAACTAATCAGGTAAACTATCGCGACTCAGAAAATACTTGTCAACATAGCATGCATACATATAATTGAAAATTTGAAATATTAGCATGCGAATATAATAGGATCAACGTGCATCAAAGGAAGAACCGCTTGCCTTGCTGGAGATAACTTGCTTGCTGCAGAGGATCACTCTCGTACTCAACGAATTCGTTGGAACCTATCGAAAGAGCGAAAAGAACTAATAAGAACGAATAACGTTAAATAAACTAAAAAATTCAACATCATCCAAAAATCCCAAAATTTACACAGAAGATAGATCATGATTTTAAATGAATTAAGAAACAAAACTCATTCAATTTGGACATTGCATGCGAAAGATATAGCTAAAACAAAACTGGCGGGAAAGAAAATCAGGAAAAATAGGGTTTTGGTACTGTTCATCTGAAATCCAATTTTTCGTGAAAATTTCTAGAAGGGTGATGACTTTGAAAATTTTATTATAAATAGAGCACCACATGATATGATCAATGAAATTTGATTCACCTCATTCGGAGTTAAAATGAATTTTCTAGGATTTTTCAAAGTCATGAAAGTAGTGCACAAATAAATTGAATACCAAGATTTTTAGAAATAGAAACATACTTAAAACATATTCCACATTAAAGTACAGAAACAGAGGAACCCATCATGCTTGAGTTCACTCAATTTGGAGTTACAGAGAAATACTTATGCATTTTTGAAGTTACACAAATTTTTAGTACACAAATAATCGATTTCTGGATTTTCTTTTAAACCCTAAGCTGAGGACGTTTGGACGAATGAGATCTAATAGGACGGTCCATGTGATAGGTTACATTCGGATGGTCCGAATGGCTCCGCTCAACTCGGATCGTTGAGATCAAATCGGACGATCCAAACAGTAGGGTTCGTTCGGACTGGTCTGAACATCACTCTGACTCAAACGAACTGACAGGTGAGTCCTACACATCAAAGACTCTAGCTTTAATTGACATTTAAACCTCTCGTTTTCTATCAAGGACCCATGCGTAAGCGAAACATTAACTCAGATTTTACCGGATCTACACAGTAAGACACACTTAGGACAATGATTAAAACTAATGATTGTGCTACAGTACGTGTTGGCTGTCCGACAATGAAACGTGTACAGCCGCAAGCTGCTCTGTCTAATCACCGGTGCAGGAGGCTAAGGCGGCGTGGACCAAGGGCCAAAATGGGATCCTTACACTATTGCACACCTGACGGTGGTCAGAGCATCACCGGAGATGGACTCAAGCGGTGGCATGACGAGGTGGAGCGGGGGTGAACCTACGGGAATTACGGCAACTCCGATATGGCAATGCTTCCCATGATCTAACGTGTGCACGGGCATTAGTAGGGCCCAGAGACCTTACCAGAAGGACTCGGAGAGGAAAAGCTTGTTGGAGTTGTGCCGGCGTCGAGGAACCAAGGGTGGCAGCGGCGCTCCAACGTGGGGAACTTTACCTGAGCAAGGAGGAAGGGAAAAAGATGTAGGGGAAGCTCAACCGAGGTCAATAGGCGGTGATATTGTAATGAATTCGGTTATGGACTCACCGGCTGGAGTTAGGGACGAAGATAAACGTTTTCGGCTGAAGAGAAGAAAATCCAAAATTCGATGATTCCTGTGAATGAAACCCAAAATTGGATTAGGGGAATTGATTATGGTGATTAGGGGCACAAAGTGACATGAACAGAAATGGAAACGAACCCCTGTGGCGCTGGAACAGCGTTGAGATGCGGCGGCCGGAATTTGAGAGCTTGGGTTCTTGCGATTTCCTTCGGTGGAAGAGGGAGTTGGAGGTGTGGATGGTTCGGAAGTGACGAAAAGAAGACAATGAGGCCATTGAGCTGCTTTTATAAGCTCTGGGGCGGAGAAACACGAGAAGGGAGCTCCACAGTAAACTCGGTTCATGGCTCTACCATGGACAAGCTGAGAGGATGTGAGTCGATGGGAGCAGGTGCGGTGATGCGGTTGAGGCTTAGAAACCAGGCGCGCGGGTCAAAAACTGGTGGTGGCCAGTTGAAGATCACGCACGGGCGGAGCTGCCATGGAGCTCTCTCGGTGAGCTGGTGAGGACACACCGGCCGCGTGGAGAAGAAGGGTTGAGAAATGGGGCCCACCAGTCAGCGACACAAAGAAAAGTGGCTCGGTCGGGTTTGATTAGTGGGTTAGACCCAGTCAAGAGATCGGGTCGGAACGTTCGGGCGGTCCGATTGAAATTGAATGGTCCAGATCGTGCATTCGTTCAGACAGTCCGAATGTCCCAATCAATCCGGACGGTTGATATCAAATCGGGCGGTCCAAAACGATTTGCGTTAGTTTGGACCAAGTCCAATCACGAAGACGGTTGGGTTCAACCAAATGGCTTGGGTCCAGGCCCGAGGAACAATGCAAGGTTGGATTTTAGAATAAGGTTGAGAGTTCTAGGAAGTTTTAGATAGAGTTGCACAACTCCAAAAATTCTAAAACTTTTACAGGAGGTTACTAACTATACGATTAATCTTGTATAAAATTTCTAGAGGTTTTCATGCATTGTATTTTTCTCTAGAAATGTTACAAGGTTCAGTCCTAGGGTTTTGACCAAGGATCTAGCTGGTTTGACTAGCCCTTTTGAAATAGCAAATAAAATCTAAAAATTTTAAAATTTTTCAGAGGAGTCACTAGGATGATTTAGAACTTAGGAAAAATAATTATAGAGGATTATCACAAGATTTGGTTTAAAAGTTTTAAAGGATTATGCTTCTAGTCAATTGAAGCATTAGGTTTTCAAAATCAACAAAACCTTAGAAATAAATTCCAGAAAATTCAAATAACAACATGATGCAACAAAAGTTTCAAATTCTCCTCATTTTTATACATTTGAAATACAAACCCGAGTTTGGGTTGTTACAAAACCTTCATGTGAGAAAACTTCAGCAAACTCACCAAGGAAAAGAGTACAACGTTTAATCCTCGGGATCCAATCTTCAAAATTTTGGATAAATTCTTAGGATTTGATAAGGGTCCTGATTTAGGGATTTACTCCCCCTGAACTCTACAACTCTTTAAAGCGTCCCATTCCAATGCCATGAATGCATATTTGGAAACTGGATGCAAACAGAGACTTCGTGAATAAATTAACTGGATTTTCACAAGACTTTATTTGCAGGATATTTACCTCACTATTCTTCTAGATTTCATAAGGATAAAATATTTAGGAGCAATGTGCTTCGTGATGTTGCTCTTGACATAACCCATTTGTATTTGTGTAATACAAGCAACATTATCTTCATAGATAATTTAGGGGCTATTGACGGTATTATTGCCACAATACTTCTGAATGTGGTTAATCACACGTCTGAGCCAAACACATTCAAGTGAGGCTTCATATAGTGCTATAATCTCTGAGTGTTTGGTAGAAGCAGTTACCAAGATCTGCTTAGATTACCACCAAGAGGTGGCTGTACCAGTACAAAGTAATATAAATCCATTATGAGATTCTGCACTATAGAGATTTGATAGATAGTTAGCATATCTTTAGGATTCAGTTATGATCATCAAGATCTAGGCATGATCTTCATGATCTTTGCATTGTAGACCAACTGGATCTGAATTGTTAAGTGGTAAAACCTTCAAGGTGAATTTCATTAGTAATCATTGTATCAACACCTTCTAGGCTTGACTAAGATTTTCAAAATCTCAAGTATGATGATCAGTGTTTAGTATATGCACCCCCCCATGAGGACAACTTATGTTGAAGTCTTGTTGCTCTAATATCTTTCATACATTTTTGAAAAAATGAATATAGGCAAGTATTGTGATCAAATCAACTTGATTACCACAATGCAGAGTCTTACATACAAATATCCTATTACTCATATAGATATTTTAGGATAAACACTATTCGGGAGTAACTTGCTTAGCTTACCAAATACCACTATTCGATTGTGCAACGCAAGTAGATTATCTTTGTAGGGGATATGGGGTAATACTAGTTGCAAAGTCATATGCTTTCTGGATACGATTTATCAAAACCTTTCAGGGTCTTAATATTTTATAATTATCTCTGGGTGGTTAAAGTTACAACAAATAGTCTGTTCTGCAGAACTATAAGTTTGGTTGTACCATTTTAGAGTAAAATATAACCAGTCTTAGTTTGGGCATTTAGGGGATTAATTGCCAATATCACTAATGTATGTCATACCTTCATGGTACTAGAGGAAACCATAATTCTACTAACTTCTGGTGGAAGATGCATTTTATAAGTGCTTGTGTGACACGCTTCTGGTCTTTAGGTTCCTCATTTCATTCTTTCTTCTAGGGATCATATGATCATTGGTGTGATTAAGAGATCGACTGGTAAGATAATTTTCCTTCAGGGGAGACGCTCTCTTCCAAAAGATGCTCTTACTACAGGTAAAATACTATTGGGTGCGAGTTTTATATATATCGCGGTTTTGATTCCTTTCTTACTAGGAATTTTGAGTCCTTCGAGGATCTCGACAAGGGTTTTTAGAATCCATTGACTACATATTTTATTTATTCATTCATGCTATTTGCCAAAATTATTATGCAACAAAACTATATATTATTCATAATAGGAGAGTAACAGTCTCTACAGGGATATTTGAATCATAGCTTTCACCACTTCATTATATTCATAATGGCCCATTGAGTCTGTACTACTTGGTTCCAATACTTTTATTTAGCAATTATGGTTCAACCTCATATGCTTTCATTATGTGACCTGATATGAACGCTTGAAGCGCTCAGCCATGGACTTTGATTTTGGATCCGTGTTCTCATAAGAGAAATTTTAGCAATTGTAGAGGCAAAGTGATTGTCGACAACTTTTCTCCCATATCCTCCAAATTGAGGGTATATCAGTGTTAACCACATCTTGGTCATTTCCCAAACAAAAGATTCTTGGTCGTTCCGCATTCCCAACATTGTAATATGTGCACATCAAGTTGCTAATGCTTTCATCTTCATGATGAACCTCTTCATGAGTTATTTCACCTTCAAGGCAAGTTCTCTTCAAGAGAATTGAAGGAGTGATTAATAATTATTTTTGACTAGTGTTATTAGATCTTAGACCCGTAAGCGTCCCCACAAATTTTAGATCAAGGACCAATAAATCAATTTCGCATAGGTGGACATACTATTCAACCCGGGGTATTCCACTCTTAGCGATGTATTTACTGCAAGTAAACATTGTGGTAACTTCTCCTAATTGGAAAGTATCCGCAGTTCCTTACTCAAGCATGTGAGTATAAAGTAAACCTTAAATTTAGCTTGACTAGTGCGTGTATCTTAGTACTAAAGATCTTTTCCTTCTGGAAAATACAACGACATTCGAACTTTTGGGCATTTCTCTCCCCTAATGCCGCAATTCGATCTTTATTAATTAATAGCATGCCACAAAATTCCCCTATCATGGGCACATGATTGATTGAATTTCAGATCCAACATGATCTCCAACAACTGATGGTGGCCCAAAGGTGTATGCTACAGTGGTGGTAACATTTGAGAAATGTTTGATTCCTTCAACACGCACTTTTATCAGTGCAGTGACAAGAAAACTGCATGATTCTAATATTATGTAGGATATTCCAACTTTTAGTTGGTTATTAATCTGTGACGAAGGTCCCATATGGGGGTCCGAGAGTTGACAGACTTATTCTATAGACTAACTTCTTTATTATTTTCCCATGTTTTGATCCAATTACTCATACCATATTTTAAATAATTTAGATAATTAAACTTCAAGTTTATAATTATGCAACATATTTTCTTATAGTCATAAGCAGTATGTTCTAACAGCATAAGACTACAAAATGCTCTTCAGGAACATAAATATAAAGCTAGAACATAAAATATTTGACTATATTTAATTTGCACAAAAAATACTGGATTTTCTTCCGGACTAAAATCTAGTTGAATCACCCAAATAGTATAACTATTCGACGAAAATATTTATTGTTCAACAGGAACATCATATTTAATTAAGGGTGAAAATTTTTATACCTAATTTTAATTTGCAATACAAGAATTAACATGGCCAAATTTAGATCATTCAGGACCAACAAAATCCAATAGATCATTATATTTTATTTCGGGAGTTATATTTGCTTCAAGCAAGTGATATGGCTTCTGGTGGTGATGCAGTTGCAGACCGCACTTACCAATTTATGCATGTGTTATTTCCGATGAGTATGACACGCTTCGGTGCATAGCCAACATGGCATATGTGTGACTGCGTCAAGTAGCCGTCGATTTGCCGTGTGCATTCCCGCATGCTGGCGGTTAACATATTGCTGAGGACATAAATCAGTTGCCCTTCGTGGGAAACAATGACTGTGGTTGCCAACAGTATGGGTATCGGCAATGATGTAAATGCCATTTTTCATATCAATTGGATAAGGATAATAGTCATACCATTTACTTTAATCATCTCCCAAAATAAACTAGATTAATTTATTGCTTCGGGCTGATTTGCTTCTAACTTTGACATAGGATATGGCACTGTGCCTACCATGACACTTGTTTTGAATATTTTTCTATGCCCCTTAGGTTCCAATATCCCACACAAGCCCAATATCCTCCCCCTTTTCATGCCAACTATAAAAATCCCGAGTGATAGCGTGTACATCAGGCATTTGTTTGAATTCAACTTGGAGTTTTAGCAAAGATTTGCAATTCTACTTCAATTTTGCTGGAGTGAAACCAATATATACTCTGTAACATTCTGCTTATAAAGTTCTTCCATTAAGAAACCAATGTGGTGGAGGGTAGTGTTATATAGACTCCAAGTCTTAGGGCTGAAGTCATTCTGTACTTATTTGAGGAATATATTGTTTTCTAGCCAAAGTGATCCATCAGAGATCAATATATGGCTAGGTTTGGTTTAGTGCCACTGATAAAAATAGTTTCCCTTTTGCCATATGGCATCCGTGCACCACATGCTAGTGAATTGAGGCTTATTAGATATCAACAACACATGTCCAATATTTTGTTAGAAGGGCATGACAAAGTATTTTTCAACTGTCAAGCATACGGTTTACAAATTTTATTCCATGCTGTTGGAATGGCTCTATCGGTTCACCACAACAGGAAGCACCGAGTCCCAAGGGTGGAGCGCGTCCTGTGGACGCGTTCAGATCTACCGCATGGCATGCGTGCATGGCGCACGTTACGTGCCCCACTTTGTAATTCTGTTGTGTGAGTCCTTCTCTCTCCCTCTCCTGTATCTCATTTGATGTAACATGTATAAATACATCCCTTACAATGAATACAAAGTGTGAGAGAGTTACACTTAAACTATCTTGGTATCAGAGCATCTCTTCGATCCTCAGCTTCTGCTCTCTGATCCCACCTCCCAACAAGAGTGACACCTCCTCTGCCGTCAATGACAGCACCACGCTGGCGTCTCAGAACAACACCATGTCGGCAACTCTCTCCTCCACCTCTCCCACCCTCGGCACTGGCTCCAGCGGCGCCATCCGCTCCTAGACCAAGTCTGCGGCCATGAACATGGCCAATATCAAGAGCTTGATCACCTTCACTCTGGATGTCGCTGAGAACAACTACAGGAAATGGAGGCATTTCATGTACATGGTGCTCGGGCGCTTCAAGGTGTGCCACCACATCGACGAAGATGACGAGCCCGAGCACGACGACGACGAATGGCGCTGCATTGACATCACCATCACCATGTGGATCTACACCACCATCAGTGATTAACTCCTCGACATCATTATGATCCCGAGCCATACAGCCTACAGCTCCTGGACCGTTCTGGCTCATTTCTTCACCGACAAAAAACGAGCACGAGCTATCCACCTCGACTTTGAGTTCCGCGCCACCATGCAAGGAAACCTCACCATCGCTTAGTACTGCTGTAATCTCAAGGCACTTGCCGAGACACTCACCAATGTGGACCAGCCAGTCTCCGATGAGACTCTCACCCTATAGATGATCCACGGCCTCAATAAGCGCTTCCAGATCATGTCATCGGTGCTCCCTGTGTAGCTCCCCTTCTCGACGATCGTGCAAGCACGTTCCCATCTGATGCTGGAGGAGATCGACCTCAACAACAAAGACCGCAACGAGTCTTCCTCTATTCTCATCATTCACGGTGGCAACAACTCGTCATCTGTAGGTTCCGGCCAAGGTGATCATGGTGATTGCGCCCAGGGCAGTCACAATGGCGGCGGGAATCAGGCCGGTGGCGGCCACGACGGAAACAACACCAACAACTCCTGTGGCCGCAGCAAGGGAGGCCACGGCCGTGGACGTGGCTACGATGGCGGCCGTGGTGGTAGCAACACCAGGGGCTGTGGCGCACCACAACAACAACCCTGGATGGGTATTTTCGCCCCTTGGGGTGCACCCTGGCCTACCCAGTGGCCTGCTCAGTGGCGCGGCGTGTGGAACGTGCCCACTGCCCTATGTGTCCTTGGCCCTCGACCCAGCGCACCTACTCAGGCCTACCCTGTCATGTTCTCGAACCAGTAGGTCACCATGCAGACACCCCCCCCCCATGACACCGTCACCACTCTCCTGGGAATAGTAGGCCATGCTGAATTCCGCCCTCAGCAACGTCTCCCTGCAAGGACCTAATACCGACGACGACTGGTATATGGACACTGGAGCCTTGTCACACATCACCAGGGATGGGGGTAAACTCTCTAAGTCTCCTTCTGCTTTAAAGCCTAATTCTTTACAACATATTATTGTCGGTAATGGGTCATCCCTTCCCATCGTTGGAACTGGTTCGACCTCTATTCCTTCTTCTAATGCTACTTTTCATCTCAATGACATTCTTATTTCCCTACAAATTGTTAAAAACCTTATTTCTGTACGGCGCTTTACCAATGACAATTCATGTTCTGTCGAATTTGACCCTTACGACTTCTCTATCAAGGATCTGGGCAGCAGAGCAACGATCATGAGATCCAATAGTCAAGGCGACCTTTGTCCCTTTCATGGCGGCACCTCTTCTTCTCAAGCTTTGGCAGCGACGACGACCACTCTATGGCTTTGGCATCGCAGGCTCGGACACCCGGGACCTGCCTCTATTTCCCATTTATCAACTAATTCACACATCAAATGTAATAAATCTTCCGGCATGACTTCTGTATGTCAGGCATGCCAGCTTGACAGCCAGCCACACCTACCCTTTTCTTCCTCTACTTCCTTTACAAATTTTCCTTTTCAGCTCATACATTGTGATGTGTGGACCTCACCGATTTCTAGTTTCTCTGGTTTCAAATATTATTTGGTGGTGCTTGATGATTTTACCCATTATTCTTGGTCTTTTCCTCTTCGCTATAAATCTAATGTGGCAATTACACTGAGACACTTTTATACCTTTGTTCATACGCATTTCTAGTTCTCCATCCAATGTGTGCAATGCGACAATGGCGGTAAATTCATCAACTCTGAATTACGCGCCTTCTTCTCCAATCACAGCATTTCCTTTCGCCTAATTTGCCCTCACACATCTCCACAAAACGAGAAAGCCGAACAGCTAATTCGATCCACCAACGATATAGTCTGAACACTTCTCTTCCAAGCCAAGACGCCTTTTCAATTTTGGGTCGAAGCCCTTCACACCACCACGTATCTGCTAACTTGTCACCCCTCCAAACCAATTAACCTTAACACTCCCTATTTTTCCCTCTACAGCCAACACCCAACCTACCACCATCTACGAGTTTTTGGTTGCTTATGCTTTCCAAATCTCATTTCTACCGCACCTCACAAATTAGCCCCTAGATCCACTCCGTGTGTTTTCTTAGGCTATCCCTTAGAGCAAAAAGGGTACTGGTGTTTGGATCTTCAAACTAGGAAGGTCATCACGTTGCGCCATGTTATCTTTGATGATCACATTTTTCTATATATCTCTAAAGTCTCTTCCACAGGATCTGCACCTGCCACAGAAAATCCTGCTCTTTTCCCCCCATAAATCAACCTCGAATCCTGTGTGCCTTCCTCAACAGGCCGTTCGCGCATACCCTCTTCGGGATTTGAGGACACAGAGATGCCCTCCAATTTTGGTGCCCACCAATCAGGCAGGCACACGTCCACCTGCCCGGCCGATTCGCTGCCGACTACCACGCCTGCCAACCCCGTGACACCACTCCATCCTCCCAATCCTACGTCACTTGGACCCGCTTCCACTCCTTCCACCAATCCGGTACCACCAGCTTCACCCGCTTTCCCGCCAAAGGCCGTCGCCGTGCAGCCTCCGGTCAATGCGCATAAAATGATAACCAGAAGCAAAACCGGCTACCATCTCCCTACTACAAAATTTTCTCTGCTTTCTGACTCCACCAAAATTACACCTATTCCCTCTAACTACCGCCCAGCTCTCAAAGACCCTAACTGGTACAATGCTATGTTGGAAGAATTTAACTCTTTGTTGCAGAATGATACTTGGTCTCTTGTTCCTCCTCTCGCAGGTGCAAACATTGTGACATGCAAATGGATCTTCCGTGACAAGCTGCATCTCGACGGGTCCCTTGCATGATACAAGGTGAGGTGGGTGGTCCGTGGTTTCACTCAGCAGGCCAACGTCGACTACGGGGAAACTTTTAGCCCCATTGTCAAGCCAGCGACAGTTCAGGTCATGTTGAGCATCGCCACCAGCCACAATTGGCCGATTCACCAACTCGACGTCAAAAATGCTTTTCTTCATGGTAATCTTCAAGAAACCTTTTACATCCACCAACCTTCTGGTTTCTTAGATTCTTCTCGCCCTACTCATGTTTGTCACCTCAAAAAGTCCCTCTATGGCCTTAAGCAAGCACCAAGAGCATGGTTCCACTGATTTACACATTATCTTCTCAACCTAGGCTTTGTTGCATCCAAGTCAGATTCATCCTTGTTTATTTTACAGCACAGTTCATCCCTTGCCTATCTTCTTTTATATGTAGATGACATCATCCTTACTGTTAGCACTACTAGCCTGCTCCACCGCATCATTGCATCTTTACACACCGAGTTCTCTATGTCCGATATGGGTGCACTTCACCATTTCCTTGGGATCAATGTCCATCGCACTTCTCGTGGGCTCTTTCTTTCCCAATAGTAGTACGCATTTGAAATCCTTGAGCGTGCCAATATGCTCAACTGCAAACCTCTTTCCACCCCGGTAGACACAAAAGCAAAACTTTCTGCTCAGGATGGTCCATCGGTCCAGGACCCTTCACTATACTGAAACCTAGCTGGTGCCTTGCAATACATCATCCTCACTCGCCCTGACCTATCTTATGCTGTGCAACAAGCATGCTTATTCATGCATTACCCTAGGGAGTCTCATTTCCAGTTGATCAAACACATTCTTCGCTATCTTCGTGAGACTACTCATTTTGGGCTACAAATACACAAATCATCCTCTCATGATCTGGTGGCTTACTCCGATGTGGACTGGGCGGGGTGTCCTGATACACGCAAGTTCACATCGGGTTTCTGTGTTTTTATTGGTGACAATGTTTTTGTGTTTTTAATGGTGACAATCTAGCTTCTTGGTCCTCCAAGCGGCAACATACCATTTCCAGGTCCAGTGCGGAGGCAGAGTATAAGTCTATGGCAAATTCAATCATTTGAATCATGCCGGCTTCACGCCTTCTTTCCGAAGCTTCACTAATCGCCCTAACGAAGCGACGCCGCTCATCGTGATAACGCCGCCATGTACCTCTCCAACAACCCCGTGCAGCACTAGCGTACAAAACACGTGGAGATTGATCTCCATTTCATTCGGGAACACTTGTTTCTTGGCGAGGTACGGGTGCTACATGCTCCTTCATCGTCCTAGTTTGCCGATGTCTTCACCAAGGGTCTATCGACAAGCGTGTTCCAAGAATTTCGTACCAGCCTCAACATTCGGGAGGATCACGTTTCAACCGCGGGGGGCTATTGGAATGGCTTTATCGGTTCACCACACATCGAGTCCCAAGGGTGGAGCGCATCCTGTGGACGCGTCCAAATCTACCACATGGCATGCGTGCATAGCGCACGTTACGTGCCCCACTTTGTAATTCTGTTGTGTGATTCCTTCTCTCTCCCTCTCCTGTATCTCATCTGATGTAACGTGTATAAATACATCCCTTACAATGAATACAAGGTGTGAGAGAGTTACACTTAAACTATCTCATGAAAGGTTAATTTACTACATGTAAAATATGCTACTGTCAATATGTTCTATTAAGCAGATTTAATCAACTATTCAGCAGGAGATAAGACTTTAATAGAATAATTTAGGATATTATTTTATTTATGGTATCAGGGAAATAAGCATCTAATGCAAAAAGTTTTAGCCTAAAGTAAAAGATAAAAGATACTCATCATGAGCAGGACTAAGCTCGACAAGAGTTGAATCTATACTACTAATGCGACTCGTGCAGGAAAGCGAGATAACTAGGAGATTGCTACAAGACTCCATAGAGCATAACATAGGCTTATCATTGCTGTCATCCAGGACAAACGAATATCCACTTAGTGATGTCAAACATGTCATACATAATTCATGCAATTTACTATATGTTTATAGCTGGTAAAATATTTTAAATGCATGAAACAAGTGCAAAATAGTAAAGATTAATTTTATCTATTCAGCAGAATTTCCCAGAATTTTCCTAGTGTTTTTGGGATTTTCTAATAATTTTAAGGTCTGGAAGCAATTTTCAGAATTACTAAAACCATTAATTAATTACTCAAAACACACAATACCAGAAAAAATAAACCATAAAGATGCGTCGAAGGTGTACTAGGTCTAAAGGTTTCACAAAAATAATGGAAGCTCATATACCTAAAAGTACATTTTCTAGGATTTAATGTGAATTTTTAGAATTTACTGAGTTTTTCTTGGAATTACATAAACTCTAGGGTTCAAATAGCAAAATGTAATGCTGCTGCGCTGTCAACTGTAAAAAACTATTTCTTCAGGGGCCAAAATATAAAAGTGCCATCGTGTATACCTTTATTGGGCCTCTAGCTGATGTGCCCGGTCGCTACAGTTGAGGTGGCGATGTTCATATGGCGCAGATGGGTGCACGAGGGCGCAGAGTACCGCGAGGGTCACATCCGTGGAGGCGGGCGCGGCAGCGTAGCGTCGAGCAATGATGGGCACACGAAGGCGGTGTATCGGGTGGCGCGTGGCGTGGCGAAGTTCGCCACGCGGTGGCGTGGCGTGAAGGCGGCGCCGATGATGGCGGCGGCAATGAGGGCGGTGTGGCGGCGCGGTGCACAGGGTGGCGACAGCTAAGGTGCGGCCGCGTGGCGGTGGCTCACGGCGGCATTCTGGTCGAGCGGCTAGCGGCGAAGGTTAGGTGATGCGGCACGTGGCCATGGCGGAGTGGCGCGGTGTGCGTGCGCAGTCGTCCTCGGGTAGCGCGACTGTCAGGTCTTCAGAACGAAAATGTTCAGACAAGTTTAGAAACACAAGTAGCGAAGGAAAGGGAGGTTCAGAGTGAAGTCGGAAATCTGGAGAACGCTTTGATGGGTTCACTTGGAAGGATTCAACGGTTCAGATGTGAGGAGGATGGCACATTAATGCTGATCTAAGGGGAGAACTTGAAAGTAGTAATTTCCATTACGCACTGTTTAGTTTCACCCTTTTGTCTTTTCGTGCTTTGAGTTGGTAATTCCAAATTGTAATCACAAGGTGATGTCATGGTGGGTTTATAATGCCTGAGACTCTGGAATGAAAGAAGCAAGTCGAAAAGCATATTTCTAGTGTTTTATAGCTTTAGAGTAAAGTAGTGTAGAGCCCTAGTCCATGCTGTTTGTTCTTCCCCATTTCTACTTGAAAAATCCCCACCCTTAGTCGGATTCTTCTCTGGGTCCTAACAAATTGGTATGAGAGCGTGACAATCCTTGGAACTAAGGTTGGATTCAGTGTAGGTTGGCAGCGGGAGTTGAATGGCTGCTGTAAAATCCCCAAATCGATTCGATCTTGAGTTGGGTGGCGAACTCTTCTGTAGATCCGAACTGGGTTGGTAGGAAACTGCTGTAAAATCCCCAGATTCGCTTTGTTGGAGCAGGCGGCGGGGGTATCTGTCGAAGAAGAAGGAGTGACCAGTCCTTTTCAGGCGACCTCACAGATTCAGAACTAACATGGTGGTCACAACAAGATCGCAGTCTCAAGAGTCCTTAGCTGGAAAGGAGGAGGTCGCTGAGGTACGATAAGATATCATGAGTATGAAGGAGGACATTGCCGATCTCAAGAATCTAAGATCAGAAGTAACTGAAATTAAAGAGATGATGAAACAAATGTGGGGAAAATTAATGAGAGGAGTAGGAGAACCTCAGGGGCCACATCTGGAAAAGGGGAAGAATGTTGTCGGAAGGGCCACTAACATTGATGGCGGTCTGGAGACCTCAACTGGCTTTAGGTCTGAAATCCCAATTCGAAGAAGTTCAGAGGTATGTTTTGAGATAGAACTCCTTGCAGGGAGGTCTGAATTCCGACCAGTTTTCACCCCAGCGGTGAGAACCACTATTCCCACACTAGCACACCATTGGAACACTTATGCCAAGGGCAATGGATCTGGCTTATTCCATCTGCAATATGTTACAGACAATATAGGGGGGCTAAATACGAGGTCATCTGTTGGATTGGGTGTGAGTCAAGGAGTGGGTCAGTGTTGCCCTGGGGTATTACTGATGGATGAGTTGAGAAATCAATACATGGGTCTGCCAAATTCAAATTCACACTATGCTGAGGCAATCATTAAAGGACCAAGACTTGAGATACCATTGTTTTCAGGTGATGACGCACTAAACTGGTTGAAGCAATGTGAGAAATTTTATGAAGATTTTGGAGCTCCTCAAAACCAGTGGGTAAATCTGGCTACTGCTCATTTCCTGGGAAGAGCTACTGCTTGGTTGAAGAACATGGGAATTCCTTGGCAGATTCTCACCTGGCCTCAGTTATGTGCAATGGTCAGTGACCGTTTCTCTACTGCTAATGCTCATGAAGCAGTTGAACAGCTACAAAATGTCAAACAATATAGTTCCACAATACTGAATTACATTGACAGATTTGAGGAGTGTGTAGAGCTGGTAAAAAGGGATCACCCCTATCTGCATGAATCATTCCTGTTGAGTTGCTTCATTGGGGGGTTGAGAGGGGATATTAAGTATGATGTTAGTAGTTAAAAAAAAAGGAATGATTGAAGCTTATTGGCTTGCAAAGACTTATGAGAAGGCTACTGCAGCAAAAAGGAGTACTACTTCTGGAAGTTTTAACAGGAACAAATTTCCTAACAAGAATATGGACTACAATCGAGGAAACATTCAGAAGGGATTGATCAACAAACCTATCAATGAGAAGAACACCCAACCAATACTTGAAAAGAAAGATCAGAAGTGCTGGTATTGCAAGGAACCCTGGAGTAAGCAACACATATGGAAGATTGGGAGAACCATACATATACAACAAGAGATAGAAGAAGGGGGCAATTAAATGGAAGAACAAGAGAAATATGAAACACGATAATCTGGATATACAACGGCACCTGACAACCCTGAGCAAGAGGATACCCAGGAACAACTCATGCAGATCTCAGAATATGCAGTGAGGGGAACCATTGGCCCAGCAGCATTCTCATTGATCACTCATATAGGAGGAAGAAGGGTAGTGGCTCTAGTCGGCAGTGGAAGCACTGACACTTTTATGGATTATGACTTTGCCCTTAGAAGCAGTTGTACCTTGAAGACAATTGGTTGTAGAAAAGTGAAAGTAGCAAGAGGAGGAGAGCTGACCTCAAATACCATGATCCAAAATTTCCAGTATATAATTCAAGACACCAGGTTTTGTAACTCATTCAAATTGCTTAAGCTCAAAAGTTATGATATCATATTAGGAGCCGATTGGATTTATGAGCATAGCCCTATTGGAATGGATTTGAGAAAGAGAACACTATCCATCACCAGACATGGAGAGCAAGTTGTATTCCTAGATCATACCATCCCAGGAAAAGGATGAATCATCAAGGCTCAAAAGTTGAGGAAGATGGTTAAGAAGGGGGTGATGGGCTGCATTATCTAGATCCAGAATCTGACACTAGAAGAACCAGGAAGAGACACTGTCTACTCAAGGGAAATAGAAGCACTACTGAGCAACTTCAAGGATATTTTTCAAGAACTTGATGGGCTGCCTCCTAGAAGATGTTGTGATCATGTAATTCATTTGAAGCAAGGAGTTGACCCTCCTAACCTGAGACCATACAGAATCTCACATCATTAGAAGACAACAATGGAGGATATTATAAACAAGATGTTAGAGACTAAGGAGATTAAACACAGCATGATTCCATATGCATCTCCTGTAGTGATGGTGAGGAAGAAGGATCACAGTGGGAGATTATGTGTGGACTATAGATAGTTAAATGGAATTACTGTCAAGAACAAATTTCTATTGGTGATATGCCCTAGAGACAATTATGGAGATGATTGTATCACGTCTATGTTTATGAGTTATTGAATAAGTGTTATTTTGTTCCTTGAATGAATCATTGGTTATAAAGATTAACAAGTATGTAACTTGTTGGTGAAGCTCTTTTAACTTATATGATGTCGTTCTAAAACTATCCCAAGTCGGATGTCACTAGTCAGAACACTAGTGACTTATCAACCAACACATATATTGATTGATGACCATGTTTCACTGGTCATGGATATAGGGATATCGAATCAATAATGTGAACACATGTTAGAGAACATGGGGTTGGATTGACTCACCTTGAGACACTGTTGAGATTGTTATGATTTTATGTGTCGTATCTGAGATCAACATGGTTTCCTACATGTGTAATAGTGCACTTAGGGGTTGTCAAACACTACTCCGTAACTGTGTAGTTATAAAGGTAGCTTTCGGGTATGCTATGAAACATGCAGAGGAATGTGACTGGTTGGATGTAGGATTTGCCCCTCCTAACATAACATGAGAGATATCTCTGAGCCCCTCAATGTGGTCGGATAAAGAAAGTGCATGGCCATGCTACTAGTGGTTGAAGTGTTCGACCACATGACGTTATCCGATACTCGATCGAGAAAGTATTGAACAGTCCATGGATGACATTAAATCTCACCTGGAGTTCAACCAGATATTGTGAGGCAAAGGGAGAATACGTGAGTAGGTCTTTCAGTTCGATCAGATACGGACTAGTCATATGGAGTTACGAGCTAGTCGTAGGCTGGTCGAACATGATCACTAAGTGGTCAAAACCTGGTCGTAAGGAGTTACGAACTGGTCGAAACTAAATATGAGCTGGTCGTATAGATATATGAGTTGATCGTTAATGATAAGAACCTGGTCATAGATCATATTGCATTAAGGTTCGTCTGATATAATTTGTGTATTTAGGAATCGTCATGTTCTGCTAGGAGCCGCTAACGACTTGTGAACGTAAAGGAGTTTCCGATTCACAACCGATTACGCATGAACCTAGCGGGTCACACACTTAACGGGTTGGAACAAATGTGTTTGGATAGGATCTGTCATGGGCACTATATAAGGTGATGCTTGAGGCTATAGGTGAGATAGATGATACAATACATGTGAGTTGATCCACCGAAACCCTAGCCGCCATCTTCTTGAGAGAGCCCTGCCGTGCGAGTTGGTGCTAGCACACCGGCGTACGGTGTTCCTTTCCTAGACGTGTGGATACCGTAGAGGCGCTACTGCTGTTGCTGTTATGCTTGAGGACGATGCATGATCTTCACGAGGAACTGTGGAGGTTGCTGGAGGAGACGATCGACTTGCGAGGACGCTGGACGATTGACTACGACCATTACATCCACGCGCTCTTCGTTGGATCAGGCTGCTCCAACTCTTCTTCTGCTACACTGCGCGTCTAGTGGTAACGATCTATGATCTTCTACTTGCATGGCTTCCTAGTTTACGTGGTAGAATTTTGAATTACCAACTAGTATAGCCTACCTATATCCCTTCAATTTCCAATGCCAGTAATTGAAAATCTTTTAGATGAGCTGAATGGTGCTAATGTTCTATCTAAGCTGGACTTGAGATCTGGTTATCATCAAATTAGAATGGCTGAAGAAGATGTGCCCAAAACTGCTTTCAAGACACATATGGATCATTATGAGTATCCAGTGATGCCATTTGGCCTTACTAACGCTCCTACCACCTTCCAAGCACTTATGAATGAAATATTTGCTAAGCAGCTCAAGAAATCAATGCTAGTATTCTTTGACGACATACTAGTATATAGCAAGACCTTGAATGAACACATAGAGCATTTGTGTGAGGTGCTGAAGATATTGAGAAAACACAAACTATTAGCTAAATAGACCAAATGTATCTTTGCCACTGATAAAGTGGAGTATTTGGGACACATCGTATCAGGTGCTGGAGTAGCCACTGATCCAAAGAAGATTGAAGATGTATTAAATTGGCCTGTTCCTAACAGTGTAACAAAACTGAGAGGGTTTCTGTGGTTAACTGGGTACTATAGAAGATTTGTTAAGAATTATGGCAAGATTTGCAGACCCCTACATGATGCACTCAAGAAGGGGGGGGGTTCTAGTGGGGAAAGGATCAGCAAACAACATTTGATCTCCTCAAGAAAACTATGACTTCTTGTCCAGTGTTGGCCCTGCCAGACTTCAACCAACCATTTATACTAAAAATTGATGCTTGTGGTATAGGAATAGGAGCAGTCATCATGCAGCAAGGTAGACCCTTGGTTACTTTAGTAAGGCTTTAGGTGTGAGGGTTGGAGCTCGATCTATATATGAAAAAGAAGCCATGGCTATACGGGAAGCACTAAAAAGGTGGAGACACTACTTCTTGGGAAGCCAATTGGTGATTAGGACTGATCAGAAGAGCCTTAAATATATGACCTCTCAAAGACTGGTGGAAGGAATACAACACAAGTTGCTGCTCAAGCTTATGGAATTTGACTACACAATTGAATATATAAAAAAAGGAAAGGAGAACAAGGCTGCTGATGCCTTATCAAGGAGAGATGTTGAAGAGGTTTGTGAACTCACTTGTATGGCATTGACCACAGTAACTCTAGAATGGGTTGAAGATATCAAGGCAAGTTATGTAAATGACAACAACATGGGGGCATTGATGCAGGAATTGCAGACTAATACCAGCCCAGACAATCCATATACCATTGCTAGGTGTGTCATTAGATTTAAGGGGAGAATTTATGTTGGAGAGACAGCTAATGTGAGACAAAAACTCTTAGAAGCATGCCATTCGTCAGTTGTTGGAGGTCTTTCAGGGGTAAGGGCTACTTACCACATGTTGAAACTTCTATTCTATTGGCCGAGAATGAGGAAAGAGGTGGAAGCAATGATAGGGGAATGTCCAGTGTGTCAAATAACCAAGGCTGAGCATGTGCACATTCTTGGATTGTTAGATCCTTTGGAAATTCTAGACACGGCATGGACCCACATAAGTATGGATTTTATAGAGGCATTGCCTAGATCCAAGGGGAAGGAGGTTATTCCGGTGGTGGTTGATAGATTGACTAAGTATGCTCATTTCATACCTTTGGGTCATCCTTATATAGTCTAGGAGGTTGTCTAGGTTTTTATGGATAACATATACACGTTACATGCCATGCCAGCAGAAATAGTAAGTGATAGAGATAGGATTTTTACTAGCAGATTTTTCCAGGAAATCTTCAAAGCTTTACAAGTGTCACTGTGGTTTAGTACAACTTATCACCCACAATCTGATGGCCAAACCGAGTGAGTGAATCAATGTCTGGAATCTTATCTGAGGAGCATGATCTTTCAGGAACCTAGAGAGTGGATGAATTGATTATCACAAGCAGAGTGGTGGTACAGCACCTCATACCACACTTCTTTGAATATGACTCTTTTTCAAGCACTATATGGTTACCCACCTCCACAATTTGGAGCATTCCATATCCCTGGTGATGTACAACCAATGACTCAACTGACCCTGGAAGAGAGGGAGAAGATGACTCAAGCTCTAAAGCAAAGACCTACTCAAAGCTCAGAATCGAATGAAACAATTTGCTGATAGAAGGAGATCAGAACGACAGTTCATTGAAGGAGATATGGTTTATCTCAAGATACAACCATATAGACAGAATGCTTTTGGGCTAAGGGGGTTAGTTAAGCTCAGGCCCAAGTATTATGGACCCTTTCGAGTTATGAAGAAAGTGGGCAAGGTGGCATATCAATTAAATCTTCCAGAGGGGGAAACTATCCATCCTGTATTCCATGTGAGTCAACTCAAGAAACATTTGGGATCCAAGGCCGTGCCACTTCCTAATTTACCATTGGTGGGACCCGATGGTAAGGTAAAAACCGAACCCTTGAAAATATAGGAACGTCAAATCGTGCAGAGAAGGGGAGATGTAGTGGCACAGTGGTTGATCTAGTGGCAGAATCTAGCTCAGGATGAGGCTACTTGGGAGGATGTGTCGTTTATAAGGAAGGTATTTCCTAATTTCCAAACTCGAGGACAAGTTGGATCTAAATGAGGGGGTAATTGTCAGGTCTTCAGAACGAAAATGTTTAGAGAAGTTCAGAAACACAAGTAGCGAAGGAAAGGGAGGTTTAGAGTGAAGTCGGCAACTCGGAGAACGCTTTGACGGGTTCACTTGGAAGGATTCAACGGTTCAGATGCGAGGAGGATGGCGTGTTAATGTTAATCTAAGGCGAGAACTTGAAAGTAGTAATTTCCATTACGCACTGTTTAGTTTCACCCTTTTGTCTTTTCGTGCTTTGAGTTGGTAATTCCAAACTATAATCGCAATGTGTTGTCATGGTGGGTTTATAATTCCCTAGACTCTGGAATGAAAGAAGCAAATCGAAATGCATATTTCTAGTGTTCTATAGCTTTAGAGTAAAGTAGTGTAGAACCCTAGTTTCTTGCTCTTTGTTCTTCACCATTTGTACTTGAAAAATCCCCACCCTTAGTCGGATTCTTCTCTGGGTCCTGACAGCGGCGCGCACGGCGGCTGCGCACGACAATGGCGCACGGTGGTGGCTTGGGCTGGTGCGCGTGTGCAGGAACAGAGCCGTGTGCATAGCATTAACAGATTGATTTTACACGTACATGCAAGCGATTAATGAAAGCCAATCTGTAGTGCTGGATTAAGGACGCATGATCCAAACCTCACTGGAGTAACATGTCGGGGGTGATTTCTTTGTTGTGGTCGATGCGAGGCAAGATCATCGGTTGTGGTGATGACCATCCTCCTCCTTTGTGCCTCGGTAGAGGATGTAACCGAATAGATTGATCACAATACTAACATTGATTAATTTGTAGGAATTAGCATCATGAGAGAATTGGTCTAATTGCCAACAATCTAAGAACAACATACCCATATTGAAGAACTTCGTGCTGATAACGTGTTGATATTTCGGTAGTCTTCATGTTGCTGACTCATAGATCAATACGTACATGAGCAATCACATGAACACGATAGGAGAAGGATGGATATAAAGGGGGATCCATAATCTTTATTCATCTATCAATCTTGTACATGTGGGTCCTCATATTTATAACCCATAGGGGTGGAAACCCTCTAGAGATGGTTTGATCTTTTGTCTATAAGACCCTAGGTTTCGTAACACCTTCCTCTTTTCCCCCCTTTTTTGTTCAGTGTATCCACAACATTAAGTATTATTTCTGTAATGCCATTTGTTATTGGAAAAATTAGATATATATCATCGCAAAGTGCACAGTTTTAAAATATACCACTGAAATGTTTTTCCTTTGGAATATGCCATTGAAGAGCGACCATGTTTGGAGATATATCATTATCTACCATTTACATCACTTTTATACGTATTCAGACCACATACCTGACTGCATATTTCTATATAGACGAAAATGCCCCCACATGCCCTGTCGATTACTACCGACTGGACCTAGTCCGTTCGGTCCCAAATCTATTCCCCACCTCGATTTTGCATGGTTCAATGTTTTTAAGATAGCATGGTGTACATAACAAGTTATGACCACGTATGTTAGGACTGGGTCCAGTAGGTAGTAAGTGATAGGACATGTAGGGGCATCTTCATCGATGCGGAAATACATAGTCAAATACATGGTCTAAATTCGTATAAAAGTGATGTAAAATGTACATCATGTTATATGTCCGAACAGTCCACTCTTTAATGACATATTTCAAAGAAAAAACTGCTTTTGCAATGATATATATCTAACTTTTGCAGGGCTATGTCGTCCTAAATAGGCCATGGGCATTTGTACAGTGGCTTCAGAAAGCAAAGATTGAAGAAGACTGAGTTAAGTTGGATGCTCCTTTTTGGTTTTGTTACTTTCTGTGTGGTTTTAAGCTTTAGCCTTCCTCTAAAATCGCAAATGTGTCAAACCGTAGAGTTAAGCATCCAGACATTTGCATGATTTAACAATAATAACCAAAAAGATTAGTCATTTTCTTGGTGGTGGGTTTTAATATGTAGAAAAATATGGTGGGAACGGGATAGCTTCCCTTCCTTATGCTTAAATAACAAGGATTTTCTATTGTATTATATAACTGTTTTGTTTTGCTGAAATATGGCAGGTACATACTGATGGCAGAACCAGGTCAAATTTTTGTGAAACCTTTACCAAGTTTGGCCTATGACAATGATCCAGTAGCATTCCACTTCTTTTACATCACACCATCAGAACATGAAAAAAATCATCAGGAAATACTATCCTGAAGAAAGAGGTCCTGTCACAGATATCGACCCTATTGGGAATTCTCCTGCAATCATTAAGGTAATTTCTTGTTGCAGACTTGACACTCTTTTACCTTGCAGTGCTATGGAATGAGTCGAACTTCCACTCCATGCATTTAATTTACATGACTTGTATCTTAGCTACTGTTTACTGTTTTGGATTAGTGATTTTACTAGACCTAACTCAATCCCTTGTCATCTGTGGGAAATTTTAGACACAGCTTGAGAAGATTGCCCCCACATGGATGAATGTATCAATACAAATGAAAGAGGATTAGGAGACCATAAAGCTTTTGGATGGGTCTTGGAAATGTGAGAATTACCTTTTTCTTGTATGCAAATTCGATAAATGCATCTGCTCACTTTTTACTCTGTTATAATTCCATCTTTTTTGTTGTTTTTCTTTGACTTCTAGGTATGCATATGCTGTTGCTAGCGCACTGCATGGGGTTCAACATATCATTCGTAAAGATTTCATGATCCAGATGCTTTTCTTATTTAGTATGTTTTTTCTCGATAATACGTTTGTCTCACTTCAAACTATTTGTGCTTTGTTAACACGATGAGAGTTATTGTTGATGGCACAGAAATATTTGCAGCCACCATTTGATACAAAGCTCGGGAATACATTTATTATCCACTACACCTACGGATGTGACTATACACTAAAGGTATTGAAATCCCAAATCTGTGAAATTTTCATATGAAATGAATATGTTGATAAAGTAAAAATACCACTATTGTGTCTCAAATATTTTACTGACATAAGGTATTGACAATAATCTGGCAAAAAAATTCTGGGTGTACTGACCTATGGAAAAATTGGTGAATGGCGATTTGACAAAAGATTGTACCAAGATAGGCCACCACCAAGAAATCTTACATTGCCCCGTCCAGGAGTGCTAGAAAGTGTGGTCTGTTTACTAGCAAATAAATTGGAAAAAGTACGCAACTTTTTTATTACAGTATGATGCACCAAATTTATTATGATATTTAGGATATTGAGGTGTTGATTAGGTATTCAACATTTGCATGACATTTTCTTCAATATAGTTGGTTGTTTATACATTGACTTTTCATTTCATTTTAACTAGACAAAAACATAGCCCCCCCTCATTCGATTCAGATGGCAAGTTAACACAGTTACAAGTTTATTTGTTAGTACTGTTTTATTAAAAGATATGATGATTAGGCCAATACCAAATGTTAGCTATGTGTGAGCTTTTAGAATTTCCTTTCTATACCAAATTTCAGTTGTTTGGAAGATATTGGAACTTCCTATGTCACCACTTAACCTGGCATAATTTTGATTGATTTAGATGAATCAGTGCTAGCATGGTGGTTTAGGCTGACAACATTGTTAGAATAGGAACTCTTTTGTATTTCTTTATTTGCATATGACATATCCTTTTGTACCCTATATATATTGCCCATTGAGCCTCTTGAATACACACACAATATTGATAACGTGGTATCAGAGCAAAGGTTAAAACCGTAGCCTCTAACCTAACCTCCAACTGCTTTTGCTACCCGCTACCCCCGAGAGGAGCTATCTCCACTCCCGAGGGTGGCCACATTAGTTGTAGTCTTTTTCGTAGCAGCAGATTTCATCGATCGAAGAAGCAGTAGCATCACTCTTCTTTCTCGATCGCCGCCTGTCCAGATTCGATCGGGATCACATGAGTTTGTCGTGAGCTCCGTCCTGTCCAGATCCAGCTGCCGCCATGTTGCCACTACCACCACAGGAGCATCATCTTCTTGCCTCCCCAGCCGCAGCGTCTGCAAAGATGTCAGTCAGCTTTAGCGCATCGTCATCGGGGCAGGTCACCTGCTGCTCCATCCCGCCATTGCAGCGGCGACCACCGTCGGCTACGACATCGACGTCGGCGAGTTGGATCGGAGCGAAGAGGAGGGCAGACCCTCCGCCGCCGAATCAAGAGAGCACACCGTGCTCGTTGAGGTTGTCTCCTTTGGCCCCAGATCGAGCTCGCTGGATCCGACCGCCCTGGCGACACCCGAGCCCCGCCCGCATGCGCGCCCAAGGTCTGCTTCATGTGTCACCTGTGCTCTCCCGCTGGGTCTCCTGAGCTGTCGTCACTTCAAATCCGAGTAGCCACACCGCCGCTTCAAGCCTCTTCTACCTCGAGCCACCGCCATCGCCACCTCGGGCTCGAGCTTCTCCGCCCGAGTTCGCCTCGAAGGATCCGGCACCCTAGGCCGCCTCTGCTCCGGCTCTGACCGGATCCTCTGCTCTGCACCGCCTCCGCCTCAGCTTGCCTCGGGGCCCCTACTCCTAGACGGATCTAGTGCAGCTCATCGCCACCGGATGTTTGTGCGCATCGCCTGCTCGCTTGTTGCTACTCTTCCCTTGAAGCAATGCCGCCATTGCCCTCCTTTCTTGGAGCGCCACCGTGGCCATCCTTTTTTTTTTCTTCTTGGAGCACAACTGCATCTTTGCTTGGTGTGTGTCTTCTGTGTGCATGACTGATTTCGCGTGGAGCTTTCTCTGTGCGCCGCTCGTCGTTTTCTAACCGTGATGGGAGATTTTGGTGGTGGATTGAAAAGTGGCGGTACTGTTCATTATTGAGCTCGGTCCAGAAAAGTTGAAAAAGGCTTTAGCTGCTGATGGTGTTGCTTCAAGCTGGGTGAGATGCACTGGTGCTTGCTGGTTGGATGAGGAGATGGGTCTTCTGCTGCTACCAATATTTATTTCTAATTAGTCTTTTCTCTTTTGTGTCATTTCTTCTGTTGCGTCCATCCAAATCCATATCACTTTATCTTTGAGTTCGTCTAAACTATACGAGTCCACAAATTTATTGTAGTAATAGAAGCATAGGAATTCCTTTTTGCATGACAGCAGCCGCCGCTCTTCTCTCCGAGCCACATGCAGATCGTAGAAGTCATTATGATGTCGTCGCTTCTCTCTTAGCCGCCACTCCGAGCTTCTAAAGCCGCCGCGCTTCTTTCACACTACTGCCTTCTTGGGATTCGATATGCACCACCATGTTTTTATCTATTCCACTTTGGTTTGATTTGACAACTTTCTCTATTCCTGCTGGGTTTTATCATCTTCTTCGTCGTGTTGACACGATCAACTTTGCTCCCGCTTGCATCTACTTTCTCAGCCCCTGCACCTTGTGCTTTATGGGCTATCGCATGACCCTAGATGGGAGAAGATCTTTTGATACTTGACATATTTTCTAAGAGCTGCATGCTACGATGACATTATCAAGACTCGGACTTTGGATTTTCATATTTTAGTGTCAACCCTTTCCAAATGCAACGCTATTGCATACACCTTGCATTTGAGGGGGGAACGGGTGTTAGAATAGGAACTCTTTTTTATTTCCTTATCAGCCTTTTGTATTTCCTTATTTGCATATGACATATCCCTTTGTACCCTATATTGCCCATTAGGCCTCTTGAATACATACACAATATTCATAACAAACATCAACCATGCTTGTGCTCAGAAGTCGCTTTGCCATCTTTTCTAATTAGGTGACTTTTTAGAATGAAGAACCTCATTATTGGACTCTATTGATTTCGCTAACACTTAGAATCCATAATGAAGTTGCTTAGGCTTCTCTCAATGGGCAGTATCTTAATGCAATTTCTTAGTGCATAAGAAGTGTTAGGATACTATATTCTCAATGCATGGTTTCTTATGTTGTAGTATCTTAGACTGTTTCATTTAATTACATGCATGAGAGGAAACAGCGATCACAATAAATTTTATGCGTTGGATTTCAAGGCCGAACTGGTATCCAAATTAGATACTAGAGTACCCTCTCTCTTTATTAACTATGGTGCCATATCATCATTTTGCCTACATGGCAAGCTTAAGATACCAGCTAGGGTGGAGCACTGGGAACAGCCTTATAGCAAAACTATCATCTACTGACCAATAAGCTGTGTGATACACTGATACACATATCAAAGTCTCCTATTGTTCTCCCTTCCTTTACAACATGACCATGCATTAATCGTTAGCTGCCTTTGTTCATGACACTGTTAATTTGTTACATGGGCAATGCGACCAACAGATGCATGCCATGACTCATGAGTGCTCCATTTGCATATCAATTGTGTGGTTGTGGACTCTTCATTACACCTATAGTGTGATCTAGTTTATAGACCTACCTCAAGTGACTGGGACACTTATGCTCAACCAATTGTTTTTAGTGTTGTTTTATTTGTGCCAATCTTGAATAATGATATAATGATATAATAATAAAATAGTAAGAGACCGATCCTTTGAGTTACCAGAAGAATGTTGCGAATACCTAGGATGTAGAATAAAATATGGTAGGGATACCTACCAGAGTCAATTGAGGTCAAGCTTTAACACATTAATTTGATTGAGCAAAAGTAGAAATGTCACAATTGATCATCCAATAAAAGAAATTCATGTGTGTATCCAATGAATATATATCTGGGCCTACAAAAAATTTGCTACTACTGTAGCTTCATTTGATCATTTCTGAAAACCACCTTATTCAAACAGGATGAAGAAATGTTAATTGGTAATAACATTGTGAAGGAATGTGAGATAAGTAGTAGAACAAAGTTATCAACATGTTTTTGTTCTTTTAAATTGTGAAGTGGCACTGGTCAGTCTGGTTTGCATTTCTGTCCTGTGGTCAAGAGGGGTTTCTGAATCAGATTCGAGTCCATATTATTGGATTTACAAATTAATAAGGAGTAATATTTTGTTTATGAAATTTGACCAATATCTTTTTGTGCACAAAGCCGCATAACCTCTGAGACTTCAAAGGTCATAGTTTCATTTTCAGCCCTAACCTAATCTTTTCTTAATGCAGGTTACACTTGTAAAAAAGGTAAACGAAGCTAACCCAAACCTTCCAGGTGGGATGGTGGAAGATAAGCTATGGTGACGTTAAATATTGCTAAGTTCCCATTTGGATAGACCACTTATAGGGATAATACATCATAAATGACAGAAATAGATAGTTTTCCTTCTATACTTACAGAACGAAAGAAAGAAAGATAAAAATACCATCTAAGCAAGTGCAATAGTTAATTCACCGTATGTCTGGAACTCACAAACTGAAGTTGATGGCTGATGCGACACTGATTCGGCTAGTCCGCTACCTCGTACGTACCCGAAGAAGCATACAAAGATATTCGTACACATGCTCAACACTCAACTGTCGTATTAGAGCGTGTATAGTGGTATAACGTCAGCTGTCTGTAAGTTTTAACACATAGGACACGAGATGATATAGAGAAAAGAGGAGGAAAATAGAGAATTGTGCTGTCGTTATCTTTCATGTAATAGTTGAGTGTAACACGAGAAAAAAAGGCAGTGTATATAGATAATCTGTCTATAGAAACATGCAAAAAAAATAATCTATTGAAGAAGTTATCTTTAGTTATAGAGAAAAAAAAGACATAGTGTATATAGATGAGCTATCTACAGAGACATGTAAAAAGATAACCTATTGTAGAAGCTATCTATAGTACTATCTATAGATGATATAAAAAAAATACTATAAACAACGGTTGTCTATACTATTATATATACGTTAGCCCACTTCCTTCCTAGGCGTACGTACGGCTCCATCCAAGCTAGCTGTGCACAATGCATGCGGCACAACCACCTCCTCGTTTCTGACTCCCACGCCCTCCTCGATCCCCATGAACGAGCGGATGGATGGATTCAAAGCGCACGCGGTCAAATTAATTAACCGCTCGCGAGAGGGAGTTGCGCGAGTGTGAAGCAAGCCCCCTCAATGGCTGAATGCCCCCTATAAATCGAGCACGCACGGGAGCGCACACTCGCAGTTGTATAGACACCGCCGCCGCGCGCGCGACCTACGCCATTGCAAGAGTGCAGCCTGCTATGGTCGTGTCCTTCCGGCCAATTGGGTACTTCTACTGTAACACCTTCAAGATCAATGGCGGCGGCGGCGGAGGGTTTCGGCAGGCTTCTGCTTCTCCTCGCTGCGCTGGCCTTCGTCCTTCTCTCCCTCGCACCCAGCCTCGAGGCGGCGTCGGCGACGCTTCCGGAGCCGACGGGGCTGGTGTTTCACGTCCGCGGCCCGTGAGGGTGGGGCGTCCCTGACGCTGTTGATTAATCATGTGCGCAGATTTTTGTGTTTATTGTTTTCGGTTTTGCATGGTGCACATTGATGTTTTGGTTTTTGTTTGCATGGCTGATGCAGTCGTGCGCATTAGTGTGCATTGAACGCTAGTAATGCTGCTCGCTCGTGGCGCGTGAAAACGACGCTGGTTGTGGTATCATGGCTGAAGTATTAACTCTTCAGTTACTTGTTACTAGTGAGAATAAAAAAGAAGAAAAAACCAGGAAATGTCACGGCAGTTGAGTAGCACAATTTTTTTTTGTCTTCTGTTCAATTCTGTTGTGTTGAGTTCCAGGCTATCGTGTGCGTTGGTGTCCATGCGTTTTCGCGTGAGTAGTAGCCGGCGCAGCTAGCAATTGGTATCAAAGCCGTGTAGCCTTGATCCTTGGTGATGGCGTGCGACGGTTCACGCTTTCCTACCAGATCTCCTTCCTGAGATGGGGTGCAAGGCGACGATAGCACTTCTCGCACGATCAATCTCGGCGGCAATGGCGGTTGCTAGATTCTGACAGCAACAACGGCCAAAAACTTGTGGTGCAACGGGTGGTAAAGGAGACGGGGGGATCGGTGGTATACCCCACACTGACGCAGACGAACTACACCGACTGGGCCCTCGTGATGAGGGTGAACCTACAGGAGGTTTGTGGGAGGCGATCGAACCTGGCAACGCTGATTACCGCGACGATAGACTGGTGCTCTTTGCCATCCTTTGTGCGGTGTCGCCGGACATGGTGTCCACGTTGGTGGTGAAGGATATGATCAAGCAGGCTTGGAACACCGTGAAGACGATGCGGATAGGCGTCGAGCACGTCCGCAAGGCGAACACACAGAAGCTTTGCAAGGAGTTCGAGGATATCAAATTCATGGATGGTAAGTCGGTGGACGACTTCTCCATGAGGATCACAGGACTCGTCAACAATCTCCGGATACTAGGCGACACATTGGAGGATGAAAGGTAGTTAAGAATTTTCTTTGTGTTGTGTCACCCAGGTATACATAGGTGGCAATCTCGATCGAAACACAGCTTGACTTAAGCACGTTGTCGATTGAAGAGCTCACCGGCCGGCTTCGATCAGTGGAGTAGCGCTACACACGCGACGACTCGGACGACTCTGGTGGGCATCTGCTCCTCACTGAAGAGGAGTGGCTGGCACGCGCCAAGAAGAGGGAGCAAGGAGGCGGCGGCTCCGACGGTGACAAGGGCAGCGGCAGCGGTGGTGACAACTGTTACAGCGGCAAGCCACGTGGCCATGGGTGCGGCAAAGGCGGGCACGACGGCAAGGACGATAGCTCGTCCAGTGCGCATCATGACATGTCGCAGGTTCAGTGCTACAACTGCTACAAGTATGTGCATTACTCTAGGGACTGCCGCAAGCCTAAGCACGCCGAGCAAGTTAACCTGACGCAAGTTGACAACGACGAGCATGCGCTTCTCATAGCACAGGTGTGTGCTCTCACCAAGGCTTCTGTGGGTGCGGGCACTGATGTGGTGCTCAACGAGGTGCATGCGTAGGTGCATCTAGGGCGCAAGAAGGATGTCTACGGCAACTCTTGGTACCTGGACACCGGCGCTAGCAATCACATGTCCAGGTACCAAGCAAGCTTCGCGGAGATGGACGATGGCATCACCGGCTACGTCAAGTTTGGCGACAGCTCGGTGGTGGATATACGCGGGCGTGGCACCGTCCTGTTCACCTACGGAACGGGGAGCACCGTGCGCTGACGGGGTTGTACTACAACCCACGACTACACAGCAACATAGCGAGCCTCGGGCAGCTCGACGAGAACGACTACTAGACGCTCATCTAGGACGGCGTGCTCACAATCCGCGATCGGCAGCGTCTCATACTTGGTTGGGTAAACCGCACTCGCAACCGGCTCTATGTGCTCACCCTCAGCATTACATAGCTGGTCTACCTGTCCACGCGGTGCGGCGATTGCGCGTGGCGATGGCATGCCAGGTACGGGCACCTGAACTTCCAGGCGCTGCGGAAGTTGGCGCAATGTGGTCGGCGGTTCATGGGGCGGCAAGGCCGCTTGGATGCGGGAGTCGGCGGCGCATGGCGACGGGCATCAAGCGCGAGAGCCGGCAGCATGCAGCGGTGTGCGGTGGTGTGCGACCAATGAAGCGCGCGCACGCGACGCAAGATCGGTATGCCGTGGCGCCGCGGGCGCATGCAGCACGAGGCGCGGTGGTCGCACAACGATGGCACGACGTCAGGCCGGCGGCCAGCGACGTGACAGACGGCGTGGTTGGCGCGTGTAGCCTGCAGGGCTCGCATAGGCGACATGGCGAGCACCGACGTCAGGCCGACAGGGCTGCACACGGGAGCGCACACATGGCGTGCGGCTCAGTGGTTGGTGGCACGGCGTGACCGACACACGGTGCTGCCACAGTCAGGGTGCGACACCAAGCGGCGCGCGACAGTCAAGCATATACTTCGGTACATTACTGGTACGCAGAGCTATGACTGTCATTACACGAAGAAGTTGAAGGAGCCACGGTTTGTCAGCTATAGCGATAGCGACATGGTCGGCGATGCCGGCGATCGGGCATCCTCTTCTTCCTCGGCCGCAGCCCCATCAGCTGGCAATCTCAGAAGAAGAAGGTTGTGGCGCTGTCCTCTTGCGAGGCCGAGTACATCGCGGTGACAACAGCTGCCTACCAAGGTATCTGGTTCACTCATTTACTCGCTGACTTGAAGAATGAAGAGACAGGCAGTGTCATACTCAAAGTCGACAACAAGTCGGGCGATCTCCCTTAGCAAAAATCCGGTGTTTCACAATCGGAGCAAGCACATAGACACCTGATATTATTTTATTCAGTAGTGTGTTGAAGACGGCAAAGTTGAGGTGGAATACATCAAGACCAAAGAGCAGCTATCTGACATTTTGACAAAGACGCTGGGTCGTGTCAAGTTCCAGGAGTTACGCATAAGGATCGGCATTGTCAAGATCAAGAAAGCGTATCAAATATTATGGGGTGTTTGTTGATTAATCCTGTGCGCTGATTTTTTGTGTTTATAGTTTTCGGTTTTTGTTTGCATGGCTGATGCAATCGTGTGCACTAGTGTGCATTGACCGCTAGTAATGCTGCTTGCTCGTGACGCATGAAAACGGCGCTGGTTGTGGGATCGTGGCTGAAGTATTATGTCTTGAGTTAGTTGTTACTAGTGAGAAGAAAAAAGAAGAAAAAAAATCAGAAAATGCTGCGGCAGTCATTTTTTTTTTGTCTTCTGTTCAATTCTGTTGTGTTGAGTTTCAGGCTATCGTGTGTGTTGGTGTCCAGACGTTTCGCGTGAGCAGTAGCTGGCGCGGCTCACAGAGGCCAACACAAGCTACGGCTGGTGGGCCATGAACAACCGCTTCCACGTCGGCGACGAGCTCTGTGAGTGAACCCATCCCATGCTTGCTTGCTTGTTGCTACAACCTTACATGTCATTATGTCAATAATGCCGCGCGCGCGCGCGACCTCCTCGCATGCTCATGTCAGTATAATCTGCAGACTTCAAGTACGACAACGACTCGGTGCTCCTCGTCGAGCGGGAGGCTTTCGATGCCTGCAACGCGACGGAGCCCCTGGAGAAGTTCGCCGACGGAAGCACCGCGTTGTTGCTTGACCGGCCGGGCTCCTTCTGCTTCATCAGCGGCGAGCCGGGGCACTGCGAGGAGGGCCAGAGGCTCATCGTGCGCGTCATGGTGCACCCGGCGGAGCACGCAGCGGCGCCCGTACCGGCCTATGCGCCGGCGGCGTCGCAGCCAGGCCATGGCGGCGGAGGCGGGCCTGGCTCGGGCTCGGGATCTGGCGGGCGCCCCGTACAGTCGGGCTGGCGGGGCGCGTCGTCCGGCGCCGCCGCAGTTGCTGCCAGGGGCGCCATCGCAGCGACGATGGCCGTTCTTGTTAGCCTTGTCTTGATGCTTCAGTGGTCAATGATCAGTATGCTGCATGCCACCTCGCCAAGTTGATATATTGGTCTGATCTTGTTATTATCGTTTAATTCCTCAGCTGACGAGTCATCAAGTACTAGTACTCTATCGGATCATTATTGTGTCAGACATTTAAATGGCGTTAGAGCCTAGTTATAGGGTAATTCTATGTAATGCGAATTATTGTATTGCGTTCTTCGACGCCTGTGACTAATCGGGAAACTTGTCTATTTCTAATGTTTTCATGCTGGTGCGATCCGTCACTCGTATGACGAACTCGTCCTTGTCGCCAGCAGTGGAATATACGGTGAAAGAAAGGGAGAATACATCCTTAGATTTACATGAAAGTATTATATTTCGCAACAAGTTTTTCACAAAAATCGTAAGGCTCAATTATAAAATGGAACGGATGGCGTATCGTCTATAAACAGCACCACTGAATATATATACATGGTAAAAACTTTCAGTAACTTGGGAAATCGCTAATGGTCAATTATACAAGTTGTACAAAGACACATACGGTCAAGAATGAGTGTATCTAATCTACCACGGGTCGGAGTTTTTGGTCCAGTAACCCACGGCAGGTCTGCGGCTGTTCCAACCATCCTCTGCCAAAATTAGACATACTCGTGCTGTAAGAGTATTCACCGCGTCCTCCTCCAAGATCTCCAGTGGATTGTTCGGAGGCTGCCCAACCTGGTAGGAAACGATCGATGGAGAGTGACGTTTAGAGGTGTTGTAATTTCCACGATGACTGAACACTGTGTTTGAAGATGAATTACCATGGCAGTTTGGTATGACGTTAAGTACTTCAGGCAATCTTCGTAGTATCCACAGTGGTACAGAAGGGCAGCGTAATCCCTCAGTTCACGTGGATCGTGATTCAGTAGGACGAGTCTCTCGCATGCTGCCATGAAGATGCAAGGTATGAATGAATCTGGTCAGTGACTGCTCAGAAGTGCAGGAATAGGAGAAAAACAGTAGTTAGTGTAAAATGCAGTAAAAATAACGCAGCAATGGCCTATCGCTTGCCCAAATTCCTGCCCGGGGAATAGGAATGTAAATGTATAAATTTGGGCAGTTTGGATACACCACAGAAAAAACAAAATTCAGCCAATGCGAGTTATCAGCGAGGTGACTTGGTGTAATCAGTTAATGGAAGAATCCATGAGTTCCACCATGTCTTGTATACACAATATGCTTGAAGTATTCAGAACTTCAATTAATGCTACTTTGCATCGCATGGAAACAATAAATTAATAAGTGACTAGAATTAAAACGGAACAAAAATGTTGTACCTGCTAAAGCACGCCTCATATCACCGAAGCGGACATTAGTCCATACTCCACGCATCAACCTATGTTGAGCAGCTTTAGCAGCAGCCATCTCTATGGCACTGTTAATAAATTTCATGTCACTCCAGTGTTGATGCAAATAATATATGACAACAATAGAAAGTATATGATGTCCAAGTTATATATAGAACAAACCTTATATTGCCATGTGACCTTGCTTGATTGTCACCTACATTACCAGGGCCATGGTGGTTTGCACCAACTGCATTCAAAAATAAGCTACTAGACTGATTGGACTGGAACGGCCAAAATGTATCCTTCAGAGTATTTAAAATCTGAAAAAGGATTAATCGAAGTAAGCCCAAATGTTATTGCATTCAACAATCAATAACTGTCAGGGCCTTGTAATACCACCTTTAACAGAAGAAAGAAAGCATGGTAACTAAGATTAAAAGAAAAATAAGGAAGCTCAATTATCTCAATGCTCCAATTTAAGTGCACATAAAACCCTCCCAGTACATTTAAAATGGAATTTCAAACCCAAACTATTTGGATACAGTTAGATCAAATTCCAATCAAGAGTTAAAATGTAGTGTTGGATCCTGATTATCATGGATCAGGTGGAACTTTCATAATCGTCATTTCAAAACCATGTAGTGTGCACCTGTCTTTTGGAATACTTCATGGCTCAGCAAATGTAAACTGAGCTGTAAGGTCTCAAACATGGAGGGGGGAACGAAAGCACCTGAAGGGAATAAATTATGGACGATTGTACTGTATACCATGTATGAAGCTAAGCAAGCCGTCACTGCTGAGAAGGCCTAGCCTAGAAAACTGCCTTGTTTATTTTCTGAATGAAATACTTGTACAGACAACTATGGAACAGAACCGAAAATTCAGTTTATGCCTGTCCATGAGTGTTGTACGAAGGAATGGTCATAAGAGTTAGGAAACAAGTCAAACAACATTGATAGAATTTGCTTACAGAAAACAGCCAAGCAAGAATCCAATTCAAGTCTCATTCAGAAATCTGAAACCTAAATGCGTGCGATCTTTCTGCTAGTAAAGAAGCTCGATGAAAAGATTTCCCTTCAGCAAACCAGAGCAAGGTAGAAATTCTCCATTGTGGAATATTTGCCCAAAATTTCCACTATGGTATAGTCATATGAATCGGCAGTACATGCCTTGCAAATGTTAGTGACCGTTAAAAATGAAACATTGGGACTGAAGATCGGAATAAAATAAAGTCATAAACTGACCTCAACCAGAAGTGACTTTGACGTCATAATATGTGGTTCATCGCACAACTTGCTTTTGTGTTTGTCATAGCCCCTAGGGAGGCTATTGAGATCATGTGGAAAGAATATCTCTACATTGAAGTCCAGTAAGCCGTATAACCGTAGCGTCTTCAACATCTCTGAATATATCAACGAAAGCATTAGAGCTGATCCTGATCGGCATGTCAAAACCTGGCCATTGTACACAACAAAAACAACATTAGAATGAATGAACCACACACAAGGCGATCACATGAGCATATATACAAAGCGGAGAAGGTAGATTCAAGCACACCGAGTGAAGATATATAGCCCGCCCATCGGACGCTCCGTTTGTTCTTCGAAATCCCTGGAAAACCGTGATATATTAGCACATCAATCCATCGTACAATCAGAAGGTAGAACAGAAAATTTGCTAGAATTTAATCATGGATTTGGAAATCACATATGCACAGCTTCAGATCAAACGATACCAACAATATGCGAATTTGTAGTTGTTCCTATTTATCCAAAAATGTAACAAGGTCACGTCAATTTGACTGCATAAATTGCCTTGTGGACGTAGAGGTAGCGGTCGAGGTGGTCCAGGAAGACCTCGGGCGGCGCGCCGTAGGGCAGGAGGTACCCTGAGGCGAGGAAGCCGGTGGAGAGGTCGCCGAGGCGCTCGATGAAGGCGTCGACGGGGAGCGGGACGGATGAGTGCGAGACTAGCGAGTCGTCCTCGGCCGCGACGCAGAGCGCGGCGCGGGCGAGGTCGGCGCCGCGGCTGATGGCGATGCTGGTCTCCGCTTCGACCCGCGTGAGCCTCCCGACCTGCCTGGCGAACCCCTCCCGCGCCGCCCTGGCGTGTTCGGTGGAGACCCCCGCGGTGTCGAGCGAGTCGTGCAGCACCATCCGATTGAGCCCCCCGCCGCCGCCGTCGGCGCTGGCGCAGGCCCGGAAGGAGGAGGCTGTCCCCTGCCGCCGCTTGCCGCCGGACGCGGGGCCGATAGCGGAGGGGGCAGCCCACACCGCCGCGCAGCTCATGGCGCCGGCGCTGCAATTGGATTCGCTGGATTGGGGGTTGGCGCCGCGGGGGAGGCTTTTAGGTGGGAGTGACACGACGGTACGGCGCGTCTCAAGGAAAGATATCTCGTACTGTGGAGTCGATTTTTCCTCTGTACTGCAGTGTCCTTTGCCATCTTCCGTAGCGTGGGACAACACGCACAGATGGATTTTTTTTAAAATAATATTTTTTTAAAACAAAATTACAAAAATCATAAGTATGTAAAGTGGACTTGCAAATTAGGTTTGGAGAGGAACATGTCGCCATTTCAACTGGCGACAGGAACCTATCGTCATTTCAACCCATGACAGGACCGACCGCCTCCTCGTCGCCGGTCAACTACCTATCGCCAGGTTGAAACGGCGATAGGTTTCGCCGCCATTTCAATCGGCGATAGGTTCTGCCGCCATTGAAATGGCGACATGTTCCTCTCCAAACCTAATTTGCAAGTCCACTTTACATACTTATGATTTTTATAAAATTTTAACGGTACAAAATCTATTAATCTCGCAATAACAATTTAAAATGATCGTATGTTATTCTAGTACGCTGAATTTCAGAGAATTTTACGAGGACATTTGAGATATTAATTATTAGTAAGTACGGCTAAGTGATATTACGATAATGCTAATAACACTAAGAATGGAATGCTAAACATGGTACTAAAAAGAGATTTCAAACATGAGACTAACATAATAAGAGTTGTTCATATATTAATATTTACATGGTATGACCGATATTTGAAGGACCAAATATCTCCGGCGCCCTCTTGGGGCACACTCTGCGTGTCGCCTCGCCTCGCTCGACGCGATACCGAGTATGTGAGAGGTTCAGCGAGATGACCGGCCGATCGAGACGAGTAGTCCGAGGCGGTGTCGCGAGGGCCTCCTCCTCCTGTGTTGCCAGTGTTGGTGGCGGAGCACTTTACAACCGAGAAGCCTCCAAGTTGAACGGGCGCCACGCAGTCATCAAAGAAGCAATCGATGGGTATCGATAGGTTTGCCTCGCCGCCCGTAAATGAACCGCCCTCCCAAGACGTTCTCGTGAAGTATTATGTTACAAACGAATCATGCCGAAAACACGAAAAAGAAACATAATCATCCCAAGGTGGTCATACCGCCGTCCCGGAGATATGCGCCGATGACTCACAGCACTTCGCCCACGGATAGTGGAGCTCAGACCGATAGAGAATATTGCCGTTAGTAACTATCGGGTTCGAAGAAACAAGCATTACGCCCGCAAGCAAGCAAGGTGGTCATACCGTGACACGGCGGCGCGCCCCGATGAGCCCCGCGGCCCGTCGCCCCACCATGGTGCCACGATGACACGCCCGCCACGCCCGGCAGAGCCCGTGGACGGAACCACCACGCCCCGAGGTGACTCGCCCCGACGTGACCTCGCCCCGAGGTGACCTCATCCTCGCACCGGTCGGTCCACCACGCCCTCGGCAGGCGATAAGTCGCAACTGATGCCTCGCCTCGCCGGCCACAATGATCCGCCGCACAAGCCCTCTCGCTCTCGCGTCCTTCTCGTGCACGGTGGTTGCTACTCGAGAATCTCCCTGTAGATCCGCTCGCACAAGTTGGAAACATAACCGCAAGATAAATATGAATTAAGGATAGTTCAATACGCATCGAGAGGTGGAAAGCGAGTCCGCCTGGTCTGCACGCGTTTGGACGTCGCAGCCTCATGTCGTGGTGGGTCGACCACGACCCGGACGCAATAAGCCTCGTCCGACTAGAGTACCAATCCATGTAATCCGCGTGACGCCTCGATGTCATAGGATCCTCCCCACACCGGATGATATTGTCGAGCGCGTGACTCCAAACCTCGACCCACTACCGCATCCTATCCAACCAGACATCGAGCCACGACTCTTCCTAGTGTACTGTGGACACCAACATAATTATTTATTCAAAGACATAATTACATTGTGTGAAAGAAGTAAACATGTGAACTTACGCATGGACATGCGCCAAGACCAGTATCCCCAAAGGGCCGGATCTCCGTCAGAGACCGAATCGGCGATGACCCGCCAGACTGTACTCTCCACGAAGACATCATGTACCAAGGCTCGCGGTACCAAGATTGAGTCTCGCGTGCACAGAGCGACACCATCGGGCGCCATTGGATAAGCCTCTCCGTAGTGTACGGTGTCCGATGATGATGCGGTCATCGGTCACCGATCGAACATCGCGATGTACTCCGTAAGACCTGCTGAAGTGATCGGCGTGAAGGTGACTCGCGTAATAGAACACCGCAAACTTAACACACCAAATTGTGATTACAATACATAAAAATGATCATAAACTAACTCCGTCGGCGGCACCAAATCGTGTTTATGGCGGGCGGTCCACCTCGCCGGCCGCAACGATAAGGTGATCGATATGTTTGTTAAGTCCACCGTGGTCGCCCGATCCGAAACGCCAAGGACCATAGCCGCAGTAGTGGACATCCGGAGAGGATGGAGTTGTCCCGGTACGGTGGCACGCGCCGCACAAAGGCGCGATACGCCACGCAGTACGGCCGACCCCAGCGAGGAGGGATGTCATCAATCTCCATGTTGGCCACCTCGCAGCGCATCGGACGTAGTGCTTGTCGACGCCGCCGCCGTGGGACCCCGTAAACATGACACACCAACAACCATAGCGTAGGCCTCAAAGTGCCTCCTAACAACCACGGCCCTGCCAGCGCCATACGCCGGCCGCAAGAAGAAATGTAGAATTCAAGAGCAAGGTTCACATACGAATTTAAGCGAGATGACAATAATTACAAATACTTACGAGAACCGCAGATCCACTTCAACGCCGGCCGTGCGGCCGCCGAACTTCGTAGTAGTTGCTGCACCGGCAAGACATCGTGGAACTCGCTAGAGGTCAGGCGCCACGGTCCGAGACGTCAGACGCCGCCAGGGGCGGCTCGCGATGGCAACCCGAAAGCAGAAGCTCACGCCCCGCAATACGGCGTATCTCCCCGCACGAAAGGTGGAACGCGTGTGCATCTTCGCCTCCAACGGCCAACTAACGCCGCCGGCCAGCCGGTCAGACGGAACGCCTAGACGCACGTACCACCACCACGGTCCTGATCATCTCAAAAGTCGCTTCCACCATCCTCGCTAGTGGAAGGAGGCTCGCCGCTCTCAACTGCGCGCTAAAACGATTAAGAATAAACGTGAATGCACGCAAAGTACTCATACCGCGATTGAGTGTATTAGAACTATACGCATTTTAATCCATCAAGTGGCAATCCATGCCCTTATAGGCGCGCGCAATCAAACGCACTCAAGCTCAATCGACGCCTCGCCTGCCGGGGAGCACAAGATCGAGATTCGCCACGATGATGTGCATCAATCACCGGTCAAGCAACTCATACCGCCTCCGCCCACCATATCTACAAATTAAGTGCATACTTTGTAAAAGTGCTAAACATGTACGATGAACTACACTATACACATCTCAAATAATATACGATGAACTACACTACGCCGCTATTTTACTTGATTCTATGTCGCAATTCTACTTCATTCTAGTCGCTATTCTACTTGATTCTAGTCGGACTTGCACTTCATTCTAGTCATTATTCTACTTGATTCTATGTCGCTAGTCTACTTCATTCTAGTCGTTATTCTACTTGATTCTATTCGTTATTGTACTTAATTCTACTAGACATTATACTTAATTTATGTTGCTATTCTACATAATTTGACATCATGTACAAATTTCAAAAAATATAATGTAATACATAATTTCTATTCTACTTGATTCTATGTCGCAATTCTACTTCATTCTAGTCGCTATTCTACTTGATTCTATATCGATATTCCACTTCATTCTAGTCCCTATTCTACTTGATTCTAGTCGCTCTTTCACTACAATTCTATACATAATTTCACTACAATTATCTATTCTACTTAATTCTATGTCGCTATTCTACTTGATTCTATGTCCACATTCTACTTCATTCTACTCGCTAATCTACTTAATTATAATCGAAAAATGTACCGCAAGATGACCGGTCTACTAGATCCATCGCTTCCTGAATCTATCTCCTCATGACGATTTAATCTAGCAACTTCGCTACCTTTCTTTCTTCCTCTTCTCGATTCTTTTTTTTTTTGAATTAAAATGAGGTTTGGAAGGATTTTTACAAGATTTTATACATGGCATATCGTCGCCATTTCAACCAGCTTACGTGTTCTGCCGCTAGTTGAAATGGTGACAGAACATCGTTCACATTCCTATCGCCAGCTCAACTGGCGATAGGTAGTTGAACCGGCGACAGAGCGGTCAGGTCCCTATCGCCAGCTGAAATGGCGAGGTTCTCGCCGCCATTTCAACCGCGATGTGAACTCATTTCTGTAATTTTTGGGGCGATTATATATTTTTGTAATTTTGTTTTAAAAATAATTTCAAGATGATGAAGGTCGCGATCTTGAGTCGGACATGGATTTTTCTTTTTTTTTTTTTGGAATTTTTGCACTATTCATCCTGATAATAGTAATTTTTGCACTATTTAAAACTTTTTTAAAAATATTTTTTCCTTTGGATTTTTTATTCTTGTTTTTTTTACCTCGTACTCGTAGCTTCAAATATGTTATCACATGTATCAGAAAAAAAATTCCACAAAAATTTTCACATGAAATCACGGCGCAGCACAACACATGCATATTCAAACATGGGTATCAATTGTCGCCATCGCCACCCTTCGCATCCCTCGGTGGCTCGGTAAGTCGATAGATGGTATATGTGAAACACTATTTGACAACATGGCGGCGGGCAGTAGTACACCGGCTCCGACCGGTCACAGCGACGGGTAGTAGTACACCGGCACCGACCGGTGACGGTGTACTACTGCCTACCGCCTCGTCGTCAAATAGTATTTTACATGCACCGTCCATCGACTCACCGAGCCACCGTGGGCTACGAAGCGTGGCGATGGCGACGGTTAACACCCATGTTTGAAGCTGCGTGCAGTATGCTGCGTTGTGATTTCATGTGAAAAATTTTGTGAATTTTTTTCTGGTACATGTGACAATATATTTGAAGCCACGAGTGCGAGGTAAAAAAACAAGAATAAAAAAATCCAAAGGAAAAATATATATTTTTAAAGTTTCAAATTAGGTTAAATAGTGTCAAATAGTACCAAATAGTGTCAGAAATAATTTTTTCATCGAATTTTTCGATTGCGCTCGTCACTTCTGTGCCTCCCTAGCACAAATTCGCCACTTCTGTGCCTCCATTGCACGTTAGTACCCTCTACCGTGCCCCTGGGGGCCGGAATCGGTCTGGTCCGTGCCCTAGGGGCCCAGATTTCACACGTGGCGCGCGGTGGGGAGTCTGGCCCCCCGGGGCACGGTGGGGGTGCCATTTTTGGCATTAACATAAGGAGAGGGCTAAAATTGCTATTAGAGCGATGAATAGTACCATATAAGCCAAAAACACGTTTTTTTTAAAACAGTACAAGGCAACGTACATACATGAGGCACAACTCACTCACACCTCCACACGCACACATATGTGTGCGCGTCCGCTTTTACACACGTTGGGAATTTTTGCGGAGGTAGTAGACCTCACGTAGCGCGAACACATGCTTTCCCACTCAACGCGCACATGCATGTACCCTAATCTAAATAATCAAGTGAGGCCGACGACAAAGTCGCAGAAGAAGCAGAGCGAAACCACCCCAAAGAAACGCCTGGTCCTCACCGACGTGGATGAATTTGGAGACATTTCGATACTTGTGGTTAAGAAGCCTCCACTACTACAAAAATGCTAATATCGACGCCGATCACGATTTATTCATCGAAACCGCTCAGATAAACACAATCTTAGACGGTTTTTGTCGAACCGCCTCGTGATACTTCACGATGGTTTTTGTCGTAACTGCTCGTGATACTTCACGACGGTTTTAAATATGAACCGCCCGTGATATTACCATATCACGCATAGCTTTTCTTAAAACCGTCCGTGATAATTAACTCATCACAGACGGTGTAGTGTACATAGCTCCCCAATATAGTCTTCTTGATCTCCATCTCTGGCGCTACGGTAACCGCAGGAGATCTCCAAACCCGGTGAGTCCACACCACTCCGTGCCCGGTTTAAGTATCGCCTCACCTCACTGAGCCCGCTCGTGTGGTCCATTTCGATCAGCTATTGTCGCCGAGGAGCTTGCCGTCGTCGCCTATATTCATCGATCGACGACCAGCCGCCTTAGACCTTCCCCGACTTCGTTGACACCTTCCTCGTGATCGAGGTGAGCTACTAGAGCATAAGCATCCTTTAATTTGAGTAGTTTCAAGTGTTTACGCCGAAATTGCTAGTGAAGCTCATGGCGCCGCCACGGGACATCACCGTCAGTTCGCCTCAGGCGACCTTAGGGCCCCGAGACATGACTATTAACGATGTGATGTCACCCTAAGCCCAATTTGAGCTTAAAATCCTACTGTTTTTAATCATTTAGTTAATAAACTAACGAGTCTATGACATGTGGGACCGCCGTAGATTTTATAAACAAAATCATGAAATAAAAAATTAGTCACTAACAAGTAGGGCCCACATGTAAGTTAATAAAATCTGGAAAAATGTAAAAATGAAAAAAGCCACCGTTAGTTCAGAGAAAAATACGCTTTCTCTGTTGGAAAGCGTAATTAAGCCTCAGAAAATACGCCTTCGAAGTCACCCTTTTATTTATTTCTAGGGTTTTCAATACGAACCATGTGATGGACCGAAGCTGAATGTACACTGAGAACCGTGTGAGTGAAGAGTACATTAATGGCGTGTGTGCTTTTACAAGAGCTGCTGAGGAGAATATGTTGAATAAGAGGGCGGAATATATGTACTGTCCATGCATTGACTGCGAGAATCTGAAGATGTTTAAGAACCGAGCGCAGATCGAAACACACTTGATTCGAAGGGGTTTCAAAAATGGTTATACACGTTGGACCAGTCATAGTGAAGAGCATATTATACAAGAAGTCAACGATATGCCGCCGGATGATGTCGATTGTGGTTCCGATTCGGATAGGCTACACGATGACAATCTAGATCAGATGCTTCGTGATGCAGAAGGGAACTGCGATAAGAGGGAGTTTGTTCAATTCCGGGGCTTGATGGAGGACTCGGAGAAACCTTTGTTCCCGGGCTGCAAGCCGGAATACACAAGGTTGTCATCCATGCTTGAACTACTGAAATTGAAGGCAAGCAACGGTTGGTCCAACAAGAGCTTCACGGGGCAGTTAGGTCTCTTAGCGGACATGCTTCCGGAGGGAAACGAGTTGCCCAAAACGACCTACAAAGCTAAGAAGGTTCTTTGTCCATTGGGAATGGAAGTATAAAGAATACATGCATGTCCGAACAACTGTATCCTCTACCGTAACGAGTATACAAACATGCATGTATGTCCGGTGTGCAATGTATCCCGTTACAAGCATAAGAATCAATCAGATGACGACGAGGGAATCGAGGTGAAGAAAGGACCTCCTGCTAAGGTGGTATGGTATCTTCAGAATTCCTGCTTGAAGTTGTTTTTTATAACCCAAAGAATGCAAAATCGCCGCATTAGCACTCGAGGAGCGTAAGAATGACAGAAAGCTAAGACACCCTGCTGATTCTACCCAGTGGAGAAACATCGATAGGAGGTTTGCAGACTTCGGTGCAGAACCGAGGAATATAAGGTTTGGATTGAGTACAGATGGAATGAATCCTTTCGGTAACATGAGCACCCAACATAGCACTTGGCCCGTGACGCTCTGTATCTACAACTTTTCTCCTTGGTTGTGTATGAAGTGGAAGTATATTTTGCCGTCGATACTTATCTAAGGGCCGAAGAAACTTGGGAATGATATTGATGTGTACCTAGCACTAGTGATGGAAGATCTAAAAATACTGTGGATTGAAGGGATACAGGTATGGGATGCGTACAAACGAGAGAACTTCACTTTACGTTCCTTGTTGTTCTCAAGACCAGTAAATGATTATCCCGCCTTGCTAACTGGCTTTGCCAGAGTACAAAAGGGCCAAAGCCTGTACTCACCGCTAGATGATATCGAGAGTGTGTGGTCAATCACTCGCAAGAAACCGTGTACATGCGTCATCGTAGGTTCCTTCGGAGGGCTCACCCATACTGCAAGATGAAGAAACAATTCAACAGAAAGAAGGATGACAGTTCAGCTCTAAGGTATTTAAGCGGAAAAGAGGTCTATGATATGGTAAAGTATTTAGATGTTGTGCTCGGAAAGGGATGTAAATCGAGGACCTGTAAGAAGAACATGTGGAAGATGAGATCAATATTTTGGGACTTACCTTATTGGGAGCACCTAGAAGTTCGCCACTGCATCGACGTCATGCACGTAGAGAAGAATGTATGTGACAGCTTAATTGGTCTCTTACTGAACATTCGTGACAAAACCAAGGATGGTGTCAACGCATGACTTGACTTGGTTGATATGGACATCAGACCTAAGTTAGCACCAACAAAGACCGATAAAGAACGAACGTACCTTCCCCCTGCTTGTTACACTCTGTCCAAAGCCGAGAGAACTGAACTGTGCTGGTGCTTGCATGGTGTGAAAGTTCCGTCCGGTTACTCCGCCAACATGAAGAAACTTGTTTCGATGGAAGATTTGAAGTTAATTGGCATGAAGTCTCATGATTGTCATGTGCTGATGACACAAATGCTCCCTGTTGCAATTAGAAGTATTTTGCCAATCAAGGTCCAAGAGACAATCATGAGGCTGTGTTATTTCTTTAACACAATTGCTTAGAAGGTCATCGATCCCGAAGGACTAGATGCTCTGCAGGACGAGGTGGTGACGACTCTATGTGATCTTGAGATGTATTTTCCTCCGTCGTTTTTCGATATCATGTTCACATTGTGAGGGAGATAAAGATGTGCGGGCCTGTGTTCCTACGTAGCATGTACCCGTTCGAGAGGTTCAATGGAATTCTCAAGTCCTATTTACGGAATCGATCTCGGCCGGAGGGCAGCATCGTCGAAGCTTATGCAACCGAAGAGGTCATTGAGTTCTGCGTCGATTACATGGCTCAGGTCGAACCGATAGGTGTGCCTCGATCTCGCCATGAGGGGAGGCTCGAGGGTATCGGGACCATCGGAAGGAAAGCAATCACTCCAGATATGGATGCGTATGCTCAAGCCCATTTCACGGTCTTGCAACACATGACCAAGTGTCCTCAGATATCGACCAAAGACAAGGATGTGCTTGACAGCATGAATCTGGAGCGGCCAGATGTTTGGATCACAAGACAACACAATAGACGGTTCAACCAATGGTTGAAGGAGCGACTCACTAGGAGCTCGTCAAGTGATATGCTGACATGGTTGGCAAAAGGGCCAATATTTACAGTTGTGACATGGTGAGGATACGACATAAATGGGTACACATTCTATACGTAGGCTCAGGATATAAAGAGCACTAACTAGAACAACGGTGTCCGCATAGATGCATTCAGTACCGATGGACTGAGGAGCTCCTACTATGGGCAAATAGAGGAGATATGGGAGCTCGACTATGTAATTTTCAAGATCCCCCTATTTCGGTAACGTTGGGTCCATCTCCCATAGGTGAAGGTCGACAAGTACGGCGTCACTACCGTGGACCTCAAACGTGTCAGATACAAAAGACGAACCATTCATACTGGCTAACCAAGTTGTTCAAGTCTTCTATGTAACCGACCCGACAAATAAGAAGCGCCACGTAGTTCTTCATGGAAAAAGGATGATTGTCGGAGTTGAAAATGTAGTGGACGAGGAAGAATACAATTAATTTGACGAGTTGCCTCCTTTCGAAAACAACATAAAGGTCGAGAAAGAAAAACGTGACAAAACTAGCTACATACGCATCGATTATCATGAAGGGCTAATTTTTAAAGATTAATTGAACAATTAATGTGTGTATATGTACGTTTTGATGAATGGTTAATTTTAGTTCATTTAAGTTAATTGATTTGTATTGTGAAATGGATGAGATTGTTTCTGAAATGAATGTGAATTGGATGTATATACATGTACTTGTTGTGTTTTCTGCTTGTTTCAGAGGGCATGGCTAGCATTTCCTAAGGCTAGCCAATAAACAGAACTAGATTAACCAATACAAAATAATATCACAGACCGTTTGTAGATCAAACTGTCTGTGATTATATATCACAAACGGTTCCTTGGTAAAAACTGTCTGTGATTATATATCACAGACGGTTGTTGATTGGAACCGTCTGTGATATTATGTATCACAAACGGTTCTACTTTAGAACCGTCTATGATGTCCATCCCTATTTATATTTGAACTCTAGGGTTTGCTCGCGCCCCCCACTCAAACGATTAAGTTTCTCAACTCCTCGCTCCCTCCTCTCCCGAGCCCGTCGCCGCCATCCTCGATGCCGCCTCCTCCTCGAGCCCGGCGCGACTCCACCCCCGAGCCTGTCGACGCTGTCCTCGCCGCCGCCTCCTCCCCCGAGCCCGCCGCCTCCTCCGCTCCCCCGAGCTCGGCGCGCCTCCCCTTCGACGCCGCCCTGCTACTCCGGTACTGCTCCCTACTCGTCCTTCTCCTCGACGCTCGAAGGTAACCAATACCGAGTTGTCCACCCCGATGCCCCTTTCCCTCACTCTTTCTATCAATAATCTGTCATGGTCCTCATTGACTCATGATAATTGTACTTGTTTTAGGAATTTGTATTTGTTCTATTCAGTTATTCATATGGTATTTGTTTTGATACTGCTACTGGAATATATTGCAATGTGGTGTGGTGGGCTTGAGATGAATGCTTTGTGATGATAATAGTCTTGTACTAAAATTATTTTGATAATCGGGTTTGAACTTGAGCTCTAATTGGAATGCTTACTCTACATGTGATAGCAATATCAAAATGTTAAATCTTAGCTTTATGCTGATTTCATTTATTCACATGATGTTTGTGTTGAGCATATTATTCCTTTTAAATGACTTGGAGGATTTACATGTCTATGTCAATTATGTCATTGTATTGGTCTTAATTTCTTCCCTACATATCCCAATTATTATTAATTGGTGTGTATACCCATACACATAGAGATCGAATCTTATGATAATATGTTCATGTGTGTCAGAACTTCTATTTCTTGTGAAGATGTCTTCCGCTCATTCTTCGTCATCGCCGCCTCATGTGTCTGATGATGCACCATCCTCTGGAATATCCAACCGCGGTAGAAGAAGAGGAATATCGAAAAGGCCCGCGGGCCGATATACCATCATGGAGGTCGATCAGTCTGGGACCCCTATTAATCCTCGCTGAGTAGATGCCGCATTCCGGAGAACGGTCAGAATAGTTGCACGACAACGGGTCAACGTCACCTATGATTCGTGGAAGGAGTTGACCAAAGTACAGAAAAATGAGCTGCTGACGGATATTTTCCGATCGTTCGAGATCTCGGAACAACACCGGGACTCCGTGCGACGACACGCATTGCTACAGGCGTGCAAAGTGTGGAAGAACTTCAAGAGCACGCTTATCAAGAACTACGTGAGGAAGGATCTGACACCCTTCCACAAGTATCCGTTCTTGGAAGAGTCCTGGGCCGAGTTTGTGGCGAAGAAGATGACAGATTAATTTAGGAGTGAAAGTGTGGCGCACACGGCCCTCCAGGCAAAAAACAAGCACCCCCACAGACTCGGCACCGCTGGGTATATAGGTAAAATCCCGATATGGAGGGATGAGGACCAGTAGGCAAGCCGTTCGAATGCCTCCCCGCCATTTCCCGAGATCACTGATGCGCGACCAAACCGTTATTTGGGAGGTTACGCACTCGCCCACGGGAAGTCTCTTTTCAAACCTCGCAGACCGAAGTGTCCCAAATACCGTAAGATATCAAACTACCTAATTTGTAATTACTCCATAACTTCATAGGAAGTGAAATGACATGTCGGGCTATTGTAGGTAACGCTGAGTGCACAATCTTTCCAAGGCTCATTCCAGGCAGACAGGGAGATAGATATACAATTAGGTCATAAATCCAGATGGGAGTTTCCACAGTGTAGATTGAACTTGATTGGGATAGATTGAACTTAATGGTACATGTGTGTAAATGTACATTAATGGTTAATTTTAGTTAATTGATTTGTGAATTGGATGTGCTTGTTTCTGAAATGAATGCAAATTTGATGTGCTTCTGAAATGAATATGAATATTGGATGTGCTTGTTTCAAAGGGCATGCCTAGTATTTCCTGAGGCTAGCCAATAAACAGAAATAGATTTAGCAATGCAGAAGAATACCACTGACAGTTGTAGATGAAATCGTCTGTGATAGTCGACCATCGCAGACAGTTTGTAGATGAAACCGTCTGTGATAGTCGACCATCACAAACGGTTTGTACATGAAATCGTCTGTGATGGTCGACTATCACGCATTTATTTCATCTACAAACTGTCATGATGGTCGACTATCACGGACGGTTTCATCTACAACCCGCTCATATAGCGACTATCACAAACGGTTTTGAGTTAATAACCGCTCGTGATATTATGTATTATGACGGTTCGAAACCGCTCGTGATGACCTCATGTCATTATCGACGATAAACTCGCACGGCTCACGTAAACCGCTCTGCGTGATGGCGTTGAACCGCCTGCGGAAGGCCTTTTTGGTAGTAGTGCTCGCCATCGAATTAAACTGTTTCTAGTCCTATGAAATTCTTGAATTATTTTCTTTCTTAATTCTTTGGCCAGGAAGGGGATCCTTCCTTATTGTATTTAGATAGAAGGACGCGAGTTAGAGCTCAGGCATGATAATCCCTTCCTTTTATTTCTGACAGTAATCTAACCTATGTATAGACTATCGATGATCAAAACATAGGATTTCTAATCGTACTTACTCGGGAATGTAATTTGAGAGCGCTATCAAATGAAGACCGTATATTGCTATGAATTGACTGGATGTTTGTATTAGAATACAAAGGATGTTACAAAATGATCGTGATGATCATTGAATCTATGAACTTATGAATGAATGGAGTTTTGAATCCTTATGAGCGATGTGTTATAGAGAACGTGGGCTACCCCCCTTTATTGTTATTGAAGGGGTGACAATTAAATGTCGCTAAAGGCACCTCTAATCTTTATGCACGTTCGCCAGGAGAGTCTTGAACCGTCACGTCTGTTAGCCAACTGTCGTATGTTGCTAAATACGCCAAAAGTCGCCTTCCCACTAGTCACGTGGGTAACTATTGATGTCCCTCGACCAGTTAAGTGGTTAGTGATTGTTCGAGCCGTATAGCCGGTCGGACATGACCTAAACTACCTTTATAATCTGGTTATAGGTTTATGACCGTAATATAGTGGGCCTATGTTTAAGTGGGTCTCCTTTGACAGGAAGTCTGACTTTGACCAAAAAAGGTTGACCTGGTCAAGAATCTTCATTAGCTAGCCCCCAAGGCTTAAGAAAATAATATTTACTTAAGGCTTATATTCCTCGAAACGTGTGCCGATGGGATTCGATCTTGCACAATCATTCCAATCATTTAATGAAAATGTGGGAGGAAGGAAAAGACTATGTTTCTTCTTGGAAGTTGTATCCGGAAGTTACGGTAAGTGAGCTTACAGTTCACAGTAAAGGGGTACCTTTCTCCACAATTTGCTCTCATTGCAATTTCCGTCTCCCGCCTTAGTGCCCTTTCATCTCTAGCTCATCTTTGATTTTTGAAATGTTTACTTAGATAAATGCTTTTATCCGTATATAGCTCCCTGACCACCTCCCTTGCTCCTATTGCTGAGGTCGAAGAAACTAGAGAGGAGTGTTGGTGTTTTAGAACCGATCTTACGAAAGATTGTTTGATTCGGGGTCTCCTAGAATGGAATCACGCAGAGATTAACACGGTATTTTTATATGTGTTCAGCCTTCTCCGGGAGAATAACAACCCTACTCCGTGTGTGTATGATATTGAGTGTATCTTGTACAATCGGAGAAAAGACTAAGACTATTACGTAAGATAGTGCTTGTCTTCCTGATTGCTTGCTGTGTTCTCTGATTGCCCCCCTTTCTTCTCGACGCCGCTTTTATATAGTCATGAAGGAGTAGCCGCTTTCTCCAGTGAAGAGGCGCCTCATCATGTCCTCGTGAATCGCATGTTTGTAGTAATCATCGGAGTGTTAACTCCTTCATGCCGCCTGACAGTTATTTGTCAGAGATAATGGGGTATTACGTGCTATTACTCTGTAGAATAGCAGTGTATGTTGACTGCTTAGATTCCTTAATCAATTGGACCCACTTGTCTGTAGGTTTTATTAATCATAAGGTGGTCGTAGCTGACCTAGTCGTAGAAGAGCTTACGACCATGGGGTAGTCGTAGAATAACTTACGACTGGATAGTGATCGTAGAAGAACTTATGACCATAAGGTTGTCGTAGCAAGACATACGACTATGGGGGTGGTCGTAGAAGAACTTACGACCACCTGGTAGGCTTCTCCCTTGTGAATATAAGGGGTATACCTAGGGACCACATGACATCATATTTACCCATAATAAGAATTCTAGATAAAAGATAAAATGAGGATTATTAGATCCACGTCATCTAGCCCCCCAGCTTCAAGTGAAAGTAACTTACTTGGTAAAGGAGTCGTAGATGGTCTTATGACCACAAGAGGGTCGTGGAGAGATGGTCGAAGGAAAGACTCTTCGACATTTGTACTTCACTTTGACCAGGAATATACTTGGTCAAGAAGGTTACTTACGACTATCAAATAGTCGTAGTATGGTGATCGGAAATAAAAACCTTTCCGATTGATATTTCATTTGGCCAGAAAGGCTTGGCCAAGAAAGTAATTTGCTTGAGGTGTAAAAACGAACCTGATTTTCTTGGGCAGACAAACTTAGATAATCGCAATCGACTCTTATATGTCTGTCTGTTGGAGCGGTTCCCGAAACGGTGGCAACCCTTGGGTTTCCACACTTTCAACCCAGGCATATGGCTATAAATACTTACCGCGGGGTGAGACTTGGGGTTTCTACTTTTCCCCAAATCGCTCCCGCTGTTCATCGAGTTCTTGCCTTCTCCGCCACCAACCCAATTGTGCTTTCTCCTAAGACCTTCCTTAATCCAAAACCTCCCCTCTCTGAGAGAGATGGCCGGAACAGTTTCCGAATGGGCCGAGTCGGAGATGGATGCGGTGAAGATTCAAGTCTTGGTCGATGCCGGGAAGATTCCAGAGAAGGTTCTTGTGAAGTAGATTATGGCTTGGCAAGATTGGCCGCCGGGAGAGATTGGGCAAATCCTCGCCTTCTAGGCATATTGTGAGTGTGGCCTTCGATTGCTGCTCACCTTTTCTCACACTCATACTGAAAGACTTTGGGGTGGAATTAGTGAACCTCGATCCTAATTCCATCACAATGCTAAGTGTATACGTGTATCTGTGTGAGGCATACCTGGGAATTCCAGCAGACCTCGAGCTCTTTCAATATTTTTATAGAATGGCTCGACAATCTGGGATTGCTGGGAGTTGTGGTATGAAGCTCCATGACAGGAAGTCGAAAGAGTATATTCAGATGTTTACCCGGTCTTCGTGGCCGGGATGGAGGAAGATATGGTTTTACTGGAAAACCACCCAAGATGACAGCCTTAATTTCGTGGGGAAGGCTGCCGAGAAGATTTCTTCCTGGGATTCGACTCCCAGGGATCTTGGTCGGATTACTCCCTACATCCAAGCCATCAAGGACTTGAAAGAGGAGGGACTGACCGGATGGCATGTGGTGAAGGATTTCATCACACATCGAATTAGCCCTTTGAAGATACGAGTACCTCCTATGTGGAGGTACACGGGGCCAAAAGACCCGACCAGGGACTACGAGGCGAGTACGTGAATCTTCGACTTAACTCTCGGTTTGGTCTTTCTCAAAGTGGTCTAATTAATGTCTTATCTGTTTGCACAGATCTTTCACAAGTAGAGATCGACGTTCGGGTCAAACTTGTTTGTGAGAAATCTCCGCCACCTGGAGTGGCGGTTCCTCAAATCCTTACGGTTTTATCCACAGAAGAGAAGATGGAGCACCTAAAGGTAATCAAGGGTTGATTTTATCCTTAGGACTTTAGAGTCGTAGAAAGACTTACGACTAGTTGTTTGTCGTAGAAAAACTTACGACTTGGTAGTGATCGTAGAAAACCTTACGATCAAGGAAATGTCGTAGAAAAACTTACGACTGGATACTGGTCGTAGAAAATCTTACGACTAGTCAGTAATTCTTTTCTGTTTTTCTTACAGAAAGTAGGCATGGAAAATCGTCAAGACGACCAAGAGGTCGAACTGATAACCATCGGCAAGCAGGATGACAAATGAAAAGTTCACTCCTCCGTTTAAGAAGCGCCGACTCATGAAAGTCGCCGACAAGGAGGGCAAGCTCAAGTTCTTTTATTTCACCGGATCTTCTCGCAAAATCTCTGAATACTACCGCAATGAAGCTAGGAGGTTGAAGCAATTTGTCAAGAGGTCAAGCAATTAACCTCTTAAGCGTAAAGCCCGCAAGACCAAGGTACCCTTCTATTATGACAAGAAAACTTTCAGCCGCCTCTCCTAGTTTTGTCAAGCGACTAGAAAAGGAGAACTGGAAGGACTTTATGTCTTTTGTGAAGGACAATGCTGCTCCAACAGAGCCTGTGGTCGAGGGAAGCGCTGATCTCGGAGTGGTCGAGACTAATCTTGGAAAGTCAGGAGATCAGAGAGGTGGCCCCTGTTCAAAATCCACGACTGTGACGTGGTCGTACGTGAGCCTATCCTTCAACTTGAACTCCACCGCACGTGGTCGAGAAAAGAAGTCAAGAAATCTTCCGCTGGGAAGGTGACTCATAAGTTCCTGGTTAAGTCCAAAGTGCAGAGGTATGTGAGAAATGCTAAAGTGTAAGAACATCATTTACGCTTTTGCTTTTCACAACTTAACGTGCTTTCCTTTTGTTGTTTTTAGCCCGACTCCTTCAAATTTCGAGGATGCTTCTATTGAGAAGCCTATTGTCACTTCTCCATGGATGGAGAGATGACAGCAGGAGTGGTCGAAGGATCACCCACTACTCGAGTGGCGGAGGAAGTCATGGCTTCGGTGGTCACTACAACCATCGAGAGTTGCTACGACCACCGAGGTGGTCGTGGAGGCGAGAGAGGTAGCGGAGAAGCCTCTGCCAGGTGGTGATGTATTCGACCACCGTGTTGGGGAGGAAGTCGCAGCACGTACCTCCGGTGCCTCCAAAGAGAAGTCAGATTCTACGTAATCAAGATGAGGAGTACTTCAACTGCTCGATTTCTTTGGGCTGCTTCCATTGTGGGGTCTTCGCTTAGATCTCGCGATCGAGTCCCTCATCCCAAAGATATTCCCAACAGAGGGAAATTTTGACAACGAGCTCGAGAAGGTTTGGTGGGATCAAGTCGTGAAGATAGATAAGTCAAGAGTCCAACAATGATTTTCTCGATGTTTGCTCTGGACGACCATGAATGTAAGTATTTAAGGATACTTATACGTGTGGCCTTCCTTGCTTCTTCTTGTCTTTCTTTTGCGTAAAGCTCTAGAACAAATTGCCACTGTTGGTGAATATCACCGACAACTTGTAGAGCTACGACAAGAAAAAGCGGAAACTGTGTGAACAGGCAGAGAGGTGGTAAGTCACTATTATTCGTAGTCGTTTTTGATTTGACCACTTATATAGTGCTTATGGGGTTTGTGGTGGAAAAACTCACGACTAGGTGCTAGTCGTAGAAAGACTTACGACCAGTTAAATAGCGCTCATGTCTACTTTTAACCTTTATAGGTTAAATAGTGACGAAAAGACCTTGGCTGACTCGCTCGATTATGAAAAAGAAGAGACGAGAAAGCTAAGGGAAGAGAAAGAAAACCTCTTGAAGAAGCTTCAGGAGGATAACTCTGCAGCTCAAAAATTACAGGGAGAGATAAACAGTAAGTGCTAAACTTAAGACTGCTTATGTCGTTGATTTTTACCTTTTTAACTCTTACTTCTTTTCAGAAAAAGAGGACGAAATGAGAAGGCTCCAAATCGAAGTTGAAGATAAAACTTTGGTCATTCACAAAATTTCTCGTATCGCCAAAGATAAAGATCAAGAGATTGAAAGGCTGAGATCTCGGCAAGCAGTGTAAGCGCTTTACCGTAGTCCTTCATGAGTTCTTTTCTTATTCTAACTCTCATTTCTTTTTAGAAATTGAGCTCGAGCCGAAGGTTTCAAACTAGGATCAAGAAAAATCATGATCCTTAATGAGACCCTCCACATCGTCGGAGAAAACGCAGAGGACATCAAATTATGGGAGAAGCGACATGCTGAGACCATTGCTTCCCATAATAAGGAAATCGAGAAGTTAGATTCTCGACTAGCGTAAAGGAATTCTTTACCGTGAACTAGTTCTTTCCTCTTCTAGGAATTATTTTTGCTTGACTAGTCTTACCCCTTTCGAGCAAGTAGTCGAAAATAAACAACTCATGAGGCTTCGATCAGAATCAACAGAAATGAAGTTGACGAAGATTAATCTTCAAGACAACGTCATGCTCCTAAACAATATACTTGGTGAGCTGTGTGGTGAGGGAAAAACTCCTCCGTAAGACACGATAGTCGCCACATAAGTACTATTGGGGAACAAGTCAGGACTTTGCAAGAACTGGTGACCACCCTGAAGGCCAACCAAGCTGACTCGATAAAGGAGGCGGTCGAAGGTGCAATAAGTTATGTATTGGCAAAACTTAAAGCTCATGACCCTAGCCTTAATGTGCAACCAATCGACGCCGACTTCGACTGCCCTGAGACAGATGCAAGTCGTTTGATTGAAAAAATACAGTCAGTCGGCAGGAAGGTCTCGGAGGAGATGCAACTGGGATCTCCTTCTTCAGAGTAGTTTGTAATATAAAACCTGTGAAAACAAGCTTTTGCTGATGTAATATATAATCCATCTTGTTTCCTGCAAATTATCTTGTCGAGTAGTTAGTAACTCAAAAGATAATTGACGAACAAAAGACTAAGAATTAAAGTCAAATTAATAATTTTATCCTAGCCCCCGACTATTTGCTTAGTTTATTTAGATAAACTAGGTAAATAGTGTTAAAAGGGTTTCTAAAAACAGAGAGGTTTGATTAACTTGTAGTTTTTTATCACGATTGTCATGCACTGATCAAAAGAGTAGTAATGAATTGACCCTAGGAAGTTCCTTCTAGTGGGCGGGACCACGTGCAGAAAGGAAAGGCTTCGACTAGGTGATATTACCATCTTCGATCAGATTAATTAAATCGAGAACGGCAACTTGAGTTAGGCAAACGTCTAGAGGACTTTAAAAAATTTGTTCGTCCTTCTTTGGTGGACTCGATAGGTCTGTCCTAGTAGCAAAAGTAGGAAAATAAACAATGCTAGGAAGTTCCTTCTAGTGGGCAGGACCACGTGCAGAGAGGAGAGACTTCGACTAGATGTGTTTCTTCCTCCGACCAGTTGGGACTGAACGAGTACACCAAAAGCGGTTGAATAAATCTAAGAAAGTGCACTCTGCTTAGAGTATTTTTCAAAATAACTTAAGAAATAAACTAAGGTGGAAAAGAGTTGGCTTTAAAAATATTTCGACCAAAAAGAACCCGAGCTCTTTGTATTGGCAGCAAAAGTGAGTAACAAGTCGACACTAGAAAGCTCCTTCTAGTGGGCAGGACCACGTGCAGAGAGGAGAGGCTTCGACTAGGTGATGCTACCAACCTTTCGACCATTGTAAAGAAAACTGGGTGTTTGGAATGTAGTCGAAAGATTATGAAAGCACTACTAAAAAATAAGACAATAGAGGTAGAGAGAACGTGAGGTTTTATTGTCTGAATGGTTTGTTACACATAAAACTTGCGCAACTGGTCGATGTTCCAAGAATTCAAGAGAACCTGGCCGTCTTCCATTGCCAATCGTACTGACCCTGGCCATATAACTTCGACCACTGTGTGAGGACCTTCCCACTTGGGAGAAAGTTTATTCCGATTAGACTTGGATTTGCAGAGCCTCAATACCAAGTCACCTACAGCAAGGCTGCGAGGTTGGACCTTACGATCGTAGTATCTGCGCAGGGCTTGTTGGTAGACTACTGAATGGATTAAGGCCTGGTTTCTCCTTTCTTCGAGCAGGTTGATGTCATCCGCTCGAAGTTGTTCTTGGTTGTAGTCGTTGAAAGTTTCGACTCGTGTTGACCGTATCTTTAGTTCCGAAGGAAGCATGGCTTCGGCTCCGAAGACTAGAAAAAAGGGTGTTTCACCTGTATCCCAACTAGTAGTTGTACGAACTGACCATAATATGGAGGGTAATTCTTGTACCCAAGCCCTCGAGCGTTTGACGAGCTGGTCGAAGACTCGGGTTTTAATTCCCTGCATTATTTGGCCGTTTGCACGTTCGACTGCCCCATTGCTTTGGAGATGGGCAATAGAAGCATAACATAACTTGGTACCCAACTCGTCGTAAAATTCCTGAAATTTTACGCTCGAAAATTGTTTACCATTATCTGTGATTATTCGATTTGAAACTCCAAATTGAGTAATTACGCATCTCATCATGAACCGTTTTGTTGCTTCCATTGTTATCCCAGTTACAGGTTCGGCTTCGATCCATTTTGTGAACGTATCAATAGCCACAAAAAGGAACTCGAAACCTCCTAGAGCTTTGGGGAACGGTCCTAGGATATCGAGACCCCAGGTCGCAAAAGGCCAAGACAGAGGTATCGTTTGTAATGCTTGAGCTGGTTGGTGTATTTGCCTACTATGAAACTGGCATTGGACACACTTTTTAACCAACTCTTTGGCATCGTGACAGGTCATTGGCCAAGAGAAACCTTGTCGAAAGGCCTTAACGACCAGCCGCTCAGAGGAAGCATGAGTTCCACAGATGCCACCGTGTGTGTTGTGAAGGAGTGTTAATCCTTCGCTCTGCGGAATGCATCATATGAGCACCCCTTGAGTACCTTGTTTATAGAGGACTCCTTCAACCAAAGTATACATTTTGGCTTTTCGATAAGCGATTCCGCTCGAGATCGCTCTTCGTGCACGGAACCCTTCTGAAGATACTCCTAGATGGGGGCCATCCAGGTATCCTCGTATTCTAGAGCTCAATAGGGGGTGTCTCTGGTTCTTCAACTAGGGACGATTTCTGGAGTTATTCCAAGAAAACTCCTTTTGGTACTACAGATCGGGAAGAAGCCATTCGAGCAAGTTGGTCTGCGAGAAAATTATCCTTTCGTGGGATGAATTGTGCCTCGAAACCGAAAAAAATGCTTTTCTAGCTTACGCACTTCCGATAAGTGCCGAGACATTGTCGAGTTAGAGCACTGGTACTCTTTCCCAACTTGATTCACGACTAGTTGAGAGTCTCCCCTCACGAGTAGTCGGCGAATCGAGAGCGCTTCAAGAACTCAGTATGCCGCCTAGCAAACCTTCATATTCTCGCCACGCTATTAGTGGCCCGAAAGTTTAATTGTATGGCATACTTTAAGGTCTCTCCTAGGAGATACCAGACCACCCGACCCGAGCCACTTAAAGTAAGTGACCCGTCAAAGTACATCGCCCATCGGTCGTGGGAATCGTCTCGGGATCCCGAATGTGTTTAGGACTTGTCCATTCGGCGACAAAGTATGCCAAGATCTGGGATTTAATGGCCGTTCGGGACACGAAATGGAGGTCGAACTCACCAAGTTTGACTGACCATTTTGCCATGTGTCCCGCTGTTTCCCTATTCTCGAGGATCGCTCCCAAGGGAAACTCGACAGACAAACTATTTTGTGCGCCGAAAATAATACCGCAGCTTCTCTCAAACGTGAGGAGGGCATATAGAAGTTTTGGACCCGAGGGTAACGCCCTTAGGCTCATGTAAAACTTCACTAACGTAGTAAACCGGTCGTTGTACGCCATGTTCTACAACCAAGATCGCGCCATCGCTGTGGCGTGGCAAATAGGTAAATTAAGAGCGCCTCTTCCGCCTCGAGAAACCAAAATAGGAGCACTCGTAAGATACCTCTTGACATCCTCAAAGGCAACGTTTGCCTTGTTCGACCACTCAAAACCCTTATGTTTCCTTAGAAGTTTAAAGAAAGATAATCCTTTTTCTCCTAGTCGTGTGCTGAAACGACTTAAAGCCGCCATGCACCCTGTGAGTTTCTAGACTTCTTTCTTTGTGGTCGGAGGGCGCATTTGGAGAATGGCCTTTATCTTTTCGGGATTTGCTTCGATTCCTCGTATAGACACTAGGAATCCAAGCAATTTTCCTTAAGAGATTCTGAACACACACTTCTTAGGACTGAGTTTTAAGCGGTGCTTTCTGAGGTTGTCGAATGTTTCTTGTAGGTCAGTGATATGATTAAGTCTCTTGATGCTTTTAACAACTAGATCATCAACATAGGCTTCCAGGTTTCGGCCTAGTTGAGATGAAAAGGTCGATTGTATTAAGCGTTGAAAAGAAGCGCCGATATTTTTTAGACCAAATGGCATTTTAACATAGCAAAATATACCAAATGGTGTAATGAATGCGGTCTTTTCTTCACCGTCTAGACACATATTGATCTGGTGGTATCCAGAATATGCATCTAAAAAACTTAACATTTCACAACCTCGCAGAGAATCAACCAACCGATCGATACGAGGTAAAGGAAAATCATCTTTGGATAAGCTTTATTAAGATCGAGAAGTCTACGCTTTACGCCATTTGCCGCTCGACTTCCTAACCATTACAGGTTAGCCAACCACTGGGTGATCGACTTCTCTTATAAAGCTTGCTTTAAGTAGCTTGTCCAATTCTGATTTAATAGCATCTCGTCGATCAGGGGAAAATCTCCGTAGTTTTTGTTTTATGGGTACTTTGTCAGGCCGTAAAGCTAGTCTGTGCTTGATCACTTCTCTGGGGACTCCGGGCATGTCGGATGCTTGCCACGCGAAGACATCTACGTTAGCTCGAAGGAAGGTGATGAGGGCGTCTTCCTACTTGGGGTCGGAAGTATCCCCGATGCGAACAGTCTTCGAGGGCTCCCCTGCATCCAGAGGAATCTCTTTGACCTAGTCGTTCGGCTTTGGTGCAGCTTTAGGCTTCGACTTGTTAGTCGAAGGCTGACTTTCTTCTCGAGTTGGTATTTGACCAACTATCTCGAGGGATCGACGGTCGCAGGTATGCGCCATCTTCTTGTCACAATGCTTTGTGATTACTCCTTTAGGACCTAGCATCTTAAGACATTGATACCCGTAATAAGTAGCCATTAAGAATTTTGCCAAAGTTGGTCGTCCGAGTATGGCGTTATATGCCATATCGAAATCGACCACATTAAAGGAGATCTTCTCTGTCCTGAAATTACTTGGTGAACCAAATGTTAAAGGAAGAGAAACTTGACCAATGGGTTTGGCCGAAGACCCCGGTACAATACCATGAAATGAATATCTTACCGATCTTACCTTGGTCCTGGGTACTTGCATCTCGTCCAAGGTATTCGTGAACAGAATATTCAATGACCTACCACCATCAATCAACATTCGATTTACTCAACAGTTGTTGATGGTGTTTGACCACGATCGAAAAGCGACCTGGTCGAGTCGAAGGGATTGGGCAGTCAACCTTCTCAAAAGAGATGGTGACTTCCGACCACTTCGGCAATTTATTCACAAGAGGAGGGTCAACGGAGTTTACCTCACGTTCGACCGCCTTAAGCTGCCGCTTTGACTCGTATGCCGACGATCCCCCAAAGATATGCTCGATGGTGTGTTCAGGATCTTGATACGGCATCTTCTTGTTATCGTCCGACTGTATACGACCACTAGCTTGCCCTACCTCTTCGAGGGTAGGAAGTGGCCCTTTGCCGTTGTAGTAGTCTTTGAATTTTCGTTGGAAAACTCGGCAGTTGCGAAGGTCATATCCTTCCTTTTTATGGAAAGGACACCACCTAGGCTTATCGTTCTTCCGTTCGGGGCGCTTACCTTTGCCTCGATCAGGGTATTGCTTTGCATTTCATGGTTCTTTATCGCTTACAGCCAGGACCTCCTTAGAGCTATTGGCTTGAGGCTTTTGGCCTTTTGCCTTGTTCTTAGATTTCTTGGCCTTTTTATCCTTCTTCTTGCCACCTTCGCCAACCTCTTGAGGGTGCTGGTCATCTCGATCGATGATTTTGGTCCACTCGACTGCTTCATCAGCAGTTGCGTACCGATCAGCCATCTTGAAGAGTTCAGCGATAGTAGCTGGAGGGTTCAAAGCGATATCCTCTGTGATTCTTTTGCTGTGGACTCCCTGCTTGAAGGCTATGATAATAGATGAGTCAGAAACCTCGGGAATTGAGTTGCGGGCCTGACTGAAATGCCTGATGAATTGGCGTAGTATCTCATGGTCGTTCTGTCTTATCCTGTGCAGGTCGTCCTCCTTCCCGGGGCGATGGTAGGTGCCCTAGAAATTGGTAAGTAGAAGGTCACAGAGGTGTTGTCATGAGTAGATCGACTCGAGTGGTTGGTTTAACAACCACGATCGAGCGGACCCTTCGAGCACAGTCGGAAGGTAATTCGCCATGACGCGCTCTCCTCCTCCTGCTGCTCGGATAGTGGTCGTGTGGATCTAGAGAAACTCGGTGGAATTTTGAGATCCATCAAACTTCTCTATGTTCCCTGGTCGAAACCGTGGCGGCCAGTGAACTGCTCGGAGGTCAGGCGAGAATGCCCGACATCCAATAATCACGTCGTAACACCTCCTTTGCAAGAAAGAGGGGTTGACATCGCCAGACGATCGTACTCGACGATACCTGGCAATTGGTGAACCTGACTTATGATAAGTCTCGATCCTACGAGGGTAATACTCCTTGTATTTTGTCTGCTGTTGCAGACCTCTAGGTTGGAGTGGTGAATGATCACCTCTCTTGGGAGCCCTTTGATCATCAGGCATTCGAGGAACCTTTTTCCGGTTTGGGGAACGATGCAACTTGCGTCGATCTCCATGCGGTGAGTTATTCGAACGACTGGAAGCTGATGGAGTCATACTACTACAACTTCCAGAGTGATGTCGGCGAGGACGTTCGAGCTTGTTCATCGTGCTTCGTAACCTTCATACGATCTCTTCATCGAAGAGGTCGTAGCCAGGTGCTCGGGCAAGTTCTCGAGATGGGTTCTCGAGCAGGTCGTTGATATGTTGAATTTCCTGAGCTTCTTCCGACTGGTATTGAGTGTGCCCAGGCAAATTTCTCTGGGTTACAACTCGTTTCCGTTGGATTGTTTCAGAATCATCCATACCTGATCCTTGAGCTTGCCTCAGTGAAGTGCGATGATCTCGAGGATTTCTCGCACGCTCATCAAAGTATTGACTCTGGTCATCGCCGGAGGTGTTCTTACCATTGCCATGAGCGGTCATAGGGTGTGATCATCAGGAAGCATCCTCAGTCCTGCCTCTAGGAGAGTTATTGCTACCTAAGGGAAGGACGAAGACCTCCCGTTGATGATCTCCACTTGCGCTTGAGGCCTCCTCGCTTGAGGAGTGGTCGAATGACACCATCTGGCGACTTGGAGCAAACCCCTCTAGGAAGGGGAATTCCGGGTTGTAGCCGTATCCGTTCGTAGGAGAGCCCTGCGTTGGGATGGTCGAACTCGCAGGAAGAGCATATTCGATTACATCCTTGGCTGGGCTAGCCGGAGAGAGAGAACTACCAGGCGCTGATGAAGATTTGGAATTATAACTTCCAAGAGTTGTCGTGCCAGGTCGGACTGCCTCAGGTGGATTTGAACATTTGGAGGGAGAACCCTCGTCATGCTCTGAGCGTGCCTTGGGACAGTCCTTGATGTGGTCGAATTGACCCTTGCCCACTGAGAAAGCTGGTTCCTCATCTGGACGCATCGTTGTGGGGGATAAGGATCCCTCCTCAACTCCATTGGTGGAATGGTCTCTTGGAGAATGATCCCTAGAGGCGACATCACCATCGAATGATGCATCACTCGGCTCGTAATCGAAACCGGCATCCATGTCGATATCTGTGTAATCGGCCAAGTCGAACCAGTTCTCCTCATTCCACTCTCCTGCCATTAGGGCATAAGAGTTTGGAAAAAGTCAAAGGAAAGATGATGACTCGAAGTTCCCCACGGTCGGCGCCAACTGTCGGTGTTTTAGAACCGAACTTATGTAAAGATTGTTTGATTCGGGTGTTCCTCTAGGCTCAAGATCACATAGAGATAGAGACACAGGGATTTTTATACAGGTACGGGCCTTCTCCTGGGAGAATAACAACCCTACTCCAGTGTGTATGTATTGAGTATGCTGGATTACAAGATGTAGCCAAAAACTAGAGTATTGTGCTTCTAATTGGCCTCGGTCCTCCCCGATTGTCCTAATGATTCTGCTTTTTATACAGTCCTCAAAGCGCACCGTTGTGCCTCTAGTCTAAAGGCTGCCTTAATGTTCCAGATCGTGGAGCCATTACTGGAGGTTATTGTGGGAGTAGTAACGTTTCCATGTTGCCAGGCAGTTAACACCATAATAGAGAGTTTAAATCGTGCTATTATTCCAGAGAATAACAGCGTAATTGATTGCTCATATCCTTGGATACGGTACAGAAGATTCCCTGGTCGATTAGGCCCACATGTCTGTGAGCCCTATCGATTAGGGACTGGTTGTAGAAGAACTTACGATCAGGAGGTGGTCGTAGAAGAGCTTACGACCACAGGCTGATTGTAGAAGAACTTACGACCATGGAGTAGTCGTAGGACTTACGACTATGGGGTGGTCGTAGAAGAACTTACGACCTCCAGCTTCTCCCTTATGGCTATTAAGGGGTATACTCAAGAGTTATATGACGTCACTATTATCCATAATATGAATTATAGATAAATGATTAAATGAGGATTATTATATCCTCGTCACGCCTCTAATCTTCACGCACGTTCGCTAGGAGAGTCTCGAACCGTCGCGTCCGTTAGCCAACTGTCGTAAGTTGCTAAATGCGCCAAAAGCCACCTTCCTGGTAGTCATGTGGGTAACTGTTGATGTCTCTCGACCAGTTAAGTGGTCAATGATTATTCGAGCCGTATAGCTGGTTGGACGATGTCCATAGCTGGTTAGACATAACCTAAACTGGTTGTCAAACAATTTGGCCATCATAAAGGGACTTAAACTACATTTATAAACTGGTTGTAGGTTTATAACTGTAATATAGTAGACCTATGTTTAAGTGGGTCTCCTTTGACAGGAAGTCCAACTTTGACTAAAAAAGGTTGACCTGGTCAAGAATACTCGTCATAGACCTCTCCTTTGCATTCCATATAAAAAAAACTTTTATTGTTGCATGGAGTATAGAGATGATGTACCCAAAATAAATAAATCTTATTGTTACTTGTTCATCAAATTAACATATCCCATAAAACGAGTGCCTGATTTGTGTTACGCCTAAACCGTTGTGATCCATACGACGAGTTTAACAAAACAAGACCAATATTTATGTTTCAGAGACATACTAATAAAATTATTTCTCAATTGGTAATTCTAGATGTCTGCTACTAGCAACTCTAGGTGATGGCACTAGCAATTCTCAGCTACTAATAGTTATATTTTTCATTAACTGGGCCCTTGCACATAGTAACTCTAGGGTGCTAGCAAAAGCAAATCTCTTTTACTAGTAATTATAGTTGTTGCTATCTAGATGCTGGAAACTAACTTTAGGTGTTAGTAACTATCAACTCTAGGTGTTGACAAGTAGCAACTATACGTGTTGTTAATTACTAACTCTAAGGTGCTGTCGACTTACAAATTTCCGTTGCTAGTAACTATAGGTTTCACTATGTGGCGCTGGCAACTAGCTACTCTTGGTGTGGTAACTACCAACCCTAAGTGTTCGCAAATAGCAACTCTTGGTGCTAGCAGCTAATAAATCTCATATGCGAGCAATTATAGCTGTTAGTATCTAGGTATTAGCAACTAATAATTTAGTTTACCGTTATGTCACTAAAACATATGTAATATGAGTCTTGTTTAGTTTAGTTTGTTGTATACAACACATTGGTTCATACGGAATGCAAAACGGACACTACCGAGATATAGTCATTTAACGATCAAATAACGAAAGTAGTACAAGTTTCAATTTGAATCGTGTTCCTGCGTCCATTCACTTAAAACTCGACTGCCAAATGGGTCCACCACAAAGTGGTACCGTGCGTCTCTCCACGCTTAAATTAGATCGCATGTCCCTTCCCCTCGCATCAGACGACCTTAAACTAAGTATAAACAAAGCGTTGTCGTAGATCAATGCTCAGTGAACTCGACGAGTGCCAAAAGTAGCGTAGAAGTTGAACCAGGTTTAGGAGTACCTAGTAGCAACTACTCAAATATCAAGCGTTAAATCAGTTTTAATTGGTACACATCAAGGAGGATTATTCATCTCATTAGAAAATGAAAGGATATGAGCATGAAGTTGAATAATTCAAGGGGTTTGTAAATCTCATCCAACTCTCATGGTCATGGGTGTTAATTGTTGTGTGGCCACAAACTTGCTAGGTCACATGGTTGCCGGGCTCTGACTATTTGGAAATTGCTGTATGGCCACAAACTTTCAGGTAGCACTGTTGAGCTCGAAACATACCAACACATGGAAAATGACATATTGCCACAAACTTTCACGTAACGCTGTTCGCAAATATAGGTTGCTCACAGCCGCATAACCAAATGTACGGTAGGAAGCACGTCGCAGTTCAGAAAAAGCAACGGGCAGACAAGGTAGTACAGTGCCTGCCTGAACAAAGATAGGTGTACTACAGCTTGGCATTAGTGATGTAGTTCAGCTCTTCTGGGAGTTGACTACCTCCAGCTCTTTCCTCAGCTGAAGCGAGAAGTCATCGTTAACGTCGTCGTCATCCCAATCGTCCTCCCATTGCTGGACAGCTTCATTGCCATCTTCCTTCTCATCCCATTCTGCAAAATACAAGAAAGCAGGAAGACAAGTGTCAGTCCAAGCTTTCACAATGTGTACAACGGCAAATGTGGTTCACCAGATCCACAACTTCACCCCTAGGACTATAAGGTTCAGCACATATGTGTTACTAAATTACTTGCAGAACATTACCCAAAAAAAAAGGAAACAAATATATTGCAAATCAGAGGTAAAAAGGGCTGTTATGCAGCAGAGCATGCACAACCACAAAGCACAAACTCGTTAGTAGTCAGATCACAACCAAGAAGACATAATTGATAATAAATTGAAATGCCAGGCAGAGATTCAAGAAAGTAGCTACCATTACTACCCATACAATACTATTATGCAAAATGGTTTGTGCTGTGAACTTGCCATCTTACTAGCTATGTAAAGGGATGCCAATTTAACAATAGAGATAGTAACATATTGTCCTAGCAAATGTAGAAGTTCAGTTTTTTTTAATTAATTCCGCAAACCAAACACACAGTTATGCAATATGAAGTGTATAAGTATAATTCAGTACAAGACTACAAGCAAGAAAGGAATAGAAAGACTATGCCAAAATCGTATACCTTGTGATGTAACTCAATATAAGATATTTACCAACTGTAATAGTATATAATACAAATGTACAGCCCTCTTCTTCCCAAATAAAAATGCACATTGCCAATTAAATATTAGTTGTGGCCTACACATACTTTATTTAGTCATTTCTAGAACCTAGAAGAGACTATGTCAATCTTTCATGAATAATTATGTTTTAAATCATTTCATTCCATCTAGGAACAAGAGAATACTCCATTGCATGTCAGAATTTAACAAACCAATCTACCAGCATGTACATACAAATGTGGATATCAGAACAAGCATGCATAATTATGTCTTAAATCATTTCATTCCATCTAGGAACAAGAGAATACTCCATTGCAAGTCAGAATTTAACAAACCAATCTACCAGCATGTACATACAAATGTGGATATCAGAACAAGCATGCACACGGACAGAAAAAAAAAGAGAGAGAAAGGACAAAAAGCCCGAGCAACAGAATAGCATACACGATAAACACCACTCAAATGTCTACTGATGCATTTTATTGTATTATGTCAGCTACAATTGCTGAATATTGACATGACAAGGTATAACTAATTAGATCAAAACTTGGCCTCAAAACACTCATTACACCAACAACCAATATAGCATTTAATGAAATTGCAAGGGAGGGCATGTACTCTTTTATCAGTTTTACACACTTGTTACGTGTTCACCTCAACAGTCAACAAAGACGGGTATATTTCGTACACAGCCTTCAATCTTCAAAGGTTTGTCATTCTAATGATGCAATTTTTGGCAATCATGCCAAGAGGAAGAAACTGGCACTGAAGATCAACGCCCCCAAGAGAAAAAAAGTAGCCCAACATGTAATTTGAAGACTAAAGTAGATTTCATTTCCATGTTTTTCTTAAGCCCTAACTGCAGCTAAACATAGTTGCCCATTCCTAATATTGTTTCTTGAAGAAGCAAGCATGAACGCCATGGCAAGGAATACACGACCATAAATACACCTAGATTAACATTGTTTCATGCCAAACAAAAAGGAACACTCACATGTACAAATTTTCCACAAAAGGAACCAAATCTACCACAGGCTCTATACAAATTAAAACAAAGTAACAAACCCAAGGGAAAATGAGTTACTCAGGAAGCAGCAGCGAAGATCCAAACTAACTCAGGTGGCAAACTACCAGAATTTATTCTTGTCCCATGTCCTTGAGAGCACAAGATATACTACCAAACGTCCTGACCTACCTACCTCACTCTTGGTAAAATCCACATCGGGAACAATCAAGTGTCTACTACTTTGCCCTTGTTACGACGCAAATCTCTCCAATAACCGATCGCAAGGGAGGTATGAGATGACTGATAAATCACATGGGTTTCGAATAAACCTACTCGCCCAAATCGACAGCTCCACGCAAGAAAGCTACGGCGAATCGGCCTTGTTGGCCCAAATATTGCTACAGGATAGCGGCGAGGCGATGCTAGGCAGTAGTGGGTGCGGATGTGCATACCTTGGTCGATCTCGAACTCCTCGAACTCGTCGTCGTCCTCGAGGAGGTCCATTTTGGCCGCCTCCGCCTTCGCGTCCGCTGGCGCTGCCGCCGCCATCAGCGCTGCTGGCTTGCTGCTACACCTGCGACGCCGCCGAGCAGATCAGAGGATCAGGGGGGAGATCGGGAGCAACTCGTGCGTGCCGGCGCGCGGGGGCACTCAGGGAGGGCGCGCCACCCACCGTCGCTTGTGGGGAGGAGAAGAAACCCTAGACTTGGAGGCGGTTCTCCGTTGGGTGCGGCTGTTCTTGGGTGGACTCTGGACTGGAGCTGGCCTGGGCACGAACCGGTCCGACTCACGGTACTGTTAACCCGCCCGGCATAGCACGGCTCTCGTAGTTCATGGGCCGGTACGACGGTCCGTATCATGTTTGAGTCGCTACCTTAGCATAGTGGATCGGCTCGTTACGGTACGAACAGTGTCGGGCCGTGTCAGGCACGGCATGGCCCATCCAACCTACGTGCGGAGAGGAAGGGAGCGAGAGGAGAGGTAGACAGGGCGAACCGTCGCGAAAGAAGGAGGAGGAGGGCGGGGTGGCGCCGACGCGGAGGAAGAAGGGGCCGACGCGGAGGGAGAAAGAGAAGGAGAGGAAGAGGGGGAGGCGGCGCAGCGCGGGCCGACTTGGAGGGAGGAGGCGGTCTTGGCACGGGTGTGAAGAAGGAAGGGCCAAGACCGAGGAGGAGGCCGGAGGAGGCGGTCTTGGCGTGGAGGGAGGGGGCTGGGAGGAGTGGAGGAGCCGATGCTGAGGGAGGAGTCCGCTCGGGAGAAGGTGGTGCGGGGCCGGTGGTCGGTGTGGAGGAGATGGGCGAAGGGAGGCCGGCCATGAGGAGGAAGGCGCGTCTGTGGTGACAAGACTATCAAGACGCTGGACGCTGCAGTGTAGAGGGAGGAACCGAGGAAGAAGAAAGGGAAGGGGCAGGCGGGGGAGTGTAGGTTGAATGGGCTCGTGGGTCAGGCTCGCACAACACGGCCCGTCTAAAATTCGGTCGATGAGCATTTTTGCCGGTCTTTTTTTTTGTCCGTTTTTGACTGTTTGACCCTTTAAAATAGCAAAAATATTTTAAAAAAAATCTTGAAATTTTTTCTATAAATAGCCACCATAACCCCCCCCCCTCATTCAGCACCCCACCATTTCTCAATCTCTTTGAAATTCTAGTGTGCAGATTCAAATTCGTTGTGAGATAATTTGGCAAAATTTTAAAAAAACTTTGCCAAATTTTGGAAAATTTAATTTTCGGCAGCAAGTTAGCAAAAGAGGTACAATTATATTTTTTTTGCATACTTTTATTGTTAGTACTTGTTATGCTAAGATGAAAGTAATAATAGTATTAGTTTCGATTTTGCAGTTTTCGTTATGGACAGTTATGACATCTTTGCTCTTGGTGATTACGGACTTTCACCGGAGGATGTTGCATGTATGGAGGCGGCTGTGGCTGCCTCAAGCCAACCGGAGTTGTTACCAGAAGGGCAAGGCGAAGTTTTGTCATCAGGCTCCACGACAGCATCTTCGTCGGCGACCACCGGAGCAAAGAGGTCGAGGTCGTCTACATCGGGAGTGTGGGAGAATTTTGAAAGGACAACCTAAGCAGACGCACAGGGGAATCAAGTACCATACGCTATTTACAAAATTTGTCAAAATGAATTGTCTTCAAGATCTACAGGTGGAATGGGGCACTTGCTTAGACATGCTACAAGATGTCGAGCTAAGCAAGGATTGGTGATGAGGTAGACGCAGCTGCAGTACAACCTCGATGATATGGTACATAGCTGGGATTATGATCCTGAGGTAGCCCGTCAATCTCTCTGTCGTTTAATTGCTTCTGGGGATTTACCGTTAGGCTTTGGGGAGTCTACGCACTATCAGAGCACTGACGGTAGTATAATATTGACTGAGCAACATTGGTTCGTCGCTGAGAAGATACTACAGTTTTTAGAAAAATTTTATGAGGCCATTGTTGCTTTGTCCGCTGTCTACTATCCAACATCTCCTATCATTGTGCATAGTATTTTACAAATTACTACTCAATTGAAAATGTATGAAAATGACTTAGTTTTACACAAGGCTATTGTTGCCATGAAAAGTAAATACCTTAAATATTAGAGAGAAATCTCTTTCCTATATGCATTGGCATTTGTTTTAGATCCTAGAGCTAAAATTAAAGCATTTGGTAATGTACTTGATCGTCTTAGTGATGCTTTAGGGCTAGACTATACTAACTATTTTGTAGAAGTTTGTTCTCAATTACACGAGGTTTACCAAAGGTATGAAAATAAGTTCAAGAGAGTCTGCTTGCAACAACCTCCAGTAGCCCCCGCCTTAGGTAGCTAGAGAAATATGTGGGGCAAGATCTTCGGTGGCTCTTCCTCCAGGTCCAGGTCTGATTCTTTTACAGCGCCGCCTACTCAGCCAAGAACAACCTCAAGGAGTGGGGAACTATCCACCTGTCTAGGCCGCGATACGATGGATTTCAACTCAGAAAGCTTCGAAATTTTGCAATGGTGGCAAGCTGATAAGTTAACATATCCCATGCTATCCATACTTGCACGTGATGTGTTAACTGTTCCTATCTCGATGGTTTCCTCTAAGCCTGCTTTTAGTCTTTTTGGAAGAATATCGGAGGAGAGAACAACAAGTCTCACAAGTGAGATGGTGAAGATACTTCTAATTGTGAAGGACTGGGAACACGCTGATTCACGAACACAACACTCTGTGAAAAATTCAGAGTTGTCGAAGGTGTTCAAAAATCTCTACCTAGACAACGACACGCAGAACAAGGATGTATGTAGAGCTATAGGCTGTACTCTTTTTTCCTTTGCCAAGGTTTTCTCATGTTGAGTTTTTACTTGGCAAAGGTTTTAACGAGTCAGCCATTTGAACATTAGAAAAGCTCTTTATTACATTTTCAATATGCTTGTCTCATTTTTTTTTTACAATTTTCATATCTATTTCTGAATTCTACATATTTTTATGATTTTTTTTGGATTTTTTTCCTGATTTTTTCAGGCCTAACGGGCTAAGTGGACCGAAACGGCCCGTCGGGCTAAATGGGCTCGACCCAGCCCGGCATGGCACGACAGGCCACCGGATCTGGGCCACCATGGGCCGTGCTGAGATGGGCTAGGCCGCATCATGCCCGTGCCAGGCCGCCCATCTGGCCAACTCTACTCTAGACTCTGGTTGCATCACGCGGGTGCTAGGCGGACTTAGGGCATGTTTGGTAGCTTTTTTGAAGCCGCTTCCGGTGGGGCTAACGGTTGAACTGTTGAAGAGTTGCATACGCGTGTTTGACAATCTGTCTTTTAGGTAGGCTGGTTGGAGCTTCTGAGTTGGTAAATATCTGAAATGACCTTGAGGCAAATGATGGCTTGGTTGATGTCGTTTAACGACAACTAACGACAATTAACGTCAATTTACGACAACTACCGACAATTCACACACAAGTAAATATTAACACGATTGACAATTCACACACAAGTAAATATTAACACGATTGACGCCGATTAACGATAATTTGCACACAAGTAAATCCTAACAGCAATTTGTTAAACATAAATCATGTTTGCCGGATTCTGCACAGTAACAACCGACAACAACATACTGTATCTAGCTAACTGATTTCAACAAACATTAGTTAGGCTGATAGCTTGTATTCTTATCCGGCCTCTTGGCTGTGTATATGTACTCGCATATTGTGGTCAATACGAATTCATTGCGTGACATTATATTCACATTTTCATGGTATCAGACAACTCGATCTAACCCAACATCTTCCACTGCTTTGTTCTCCAAGCCACCATGTCCATTGATCCTGCCAAGCCTTCCGGGCTGGCCATCAGCACCACAAATGTGCTGGCTCTCCTCCCCAAGCTTGAGTTCCAGCTGTCCAATTATTCTTTGTGTCGCGAGCTATTCCTAGTTGCCCTCGACAAGTTCAATCTCAAGAACCACGTCGACGGCACCCCACGCGACAAGGCCGACGCAGACTGGGCTCAGAACGACTGCACTATTCTGACTTGGTTGTATGCTTCCATATCCCAAGAAATTTTCGCCATCATCCTCGTTCCCAGTTCCACTGCTCAAGCCATCTGGACAAGCATTGAGAATTTATTTCAGGACAACAAGGAATGGCATGCCATTCAACTAGAAGCCGAGTTCTTCAACCTGTGCCAAGGCTCCATGTCCATCACGGAGTACAACACCCGCATCAAGTCACTGGCCGATGCTCTCGGCGATGTTGATGAGAAGATCTTCGATCGCACGCTTGTCCTCACCCTCCTCCGCGGCGTCAATGAGAACTTCGCTGTCTACAAGTCCATTGTCCCCATGCAGCAGCCGCTTCCCACCTTTCTTCAGACGCGGTCACTATTTCTTCTTCATGAGCAAGGCATCCCCACCACCCTCAACCCCTCCGCTGCCACCACCCTCGTCGCCACCGACTCTGGTACTCGTGGCAACGGCGGAAACGATGGCCAAGGCAACGGCGGAAATGGCGGCTTCTCCAACAACTCCTTCCGCGGCAATGGCGGTGGCTCCTCCAATAGCCGCAACCGCCGCAATTGCGGCAACAGAGGCGGCAGGGGCGGTCCCAACGGCGGGGGCAACTTTGGCGGTGGCCCACGCCCCATGGCGCCCAAGCCATGCCTGTACAACCCGTGGATGGGTACAGTCCAGCTTTGGCTTGACAGTAACGATCGGCTCGCTTTCGGATCGCGCCGGCGTCCTTTTGCCCGACCAACTACCACGCTTTGCCCAAGACGCTTACATCGCTTTCCTCAAGGTGCACCGGCCGCGACACCCTTGTGGGATCCGAACCAGCTCGCACACGGCATGAACGCCATGAGTCTCCAACAACCTTCCACCTCGGATTGGTTCATGGACTCCAGCGCCTCCTCCCACCTCACTGCCGATCCCGATAAGCTCTCTTGGACTACCCCTCCCTCCATATTTCACCCATCTCACATCGTGGTTGGCAATGGCTCCCTCATGCTTGCCACGGCTGTCAACTCCACCTCCTTTCAATCACCACACCGCTGCTTGCATCTTTCCAACATTCTTGTTTCCCCTCATGTTGTTAATAATCCTGTTTCCATTCGCAAATTCACTACTACCAACCAATGCTCAGTCGAATTTGACCCATTTGGCTTGTCTGTGAAGGATCTCCACACTAAGAACGAGATTCTCATGTGTAATTGCTCTGGTGATCTCTACCCACTTTGGCCAACCACTCCCACTACACCCCCTCATGCACTACTTGCAGCCACCTCCTTCAACATTTGGCACCGTCGGCTCGGTCATCTCGGTCATTATAACAGCTCAATTTTCTGAGCTTTAAAAACCCTTTGAATAGTTAGTAGGAAGAAAATTCACTATTTGGATTTATTTGAATTTAATTTAAAAGCTTAATATTGGACTTTGGATATCAAAACAATTTAATATGATTAAAGTCAACATGAACAATGGTCAAGACTATTTTATTTGGATTCTATGTGCTTGGATATATTTTTTAGAATTTTTTTCAAGTTCATTTGTTATTTTCTTTTGCCATTTGGAATTTCTGCTATTTTCTAAAAAGGAAAACCAATTAAAAATCTCAATAAATAGTTTGGGCCTAAACCCAACCCTATTATAATCCGGCCAAGATCATGTGCGGCCTGAACTCACAAATACAAGGCCTTCCGCTCCTCCTCGACGCGTGGGCCAAGCGTTTGTCTCATCGCCAAAGGGCCCATGCGCGTCGTCGTCTCCGAGACAGCTTCTTCCTCACGCGCTCTCGCGTCCATCCGCCATTGAAGCACCTCGAGCCCTCATCCGACAACGTGATTTCCCAACTGAAGTCCTTCTAGAAATCGTGCCAAATCTTATCTCTAACTCCCTCACACCCGTTTCGGTTGAGATCAAATCCCGAATCGGCCTTTATCTCCGAAAATTACAAAATCGTTTTCATGTTCTTCTCGAACTCATTTTGGGGATTTCCTATCCCGTGCCGCCCCGGCCCTATAAAATTCAAGATTTAGGTTTCGGTCACCGAAACCCTAAACCTTCAATTCCACCGCCGTCAATGACACCCTGCCTCTGTGGACCACGCCATCGACTTCCTCATCGTCGGAGCTCCCTCGAGGACCCCTTCATTGCCCTGGAACCTCACCGAAACCCTTGTCCAACAACAGCCGTATTGCCTCCGCCGCTTTGAGCTCACCGTCGGCCGCTACTGTGGTTCCCGAGCATTGGTAAGGGCACCATCAGGTGTGCAATAGCACCAGCTATCCATTGCGACAACTCACCGGCGACGAGGAGGCCCCGAACGCCGGCGACCCTCGGAACCCGAGCTCTACCCCTCGTCGTCGTCCACGTCAGCGTCCACCTTAGCGCCAGATCAGCTCCCTTGCCTGCATGTTGTCCTACGTGGCGCCACCTCAGCGCGCGTGTGCTAGCCCAGCTCAAACCAAATCCAATCGGTTCGGTGAACCAAGTTCACCGTGAACCCAGTCGCTGACGTGTGGGTCCCACACGTCAGAATTTTCTTTTTAATTCTTTTATTCCGGAAAATCCATTGCTGACGTCGTCGTTGCGCAATAATCCGAATTTTCTTTTAAGAAATAATTTGGAAATTCGGATTAATCCAAAATTAGGGTTTTCTTTTAGATTCAAACTTCCAAAGCCCATATCGTTTGCATCCGAACTCCGATTGAGCCCATTCAAATTTATAAATTCATCTAAATTCAAGATTTATTTATTTGAGATTTTTATTTAATTTTTAGAGTTTGTTTTTCCTCTATTATTTATTTGTTTTGTTTGTTTGCTTCGTTTATGAGTAGACGTCGATACTTCGGGAAGATTTGAAGAAGAAGAAGCACCTCAAGAGCAAGATCAATACCTATACCTATTTCAAGGTAAGTTATACCTTTGATCATATTGAACCCAGTTTTCAAAAGTTATATTGATTCAAATTTTTGCATTTACTTTAATAATTTATTTAAATGCTTTTGGGTATAGTTATTAATCCAATTTGTTATATCCACACTTGTCTATTGTTATGTCATAATCTTTTGTCACACTAGATTGGTTTTTTTAGTTGGTATTATCGTAGCACCAACGTGGGTTGGTTAGATACGCTTAGTCTGCTTAGCCATGCCACGAGTCATCATTTCATGTGAGTTGCAATTATAAACTTGACTAAGTGATTATGGAACTATGTGATAAACCTATGTGTACTATGTGCTATTACTCGTTGATGGCATGTGTTGTACTTAACCAGCAGGGTAGGAAAGGATTTAGATGGAGGCAAGTGGTACTGTGTGCTACTTTGGTGGAGCTGTGTGCACGGGATTAATAAACTATGTGCATAGGGATTTGTAGTTAAATTGGAAGTCTTGCCTTGGTCAATTAAGGACTTAAATTTGTGCGCCATTGAACTGAGCCTTACTGTACAACCACATGCCTGATGGGACGGGCCTAACTTAGTAAGTTATGGATTCTTGACATTGTTACTCAGGTAGTAGGTTAGACTGTGTTGCATGGGTGGAGGTGTGCTACCAAGTAGTCACATCACGGGGCGGTTCGTCGTGTCCCTGTCCAACGGTGTGTGTCGTACCAATCACTGTGTATAGTTTAGTATAACGGTTAAGTACACTGGGAGTGTCAATGCTTGAGATGAAGTTTCTGAAACGTTTTGTTATGATTAGTGCTAGCTACACTAGTTGTATCGTGTGGGTAAAGTGTACAAACTCTGCAGAGTGTTAAATTAATCTATTTGAATAGCCGCGTCCGCGGTCATGGACATGCTTGAGGATTTCACACGAGGGGTAGTTTTTCATAAAAACTCTGGGAAGGGAGCTGTGTGATCTAAGTCATATGGATATATGAATAACTTGATTAGGCTATGTGTCTTTGTGAAATCAAACTGTTAAAATTAATATTGTTATTTGTTTTACTTTATGCTTTCAATCTATTATTCATATTCAAATTGCAAATGTTGCATTTCTGCAAAAAGAACCACAGAAGCCATTCCTTTGGAATAAGCCATCATGTATAATTGCATCCTGTGGTATTACTTGCGAGTACGGTTGTGTACTCATGCTTGCTAAATCAAATCAACAGAAGAGGATGAGTCATCGCCTGCTTTCAAGGAGGAGTTCAACGAAGGTGCCTGATCGTTAGGGTCTTGATCCCAGTCGGTTGCCTGTGGCGAATTGATGAGATTCCGCTGAAGTTATCTGTTCCGCTGCTATTTAATTCTCTATCAGTCATGCGTTGCTTAATAAGTGTAAACCCGACCATAACGTCAAAACCATTATTTGTTACTCAAATTACTCGTTTATGTTATTAATCGTCTTGTGTGGATCAATATTCATCTATGTTGACACTATGTGCACTAGCGTGATCCTGGACTAGTGCATTATACACAGAGGGTCCAGAATTGCATTTTTGGATCCCGACAATCATCACACATTGTCGCATCTAGTTCATTCTAAAGCTTTTTCATGTAATAAATCACCAGTTGCGCTGGCACCTTGTCATGCTTGTCAACTTGGTCATCATGTATGTTTGTCGTTCTCGGCATCGCTTTCCCGCACTAATAAAGCTTTTGAGTTGCTTCATTGCGACTTGTGGACCTCTCCCATACCGAGCATCTCTGGTTTCAATTACTATCTTGTCTGTTTGGATGATCACACTCACTACACGTGGACATGTCCTTTGCGCCTCGAATCTGAAACTCTCTCCACTCTCCAGCATTTCTTTGCCTTCGTGTCCACGCAGTTCAACACCACCATCCAAAACATTCAATGTGATAACGGATGAGTGTTCGACAATCATGCAGCTCGGGAATTCTTTCTAGAGCACGACAATCATTTGTGTGTCTCCTGTCCTTATACCTCTCCCCAAAACGGCAAAGACGAGCACATGATTCGCACCACAAACGACATCGTTCGCATGTTGCTGTTCCAAGCCGGCTTGCCGCTACCTTTCTAGGCTAAGGCACTCCACACAAAAACCTATTTGTTGAACCGTCTTCCCTCCAAGCCTATCAACTTCCTTACCCCTCACCACAAACTGTTCGAAAAACCCCCTACCTATGAGCATCTTTGAGTGTTTGGTTGTCATTGCTATCCCAACCTCTCCGCCACGGTCGACAACAAACTCTCCCCCTGTTCAACCGAATGCATCCTTCTTGGTTATCCCACCAACCACAAAGGCTATCGGTGCTTGGACCTCTCCACAAATCATGTTTTGATCTCCCAACATGTCATTTTTTATGAAACCTCTTTTCCTTATGCCAATCACCAGCACCTCTCTCCTCCACCAAAATATGATTTTCTGGCTGTTCCTTCGCCACCACTTCTCCTTTTACCATCCACCTCCACTGCCACAAGCCCAGTTTCTGCCATAGGATCACCTTCTGTTGCCACCACCCCAGCTTATGTTGTCGTAACTCCTACCGCACTTCTTCTTCGCTGTCAAGCCCCCTTTTTTCGCTACCGCAGCCTCGCCACACCCCCTTCTTCATTCTCAGCAAGCCCTTTTACATTGCCATAGATCTTGCCCCGCTACATCCAACAACCATCCTGATGGCCCCCTGGCAAACACCCACTCCATGCACACTAGGGCAAAATCCATTTTCAGCATGCCCAAAATTCAATTTTCCCTATTGGCCATTGATTCCACGTCCCTTTCCCACATTCCTAAGATGTATCAAGGCACCCTCAATGACCTAAATTGGCACTCTGCAATAGTCGAAGAGTACACTGCTCTCATGGCCAACCGAACTTGGGATCTCATTGCTCCTCCTCCCAATGCCAACATCGTCTCTGGAAAGTGGATTTTTCGCCACAAGTTCAAGCTCGATGGCTCTCTTGATTGCTACAAAGTACGTTAGGTGCTTCACGGCTTTTCTCACTGTCCGGTATCGATTTTGATGAAACATTCAGTCCCGTGGTCAAACCCTCTACCATCCTGATTGTGCTATCCCTTGCCCTCTTGAGCGCCTGGCCCATCCATCAATTGGATGCCAAGAACACTTTTCTTCATGGCACTCTCACCGAAACTGTCTATGCTCAGTAGTCCACCGCTTTCTTCGCACCCGATCAACCCACCCATGTTTGTTGCCTCAACAAATCATTGTATGGTTTGAAGCAGGCTCCTTGTGTGTGGTTTAGTCATTTTGCCACTTTCATCCTCTCGAGCGGCTTCACTAGCTCAAAGTGTGATGCATCTCTCTTTGTCTACAGTCGTGGCACTGACATTGCCTACTTACTGCTCTATGTCAACGATATAGTGGTCACTGCCTCCTCTGACACTCTGCTACGCCGCATCATTGCCTCGCTTCAGACCGAATTTGCCATGAAAGACATGGGTGCTCTCCATTTTTTTTCTTAGCATCGCTGCCACTCCTACCTCTAATGACCTATTTCTCTCTCAACAACAATACGCCTTGGTGATTATTCAGTGTGCGGACATGCAATCTTGCAGCCCGTCCACTACTCCAATTGACACCACTGCCAAACTCCCCTCCAATTCTAGGGCGCCAGTTTCTAACCCCACCCACTACCGCAGTCTTGTCGGTGCTCTACAGTACTTGACATTCACACAACCCGATATATCTCATGCTGTTCAGCAGGTGTGTCTCCATATGCACGACTCGAGTGAGCCTCATTATCAGGTCATCAAGCGCATCATTCGATATGTTCAGGGAACTCTGGACTATGGCTTGCACATCGCTCGCTCTTCTCCATCCTTCCTAACAGTTTACTCCGATGCCAATTGGGCCGGCTGCCCCAACACTCGTCGCTCTACCTCCAGCTATTGCATTTTCCTTGGAGATAACCTCATTTTGTGGTTGTGAAAATGACACACACAGTATCACAATCCAGCGCGGAAGCGGAGTACCGTGTTGTGGCCAATGCAATGGCCGAGGCGTGTTAGTTACGCCAGTTGCTGTGTGATCTACATCACCCTCTCACCGCAGCCACGCTTGTTCATCAGTGACAATGTCAAGATCGCTTATCTCTCCACCAACCCCAGACAAAGATCGTCGGTGACGAAGCACGTTGAGTTCTCCACGTCCCGTCGACATCTCAGTATGCGGACATCTTCACTAAAGGCTTACCAGCAGCGCTCTTCTAGGAATTTCGCTCTAGTCTCAACCTTGGCTCATGCTCCGAGTTGCAGCTGGGGGGGCTGTTAAACGTAAATCACGTTTGCCGGATTCTGCACAATAACAACAGACTGTATCTAGCTAACTGATTTCAACAAACATTAGTCAGGCTGTTAGATTGTATTCTTATCAGCCTATTGGATGTGTATATGTACTCGCATACTGTGATCAATACGAATTCATTGTGTGACATACTATTCATGTTTTCACAATTAACGACAATTGGTCTAATTCCATGATTACATAAATAATTCATCTATATCAGAAAAAAGAAGAGTAAAATACATGGTAGGTCCCTAAACCTTGGAACTGCAAATTCATACCACTAAAATTGTTAAATGGTTCACTGGAGGTCCATAGGGCGATTAGTTGCAATTGACCGCTGATGTTTCATGTTGACCAGTCATGAAGATGATAACGACAACTCCGAGTGACAATTCTCACTAGAGATGATGAAGACGACCTCCGAGCCAGCGAGTTGGCGACTGACGATAATGAATCTGAGCTCGATCTGGCGAGGAACGAGCTCAGCAACGATGAGCAGCGCTGAATCCATGCTTGGTGACGAGGAAGCTCCCACTGATGATCAAATCGAGGCTTCATACGGTGATGTCATCTGGACCCAACAATGATTAGGAGCTCGACCCGCTTGGATCCGAGCCGACGGTGATGGAGATGAGCCAGTGACAACTCCCGAGCTTGAGGACAGTGACAAGGAAGATGACGATCAGTCGCAGCGGCCCGCGAAGATGACTGCTAGTGCTCCCCTGCACGCGAAAATAGGTTCGGCACTGGCTGGCGGCTGCGATAAAGATGAGCTGGCATTGAGATACATGGCGTCACTAGTGGTGGGAAGATTGGATCCCGCTGGATCCGAAAAGGATGACAGCGGCGGCGAAACGAGGACAGTGGCGGTGGTGGCAGAGACCAAGGCGATGTTGGGGGAGGAGGATGGTGGCGGGGGAAGAGGAGGAAGGGGCAGCAGCACTGTTACGAGAGGAGGAGGTAGCGCCGAGAAGAGGCCAGTGCGGCAACACTAGCGCTGGAGGAGGAGAGAGGAGGGTGGCATCGGGGGATGAGGGGGTGGTGGCGGCACCTGCACGGGAGGAGAAGGAGGGCGACGGCGGCGCCTACGCGGTGGGAGGAAGGATTGGGCGTCGGGGGAGGAGGAAGGAGGGCGGCGATGAAGGAGGGGGCGAGCGGCGGTGCAGGCGGGCGGCTAGGGTTAGTTTTTGGGCGTGCGAAGGAGGAGGGGTTTTGTTTAGTGGCAAGGGGAGGGTAAATAACCCCGAACTCTAGGGGCAAACTCGGAAGGCCATCCCACCGAAGTTGTGGGTAGGCAAATTCTAGGTGCTTTCGGCTTCCGATTTACTACTTCCCCGCATAGAAAACGACTTCTGGCTTCCGCAAAAGCGAATAGAGAAAGCTGCTCATTTGGGATGGCTTCCGGATTTTCCGAACGAAAAGCCGAAGCTGAAGTCGTCCCAAACATGCCCTTAAAATGGAGGCGTCAAAACCGGCTTTACGTGCTTCGGACTCTTCCACAGTTCCGTAATACTCCCTCTAGTCACAAATACACATTGTTTTGAGATACGTCTGGTTAAACTTTCAAAATTTTGGCTATTGATATCTTTTCAAATATTTAGATAGGATACATTAGAATTTCATTGGGTGTTATAAGGCCATATTCAAAATAATTGTCTTTGATTGCCACCGTGGACAGCATAGCATACAAATGCGTCAGCTGCGCTGCTTGACTTGGAGGCTGGCGTTGAGGAGAGATTCACATGTGCTGAAAGTTTCTCGGGGAGAATCAGCGCTAGGGACCAGCGGTTATGCCTGGATCGTTGGTGATAGTTGAGTCGGTAGCTTGATTATATTCTATATATGCCCCACATATTATTGCACAGTCAGAACTATAGTCTTTTGCAATAACATTCCAAATGGACCCTTTGCCAATTAGCTTTGTATATTGGTTAAATTCCCCATACGAAAATCCATAAAATTACCCACATTCACAATATCCAATGAACTTATCTCAACCCCAAATGTCCCAAGCCCATCAATTATCACATAATTTATATTCTACTAGTTACACTCCATGCTAAGGTTTGTTAAATGAAAAAAGGCCACACTCAACTGCAAGGGAAACGGAAGGGCATAAATTACTCAGCAGAGAAACTGAATGCAAGACTTTGAGGACCTATATTAAAATCTTGGAGAGAATTTCGATAGGCTTTAGACAACAGGGTCATATACTAATTGGGTGTTGTAAGGATTCAGAGTTTGCCGCAAGGTTGCATTCCAAAGGGCGCAGCAGATTCTAGTTAATTGGAATTTCTTTGTAGCAATTCATCAACCACCTCATGTGCACACACAAAAACATGAAATTAATACTCAGATTTATCGTATTGTATGTGCATAACACTTTTGAAAATCAAACTCATTCTAATCATAATCTAAACAAAGAAGATATCCCTATTCCATAATCTATGCAAAGGATGTGAATTGCATAGTTAAAAAGAAGAACACAACAGCAGTCTACACAAAACTCGGTGAAATTCCAAATTTTTGGATGAAAAATTACACAACCAAATTAGCATCACAATTCACAATCATTAGTTGTACTCATCTTAGTCGTCAGGTAATCGACCCTTGTTGGGATAGTTGGTATAGGAGAGGCGAGTGGGACGGGCAGCTGCGACGATGAGGGCTACGCCGGTGAGGAAGATGCAGGCCATGGGGGTGTGCTACGATCGGGTGTCAGATTTCTGGGAAGTCTGGTTTAGATTTAGTTGGCGCGAGGGACATTTCAGTAAACGGACGACTACGATGTGTCGATACCCTTTCATTCAGTCAGATCATCTGGACAGCAAGGATGAAAGGGGGTTATGAAGATCCAACGTCGGTCAGTGGAAGATGGAAGCATCCATCGGTTAGCAACTCATCTGGTTATTAATGTTTACTTGTCATTTATTGTTTAACATCATTGGAATGGAATTGTCGGCGAGAGACTGCAGACTTTCGAGTATATATCATCGCAATGTAATCGAGAGAAGACCTAAATGAAAACCCTAGTTCTTCCTTGAATTTACTTTACTCTTTCGTCTTAGCTACCCTATTTCGCATTTTTTTAAAAAAAAATCCCAAATCGGCGCGCGGACTGCATTGTCAGACTCGCCTCTTCGCGGATCCTAACAATATGGTATCAGAGCAAGGTCGATTCTCAGTGGTGGGTGGATTCTGAGTGGTTCTTGGGTAGCGAGGGTTGAGGAACGAGTTTCCTCAGTAAATTCTAGAGCTAGCTCAGGGAAACTCAAATCGACCAGAGAGGGTAGTAAACCGGATTCTAACAGTAAAGGTTGGGGAGACTATTGTTCTTCCTGTAAAATCCCCAAATTGCTAGGGAGGTGCATGAAAGGATGCCGAAGGTCGGTAGATCTAGTGATGAGGAGGTTGGGTTGATTGTAATAGGAGATATTGAAATAATGAAGAAGGAGATGGTGTGGATGCAACAACAAATAGAGGAAAACGTTGAGAACACCCAGGTTCAGATGGGGCAGTTTCATGAAAAGATTCAAGAAAACTCATCCAAATTGGATCTGATGATGGATATGTTGAAAGTTATGATGGACAAGAAGGGGGCAGAGAAGTGGTAAGTAACTAGGCGAATATGGAGGGTGATGCGCAACCAGGATGTTAGAGCACCCACTCCAGCAGGATATCCATATGTGACCCTTCGCAGCGGTCATTCGTTTGCTCCCAAGGTGGACATAGGTCAAGTAATGCAGGGTACATCACCTATTCCTTTTGGTATGTCCTTAACACCAAATACTAACTCTATGGTACCACATCAAGTTTCAACTAGAAATGTTTCAGGCATGAATGTACCAATGACTTGTCACTTAGAAGATCAAGGAGTTACTGGTTACCAACCAAATGTAGCCAATGAAACCTTTGGGTGAGTATGTATCCGGTGGTTATGGCAAATGGAAGCCTTGCTCCACAATACATCAGCTCTAATCCTCCATATGTACCACCATATATACCTCCACTGCATAACAATTCATACTACCCATGGCCTAGAGCCCCAGAGATGCAGTACCATACTCAGTATCAATGTCCTGCTAGTCCTGTGAGGAATGGGAATCAGTACATCAGCAGTTCAGCAGGGGCCCCAAATTGGAATTTCTTAAGTTTGATGGAGAGCAGCCTGAAGCTTGGATAAGAAAGGCTGAGAAATACTTTGAATTGGCTAAGACACCAGATGAGCAAAAGGTTTCAATAGCTGAGGTTTATCTTACAGGGAGAGCTGATCAATGGATTAGCAGTAATGAGATTGACACTGGACCTCTGTCATAGCAGCATTTCTGTATTATGATCAAAAAGAGATTTGCAGCTGAGACTCGGTATGAGATAACTGAAGCATTTAGAGACTTAAATCAGGAGGGGACATTAGAGGCTTACGTTGACAAATTTGAAAATATGATGACTCTGCTTAAAAGAAACAATTCAGCCTTGAAGGAAGGGTATTTCTTGGATTATTTTGTGGCAGGATTGAAGGGTTACATTAAAACACCTCTTAAATCTCTGGAACCCAAAACATTGGTGGAGGCCTATTCTCATGCCCAGAATTATAAGAATAGTCAATCATATAAGAAGGCTATCTCTTAGAATCAAAGTACCAATTCAAGGGGGCAATATCAGGGAAGTAGTCAGAAAAAATTGAAGAATGCAGGGACTAAGCAAGAATCTAGTGACAAGACCATTGCTAGTAGTGGAATGGAGGAAAATGCTTTAAATGCAATGAACCTTGGGTGCTTGGACATAGCAAGGTATGTAAGTTTCAGAAAAAGCTTCATTTTATCACAATTGAGGAAGAAGAGGAAGTAAATAAATAAAATACAGATGGGGTTTTTGCTACACCCCCTAGAAGCCCCGAACATAAGACTGAAGGAGAAGAATTGCATATTTCAGTGCATGCCATATCTGGCACTAGTTTAGGGACAAGTACATTCGCATTGAAGGTTAAAATAGGAAAAACAAATGCCATTGCACTAGTTGATAGTGGGAGTACCACAACATCCATAACACCTGCAGCTGCACTAAGGGCTCAATGTGAAATCAGCAATCATGTTCAGGTCAGAGTGGCTGTTGCAAATGGTAGTATACTCACCAGTGACTCACAATGTTTGGAATACCCATATGAAATACAAGGGGAGGAGTTTCATACCAATTCCAGGCTATTGGAGCTCAAAGGGTATGACATTGTATTTGTGAGTGATTGGATTTATAACCACAGTCTGATGAGTCTCAACTTCAGAACTAGAGAATTCAGTATTTGTAAAGAAGGAAGGAGGATAGTGAAGTTTAATGATGAGACTTACCCAAAAGAAGATTGTATTATCAATGTATTACAGTTGAAGAATAAGATGAACAAAGGAGTGATTGGGGCTGTCATATATTCTAAGGTTATTTTGAAGACTGGAAATAAAGTGCAAGACATACCACCCGAGATTCAATTAGTTCTGAGGGAATTCACAGATGTGTTCAAAGAACCAAAACAGTTGCCTCCTGTGAGAGAATGTGATCACACCATTCCATTAATCCCTAATGCTAGAGCTATAAACTCAAGACCTTATAAGCTACCTCATTACAGGAAAGATGCAATGGAGGGACTAGTTGAACAATTGCTGAAAAGTCATACTATTAGACCTAGTGTGAGCCCCTGTGCTTCTCCAGCCATTCTAGTGAAAAAGAAAGATGGAACCTGGAGGCTTTGCATTGATTATAGGCAGTTGAATGCTAACACAATCAAGAATAAATACCCTATTCCCATTATTGAAGATTTATTGGATGAGTTGAATGGAGCTAAATACTTTCCCAAGATAGACCTTAGATCTGGCTACTATCAGATCAGTATGGAACCTTTTGACATTTTCAAGACTGCATTCAGCACTCACACAGGCCACTTTGAATACCTTGTGATGTCTTTTCGATTGACTAATGCCCCTGCCACCTTCCAATCCCTCATGAACAAAATACTATCACCATTTCTAAGGAAGTTTGCCTTGGTTTTCTTCAATGATATCCTCATCTACAGTCCTACCATGGATGATCACAAAGGGCACTTGCCGTAGGTTTTGGAAGTATTGAGAAGAAATCAACTGTATGCCAAGTAAAGTAACTGTGTATTTGGATAGTTGCAGGTGGAGTGTTTGGGTCACATCATTAGTCAAGATGGTGTGGCAACAGATCCTGAAAAAGTAATAGCAGTTAGGGAGTGGTCCAAGCCTAAAAATATAATTCAACTAAGGGGTTTTTTAGGGCTAGCAGGCTACTACAGAAGGTTTATCAAAGATTTTGGACTAATATGTAAGCCCATGTTTAATGCCCTAAAAAGAATGCTTTCCAATAGGGTAATGAGCAGCAAAAATCTTTTATGAAAATCAAGGATACCTTGACCAATGCCCTGGTGCTAGCTTTACCTGATTTTGGCCAACCTTTTGTCTTAGAAACTGATGCAAGTGGCTATGGAATTGGGGTTGTACTCATGCAACAAGGAAGGCCCATTTCTTTTATGAGCAGGGCAATTGGACCAAAAGCTACAGGAATGTCCACTTATGATAAAGAAGCATTGGCTATATTGAAAGCTGTTAAAAAGTGGAAACATTACCTCATGGGTGCTAGTCTAATTATCAGGATTGACCAACAAAGCCTGAGGTATATATCTGAGCAGAGATTAACTGATGGAATTTAGCATAAACTCATAATCAAGCTAATGGGGTACAATTATAAAGTGGAGTATAGAAGAGGAAGAGAGAACAAAGCTGTTGATTCATTATCTAGAGTTCCTTGTGTTTAACAAAACATGGCAATCACAGTGGCTATTCCTGTGTGGATTTCTAAAGTTACTCAGAGTTATCAAGACGATGAGAAATGTCAAGAAATTGAGAGGAAACTGAGAATTGATGCCAACAGTACTCCACCATATACCTTACAGAATGGAATCTTGAGGTACAAAGGGAGGATGTTCATTGGTGCTTGCAACAATCTCAGGAAACAGATATTGAGTTCATTCCATGAATCTGCATTGGGGGGCATTCGGGGGAGAGAACCACATATCAGAGGTTGAAATTGTTGCTCTACTAGCATGTAATGAAGGTGGAAGCTATTGCATTTGTGAAGGAATGTGTAGTTTGTCAGAAAAAAAAATCAGAGAATGCTCCATACCCAGGGTTGCTTCAACTTTTGCTTGTACTTGACATGGCTTGGGTTCACATCACTTTAGATTTCATTGAAGGGTTACCTAAATCAGAAGAAAAGGATGTGATCCTGGTAGTTGTTGATAAGTTCACCAAATATGCTCATTTTCTGTCTTTAAGACACCCATTCACAGTGCAACATGTAGTGGACCTCTTCTTAGATCACATCAATAAATTACATGGCTTACCCACAGTGGTTATCTCTTATAGAGACAGGATCTTCACTAGTACATTATGCCAAGAACTCTTTAAGGCTTTGGGGGTCAAATTGATATTGAGTAGTGCATACCATCCTTAGACACATGGTAAAACTGAGAGAGTAAATTAATATTTGGAGAATTATCTTAGATGTATGGCATTTGCTAGTCTAAGAAAATGGCACTCATGGTTACCTCAAGCCGAATGGTGGTACAATACTTCTTTTCATACAGCTCTGAAAATGACTCCATTTGAAGCATTATATGGTATGAAGCCTCCTCTAGTGACTGAAGCAATGTTAACTGATTCTATAACTAAGGAAGCGAGGGATAGACTCCAGACCAGGAGGGTTGCTTTTGAAGCCATTAAAACAAATTTGGAAAGAGCCAGCTCTAGAATGAAATATTTTGCTGATAAACATAGGACAAAAAGAAATTTTGAAGTGGGAATAATGGTATATTTGAAGATGCAGCCTTACAGACATAATGCTCTGGGACTCCACTGAACATTAACACTGCACTCCAAATTCTATGGGCCTTTCATAGTACTAGAAAATGTTGGTAGAGCTGCATACAAACTACTACTTCGTGATGGTTGTCAAATTCATCTGGTTTTCCATGTCAGTTAGTTGAAGGGACACATTGGCCCTATGGTAGTCCCTAGCCGAGAATTACCATTTGTAGATGGAGAGGGACACATACTCTCTGAACCGATTGCTATGTTCGAAAGAAGGGTAATACTGAGGAACAATAAACATGTGGTTCGATGGAAGGTTCCCTGGGCTAATTTACCTCGGGAAGCTGCAACATGGGAGGATGCGGATTTCATAGCAAAAGTATTTTCACAGTTCCATCCTTGAGGAGAAGGATCTCAAGGGTAGGGCAGTTGTCAAATTTCTGGGAAGTCTAGTTTAGATTCAATTGGCGCGAGGGACATTTCAGTAAACAGACGGCTACAATATGTCGATACCCTTTCATTCAGTCAGATCATCTGGACAACAAGGATGAAAGGGGGTTATGAAGATCCAATGGTGGTCAGTGGAAGATGGTGTTTCACCAGCATCCATCGGCTAGCAACTCGTCTAGTTATTAATGTTTACTGTAATCTCTTTTGTCATTTACTATTTAACATCAATGGAATGGAATTGTCGGTGAGAAACTACAGACTTTCAAGTATATATCGCCACAATGTAATCGAGAGAAGACATGAATGAAAACCCTAGTTCTTCCTCGCATTTACTTTACTCTTTCATCTTAGCTACCCTATTTCACTTTTTTTTTCTTCTGAAATTTCCCAAATCGGCGCGCGGAACTGCATTGTCAGACTCGCCTCTTCGCGGGATCCTGACATCGAGTCCACGCATGCTGCAACCACACCATCGACATCGAGCTACTACTTGAGGCAAGCAGAGCGACGCTACAGCTCCACCACGAGGAGCACCACTATGAGGCGCTCGCTAGCATTGAGGATCTCATCCTTGAGCACAAGGCTCCACACTACCGGTCCACCTCCTTGGCTATCTTCTCAATGTCACCGCCATCCGTCATGCTAGTTAGCTACTTGATTCAAATGGCAGGAGCAACACCGTCGGTGAGGACGCCGCCTGTCGTAAGAAGGGGAGGGGTTGGATCTGGCAAGAAAAAAGGAGGATGGTCTAGAGGTAGACGGAGTGTAAGAAGTAGAGTGTGGGTTTGAATGGAATCGGATGCTAGCTACTCGATTCAAGCGGCGAGAGCAAAGACTGTCGATGAGAACCCCATACCCTCACAGTCAGCTGGTCATTGGTGAGGCCACCCCACGGAGGAATGGGATGGGGCCAGATCTAGTGAGAAAATGGGAGGGTGGTCTGGAGTTAGGCGGAGAGCTGGAGAGCAAGAGGTGAGGTAGAGTATGGCTGCGAAATGTGGTAGTTAAAATGACAATGAGGGTTATTGTTGTCATTTTGTTGCACATATAGTTTGCATTGGACATGGCCTAACTATATTACAATAGAGATTATTGGTCAAAGTTGTATTTTGGGGATTGTGTCGATGTCCAAAACAATATGTATTTGTGACTAGAGGAGGGAGTAATGTGTTGTCACCAATTGCTTGTCTTTTCCAGACGAAGTGTAACACGTGTTATTAAATCTTTTGAGTGTCGACAAAGGATTAGATCTAGATATCTCTAATGTAAGTGACAATGTTTGATAGTAGCCTAGCAGGTACAAGGCCACTTCATTCATTTAACCAAAATAAATTCAAAGGAATAGATCGGTTTCTAAAATCAAACACCCCATTATAGTTTTATACCCTCCTATTTAATAGTTAGCTTGTATTTTTTTTAGAATTGTTTGTTCTTTTTGTGTTTGAACATAGTCTTATTAGTAACTTTGACCAAATTTGGCACCCGTTTGGTTTATTACCAATTTGTTACTATACTAGTATAAGATTCCTTTTCATTGCATCTTTATTTCATTTTGATACCAAAGTTTGGCCAATACTTGGGTCAAGAATTCTATGACCAAATTTGGTAGCGCCAAAATTTGGCATACATTGATAGGGTTTTTGTGGGATCATAAAAACAAACAGCCCCTCAATTACTTGATTTTGTTGAAAATTGGACTTGAACCACGTATTACACTCAAAGTATATATACTCCTAAGGGATGAGGACTCGTTGCGGTTCGAACTATCACATCGGCAGAGGGATATCACGACCCTTATCGAGCTATCACAACATCCCTAGCTCCCTTGTCCTACCTTTGTTTTCTGAGAGAGAGAGAGAGAGAGAGAGACATGTGTTGGATTATTCAATCATACACTTACACAGAGATCCTGATTGGAACATATAAATCTTATAGGAGCTTCCGAGGATTTACGCTATTTTTCCAGTAAGATGTATCCTTACGTTTCAAACAGACTTCATGTGGCGTTACCAGTTGAAAAAATTACATTAGTGTTTCGCGGTTGTTAATTATATGGTCAAAGCTGTCTAGGAGAGGAGCAGCTTCATCAATTTCATCAATCGGCGTTCACGAGGACATATACAATAGTGTAGATAACAGCTATCTATAAAGTCATTCTATGTCATCCACAGAAGATGACAGACGACAATAAAAGCAACTACTACAACACACATCCAATAGAGACAACCAAACATTTAAACTCCAATTTTTAAACATAATTTTAATCACAACTGGGCCCATTCAGCATTACCCTCCTCCTTTGTCCTTTCTCTCTTCCTCAACTCACTTTCCCCAAATTCCGACAACCATCGAGCTTCAGCTTGAGCTCCATGGCCGCGCCTCAATCCATGGCTGACTCAAGCTCCGTCTACACCGCGCCTCCCTCAATTTCCGGCGTCCCTCCCTCTCCACAGTGTCGGCCTTCTTCTTTTTCTTAGTCGCGATAGTCACGACTAGCTCTCCGCCACGCCGGTCTCCTCTCCCCACAAGACTGCCTCCACCGGCCACGACCACGCCATCGGCTGCCACAGCGTCCCGCCGAGGCGAACTAGTGACCACGCCTCAGATCCGGCCAGATCCAAGGCGACTATTGTGGCTACAGACCAAACAGTAGAAGAGGAAGGGCCTCTGGGTCTCCTTGCAATGAGAAGGGAGAAGCCCCGAGGTCCTCGGAAAGTGGAAACGATATTGGTGTTGTCCTTTTTTATTCCCAAAAGGTCGTCTCCACGACACAAGGGGAGGGGGCTATTTATACTGTCACATAAGGGGTACAGGATATTACAATGCTATCCCTAAAAAGGTCATATGATTATAGGGACCTCACGGTCTTTTCACCCTTCCATGTGTAGCTTTGGTGCACGATGGGCCTTCACGGGCCTTGTCCACCACGTCTCCTTTCTGGTCCACAAGTAGTGCTAGAGCAAAGCCTCCTTTGTCGGGGCCGAGGTATCAGGCCTCGCGACGAGGGTACCATTGTGATGACTTCCTAGACCTCCTTCGCTCCAGGATATGCTGTACCCTTCGCTCTATGGGAATCGTTACCGTTGCACCCTTCAGTCAAGGCTACTGTGCCGACCTTTCTGTACCCTTCGCTTCGTATGAAGGGATACCTGATACCCTTCGACTGGGCCAAAGGGTGCCCTTACTTGGTGTCTTCGCCAAGTCGATGGGGCCGGTAGGCCGCCCTACGACAGCGATGACGTGCAGATCCGATCGGATATAAGCCATGGCTGCCGAATCGTGGACGTCTCCAACACCATGTGTCATCGTCAACATCAGCATGCCCACGGCTTGGAACGCTACCAAATCCAGTTCAACACCGCTTTCTTTGTCAGAGATAGTGGTCTCCGCCCATCGGCCGTCGTCCGAGTTGTCATCCCGCTGGCCGTTGTCTCGGTCGCCATCACCTTTGGGGCCATGGTGGCAGTACCTGGGCCCACAAACCGCGTGTAGACTGCACGAGCTCTATACAATGGTGTCAAAGTTGTCTGTCCATGCCTTGGTTCGCACGCTAAAGTCGTCTGCTGCATTGTTATCGACCTCCTCCCTCTCTCTCTCCTCCACGTAAGCACAAATCCAAGGTGACATGGGCTAGAGATGATCTACGTAGGCACCGTTGTACATAGCCTCGGAGGAGTAAGTAGTAGTATGCGCGCCTGGCTAGCGGGCCCAGGTGCTCAGCCACCGTGGTAGTATGCTATACAAGTACGAACGCGTCCCCCGAAGTAGCCGTTGGAGGCGGCGGCCGCGCCGCACCGAAAGCTGACGATGAACTGCAAAGGCATGCCAGGCTCACCAACGGTCACTGGACTGGAATCCCACCCACCAATCATCTCTCCCCCTCTCTTTATATATCACGCCGCCTGCTCCTCCCCGCCTGTCACACCTCAAACCCTCGCTCTCTCTCTCTCTCTCTCTCCTCTCCTCTCCTCTTCCCGATCGATCGATCGATCCCGCGAGGAGGAGGGATACGAGGAGGATGGCGAGGGGCGAGAACAACGAGGCGCACGGCAGCGGCAACGTCCCGGCGGCACCCGCGGACGCGGCGGCGGGGAGCGGGAAGCAGGCGCCGGCGCCGGCGCGGGGCGTGGAGGGGCAGTCGGTGGTGCGGCGGCTGCAGTCGGAGCTGATGGCGCTGATGATGGGCGGGGACCCCGGGGTGTCGGCGTTCCCGGACGGGGGCAACATCTTCCACTGGGTCGGCACCATCGCCGGCTCCGCCGCCACCGCCTACGAGGGCACCTCCTACCGCCTCACGCTCGCCTTCCCCAGCGACTACCCCTACAAGCCGCCCAAGGTGCGCTTCGACACCCCCTGTTTCCACCCCAACGTCGACACCCACGGCAACATCTGCCTCGACATCCTCCAGGACAAGTGGTCCTCCGCCTACGACGTCCGCACCATCCTCCTCTCCATCCAGAGCTTACTCGGAGGTATACATAGGATCTCTCTCTCTCTCTCTCTCTCTCACCCACCTGTATCCGTCCCGTTTCTTGCTCCTTGCGTTCCTGATCTGATGAGAATGAATTCTTGGGCCACGCAGAGCCGAACAACGACTCGCCGCTCAACACGCAGGCGGCGGCGCTATGGGCGAATCAAGAAGGTAAACTCAAGATTCTGCATCTCATCAAGACTAATCAATCGGTTCTTGATTCTGAATCGTTTGCTCAGTTCTCGCTCTTGCCTGTTCAGAGTTCAGGAAGATGGTGGAGAAGCACTACAAGCCCGCGTCGTAGAGGAAGGCGGATCATCCGATCGGCTCGCGATTTGGCTTCGTTGGAGTGGGATTTTACTCGAGACGAGGTTGATTCGTTGGCGTAAGGATGTGTGATGTGTGAGTCGACTCGAACTTGGGCGGCTTGGAGTAGTGGAAACTGTTCGACCTGTAATTGCATTTTTTTTTTTGAGTTTTCGTTGTTCGGTGATTCGTTTTAAATGTTTTTAGTTTAAATGGAAAAGGGATTACACAGCCTGTCAACAAGAGAGAATGGGAAAGTATTAAACTTTATTTTCAGCCTTTCCTCCTCTTAACTCACATACAAAAAAACAAAACGTGGTGAAAGTGAAATGATTTCATACCAGACGATGCCCTATTCAAGTGGAGTCCAATCTTCTCAAAGGAAAAATGTTAAAAACAGCCTGTTTGGTCTAAAGCCCGTAAGCCAGGGGAAGATGGCAACCAGGATTCAAAAACCAGACACCAAGAAAATATCGGACCCTCCCCAGAACCGGTTACCGGACGGTTACCGCTGGTTACTGGTTTAAAAATCGACCAAATTTCGTCAAACGAACATTTGAATCCTCCGCTAGTCACCGGCCGAAATTAACCGGTTACCGACTAGTTGCTAGTCATCGGCCGAATTAACTGGTTACCGGCTAGTCGCTAGTCACCGGCTGAAATGAACCGGTTACCGGCTAGTTACTGGTGAACAAGGAAATAACTTCATTTGACATAATTTTTCTAGTTAGCAATCAAAGTTCAACTACTTATATAGCCGAAGAGTGTCGATGAAGTTGAATGTCACCAACATCGTCGATAATGAGAACACCGGGGTATCGAAGTATCATCTGTATTTGTGCCAACCAATCATGGAATATTAACTTACATAGCCGATATTACACTTTTTGCTACAATCTTAAATTTTAAATTCAATTTTTAAATTTAAAACTTTTCAGACCGGTATTTTGCAGCACAAATTGAGTTTAGACGTACTCCAACCAACAAAGCATTTTTTTACCCTCTTCAAACACTCCATGAGCTGAAAGTATTGTGCTCGTATGATACATGAGCACTCATTGAGCTGAAAGTTGGTTTATCAGGAAAAGTCTATTAAAATTAGGGGCTATACAGCAATTGACACCGAAGAAGAACCAATTGCATGTTGAAAACAGAAATACTTGACGACAAACAAGTATACACACAGCTTAACGGCCGTTTCTGCCAACAGTCGGTCAGTCAGTCATGTTACATCTAGAGCTCCATTCTGTAGCCCCAAGAAAGGGAAGCTTCTTCCAGTTCAGTAGAGAATCTAAGCTAGCTCAAACAAAGTGGATTACAGGAAAGTCAAGACCGTCAGCCTTGTCTGATGATGCGCGATACCCGCTGAAAGAATACGGGGCACATGGTCATGCTGAATCTGATGTCCTGTTTCATCCAACCTACAGCTATCCTCTCCAAGGTGCCCAATGAAGAGTGCTGATAGGACCATTCACCGCCATCAGGTTGGTCTAACCATGTCAGAATGAAATTGTAACCTACAATAATTTGAAGAACTCAATAAGTATTGTATTAAGTTTCTTTATATATGATATGCTGTTTCCAAGCTAAATATTCTAACAGTACGGTAACCAGCTCAAAATTAAAGATACTGAACTGACGTGGAATCATATGAAAGATACTTCTCTGTTAATAAACAAAGGCTTGTGTGGGATTAACATCTTTGCCGCCAGAACATGAGATGTGAAAACAGAAATAACAGATGTTGGTGACAGAAATAGAGAGGCCACATGCAACAGATTACAGAGGTATAATGATTGTTCTACATTCTCAGATATCATTGTTAGTGTGTCATTAAATGACAGGATCATAACCTAGACACGTGAACAAGTACATGAGTACTAAAGGTTTAACCCATAATCATCATGTCACGGATGTTTTTACTCTATATATTTTATTCTGACCATTGAAAAACATATCAATATATCATTGTTCCAAGAAGTTTCAGATCTTGACAACTACAAGTAGGAAATGTGCTCGGATAATTCCATGCTCTAACATCACTGTTATCGTCACCATGACAATATTGTGCGTGGTCCTACACCCAATAGTCCACTCCAGTGTGAGACTATTCAATATATAGGACCAACTCAACGGCAGAGCTCCAAGGAAATGTGTACTATTCTTGCTAAAAGACAATATGATATTAGAATAGTTAGGTGCCACCTTTTGTAGTTTAAAGAACTAATTTTCAGGTTGAAGATGCAGCACCAGTTCTAGACATAATTACTCTTTGAAGTGGACTGGCAACATGCAAAGGTTACATACAAAATCACATAAATGAATGTAAAAGAGCAAGAACAAAAGTAAAATGTAAGGAATAATAACTAATACTGTAATATTCTAGTATAGTGCTGTAGCAAAATAATAACATGAGAATTGGTGTTTGCAGGTACCACTAGCTTCATGGGAGACCGAAAGTGAAAATCCTTCCATCTCATTCTTCATTGAAAATTTCATGCCAACTAAAGATTCAGCCAGCATATGATACACACAAGCACTAGAACTTTCGTCTGTCCCATTCCCTGCAAGCAACAAGCTTATAAATCAAACAAGTTTATAGGCATGAAACAAAGTAGTAACTGCAATCCAGCTACAGAACCTGAGATACTTGTACATTATCACTAACCTGAGATGCCCGTATATCTTCTGCAGCAATCCAGCTACAGAACCAGTGCAAGCCATAAGGAAAGGTTTAACAAATAAAGCTCAACGTACTAATTTTCACTTGCATACTTGTAAATTACCAGCAAGTAGTTGGACCGTTACAAACAACTTACCTCTCTTGCTTCATCCTGAAAGCTACTATGAGGAACAATATCATTTTCACTGGACCGTACTTTGTTTGCCTTGCTTTTCGACTTCGGTGTCTTTTTTGCGGGAGAAATTGGAGTTTGATTTTGTACGATCACCTCAGGTATTGTGTCAGGAGACACTGGAGCTGTATAATTATTTGTTTCATTCTTCTCAGCTAAGAGACACTGAAGCCTCAAATTTTCACTTTCGAGCTCCTTTGCTGCATGAAATTAAAAAATGGAACAGAAATAAATAAAATTGTGGCTACATCAACTTGGTTATCACCAAATAAATATGGAAGATGGGATAGATATTTTGGCAATCTACAAAGTATAAGTGATTTTATGAGGTGTAACACCCTGATTTTCAGAGCCTTTTTTAAGATTTCAAAATAAAAAGAACCATTTTGTTTTGATGAGAATTCAAAGCTTAACTTGAAATTTCATAATGGATTTAAATTGACTAACTCAAACTTCAACAAAAACTCCTTGTTGGTTTGTTGAGTTTGTTGGAGCTTTGGTGATCTCCTCTTCCCTGTGCTTGTTTTGTAATTCTTTGGTCCAGATCTCCTTAGATCTAGACCCCCCCCCTAAGTGCTTGGACCTTCCTTGGTCCAAATCTCCCTCTTTAATTCTTCCTTGGCTTAGACCTCCCCAGATCTAAACCTCCCTCATGTTCTTTAGAACCCATTCTCTGTTTTGTTGGAACCTCTCTAGGTTCCCTTGGACTTCTCCTCGCTTTGATTTCCTCCGTTGGATTCCCTTTGGACTTGGGCTTTCTCTGTCTTTTGCACGGTCTGATCCAGCGCCCTGTGTCCTTTAGGACCTCCTCCTTGTCTATTTGAACCTCCCTATGTCCTCTAGGACCTCCTCCTTGTCTATTTGGACCTCCCCGTGTCCTTCAGGATCTCCCCATGTTCTCTAGGACCTCCTCCTTATTTATTTGGACCTTCCTCACGTCCGTCCGAGCCTTCCGCTTGATCCAGACTTCTATCGCTTGTGTACTGTTCGATTTGCGTTGGACGGTTTGATCTTGGTGAGACGTTCGGATGGTCCGAACGTCCCACTCTTTTAGAACCGTCCGATCTGTATTGGACGGCCCCGATCTGTTAAGGCGTTCGCTCGGTCCGAACGGCCCAATTGCCTTGACCCGTTCGATGGAAATCCTACGGCTCCCGCTTCTCCCGCTTCTTATCTTGCTATCGCTCACCTTAGGGCCTCCCTTGTTTAGATCTTGACCGTTAAGACCTCCCCTCTGGAGATCTTAGCCGTCAGGACCTCCTCCTTTGTAGATCTGGCCGTTAAGACCTCCCCTTTGGAGATCTTAACCGTCCAGACCTCCTCCTTTGTAGATTTGGCCGTTCAGACCTCGCTTTTGGAGATCTTAACCGTCCAGACCTCCCTCTCATTTAGATCTGACCGTTATGACCTCCCCTTTGGAGATCCTAACCGTCCAGACCTCCTCCTTCGTTAGATCTGACTGTTAGGACCTCCCTTTTGGAGATCCTAACCGTCCAGACCTCCTCCTTTGTTAGATCTAACCGTTAGGACCTCCCCTTTGAAGATCCTAACCGTCCAGACCTCCCCCTTCGATTAGATCCGACCGCCAGGACCTCTGGTCTTGTGCGCCGAGACCTCCCAATGGGTGAGGACCTCCCCTTGTCCTCTGCGGGACCTCCTCAAGGTCTCCGCAGGACCTCCCCTTCGGGTCTTGACTGGTCTCATTTGGCAGTCACACCCATTTGTCTTTATCCTTTGACTATGTCCTTACGCAAGGAAGTCTCTCCCACATTTAATGCATGTTGTATCACATTAAATACTACCACTTTTGCAGCACCGTGCCATACTTTTTGTCACATCCCTTGCCTGCCTTCATGGTCCTTTTTACCAACTCCTGAACACCGCACCTTGGGAAACCTCATTGGCTCCAGCTATATATAGTTGGGGCAGCCATTCCTCTCTCACTTTCTTCCTCATTTCCTCTCTCTGGTTCAACCGAGCAGTCCTTGGACCTCTCTCCAAGCTCTTGGGACCTCCTCCAGCAAGCTCTCTGGACCTCCTCCCGATTGTCTACCCTCTCAGTTGGTTTTATATTGGAGTTTTATTGAAATTTCTTTGGATCTTGTTGGAGCTCTATTTGAGTTATTTGGTTTTTCACCGTAGATTATGGGTCGTGAGGAGCAAGAGTTCCTTGAAGGAGAAGAAGAAGCTCAAGACTTTGAGCAAGACAAGTTACACTCTTGATCATATTGCACCTATTATTTCAACCTATGTATATTTCATTTCAATTGTTAGTGCATTGCTTACTTTACTAAGTTATTTCAATGACGTCTTTAAATTCATAGTTAGACCTAATTTCCTTGGTATGACCACTATTGATCTTGACCCGAACATGTTGTCACCTTAGGCAAAACCCGGTTTGCACAATACCATGAACCAGGACCTTTGAAAAACTAGAGCTTAGCCATACTTAGAGAAAAGAATCTTGATTTGGGAAGTTTTGACCAAAAATATCACTTGTTCAAATGATTTGGGCCATGACATTGGTGTGCCATGGAGGTTTCAACCATGGCATTGGTGTGTCATGGGGGTTCTACAAATGACCATGGCATTGGTGTGCCATAGAGGCTTGAAAAGCAAAGAAATGAAAAATGGTTTTAGACTTGGGCGGCATCGGGTGTTTGGTTGGTGCAAGTCTATGCACGGGGGTCGTGTGATCCGATGCACCAGGGTTAAGGTGGCCGTCCGGGTCAGTTAAGGACCGGTCTGCGAGTGTATTTTGCTATGCCTTATCGTGCAACCACATATCCTGTGTGGGCAGGACCTAGCCAAATAATTTGCAAAGTTTCATCCTGGTTGATCCAGCGGAATAGTGGGTGGTCTTTCATGGCCTGTCTTTTATGACTTCGTTGTACCCACCTGGCTCAAGAGGGGGCCCTAGGAAGGGGCGAAACCTTAGAGTGGATGAACTGTGGTGGAATGATGCATTGTAAAGGCCTTGTCACGTGCTCTAAACCTCTTACCATCGGCAGTGAGAGGTGGCAACGACAGTTGTCAAACAAACTAGAGAAGTCGTGTCATGTGGGTAAAGTGTACAACCTCTGCAGAGTGTAAAACTATTCGAATAGCTATGTCCGCGGTTATGGACATGCTAGCAAAGCTGCTCAAAGTTAGATCTCAGTTTTGGGTTTAAAATGACTAGTAAAATAGTTTTGGATTTTATCCAAATTGGGCTTGGGCAGGGAGCCTTGTGACAGGAGGGTATCCTTCACCATCTTGATGATGAATGTTATCCAACTGAAAAATGAAATTTACAAAAATGAATTTTAGATATGGTATAACTGCCTTGAAACTTAGTACTTGTAATTGAAACAAACTTGGTTTTATGCAAATTAACCTTATTAAACCTTCCCTTTGATATACCCATTATGCATGTCATACTGTTACTTGACGGGTATAACTTGCGAGCACGGTTGTTGTGCTCATACTTGCTTGATTGATGAATTGAGCAGGAGAAGACTTCTTTGATGATGAGGAGGACCAAATCAATTAGATCGCGCCCTCCAGCCAATCACCTGTGGTGTAATGGATGGAGTCTATCCTTTTGGTTTTCCGTTGTGTATTTCGCTCTTGGTTGCTGGAGCTTGTAAGCAACCCCTTATAATCAACTCTCTTTTGTTGTTAATAAAGCCTTTTGTGGATGTGTATGTTATCACTTGTATTTGCTGTGAGAACTAGCCATTGATCCTTAGGACTGGTTCGGATCACGGGAGGATTAGGACTTTTCCAAATCCCATGACCTCCTCGGGTTGGTCTCTGGACCTCCCCCTGGTTCGGTCGTGGAGCTTGGGGAGGTCCTGAGCCTCAAGATCTCCTCGGGTTAGTTCCCTGGACCTCCAGGAGGTCCTGACGAACTCCAAGGGAGGTCTTGGAGGACCTCTCGGGTAAGGCCCCTGGCCGGGTCGCCACATGAGGACTGCTCTGCCTCATAATTTGGGTGGTATTATACTTTGGCAAACCTGATTATTAACCAGGTCTAAACAAATCGTGACATTACCATGTTAGGGCTTTTGTATGTTTGCAGGATAATATTAAAGCATTGGAAATGTAACACTTTGGGGCAAGCACTTAATGATCAGCAAAACTAAACAAAATGTGAAGCAGATTTTGGACCACACGAGAGAGACATGCAGAAAGTAGAGGTAATATTTCAACACCATCATCCATTCAGCCCTCCAAAGACCACATGATAGAACTAGAAACAAAACATAATGCTGATTCTGTTGTCAATTTGCCACTTGCATATAATTGTTAGAGTATATTACTTGTATAGGGGGCTATTTGCTTATTTACCCACTTATGTACATATTGCCCTTTTGGCCCAAGGATTGAATTGACGGTTCATTGTGTAACATGGTATCAGACCCCATGGTTCTCTCCCTCCGACCGCCGTCGCCGCCTCCCTCTCTTTCTCCCTGCGCCGCCCCTACTCTGCTTCTTGGAGCCCTACCTCCCTCTGTTTCTCCCCTGCTCCACCACCCCTACTTAAGTGCCCCTACTCCGCCGCCTGAGCACCGCCGCCTCCCTCTCTCTCTCCTGCTCCGCCACCTGAGCGTCACCGCCTCCCTCTCTTCCTCCCTACTCCCGCTACCCTTGCTTGTTGTCAGCTCCCGAGCTCGCTGCAGCCACCAAGCTCCTCCGGACCTGCCCCACGCAGCTCGGATCCCGCCGCCTCTGCTCCACCTCCGCGCGGATCAAGCTTGAGGGAGCTACTTCAGCTTCCATTGGTCTCGGTTCCCACGGTTCCTCATATCCAGTTCCAGTTTTCACTGTTTTGGGTCTCCTCTGATGGCTAACACCGATGGCTCGTTCGCCATCCTACTCTCCCATGTTCAGTTCGACGAGACGAACTTCCGAGAGTGGGCTATTCACCTGAGGATTCACCGTAATAGCCAGCGCCTCTAGGGTCACCTCACCGACGAGCAACCCTGTCTGTCTCGCCCTACGCCGCCATTTCTACCTGCTCTTCCTACTGATGTGGATCAGGCTGCTCAAGAGGTTGCCACTATTACCCTAGAGGAGGCCCTAGAGCTCCACCAGTCAGAGCTGCACACCTATGAGAGATGGTAGGATGCCGAAGCTCATGCTACCGCCATCCTGGTGGGCAGCATACCTGTGGCCATCTCCATGGATATGGCGGAACTGCCAACGACTCAACTGATGTGGGAGCACCTCCGAGCTTACTACCAGTCGACAAGTGATGCTATGTACCTCTCCGTTGTGCACCAGGTGCATTCCTTTCAGTAGCTTGACGCCACCGTAGACAACTTCTACCAGCAAATGTCTGCGGTGCGGCGTTAGCTCGACTCTCTAGGGCTAGATGTCTGTCAGACTTGTTCCTGTTGTGTGTGGCTTCGCGTTCACCAGGAGACTTACCATCTCTACGACTTCCTAACGCGTCTCTGACTTGAGTTCGAGACCGTGCGTGCTCAGCTCCTAACTCGCCACCCACGTTAGACCTTGGTGTAGGCTCTCACGGGTGTTCGTGTTGAGGAGACTTGTCTTCGTGGCATGGCTCAGATGCAGACTGTCTTGGTTGCTTCAGCACCGACCATGGCACCTCCAACTCCTGTAGCACCAGTGGTTGTTGTTTGTACTGCTAGGCTTCACTGCACCTACTGCCAGCGTGACGGCCACAGATACCAGGACTACTACAAGAGGATAGACCAGGGTCGCAAGGGTTGAGATCTCCCCCTTTCCACCGCACTACTCTCGTCATCCTCGACCTACTCCTTCTTCAGTTGAGCTTTTGTCTTTGTTTTGTCTTGTTCCGAGCTCTTCTTCTCCGTCCTTGCTGGGTCCTGCTCCACTCCTCCAAGATACGATTTTCGTGATCGTCACACTGTCAGGCCTCCTGGGCACTATGGCTTCGTAGCCGCTGCTCTTTCTAAGCCTACGACCTACCGTGAGGCTACTGTTCACCCTGAGTGGCAGCTCACGATGTCTGAGAAGATTGCTGCTTTGGAACGTACTGGCACTTGGCTTCGTTGGCTACTTGAGGATTTCGGTGTTTCAATTACCATGCTTATTAAGTCGACGACTAGTCGGCAAGTCGGTGGAGAAGAACCAACTAGACTTGGCGACTCGACTTGCTGCGGCAAGTCGGGCAACCAATCCACTAGTCATCGACTTGCCCATCGACTAGTCGACCAGGTGGCGACAAGTTGAGCGACTTGGGAGGAGGAACGTGGGGTCCGATTATCAGAGACAGTGAACAGAGAGATAGAGGGAGTGAGGGAGGGAGCTATCCAGTGAGGGAGGGCACCAAAGGAAGCTCACGCACAAGTCCTAGATCCAGTCGCTGCCCTTTGTCGCCCTCAGAGGTAGCTTCCACCGCGCTGCCGCCCTTCGTCGCCCTTGCCCTCGGAGACAGCTCCCAGATCCAATCGCCCCCGCAGGCCCGTAGCTTACATGGGAGGAGCTGAAGGCCCGCAGACCCCGTCGCCCTCACCATTGTTATTGAGTCGCTCGATTAGTCGCGACTAATCGACGATTAATCGACAAGTCGGTAAATAGCTTCCGACTAGAGCCATCGACTCGACTAGAAGGGCTAGTCGCCCGACTTGCCGACTAATCAGCGGTTTGTCGCGACTAGACGAGAATGGTTAGCCGCTCGACTTCCGGAAGGAGGGAGGAAGAAGGGAAGGGAGGAGGGGCAACGGCGGTCTTTGTTGGCGACGCAATGACATGCGTGAAACAGAGGAGGCGGCATCACAACTCTGATCTCTCGCTAAGTTTGTAGGCACTAATGTGCCAGCTCTTGGGCTAGGCCTTCCTAGCCCAGCTGACCCAGATGGTGCTCTCAATGGGAGGGTAGAGGCGTCGTGTGAAGCAAAGGGTAGAGGCAACATGGAGCAATCCTCCCATCTCCTAGCCAACCTCGCCGTCCTTGACCCCGGAGAGGAATCGCCGCCAAGAATGCACCTCTGCCACCCTCGCAAGAAGTATATCGAGCAGTCTTTGCCTCCGCTTTGTTTGCTCTGTTCTTCCTTCGCTTGTTGCTCGTTCTTCCTCCGGCTAGTCTCACATCTTCTTCCTCCGCTTGTCGCTTTGTTCCGATCTTGATCCTAGTTTTTCTTTTCTATTTTGTCGCTATGTTCTTTCCTTCCTCTCCTACCTTCTATTAGACTTCGCTTTTTTCGCTTTCTTCTAGATCAAGATCCGAGTATTCTTCCTTCTCGATCTGGGTAGTAGCGAGCGATCTGACAAGACTAACAAAGTAGTAAGTAGTCGTATCAAGAAAGGCGACTAGTAGTAGAAGTAACCAGCAAGTAGTAGTAGACTAGTCGCGACTAATCGGCAAGTCAGTAGCATGGCGACTCGACTCGACTATACGCCTTTTAATAACCTTGGTCCTCGCCCTCAGCCACTCTCCCGCCGCCCATCATCGCTCTCGGCCGCAGCTCCCGTCGTCCAGGTAAGCTCGGCTCCTCTGTTTCTATGTCCCTCGCCCCAGCTTTCTGTTTTTCTGCATATGTGTGGACTGCCGATTTGTGTTGACTGCCGAGTGGGAGGGGAGGAAGGAGCGAGATGTGTGGATTGTCAAGTGCCTACTGGGAAAGGGAGGATTAGGAAGATATAGGTGATTTGTGCACAGAACAGAGACCATGATGATTGATATGGGTGATTTGTGCACAGAACAGAGACCATGATGATTGATATGGGTGATTTGTGCAATGTGGATCTGCTATGTTGTAGCCTTGCAATGTGGATGCATATGTTGCAGTCTGGTATTTTGTTATTTGATTTCATATACCACTTCAGGAATGGAGATGATGTTGGCATATGTTCTGTGCATAATTGCATATGTTATGAACTATTTTATGAACTAAAGATAGCTCTCTATTCTGTGCATATGTAGGCATCATAGCAGAGCAATCTTCAACTCCAACTCCAACTTCAACTCTAAATCCGACAGCAAGCACCGAAGGGTATGATCCAGATGATCCTAAGCAGAAGGCTAAGTCCAAAGACCCAGGATGGAAATACGGGTTTTGGTCGGACTTGACAAACAAAGATATTGTCCAATGCATACGCTGCGGCAAGCAAATGCATGCCGGAGTACGAAGATTGAAGCAACACCTAGCAGGAGGCTATGGAGATGTGGAGAAATGTCTAAAAACAACCACACCTATCATGAAAGAGATGTGTGAGTACTTGTTCAAGAATGCCAGAAATAAACCCTTTGAGCTAGATGATGAAGGTGAAGGTGATGACGTTCAAGAAATCCAAGCACAAGTGGCATCCTCTAGAGGGAGCACAAGAGGCTCCTCTGCAAAGACAGTTGCAAGCTCCAAGATTGCCACCAAAAGGAAGTAGTCGTCGTTGGTGCTTTTGAAGCAAGCTGCACCGAAGGTAACTAAATCAGTTGCTTCTATGATTTGGAAGTCACCTAAAGTGGTGGTTGATGAAAGACATAAGGGTAAGGGTGGCTGAACACATTGCTGATTTCTTCTATGAGTGTGGCATACCATTCAATGCCGCCAACAAAAGAAGCTATGGGATTATGGTTGAGTCCATCAGGCAGTATGGTCCTAGGCTTAGGCCGCCTACTTTCCATGACTTGAGGCTACCCTTGCTTGAGAAGGCCAAAAAGAATACTAACTAGTTGAGGATGCAGCATGAGTATACTTGGACACAGTTTGGTTGCTCACTTATATTAGATATTGGACAGATAGGAGGGGACGACACTTGATTAATTTCCTTGTCAATAGTCCACAGGGGACTTTCTTCTTGGAGTCTTTTGATGCCTCAAGTCAATCAGTCGATGCCCACATGTTAGCAAATTTATTGGAGACGAAGATCAATGAGATTGGCGGGGAAAATGTTGTTCAAGTGTCACAGATAATGGTGCTAACTTCAAGGCGGCAGCCAGACTTCTAATGGAGAGGATTCCTACGCTATTTTGGAACCCTTGCGCAGCTCATTGCTTGGACCTCGTGTTGAAGGACATTGGGAAGATAAAAGAGTTCAAGAAGTGCATTGTACAAGCCAAGTGTGTGACCACATTTATCTACAGGCATGGAAGGGTTATTGACAGGATACGGGAGATGACAGGTGGGAGGGACCTTATGAGACCTGCAACTACTCGATTTGCCACAGCTTTCCTCACTTTGCAGAGCTTGTGGAGGCATAGGACATCTTTGAAAGGTCTCTTTGTTATAGATGATTGGAACAAATCCAAATTGTCTAGCACAGAAGTAGGCAAAAAGGTGTGCAAAACAATTATTGCTAATAGATTTTGGAATACAGTGGAAAATTGCATTAGTGTCGCAACCACTTATCGTTGTGCTGAGGATCGTTGACGGCGATAAGAAGCCGACAATGCCAGAGGTTACCGCAACCATGGATCTTGCAAAGAAGAAGATCAATGACTCTTTGGAAAACAAGTCGTCACTACTCAGGAAGGTGGTAGCAATCATAGATCGGCGGTGGAATGACCAAATGGAGCAGAAGTTGTACGTGGATGCATTGTTCTTGAATCCAAATAGATTTTTTTGAGATTAGAAAGACCGATATTGGATATGCTTCTAGGCTTCGTACCATGTTTAATGATGTGCTTGAGAAGATGATCATTGAGGACGACAAGCAAGCCAGGATAAGCAACCAAGCCGATGATTATGAGAACATGCAAAGAGGCTTTTCAAGTCAATTGGCAATCAAGCAACAAAAGGATAAGTCATCTAGTAAGTATCACTAATTTCTATGTGCATTTAATTTTAAGCTTCCATTCTTTTCAAGACCTAACATAGGCTATGATTCTTGCCTTTCTAGTTCTTTGGTGGGGTGCATTTGGTGGCGTTGATCTAGAGCTCCAAGCATTTGCAAGGCGTATAATTGGTCTATGTTGTTCGGCCTCCAGTTGTGAGCGCAATTAGAGCACCTTTGAGTTTGTAAGTATTCAATTATTCAAGTGTTCATTTTGGAGCCGTTAGTATGACAATAGTTCAATTATTTTGTTTGGTATTTGTAGATTCATACCAAGAAGAGAAACCGGTTAGAGCACAAGAGGTTGAATGATTTGGTCTACATTCAATACAACTGGAAGATTACAAATCGGTTTCAAAGGATGCAAAGGAAGGGCGCAGTTTCAACCCCTTGATCCTAGATGATTTTCAATGGGACAATGAATGGGTTGATATTGGTGCCGAAGAAGTTCATCATGGGAACGATGATCTTACATGGGCTCATGTTGATGAAGCCATTGGTGCATCAAGTGCGCTTCGAGGTCACAATTTTCCTAATAGGGCTCATAGTGAGGTGATAGGTTACTGTCGTCGTGCTGCTCATGCAACAAGGGTGGTTGATGATGAGTCAGAGCCCGAGATGATGATGATGATTTTATGCTTGATGACAAGGAAGTTGATTTAGGCGGATCTCCACCTAGTCCTACTCATGAGAATGGTGAACCGAGTGGAAACGCAAGCCATTTCGATGGCCTTGAGTTGGATGACATTTGATTTGAGGCTTGTGTTAAGCCATGTTGATGGATTGTGATGATTGTGCTTTACTTTTGCTATTTGAGACTTGGGAACTTGTTATCGTGTTACTTAACTATCGTGTAGAATGCTATTGTCGTTGAGAACTTGATGTTTTAGATGCTTAATTTCCTAATTGCTCATTAATTTGTTGTTATGTTGTATGATTTGTATTATCCTCTTTAATTCATGGCGCTATATTGCTCTCCCTTGAAGGTATTGTATGAGCCCATCATAGTTTATCTTCATCATATGCTCATTCTTGTTTTTTAATTTTGCAGCATGAAGGTCTCAGATCATGCTTCAAAGATGGATTCAACAAGTCAAATGAAGGGAGTTTGGACTCAAAACATTTAAGTCATCAATCCTCTCTTTAATTCGAGCTATAGATGTTCTTTTCAATCACTGCAATACAAGGTATATAATATATACATGTATACATACATATCACTATCATATGAACAGTACCTGCCGATTGGTCGGCCGACTAGTCGCAAGTCGATCACTAGGATCAATGTGTCGACTTAATAACCTTGTCAATTACTGCACCGACTCCTCTCTTATCAGACAACACTGGTGCAATCATCATTGCTCGAAATCCAGTGAAGCTTGAGGCCATGAGCTCACCAAGCACGGCGGAATAGATGCTTCATACATGAGATCGCAGGTGCAGGAGCAAGTTGTTGCACTTCAATATGTGCCTTTGAAGCTTCAGTTAGCAGATTTCTTCACTAAGGCACAGACTAGAGCTCAGCATAGCTTCTACCTTTCTAAACTCAGTGTTGTTGATCCACCATGACTTTGAGGGGAGGGGGGGGGTTAGAGTATATTACTTGTATATGTGGTTATTTGCTTATTTTTCCCACTTATGTAGCTGTACATATTGGCCTTTTGGACCAAGGATTGAATTGAGGGTTCATTGTGTAACAATAATAACCATTTCATTAGAAATCCTAGATATTCAAAAAAATAATTAACACAAAATTAAGTAACTGATTCAAGTTGACCATATGGTAGGCAGCAGTGTAACAATACAACTTCAATGTACTCACATGACATAACAGATTGTCAACTCATTTGATGTAAATAAGGTGCAGCCAGTGTCACGAAGCAGTAAAAGTTGACAAACATCTTGCTTAAATGCCCTGCTATGTGTTCTCAAGGTACTATGTTTTGACCTGAACTGTTAGGCGCACATATGTGTGGGGCAATTTGCTAGAACAATAGCCCAATTAGAAAATATTCCTATAACTATGGAGACCAACCAAGTAAGATTTAGAGAAAATTACTCAAATAATTAAGGCTGATCAAAGCATAGAAAAGACATATTTAGTTAACTTAGCTGAATCCTGGAGCATTACTTACACAATTCATTTCAGTTAGTTAGATATGTCATATGTGAGTTGTCTCTAATGCAGATCATAGCCAAGACAAGTGTTGATCTTTCTCTCTTTTTTGCGATTACAATGTAGATGTGCACGCACAAGCACACACACTGCCACCAGGGAATCACATGCGAGTGTGCCCTCTTAACACATGCCTAGACATACGGAGGCCGGGGATAAATCCGTGACCCCACAAAGTTCCTACTGCAGTGCACCGTCGTGTGTAAAGGTGTTAATTAGTACGTCCAATCAGTCATACATTACCGCTCTCCATTTCCCAAATACACATATCAGTCCCATAGATGCGTGAGTTACACTTACACACCAACAATCTCTATTTCCTAACTAAAATGTGATGCATTAACAGGTCCAACTGGAAAAATGGGGAAGAAGTACTCGAAATTAGACAAGGAATCTTACTCTTCCGAGTCTCGTCAAGTAAAAGTGTCCGGGTCTCCGCAAGCTGCTGCTCCTTCTCGGTCCTGGCATCAAGAAATTAACAACAAAAAAAGGAGCGGAAGCAATGGATCAGGCATCATTTGCCCCAAACAGTAGCGAAACCCAAACGCACGCGCGAAACCCTAACACCCGCACAAGCATCTAAATAATCTTACAGCTTGGCGAAGAGCTGCTCGTTCTCGTTCTGGAGCTCGCTGACCCAATCCTTCATGGCTGTATCATCCAAATCACAAAAATTATCGGCTCGTTTCTCCAAAATCCTAACCCCCTCCCATCAAAAGAAGACTACTTTGATTTACCTTCGTAGAGCTCCTTGATATCGGCCTCCCGCTTCTGCTCTAGCCCCTCGTCGAGCAGCTTCCGCTTCTGTGCGCAACAAAGCGGCGCAAAAAAATTTGAGCAAAAAAAATGGAGAAATCCGGAGCCACGGGTAGAGTAGAGAAAGGGGAGGGATTAGGCGACGGATGGATGGATGGTACCTTGAGGGCGGTGTACTTGTCGTAGAGCTTGGCGTTGAGCTGCTCCATCCGCGCGGGCGAGGGGTCTAGAAGCTTCTGGAGCGGGAGAAGAAGGGTCGGCGAGTAGCAGCGGACGTGGGGGCGTTGGAGCGGGGGAGGAGAATTTGGGGGATTTTGAAACCCACGGGCTCGGACTACACGACCGGACCCAGGTGCACCGCGCATGAGGGGGCCATCGGAGTCGTGGCTAAACGGCGGCACGGCGCGGCATGACCTGACAAGATCCGTAAATTAAGGGTGCGTTTGGTTGATAGAATATGGTTGAATGGTATAGATGTGATTGTCTTGGATGGGATCGTTTAAGTTGGCTGTTTGGTTAGTGGAATGAGATGGTACGAGATTGTGTTTGATTAGTTGAACGAGAAGGTGAACAGCGTGGTTTAATCGATTTCAACGAACCAATCGGTACATCATTTCAATGGAATATTCTCTTTAGTTGAATGGATTGATCCTGGACGCAGGGAACCAAACGCAGGAACGACCTCATTTCCCGTATAGAATGGTTTAAGACCACGTGATTCAACTAACCAAACGGACCTTAATTGGGCCACATCGGGAGCTGGCTCAGATATGAGTCATATGACACGCTAACAATGCCGGCCTGGATATGTAATATGTTTGGCGGTGGTGACGGATCCAGAATTAAATTTTAGGTATAGTAAAGTTAGAAACACGAACCAGAGAGTATTACCCAAAACAAAATAACTCATGCGAACTATATTTGCAATCGCATCAATACGAGTATATAACATTAAATGGTATCAACGAGTGAAGATAAATGTAAGATATCGAGAAATACCTCACTAATAAAGCTTAATTAACAACTTGCCACCAAGTTATCGAACATAATAATTTGAACAAAGTTAATACATAGAAGAAGCAACCAGTCAAAAATAAATGGATTAGTAGTGTCACGATTAATTGATCATAAATTATAAAAGATGCAAAAAGAGAGAGAGAGAGAGAGAGAGGGAGAGGTCAAAAGATATACCGCTAAAGCACTAATTACGATTAAAATAACGATGCAATTTCATTCTCCGAGATTTCATGACTTGAAACTATTTCTTAATTTTATCACGATCAAGTCCTTTGAATATCTCTCGCTTGATGTAGCACACTATCAAGTCTTAACTTTGTGAATTCATATAACAAAGTATGCTCTATGTCGCTTGATTTCCTATTTTGCGAATTCCTTCCACGCCACTGGAAGTCTGGAATAACAGAACTTTAGCATCTAATTCATACAATTCTAGCATCTAATTCATACATAATACTTAGTCAGTCAGTCTTACTGTTAATTTTTGACATGTCACTTTGCAAGACTAGGGAGAGCCGCCAGCGTCGTCCGGCGCTGAAGACTAGAATCGGGAGCAGAGCGCCCATGCCGCATCGCCGCCCACTTCTTGCCTTGCTTGCCGCGCTTGGCGCTCCGTCGCTCGTGGCCTCGCCTCGCCTCGCCTCGCCTAAGCTCCATCGGTTGCCCACTCGCCCAGCCCGCGCTACGCGCTCCATCAGCCACCCTGTTCCTGCACTCGCGCTCGCCGCCTCGCCCCGCCAGGCACTAGCCCACCTGCGCTCCGCTGCCTAGGGGGCTAGGGTTGGGAGAGAGTGAGTGACCGAGTCGAGAGAGAGACAGAGGGCGACTCTCGAGTCTGCAGACGATGGGATCGGAGTCTTAGTCGATTGGGGACTTAGGCTGGCCGGCTGGGTAGGCCGCGATTCAGTGAAAAAAAAGCCCATTGCTGGCCCATCTGGGATGATTGAAGGGCGGAGCCACATAGGAAATCAACAAAGAGCTCAGTCGCTCAGAGCGACGGCGCCGAAGTCTTCTCTGACGTTGGTTGAATCAAGGGACTAAGAAGGGAGGAAATACCAGGGGGTAGGAAGGACTCTGGACCAGAGCAAGCTCTAGCGGATGCCAGAGCTTGCCATAATGGCGGGTCCGCCACTGTTTGGCGGGCCAGCCCGTTTAGTCCATAAAATTCAAAAGAAATAAAAATCTAAAAAAACCAGAAAATGTGTAGAGTTCAAAAATACATATGAAAATTGTAAAAAATGACACAAGTATATTGAAAATGTAATCAAGAGCTTCATTAATGTTCAAATTGCTGCCTCGTTAAAATATTTACCAAGTAAAAACTCAATATGAGAAAACCTTGGCAAAGGAAAAGGAGTACAACCTATAGCTCTACATACATCCTTGTTCTAAGTGTTGTTGTCTAGGTACATATTTTCGAACACCTCCGACAACTATGGATTTTCTACTGAGTGTTGTGTTCGCGAATCGGCTTATTCTTAGTCCTTTACAGTTAGAAGTATCTCCACCATCTCACTCGTGAGACGTGTTCTTCTCTCCTCCAATATTCTTCCAGAAAGATTGAAAGTAGACTCAAAGGAAACCATCGAGACAGGAATAGTTAACACATCACATGCAAGTGTGGATAGCACGAGATATGTTAACTTATGGGTATGCCACCACTGCAAAATTTCAAAAGCCTTCAGCATTGAAACCACCATATCGTTGTCCAGATAGGCGGATAGTTCCCTCTCCTTGGGTGAGAGGTAGGTCTTGGTGCAAAAGGTGTCGCTGTAGAAGAAGAAGACCTAGACCTGCAGGAAGAGTCTGTACCCCAGATCTTACTCCACATATTTATCTTGTTACTTGAGGTGGATGCTAGTGGAGGTCGTTGCAAGCAGACTCCCCTGAACTTATTCTCATACCTTTGAAAAACCTCATATAATCGAGAACGAACATCTACAAAATAGTTAGAATAGTCTAGCCCTGTAGCATCACTAAGAAGATCAAGAATATTAGCAAATCCTTAAAATTTAGCTCTAGGATCTAAAATAAATACAAATGCGTATACTACACTACCGTCGGGGCTTTGATAGTGTGTTTGAATAAAAACAGAAAAAGTGTTCTTATATGGTAAAAGACTCTTAAGCACCAAGTAAGTAGAGTTATATCTTATCGGTATGTCCAAACCAAACTTTTTTGGACGCACACCTATTGCCCTGTAGAAGTTCTTATATGCTGCTATTCTTTGGTTAGAATTATTCAACAAAGATATCACAGTGCAAAAAGCTTTAAATACAAAGTTAACCTCTTCAAATCACATTTTACTATAAGGTTAATAATATGACAAGCACATCGCTAATATAGCGAGAAGGAATCGGTGTATGTACTTAATGCTGGAGTAAGAATATCCATGGCCCTAGAGTTTGAAGCATCATTGTCTAAAGTAATTGAGAATATTTTGTTTGTAAGACCAAAGTCTTCTACGACTTTGATAATGTGGATATCATGGAGATATGCCCATGATCTTAGGATGATGAAACAATTGGCAATGTTGCTTTTGGTTTGAAGTTTCACGCGTTTTCGGCAAAGTTAAAAGGCTGGTCTTCGGTCATTTTGGGAATTTGGCTTTGGGATAGGTTGAGTTCATAGGCTATAGTGCATATGTGTTGCATGATGCATGTTTTCACTAACGTGGGTCAAGTTGTGAAGAACTTGTTCCCGGATTCGTGTTTGTTTGTCTATTGTTGTGCAGGTGACTTGTAGGTCAACGACGGTCAACGGCGAGGAGGATCGGGACTAAGCTTGGAGAACTGAGGTCCAGAACGATCATGAATGCCGAGTGAGGTCAGTGTCTCAAGCGTGGCGCATAATGGACAAGGATGACCGAACGGGTAGTTCGGTGCGACTGGTTTGATCAAGCGGTGCGGGGGTCGGTGCAAGTGCCAAGGTGGTCCGGTGGGAACCGGATGGGAGAGACTTACCGACACGATGAGAGCCGCTGGATCAACCTACACGTGGCGAAGCAGGCGATTGCTTCAACAGGATTGGACTCGGTCTTCGGAAAAGATCGAGAAGAGGTATTTTGGTAATTTTACCAAATACCGCCTTGGTGACCTAATGCCAATCTGCGGCGCAAGACGGTGCGTCAAGAAGTGGATTAGGTCAAGAGAAGTGAAGACGGTGTTTTAAAATACGTGCATGTGTGTTCCGTTGTTGTTGGGCCTTAACGGAAGCCCATTAGGGTTAATCTTCTAGAAGCTCCAATTTCTAAAAGGGTTTTAGGGTTGGTGGCTGTCATATAAAAGGATGGAGATGGGATATTCGTAGGGTTGCCCCCCGGTAGAAACCGCAACTGTGGCGGCGCCTGTAGCTCCTCCCAAAAATCCGGATCCTTGGCGGCGGCGTCCCGCAGTCTCGGGTAGACTGAAAAATCAAGATCCCAGTGCTTTGATTTTGGATTTGTATATTTCCATGTCTGTCGGATTCGTCTGGATTGGTGCGGTAGTAGTGATCGTTGTTTTGCTTCTTGCTTGTCGGCTGGCTCTGTGAAGTTTTGATTTTTATTGCCATCAGTTTACTGTGTGCACCACTACGTCTGCCCTGTGGTGGTCGTGCGCTACCAGGCCGAGCGCCTCGGCTTGTCCACCATGATCATGAGCAGCCTTGTTTTCGGCGCCTGTAGTGCTCCCGCAAAAACCGGAGTTTTTTTATTTGGCTGTTAATCAAGGTTGCAACCGAATCTTTTTTTCTTGGCTGTAGTTGATCGGCATTTTATTTCTCCTGTGAGCGAGTGGATTGATCTAGGCGGCTGTAAGCTGCTTGTTTGTCCCATCATTTTGGGGATCTCTTAGTCTGTGCTGTGCATAGATTATTTTATTGTCTTGACTGTAGTTCATTTATGCTTGTTTGTCGGATCAGTGTTTTGTGGTTTGCTGCGGCACGAGCTGTGCTTGCGATGGCGTGCTCGGCGCCCTGCAGTGCTTTGGCATGTTCAAGAACAGAGGTCGATAGTTTGTGATTGTGTCGGCCAAAGAAAATTGCTTGATGGTCTTTGTGCATGCAGTTGTGAGATGTTTTTAGTCGTTTACTTCGGGGTTTGATCAAATTCAACACAGGTCATCCGCTGTGCCTGTATACAAATCTTCATAGCTTTTATAGCTATTGGAGTGAAAGTAGTGTTGAGTTCGATTGAGGAGAAAAATATAAAAAGCGTCTATTCACCCCCCTCTAGTCGTCTTTCCGGTCCTACAATTGGTATCAGAGCCCAGTTAGCTCTTCTCATAGATCTTAACCGGTCTTTGGAGCCATGGCGACTGACAAGTATTCAACCAAACCACCTGTTTTCGATGGAGTTGATTTTGCTTACTGGAAGGCACGCATGCATGCCTACATCGAGGCTCAAGGGCACGCTTATTTGGCTTAAGGTCAAAAATCCATATGTCGTGCCGACCAATGACGATGTGATCACTCCGATGTTGAGGCTAATAGCAAGGCTCGAAACTTTCTGATCCAAGGTCTTAGTCGATCTGAGTTTGAGCGCGTGGCTCATTTGAGGTCTGCTCACGAGATCTGGAGGACCCTTTGTGACTACCACGAGAGTTCAACTGCGATCAAGGAAGTGAGACAGAACCAGCTCAAGAAAGAATACTCAAAGATCGAGCAAAGACCTGGTGAGTCCTTAGATGAGCTGTGGGGGAGGTTCTCCAAGATTCTTCATGATCTTCGTGCTGTTGATCTTGTTTTCACTGAGTCTGAGAATGCACGCCAGCTTTTGGGTGCTCTTGATGTAAAGGTCTGGGGGATGAAGATCACATCCATCAATGACAACACTGTCATGAGTGAGCTTACCATGGATAAGCTCTACTCGAGGTTGAAGACGCATGAGATTGACTTTATCTCGCGTCTCCCTAAGACAGAGTCGATGGCTTTGGTGGTTGACCCAGCTAAGGGTAGCTCGTCTGATCCATTTGATTTTGGCTCATCTGGCTTTTCTTCAGCTTTACATTCTTTTAGTGATGAGCAGCTAGAGAAGCTACCTGAGGATGATTTAGCCCTCCTATCCACCAAATTCTCGAGAGTGTACAACAAGGTGAGGAACAGGAGGAGATGTGCCCCTATCACGTGCTTTGAGTGTGGTGAGCCAAACCACATTCGCTCCAAGTGCCCCAAGCTGAAGGGCAAGGAGGTGAAGGACACTCGGAGGCGTCCTCAAGCTAGGGATGCGAAACCCAAGAAGACCAACTATCGCAAGTTAAATCACCGGTCCTTACCGCTCTAGAGAGTGTTGACATGAGCGATGTGGACTCGGAGATCTGAGGATCGGCGAGGATGACACCCATGGCAAGAAGAAGGCTCGAGGACTTCACCCAGCATGTGTTTCATGGCGGGGGTAGCCACGACGTCGACTCCTCCAACGGCGATGACCCTTTCAAAGGACCCGGATGAGGTATGTCCCTCACTTGCCGATATGAAGCGTGCTTTGGTCATTCTTGAACACAATTTGAAGAAGCAAGCTAAATTGATTAAGAGATAGGACAACATGATTGATGATCTGAACTTAGAGGTTGTTAGGCTTAAATCAGTTAATCCTGTTGATATTTGTGATTCTTGCTCTAGCTTGCAAAATGAAGATTTTTTTTTAAATAATATTATTTTAAAACATAATTACAAAAATATATCGTCTCTCCAAAAAATTACAAATATGTTCCTGTGCCGCTTGAAATGGCGACAGGAACATATCGCCATTTCAATGGCGATAGAACCCTCCCCTCCTCGCCATGGGTCCAGCCACTGCCGCCATTTAAACCGGCGATATGTTCTGTCGCCATTTCAATGGCGGCGAAGCAAGCCACATTTTCCTTCTCGCTAGGTTTGCCGCCTTTGATTTTATACGTTTTTAACGGTGCAAAATCTGTTAGACTCATAATAACATTTTTGATCATTGTATGTTGTTCTAGTGCAATGAATTTACAAGAATTTTACGAGAAAGATTGAGATATGAACGATTAAGTAAGTAGAAAGGTAAGTGATATTGCGATCGCGATGAATTAATCGCTTTCTCATGTGGAGGCAATACTCTCAGATGCGACGGCACTTTGTTGATGTATAACAACGCATCGCGAGCCATGGCAAATGATGAATCATCAGACTCGCCATGATCATAATATGCGCTTCATGTACATGAGCAAGCGTATTAATTCACTAGCGCATCGCAATACCACTTACCTTTCTACTTACGAATCGCTCATATCTCAATCTTTCGTAAAATTCTTCGTAAATTCATTGCACTAGAACAACATACAACGATCAAAAAATGTTATTATGAAGTCTAACAGATTTTGCACCGCTAAAAACGATAAAATCAAAGGGCGCAAACCTAGCCGAGAAGGAAAATGGTTATTTCGCCGCCAGCTGAAATGGCGATAGAACCTATCGCCATTTCAATCGGGCGATAGGTGGCCGGACCGCGATGAGGGGGAGGGTTCCATCGCCATTGAATGGCGATATGTTCCTCGCCGCCATTTTAACCGGCGATAGAACATATTTCGTAATTTTTGAGAGACGATATATTTTTGTAATTATGTTTTAAAATAATATTATTTAAAAAATCGCAAAATGAATTGATCAACCTAAAATCTGCTCATTCCTGTTGTAGACTCAATTGAAAGATGCTCTTGATGAACTAGAATCCTCAAGTCTAGTCCTCCTTGCATGAATGCCATTGCTTTAGATGTGACTATCAGAGATGCTATTCCTTTGCCTTGTTCAAATTGTGCTTTGCTTGAACTAAAATTGATAGTGCTACAAAAGAATTGATGAAATTTGATGCTAGTCACACCTGCTCTCATTGTGAGAAAAATAAGACTAAAATGAAAGAAATGACTGAAATGATTCTTCACTCTAAATCTGCTTCATGTGAAAACTGTCTTAAACTCACAATCGAGAATGATGCCTTAAACAAGACTCTTGAGGAGAAAGCTAAAATTGAACAATCCATATCCATGACTTCTTCGAAGAAAGTTGTTGAGTCTGATTCTTGTACTATTTGTATTGAACTCGGGCATAATGTAGATAAGATACAAGAAGCATTTAGAGTTAAGTTCAAAGAGCGGTTGGATAGGATTAGAGATAACTATTGTGTGTCTTGTGAGGCTTTGAAAGCCGAGGTAGCTCACTATAAGGAAAAGTCTTGTTATGAACTAGCCAAACAAAATGACTACCTTAAAGATACTCTTGAGAGATTTATTGGTGGGAAGAAGAACCTCAACATGATTGTAGATAAATCTAAGGTGAGTGTGAATAACAGTGGCCTAGGATTTAATTCTCTAGAGCATTCTAAGAATCATCCACCTAAGATTGTTAGAGCTGTTGAGAGTGGCCTGTTTGAGGTAGAACCCCCTAAGCCATCCAAGATAGTCTTCAAATCTGCTGGTTTTGCCCAAACCACTTCTAGCAAGATAGGTGCTCCTACTTCATCAGGTTAGACCCTTCAAAAGGTCAAGTACCATTGCACCTTCTGCAAGAGGAATGGCCACATTGTTGAGTTCTGCTTCCGTATAGCCAAGATTGAGAGGAAGGAGAGGATGAGTACCTTGAGAACCATTAGAGGAGTTTCTTCACCTGCTGTAGTCTCTAGAGCCAGGCAGCCTGTTTTTCCTGCTAGACATAGGCCTAGGTTCGTAGAAGACTTCTTTGACTCCTTTGGTGGCTCTAGGCAGCGTTCTGGTTTAGGATTTCGTGAGGAGAGACCACAGGTAGCATCTAGACAGGGGGAGTACCGACCTTTTGGTAGGTCGATTCGGAGAGGTCTAGGTGGTTCTCGTGTGCATTCTTATGATTTTGCTCCTAACCATTTTATCTTTGCTTCTCTTGTTTTGCCCAAGCATCGTGTGACTCAGTACTGGATTCCCAAGTCTTTTATCACTAACCCCAGTACTGAGGCACAGATGTTTCCTGTTCATGCTTTGTAGGTCCGTCATGCGAGGAAGGAGGACATATGGCTTGTTGACTCCGGGTGTTCTCGACACATGACTAGAGATTCTAGATTGTTCTCCTCCCTCACACGTGCATCCGGCAATGAATTGATCACATTTGGGGATGCTTCTACCGGGACCGTGACAGCCAAGGGCACAGTGCGCGTCAACAACAAATTCATGCTCAAGGACATCGCCTTGGTAAGTAAGCTGAAGTATAATCTGCTATCTATTTCTCAGCTGCTTGATGAGGGTCTAGAGGTGAGATTTAAGAGTGGTGAGTGTGGAGTTCTAGATTCCTCCGGTGAGCTTGTCTTTAAGATCTCCAGGTTTGAGAGAATATTTTGTGCTGATTTCAGTATCTCTTCTACTTCTAGCCCTAGGTGTCTTGTAGCTTCTGACTCCCATAATCTAGTATTGTGGCATCGTAGGCTTGGACACATAGGCTTCGATCACTTGACTAGAGTTAGTAGCAAGGATTTGATTAGAGGTTTGCCTAGGTTGAAGGTCGTTAGAGATCTTGTGTGCTCACCACAGAGACATGGTAAGATGGTTTCGCTTCTCATCCACCTCTTACCTTAGTGATGACAGATGGACTGGTCGACTCACTTAGACACCTTTGTTGGTCCTTCTAGAGTTCAACAAATGTGGGAAATGGTATGTGCTTGTGATTGTGGATGATTACTCCAGTATTCATGGGTTTATTTTCGGTTTCTAAGGACGAGGCATTTGGCTTCTTTAGAGAATTGGTCCTTAGACTTGTTTGTTGAGCTTCCTAGAGCTTTGAGAGCCATTAGGAGTGACAATGGGACAGAATTCAAGAATTCTTCCTTTGCCACTTTCTCGTTCGATAGGGGCTAGAGCACCGCCATCACCTAGAATTCCCAAACAGAATGGAGTGGTAGAGAGGAAGAATAGGACCCTTGTAGAGATGGCGGGACCATGCTAGATGAGCATTCCACACCTAGGAGGTTTTAATGAGGCGATCTCTCTTGCTTGTTATATTTCCAATAGGGTTTTCTTGAGATCTGTTATTGGCAAGACTTCTTATGAGCTCAGATTTGGTCATAAGCCCAAAGTGTCTCATTTCAAGATTTTTGGTTGCAAGTGCTTCATTCTTAAACATGGCAACCTTGATAAATTTGAATCTAGATGTTCTGATGGCATATTTCTTGGATATCCTGCTCATTCTCGTGGCTATCGTGTATTTAATTTTGACACTAACAAAGTTGTTGAGACTTGCGAAGTCACTTTTGATGAGGCTAGTCCTGGTACTAGACCCAATGATGCAGGTACACAGGTTTCTGAGAGCATCTTCGTTGATGATGACTCTGAGGATGAGGACCCAATCCATCCTCAAGTCTCTTCTGACATGGTTGGAGAGCCTGCTTCCACTACACCAGCTTCAGATGAGCAGCCTCTTCCTACCTTCACCGACGATCAGAGTGGCTCTGCTCCTATCTCCACAGCCCATGAGGTAGAGGCCACTTCAAACCAGAGCTCCTCTTCAGATTCAAATGACAAAGATCCACCGAAAGCAGATGATTGGGGATCTTCATGAGCGAGTCACTCGCTCCAAGTTCATTTCTCCTGAGATTCTCATGCACATTCTGCTTTTGTTGCTTCTTTTGAACCTCGAGATGTCACCCATGCTCTTTCTGATGCCTCTTGGGTCAATGCCATGCATGAAGAACTTGAAAATTTTGAAAGAAACAAAGTCTAGACCTTAGTTGAACCACCACCTCATCATAATATAATTGGAACAAAATGGGTTTTCAAAAATAAGCAAAGTGAAGATGGGTTGGTAGTTCGCAATAAGGCTAGACTTGTAGCACAAGGGTATTCCCAGGTAGAGGGCTTAGACTTTGAGGAGACCTTTGCTCCTGTAGCTAGATTAGAAGCCATTCGCATTTTGCTAGCATTTGCGGCATCCAAGGGCTTCAAGCTATTTCAAATGGATGTCAAAAGTGCTTTTCTGAATGGTTTCATAGAAGAAGAGGTCTTTGTCAAGCAACCTCCTGGTTTTGAAAATCCCAAGTTCCCAAACCATATTTTTAAACTCTCCAAAGCCTTGTATGGATTGAAGCAAGCCTCTAGAGCTTGGTATGATAGGCTTAAAAGTTTCTTGCTCAAAAATGATTTTAAAATGGTAATGGTAGATAAAACCTTGTTCACCCTCAGGCATGGCAATGACTTTTTGATGGTTCAGATTTATGTGGATGATATCATATTCGGTGGTTCTTCTCATACTTTGGTGTCCAGATTTTCAGATTCTATGAGCAGGGAGTTCGAGATGAGCATGATGGGCGAATTGACCTTCTTCCTTGGTCTTCAAGTCAAGCAACTGAAAGAAGGCACCTTCATTCATCAAAATAAGCATACAAAGGACCTTCTTCGACGCTTCGACATGGGAAGTAGTAGGCCAATGTCTACTCCCATTGCCATGACCACCGTGCTGGACCCTGATGAGGATGGAGAGCCCGTGGACGGTAAGGAGTACCGCATGAGATGATCGGCTCCTCCTCTACCTTCTTTCAAGCGCCGAGGCCGACATACAATTATTGTGTGTGTCATGCGCCGATTTCAGCTTCCTCGAACTTCTCATCGTCAAGCGGTCGTCGATCTTCGTGTACCTTCAGACACTCTTGACTTTGGACTTTGGTATTCTTCTTCTTCTCGCTCTCTCTATTCGAGCTTTTTACGATGCCGATTTTGCTTTGGGTGTAGAGTGGATAGGAAGAGTACTTCCGCACTTGTCATTTCTTAGGCACATCTCTTATCTCTTGGTCATCTAGGAAACAAATTACATTGCATAGTCCATCGCCGAGGCCGAGTATGTAGTCTGCAACGAGAGTTGCTCTTAGGTTCTCTGGATCTTGTCCACTCTGCGGGACTATGGGTTGTCTTTGGGTAGTGTTCCTCTTTTCTGTGACAACACTTCTGCTATAAACATTGCCAAAAACCCAGTGGAACATTCTAGGACTAAGCACATTGACGTTAGATATCATTTCCTTAGAGACCATGTTGAGAAGGGTGACGTTGTGCTTCACTTTGTTGAGTCTGAGCAGCAGGTTGCGGACATTTTCACTAAAGCTCTTGATTCTTCTCGTTTTGCTTCTTTGCGGGGAAAGTTGGGGGTTGTTAGTCCTCTTGACCTGTTTTGAGGGGGAGTTTGCTCTTTTTGCATTCATCTGTATCATAATGCATTTTTCATTTCAGCAACTTGCGTTGTAATATAACCTTGTGGAGCTTTGATTATTATCCTTGTATGACTTGATTTCATGCTTTATACACTACAATGTCTTGTGCTAGTTTGCTAGACTTCTTTTATGGCTTTTATGTATAGCTTAGCTTTTGCCATGCTAGCTTTATTATCTGTGAGCAAACTGAATCATAATATGACTTGTTGGATCTTGTGACTAGTTTTGCTTTAGTGATCCTCTCATGATTCATGCCATGTCATATAGGCTTAATTGAGTCTTGAACTTATTCTGAGTTTTAAATTGAGCTATGATAATTTTTAAGTCAAGCAAATGAAAAATGAGCTTTTTTGTGCGAAAAAACTGATCTCACCAATTCTTTCTCATGAGACAGCTTGCCATTGCACTAGGCATGAACTCAGGGGGAGTTTTGGATGACCCAGACTATTCTCTTAAGCTTTTATTGCTTGGGATGGTCGCAGTGAGGCTTGAGATCTAGCACATTGCTAAAAAAACAAATTGGCAATTGGTTGAAGCTTAGGAGGCAGTTGTGGATGGCTCCTAGTCCAGGACTTGCTTTACTAAGATAAAACCAATTATTTTTCAGCAAAGTGCTCAAAGTGGTAAATTCTAAATGCTTGAACAAATCGATTCATAATTGATCTCAAAATGCTCAAATTTGACTCATTTTCTAGCTTCTGGCTCCATTTTGCTTATAGACATGGCCTGACTCATTTTTGGATACCTTTAGTTAAACTATGATCTTGATCACTTTGTCGTGCTGTCGATTCATTTAATCTTAGATTATTGCTATTTTGGCCTTAACTTTGCTGTACATGTTTTGCCATGATTGAACATAGTGTCTTCACATAATATGGCTTGGTGTAATACTTGTACAGTCTTCTTGGGTAATCTTCATGGCTCTTTTTGCTCAAATTATAAACAAAAAAATTTAAAAATTTTAAAAATAAAAAATAAAAAAAATTACAGTCATTTCATTACATTCATGCTCTATCTTCTTCCATGCACATTGATGAATCCATTGTCAAAGGGGGAGAAAGATTGGTCAAAAATGTTGTTTAAAGCTTTTCATCTCAATGATCAAAGGTCAAATAGAACAATTGTTCTTTCATATGGACCTAGGTGAGATTTTTGGCTATTCTCTGGAAATTGAAGCTTTTGTGTTTTCTTTTGCCTTATCTCACTTACTTATGCTATTCTGGAGCTAGCTTGGTCATTTCCATTGCTTTCTCTTGCTAATGGACCAAATTATGCCTTTGTGCGAAAACGTCAAGTACTTTATTTTTCAAACCCTAAAACTACATTTTCTGAGACATTTCCAATGTGTTCATCAAGGGGGAGATTGTGGATATCATGGAGATATGCCCATGATCTTAGGATGATGAAACAATTGGCAATGTTGCTTTTGGTTTGAAGTTTCACGCGTTTTCGGCAAAGTTAAAAGGCTGGTCTTCAGCCATTTTGGGAATTTGGCTTTGAGATAGGTTGAGTTCATAGGCTATAGTGCATATGTGTTGCATGATGCATGTTTTCACTAACGTGGGTCAAGTTGTGAAGAACTTGTTCCCGGATTCGTGTTTGCTTGTCTATTGTCAGTCAGTGACTTGTAGGTCAACGACGGTCAACGGCGAGGAGGATCGGGACTAAGCTTGGAGAGCTGAGGTCCAGAACGATCATGAATGCCGGGCGAGGTCAAGTGTCTCAAGCATGGCGCATAATGGACAAGGATGACCGAACGGGTAGTTCGGTGCGACTGGTTTGATCAAGCGGTGCGGGGTCGGTGCAAGTGTTAAGGTGGTCGGTGGGAACCGGATGGGAGAGACTTGCCGACACGATGAGAGCCATTGGATCAACCTACACGTGGCGGCAAAGCGATTGCTTCAACAGATTGGACTCGGTCTTGGAAAAGATCGAGAAGAGGTATTTTGGTAATTTTACCAAATACCGCTTTGGTGACCTAATGCCAATCCGCGGCGCAAGACGGTGCGTCAAGAAGTGGATTAGGTCAAGAGAAGTGAAGACGGCGTTTTAAAATGTGTGCGTATGTGTTCCGTTGTTGTTGGGCCTTAACGGAAGCCCATTAGGGTTAATCTTCTAGAAGCTCCAATTTCTAAAAGGGTTTTAGGGTTGGTGGCTGTCATATAAAAGGATGGAGATGGGATATTCGTAGGGTTGCCCCTCAGAGAAACATAAGAATGGCGGCGCCTGTAGCTCCTCCCGAAAAATCCGGATCCTTGGCGGCGGCGTCCCGCAGTCTCGGGTAGACTGAAAAATCAAGATCCCAGTGCTTTGATTTTGGATTTGTATATTTCCATGTCCGCTTGGATTAAATGCGGATGGTGCGGCGATAGTGATCGCCGCTTTTGCTTCTTGCTTGTCGGCTGGCTCTGTGAAGTTTTGATTTTTATTGCCATCAGTTTACTGTGTGCACCACTACGTCTGCCCTGTGGTGGTCGTGCGCTACCAGGCTGAGTGCCTCGGCTTGTCCGCCATGATCATGAGCAGCCTCGTTTTCAGCGTCTGTAGTGCTCCCGCAAAAACCGGAGTTTTTTTTATTTGGCTGTTAATCAAGGTTGCAACCGAATCTTTTTTTCTTGGCTGTAGTTGATCGGCATTTTATTTCTCCTGTGAGCGAGTGGATTGATCTAGGCAGCTGTAAGCTGCTTGTTTGTCCTATCGTTTTGGGGATCTCTTAGTCTGTGATGTGCATAGATTATTTTATTGTCTTGACTACAGTTCATTTGTGCTTGTTTGTCGAATCAGTGTTTTGTGGTTTGTCATGAATGAGTACGTGCTTGCGATGGCGTGCTTTCCGCCTAGGTCTTTGGCATGTTCAAGAACAGAGGTCGATAGTCTGTGATTGTGTCGGCCGAAGAAAATTGCTTGATGGTCTTTGTGCATGCAGTTGTGAGATGTTTTTAGTCGTTTACTTCGGGGTTTGATCAGATTCAACACAGGTCGTCCGCTGTGCCTGTATACAGATCTTCATAGCTTTTATAGATATTGGAGTGAAAGTAGTGTTGAGTTCGATTGAGGAGAAAAATACAGAAAGCGTCTATTCACCCCCCCTCTAGTCGCCTTTCCGGTCCTACAGATAATATAGTCCGCAATATTCTCACCCGTGTGTGCTACATCAATTAATTTGAAACATATAATTCTTTTCTCTATTACTTAGTTGTCATTAGCATAATTAGCAACTACACTAAGATAATCCTCCCTAGCCCGATCACTCCATATGTCCGGGGTCAGAGCCACCGAAAATGTGCACGTACTAAATTGGTCCTTTAATTTACCACGGTGTTCATTGTAATATTTTACTAGATCTCTAACTATTGTTTGCCTAAAAACGGTAGAAAATCTAGGATTATGTGTTGTCCTAATGTAAGTTTTGAAAGTAGTAGGCTTCCCAAAGCCTAAAGGTAAATCCTCATAAGCAATTAAATGACAGAGATATTGACGGGCTACCTTAGGATTGTACTCTCAGCTACGTACCGTACCGTCGGGTTTGTACTTCAACTGTGTTTGCCTCATCGCTAATCATTGCTTGGTCTTACATCTTGTAAGTCTAAGCCAGTGTTCCGTTCCACCTTAAGACTTTGCAGACAATTTATGACGATAAATTTTGCAAACAGCATATGGTACCTGATTTCCCTGTGTGTCTGCCTTGGTTAACCTGTCGAAATTATCTCAGACTCCCGACATAGACGACCTTGACCTCTTTGCTCCGGTGGTCGCCGGCGAAGATGATGTCGTAGAGCCTAATGACAGAACTTCTCCTTGCCCTTCTGGTAACAACTTTGGTTGATTAGAGGCAGCGACATTCTCCATGGATGCAATTTCCTCCGTTGAAAGTTCGTAATCACCAAGAGTAGAGCTATCATAATTTTCCATAACGAAAACAACAAAATCAAAACTTACATTATTATTATTTTCATCTTAGCGTAACAAATAATAACAATAAAAATATGCCAAAAATAGTATTGTACGTCTTTTGCCAACTTGTTGCCGGAATTTGAATTTTCCTAAATTTAGCACAATTTTTTAAAATTTTGCCAAATTATGTCACCAGGAATCTAAATTTGCACAACAAAATTTGAAAGTTAAATTGAGGAATGGATGGGTGCTAAATGAGGGGGGTACGGTGGCTATTTATAGAAAAAAGGATTTTTTGAATTTTTTTTTGTAATTTTAAAGCCCCAAATGGTTAAAAAAAAGTCAATTTTTTTTAAAAAATCCGAACGTTACTAGGTTAATCGGGCCAAATGGGTCATGTCATACCGTGCCGAGCACGGCCCACCGTGTCAAATGGGTCCCAGTGGGCAAATTTGCCCCGTGCCGACATGGGTCCCAACGGCTATAAGCGTGTTGTGTCGGCCCGGCTCGTCTGCCTCTCCTCCTCCTCTCCTCACAGACGCTGCGTCAAGACACGCGACAACTGCATGGCAGTCTTCGCGATGGCACTACTGCCCTCCCCGCCTCCCGCACCGGTCTCACTCGCCACTGTAATAAATTAAAGTTACTCTACCAAATTAAAATTAAATAAAATTATTATTTTATTGGATTTTCAAATTTGAAAGAGTTTGATTGCTTTATTTGAATTTCTGAAGTTTTAAAAGTCAAAATTAAAGTTTTATTAAAGTTTTTGAAGTTTAATTTGAGTTAAAGTTGAAAAATAAAATTTATTAATTTTAGAATTTTCTGAAATTTTAAAAGCTTTTCCCTAATTATTTTAAAGGCAAAATAAATTATGAGCAAAAACTATTACCATTTAAGTTGGAATTATTTTTATTAAGTTCAAAATAATTATAGGAATTTTTGAGAATTTTTCTAGAATTTTTGGACTCTATTTGCTATGTTCAAAAAATATTTGATTTAATGCTTAATCCCTTATTTCGAAAAAAAAAATTTTATTTTCTTCCACGTGGAGCTTCCCATCGGGTCACCCCTCTTGATTCTGCCCAAAGTCATGCACACTTAACATCCAGATTCTTCATGCATGGCTACCACTTGCCCTTTTGTCTCTAATCAATATATATATTCCTTTTATTCTTTTATTCCTCTCTTTCTCTCTCCTGCCGCACTGCTACAGTAACCGTCGGGTACTGTTCATCCAGATCCAACGTGCTACAGTAAATCGCGCGGTACTGTTCATCCTCAACCTCCAGCCGAGAACTGCTCCAGAACGTGTACGCAACCAACCCAAAACTTCCAAATTCGATATCTTTCTCTACGGTGCACATAAATGCGAGCCGTTTGCGCTCACGCGTCCGTCTTGATCTCCTCTCCCAATCCCCTGATTTGGTATTCTCCGAATCAATCTATTTTTGTCGCAATCTGCAGAAAACCGAGCTTCAACTCCATTAATGGCTGCCACCACTTCTTTCTCCCCATTCTCCCCACTCAATGCATTAAATTGAAATCCGTCTGAGGCGAAACGACCGCATTATCGTCACGCACGTCGTAACACCTTCAATTGCACGTTTCTTCCACCACCTACAATCAATTTAAGCCGTTTCACTTCGTCTTCATTTGCACTCAAAACAGCCGCCCTCGATCTCCCTCTCCGGCCTCCTCCGCCCCTATAAAAGGAAGCACCGGGTGCGCAATGCTTCACTCATTCATCCCCGAAAATCTTAGCTCCTCTCTCCTTTCTCCTCTTCACAATCGAAGATTTTCCGTCGCCGATCGAGCTCCTTGTGCTGCCTCTAGCGCTCTCTACGGTGGAGCCCAAACCATCGACCACACCGCTAGCTTCGCCTCATGACGTTCTACGCCGTGCTTCCTCGCCTTCGCGAACATCGCCGAGCACCGCCGCCACCGTGAGCCCACGCCGCTGGCCGACGCCGCCGTCCTCGTCTCCGCCATCCGTACACATTCCTCCACAACCGAGGTGAGCACCGCATCCCGTCGTCTCCTCTCTCCATTCCACCTCGCCGCCGTCGGAATGCCGCTGTCACGGGCAATATCAACATCCGAACCGTAGATGAAGCCTTTTCGCTTTGCGAATTATGTCGCCGTCGAGCTAGCTCCGCCAAATAGTCTCCACCCATGGCTTCGCGATCGTCGCGTTCTACATGTTGCTCACCTCCGTGTCGCCGGAACTCACCAGAGCACCACCCTTCATGACCGCCATCTCTTTTTTCCATACTTCTTCTTCTGCCGAATGTTGAAGAAAGTGAACAGTAAACTAATTTATTAGTCATGCAGCCCTTTAGCACTTGTCCATTTTATTCTTTCTAAAAATCGTTCTCTCACATGCAAGCTTCAAATCCGTTGATTCTTTTTTTCTAAATTCATCTAAATTCACCTACTATTCCCAGTATTTATTTCATAATTTTTAGATTTTATTTAATTTCCGTTAATTATTTAGTCCATTTTGCGCGTCGTTGCCGCCATCGGCCAACCGTGCACATTCCACTCCAACCGAGTTGAGCGTTCCTGCTCGCGGTTCCCTCTTCAAATCGCCACAAACCTCATCCGCTAACTCCTCTCCGCTTGCCGCAACGCCATCATCCGCCCATTGATTCGCGAAGATTTTCTCTGTCAGATCGCGTCCGCCATCGAATATTATCTGTCCGAGCCATCAACATTGTTGAGTTTGCCTCGACATATCGTACTTCCGTCACCATCACCTTGGTCATAAAACTCTTTCTTTGTTTCCAGTTATCCGAAACCATAATTTCCGATGAATAGTATAATTTTCGGAATTGTATTATTTCATGTGACATTCAACCTTCCGGAATTTCGTTCTCCCTCATACGAACTCCGATTGCATCGATTCAACTTTCTAAATTCATATAAAATCGATACCTTCCTAGCAGTATTTATGTTATATTTTTTTTATTTTATTTGGATTTTATTTGAATATTATTTGAATTCGAATCGTTTACGCGTATAGATTTCGACGACTTCGGACGACCGGATTTCAACGCCGTTTGAGAATAATCCATTAAGCAAGGCAAGTTACATTCTTGACCATATTTGCACCCAGTATTTAAAATTATTTAAATTCTGTTTTAAATTATTATTGCATGCGATTTGTATTCAAGTAATTTAAATTCCTGTTTTAAGCTTTATAGTTATTCCCAATGCCTTTGTATGTCCAATTATTGTCAAGAGAGGTGGTATGGAGACTATTATCGAATGCATATATATTTTGGAGTTTGGATAATAAAAGAGGATTGTGAAAGGATGTGTGTAGATGGAGGAAAATTGTTAATAGATAATGGATGATTATAGAAATAGGTGATTATTGTATGGAAATAGATTATTATTAAGGATCGGATTGTGGTATTATTAGAGTTATATGATTGTTGGATATTAGATGTCAATCAAAGATATAGATTATCATTGGTTTATTGGATATTGGAATGAATGATGTTGGATTATTAGAAATACATGATTATTATGGTTGGATTATAGAAATAAATGATTATTGGATACTGGATTTTAGAGGTAGATTGTTGTTGATGTTGGATTAATAAAGATTGGATGATAGATAGATACTATAGTCAAATATGAATTGTTGATATTGGATTCTAGAAATAGATTGTCATTGGATATCGATTATCTAAAAATTTGATTATAGGATTACATAGTCATTGGATTGATAGATATCGGATTATAAAATTTGAGTATAGTTAAATATTTGGATCAATTGAAGTTGGATCATAGAAATAGACTTATACTGGTGTAGATTGGACTAATGAATTTTGGATTGTCAAGGTTGGATTATCACAATGCCGATGGATTACATAACGATCTCGTTCTTGACAAGTCTTGGACATTTAACCTCACCCTAGATAAAATCTAGTTGATACAATAGTATGAACTAGAACATTTTGAGAAAGATTATGCTTAGCAATGCTTAGACCCAAAATGTTTGATTTGGGAAACTTTCACCAAAAATCAAATATTGTTTAAGAATCCATGGCATTGGTTTGTCATGAAAGTTTTGTTGTAAATGAATTTGAGAAAAAAATAAAATAAAATTATGGTTTGTACTTGGGCGAAATGGTTGTTTGGATGGTGCATGTTAATGCACGGATCGAAGTCATTTCCATGATCGAGGCCCATAGGTTTTGTGGAAAGTCGCCTAAGTCGCTTGAGGACCTCTGAGCGTTCCTTTGCTATGCCTATAATGGGCTATGCCTCACCGTACAACCACATGTCCTCGTAATGGGGCGAGGACACAGCTAATTAATTTGTAAAGTTCCATCGCGGTTGATCCTGTTTATGCGTGGGCGGTCTTTCATGGCCATTTCTTTTGACAAAGTCTTTCATGACTATTGTTCCCACCGGCGCAAGAGGGGCTAGGAACTCATGATTTCTATTCCAAAGGGGCTAAACCTTAGCGAGGGAAATCGCAGTGGAATGGCGCATTGTAAAGGCCTTGGCATGTGCTCTAGACCTTACCTAAGGTAGTGAGCGGTGGCATAGATATATGCCGATAAACTAGAGAATTCGTGTCTTGTGGGTAAAGTGTACAACCTCTGCAGAGTGTAAAACTATTCAATAGCCGTGTCCGGTCATGGACATGCTAGCAAAGCCACTCAAAGTTAGACTTTGGTTTTGATTTGAAAAGACTTCATCAAATGGATTATGCAAATGGGAATCAAGCGGGAAGCCTTGTGATAGGAGGGTATCCTTCACCATTCATGTGTGAATGTTATCGACTATAAAATTGATTTATAAAATAAATTTTAGTTATAGAATAACGCTTTGGAACTTAGTACAAGTATTTACGTAAAATGTTTGTTTTATGCAAATTCAACCATATTAAGCTTTCCTTTGAGATATCCATATATGCATGTCATTCTCATTTTGACGGTGTAACTTATGAGCACTAGTAGTTGTGCTCATTCTTGCTTAATGCAAATAATTTCAGAGGAGAAGGACTTTGCCACGGTGTGGATCTCGACGACTAGGCCGCTTCCCCACGATTGTGCTGTGGCGGATTAATCGACTCTACTACATCTTCGTCTTCCGCCGTGTTTATTTTATTGTTGGCTTGTAAGCCCTGTTGTAACAAACTCGTTGATTATTAATAAAGTTATGCGATTTATGGGTGTTACCATATTTGTTTAACTGTGTGAACTAGCTACTGATCATGGGACTAGTTCAGAAATGCACAGAGGATTTGGGACGTTAATCCCGGGTCTTACACCGCCCACCGCCTCCACGCCATTCTGAACAAATAACAACCAAAGAACGAGGCAAAGAATAGTCGACATTCGGGTTTTAAATGGGTTTTTCGAAAAAACGAACCTCGAAAAAACCAAAAATTCAAAAATCAAATACCGGTCAAACCGAGTTGACAGGTACGATTCAGTTTTTTCGGTCCGGTGTAATTATGTACAACCCTAATACCAAAGCAAGGCAAACATCTCCTTTGACTATATTGATCCTACTATTTCAATTATTGTCATTCTTTTTTGCAAAATCTATTATGCATGCATGTATGTTTGCTTAAAATTGATATATTTGTGGATAAAGGTAGTTATATTCCTGTTCAATGCATGATCCTCCTTGAAATATTGGTATCCTTACTGTTGTAGGCAATAGGTTATGGTTTAGACAATAAATGATTTCGAATTGGGTTTTTCGAATGCAAATATCGCATAAATGCTTAGTTGGGCTTTAGTCTTTACTAAAATTTGAAAGTGAATGGAATATTGAATACGATTTGGGAGATTTTGATATGATTGTCGAGAGGAGTTACCTCTATTAATTTTGTATAAAAATTAAAATGAAAAAAAAACCTAGATTACGATGTGAGCGAGTTATAATATGAACTGGTGAATGTGAGAGTGTTTATCGCATGTAGATAGGGGGAGATCCTCGCTCAGGTCAATTAAGGACCTAACGCGGGTAAGTCCTATCTAAGCCTAAGTGTACAACCACATGTGCCGGTATGGGACGATCTTAGCTAATTAAGTCATCGAAAACTAGCCTTGCATGTTAGGCCGTAGTAGTGTGAGCATGTTAAATTGCTTGAAGGGGCTCCCTTCACCGAGGCGTTGGGACTAAAGCCTTCTGACACAACGATTAATGCCTCACTTTGACAAGAGGTACCCCAGGATTGAAGTGAGGGTTTTCATTGTCGGGTTAATGCAAGGTTAGGACTAGGTGATGTAAAGGCTCTGTTACGTGCTCTAAACTGCTTACTAAAAGATCGTGAGTGGTGGTATCGACAGATGCCAGATAAACTAGAGAATTCGTATATTGTGGGTACAGTTGTGTATACCTCTGCAGAGTGTAAATCTATTTAAATAGTCGTGCTCGCGGTCATGAGCGTGCTTAGTGTAGTCTTAACAGGTATAGTCTCTACTTTCACATAAACGGTTTTGTTGGAAAAGTTGGGAAGGATATTTTTTTAATGATATTTGAATTGAGTGTCATTTCTATGGCTGAAAATAAGATGTTGATCACAGCCAAGGAGGGTTGTGATTCGTTATTTATCAAGTTACTCACTTGTTGTTCTTTATCTATTTAACTGCTCTTTAAACTTCCGTTGCAAAATACTAGGTATTGATATTTAAAATAACATTTTCTTAATGCTGGAAATAACTTGTAGTATAGAGCCTTATCCCTTGTTAGCCATGCATATATATAAATTTTGTGATACACTATAAGTCTTGCTGAATACGCAATGTACTCAATCTTACTTAAATTGTTGTTTAGATGATAAGGATGACAGCATGCCGGACGACGCCTTCTTCGGTCTCGGTACCGGGGGCACAGGGACAAGTCTTTCTAGGGTTTACTCATTGTCGGTTGCCTAAGGGTTTGGATGGGCATGCCGCTGGACTTTTGCTTTTAACCTACTAAATTTTCGTTGCTACTTCTGATACTTGAACTTTTATTTGGCCAGTCAGCCCTTGTATTGTAAACTATATAATCGTATAAGTTTATGTACCATATTTATATGAAGTCCTCTTCAAACATCATTTTACTATAAGGTTAATAATATGACAAACGCATCGCTGATGTAGCAAGAAAAATTAGCGTATATACTAAACATTGGAGTAAGAATATCCATTGCCCAACAGTTTGAAGCGACATTGTCTAAATTAATTGAGAATATTTTGTTTATAAGACCAAAGTCTTCCACAACTTTGATAATATAGTCCGCAATATTCTCACCCGTGTGTGCTACATCATTTTTTTACATCCTCATATATCCAGTTCAAAACACGATGTACACACTAATAAAGAATTTTGAATTTTTTTAGATAAGTCATGATGCAATCAAGTATCCTACAAAAAATTCAACTGAAAACACGACATATATTAGGAGAAACAAAAAAGACAAATTCCAGTGAATAGTAGTCTTATCGTTTTCTTTTATTTTCTGATTTGATTTTCAGCAGGATTTGTCTTTTTTTTGTTTCTCCATGTGTAGATTGAATTTAGATTTGAAATTTTGTGGCATGATAGGTTAATTTTGTGTCAATATTGTCAAATCTTTTCAGATTTTTTTATGACCGTTTACATCGTGTTTTGAATAGGATGTATGAGGATGCACCCAAAGTTAGGATGCACTATGTATTTCCCCCAACAATTGATATCACTTCTATTGTGCACCAAATTGATATGAAATATTTTGTAAAAGGTTGTGAGGCTAATTTCATAGTTTTTAATTTATCATACCTTATTGGAAAAAGTCTATTTTACACCCTCGAACATTTTAAAAAGTCTGGATTGCAACCCTAAATTACAAATCCGGACATCCAACACCCTCAACTATTAATACCACGCAAATTACCCCCCTGAAGTCATTCCACGCTGGTTTTCATCCTAGGTGGTAGCAGTTTTTGACACGTGGGCTGGTTTTCGAATGACATGGCAACCCAATCAACAATGTTATAATAAAATGGCAAGGGCCCACCTGTCAGGCTCCATCGTATCCTCCTCTCCTCTTCTCCCCTCTCCACCCGTTCTCTCCCTACCATGGCCACGGTCATCGGTGACCTCCTCTGATCCCCATCTTTGACCTCCTCGCCGACGCTCACGTGGGCCCGCACCTCCTCTGCCCCCCAGTTCTTTGAGCTACTCACACTTTTCCCGCTTCGCGATTGGCGACTGCTGCCGGCTGCTTGACGTCCTCATCGCCGAAGGACCTCCTGGTGCTCATCGACGGTAGCATAGTGACAAAACGATTGGACGGTGGTAGTCAGACGCAGATCTCGAGACGGACGGAGGCAGCTGAAATCGAGTGGCGTAGAACTCCAGTGCGATTTGGCAGACGCATGGCCTGTTCCCGTGTGCGAAGACTCCATTTTCTGGGTTGCCCGAAGTGAAGATGACCCTAGGGAAGCCGACGTCGGCGGTGGCTATGTCTTGGTGATGGAGATCGACGGCAGCGACCTCAGGTAGTGGCCCGACCTTGGTGAGGGCTCGTACAACATCATCAAGAGGATGTGGATCCAGTGACGCAGATGGACGGTCTCGGGAAAGCCTGGAGCAGTGGGTTCAGGGCGAGGAGTCTCTACGAAGTCACAAAGAGATAGTGGAGCTGGCCGGGAGGCCAATTTGGTTCCTATGGTGGTGTAGATGGTGAATTATGATGGATTTGGGGGATCGAGGGTGGGTGGCGCGACAGCGGTGAGGACTGCTACAGCTGTAGGGGTAGGTCGAGGCGGTTGCAAAAGGGTGAGACGGCGAGCGGAGGACAGAGCTGGAGGCGGTGGGGGTAGGCAGTAGGCCAAGGTGGCTGAGGCGGACGAGGGTGGCGAGCTGGAGGAGGTTGGGAGGAGGGAGAGGAGAGGAGATGAGAGGAAGGCGGTGGCACCAGCGGGAGCCGGAGGAGGCCACAAATGGCTAGCTTCGACGACCGCCTCCCCAGAGGTGTTCTATGAGATACTTCGTGCCCCTTCAGTCGCACCCGAAGCACAAGTGGCTGAGCCCAGAGCAAACGAGGCTATGCCGAGAACACAAGGGGCTGCACACCTCGTAATGCTCATCAACGAAGCCGACTGGTGGGACATAATAACCAAGTATCTCGTAGGCGAAGAGCCTGAAGACATGGCCAAAGCGAAGCGCTCAAGCACTGAGCTAGGAATTATCGCATCATCAGAGGCCACTTATACAAGAAAGGTGTCTGCGCACCCTTCCTATGGTGCGTATCCCAACAAGAGGGTCAGGCCCTCCCAAGGGAGATCCACAAGGGGTCCTACGGCGCCCATCAGGCGCCACGGGGCCTCGTGGCGCGGGCCTTTCGCCAGGGCCTCTATTGGCCAATAGCACTAGGAGACGCCCAAGACCTCGTCCAAAGATTGCTGGGTCGTCAATGGGCGACCACAACTCGAAGGCATTGGCGGCAACAGAGCCCCGCCTCGGTCGCTCTTAGCCTATGGGGGCTCAATATTATCGGCCCTTTCCCGGTGGTGAAGCAATCTTCGCTTCGCATTCGCCGCCATCAAATACTTCTCTTGATGGGTGGAGGCTGAGCCGGTCGCCAAAATAACGTCCGCTGCAGCTCAATGGTTCGCATGGAGGAACATCGTGTGCAGATACAGAGTGTCGTGCGACATCGTCACTGACAACGGCACACAGTTCGACTCAGCAGCCTTTAGGGTGTTTTGCCAGGGCCTCGGAACAACTGTATGCTTCGTATCGGTGGGACATCCCGAGTCCAACAGGGTAGTCAAGCGAGGCAATGGCAACCTCCTGGCAGGCCTTACAAAACGCCTTGTGGGCTTACCATAGGGGCTCTGGCCCAACAAACTTCAAAAAGCCCTGTGGGCAATCTGGACATCACCAACCAGGGCCACAAGCTTATCTCCGTTCAAGCTCCTTTTCGATAACGAAGCCATGACCCTCGGGACGCTCACGACCAAATCCCTCCGAGCAACCGAGGACATCGACCCCGTGGGCCAACAGACCTCCATCGACCTCATCGAAGAGCACCGCATACAAGCCATAGCAAGCATGACAAAGTACACCGAAGGCACCGCGAGGGCGTATAACAAAAAAGTCAATGTCCGCCCCCTGGTGCCAAGTGACATGGTCCTCAAACGAGTTGCCAATCCCATAGCAGTAGCCAAGCTTGAATCCAAATAGGAGGGGCCCTACATCGTCACCCGTAGCATGAGGGTGGGCTCCTACTACATCGCCACCCCGGAGGGGCAACAACTCGACCACACATGGAATGCCAAAAGTCTACGCAAATTTTACCCCTAGGTATTACATGGTAAAGAACCGACTGCGCCCAGACGATGGCCACCCGTTGGCCTAAACGGCAGAGGCGTGTGCAAAAACGAATGTATGGCTACTTTTGGGCGTTTTGTCCCCGCATAATGAACAAAGCGCGCAACACTGCCTCCCGCAAGCACAAGTGAAGTTAGGGCTCCCTCGGAGCCCTATCTAAAAAAGTATGGGGGACGGCACGAGGCTCTGCCTCCCCCTTCTCAAAATTTCTAAGTTAGGGCTCCCTTGAAGCCCTATCTAAAAAAAGTATGGGGGACGACGCGAGGCCCCGTCTACTCCTTCGCAAAATTTCTAAGTTAGGGCTCCCCCAGAGCCCTATCTAAAAAATTATAGGGGATGACGCGAGGCTCCACCTCCCCATTCGTAAAATTTCTAAGTTAGGGCTCTCCCGGAGCTCTATCTAAAAAAGTATAGGGAACGGCGTGAGGCTCTGCCTCCCCCTTGGCAAAATTTCTAAGTTAGGGCTCCCTTAGAGCCCTATCTAAAAATAGTATGGGGGACGACGCGAGGTTCCGCCTATCTCTTCACAAAACTTCTAAGTTAGGATTCCCCCAAAGCCCTATCTAAAAAAGTATGGGGGACGGCACGAGGCCCTGCCTCTCCCTTCGTAAAATTTCTAAGTTAGGGCTCCCTGAAGCCCTATCTAAAAAAGTATGGGGGATAGCGCGAGGCTCCGTCTCCCCCTTCGCACAATTTCTAAGTTAAGGTTCCTCCGGAGCCTTATATAAAAAAGTATGGGGGACGGCGCGAGGCTCCGCCTCCTCCTTCACAAAATCTCTAAGTTAAGGCTCCCCGGAGCCCTATCTAAAAAAGTGGGGGACGGCACGAGGCTTCGCCTCCTCCTCGCAACAAAAAAGAGAACTTCGCACTCCTTGCGAAGGCCCAAAAGGAGCATGCTTCATTTACCATAAAGATCACACTTTATTAGTCACGAGTTCCACATGGAGGATACACACTACACGGGCTCTGCCTAGAGAAGCAAAAATAAATAACAATTGCGCTCAACATACAACGCATAGCACGGCCGCAGCACTATTGTGGGACAAAGTCCCATACCTCCGTACGCGTCGCCCACTCAAGCAGCTCCTCGTCGGATGGTCCAGTGGCCATGAACTTTAGGTACTCCCTCGCCGTGGCCTAATCATCCAACGGCTCGGACGAACTCGTTGACGAAGCAGCAGACGCGGCAGGCAAAGGCAAAGGCCCCTCGCACGCAGTCGCACCACCTTGCCACGCCTAGAAGGCCCGTATCTCGTCCGACGCACTCGCAGCCTTTCGTACGTGGAAGCGCCAAAACTTCTTCATAGAGTCGTCCGGATTCTCCTTCTTCCAGCGCTGCCACTTGGTGCCATGCCATACAACGCCTTGGTAGCACAGCTTCAACGGCCAAATAGACAGCAAGTTACACTCGTGCTTTGACCCCCGCGGAGGAGTGGTCACCTTGGTTAGTCGCGCCTCGGAGGGACGAGGCCCCCGTTGGGCGGTGCGTCGGAACAAGCGCCACTCACCCTGTGTAATCAACGAACAAAGCGTAAACGACCAAGCAAAGCAGCAGAGACTACAACCAGGTTCCACAAAGCATTTTCCATTCATCAGCAGGGTCATTACAAAAAAAGACAAACCCCTCCCTAAACCCGCTCCGGTGCACACGGACTGATCGGAACGGAACCAAAAGCCTAACAAAAAATGAGCTAAAAAATTATTGACGGAGAACAGCGGAGGGTCACACCTTACCTCCGGTGGTGGCCCCCCGCTCGCCCGCCCTGTCGCCACCCACCAAGCCCTTGCCTTTTTTCCTCTACGCCACGTCAAGGTATTCCATCATGCGCCGCATGCCGTCTGACACCACCCAAAGCCTTGTGCAACGACGTTGCTCGCCCTCCGCACCTCTGTCTAGCCGAAAGCAATCTCAGTCGTGGAGGCCACAGGCATGGAGCAAGCGCCAAGGGTATCAACATGCCCTCACCCAGCCTGCTGCAACAAAACAAGGGCCACCGTCCAAGCCACCTTCGCATAATGATTGTCGTAGGCTCGGGCAGCTGGCACCAAAACTTCCCCAGCGCAGTGAAGGCACTCCAACGTGACATCCATCTCGGCGAGGGTCTGCTTCCGAGGCGGTGGCACGGTGCCAAGCTCGGTCATGATGCCCTCCAGGGACTCCATCACCTCCCAGGTCGCCTACGACACGGTGGCCAAAAGTTGCCGCTCCATCGCAACTTCCGCCTCAAGGACAGCGCGAACCCCGCGCAGCACCTCCACCACCTCTCATAGGGTGCAGCGTTCACCCTCAAGCTTAGCGACCCTCGACTCCAGCCCCTTTGCCTTCTCGGCAAGAGCCGAGCACTCGATGTTCAGCGACTCGTTCCGCGCATGCTCCGAGTCGACCTGCCCCTGGATCTCCGCATAACCGCACTGGATATCCCCCTCGAGGGCACGAGATAGCATCAGGCATGCGCCGGAGTAGCTCGGACAGGCAAGACGGGGCGGCAAAGCAAGCCACCTCCTCGTAGACAGCCGCTGCCCCGGGCTGATCTTAAAGTCTTGGGTACACAGCGGACCACATCCGCAATACCCACAGCCCCGGGCACATCGACGGCTGCCCCAGACAGCTCAGCGGCCAAGCCTCCCTCGGACCCCCCAGCGTCAGCGCCACCGATGGGCCCTCCGACCTCGGAGCCACCCTCACTGCCACCGCCCCCCTTGACGCTCCGCGCTGTGTAGCACGGAAACAAGTTAGGTGAGTGCAAAAGAACACAACAAAAAGCGAGGAGGTGAGGCTGATCAATCGTGTCGCGGGCAAAATTGGGCACCTCCACCCGGGTGTCCTTAGAACCCCGGCCGTACACTTACGACAGCGTCACAATAGACACCTCCTCAAGGGGCATGCTCGCTATACCGAACGAGCTAGCCACCACCTCCACAGCTTCGGACTGACCCGGCACAACTCGGCGTCGCCGACGAAGAACTCGCAAAATCGCTTGCTTCCTTCGCCGAGAGCACACGACCCCTTCTTCAAAGGGCGATCCATCGCGTCCGCCCCCGCGCAGCCGGGGCCACCCACGTCGCCTGCCCCAGCGGTCCGTAGGGGCACCGCACTAATCGAAACTTGGGCCCCCAACTCCTCGGGGATGCGGGGGCGCTTTTTCTTCCTCGCGTTGGGATTCGAGTGCTCCGCCAAGCGAACCACCGGATCCACATACGCCCGATTCAGGTGGGCTAGCGCACCACCAGCCCTCGCTTCGCATGCTCCTCCCCGGTGTAGGGGCCCAGAAGTTGCTCTACGATGCATGTGGCCTCGTCGATGGTCATCACTACAGGAGCATAAGTTCAAGCAGTGACAAACACATACAGGAAGCAAAGTCAACAGCGAAAATCGGCACCTTCGCGGTCCACCAACTCGAAGGGAGGGATTCCACCCCTTGGCTCCCCTAGCTTCACATTACAGCCCTAGGCCAAGGGCCACACTCGGAGCACGCAGAACTCTTTCGCGAGGTCCCTCTTCGAAAGCCTCCGCGTCGCATTGAGTAGGTGGCGGAGCAACGCCTCCTCCCTTGAAGAAAGGTCGATCTCCAGGGAGGGAATGAGCTGAATGGGCCCTCCAACGGAGCGAAGACCAGCGTCTGCAGAGCACATGTGGTAAAACCACCTCCGGGTCTAGTTAATCTCCCACCGGTCCTGGGCCGCCAGAGCAGGGGTGTACTTGAGGTGACACGTCTTCGGCTGAAAGTTGACACTTCCAAAATTTAGCGTCTCGTCGGTGTCTTTCTTCTTCTTAGGTTGGCATCGCCCGTCATGGAGGTACGCGAAGAGAGGCGCTTCCCCCTCGCTCGCCCCTACGGAGCGCAATACCCACTCGAACACGCTGAGCTTGATGATGGAGTTGGGCGTCAGTTGCGCCAAATCCACCCCATACAATTGGAGCACCTGGATCACTAGTCCCACACAAGGGTAGCGAAAACCGACGTCGAAGAAGGCAACGAACACAACCGTCTCGCCCTCCCGAGGCGCGGACACGATCTCCATCCCGGGAGCCCGAACGTCTGCAAGATCCCCCAGCTTCTCCTCATCCTTCAGCGTCCACAACACATGGGATGTCATGGTCGACCGACCGAGCTCGTCGGTATACACTACCGCACCGCCACCATCCTTGTTCTACTTCGTCATAACGACACACAAAGGGGCACAAAGACCGGACGACGGAGCACGACACCTTCACACAACTAGCGCATGGGGTCAGGAAAGAGAAGCTAGGGTTGGCAATGGCACGAATGAAGGCGGCACAAGGAGGGCACCCCTATTTATAGAAGTAGCAGGCAAGCAACCAGACAGGATAGGGGAGCCAAATAGCCACGGGCCAACCAGAACATGACACGTGCACATCGAAAAGCATGCCCAACCAATAGCATTATGGCACACGGGAACCAACAGACGATGTTAAACCGCACAGCGCCCAACCATGGTAGGGTACCCAAAGCGACGCAATAATATCCGGCTTCGATCCGCACGCCGAGGAAGGAGCCCATCAAGCATATGCTTCGTCGGGCCAAAGGGGACGATGTGCCTGGACCTTTCGGTAAAAGGGCACGGTTTCAGCCATGATGAAGCAGGACCTCGACCGCGAGAGGCTTGTCGTAGGGCGTTTCAGCCTACTCGAGACCCGATAGCACCACAGCCCCTCCTTCCGAAGGGGCTCAAGGTCAGATAGAGGGCCCAGAAGAAACTCAAGGATACAAGAGGAGCTCCGAAGGGGGCCTAGGGATGCCCCATAAGGCCACCTCGAGGCAGCAAGGTGGTTCGGGGCCCCCTCGGCCCGGAGCCGCCTCGTAGGATGCAAAGGGCCAAGGGGCACTGGTGAACTAGGTGCACCAACCAGGTGGACTAGACACACCAACCGGGTGGACCGGGCCCGGGGGGTCCACCATGAGCTGAAGGCTACGCGTAAGGGCAGGAAAAGTCCCTGTAGCCCCTACGCGTGTAGGGCCTTTTTAGGGGTAGATCCATAATCTTGTATACCCTGTTAGGAGGCTATAAATAGCCCTCCTTCCCCTATGTAATGGGCACGACCCAACTTTTAGAGCAACTAATATATTTACTTCCTAACAACCAACCCCTTCTTCGAGGACCCGCCGATCCCTCGTGTAGACACCGGGGGTCCCTTCTCTCTACTACCTAGTCTTTCTCACTACGACAGTCACTTATTTAGGTGGGGCCCAACTGTCAATTGCCTAGTCACAAGGAGAGAGAGAGAGTGAGCATAAAGACAGAGAAGGGGAAAGCACAACACAGAGTAGGGGAGGCAGGGAGCGGCTCTCGTCACCAGCGAGGGAGATGACGACAGCGGTTTTGGGTGACGAAAATGAAACCGGGGTGGTAAGTTGGTCCTATAGGTGGCGGTGTCGAGGGTTGGGCAGTAGAGGAGTGGCAGGGCGATGGCACATGGTGGCCGACCATGGGAGAGGATGAGTGGCAGCGGTGCATGGGTGGAAGAGGGGCAGAGGTAGGGGAAGCATGAGCCCGAGGAGCCTACTGGGAGCTCACCTGGGCGGTCGGAGTTGGCGGGGAGGAGTCGTGGTTTGGCGGTGAGAGTCATTGGTATGACAGACTTCGGCGTGGCGACGATATTGGGCTGAGGGCTCTAATGGATGTCGGGGAAGAAAGAGGGAGGTGATGTGATGCTCTGGGAGGGATGAATCGGGCAGGGACTCACCAGTGGAGAAGTGGTGGCGGTGGCGGCCTGAACGGAAGAAGATGACAGCGACGAGAACTCCCATAGAGGAATCCCAAAATTGGTTGAGGGCAAAGCCTCCTTGAGGTGTAGAACACGCCATGACGCGACTATATAGGGGTAGGGTTCATCGGTTCGGCCGGAACGATGAGGGAAGGTGGCTGGAGTGCGAGCACGATACGAGGCGGCGGCGGGATGCAGGAGAGAGCGATGGAGGTGGACCATAAGAGGGACGATGACCGGAGAGCGGAGGGATGGGAGTGTCGCGTGGGGAGGATGGCTGTGGTGCGGTAGACAGCGAGCTTGATTTGTTCTCATTGGAGAGGCCAAATGAACTGGAGGCCATGAAAGCGCTCGTTCGCAAAGAACAGATGTCAGGGCATAAACGTTATTTCCCATAGACATAAATGGGTAAAGTAAATGTAAAATTGAGCAAAAGATCCAATTCAAAATTCAAAACAGGTCTTTAAATGAATATCGGCTAAAATAAATGCAAATAGTAGAGGCCATTTAAATACGGGCAAATAAAAAAAATCCCGGCGATTTATCCCCCGTCGCCGCCGCCGCCTCCATTCTCGAGAGCTCCCAGATCCAATCAGAACCCAATCCTCACGCGCGCCCATGGATTTCTTCAGCCCCGTCTTCTCACCCCCAGACGCTGAGCACGAGGAAGATGAGGAGGAGAAGCGGGGAGAGCGGGAGGGCGAGCAAGGACCTGCGGCAGCGGAGGGGGAAGGGGAGGGTGAGGGTGATTCCGGCGGCGGGTGGATCTTTGGTGGGCTGATCAACACGCTCGCGGAGGAGATAGAGGCGCAGCGGAAAGAGCAGGAGGCCGCCGCGGCGACGGCGGCGGCGGCGGCGGTGGAGGAGGAGGGTGATTCCGGCGGCGGGTGGATCTTTGGTGGGCTGATCAAGACGCTCGCCGAGGAGATAGAGGCGCAGCGGAAAGAGCAGGAGGCCGCCGCGGCGACGGCGGCGGCGGCGGCGGTGGAGGAGGGTGATTCCGGCCGCGGGTGGAGTTTTGGTGGGCTGATCAAGACTCTCACGGAGGAGATGGAAGGGCAGCGGGAAGAGCAGGAGACCGCGGCGGAGGGCGAGCAGGGAGCCGATGTGGCGGTGGAGGAGGAGGGGGATGGTTCCGGCGGCGGATGGAGCTTCGGGGGGCTGGTCAAGACGTTGGCGTCGCGGTCGGAATCGGTGCTCGGGGGCTACCACCGCGACCTCCAGGACCTCGGCTCCGGCCTCCGCCTCGAGACCGCCACCCTCCGTGCCGCCGCCGCGCGGGCCGCCGCTGCGCTCCCCGGCGCGCTCGAAGCCGGCGCATCCGCCGCCTCCGACAGGCTCGAGTACGTCGGGCAGGCCGTCGACGACCTTGGCGCCGCCGCCGCCGTCCTCCTCTCCCACGCCAACGAGGCCCTCCGATCCGTCGACGGCGACGGCGACGACGGCGACTCCTCCTCCCATCCATCTGACACTGCCTCCGGCGCCTCCTGGCGCGCGTCACTGCCGTCCAAGAAGTACACCCGGTTCGAAGCGCAGGTCCTGGTATTGCGCGCCGATCCGACCACGTTCACCGAGGAGCCTGAGGACGCTGAGGGGTTCGCCAGGTGGCGGGACACGTTCAGGGTCGAAGAGAGGAAAGAGGAAATCGAGGGGGTGCTCCGGGAGAGCCCTGGGCTGGAGAGCTTCGTGGAGAGGCTTGTGCCCTCAGTGGTAGACTACGAGACATTCTGGTGCAGGTATTTCTTTGCCGTCGATAAGCTCAGGCAGGCAGAGGATGTCCGCACCAAACTAGTGAGCAGGGCCATGTCGAAGGAGGATGAGGAAGAGCTCAGCTGGGAGGTTGATGATGACGAGGACAACAATAATGGTGATCGCAAAGTAGGTACTAACACTATAGAAGATAAGAAAGAGGAGCAAATTCATGAGCCTGTTAGCCATGAAACACATGGTGATGGGAAACACGAAGCAGTGGATGAAAAAGATGCAACAGAAGATAAGGAGATGCCTTTGGCAGCGACGAAGGATGATAATGGTGAATCCAGTGGCAAGGCATTGACACCAAAGTTGAGCAATGGCATGGGGCGAGAAGAGAAGACTGAAGCTGGTGACTCATCTAAGGAAAGTGAATTGTCAGTGGTGTCTCGGCCATCACTGCAGGAGGAAGATCTTAGCTGGGAGGAGATTGAGGATGTTGGTGACCAAGATGAGAAGCATGGAGTGAGTCCACGGTCAAGCCCTCCTAGCAAAGTGGAGGATCTCCGTAAACGGCTGAATTATGTTGAAGATGATGAGGAGCTGAGTTGGGATGTTGATGAGTAGGAAGAACTTGTGCAGCCCTAAACTGAGTGGTTTGAAAGCCTTTAAGTTAAAGAAACTACCACAGTTTTGCCTAATTGGTATCGACTGGGATTTCTATGGTGCCAATTAAGATGAAGATGGTTTTGGATTGATTGACATACGATGTGAATATTGTGATGGTACACTGGAAATTCAAATTCAATGGGTCTGTATTTTAATTACTCCCCTTGTAAGATCTTCATAGGATGGTAGTGTTCTTCTGTTATGGTTGGTAATTTGTGTCCCGTTAGTGTCCATTTGTTGCTAGTTGAATCTGTACTGTCTCTGTGTTTGATTACGATTCATGACATACATTTAGATCATTCACATAATGAACTCAATAATTTCCTTATCTCTCTCTACATAGTTTACATCTAAATCATGAAGCAACTCATCCGTTGCGACCATATTTTATCAAGCATACTATCATATCGGTAGTTGCTGACTTGCTGTATTCAGTCACTGAGGCCCTGTTTGGAACACCAAATCCTGTTACTACGAAAACTGAATTAATTTAAGTGAAATTCCGGCTGATTTTTCCTGTTACTATGAAAACTGAATTAATTTAAGTGAAGTTCCTGCATTTCAAACAGGCATTGAAGGTAACGAACTGGAGTTTCTAGATTATCCTGCAGGTCCTATCTCGTCAACTTCTATCATATCTTGTCTTTCGGAGACCTGTTTTGTCTCTTCAATGTGTCTTTGTTATAGCTGTTATATATTATTATTATCTGTCATCCTTCCTGTTGACATAACATTGTAAAATCGTATTAGATTGCAGAAAGAATTGCATGAATGATTTGTATTGCTTTGTTGCGAGATTGTGCCTGTATTTTGTGTAACAGATACATTATAATTTAGATTTTTTTTCTCGTTGGCAAATGCCTTTCGTCACGAGTATTGAGTGAAAACATCAGTATTGCTAGTTTGATTAGTTGTCCTCTCCAATTTTTCATTCAAAAATGACGCTAGAAAGAAAAAGGTGTAGCACAAGCCAAGGAAAAAAAACGAAATGAAAAGGAAGCTGAGGCCAGTAGGTGATGCTTGTCCACTTCAGTAAAGTGCAGATACATGGACGAAGCAGAAGGTGAGTCCAATTTCAGACATGTCAAATCTTGTTGCGTTTGTTTGGAAGACTTCATTCAGGGAATTACAAAAATGAGTCTCGTTTCTATCGCCAGTTGAACCGACGACAGGGACACTCAGCTCACCTGTCGCCGGTCCAACCACCTATCGCCAGTTCAACTGGTGACAGGAAACTGAACAGTCTTCCTGTCTTCAGTTGAACTGGTGATAGCTTCATGTCGCCAGTTCAACTGGCAACAGTATACTATCCATAAAACCCCCAAAAAATCCCTTAAATCCTTATTTTAATTCCCAAAAAAAAAAAGAAGAGAGGTGGAGAGGAAGAGGAAAAAAAAGGTAGTGAAGCTCTGCCAATTCGTCGCGAAAGAGAGAGATTGGCAGAGCCGCAAATCTAGTAGGCTGGCCATCTTGCAGGTATATTTTTTTTTGCAACCTTGTACATTATGTCAAATTATGTAGAATAGTGATATATTAAGTAGAATAGCGACTAGAATCAAATAGACTAGAGACATAGAATTAAGTAGAATAGATAATTGTAGTGCAATTATGTACTACATTATTTTTTTCAACCTTGTACATTATGTCAAATTATGTAGAATAGCGACATAGAATTAAGTAGAATAGCGACTAGAATTAAGTAGAATAACGACATAGAATTAAGTAGAATAGCCAATAGAATTAAGTAGAATAGCGACATAGAATCAAGTAGAATAGCCAATAGAATAGCGACATAGTGTAGTTCGTACATAGGAAGACGGCTATTAGAAATATCCCATTTGTGCGTGATAATTATGTTGGTAATATCAAAATTAAATTTAAAGTACGAAACTAGTTAGTAAAATAGGAAGAACTTTGTAAAACATGTTTCGTACTCTTTACAATGTATGCACTTAATTTGTAGATATGGCGGATGGAGACCAGTATGAGTTGCTTGACCCGGTAATTGACGCACGTCACCGTAGCCGTCTTAGTACCGTGCTCCCCTAGGAGGGCGAGGCGCCGATTGAGCTTGGTGCGTTTCGATTGCGCACGCCTATCAGGGCATGGAGGCTACACGCGGCCTGGATTCCTAGGTATGTATAGTTATGACCTTAATACACTCAATCGCGGTATGACTACTTTGCATGCATTCGCGTTTGTTCTTAATCATTTCGACGCAGGTTGAGAGCAGCAGGCCTCCTTCCACTAGCGAGGATGGTGGAGACGACGTGGGAGGATAACCAGGTGCGTGGTGCTGGTCGTACGTTTAGGCGTTTTCCATACGACCGGGTGTTGCTGACTGTGCTGGTTGACCGCTGGAGGCCAGAAACGCACACGTTCCACCTTTTGTGCGGGGAGATGGCGCCGACACTGCAAGACGTGACCTTCCTGCTCGGGTTGCCATGGCGGCGTACGACATCTCGGCCACGTGGCGCACAGACCTCGTAGAGAAGTTCCACGATGTCTATCTGGCAAAGAATTACACCAAGTTCAAGCAATTTCACACGGGCCGACGTTGAGGTGGATCTGCCAGTTTTACGTAAGTATTTGTAACTATTGTCATCTTGCTTAAATTCGTATGTGAACCTCGCTGACGTGTACATGTCTTCTTACAGCCCGAGCATATGGCGCCTGACGCAGGGGACGTCACTGTTAGGAGGCACTTCGAGGCCTACCTGCTATGGCTGTTCGGATGGGTCATGTTCCTAGGGTCCACGGTGACAGCGTCGACAAGCACTACGTCCGGTACGCACATGAAGTGGCCAACTTGCCGATTGGAGAGATCCTCCCACGCTGGGTCCGATCAGACAGCGCGACGCATACATGTATCGCTTGCGACGCGTGCCATCGTGCCCAGGACAACTCCATCCTCTCTAGATGCCCACTACTTCTGCAGCTGTGGTCCTTCGAGCGTTTCCAGATCGGACGACCACAGCTGGTCTTGGGAGCGTACACGGTCAGCTTGTACGCTACGGGCGACGAGGTGGACCGACCCACCATGGGCACAGTTTGGTGCCACTGACGGGTTAGTTTTATGATCATTTATTATTTTTCGTATTGTAATCACAATTTCGTGTGCTAAGTTTGCGGTGTTCTATTGCACAGGTCACCTTCACACCGATCACTTCGCAGGGGTCCTACCCGGAGTACGTCGCGATGTTCGATCAGCTGACCGATGACCGCGTCATCCGGACACCGTACACTACGGAGAGGCTTCAGCAGTGGGCGCCCGACGGATTGTCGCTCCTATGCATGCGAAACTATGAGTACTGGTACACGCGGAGGGCCTTGGTACATGATGTCTTCGTGGAGGAGTACCAGGTGCAGCGGGTCTTGCGCTAGTTCGGTCTACGATAGGAGATCCCACCCCTTAGGGGACGCAGTCCTGCGCACATCCACGCCAGAAGTTCACATCTTTACTTTTTTCACACAATGTAATTATGTGTTGACCAAATAATTGTGTTGCTGTCCACAGGTACCCTAGGAAGGGTGTACGTGGCACGATGTCTTGGTTGGATAGGATGAGGCCTTGGGTTGAGGCTTGGAGTGACGCGCACGGGGATCTCATCCAGTGTGGGGATGATCCCTACGACTTCGAGATGTACGCGGATTACATAGATTGGGACGCTAGTCGGACGAGGCTTCGCTTCGTCCGGGTCGAGGTCGACCCACCACGACATGAGGTTGCGACGTCTGACACATACCCTACCCAGCCGGACTCTGCTTACCACCGCTCCATGCGTCTTGAACGGTCCTTAATTCATATCTAACTTGCTAGATTTATATTTCCAACTTGTTCATTACTTGTGCAGACGGATCTACACCGGGAGATTCTCGAGTTAGTAACCACCACGCACCACAGGACGCAGGGGGACACGAGAGGGCTCGTGCAGCGGATCATGGACGCGGCGAGACGAGGCATCCAGATTGGGACTTGTCGCACGCCGGGGGACTCGGTGGACTGACCAGTGCGAGGACGAGGGGTCAGCCGAGGGGACTCGGTGGACTGACCAGTGCGAGGACGAGGGGTCAGCCGAGGGGACTCGGTGGATCAACCAATGCGAGGACGAGAGGTCAGCTAAGGTGGTTCACGTCCACGGGCTCCTGCCCTGGACGTGGCGGGCGTGTCATCGTGGCACCATGGTGGAAGCACCACTGGGCAGGAGTACGCGGAGTCATCAGAGCACGGCTTTGTACCACCAGGTATGACCACCCTGCTTGCTTGCGGAACGTAACGCTTGTTTCTTTTTAACCCCAATAATTACTAATGACAATCTTCTCTTTCAGGTCCTGAGCTCCACCATTACGTAGGGGCGGGGCACGCGAGTCGCCGAGCACGTCTTGAGCCGCCAGGTATGACCACCTTGCTTGCTTGCGTAACTTTCTTTTTCGTGCTTTCGGCATGATTATGTTTGTAACATAATACTTCACAGGAACGCCTTGGGAGGACGGTTCATTGCTGCACAACGACCCACACCTATTGGCACCCCTCGAGGACTTCTTCGGTGACCCGCGTGACACCGCGTTCACCATGGAGGCTTCTCAGCTGCAAAGTGCGCCGCCACTGACCTAATAGACATAGGACGCCCCCCTCGCGACACCACCTCAGAATACTCATGTCGGTCGGGTAGTCATCCCGCCTGATCCTCTGACATACTCGGACCGTCGCAGGGCGAGGCCAGGGGTGACACGCGAAGTGTGCCTCAAGAGGGGCCGCCAGTAGATATTTGGTCCTCCAAATATCAGTCATGCCATGTAAATATTAATTTGTGTACAACTATTATTATACTAGTCTTGTGTTTCGACTAACAAAGCGGGTAATGTGTTAGCTTGCGCATTTACAAGACTAGATTCGGGCCGCTCTGCTTTGCGAGAGACAAGACCAAACGGAATGACTTTTCGCGAGGACAAGACCACGCAAGCGCCTTTGCGCAGTGACAAGACCAGACGGGGCAGCTTTACGCAGTGACAAGGCCAAATGAGATAATCTTGCGCAGTGACAAGACCAGACGAGGCAGCTTTGCGCAGTGACAAGACCAGATGGGACAGCCTTGCGCAGTGACAAGACTAGACGGGGCAGCCTTGCGCAGTGATAAGACCAGACGGGGCAGCCTTACGCAGTGACAAAACCAGCCGGTGCAGCTTTACGCAGTGATAAGACCAGACGGGGCAGCTTCGCAACATCAAATCTCCTCATCTTTTCGCATTCGATTCTTCTGTGTTATTCCCAGCATCGTAATATCACTTACCTTTCTATTTACGAATCATTGATACTTCAATCGTCCTTGCAAAATTCTACAAAAATTCACCGCACTAGAACAACATACGATGATCACAAAATGTTATTGTGAGACCAATAGATTTTGTACCGTTCACAATATATGAAAATCACAAATACGTAAACCAGATTAGGGTTTCAAACATCTGTCGCCAGTTCAACTGGCGACAAGAAGCTATCGCCGGTTCAACTGGCGATAGGTACCGCTACCGCTTCAACGGTGATAGGTGCTTGGCCCAAATGACAAGCGGGGACGAGGGTCTCGTCGTCGATTCAAGCTGGCGCTAGTTTTCTATCGCCAGTTGAACAGGCAGCAGGAACTCATTTTTGTAATTTTTTGGAGCGACTATATATTTTTGTAATTATCTTTTAAAAAATATTATTTTTTTAAAAAAATTCTCATTCAGGTTGCTTATGTAGAGTAGCTGGGAAGGCAAGAAAAATTGTAGCCATGACCCAGCACCTCCAATCTGCCCTCTTTTTTTCCCTTCTATTTTCTTTGGAGAAGACCAACCATTTTGTTTCCTGTAGTTCTTTGAACCTTCCCAAGAGAGAGAAAATGTTGAGCAGTGAGCACAAAACATCCAGCTGACGATTGAACTTTGGAGAAGACGAACCATTTTGTTTCCTGTAGTTCTTTGAACCTTCCCAAGAGAGAGAAAATGTTGAGCAGTGAGCACAAAACATCCAGCCGACGATTGAACGACTTTTTTCCTTGACACTTATCTGAACATCAAGGAAAGCGCCGCTGATTACCCAAAGAACAGAATTTTATTTTGTTGTGCTGACATGCCCTCATACTTCAAAGGCAAAAAACTTCGACAGTCAAGATGGCAACCCAGACCAGAATCCAAACATGCGGCCCATGGGTAATGTCTCACACGATTGCCCATTGTCTGTAAACGAAACAGGCACGTAGAGCCAAGGTCCTGACTATTACACAGATTTTGCAGTGTCATGCTGGCCATCTCTCTAGAGGCAAGATTTCCCCATTATAACAGCATTTTTCCTTCCTGCTCAACTCGAATTTTTTTTATTTAATCCTTTTTTTAATAATATTTTAAAATTAATCTCTCGCAAACTTTATTTCCAATTCTGACCTCTTTGGTCACGCCACCTCTCGTGGCATGACCAATCAATACTGTCACGCCACCAGAGGTGGCGTGACCAAAGGTACCACGCAAGTTTCTCGGCAAGCCGTGCCGCGTGGAGCTTGCGTGGCATCTGTCACGCTGGGCCTCATGGCGCGACTAGGCATATGGTCACACCATGAGATTTGGCGTGACAATGGCGACTTATACTCGGGCGCCCGGCCCGTTCCTCATTTTTCCTATCTTCTCTACTCTCGCCGCCGCCTCGCAGCCTCACCCGGTTAACCCTAGCCGCCGCATTGCTGCAGACCACGGTGGCCGCCACTCCTCGCGCGCCACGGAGGCCGCCTCTCTTCCTCCCTCGGCGTGGGCTCCTCATGGGTCTCCACGCTGTCCCCGCTAGCAAGCTCTGCCTCCCGCGTCATGCCGCCCTCCTCCTTCGGCGCCTTTGTCCTTCCCCGCGGCTTCTCCTAGATCGAGGTATACATTGTGAGACAATGTGTTGAAATGGGCGACAAAGTGTAGTATACATTCATGCTTGATCTGTGATTGAGTAGTTGTTGCAATATGTGCGAATGTTTAATCATGGGTACACCGCATATCATTGTTGCAATATGAGTGACCGTAGTTGTTGCAATATGTGCGATGCTTGATCATGGGTACATTGTATACCCATGAATCACATTCTCATTGTACATCGTGATATCCTTGATCCTCGCTACTACTACGGTCCGACGAGATGTTGCAAAGAGGATCGGTTAGCTCATGGATCGCTTTGAAATACTCAATGATGATATTAGTCTAAATATGAAGTTGATGTGATAAGAGGATTTAGACTTGAGCTCTAATTGGATTACATACTATTGTCTCTTGTGTTCTGCCAGTTTATTACTTCGTGTGGATCAGATTGTTTTGAACCTCCTGGTTGTGGAGATTTTTAGCAATTCAATTTGTCAAACACTCCTGTTAGCAAATTGTTGTTATTACTGATCTTGTGATCTAGTTCTGTGAATATTCTCGAGTATCGTTATGTGATCTCCACCGTCGAAAGTATATCCTCAGTAGTCGCTTGTTTGACACTTTGAGACGATTAGTATAGTATTGTTTAGAGATCAAAGTTTAAATCAATATTGTCATATTCAATTGATGAAGAGTATAGATCAAGTGTTGTGATGGCCAAGGTTAATCCTTGTGCAACTAGCCTTCGAGAGCCATATTCATAAAATTAAGTCCGAGGTATATGCCGATGTTGTTTGTATTCAATTTGTGCATGATGAGCATTCTGTTCCATTTAGATGGCTTAAAGGTTTTTCTTAATCTTATGTCATTTATGCCATTTAACTGGTTTTGGAATTTTTCTTTATTTATAATTATTAATGCTGGGATTTTTTTGTTTCAGTTATTTGTAAGGGTTCATCAAGTTTGCTATTATTTTGTATATGCTAGAATAACTGTTGTGGTTTAGTGTCTTTTGTGTATGTGAGAATAAATCTTGTGTTTCAGTTATCTATATCTTATTGTCTTGACCAACAAGGTGATAATCTGCTGGTTTTATATGTTGAGTATGGCTGCACTAGTGACAATTGTCTATGTTACAAGAATTTCTGTCATTGCTAAATCATAATCAGAGCGCAAAGGTTTCATGCAGATTAATTACTATCAAGTTTGTGAGCTCTTCATAGCACTATCATAAGGATATTATACCACTTGTTTGTTTGCAATTTGACAATTTGTATGCGTGTTTGAATTTTTTTTTGGTTGAAGTTGAATTACCTGCTATTATGTTTACAATTGGTTAAAAATATATTATGAAGCCTACAATGGATGTAATTCATATGTATGATATTCCTCTGATTGTAAAGACGCCTCATCACCTTTCATGCTAGTTATTTGATGTGTTGTCAAATTGCAAGTTATTTACATAAATATTGCCGTGTCAAACTATGTGCGATTTTATATATGTACAGGACTACAACTTTTTCTACTTGAAAAATGTTTGATTTTAGGAAACCGTACATGTTTTTGTGGTTGTACAAGTCTCTGTGATTCCTGAGTTCCCACTTATCTACGTGCATGTGTGTACTATGTAGTCATTTTAGGATTAGTACACTTGTTTTAATTTTGCTTAGTATCAAATAGTAATAATACTACTTTCAGATTTTGCTTAGTATAGATAAAAAAATTAAAATCCTACAGTTATTTTTACTGGTGCATAATTTGAGGTGAAAACTCAAAGCAAACAAGGTGTTGGTTAACTATTTACAAGGTAGGACAACAATTTTGGTTAACCTTCAATACGATGTCGTGCAGAATTAGTTAACCGAAAAAAATTTATGAAAGGACCTGTATAGAAGAAGTGAAATAAAGGTTGACTTACCTCATTTCTGCATATAAGATTTTCTGAACGAGTGGTTCGTGGCACTCCAAGCGCAGAAGCTCAGGCGTACCAGAGCGAAGTCTGGGCGTTTCGTGAATGAGCCTCGAGGTCCCAAACACGTGGTTTGGGCGGTCTTGAAAACGAGATCTCGAGCGTACCTGGGCACGTGGATCCAGGGTAGTGTAGGTTGCACTCAGAGGCAAGCTCTGAGCGGTCCCAAACACGTGGTTTGGACGGTCTCGAGAACGGGATCTCGAGCGTAACTGAGCACGAGAGACTCAGGTAGTGTAGGTTTTGGATCTTTTTGCATCTTCTCGTTTCTTGGTGTTATTCGTCCACTGTGTATGACCTAACACACCTGAAGTCATTGTGAAATGACCCGTCAATTATGCATATGTTTGTACCGTTAAACTGCTAGCACGTCTCAGGAAACTAAGCTTTTGTTATGTCCAATGTTGATTGTGATATTTCGTACTTGCGATATTTCGTTCATATGGCATGCAGTACTGCCTTTGCAATATTTTGTTAGATGTAGATGGTCGTGGTTGTACGTGTATTTACTGGTGGGGCCATTAGCCAAGCTGCAAGTTCTGTCGACTTCGGCGGCATGGAAGCGACCGTCCTTTTATTTCGCGAATCACCGGACTTGACAACTCTTGTGACTAGGATTAAGTCGATATTTGGATGAGATGACCCCAGGGTCGTTGTCGGAATGCAAGGACGATATGACGTAGGGCTGGGTTCTAAGATGCACGCCTTTTTGGTGCCAATCCTGTCCGCCGATGATTGGGACATGTACAAGGAAATTGTGCTCGTGATCTCGTGTCCAGGTGTTGGAGGTGGCGATGGAAAGGACAATCATTGTTGAGGATTTACCAGATAATTTGATGTGGTGAATGGCAACACGGAGGAACAAGACCCCGCTGCCCATCATTCGCGAGGCCCTCCCAATGGAAGAGTGACCTTCCGAAGAGTTCGTTAGCGTGAGTCGTACCAACCATGGCCCCGCTCGGTGGATCTGCTGTATCTTCCCCGCAACGTGTTATTGACCCCAGACCGATTTTAACGGTCTTTGAATGAACAACGAGCTTGAGGAGGAGTTGTTTCAAGAATGGAACAACCCGTGAAGAGGAGTCTCGACGAAGGATGGAGCTCGATCAAGATGAGGCTCCGCACCTCTTTTCTCCTCGAGGAAGGCAGGGTTCTTCGCAGTGTAATGGGTGAGGTCCCATCGGTGCATTCTTTCGATGATGTCAGTATGGTTGATAAGGCGGTTTGTGCTAATGGGTTGAGGAGTAGGGATGGCATTGCGGACCCGGAGAATGACATAATACGGAAGAACTTGTTGTTTCCAACCATGGAGGACATGAAGGTTTGGCTACAAGAATATTCAGTGCGGCACCATCGTCCGTTCATAGTGCAACACTCCGATGTGAACAAAAGGTACACTGTGAGGTGCGAAAGGGGGTGCGGATGGAAGGTATGGGGCCGCAAAACAAGGGACAACCAATGGAAAATAGCGAATGTGAAGCAGCCTCACACTTATGGGACCGCACAAGTGTCCGGGGAGTACCTCCAAGCGACCGCAAATTTCATTGCTAGGCGTATTATGGCGGTTATGTCTGTCGATCCTGATGTGTCCGTCACCACCCTTATCGAGGTTATCTACGGGTTCATTAAGTACCGTGTGAAGTACGGAAAAGCATGGAGGGCAAAGCAGAGAGCGATGCAGTTATTGTGGGGTGATTGGAAGGAGGCTTACGGTTTGCTTTCTCGAATCCTAACCGCTATGCAGGCCAAGAATCTGGGCATGGTGTTTCACCCTTGGCACGACAACCGTATAGAACTCAATGGAGGGGTTATGAAACATGTCCTTCGGCGGGTGTATTGGTCCTTTGGGCAATGCATAGAGGCCTTCAAACATTGCAGACCTGTTGACGCTACATTCTTGACGGGGAAGTACTATGGTGCCTTGATGCTCGCCGTGGGTATTGATGCGGAGGACCAGCTGATTCCATTAGCATTCGCATTGACAGAGGGTGAGAATAATACAAGCTGGGAATGGTTCCTGGATATTGTTCGTCTACGCCTCGTTGGGCCTGGACGACAGGTTTGCATCGTCTCGGACAGGCACCACAACATTCTGAACGATGTGAAGAGCAGACTTGATAGACACCCGGATGTGCTGCATAGGTGGTGCATGCGTCATTTAGCGGCTAATTTCTTTAAGCAATGCAGCAGGGAAGATCTCACCAAAAAGTTCAAACTATTGTGCGGATGCTTGGAGAAGAGGGAATTCGAGGTCAAGTTGATGGAGTTGAGGGGACTGACCAACGAACGGGGTAAGTCGTGGTTGGACGAGATCTTGCAGCAGAAGGAGAAGTGGGCACGGGCATACGATAAAGATGGCTGTCGGTATGGAATGATGACAACGAACATCTTGGAGGTGTTCAACAACGTTATTAAGGGCATCCGTGCGATACCAAGATTCGCTATCTTAGAGTACTCGCTTCGAAGACCAACAAGTACTTTGTGGATCGGTGGACCCGCAGGATGCAATCAACGCCGTGAAGCGTTGGGGTGTGGTCGCTACTAAGCACCTTGCTATCGCGAGGCCGAGTCATGCAATCAGAGGTGGAGGAATACGATCCCATTAAGCATATATACGCCGTCAAGGCAACGGGCACATCGATAGGGCGAACGTTACGGGTTTAACCATAGAGTGAACTCCGACCGAGGGAGATCAGATTGCATGATCTCGATGTTGTCAATGTCCCATGCTCTCGCGTCATCACCGCACACGCACGGTGTAAGTCACCTTACCTTCATTGCTTCATAATTCTCGAAGCAAGCCACGATGCGCACTTGGGAGAAGCGATTCGAGTCTTACCTAGATCCTCGTGATTGGCCACCGTGACGTGGGGAGGAATACATTCCCGACGAAACATGTCAACAAGCGACGCGCCAAGGAAGAGGAAGAGGCTTCAGAATGACATGGACCTCGCACAAAGAAGGCGGTAGGACATGTACTCTCTAGGGACTTCAATGACGCCGACAAAGACCAACAGTGCTTGAGTGCCACGAGCACACACACACAAGGGCAAAGCACGCCACGAGAGAGGTCTCTATTTTCAAGTTGTGAATTGTTAAATGTTATATGTACATGGCGTTATGTATCATCAGATCTTCAATTGTTTTTATCCAAATAGAATCCAAACAAACCGAATAGCCCCCGCCACGCCGGATAAATGGCATGACACTTGAAGCCATCACGCCAAGAAAGAAGGCGTGACTATCGCTTTGTCACGCCAAACAATAAGGCATGACAGGTGCCACGCAAGCCCTCCACGCTAGTGTGGCGCGCGGCCGAGGGCTTGCGTGGCACCTTTGGCCACGCCGCCACTGGTGGCATGACAGTTCTATTTGGTCACGCCACGGGAGGTGGCGTGACCAAAAGTGTCAGATTTAGAAATAAAGTTCGCGAGGGGTTAACTTTAAAATATTATTAAAAAAGGATTAAATAATAAAAAAATTCACTCAACTCCGTGTTCCACTGTATTGTATTGTGTCTTGAATATGGTTTAAAAGTTTCTATTTTTTTGTGCATTTGATTATTTTTTTTAAAAAAAAAATACAATCTAGGTCCCTAAACTTGTTAGGTTGTGCCACTTAGCTCCCTAAACTTGTATTTACGTTCTCAGCCCCCTGAACTTGTCCCCGTTTGCACCGCAAGTCCATTTGGTCGTTTGCTAATAAAAAAGGCTGAGCTGGTGAATCACAGTGCTAGAGTAGGGGCACAATACTTCTATCTCTCATGGCCGACTCAGATGAGGCAAAGGCGAGAGCGGCAGCAAACTGCGATGGCGGAGCTCCGGCGAAGACGTGAGCACAGTACGTTCTCGGGCCTGAAGAATATGTTTTTATCGGCGTGAGGTAACGGGGACGATGAACATGGTCGAACGGACGGTGACGAGTCCACCGAACTCGTGGGGAAGAAGTCACCGCATCATATCCCATTTAACTTCGCCAGGAAGAAGGTGCACAAGCTCCTCCTTGGCACGGCGATGCTAGGGGTGTGTCAGGACCCAAATATGCGAATCTGGACCCCTCTGTGTATAATGCACTAGTCTAGGATCACGCTAATGCACATAGTATCAACATAGATAAATATCATTCCACACAAGATGAATATAAGAATAAACGACTAATTTGAATATTAAATAATGGTTATGACCTTATGGTCGAGTTTACAGTTATTAAGCCACGCAGAGCTGACACTAAATAAAGAGACGACAGTGGAACGAAAACAACTCCAGCGGGAACCTATCGACTTACCACAGGCAACCAATCGGGATCAAGACTTAGCGATCACCCTCCTCGAAAAACACCTCCTCGAAAGCAGACAAAGACTCATCCACTTCAGCTGAATGATTGCAACAAGAATGAGTACTCCGAGTACTCAACAAGTTGTACCACAGGATGTAATTATAGATGATGGCTTATTCCAAGAGAAATGACTTCTATGGTTATTTTTGCAAAAGACAACATTTGTAATTGAATACAAATAATAAATTGAAAGTGTAATTTAAAATGAATAAATAATAATAGTTTAATAATTACTTTCACAAAGACACAAAGCCTAATCAATTTTTTCACATAGCCATATAAGTTTAAATCACACAGCTGCTCCTTCCCACTTGTTTTTATGAAAATCTATCCCTCTTGCGAAATCCCCGAGCATGTCCATGACCGTGGACGCGACTATTTAAATAAATTGATTAACACTCTACAGAGGTCTATACACTTTACCCACAAGATATAACTAGTGTAGCTAGCACCAATCATAACAAAAAATTTCCAAAACTTCATATTAACAATTGATCCTCCCATTGTGCAATACTGACAGCACCAAACCCCCACACAGGTTGTTAGCCTGTCGCACACTATTGGACTTAGACATGACGAAACGCTCATAAATGTGAATCGTCACACATACATAATCACACCTCCACCCTAACACACAGCTTAACCTATCTGCCTAAGTAATCAATGTCAATACTCCGTAGCTTCCTAAGTTAGGTCTGTCACATACCAGGCATGTCACTACTACAGAAAAAGTCTTCACAGACGGTTCAAAACGCCATCACGCATTTTTTGAGCCGCTCGAGTTTATAGGTCGATGATGACATGAGGTCATCACGCATGCTTTTTGAACCATCTATGATGCATGCTATCACAGCATTTATTATTAACTCGTAACCGCTCGTGATAGTTGACTATCACAAACGGTTCGTGTTTAGAACCATCTATGATATATATTTTCTATAAAACCTCTAAGCAGCAACTACGCTTGTGCCTTTAAAACCAACTTCATATATATATATATATATATATATATATATATATATATATATATATATATATATATATATATATATATATTGTTCGTAGTCCCTGACCACTTTCAGAGGTCATGAGTATTCGATCGAAGTGGCTTCATGTATCAAGAATCGACCATTCCTTGATGTCAAGTCCAATTACATATCGACTACATCTAGGTAATTTTATGTCCATGCGCCTCCCGGCAACATGCTTCTTGAACTTGCAGGCTCGATGAGGTTGCCCGTGGTCATTGCCTCATCCTCCTCACGACCCCCAAAAGTGGTATATAGACTATATATATATATATATATATATATATATATATATATATATATATATATATATATATATATATAGCCGGTTTTAAAAGGCACAAGCAAATACCACTTGGAGACTTTATAGAGAAGAGATCGAAATAGAATGGTAGGACGATACGCACACGGGACGCAAGGAGGAGAACTTGACCAAAGATGAACACTTACACATACAAAGGTGGAATGAATGGCGAGAGACAGGTGAAGAGGTGTTGTAGTAGTTTTTAACTCATTTGGTCTTGTTTTCGAATAGAATACACACCAATTAATAAATAATTTATATGTTAATTGCAGCTTTACAAATTAGCCTAACTTTTACAAATCTGAAAAGTTAATTGCAACCAAGCCTCATCCGAACCACATCCCATGTAAGCCAACCAAGCACAGAGAACCCGCATCAATAACCCTCAGTATCTATTAGAGGGCATTAACCAAACCTACCATTTTGCCCCATTTATTTTTGTCAATCTAAACCCACAGCATGAACTAAGCAATATGCACAGAATGCACATACACCAATAGCCCTCAGTTTACATCACAGAGCAAGGGGGCTATTAATATGAACTAATTATCAATCCAATTTCAGCATAAGACTATTAACATCATTACATCACAGAGCAAGGAGACTATTAATATGAACTAATTATCAATTCAATTTTAGCATAAGACTATTAACATCATTGAGCAGTTCAATATCAAGATAGCAAGACCAAGAATGTCCAAACCCACCACACCAGTAGTAGCCCTCGACATCCATCGTAGAGCACTAGCCATTTTCATCACAGAGCAGGGGGCCGGGTAGAGACATAGAGGGAGTAAGTGAGGGTGATACCTCAGTACAGCGCAACCACGGCGGCGACCCCACTACCAGCACAACCCTCATCCATCTTCTTTACCTTGCATAAATCACACAAACATCAGGACACAACTTAAGGCTCAAGCATAAAAATCAAACTCAACAGAAGATGTTAAGATAACAGAGAGGAGAATAGAGGGAGGATGGGGAAAGTAAAGCCAGAGGGGCCAGAGCCCGAGCGCAGGAGGTCGAGCAGGCGCAGGCCACGCTGGAGAACCAAGCCATGGACGCGGGCAGGCAGTAGGTGCAGGTGGCAGCGCAGGCGACGCGCGGGGCCAAGCCTAGTGGATTGGGTGGCAGCGTCACCGTAGTTGTGGCACGACCCTGACACTACATAAGACACTCCTATCATACGAGTGTCTTGTGCAGTGTAGAGTGGTGTCACAACCGGCGGCGACGGGAAGAAGGGCGGCGTCGGCGACGGGGTCGAGCGGCGACGTCGAGGAGGGGAGGGGAACAAATGAGAGTAAGTGCGCTGGGGAGTGATGAGTTAGGGCGGGCGCAAACTCTAGCGGCCGGGCTCCTACTAATAAAGAGACTTATCACAGACGGTTCTATTATGGAACCGTTTGTGATAACTATCACTAACGGTTCCATAATAGAACCGTCCGTGATATGGTTGTTCTCAAGATCTATGTTTTGAGCATATTATCATGTATATACACTTACATGAAGAAATTACATGTTTATATGTCAATTTTGTCATTTAAATACTGCTAAAAAATTGCTTTAACTATATACGATACATACATACATACATACATACATACATACATACATACATACATACATACATACATACATACATATATATATATATATATATATATATATATATATATATATATATATAGAGTAATAATTCAACATATAATTAATATAGTAACTTCACCTCCAAACTAGATTTTTATTCATTTTGGAATTTTTCATATGGCCACTGTTTCTTATAAAGATTAAAAAAAAGTAGAAACCTATAAATCAACAAAGTTTTTCTAGTGGCGGGGGTAGATTGCTATCTCTGTCTTCAAAACTCCGTAGGCAGCGGCGTCGCCGTCGGACGGTTCGTGATCGAACGGCTCGAAATGCGCCCACCACGACACGCTCGCTCGAGTGTCTCTCAAGACCCTCAGTCGTTGAATCAAGAAGAATTGAGCCCATAGGCTCTCTTCCCTTCTTGAGGGTCTCGGCCGTTGACTTGGCCGCCCACCGCCGATTAAGATCTAAGTGACGGCAAGCCCCCTAGAGACGTGCAACGTCGTTGTGGAGGACCACGTCGATGACGCGGTAAACTCGCTGAAAGTAGGAGATCACCCGGAAGACACGGCGGAGGAGGATGTCAAGACAGCGAAAGGTGGCCATTACCTGCTCCAGTAAATCCTCAGGCAGAGGAGTGAAGACACTGTTGAAACAGTGTTCTTCCACAGCATCCGCCAACGTACAGCCGAAGAGGTGCTCGTACAGTACGGCCAGGTACTCCACCACATCTTTGATTTCTTTTCTCTCTCACTTATCAGTGGACCCCACTTGTAAATTCCAGATTTCTTTTTATTTTATTTTCGGAATATTCCAGGAATATTCTTTTCCCTCTCATTTTCTTTTCCGGCAAATCTTCCGAGAGTCTGTTCTCCTTCATCCTAACTCCGATTCAGTCCATTCAAATTCTTAAATTCATATAAAATTGAAACCTTTCTTTTAGAGTTGGTTTTAATGTTTTTCGATTTTATTGATTTTTATTTTGAATTTATTTGTGCTTGCTTGTTGTTTTCTCTCTCGTTAGACGATCTGTTTCACGGAGCAGGAGCAGAAGGAAACTTCAAAGATCCAAGTGTGGTAACTGAGCAGAGCCAAAGCCAACTCAAGTTGTAGTCCTTTGATCATATTAAACCTATGATTCCAAAAGTATATTGTTTTATATCAATTGCATGCTATCTTTATATCAACTGTTTTGGGATTTGCTATCACCTGTTATCATTATGCTCCATTGAATATTTGGATGCCATGAATCATTTGTCACCATATGATGGTTAATTTTAGTTGGACATATTTGTGTCACCAACATGGGTATCGTACAAATGCTTAGTCAAGCTTAGTTGCGATGAGTTCATTATCACATGTACAAATAATATTGAATTTGACTTAATGAGATATGGAATTGTGATGGGTAGCCACTGTTGTTAAAATTTGTGTACCATGATAGGGTATGTTATTGGTCTTGGTTAAACAAAATGATTTTCTCTCGGGGCAAGCGGTTGTGAAGTGAGGGTGTGGTTATAACACGTTGTGGGTTTGTGGTAGACCCGCCTAAGTAACTTGTCAAGGACTTAATCTTGTGCGCCATTGAACTGGGCCTTGATCATACAACCACATGGCTGGTATGGGACGAACTTGGCTAACTAATTAGTAATGTCTTAATTCTGGTTCTATCTTGGAAGCGTGGGTTGCGAGATAGACGTATACTCACAATGGCGCAAGAGGGGGCCCCTGTCTGGTCAGTAAGACATTTAGTGTTTAAACCTTAGCGGGCAAAATTGGGTTAAGAAGGAGCTTTGTAAAGGCCTTGTGATAATCACTTAGTCGCACACCTAAGGAAGTGTGGTCAGACACTTTGAGTTGATTTATCTCTTGTGGGTAAAGCTGTACAATCTCTGTAGAGTTAAAACTGTTTAAACAACTGTGTCCACGGTCATGAATGTGTCCGGGGATTTCACACGAGAGGTAGAGTTTCTTTATAAAATGTGTCGGAGTGTGAATGGGAAGTTCACTTGATGAATATAATGTTCGTTTGTTGATGGGTGATTCACTTGGTGGTTTTGTTGGATAGTGAATGAGAAGTTCATTGGTTTTTGCAAAGCAATTGTTTATTGTTTATTATTCTTTTTAATTACGCATTTCAATCTATTTATTGTATTTATCTTCAATAATGCTTTATGCAAAAGAACCATACAACTAGCATTTGTTCAAGCCTTGCATGAATATTAATTACATACTATTTTCCTACGACTTGCTGAGTAATTTATATACTCACGACTTCAAACTTTGCTACTCAGTTAAAGAATATCAAGTTGCTCAAGGGTTCTTTGAGAAGGAGTACTATGAAGACTTCGCGAATTAGGAGGTGTTCTCCACTCGATTGCCTGTGGGCATGTTGATTGGACTTTCCAAGTTTTTCTGTTCCGCTGCAAGAGTTTATTTGTTTATTTAGCCCTACGTGGCAAGTTAAGTTAATATTGACTATAAAGTCTAGTTATTATTACTACTTGTTATTTTGAGATCTTTTTTATTAAATCAACAAATGGATGGTACTTCATCGATGTTTCCTGTGTGAACTAGCTACTAATCTGGGACTAGTTCAAAATACACAAAGGGTTCCAGAATTGCATTTTTGGGTCCCGACATCACCCCTCCTATGCCTGTGGCGCTTCGTCGGTGGTTCAGATGCCTTCACCCTGCCTCTAAAGCATCCGCCTTGTTAGACCACGTGGTCTGTAAGACCCAGGATTAATACGCCCGAATCCTCTGTACATTTCTGAACTAGTCCCATGATCAGTAGCTAGTTCACACAGTAAACAAATATGATAACAAAATCATATCACAACTTTATTAATAAATAACAACAGAGTTGATTACAAAGGAGGCTTAGAGGCCAACAATAAAATAAACACAATGAAGACGAAGAAGATGTAGTAGAGTCCAGTTAATCGCCACGAGCAATCGATCGGGAAGCGGCCTAGTCGTCGAGATCCACACCGTAGCAAAGTTCTTCTCCTCTGAAATTTGTTTGCAATAAAGCAAGTTTGAGCACAACTATCGTGCTCGCAAGTTACACCCGCCAAGTAATGTAATGACATGCATACATGGATGTAACAAAGGATGGCTTATTGGTTGAATTTGCATAAATCAAGATTTCTTTTAAATACTTGTACTAAGTTCCAAAGCAGCTTACACAATAACTAAAATTCATTTTCTAAATCAATTTTATAGTCGATAACATTCACGCATGAATGGTGAAGGATATCCTCCTATCACATGGCTAACCGCCCAATTCCCATTTGGATAAACCAGCTTGATAAAGTCTCTTTAAAACAAATTCCAAGTCTAACTTTGAGTGGCTTTGCTAGCATGTCCATGACGCGGACACGGCTATTCAATAGTTTTACACTCGCAGAGGTTGTACACTTTACCCACATGACACGAATTCTCTAGTTTGCTTGGCATCCGCCGATACCACCGCCACTACCTTAGGTAAGGGCCTAGAGCACGTGCCAAGGCTTTTACAATGCGCCATTCCACCGCAGCTTTCCCTCGCTAAGGTTTCGCCCCTTTGGAATAGAAATCATGAGTTCCTAGCCCCTCTTGCGCCAAAGGGAACAATAGTCATGAAAGACTTTGTCAAAAGAAATGGCCATGAAAGACCGCCCACGCATAAACAGGATCAACCGCGATGGAACTTTACAAATTAATTAGCTGTGTCCCCTACCCATACTCGTGACATGTGGTTGCACGTGAGGCATAGCCCATTATAGGCATAGCAAAGGAACGCTCAGAGGCCGGGTCCTCAATTGACTTGGGCGACTTTCCATTAAAACCCATGGGCCTCAACCCTACCAGATTGAGCCCGTGCATTGACATGCACCATCCAAACAACCATTTCGCCCAAGTACAAACCATCATTTTATTTCATTTTTCAAGATCATTTATAAACTTCCATAACACACCAATGCCATGGACACAATTTAAACAATATTTGATTTTTGGTCAAATTCCCCAAATCAATATTTTTGGTCTAAGCATGTCTTTGCAACATTTTCAAATGATCCTAGTTCATACTATCGTATCAACTAGGTTTTATCTAGGGTGACAAGGTATTTGATTCAATTAACAAATTTGGCCATACAAAGGATTTAGGAATATCTATGAATTTAAAAGCAGGCATTTAAATTCTTCAATATAAATAAGCATGCAATAATAATTTAAAACAGAATTTAAATAATTTAGAATAATGAGTGCAATATGGTCAAGAATGTAACTTGCCTTCGTTGAAGTCTTGACTCTCTAAATTCTCAGAAGGATCTAACTCTCCTAATCGTCAAGTCTATACGCGGCGATCCAATTTCAAACGAAATTCAAATAACAAATCAAAAGGCAATTCAAATTAACTCAAAACTAAATAATTCTATTTTATTTAGTTAGATAATAGTTTTATAAAATTTTAGAAATTTGAAACACTCAAAGTGGAGTTGGGATTTAAAAGATATGAATTTTACAAGTTTTAATCCTAAATCAAATTTAAATGAATTTCTAAATACAAACAAGATTCAAATAAAGTACAATTTAAATAATTTTGGTTTATTTAGCTAGATCTTCAATTTATAAGAATTTAGAAATTTGAAACACTAAATTTGGAGTTAGGAATCAAAAGATATGAATTTTACAAATTTAACACTTAAACGAGCAACTTAAACCATTTTGATTTCAAAAGACGATTTAAATTACTCCAAAACAAGTATTTATATTTTATTTAGCTAAGACATAATTTTGTAAGATTTTATAAATTTGACTCACTAAAATTGGAGTTTGAGATTCAAATGAATTTTATTAATTTTAACCTAAATTTGAAATTTAAATGAATTCTAAATTCTAAAACAAAACTGAACTGAACTCCAAATTGAATACTTATATTTTATTTAGTTAGACAATAACTTTGTAAGATTTTAGGAATTTAAAACACTAAAATTGAAGTTATGAATCAAAAGATATGAATTTTACAAATTTTAACCTAAATCGACTTTAATGAATTTCTGAATTTAAACAAGATTCAAATGAACTCCAAATTAAACCATTTTGGTTTAGATAGCTAGATTATGATTTTAGATAATTTTAGGAATTTGAATCACCCAATTTGGAGATTGGATGCAAAAGATATGAATTTTAGAAGTTTAAACCCTAAATCTGGAATTTAATTGAATTTCCTTAATTAAATTTCTAAAAGAAAAACCATTTATTGCGCAAGGCTGACGTGTGGGGCCCGCTGACCAGTGGCCAAAAAGGCTTTTCCGGCCACGTCATGCCACGTAGGCTTGCCATGCGGGCGCCACACAAGCAAAACCGGTGACGTGGCGCCCGTGAGCCGAGGTGGCGGCGCCGCGCGTCGGCGATTCGGCGGCTCGAAGACGCATGGCGCCGGCGAGCGGCGGCCCGGCGAGGTCCGCGAGGACACGAGCGGTAGAGAAGAGTCTTGAGATCATGGTGCTCACCATGGCGGCGCAAGGGCTCGCACGGCCACCGGCGGCGAGAGAGAGGCGGGAGGTCGGCCTCGTGGCGGCGCGGTAGTTCGGGCGGTGCTCCGGTGAGGGCGGCGCGAGCACCGGGTCCACGTTGAAGTGGCGAAGCCGAAGGTGGCGGACTGGAGGCCGGAGCGTCGTCGACGGCGGCGCTAGAGCGGCGGAGGCGCACGGTGGCCGGCGGCGGAAAATCTTCAAATCCGGCGAGGTGAGAGCACGGGGGAAGGAGTGAGTTGGGGAATGGGATGAGTAGAGAGGGCGCCCGGGCGCCTTTATAGGGAGGAGGTGAGGGAGGGAGATCGTCTTGCGCATGGCGGCGCACGGCGGTTTAGTCTTGTGAGACGAGAGAGAGAGAGAGGGAATCGTGGGGAGTGGAGGCGGTTGAGGGCGCGGGTCGTCGCGAATGGCGCGGGGAGGTAGGGGCGGTTGAGGAGGACGGTTGAGGAGCTCCGTGCGGCAAAAATGGCGGCCGTCCATTGGGGTCGTGGGGAAGAAGGTGGGAGGAGGAAGAAGGCTCGGCGGTTGGATTGGAATCGTGTGGCGCGGAGAGAGGAGGCGGATGGATAGTGTGAACCGCTTCGGTTTAGATCCGACGGTTGGAGAAGAGGGTAGGGAATGAGGGAGATGGGGTCTTGGGCGGTAGTCTTGAAGCCAGTGGGCAACGTGTCTTGATGGAGGGGTTGGGTAGGCGAGCTTTATTTAAAAAACAAATGGAGGATTTAAATTGTTTTGCAATTTTAAATAATTCAGATTAATTCAAAACGATTTTAGAAAATAGTAATTTAGCTCCAAAAATTCTAGAAAAATTTATAAAAATTCCTAGAATTATTCTGGACTTAATAAAATTATCTCCAACTTAGATTTGGCTTTTAATTTTGCAAATAAATTATTTTGATTTTAAAATATTTAGGAAAAAGCTTTTAAAATTTCGTAAAATCCTCAAAAGTAATTTAGTTTTTATTTTTCAACTTTAACTCAAATAAAACTTTAAAAACTTTAATAAATTTTATCTTTGACCTTTAAAACTTCAGAAATTAAATAAAGCAATCAAATTCTTTCAAATTTCAGAAAATTCAATAAAATGATAACTTTAATAAATATTAAATTGGTAACAGAACTTTGGGCTGTTACAAAACTACCCCCCTTAAAAGGAATCTCGTCCCCGAGATTCGGAGTGGCTAGAGAGAAAGAAAGGTATAGGATAAATGAATTGAGAGAAAAAGTCTATCTTCAAGTTGGCTTTTTCTCCAAGTGTCTTGAGTTGTTTGAAGTTTTGAGGTACAAATTCTCCCTTCAAGTTCCTGGTGCTTCGATAGGTTAGAAATCCAATGGATTTAGAGAAGAAGCAAAATAGCAATGGGTGAGAGAGAAAGCTATGAGGAAAGAAATCTACCCATTTAAAAGAAAACGTTGTACACAAGATCAAAAGATCTACGTACGACGTACGAAAAGAAGATATATCATACATCTAAAGGAACAATACAACGTTCTACTCGATTGATACTTGTAAATTGGTGAAATGACTCAATACACAGAATGAGTCTGGGCAACTTAGGCTATATGGTTGGGCTAACAAAACGATCTTCGGTATGTCATATCCGTTGTCCTTGGATGGAAGAGATGAGTTGATGACGTCACGATACTTTCTTGATAGCTTCATGTCTTCTGTTCTTGAATGTAATGGTAGGAAACGTGTTGACCATCTATAGAAATTTCCAGGGGAGAGAGGATCCATTTAACTTTATAAAATGGTGAAGAAAGATTTAGGTGAGAAAGAACTGCTATAAAGAAGCTATAGATAGATGACTCAGATGAGGTGAGAACAATTTATTCTTTTTCTTGTTATAAAATAAGTTTTGAAGTTTTCAATTAACGGCCAATCTAACTAGGTCACAACCTACAGTCGATATGGCTCTGATACCACTTTGTAAGACCCGGGATTAATACGCCCGAATCCTCTGTGCATTTCTGAACTAGTCCCATGATCAGTAGCTAGTTCACACAAGAAACAAATATGGTAACAAAATCATATCACAACTTTATTAATAAATAACAACGAGTTGATTACAAAGGAGGCTTACGGGCCAACAATAAAATAAACACAATGGAAGACGAAGAAGATGTAGTAGAGTCCAGCTTAATCGCCACGTGCAATCGATCGAAGCGGCCTAGTCGTCGAGATCCACACCGGTAGCAAAGTTCTTCTCCTCTGAAATTTGTTTGCAATAAAGCAAGTTTGAGCACAACTACCGTGCTCGCAAGTTACACCCGTCAAGTAACAGAATGACATGCATACATGGATGTAACAAAGGATGGCTTATTGGTTGAATTTGCATAAATCAGCATTTCTTTTAAATACTTGTACTAAGTTCCAAAGCAGTTTACACAATAACTAAAATTCATTTTCTAAATCAATTTTATAGTCAGATAACATTCACGCATGAATGGTGAAGGATATCCTCCTATCACATGGCTAACCGCCCAATTCCCATTTGGATAAACCAGTTGATAAAGTCTCTTTAAAACAAATTCCAAGTCTAACTTTGAGTGGCTTTGCTAGCATGTCCATGACCATGACACGGCTATTGAATAGTTTTACACTCTGCAGAGGTTGTACACTTTACCCACATGACACGAATTCTCTAGTTTGCTTGGCATCCGCCGATACCACCGCCACTACCTTAGGTAAGCAGCCTAGAGCACGTGCCAAGGCTTTTACAATGCGCCATTCCACCGCAGCTTCCTCGCTAAGGTTTCGCCCCTTTGGAATAGAAATCATGAGTTCCTAGCCCCTCTTGCGCCGGTGGGAACAATAGTCATGAAAGACTTTGTCAAAAGAAATGGCCATGAAAGACCGCCCACGTACAAACAGGATCAACCGCGATGGAACTTTACAAATTAATTAGCCAGGTCCCCTACCCATACTCAGGACATGTCGTTGCACGGTGAGGCATAGCCCATTATAGGCTCCACCCACCCTTTTTGCTTTTTGTCCCGAGGCTTGTGTGAGGCCTAGAGCTCATGCGCTGTGTTCATCAGAGTAGGTAGATGACAAGGTGCAACAAGGATGGTGGGGGGCCTGTTCGATGGTGACGGAGCGGGTTCTCCGCACCCTCGTGGCCGAGGGGAAGCTCGAGAGCCTCGACAAGGTATGGGCTCCCGGAGCGGAGACGGTGCCGGAGCCCTAGGAGGACGAGGCAGTGGTCTTCGTGACGTTCTTCGACGCTAACCTTCACGTCCCGTGCGTGGCGCTGGTCGAGCGGGTCCTTCGACTATACCGCATGGAGTTGGTGCAACTGACACCAAACTCCATCGTGAAGCTGGCGGTCTTCGAATGGATCATGCGCTCCACTAGGACGAGCGGGGAGGGACGGCTATTCGCGTTTTTGCACGACGGGCGCTGCTAGCCAAATAAGAAGAAGAGTACCGGTGACACGCTGAACTTCAGCAGTGTCAACTTTCAACCAAAGCCACGTTGCCAGATGTACGTGCCCGCTCCGACCACGAGGAACCGGTGGGATACTGACTAGACGCTCTGGTGGTTTTACCACATGTCCCTACACAATGACGGTCTTCAATCTGGTGGAGGGCTCATCCAGCTCACCGCGGCTCTAGAGATTGAGCTAACGTCGTGGGAGCAGGATCTCCTCTAGTTGCTACTAGGCGTGACGAGGAGGCTCTCGACACGTGATCTCGTCGAGGAGTTTTGTGCCTTTGGGATTTGGCCCTTGGCGCTGGGCTGGAAGGTGGAGTTGGGTCATTTGGCTAGCAGCCTTCTGATGCTGCGCATGGTAGGGCGCAAAGGTCTGCGTCTCTCTTACCTTGGGGTTTTTTTTTTCTTTTCCTTGTTTATACACACACACACACACACATACATCTTATGTTGTTGTAGTTGTTGTAGTTGCTCTGATTGACAAGGCCGCTCTTGCGGCGGAGCTGCTTTTGGGGTCGTACACTGGTGAAGAGCACGCGAAGCATGCACTGGTGGTGCGCGAGCCTCGATTGAATCGTGCCTGTCTTGACTCGGCGGTCCGCTTGGCGAAGCGGCAGGATCCTGACAAGGGCCGGAAGAAGCAGGGCCGCGCACCTGAGATAGGAGATGCCGGGGAACCAATCGCTGCGGTGCCCCTGCGAGCCGTTGGCGCTGTGGACTTGGGCGCAGTTTCGTGTGTGCGGGTTGATGCCGCGGAGAGGCCCGCGAAATGGGCCGTGCCTGGCACCCCGGTGCGAGTGGCGAGCACTTGATCGAGCGCCTCGTCCTATGCGGTGCACGATTCATCCCCCGCACTGGTTGGTACGGTGGGTGCTACGGGGCACAACGTCGGCGGGGGAAGAAGAAGGGGTGGCTAACTCATTTGGTATAGCGGGCTTGCCCTTGGAGGAGTCCTCAGATGCTGGTATCCCCTCACATGTTTACGAGGGGGCTGCGAGGATACTATTGTGGTGGCCCCACTCGTGGGCCAGGAGGCACCAGGTGTAGGGTTTTTTTTTGATGTTGCTCATAGCTCTGGTATGAACAACCTTGCAGCTTCAAGTGATGGGGGAGCAAGAGGGCTGACGTAGGCGCCCTCGCCTCCCAGAGCTTCGGGGCGGCTCCCTCGGCGGGTCCTGGTTTGGGTGCCATGGGTACTGCTAACGTAAGGCGGGTCCTAGTTCGCCAGTGTAAGGCCGCCTTTGCTCACGCCGAGATTGCCCATTTTGGGAGCAGCGAGGCCATGTTGTGTGTGGGTCATACTTTAGAATTCAAGCCGGATTCTTTGCCGATTCCGCCTCGCCGAGAATCGCCGTCCGGACAGGGTCCTGTGATGAGTTGCAAGGGGTGCCGCTGTGCCCGTACGTGATCTATGCTGAAGCATCGTAGGTTCTTCCCTTGTGTAATGTGTACAACATACTTGGTGCTTGTTGAGTGAATTGTAATGTGCCTTGCATTTTCTAGTTTTATCCATTGTAAGATTTTATGTACTCTTGTGATGAATAAAACCTATTTCGCTACCCCCCCCATATTACTTGTGCCTCTCCCCCTAGCGCATGTCCAATTGGATCCTGGATAGTCAGTGGCTGTGGTTTGCCTCTCCCCTAGCCGGTCAGTCCAGGCCCATTGCGAATGATGGCGGGGTCAACTAAGATCAGGCTGCATCTAGTAGGTAACCTAGCTAGGGATGCTTGCTACTAGCAGGGAGTAGGAATGGGAAGATAGTGCTCCGAGGGAGCACTAAAATTTTTGCGAGGGGGAGAAGAAGCCCTGCGTCGTCCCCTACTTTTTTTAGATAGGGTTCTAGGGGAGTCCTAAATTTTTGCGAGTGGGAGGCAAAGAATCGTGCCACCCCCTATACTTTTTTTAGATAGGGCTCCGAGGGAACCCTAAATTTTTGCCAGGGGGAGGCGAAGCCTCGCGCCGTTCTCCATACTTTTTTAGATTGGGCTCTAGGGGAGCCCTAAATTTTTGCGAGGGGGGAGGGCGAAGCCTCGCGCCGTCCCTCATGCTTTTTTAGATAGGGATCCTCTATCTAAATCTTTTCCAACCCTGTTGGTTAAGCGCATCACATGCCATCAACGAGTAACAACACACAATTTTTACAAAAAAAAGTTCCATAATCACTTAGTCAAGTTTAGATTTACAACTTAAAATGATATCAATAACCCGTTGCATGACTAAGCAGACTATTCGTGCTTAACCAACCCACGTTGGTGCTATGATAATACCAACTAATAATTAACCAAGCTAGGGTGACAAAAGATCATGGTAATACAATGAGCAAAGTGGATATAATCAAATTGGTGAATAGCTAAATCCAAAACATTTAAAGAAATAAATACTTGAAGTAAAATGCAATAATTTGAATCAAAGTAATTTTGGAAAAACTGGGTTCAACATGGTCAAAAGTATAACTTGCCTTGAAACAAGTCTTAGTACTAGTCTTGAGCTTGATCAAATCCTCCTTCCTTGAAAGCTCCCGAAGTATCAACGTCTACTCGCAAACGAAAGCAAAAACCCAAATAAATATAAAATAGAGCAAAAAAATAAACTCCAAAAATTAAATAAAAATCTCGAGAAGGTAAATCTTGAATTTAGATGAATTTAAAAACTTGAATGGGTTCAATTGCAGTTAGTATGAGGAAGAATAGGCTCTCGGAATATTTAAGTCTATGAAAATGAGAAACAAAACACTATTTTGAATTTTCTTTCTAAAGGAAATCCCGAAATATTCCATCAGCATGATGTCAGCAATGAATTTTGGAATTAAAAGAAAATACAGAAAATAGGGAATAGAGGCTAACAGGTGGGACCCACAGTCTATAGACCGAGTCCATGGCTCTGGTCTATAGGTCTATGGCTCATGAGTGCATGGAACAGTGAACGTGACATGTGGGGTCCACATGTTAGTGAGTGGGTCTGCCGTGGACCAAGTCCACGTGGACTGATTCTAACGCGTTTGCGGGTGGGTGTTGATGCGGCGTTGACGTGGCGTTGATGTGGTGGGCACGTGGCTAACACCTGGCCTCCACGTGAGCTTGATGGCGGCGAGGCTCGGGGTCCGATGGCCGTCGGCATTCTAGGCTATAGCGGAGCAAGCAGAGGCGTGCCTCGGGTAGCTGGTGTGATGGGGAACCTAATGAGGTACAAGCAGTGGACGGTGGTGGGCGATAGCGAGGTTTAGGCGGTGGCTAGGGCTCAGGCTCGATGGCGAAGGGGCTAGGATGGCACTCCGGCGAAGGCGAGGGCAGACCAGAGATGCGGTCATCGAGGCAGTCCCAATGGTGGTGGCCATCGACGGCGTGGCTCACCGGAACGACGGCGACAAAGACGAAGTCATTCTGCCGAAGACGAGGAAGAAGATGGCGGCTATGGCGCTAGGTGGTGACTCAGGCGGAGGCGGCTAGGGCAAACGGTGAGGTGTGGCTCGGGATGCGAAAAACGACGGTCCTTGGGGCTTTAAATAGCCTCGAGAGGCAGAGTCTGACTCGGCTACGGCACAGCGAAGGAGAGAAAAAGTAGTCCGTGTTGGGGATGATGAATAGTAGCTCGGTGGGACCCACATGTCAGTGAGTGTGGCTAGGGTGAGTTACCGTGACACACGACACGTGTGCGGCTAACAGGTGGGGCCAAAGGCATGCGTGCGAGCGGGAGAGAGAAGGTGGGCCACGGGAGCGAATGGGCCGAGAAGCGGGGAAATGAGCCAGGGTGAGAGGAAATCGGCCCGAAGGTTTTTCCTGCGATTTAAATAGATATTCTATTTTAGAAATACCATAAAATCCAAATGGCAAATTAAAAATAGCAAATGAACTCAAAAAAATTCATTAAAAATCTAGAAAATATTTCCAAGCACAAAGAGCTCAAATAAAATAGTTTTGGATTTAATTGATGTTCAAATTATTCATAGTAAATTGTTTTGACATTTGAAAGTTCCATTTAAGCTTTATTAAATTCAAACAAAATTTGGTGAATTTTTCCAAAGGACCAAACTACTAAAAAACGTTTTGAAACTCAAAAAATTGGGATGTTACAATGGGTTTTGCTCATGGTCTATGGTTCACAGGTGCATGGAACAGTGGACCTGACATGTGGGGTCTACATATCAGTGGGTGGGTCCAACATGGACCAAGTCTACGTGGACTATTTTTGATGCGCTTGTGGGTGGAGTTGATATGGCACTGATGTGGCGGACACGTGGGCATGAAGCTAAGATGGCACTAATGTGGCTGACACATGGCATCCACGTCAGCTTGACGACGGTGTGGCTCGGGTTCCGATGGTCGCCCGCGGTAGCGGCCATAACAGAGCAAACAGAGGTGCGCATTGGGTAGCTGGAATGACGGCGAACTCGATGGGATATACGTGGTGACCAGAAGTGGACGGCGGCGAGGTCGAAGCAGCGGCTAAAGCTCGGGCTCGATGGTGATGGGGCTAGGGTGGCGCTCCGACGATGGTGAAGGTAGCTCTGAGATGCGGTCATTGAGGCGATCCCGATGGTGGTGACTAATGACGGCAGGGCTCACCAGAACGACGACGATGAAGATGGAGTCATTCGGTTGGAGATGAGGAAGAAGACGACAGCAACGACGCTAGGCAGCGACTCGGGTGAAGGCGACTAGGGCAAAAGGTGAGGCGCCGCTCGGGGTGCAAAAATATAGATCCTCGGGGTTTTAAATAGCCCTAGGAGGCAGAGTCCGGAGCGGCGACGGCAGTGGCACGACGAAGGAGAGAGGGGAGTCCGTGTTAGGGATGACAATGACACCTGACAGGTGGGCCTTACCTGTCAGCGGCAGCATGGGCGCGGGACGCGTGGCGCACGTGCATGCGACCCGACGTGTGAGTTGGGTTGGGCTGTAGGCGGAAGAAATGGGCTAGAGTGAAGGAATTCAACCCAAGGATTTTCCTGAGAATTAAATAACTTTTCCATTTGAGAAAATACCAGAAAATCCAAATGGCAAATTAAAAATAGCAAATGAACTCTTAAAAATTCCAAAAAAATCTGGAAAATATTTCCTAGCACAAATTACTCAAAAAAATAGTTTTGGAATTAATTGATGTTCAGATTAGTCACATTAAATTGTTTTGACCTTTGAAAGTTCCACTTAAGCTTCATTAAATTCAAATAAAATTGGTGAAATTTTTCAAGGGACTAAACTACTCAAAAAGGGTTTTGAAACTCTAAAAATTGGGATGTTACAGGGTGTTGGCTATTGACGATGAGGGTGGTGGAGAAGAGTCGGCGACAACGGCGGCCATGGCGGTGGCACTCTACGGCGAGAGGGGTGACTGAAGGAGATGGATTTCGACTTCAACGTTATGAGGCGCACCTCATGAAGTGGACAAACTAGCAAGAGGATGACAGAGATGACCGCCCGCCCGACCACAGCACCGCCGCTTTCCAGTCCTTGTGGCCACTAGTGTACATGAGGGAGTGTGGAAAAAGGAGCGGAACGAGGTAACCCCCCCTCCCCCCAAAAAAAATTCATCGATAATTCAGTTCTTCTCTAAAAACTGACCATGTCACTACATTCCTAATTTCATTGTCATCCTAGTAGTGCCACTCCCACCGCTGAAGCTCATCGGATGGGCCACCGACGTTGAGCTGCACCGCTTCTCCCCTCTCGGCTCATAGGGTATCGTTGTCTCTATCATCCTCTTGCCATGCCATCGGCGACACGAGGTGAGCCTCATCGCGTTGAAGCCGAAAACCATCACCGTCAGTCACCCCTGTCGCTATAGAGTGCCACTGCCATGTTCCTCCCTACAGCCAAGGTCGCCGCCGTCGCCGACTCTTCTCCACGACCATCGTTGCCAACAGCTGACACCCCTAGCATCGCCATGCCGAGGAGGAGCTCATGCGCCTTCTTCCACAAGTGAAGTTCGTCGGATGCGATACTGGCGACTTCATCCCCTCTGAGTTCGGTGGACTCATCGTCGCCCCGTTCCAGCCGTGTTCATCGTTCTTGTCACCTCGTGTTGACAAAAATGGATTTTTCAGGCCTGAGAACACACTGTGCTCACGTCTTCGCTGAAGCTCCACCATTGCAGTTTGCTATCACCCTCGCCCTTGCCTCCTCTGAGTCGGCCAAGAGAGAGAGAAGTATTGTGCTCCTGCTATGGCAATGTGATTTGTCATCTCAGCCTTTTCTGTTAGCAAACGGTCAAACAGACTTGCGGTGCAAATGGGGACAAGTTCAAGGGGCTAAGAAAGTAAAATGCAAGTTTGGAGAGCTAAGTTGCACAACCTCGCAAGTTTAGGGACCTACAGTGCAATTTTCTATTTTTTTATTTGATGGTTGCTTTTGTGTGCATGCTACTAGTACTTGCTACTACATCTGATCAAACTTTTCTACACTCGACTATCAACATTACAATTGACCTTATAAAATAGGTTCATATCTTTCTAACATGTAATCTGTACCATTTGCATCGATATCTCTTCTTATATACACGCGCAAGGAATGATGGCTCCAGGAGCTCCCAGATGGCTTTTTTTTGTGAAAAAAACCCCCGCGGTTTCCAAAATTGCGTCGAGCTCCCATTTCGACGACCGTGAACCATCAGATCGCCATCGCACTGTTCAAATCGGACGGGAGCGAAGCCATCTGATCATGGTTTCTTGCACAGACAGCCTAGATCCGTTCGGCTGTGTCCGCATCCGCTGCCCTAGGGTCCCTCCCATCCACCCTAGTGGTCACCGCCTCCTCCCCTTCCCATCTCTCTCTTGTCCTCGCCCTTCTGCCGCCATTTTAGGCCTCCTCCTCTTCCCCCTATGAGCCCTCCCTCGCGACGTCACACAGAAGGAACGTGGCGGTGTTCCGGTTGTGTCCGCATCCACTGCCCTAGGGTCGAGGGTCATCCCCCCATCCCCCTAGCAGTCGTCGCCTCCTCCCCTTCCCATTTTCTCCCCCCCTCGCCATTCCGCCACCATTGCAGGGCTCCTCCCCTTCCCCTTGTGAGCCCTCCCTCACGATGAGCCGTCGCCGTCATTGTCTCAACAGTGCTCGCCCGATGATGCCGCCGCGGTGTCTCTACTACAATTCTATTTTGGTAAAGATTCTGTCTCATTCCTTCCTTGTGGTATCTATGTGCCCTATATTGTATAGAAGGGGTAGGCTTGAAGCTGCTTGCATCGAACCGTGCAGTGGTGCCATATGTTGACTAGATTTGGTCAGCCAAATTTGGAGCTTAGTGGTACGTGCAGATAGAACTGGTTGCAGTTTGTCAATACTTGCTTTTTAATAAGTCTTCATATTAAAGTTGTTTAAGAGAGAATTTCAATTAATTAGCAAAATTTGTGTGGATAAGAGGATTTTTAGCATGTATTATAGGGTGAGGAGGCTAGATTTGAACAGGAAATTATCTGCCAACTGAATGTTTTTCTTTTCAATAACTTCATGATGTCAGATTTCATGTTCCCTGGTCTCAGTGGATAATAACTCATGCTATCATAGGGATATATTAAATTTGAGGCTTGTTTGTGTTGACAGCGTCATATTGCCTTCTTTGTTGACTTGGGAACTGGAATTCAGGTTATCTCCCCCCCCCTTGAGTTTGGAATGTGAGAGTTGTTGTGGCATGGAGTTCCAAGCTAGGGTAGAGAGAAACTAAGAATTGTTCTAGCCTGTGATTCAAATTCGAATTTTCTTCCCCTTTTAGTTTTGAATGTGAGAATTATGCTTGCCTAGAGTCAAAATTGGGATAATTACGATCACCACACTGTAAAAGTGGTCTTTGATCCATCTTGTTTCCATGTTGTTCTTCTTTATTTTCTTTTTTTCTTTTGCAGAGCAAGTTACGAGTACTTAGTAGTGTAGTATCTTTAGGTCTGTACTTTTTTCAATGTAGCAGCTATATTTGGGTACTCACTGCACTAGTAACTCCATTGTGGGACTGGTGGCTATTTTCTAGGATAAGAAAATGTAGCATCTGTCTTATTTTAGGAACATTTAGCCAATTTGATCACCTTAGGAAGTTGTAGCTCTCTATATGCCAAATCATTTTTTAGAGCATTTTCAGTTGTTCTCTAAGATTGAATTTAAGAGTTTGTTTCATGGGTTCCTTCCACACTTCTTGCCTTCCTGGAATGCACCACGATCAGCCACAGTTTCCTATCATCAAATATATCAAATTATCACCATAGCTATACAAAAAACACTTAAACAAGTCAAAACCATACACTATGTTTATGACACGATGACATCATGTTGCGCTATTGCATTAAGGTATGACTTGCATGTTTCAACTAAAGGACTATGCTTTCTAAACAGGTTTTGCGATCTGTCCTGTTTGAACGCAATATAAGACTTATGCTGTCTTGTTGATATTGTTAGATGTGTATTATTAACTGTGTATTTTCCCTGTTGTATAAGGGGTTACCTGCATATATGTCATACCTGTACTTGTATATATATTGGCCTATTGGCCTCATGATGAATACAAGCGCTATTCATAACATGGTATCAGAGCAAACCTAGGGTTTGTTTTCGTCAAGCCGCCATTGGTTCTTCTTAAAACCACTGCTTGGCTTTGCCATCTCCACCGTGCTTGTCGCTCTCCGCCTGTCACAACCCGCTGTCTTCCACCCGTCGCCTGCCTATGGCCACGAATTGAGACCGTCGCTTGCCTGTGGCTGCCCGTCGGTTCGCTTCCCGCCTCGCCGCCTACTAGCATCACTGTCTTTCATTTGGGCCGCTGTCGTCTCTGGTCGCTCGGATCCGTCGCGCCTTACGTCTCCTTTACCCAGTGTCGGTGCTACCTCGATCTACCAGCATTCTCTTCACCTGGCGTTGCCTCGATCGGTACCGCCTTGATTCACTAGTGCCTTCTTCGCCTGTGAGTTTGCTCGGCATTGCCCCGATCAACGTCGCCTCGATCCGGAGTGAGTCTGCCTCCTCTTTCACTTGTCACTTCCCGCCCATGCCCGCTTCGTCTTCTGCTGTCAGGTCGCCTCCCGATCCAGAGCCGCTCGGGGCCGCCTAATCCGCAAGGTACCGATACTCTCTCTCTCTCTTGGATATGGTTTCAGTTTAGAGCAAAAGTCTTTGGTTCAAGTAAAAAATGTCGTTCTCTTCGGGTACTGTTTATGTTCCTCGTTACCCTGTGATCTTCGATGGTCTCAATTACCGGGAGTGGTTTCAGCACATACGCCTCCACATGCATGGTCAGCGTCTTTGGGATTTTCTCACAAGGGAGCTGCCTTGTCCGCCTCGACCTGTTCCACCTGTTGAGCTCGTGCTCTTGAAGGATGCTTCCAAAGACACCCGTAAAGAGGCATCTGATGCTTTTAAGGATGCCATGAAGACTTTTCAAACTCAGTATACTGCCTACAAGACATGAATTGATGAGGATGCACGTGCCTCTGCTATTCTGGTTGCTAGCATGGAAGTGCATCTCACTAGGGATGTGGTTGGCTTGGCTTCAGCACAGTTGATGTGGGCGCATCTACGCAACTGCTACGAGCCATCTAGTGATTCCTTGTATCTTGCTGTTGTGCGTCAGGAGCAGTTGCAGCAGGGAGATGCCACTGTGAACGAGTTCTATGCCTAGTTTTCTGTGGTATGGCGTCAGATTGACTCTTTAGGATTGGATGTTTGCCACACTTGACAGTGCTGTCAGCGTCAGCTATCTCACCTAGAGCTTTGTCGCATCTAAGACTTCTTGACACATCTCCGGGCTGAGTATGAGCAGGCTTGTGCTCAGTTGCTGGTGCGCCACCCTCGTGTGACTCTGTTGGAGGCCCTTACAACTGTTCGTTCTTAGGAGATTCACCTTCGTGGTGCAAGTCTGCTGTAGTCACCGTCGTTTCCTTTGATTCCGGCAGCTCCTCTAGCTTCTACACCTGCTATGTCTCTAGCTACTCCTTCACTAGTGGTGCCTTCACCAGTGACAGCTGCTGTTGGTAGGGGACTTCACTGCACCTATTGCAATAAGGATGGACATGTGGAGTAGTTCTGCTATAGGAAGAAGAAAGATTTACATCGTGGTGGCCATCTTCCAAAGGGCACTGGTGGTTCCTCCTCTCAGAGGAGCTCTAGTGCTTTTAATACTCAGGAGCTTCTCACTGCTTGCTTTCAGATGGTCGCTTTTGCATCGTCCGATTCTCTTGGTTACATTGCCTGATCATCTAGTGAGAGACCACCTTCTACTTCTTCTTCCTCAAGTATATCACCTTGGATTCTTGACTCTGGTGCTTCCTTTCATATGACATCCGATTCCACCAGTCTCGCTTCTATTAGTCCTTTAGCTGCTCCTATCACTGTTTAGATAACAGATGGTACCTCTCTTTTTGTCGTAGGACAAGGCACTCTTTCGTCTTCCTATTTTCATGTTCCTGCTATTTCTTATGTTCCCAAACTAACCATGAAGCTCATATCTGCCGATCAGCTCACTGGTCATGGTTGTCATGTTATTCTGGATTCTGATTCTTGTTGTATTTAGGATTGACGCACGGAGACTCTGATTGATACTGGACCTCGCCGCCTTGACTCACGGTGTCTCTAGGAGCTTGACTGGCTTCATCTTCCTTCTGCTGCCCCTGTTAGTCTTGTCGCCTCCACCACCGCCACTGCTTGTGCTGCATCCTCCACTGTGTCTTTTACTCAGTGACATCATCGTTTAGGACATCTTTGTGGGTCGTGTCTATCTTCTTTAGTTCGTCATGGTCTTTTAGGGTCAGTGTCCAGTGATGCTTCTCTAAATTGTTAGGGTGGTAAGCTTGGTAAACAGCTTCAACTCTCCTATCCTTCCAGTGAGCCTGTGTCACAGCGTCCTTTTCATCTTGTTCATTCTGATGTATGGGATCCGGCTTCTTTCGTTTTGAAATGAGGTTATCGATATTATATATTTTTTTTATTGATGACTTTTCTCGGCACACATGGATATATTTTATGTCATCTCGTAGTGAGGTTCTATCCATCTACAAGAATTTTCCCACCATGATCCGTACTCAATTTGACTCTCCTATTCGTGTTTTTCATGCTGATTCTATTGGGAAATACTTATCGAGAGTTCTTCATAGTTTTCTTGCTGAACAAGGCTCTCTCTCTCAGTTTTCTTGCCCTGGTGCTCATGCCCAGAACGGTGTGACTGAACCAAATCATCATCATCTTCTTGACACAGTCCGTGCTCTTATGTTTGCTTCTGTTGTTCCACCATACTTCTGGGTTGAGACTGTTTCTACTGCCACTTTTCTGATCAATATTCAGCCATCCTCTGCTCTTCAGGGAGGGATCCCAGTTGAGTGTCTCTGTTGTAAGACTCCTGATTATTCTGGTCTTCGCCTCTTTGGATGTGTGTGATATGTTCTTCTTGTACCTCGTGAGTGTACCAAACTGACCGCTTAGTCCATCGAGTGTGTTTTTTTGAGCTATTCATAACAGTTATCATCACAGTGGAACATATTTGATGGTTCAACTTTTACAATGACTAACTTCAGAAGAGCTTCAAAATTCCTTTGCATGTTTCTTAAATTTCCTGGTTAGCTTTAGAATTTTCTAATCCTTGGGTTAGCATCATCATGTTTATTCAACCTCCTGAAATTTTTTTGGTTAGCTTCAAATTTCCTTTGCATGTTTCCTTCACAACCTTTACAATGGTCCCTGGGTAGTAGGTAGCTTAATGAAAGTTTGTTTGCATGTTTCTTCAATTTCCTGGTTAAATCCATTCTTTACTCAGTTATTACAGTGTGATGAACAAAATGAGGATGCTGCAACTTTTGCTCCATTGTTATGGATAAAGAGCATGTAAAGCAGGAATGTTCTGTTCTCATGATATTTTGGGCACTATGTGCTGTGACTTATCTTCTTTGCTGCTTTTCCAAGTCCTACTCACATTCTAGTTTTTCATGGTTTGGAAGAATACCTACATAGAAAAATCCTTTCATATAAATTTGGATGAATGTATTAGTAAATGTGAGCAGTGGCTCTTACAACTGGAGGTGCATTAATTTTGTCTAGAGAGAAGTGCTTGCTATTTGTTCATAACATTTCTGCCTTTTCCATGGTAAAAGCTGATTTTTCTTTGGATTGGGTTCTTTTGACCATTTTCTAGTTGTTTTAGGTGAAGGATGCAATGAAAGCTTTCTAAGCTAGAGATGTGATTTACTCATTGTGTCTAGCCTCTTCTGAGGTCTGGATTTCAGATTGACAAAGTGATGAACTCAGCCATTGTCATGGTTCTCTTGGTTGTCGAATTGTAGCCACTCAGATCCTGGATTCTAGCATGGACCTCAGGCCTATCAGCAATTGTTTAGGCAGTATGGTCATGGTCCATCAGAGGTTTTGCTACATCAGTAATCCAGTCACTAAAATTCCTTTGTAACTGTTGATGGTATGTTGATTCTTCCTGCACTCTTAGTCCAACTGGATTGGCAAATACTGAGTTCTTTTGTTGTTGGCTGCTGCACCCTTCAACATATTTTTCTGATCTAGGTTGCCATGGTTCCTAAGCTTTTTGAATGTGCTTACTGCTTAACATAGGTTTTCTGAGGCACCAGGACAAGCAGGTTACGTATCCGGCTTCAAGATAAACTTAGAATCTAACTTTGTTAGTCAAGATATTTATACTACACTGTTGTCTGTTGTATTCTTTTCACTTATCTTGTTTTTTAAATTTATGGGTTCATATCCTGATAAATACCCTCGGTTACAAAATAGGTGCCAGTTTGGACATTGACACAGCCTCCATTGTATATGCTAAACTGTTACTTTTCATTTGATAGCAAATACTTACAGTAACAAATCCTCTAATTATTTTTTATGTGGCCAATATAAATATATATTTTTTTTTGCATATATTAGTGGTCAAAGTTTAAATAGTTTGATTGCACCCATTTAAAAATTACATTTGTTTAGTAATAGATTTAATTTCCTGAAATATGGTAGTAGTGAATTAGTTTACCTCCACAAACGATTTATACATCATACTATTATGTGTTCATATTTGTACTAGTTTGTTGAAGTTTGGATTTGGTCGTTCTCATCCAACCAATTCACATGACAATGTCACAAATGGTATATGTGTGTGCTGTGTCAATTGATTGTTATCATTATACATGAAGAAGTAATCTCTTTCCCAGAAATTTTCCCTCTAGTATCCTCTCTGCTCCAACAAATTCTCAATAAATCTAACTTACTTGGCCCGTTACAACTTACAAGACATTTTTTATGAACTCACTGACTTAGATTAAAAAGAGAAGTGATCAACATGCTTGAAGAGAGCCATTCCAAATGCGAAAGCATAAGCCTGAACCAATCAAGCAATTGAATCCGAAATTTGAAGAGGAGTACGTATTTGTTGGTACTCTGTGTTGTCCGTATGCCTTTACTATGATGTTTTCTTCTTGAAAGGTCTAATTGTGAATTCAAGATGAAAACATTTTTATGTGTTATTGTCTTTTTTGTCTACCTCACGGTTGATCTATATGACGGTCAGTTATGGCTGTTTATGTATAAACTAGAGCCCTCCCTTTTCTGCCACCTAGGTGTAATTGTACTTCCTAACATTTTTACTCATACCGTTTTTGTTCTTTCATTATTAGGAAAGTTATTGTTTCAATGAAGCACAATTTACCAATGATATCCTAATGGTCCTATACCAGACATTACTGTGCTTCAGAACAGGTATGCTCATGTACTACTATTTATTAATGCATACAAAAAAATCTCCATGCTTATCACATTTCCTTTGGTGTTACTATTAGCTTTGCGGCAGACATCATAGGATTATATGGGTTTATCAAAGGCCAAGGAACAAAACAACTACAAAAGCTACTATTGTTCAGTTATCCCATCTCAATGCGCGCAATGCTGTTATAAGTATTTGTTGGTACTCTGTGTTGTCTGTATGCCTTTACTCTAATGTATCCATCGCCAGCCGATGCTAAAAAAGGTGTCAAACTGTAAGTACATAGTGTATTGATAAAAGTTTGCTTTAATCCGATTCATATCTTTCAACACAGAGCTATTTTTTGTCAACATAACACAAAAACAACATTCATATTCCACATATCGATTACATTATGCCGCACCAGACAACATACGAAAAATTGCCACACATCATGTATTGAACGGACGAACGCAACGTAGCGCGCCTGACCATCTAGTTTATATTAGCCGTCAAAGTATTGCCTACCTTTGACACAGCCGCACCAGTGGCCAAGACGATTTAGACTTGGAGCCGAACAGAGGATTAGCTGTTTGGTTCATGACCCTAATAAACTAAGCCAAAATTTGGCATAGCCAAAACTTGTGCAAAATCAAAATTTGACAAAATGAACGTTGTTTGGATTACGGTCAAACTAAATTTTAGCGTTACCAAAATTTTGGTGAACGATTTCCTCACCTTCTGATTGCTCGTGCGTGATATTGAATTTCGTTGCTGTTACCAATTTTTTATTGGTATTATCAAATATTGACAGTAAACCAAATGATAACCAATTTTTAACCGGTGTTACACAAAATTTGGTTTGGATCACAACCAAACAGTCCCTAGATTTGGAACCGGATTCCCTCGCAGACTAAGCCAGTCGGAAACCAGGGTCGGCCGGCATGCGGAAATAGACCGGAGGACGAGGACTCGGACTCGTCTTTTCGTGAATCCGTGGGCAGCGACCGCACTCGTATAAGCAAGCAAGCCAAACCCGTCTCCCACTCGATTCGGCTCTCCAAGTTCTCTGCTCTGTTCTGTTCGCTTCCGCCGTTCCTTAAACCCGAGCCCTACCTTCCTCCGGGCCGGCGGCGCAGCCCTCGCCGTCGCCGCTAGCATCTCCGGTGAGTTGCCTCTTCCTGGTTTCCTCAACCCAGATACTCCCCCCGTTAAAATGCTTGGGAGCTGTAGGGATTCCGTGTCTTGGTCTGTGTGGTTTGTGGGCTCCTTTCCTTTCCTTTCCTTATCCCCGTTGAAATCTTATCTAGTCTGTTCTTCTTGGTTCGAAGGTGCTTTGCGGTGCTTCGTTGAGCTCCTCCACCTTTTCCTTCTCCTTCTTTTCATTTCTTGCGGACCGCGGGGTGATTTGGGTGGCCAGGTTTCGATCTTTATGCGATCTGGCCGGCCGGTGGTCTGCGCTGTCCCTTCCGGGTTGCCATGAGGGTTGCGGAGTTCGGGGATTCAGGTTGTGTGGCTGATGGCATGTCGCCATGCGTGATGTCTATTGGTTTGGTACCTTGCAGCATCAGGAAGAGCAAACTGTGATAGAGGGTATCTGTCGAAATTCAGACGACGGAATTTTGTTTGCGCTGCGATTGTTTCGAGGGATAAGGAGATTTCTCACTTTGTTTGACTCTATTGTGACTCTATTGCTTCAATCTTGTTAGAGGATTATTATGACAGCCGTGCCTCGTGCCATAATCTTTTTAGAGTTGCGGCGCGGTTTGAAGCACGGTATTTTTCAATCAGCTGTCTGCCTTTTGCTCAAATGTGCAGTTTGTCGAAAAGGACCTAGTTTGTTTCACTCGGTGTTTGAAATAGCAAGGCTGAATTTGCATTCTTGCTAGAATTTTTCATGGGGCTAACGCTTCCTTGCTACTAGTAAAAAAGAAAAGAGAATTAAGTGTGTCCTGATTTATTCACTTGATCCGCAGCTTATAGAAATTTCCTTCTATTGTGGCAGGTTCCTGTTCTTTGGCTTGCAAGGGGCTGAATGGAGGCAAAACTAGCATTCCCCCAGGACAGCCCACCACTTCACATCATCTCTGCTGCTAAGATTGCAGGTGTTTCCCTGACCATTGATCCGAACCTTGCCTCAGGCTCAGTGCCCACACTAAACCTTGGTTCTGGGTAAGTGATTACCGTTCTGTGTGTAGCTCCTCTCTCTGATGAAGTACTACTTTCATTTCTTTTTAGGTTTACTATGAATAGTTGCTCCATTATCATGCTTTAGGTTTGAATAGCTGCTGTAATTGTAGGAGATGCCAAGTTCAATGCATAAGATTGCCTTAGATTTCATCCTGGGGTTTGACAAAGCAACATTGAGCATTCTTATTTTTGCATCTCCTCACTCTTATATTTGTGGTTCTGAAAAAAAATATTTTGATGAAAATATCGACTGTTGGAACATGATGTTCATCAAAGCAATTTTTTTGGTGAAACAATTATAGTGCTTTTCCACTAGTCATTATCCTTATCAGTATTTCTGTTTGGGAGTTTGTAGTTTCTCAGCAAAAGTTGTCATGATTCTTACAGGGATTTTATCTATGGTATCAACACAATTCTTCGCTACATTGCCCGTGTTGCATCTGTTTCCAGCTTCTATGGCCAGGATGCTATTCAGGCAGCACATGTATGTTTTGGTTATTTATTTGCTATAGATGGTGTTAGTCAATGACTTTGTCTTGTTATTCTAAGTTTCTGTTGTCATACATCTGTAGGTTGATCAATGGCTCGAGTATGCCCCAGTCATTCTTTCAGGATCAGAATTTGAAGCTGCTAGCTCATTTCTAGATGGATACTTGGCATCTCGAACTTTTTTGGTTGGTTATGGTCTGTCAATTGCTGACATTGTAGTGTGGTCAAATCTTGCAGGTAACTTTGTGGCTTCTTTCATCAATCTATAATTTATTGTTCTAGCTATATTTTTTTATATCGCTTACCTTGGAAGTTACACCTCTTTCTTCAGGGACTGGTCAACGATGGGAAAGTCTAAGGAGGTCCAAGAAATATCAAAACCTTGTCCGTTGGTTCAACAGCATAGCTGTAGACTATGCAGACACACTAGATGAAGTTCTAGCTGCTTATGTTGGAAAGAGAGGAATTGGAAAATCTCCAGCGCCAAGCCTGAAGGATAAGGTGCCTGATTCAAAGGAGAACACCTCAAGTCCTGAAGTTGATCTCCCAGGTGCAAAAGTTGGGGAGGTTTGTGTTCGTTTTGCCCCAGAGCCTAGCGGATATCTCCACATTGGTCATGCAAAGGCTGGACTATTGAACAAGTACTTTGCAGAGAGATATAAAGGGCATCTAATAGTTCGATTTGATGACACAAATCCTTCGAAAGAAAGCAATGAATTTGTTGAAAACGTCCTGAAAGACATTGAGACACTGGGAATCAAATATGATGCAATTACATACACATCGGATTATTTTCCAAAGCTAATGGAAATGGCTGAAAGTTTGATTAAACAGGGAAAGGCATATGTTGATGATACACCAAAGGAGCAAATGAGGAGTGAGAGGATGGACGGTGTGGAATCTAAATGTAGAAACAATACTGTTGAGGAGAGCTTGTCATTGTGGAAAGAGATGATTAATGGTACCAAGAGGGGTATGGAGTGCTGTGTACGGGGTAAACTTGACATGCAGGACCCTAACAAATCACTTCGAGATCCTGTTTACTACCGATGCAACACTGATCCCCATCACCGCGTTGGCTCAAAATACAAGGTCTATCCAACATATGACTTTGCTTGCCCATTTGTCGATGCATTGGAAGGAGTGACTCATGCTCTTCGTTCAAGTGAATACCACGATCGGAATGCACAGTATTATCGTATCCTTCAGGACATGGGCCTGCGGAGGGTAGAAATCTATGAGTTCAGCAGGTTGAATATGGTTTACACCCTTCTTAGCAAGCGTAAGCTTCTCTGGTTCGTACAAAACAAGAAGGTGGAGGACTGGACTGATCCACGCTTCCCCACTGTACAAGGCATTGTACGTCGTGGCTTGAAGATTGAAGCATTGGTACAATTTATACTTGAGCAGGTAATCTTCTAATGAGTTACTGTTTCTGATCTTATAACTATATGGATGCTGTGTTATTAACTCTTTTTTTGCCTTCTCTATTTCTCAAGGGTGCTTCAAAAAATTTAAATCTTATGGAGTGGGATAAACTCTGGACAATCAACAAGAAGACAATTGATCCAGTGTGTGGAAGGCATACTGCTGTGCTGAAAGACCAGCATGTGCTCTTGACTCTTACTAATGGTCCAGAGGAACCATTCGTCCGAATCTTACCAAGGCACAAGAAATATGAGGGTGCTGGAAAGAAGGCTACAACCTTCACAAACAGAATTTGGCTGGAGTATGCTGATGCATCAGTCATTAGCATGGGTCAGGAAGTCACTTTGATGGACTGGGGAAATGCTATCATTAAAGAAATCAAGACACAGAATGGAACAATTACTCAACTAGTTGGTGAACTCCATCTTGAGGGATCTGTGAAGATGACAAAGTTGAAGCTAACATGGCTGCCAGATATCGAAGACCTTGTGTCTCTCTCTTTGGTAGACTTTGACTACCTAATTAATAAGAAAAAGGTAAGACAGCAAATTGAAGTTCACGTTGGTAGCAAACGGGCATGCGACCATATAGGCACAGAACCTCATTCTTATTCTACCTATCTGCTACGATAGTTACGATTTTTTTGTATGAATGCTTTTTCACTTAGATAAGCTAGATCTGTAGCACAGTTGATTATTCTGTCTATTGAAGTATGAGTGGATTGCCCAACAGCTTGAACTTTTCGATGAACTAGTTGGTGCATGAAACCCAACATGGCATCAGAGGAGCTTAAGCTTTTGAAGTGGGTGATCATCCATACTTTATTCTTTATTAGTTGTTGGACCATGGTCTATAAGAGATTTGGTTTTTCTCTTTTTACTTCATTTACGTATGGGAGGATGTTTCCTTAGATGAGTTCTCTTCCATCAGTGCGTCCATGTTGTCTTATACTCTTATTCTATGATTAAGTAGCATCTACGTGTATTTTAAATCCAACTTTCTGGCATTTTTGCAGCTGGAAGAAGATGACGACTTCCTTGACAATCTTAGACCTTGCACCCGATGGGAAACTTCAGCTCTTGGAGACCCGAACATGCGGAATCTCAAGCAAGGAGAAATTATACAGCTCGAAAGGAAAGGGTATTACAGGTGCGATGTTCCATTTGTCCGGTCGTCCAAACCAATTGTCCTTTTTGCCATACCAGATGGCCGACAAAAGTCTACATCGAACTAGGGACCTAGGACGGTGGTTTTAAAAAAAGAGGAACCTAGGATGGTTTCTGAAGCCTAGCAATTGCAAGTTTACAACTCATCTTGGTAAATTATGATATTTTGCATTTTTTGGGCGTTGATCTTTGAATCATGTTGTTGGAGAACATACTGCTGTTGTAATGGTTGAAGCTTGGAACTTAAGATTTTGGTGCTTTGATATCGACTACATAGTTTCTTTTGCGTGTTTCGAGTGCCTGCTAACTTCTAGCAGGATATGTGGATTGTTGAATAACTTCCGAGATGAGAATTGGATGATCTTTTATCACATATTCCGTAGTAAAATTACGCTTTTACGTGATGACTCTTCTGATTGTCTCCGACAGCTGCAACCTAGTTTTCGTTCTGAACATTAAGAAAGTTAGAAATGCTGTGCCATGAGTCCATGACAAAATACGACTCATTTCAAACTGCAGATCCTTGTGTTATATCTGAATTTATCGTCAGGTTCTTGTACTTCAAACCTGCAATTGATATGTATAAAAACGACGGTCGATCCTCTGTTCTTACAGCATACGGTGTGCAGACTAAATGCGCTTAATTCGGCTCAGAAGACATGTTTAGTTGTTCCAAGTGTTTCCATCCAATCCCATCAGAAAAAGAAATGTATCCATCCCATCAGAAAAAGAAATGTATCCATCCCATCAGAAACTAGGTAAGTTCCTAAGAAGTATGAATTGGAATTTCTCAGAAATAGCAAGTGTCAAAATCTGCTGCGTCCATCAAAGCGATTACAAGATTGACGAGATATTATGAATGTACAGTTACACATGGTGCAAAATAGATGTCAGCACAAGCCGTAATGGCACGAATTACACACAAATGGGTACGTGAAACTGATGCACAAAGATCCAGATCGAATAAGTCAGATTTTTTTTTATCAATATTGCATCACAAATGAGCCATAGTGGTCCTTGCCATTGCTACTTCAAAGCACGCTTCGGAAGGAACAAAAGTCAAGTACTAACCATTAGTATCTCTATCTCTACTAATTAAAAGAAGGAATTAGTGGCCGTCCATCCTCCCATTCTCTTTCACGTCCGTTAGATCGACGAGCTACCAACGGCACAGATCGTGTCGCGCGAGACGCAACCTGCGTATGCACCCTCCCACCTCCTCTCTCACACTCCCCAGTCCCCACCTACGCCACCCGCCCTCCCTCCTCTCTCTCTACGCCCACACCCCGCCCGTCTCCCTCTCCTCTCTCTCTCTTTGCCCCACCGGATCTGGCCCCCTCACCTCGCCGGTGCCACCCCACTCCTCCCATCCTTTCTCCCCCCGTCCAGCGGCTTGCGGTCATGGTCTCGCCTGCTTCCTCCTAGCGCAACCATCGTGCCCTCCCACTTCTTGCGCAACCACTCCACCCCACACTTCTTCCCCCGCCCCTCGCAACCACGCCGCCCCACCCCTAACGCATCTGCGCTCGACCCGACCTTAACATCGTCGCTCCTCGCATGTGCGTCGCGCTGCCCCGCCCCTAACGCATCTGCGCCCCATCTATGATGGCTCGAGGACGAGCATGTGGTGGCCACGGCGACACTGTCGTGGGTCTCCTCCTTCGCTTTCGTTGCAGAAGTCCTCTAGTTCGTGTCTCCATCACCTGGTGTGTCCTTAACAGCAACACATGTAGTAACATTTGTTAGCTATAATCTTGACTTAATTGGTTTTTGCATGTAACATTAGTGTTTAGTGTTTATTTGCATGTAGGACGTTTCGTGTGGTTTGCGGAGCGTTAGTGAATTAAGATAGTTAGTGGAGAGGTTACATGTGATTAGTGGAGCATTTATTAGGGGTAGTGGGCAGTAGTGTCGGATATTTTATTGGCCTATTAATTTGCTTGTAATGTGAGGGGTCACCTTGACTCTATAAATAAGAGGAGAAATAGAAAAGCAGTGCAACAGTTTTTTGGGCAGCACCAAACACACTGTTGTCATCTGTTCATCTCCTCCACAGTGTGCTCGTGTGTGTGTCCAGGTGTTTTTGCGTACGTAGATACCGGCGGTGCTAGCATTTGGTATCAAAGCGAGGTTCAATGTGAGGGGAGTGCTCACCTGGTGGCGCCGGCGATGCGACATGGTACCCGGCGAAGCGGGCGAACTTGGCGATGGCGCAGAACCTGTTCGAGGACCAGCAGGAGCAGTTGGAGTGTAACGTGGAGCGGCTATCCAAGGTGCTCGCGACGGACGTGTCGGCGCTACACGAGGCGATAACCGGCGCGGCATAGCCGCAGCGCGGCGGCTTCGGCCCTAAGCGGCGCGGCGGTGGCTCGTCCCGAGGCATGCACGCAGATAGCTCCGGTGCGGCGGCGCTTCGGCGAAGCACAGCGCAAGCGTGGCGGCAATGAAGCGCGCGCAAAGGTGCGGAGGTGCACAAGGCGCGGGGTGCGTCACATGGCTGCGGCCGCGAGGATGACAAGCGTCATGGCCAAGCGAGTGCGTCTGGCGAAGCGCCAAGACAGTGGTTGCGGCGCGGGTGTGCATAAACACAAGGCGTGCCTGATAGTAGCCAGCCAGTCATGCACAGGGCGTGGGCATGTGCGTGAGGCGACAATGACGCGCCGCAGCAAGCGGCGTATCGGTGTGTCGCGTCGCGAGCAAGCCGACGGTGCGATGCCGCAGGGTGCTAGCACACATAGCGATAAGCGCAACGGCGTCTGGCGTGGAGCATGCGGCTCCACGGTGAGGAGAGCGGGAGCGTTTGGGCAAAGGTGCACAGATGCCGGCGATGAGCTGGCTGCAGCACCATGCGCTCAAAAGTATGACGACGAAGGTCCACGCAGCCAGAGCGAGGCCAGCGTGGTGTGCCGGAATCGCACGTGACGTGCACACCAGCGGCGGCAACATGATTGCCGCGGAGTTGGCCGACGACGATAGTCTCCACGGGAGGTGGAGGCCGGCGACGACAAGGTGAGGGGGTGCGAAGCCGTCGGGAAACGAGTCGGCATGAGGCCGACAAAACGGCGATGGCATTGTGGCTGTCGTCGCAAGAAGAACCGGAGGTCGGAGTCGCCCGGTGAGTTGTGCCACTGACGATGAAGTTGTGGCGGCAAAGAGATAGCAGTGAAGAGAGATGGCGGCATGTCTCCCAAATACCTGCTACTAAGGGACATCGTCGTCATCCGGCAAGGAAAGATGGGCGAATGTACTGTCCATCTCCATGTCCCGACAAGAAGAACTGCTAGATGCATGGGCTACGGTGACGCTCATGTTCACGGTCGCAGATGGCGGGAACGACTGTAATGTCCCTCAAGTGTGATCACGTGGCGAGGGCGATTGTACTGCCTCCTCAAGGCAGAGTGAACCACGTAGTAGAGAAGCGGTTGCGAGCATGGATTTGGCGACGCATAAAGGGAACTTGTGTTGCTAACCTATGCCGAGTGGGAAAGCGGAACTTCTTGAAGATAAGTGTTGAAGACCGCTGATAGTTCACTCATTTTATTCCTTATTCTTGTGGTTTGTATCTTCCTCAACAACTGCATGAAATATTCGGGCTTTATGTTACTTAGCTCTGTCGTGCAATGCATAGAATGGGCTGTCAGATCGAGGGCTTGAGGTGACAAGACTAAACACATACAACTGTAAAATTTTCACTTACATTGAATTGTCTCTTTCTTTTATTTAATTCTCGTTCCATGTCTCACCTCATGTACACACAAAACAAGTCTTTTGCATCTTTTGAGCTACTTTTGGTGATCTATGGTACACAAAACTAGATTGAATTTTTTGTTAACTTGTAATTGCTCATTTGCTCTCTCAGTGTTTGAACTATTGAACTAGAGGCATCTGTTCTCTTTAACAACTATGATGGATTCCGGTGATGGTGGTGGCTTCTGGTGGCATCAGCAGTTTCTTGTGGTGGTGGCGGCACATGACTAATGAGGTGGCAGAGGCACGCAACATTTGAATGGAACACTTGATTACCAGCTGCTGGTTGTTTGCATGTGATGTTGACGTGAATGAGTGCAAGGCAAAGGGATCTAAAGTTGCACAAGTTGTAAAGGTTTGTAAACTCAGTTGCAATTAGCTGGATGTACAAAACTTAGTTGTAATGGAATGTATAAAGTTTTACAGTATGTACCAACTCCTTGGATTTGTTATATTGAATAGATAATTTTGTTGTAGTTGAATGAGGCAATTATTTTGCAAGTAGAGATGTCATGATTCATGTTGACCGAAAGAATCAATACATCTGTGTGTTCCTTTGTGACTAATTGCTTGTTTTTGCTATCTGAATATGTTTAACGTACTAAATTTATTTTGCAGGGTTGTTTAGTTAAACCTGCAACAAGAAAACCTTCTTAGCTCTGCTGTAAGACATGGAAGTTTTAATTTATAAATAGCAATAGGGAGATTGGGGGCTGCAATAATATATTCTATGCAAAAATTGATTTTCTGTTGTAACGCTACAACGGGCACATGACTAGTTGACACAATGAAGCTCAGCTTCCTGCTACATTTATTAAGGAATCAAAGGTCCTTGAAGGGTACAATGTTACTTCTTCAGGCTGCGCTCAAGTCGTTCTATAGCAGCACCCACACGGCTTTGATTCCCTTGTTCCTCTGCCAAATCTGACGATGATTTCGAGTTTGCAATCTCAAGATTTGCCTTTTCTGCAAGCTTCAACTGTATCCAACCTGTAGAAGAATTCCCAAGGTCAGCTTATTGAGCAAATAATCACAAGTTATTAGCAGACTGCAGACATAGCTGAGTTGACACAGCGTATAATCAGTGAGGACATGAAATGAAGTTGTTGACTTGGCAACTGATGGCACAGTGTGCTAGTAATACGCATGCTTATGGCAAGACAGCTTTGCTGCAAATGGCTCCTGGGCATGCACTTACTATAATAGCACTGCCTCCAATTTTTTAACAACAATCTATCATTGTTGCGCAATTTTACAATAGAGAATGTTGTTTTGTACTAGATGAACAAGGACATTGGGAGATGGGCACAAATAAGTACGGGGTGAGAATGTAGTATCCAACTTCCACATTAGTAGGCTAAGCTGAAGAACTGAAAAATAGAAATCAAAGGCCACCCATCACGAGACAAGCTTTAAACTTACATATCAAAATGCAATTAAGTTCAAGAAGGTTACAATTATATGTATGGAAGCAAGGAAGTTGGCAAAGATGCAAGTGTGCATTTAGTTTGCAGGATTCTATACATTTTATTACTATCATAGAACATATTAAACATGCATTATATCGCGTCACCAGACCCACAATCAAGCAAGCGATGCGTACATTCAAGTGAGCTATAAAGACCTCCACAAATTTTTTAGAGCAGAGTGCAGAGAAAGTGCACTGATGAATGAAGTTCGTGAGCAATTTGGATAGATAATACCAAGGGGAAAGCAGATTCCAGCACCAAGAGCAGAACCAACCAATACATTTCTTGCACGCCACATTGGTGAACCTGGCACTGAAGATATATACAGATATCAGTTGAGGTGAACTCAGTACAATGAGCACTACTCAAGTGTTAATTAAGTTAAACACCGACTATTTGCATAGCAGAATCAGAAGTAAATAAAAACAATAAGCTAAGATAATGATTTATCCCATGATATTATGCAACAAAAAGAAACTGCGACACATCCCAAAAGACATTCACAGTTTCTGAAGATACAGGCTGAAAATTATCAAGGAAAAGCATTATGAAAGATATCAAGAATCATCAAGATCTTGAGGCAAACGTTGTTTTATGAATGTCGTGGTAAAAAAGGACCAGACAGTAACTACGGGGGGACCCCTAGCTTCGAAACGAGGGGCCGAAGGGTCCCGAGTGAGAGGTCCGACCGAAGTGTGTTTGTATTTATTGCCCGAAATTTTTGTGTCCTTTCTTACATGGTAAAGGAGGAAGGCTATTTATAGCCTTTCCTGCCTGGTACATGAAATTACACCCGTACCCCTAAAGAAGTACATTAATTGTAGGGGTAGCAGGGGAGTTTCCTAATCTAGGCATAGGCCTGGGCGTGCGGTGGACCTTCCTGGACCTGGCCTACCCGGACGGTGAACCCGGTCCACCGTTCGCGCCTCGTTGGTGGTGACGAGGCCCTCCGCCCACATGGGGCATGCATGCCCCTCGAGGGTGTCTTCGATCCTTCCTCCTTAGGACTTCGGGAATCCCCTCGGAGGCCCCGGGGATCCCCTCGGAGCCTTCGGAGCACCTTTGCGGGGCTGCCTTCGGGTTCGCCTTCGGAACCTCCGGAAAACATCTCCGGGGGCCTCGGGGGCTCCTCCGAAGGCCCTTCGTCATGATCACCTGCGGGGCACCCCGAAGCGTCACGGGTCCTTCGGGGGTGCCGCCTGTGCCGTGGGGCCAGTGGGCCGCCCCTACGACAATGAACTTTCCCCCAACGAACTACATCTTCACGGTATTGACACAAAAATTCAAGTATCTTGAATGACGCGAACTTTCCCCCAACGAACTACATCTTCATGGTATTGACACAAAAATTCAAGTATCTTGAATGACGCAAAAATCCAAGTGGACAATCTTGGGCTCTTGGCAAGTCTATTGCATCATTCCATGTATCAGATATTCGGATCATTATATGCCATGGCCAAATATCCAGGCGCGTATTGTAGCACACGCACACTGTAGCATCGCGTGTCCTGTAGCGGCGCGAATATTAGGTAGAGTTTGTTATTTAGGAATCTATCTATTAGGCGTTTGGTATTACCTATTAGTTAGGCAAGTTATTATTAGATTGGATTGTTAGAGATAAGTTTTCTTATAGATTTTTTCTTAAGAGTCAAGTCGGGTCGTCCCTATAAAAGAGGAAGTATGTATGGATTATCAATCAAGCAAGAAAGATGAATTAGTCTAATCTCCCTCCCAAGATTCTATCATCCCAGTCTATGATCTAATCTCTCATCCCACCAAGCCGACGTCGCCCTGCCTTCTTCCTGTCGGTGTTTACTCCGTTATGAACTAAGATTCGTAACAATTTATATCCAGGCGTGTACTGTAGCACACGCGTGGATATTTGGCCATGACATCATAGCCTAGGGGTTACACAGCCACAGAAGGCCTCTAAAAGCAACCGACCTTATGAATGAAGACAAATAAAATAGCCTGTAATATTTGACCGAGGCCTACTCCAGAAATCTTTTAACAAAGAATAGCAGTTACAAGGCAGGATTATTAATAGTAATACACTGGAGGTATATCACTTTTGTTTTTAAAGATGAATGCAGTGCTATTGTTTACTCTATTTTAATCACTTCTGTAATTTCTTTTTCTGGATGTAATTCATAGTACAGTGAAGAGTGAACATATTTCATAAGCTTACTCCAAGTTATATGATACGATAATATATCTGAAGAATAGTTAAAATGTATTTCAGACTCAGTGACCAAGATTCTCTATGTTTAGCCAACTTTAATTAAAATCCAAGATTTAATATGGTGAGATACATACATATAAGCCCGAAAGCAGCCGCGGTAGCCGAGCCAGCTCCAGCAATGTTAAATACATCGTGTACCCCACGGTTCTCAATAAGAAGGTTCTGTATGCCAAAGAAAGTTGCAGTAAACATCCCAAGGCGAATACCACCAACTAGTGAGCCTTTGGCAACCCGGATGAACCTTTTTTCCATTGCATCTCTCATCAATCTATACTGTTCGCGCTTGTCTGTGGTGTTTCCCATCTTCAACATCGCTTCTGCATCCTTACTCTGTAAAATATAACACAAACACTGTTATGACAGAAGGAGTTCCGCAATTGCAGGTCGAATCAAGTTGTGAGCAATGAAACAGAAGATTATATATGTAAATGGGTATCAAAGAACAGCAAAGATGTAGCTCCATTTATCTTTTCACGAATGAATCAACGATCGATGCAAGCATGTCTCTTACATTGACAGGTATTGCAGAGTAGAGTGACAACTTACGACGGACGCGCTAGCCTCCTTGCTCCCGCCGTAGAGCAGCCCGGCGAAGACGCCGACGAGGGTGGCGGTTCCCCAGTTCACCGTCCCCACAGCCGCAGCCCTCGACGGCCTGCCGCCCGCATCATCGGCCGCAGCCTCCACCTCCTCCTGGACCATACCCACCCAAACACGTCAGAAGAAAACAAAAAATGAACATGCGCAGTTCGGAGCAGGAGGATACAGGCGACGAACCGTGGGGACTGTAGAAGCCGGCGGATTCGGCGGCGGCGGCTCGGCGGGATGAGGCGCCAAGGCGGGCATGGCGATCTGCTACAAGGCGGCGGACACTGCGTACGAGTGTTAAGTCTCAAGGGGACGGCGGGCAGCGCCGGCGGTGGTGCGTCGCGGCGGCGAGATCGCCCAGTGGAAACGTTGGGGAATTGGGGAGAATGGAGCAAGTGTGTATGGGGCTGGGCTCATGTTGTTACTTATGGGCTTGCCTAGAGCTAGAGCCCACTTACTTTTCTTGGGCCGCAAGCTCAACGCCATTGCGTTTCTCCTGTGCTAAACGACCAGCGGAAGAGAGCAGTGCTTCCACGCATCGCTAGGGTGCGAAAAGGAGGCAGATAATTCCTGTCCAATTTGATGTCGTATCAAAAAAATAGTTCAAGATATCGTTTTTTAGTCTTGTTCCGTATCCGATATTATTTAGAATATAGGAAAAGTAATATCCGACCCGTATCTAGTATTTTATAGGATATCCGATAAATCAAAAAATGGATATCCGATAAATATCAATATCCTTTAATATCTTCTATGGTTTTCTAGTCATTGACTAATATATAATATGAATTTACATTTAATTATGTTTATGTTGTTAATTAGGATAAATAATTCTCTAATACGTAGTGTAATTTGATACTTTTGTTGGTGAAGTTATATCTTTACTTTATGTGTGCACTATTCGTCAAGTTATCCGTAACTAATTTGAATCCAATCCGCATCTGTCTTGTGCTCCAACACAAAGGAGGTCTGGACCGAGGGAGAGGTCTAGACACAGAAGAGGTCCTGGAAAGGAGAAGCCAAGCTCAAAGGCACACAGAGCAAAAAGAGAAAAGGAAAACTCCAACAAACTCTAGAAGAAACCGAACTGATTAGTTAAAGTTTGGCTTAGTCATTTTAAACACCTCGAATTCTGAAAATCTCAGGTTAAGCTTTGAAACTCTCATCAAAATCAAACGGTTCTTTTTAATTTGAATTTTTTTTTCAAAAACTCTGGACAAACGAGACGTTACAAACCTACTCCCCTTAAAGCGAATCTCGACCCCGAAATTCGGGCTGACTATAGAATAGGTTGGGGGAACACGAGTTTTTGCTCACTCTTCCAACTAATTCCTCTTTTGAGTGAGGCAAAACCGCAACAAACACTACACACTTACCGGGATTGGAGTTACAGTGGTGGGCTTGCTCCACAAAGAACAGTTCACTTGGCCTCTTGCAGAAGGAACTGGAGGTCTGGTAGCTTGACTTGAGGCTTGGGGAGGGACTTGCTTCCGCGAGTGACACTGAGGGCAGTTGTTGGCGAAATGACCCCAATGATGGCAGTTGAAGCACTGGATACCTTGACAAACTTGACACTTTTGGGTCAGCTTTGTCTTGGTCTTTGTTGTCCAAGGTGTGAGCTCCACGAGAGGTCGGGTGGTATTCTTCTTGAGGTCTTGAGGGCACCAGAGGTCTGAGTCTTTGTCTTTGGTCTTTGTCTTTGCACAAACGTCCTAGCTTGCTGAGGGTGTCCTTGATGAGCACCGGGTTGTGACATCTTCCTCTTGTATGACTCTGCAAGCTCACGACGGGATTCTTCAATCAGCAGGGCTTTGTTCACAAGATGCTGGAAATCCGCATATGCTAATGACTTGGATCTTCAAGCTTGGGTTGAGTCCTCGCTTAAACCTCTTCTGTCTGGCATCATCGGTGAAAACATCCTTTGGGGCATAACGAGCAAGCTGAGTGAACTTGTTGAGATATTCACCCACTGACAAACTTCCTTGCTTTAGCTCGCGAAACTCATTCTTCTTCATTTCTACCTTCCCATCTAGAATATGGTAGTGGCGGAAGGCTTTAGAGAATTCGGTCCAATTGATGCTCTGGGGATCTGCATGGGCTGCACAATAGTTCTCCCACCATTCTGCTGCTGTACCTTTAAGTTGGTGCGATGCATAGAGAACTCTTTCACGGTCGTCATAACGGATGATAGCAAGCTTCCTTTTTGTCGTGCGCAGCCAGTCATCGACGTCCAAAGGCTCAGAGGAACTAGAGAATGTAGGAGATCAGGTCCACATGAACTTTGCCAACTTGGACTGAGGGAAAACTGGTGGTGGTGGCGGCAAGGCAGCAGCTTGGCTGTTCTGGTTCATCATTGAGAGCAGGGCAGCAACTGTTTGGTTCTGTTGAGCCATCATTTGGTTCATGTTCTGCATCATGGCATTCATCAACTGAGCTTGGGCTGCCATAAACTGACTCAAATTCTGATCCACTGGCTCATCTTGACTTGCTGAATGACGAGTCTGAACCATCTGCACAAACTTCTCAGGTTTAATAGATGGGGAGAAAGAAGCACAATAGGTGAGAGAGAAAAGCATCATAGATAAGTGAGAATAAGGGAGAAAGATGGAACATCCTAGTTGGGAAAAGTAGGTTTAACCCAAAAGAGCAAGTGGCCAAGAGGCCAAAAGAGGCAAAAAGATGCAGTATGACCTCCTACTGGAGTCTTATTGCACAAGCTAACGATACGACAACAGGGAGGACTACTCTACTGGAGCACCTTTAATTAACTTAAGGGGAGGGTCAACTAGAACAAGGCTCGGTCCTATAGATATTACTAAGATAAGGAGATCAATTGAGTTTGAAAACAAGGTTCCAGAAAGGATAAGATGCAAGAGCCTGAGAATAAGACAAGAAAAGACTAGAGTGAGGTGAGAACAGAATAGAACAAGACAAGAGGAGAACCACTAGTCAGATTTTCAAGTTGGTTTGATTTAGAAAATAGCTTTTGAAACAGACTAAAACGACCATGCTAACTAAGGTTACGTCCTGCAGTCGGTATGGAGCTCTGATACCACCTTTGTGAGAACCTGTCTCGGGAGGTCCTGGGAGAGAGCTCCTGGAGAGATCTCCCAGGACCTCCTAGAGGGTCCGACAGGACCACCTGGAGGTCTGGGAGGTCCTCCAAGACCACCCGAGGAGGTCTCCCAGGACCACCAGGAGGTCTCCAGGACCTCCCCAAGAGGACTCGAAGGTCCACCCGGAGGTCCTTCAAGACCACCTGAGGATCCCAGCCCCTGTGCACCATGAGCTAGTCCCAAGATCAGATTGGCTAGCTTGCACAGGCTCAACAATTAGTGTAATCAATTCCATACCACAAGCACAAAAGATGAAGCAGACAAATTAACACGTATTATTAGCAAAAGACCTTAAGGTCAAGGTTTTTACAAGGTTGCCCCCGGTCAGACCGCACCCCGGTCCGACCGCGCAATACACGCCGGTCTGATCGCCCTTAGGGTTTGAGGTTTCCTGTTTTGGTCTTTTGCTTTGGGGTTTTGGTTTATATTCAATACAAGTCTTCCGCTGTACTTGTAGATTGATCTTCATAGCTTCCATAGCTACTGGAGTGAAATTGATGCTGAATCCGATCAAAGTGAAAAAGTGAGTGTGCTCCTATTCACCCCCCTCTAGTCGCCTTTTCGGTCCAACAAGTGGTATCAGAGCTCGGTTAGTTCAATCTTGATCTTAACCGGTCACTGAACTTGGTGATGGATAAGTACTCGACCAAGCCGCATATCTTCGATGGACTCGACTATGCCTATTGGAAGAATCGCATGCGAGTCTTCCTTCAGAGCGAAGGACAAGCTATATGGGAGGTTGTTCGAGCTCCGCTCGTTTTGTCCGAGGTTGCTTCGCCGGCTTCAGCAGCCCTCTTGGCAAACAACCATAAGACTAAGAATCTCCTATATGTTGGGCTTGGTAGACAGGAGTACGATAGGATTTACAACCTTGAGAACGCACATGAGATTTGGCACACCCTCAAAACTTACCATGAGGGATCGTCCCAGATCAAGCAAGTGCGCCAGACGGTCTACAAGCGAGAGTATAACAAATTTGAGATGCGTCCTGGCGAGAGCATCGATGATGTTTTTACTCGCTTTAACAAGGTGATCGATCAGATGAGAGCTGTTGACATTGAGTACTCTCAATCTGAGAATGCCACCCACCTCTTGGCTACAATCAACACCGAGGAGTGGGAGATGAAGGCTACTGCCATTGAAGAGAACGTCGATCTCTCTAGTCTCACTTTGGAGCTGCTTTATAGCAAGCTCAAGACTCATGAGATCAAGAGAGACAGTCTTCCTAAGAAGGATAACATGGCTTTGGTAGCTGATCCTCTGAAAAGAACTTCTGATGGTTCTTCTGAGTCTTCTTCTGGATTTTCACTTGCATGTTTACCTGCAATTCAAGAAGAAGAGTTTGAGAGTCTTCCTGAGGCTGATTTAGCTCTTTTAGCCAAAAAAGTCACACGGACCTATAACAATGTTAGAAACAAGAAGAGAGGTGGCTTTGTGACGTGCTATGAGTATGGAGAGTTATATCATATCCGAGCAAACTGCCCCAAGCTGAAAGGTAAGGGCAACCGCAAGGATGAGAAGCCTGCCTGGAAGAAGCCTTAGGGGAGCAAGCCCAAGTATGATACTTCCAAGCTCATGAAGGTCGCTCACCGGGTCCTTGCCGCTTTTGGAGAGCAATCCATGAGCGATGTGGACTCCGGGAGCGAGGAGGACAAGGAGGAGGAGCTCCCTCAAGATAAGAAAGGGAAGGCCATTTACTTCACCGGCATGTACTTCATGGCCGATTCCGTCGACGCCGATTATAACGATAAGGTACCTCCTTCCTATGATGTTCTTTCTGCTAGATGCGACACAATGTTTGAGCAACTCATGAGTCAGGATAAGGCCTTAGAGTTTACCATGGCTAGGAACAAGGACTTAGAGTCACAAGCAGATAATTTGACTTTAGAACTTGTAAATGCTAAGACTCTTGAATTCGATAATGTTCATCTTGCCATGCTCTACACTCTGAATTTGCTAAACTGCAATCTACTCATGATATTGCTTTGCACCAACTTGAAAATGCTAGTACTGTGCTAATTGATGTTAAATCTGCTCCCTATGAAAAATGCTTAGAGTCTAGTAAGTTGGATGCCTCTGGTAATGTTAAATCTAGTTTTTGCTCTTTCTACTTAGAACGTGGACATGAAGTTAAAGACATTCTAGAAGCAGTTAGAGCTAAATATGCCAAGCTTAAGGACATAATTGAGTCCACCCTTTGTGCCTCATGTGCAGCCTATAAGCTTGAAGTTGCTTTTCTTAAGGAGAAACATGCTAGAGCCATTAAGCCCAAGACTTGTGAATCATGTGTTAAGTTTGGAAAAGAAAATGCTTACCTTAAGGACACACTAGAAAATTCTCTAAAGGTAAGAAACAGTTAAACATGGTTCTGGACACGTCTAAAACTCCTTATAAGAAGCAAGGGTTATGATACAACTCTGCTCAGGACAAATCCAAGCCTAATGTCATTCAGGTCTTAGAAAATGGCTTAGTTGAATTCACAACTCAACCTGCAAAAATAATTTTCAAATCTGCAGGTTTTGTCCAACCTTCTTTTGAGTCAAAAGGTGCTTCTCCCAGTGGTACCAAATACCATTGCATCTATTGCAAGAAGAATGGACATTTGGTTGAGTTCTGTTGGCTTAGGTTGAAGAACGCTAAGAAAAATATTACTAGAATTTCATCTAATCAACCTAGAGCTTTTATGAGACATGGTCATTTAAAAAGGAAGAAACCTGGACTAGGATTTGTTTCGCATGCTCATAAGGTTCCTAGACAGGATGTTTCTCATGTTTGTGTAACCATTGCTCATAGTAGAACTTCAAATAAAATCAAGGATAACACTTCTGCTTTGCATACTACTCGTAGACATGTGTCTCAGTACTCGGTTCTCAAGTCATGTTTAACTAACCACAGTATTGAGATACATCGATCTTTTGTGCCTTGATTTTTAGGATCACCGCCGAAGGAGGAAGAACACGTGGCTCGTCGACTCCGGCTGTTCACGCCACATGACCGGAGACTCTAGATGGTTCACTTCCTTCACGCGGTCGACGAGTGATGACTTTATCACCTTTAGAGATGATACACAAGGGCGAATTGAAGGAACGAGATCAATCAAGGTGAATGATAGATTCATCTTAAAGGACGTCGCCCTTGTGGAGAAGCTAAGGTACAACTTGCTTTCTGTTTCGCAGCTTCTTGATGATGGCTACGAAACTCGTTTTAAGAAAAATGCCTATCGAGTGCTTGATTCTGCCGGTAAGCTTGTTTTTGGGATTTCTAGAGTTGGTAGAATCTTTGGAGCTGATTTTTCTGAATCTCTAGCTGGATCTCTTAAATGTTTAATTGCATATTCTTCTAATATCTGCCTTTGGCACCGACATTTGGGGCACATTGGTTTTGATCATCTGACGCGAGTCAGCGGTCTTGATCTCATGAGAGGTTTGCCTAAACTCAAAGCCGTCAAGGATCTTTGTATATGCGCCACATAGGCATGGCAAGCAAGTTGCCGCCTCACACCCTTCATTGACTATGGTTATGACTGACGGACCGGGATAGTTGCTTCACATGGATACTGTTGGTCCTGTTAGGGTTCGGTCAGTCAGTGGCAAATGGTACATTCTTGTCATAGTCGATGATTTTTCGAGATACTCTTGGGTGTTCTTTCTTGCTTCGAAGGATGAGGTTTTTGATCACTATCATGATCTTGTTCTTCGTTTGGCTTCTGAACTTCCTGGTGCCTTGAGAGCGATCCGTAGTGACTATGGCACGGAGTTCAAGAATGCTTCTTTTGCCTCTTTTGTCTTTGGCGCGGTATTGAGTATCAATTCTCTTCTCCACACGTCCCTCAACAAAATGGCGTTGTGGAAAGGAAGAACAGAACCTTAGTCGAGATGGCTAGGGCGATCTTTGGATGAGTATAGCACAGAGGAGGTTTTGGGCGAAGCTATTACTCTGACTTGCCATATTTCAAACCGTGTCTTCTTGAGACGTCCTTGGGCATGACTTCTTATGAGCTTCGATTTGGTAGAAAACCCTCTGTCTCTCACTTTCGAGTCTTTGGATCAAAGTGTTTTATTCTCGAGACAGGAAACCTAGATAAATTTGAATCAAGGACTTGTGATGGTTTATTTCTGGGTTATCCTGCTCATTCGAGGGGTTTTCGGGTTTTTAATTTTGAAACTAACATTGCCCAGGAGACATACAATGTCACTTTTGATGAGATTAGCCTTGGAGCTAGATCAGATGTTTCAGGTGACATACAGGTGACAGAGAACATTTTTGTTGAAGAAGATGGGGATGAGTTCGATATTGCTTCTCCACCTATTGCTGATGCTCCTGTCCAAGCTCTAGAACATGCTACGACTGCTTCACCTCCAATTGAGGCTCCTGTTGCATCTTCATCATCAGCAGTACCTGCGGAGGTTGAGGAGATGCAATCTCCCCCAAGCGCTCCACTGCATATTCAGAAGCAACACCCTCCAGATCAGATGATTGGTAATCTTCATAAGCGAGTCACTCGCTCCAGGTATCATGATCCGAGTCTCTTCTCTCATTCTGCATTTGTAGCTTCTTTTGAACCCCGTGATATATCACATGCTTTATCTGATTCTAGCTAGGTCAATGACATGCATGAGGAGTTAGAGAATTTTGAGAGAAACAAGGTCTGGAACCTAGTAGAGTCTCCTAGTGGTCATAATGTGATAGGAACCCGTTGGGTGTTCAAAAATAAACAAAATGAGGGTGGTTCTGTGGTTAGAAACAAGGCTAGGTTGGTAGCTTAGGGTTTTAGCCAAGTTGAGGGGTTAGACTTTGATGAGACATTTGCTCCTGTTGCTAGACTAGAAGCCATTCGTATTCTGCTTGTATTTGCTGCATCTAAGAGATTTAGGTTGCATCAAATGGATGTTAAGAGTGCCTTTCTGAATGGTTTTATAGAGGAGGAAGTGTATGTTAGGAAACCCCCTGGCTTTGAGAATCCCAAGCACCCAGACCGTGTTTTTAAGCTATCCAAAGACTTGTATGGTCTTAAGCAAGCCCCTAGAGCCTGGTATGATAGACTTAAGACCTTTTTCCTTAAGAATGATTTTGAAATGGGAAAGGTAGATAAGACTCTTTTCATTCTTAGGCATGGCAATGACTTCCTGCTTATTCAGATTTACGTGGATGATATTATCTTTGGTGGTTCTTCTCATGCTCTAGTTTCCAGTTTTTCTGAGACCATGTCCAGGGAATTTGAGATGAGTATGATGGGAGAGCTCAACTACTTTCTAGGACTTCAAATCAAGCAATGCAAGGAAGAGATCTTCATCCATCAAACAAAGTACACCAAGGATCTGCTCAAGCGCTTCGAGATGGGTGATCGCAGTTTATCGCCACTCCCATGGCGACTTTGGTCTTTGGATCCAGATGAGGAAGGAGAAGCCGTGGATCAACGTGAGTACCGTAGCATGATCGGCTCCCTTCTTTACCTGACGGCCTCAAGACCAGACATCCACTTCATGGTCTGCCTCTGTGCAAGGTTTCAGGCGTCTCTGAGGACTTCACATCGCCAAGTCATTAAGTGCATCTTCAGGCACCTACACTATACCCTCCAGTATGGCATTTGGTTTTCCTGTTCTTCTTCGCTATTCATTCGGGGATTTTCTGATTCTGATTTTGCGGGCTGTCGGCTAGATAGGAAGAGTGCCTCTAGCATTTGTCATTTCTTAGGCACTTCTCTTGTCCCTTGGTCATCTAGGAAGCGGTTCTCATTGCACAATCCATCTTTGAAAATATGTAGTCTGCTTTTGCTAGTTCTTTGTAGTCGATTTTGTGGATGGTCTCCACTCTTAAAGACTTTAGATTAAATTTTGCTAGTGTTCTTCTTTTCTATGATAACACTTCTACCATTAATATTGCTAAAAACCCAATGCAACATTCTAGGACCAAGCACATTGACATTCACTATCACTTTCTTAGAGATCATGTTGAGAAGGGTGATGTTGTGCTACATTTTGTGGAGTCCGAGGCTCAGTTGGCTGATATCCTCACCAAGCTATTTGACCCAACAAGGTTTGCCACCTTGAGGAGTGAGTTAGGGGTAATTTATCCCTATGGGTTGGTTTGAGGGGGAGTTGGATCTTTTCTAATCTTTCCTTGTTCATCTGATCTTTTCTTGATCTTCTTTTGAACTTTTTGATCATTTTTTATCTTTTTAGGCCTTTTGAGCTTCTCTTGCATCTCATTGTATCATATTGCATTCATATGAAAACACAAAAAGATGCATTGTAATATAAGCTTTTCTGCTTATTTTTTAAAAGTGACGAAGCTTTGCTTATTACCCTTTGGAACTTTAGTATTTCAATTCTTGCTCAATGCCATGTTTAGTTCTTTGAGTTGCTAGAATTATCATGCTTTCACATGTGTAGCTAAGTCTTTGCTAAATGAGCTAGAATTTTAAGACAACTTGAACTAAAAACTGTAATTTGTGGATGTTTTAGCTAGTTGCACAATTAGTGCTCCTTTTGTGACATTGGCCCTGTCAAAATTGCTTTGTTAGCTCTTGAATCTAAAATTGATCATTACTTGAGCTTCTTGTTCTTTTGAGAATCTAAAACTGCTCTTGTGAAAAATTGAAAAATCAATTTTCAAAATTGTCATATGATTAAATTGTGCCAAACTACTCTGACGAGACTGCATGTCATAGACATGAACTTGGAGATAGTTTGATGATCCAGACGATCTCATGGGGACTGTTTGTCAAAATTGACAATGAACCTCAAGATTTGTCGCCCTAGTAGAAGCTTAGGAAGAGTTTGTGGATGGCTCCTAGTCTAGGATCTTCTTCATTAAGATATACCTTTAATCAACTTCTGGTCGAAGCTTAGGAAGAGTTTGTGGATGGCTCCTAGTCCAGGATCTTCTTCACTAAGTTAGACCATTAGTCAACTTCAACATTCATTGCAAATGAAAAACTGTCGAAAAAATGGGCGTTTGAGAACATTGAGCAAAATGATTCAATTTAGGACATGTTTGTCTCTTAATGTGGTCATTGTTAGCTTTTTGATCTCACATTGATATTTTGACATGGTCAGTATTATTTTAGGATCCATGTTGATGAACTTGCTAAATTTGAAGCTTTGCTTAAATTGATAAAATTCATTGCTTTACTTTGAGCCTTCGAGTTTAGCTTTGATATATATGTCTTAACATGATCTTGCTAGCGGTTTTAGGATTGATCTCTAAAATTGAAAAATACAAAAATGAAGCCACTCCATTGCATTTCATGCATGCTCATTCTTATGCTTTTTCCTCAATTATGCATTTGTTATCTCTGGACGAGAGGAATGCGTGATTCCTTGATGACTCCATTGTCAAAGGGGGAGAAGATGTATCAAAATGTTTGAAAGGGGGAGCCTTTTGGAGAAAATAGGAGAATTTGAAATTTTCTGAAATTTGAGGATCATAGTGAGGGGGATGTTCTTATTTGCATTCTTATGATCTTATTTCCATTTCTGAACTTGAATTGCAATTCTTGCAACCTCACAATGTTCAAAGGTCAATTTGAACAATTGTTCTTTCATATGGACCTTAAGTGAGATTTTGACTCTTTTTTGGAAAATGAAGCTTTCTCACTTTCTTTTCCCGTATCTCACTTGCCTATGCTATTCTAAAGCCAACTTGGTCATTTCCATTGTTTTCTCTTGCATTTAGACCAAGTTGTGCCTTTGTGCGAAAACGTCGAGTTTTTATTTTTCAAACCTCAAAATTTGCATTTGTGGGAAATTACCAATGTGTTCATCAAATGGGAGATTGTGGATATCATGGGGATATGTGCACGATCTTAGGATGATGTTACAATTGGCAATGTGGTTAAAGGTTTATCGAATCACGGGTTTTCATCAAAGGTTAAAGTGCTGCGAGGCAAGTGTGGTCAGATCGATGTTGGGCGCGCGGTCAAACCGGCCATTGAATGGCGGTCTGACCGATTTTGTTCTGTTCATCGGCCAATCGGTGGCGATGGGTGTTGGGTTAGGTTAAGTTCATGGGTTTCAGTGCATATGTGTTGCATGATGCATGTTTTGACTAACGTGGGTCAAGTTGTGAAGAACTTGTTCCTGGAATCAATTTCTTTGTCTATTGTTGTGCAGGTTGCTTGGAGATCAATGACGGTCAACGACGATGATGATCGGGACTAAGCTTGGAGAGCTGAGGTCCAGAACGATCGGGGATACCGGGTGAGGTCAATGAAGTCAAGCATTGCGCAAAATGGACAAAGATGACCGAACAGTCAGTTCGGTGCGACGGGTTGGATCAAGCAGCATGGGGGTCGGTGCAAGTGCCATGGTGGTTTTGGTGGAAGCCGGATGGGAGAGACTTGTCGACATGATGAGAGCCGTTGATCAACCTACACGTGGCGAAGCATGGAGGTGCTTCACGAAGATTGGACTCGGTCTTTGGAAAAAGATCGAGAAGGGGTATTTTGGTAATTTTACCTAAATACCGCCTTGATGACCTTGTGTCAACCCGCGGCGCAAGATGGCGCATGAAGAAGCAGATTAGGTCAAGAGGAGATGAAGACAACGCTTTAAAATGCGTGCGTGAGTGAACCCGTTTGTGTGTGGGCCTAACGGGTGCCCATTAGGGTTTTCCTTCTAGAAGGTCTAAGCCTCCACTATAAATAGAGAAGGGTGGTGGCTGCACCCCCTTAACCCTTTCATTTATTTTGGAACCCTAGTTTGCTTAGGGAGAGGATAGTTGGAGGTTAGGGTTCTAAAGAGTTGGATTTGATTTCGTGCTCATGTATTGAGTCTTTGTCCTCCTTGATAGTGGATGTAAACCAATACCATATCAAAATCAATCCAAGGAAAGATTTCTCAAGATGAGTCTATTTGTTTTCCTTCTCTCTATTTGGTGATTTTGAGTCTTTCTTTGATCCGCGAGTTTTTGCTTGGTTTCTTGCCTTGATCAAACTTGCTATGATATGTGGGAACCCATCTAGGATCATCTTGATCATCATTCACCCACGAGCAAGTTTCTAGATCATATTTCGATTTTGACTCATTTTGGAGCAACCTTCATTCAAACTGAAAAAGATAGGAACTTTGGCATGGATCTACGCGATCTTTGATTGGAATAGGTTCCTAATATCTTAGAGAATGTATGTCTCAAGTTTCGCGGAGTTTGCCCTTGTAGATCGAAAGTTAGGTCAATTTGCAATCTTGAACTCGGGCTGTTTTCACTATTCTTCGTCAGGTGCGGTCAAACCGCCCTCAGACCACCGGTCAGACCACTCATTTGCCGCCAATCAGGCCGCACCCCGGTCCGACCACGCAATACACGTCGGTCTGACCGCCCTTAGGGTTTGAGGTTTCCTGTTTTGGTCTTTTGCTTCGGGGTTTTGGTTTGGATTCAATACAAGTCTCGCTGTACTTGTAGATTGATCTTCATAGCTTCCATAGCTACTGGAGTGAAATTGGTGTTGAATACGATCAAAGTAAAAAAGTGAGTGTGCTCCTATTCAACCCCCCCCCCTCTAATCGCCTTTTCGGTCCAACAAAATCATTAAAAAGATTCATGAGATTAAAATCCAAGTTAGTAGAATTTTTATCCCCTACTTCCCTAATCAAGTTGAAATCCCCTCTAACACCAAAGGAAGGCTAGCACTTTTGCATTTCTTATCCAACTCATCTAAGAAAGAATGAACTAGATCATGATGAGCAGGACCATACACAACCATCAACTTCCATCTGAAATTAAAAATTTTGTTCCTAACCACCATACTCACAAAAAAACTTCCCGCCTCACAACCCTCTACCTCCAAAAAAATCTCGTTTCACTCCCAACAAAATGCCTCCAGAATGTCCTTTAGCGGGAATCCAATGCCATCTGAAAAAGGAATCTCCAACCAAATTCTTAAGATCTCTCTCAGAAAAGTCCTTCTTGATAGTCTCTTGTACTCCCACAGCATCAACCCCTTCTGTACAAATAAACTCCTTAAGTTGCCTTCTCCTTGGAACTCTCCCCCAAACCTCTGATATTCCAAAATAGAACTTTCATGATTTAGAACTAGTACCCCTAACACCCCTTTTTCAGCTTATTCTTCACTTTCTTGTTCAGTTTGAAACCTGTAGCACCCTCATCACATTGTCAATTATATCCAGACTTTCACCTTCCTCAAAGATATCCCCCTTATGAACTTGGACCTCAGTAACCCCTTGTGTTGACTTCTCTTTTTCAGCTTTAGCTAAAGCAGCTCTAACTAATTCTTGAGCCCGCATAGCTGAGATAATCTCACTAGCAAATTGGGACTGAGAGCCTAAAATAATACCACAAGAAGTAGCTACCTTCTCTAAGTATTCAGCTGAAGCATTATTGAGAACATTAAAAGATTTTGCAGTAGTACCTTGTGTCTCTAGGTTCTGAATAGATTTTAACCTTGAGGCTTTCTTCTCCATAGGAATCTCTTGATCTTGAATCCTTGAGCTCTTCCTTGTTGCCAATGGAGGTTCAATAATTTTTCTTCTCCTCCCTTTCTTCTTTGGAGACATCCACACTTTAGTAATACCCTCAAAATCAGAAGCTACCAAAGAATCTTTGTCACTTTTTGTAATTAGAGTATCATCCTCTACCCCTTCACAAACAACCTCTGCCCTGTCAAGGTCAACCTTATCTGTAGAAATAATGCACCCCTTGACAGAATCTAGAGATTTGAAATTATCTGAACCTGAGAAATTAACCTCCCCTATGGACTGGAGAGGACCATGCTTAAGTTTATCTGAAGGAGTGTGTAAACAAGGCCATAAAGAAGCAGGCAGCAAAGTAAGCCCCCCCCCCTCAGTATAAACAACTATATCACTCTTCTGATGTGTAGAGGTTACTAGATTTTCCTTACCTCCTTCTGAGCTTTGTTCTTTTTGAGAAAAGAGAGAAACATTTTCACCCAAAGACACTCCATCTTCCTCAAGCTCCATCAAACTTTTATCACCCTCTTATTGGGAAGGAAAACTGAAGGGTAGAGGGACAATTTGCAAAGCATTACTAGCAGAGTCCATTTCTACAATCTCCTTACACTTAACCAAATTTTCAGATTTAGAAGATAATTCTTGCCTTTTGTGATTGTTTTTTCCAGTACCCCCTCCACCTTTCTGATCTGAGACATGTTGAGTGTCACTCCCATATTTCTCAGCCAGTTTCTCCCATTCAGTTTTGTGAGTACTATCATTAGACTCCTTGTCCACATCCTCCTCATATTTTTTATCAGTTTTCCTGTCACTTGCTTTTTTTATAAGGTCCCCCTTTGCTAAGAGCAGAACTGCCTTCTGCCTCAAATTTTATCTCATACCCAACAGAGTTGATAAAAATCTCAATAAAACAATTAACTTGTTAGGGGTATATGCAATAGACCTTAACCCTGACAGGTCCTGCTCTCATCAGACTAATTTCATCTACTTCTAGAGGTTCCCCAATAGTGCTACTAGTTCCTCAGTTTTAGCAAGCAAAGGTGAAGCATCTGGATCCAATGAGGACTTCTCCACTTTGGCTTTGATTGAGTGCAAAGCTAATTCCACTCCCCTAGCTTTGGATCAAGTTTCCAAGGCCTCCTTAGATGGGAACACCACAGCATATTCAACATCAGAAATCTTCCTAACTTTCCAATCCCAGTTAGATTGAATAAGATGTTTCAACTCAGCCTCAATCCTTTGAACATTAGCCACCCCCTCCTTAACACTAATCACCCCCATAGCAGCCTATTGCTCTGACAACTGAAGCCCAGGAATTTGAAGACTGTAAAATCCTTGACTTGGTATCCCAAATTCGAAAGGTTTCAATCCCTGGTATCTTTTATCAGCAGGACAACTAGAAGTCATGTGACCAGATTTCTTGCATTTGCAACAAATTGGAGGATTATTGCATCTAGCCTGATGATGCCCAATTTGAAGACACCGAAAACAAGTGCCTCTATCCTCAGATCTAAGCACCCCTAGTGTTTGGACCAAGTTCACCCCAGCCTTTCTGTAAATCATCTCTTTTACCAATACCGACAGAATCCCCCTATTTGGGTTTAGATCTGAGTTCTTCATCAAGAAAATCACCCTTATTACCAAAACCACCCCTATTCAAACCTCGTGTAGAAACATCTCAATAGAAAACCCCTTCTAAAACCCTTGTTTTCTCTACTAGAATCATCATGCCACCCCTTAGCCTGAGAAGAGGAATCGTGAGCTAACCCCCTAGAAGGATGAGAATTAAATCTAGAACTAACTGTATCCTAAAATCCTTGCTTCGTACCTGGATTCTAGAAACCCCCTTGTGAGTTCATCTGAAGCCTTCGGTTTTGGTCTTGATCTCTCTAAACTTTTTCTTGCAGCTCATTCTCCGAAAGCAAATCATCCTCCTCCATCCACTCCTCGAGCGCCAGATCCCCCGCCCCCAATCCATGGACGAGACCCACCTTAGAAACGTTGGGGAAACCTCCCTCTATCTCGATCCATCACCCCTCCTCTCACAACCTCAACGAAAGATCTAAGCAGGGGCTCTAGCTCTCGGATCCGTCGATCCACTCTCTCTGTCGCCCCAAAGCTACAGATTTCACCCCGTCTGGCAAGAAAACCGAGATCTCCCGGAACCAAAAGCTTTGGAATCCAACGCCATGACAAAATCAGAACACTACACCACAGATGTTCGTATAAATCAGAGAGTATGGTGCCATACCTATGGGCCGGCCCAGGTCGGTCCAGTCCAAGTCTGGTTGCATTCGCCACCTGGCGCACCACTCCATCTCCTTCCTCTGATTGGACCTCGGCCACGTGCCGCGCCCTGCCCGCATCGAGATCCTTGGGATGAGACCTTGAGCATCCAGAGGAATCCTTGCTGCAGCCACGAGAAGCCTCCGACATGTCGCGACGCCGAGAGATGTTCCTAGACGCAGAGAGAGAGAGAGAGAGAGAGAGAGAGAGAGACATCGCTCATAGTTATCACAACTTTTCTTTATTTCTTATCAAGTCTTAAACTTATCAATGAGATTGGTTTTTAGCATAAGATCGATATTGCAATTGATGTTTTGTTGTGTCCAATGCATTGGGTTGGCAATGGCATTGTGTGAGAACCCACATAATTAAATCAAGCTTATCAACAGTAATCATGTAATTACCATAAGTAAAAAAATTTCATTAAATAAATGTCAAGCATAATCTCAGTAATCATTCAATTGCATAATTAACGTTTTGAACTTGGTAATTAAACAAATATCATTATTCACATCACAGTTTGCAACAGTCCAATTACAAAATCGAATTAAAATATTACAACCAGCGCTTAATTCAGAATTATTATTACAAATCTTTTGCATCACTAATTACAAAAATAAATCATTTTTGCAGAATAACGTACTTGCATTCATTTTCATCACAGCCTTCCTTGCCTTCTCATTCCACCATCCTCAACTTCCTGTCGTGCAACCTAGAGCTCAAAGAGTAGTTAGCAAACCAAAAGCAGTAGTACTAGCTAGAGTAGAGGAGGGGGATTGCCGTTAGTATACCCAAAGTTCAGTAGTTCTTCCATACTAACCTAGGTTAACCTGGTCCCTCGATCGCCAAGATGACCTGACCAACCAAGTTAGTCGGCACCTGCGGTAACCAAGATGTCCAAAGCTAACCTAAGTAATTAGGCAACCCGTTACTTCTGGGGTTTTCATCATCCGGCGTTATAAGAGCCACACCCACCTTGTTTCACTTACCTCAGCCACATTAAAATCCAACAATACATTTCCATTCATATCCGCCCTCTGTTTAACACATCATCGGGCATACCGAATCCAACACCCACCATATATAATTCCGATCAACCGGAAAGCCCACAGTGGTAGCTAACTTAGCCTCAGCATAAACAGTAGCTCTCATATGCATCACAGAAGATGGCAGCCATATATAGATAGCAATAGAATTAAGGTAAATAGGGTTATGGTAAATAGGAATAGGAAGACCGTAAAAACGAAAATTACCACAACCCAGGATAAGATCAACCATTTCCTTCAGCCTTAAGTATCCAACCCAGCCATAGCAATTCCCCATTCTCAGTCACAGGCGCAAAAGAGAGAGAGAGAGCAGCCAGGAGCTTCATCCACAGCCACCACTACCTCAACCATTGGAGCAAAGGGAAGGGAAGCAAGGAGCACCAGCAAGCCGGCACTGCAACTTCTCCCCATCCCAAAACCCTAGCAGGAGCATCATCATCGAATCTCAGTCATCCATCGCAAAGCAAGGGAGGGAGCAAGCATCAGAGAGCATAGGGGGAGTGATACCTCAAGGTAAGCATAGCAGAACCATCACCACCACCATAATCACTCCATACTTGCATAATCACATAGCAGCCAGACCACTAACATCATGCATGAGCATCAACAACCAAGCATTAGTTAGCATCAGTAAAAAGAAATCAACCAAATCTTGATAATCTGAGTAATCAGTAGTGGGGTTAGGAAGGTAAGGAACCGGGCAGGGTTCGGCTTGAGCCAGAGGGGAACCGGGCGGATGAGAGCCAGAGGGGCTCGGAGGTGGAGCCGAGGCGCCGGCGGCCATGGGCCGGCGGCCGGCAATGCGAGCCAAGGCGGCAGATGGGACCCGATCGGCGTGTGGCGAAGAGGCCAGGCCAGCCCTGTGCCACGACCCCCGAGCACGAGGAGGAGGCGACGAGGCAGCCACGACCGAGTAGAGGGCGAACACGGTGGCGGCGGCGGCGGCGCCCCACCATGCGCCGAGCACGCCCGGGGAGAGAGGAGGCGACGGAGGAGCCGGCCATGGAGAGGAGGCGCCGGAGAGGGAGATCCGTGTGGGCGGCGCCAATAGAGGCGGCGGCCTCGGACGGGAGAGGAGGAGGAAAGAAATGAGGAGAGAGAGAGAGTTGAGATTGAGGGGGTATAACCTATTGGAGAAGAAAAGGAAGTAGAATAAGGGGTAGATTAGGAAAAATAGGGATTAGGATTAAGTTTTGGGTAGAAATAATTAGTTGAGTGCTAACTTTCAAATGTATCTAATTTAGATCATTAATTTTAGCTCGTTAGCGATCATTTAGTGAATCGAAATATTAGAGATAATTAACTTGGTGTTTATTTAGAAAGTTGCAGTTTTACTTTCGCGCTTAAATAAAATCCAATAAATGTTAGTTCACAAATAAAATTTGTTAGACTTGATAATATTAGGTTATGGTAGTTTGTCTCATCGCTATTTAGATCGTGTGTATCTTTGGTTCTAACCCTAGAACCCAGATGCTAGAACGACGAATTGGAGAGTGCTAATCGACCGGGGTTCAAAAATGTTATTGATCTAAAATCCACTAATAAAAAGAATCATCTAACTAATATACATTTAGTAGCACCAAAATGTCACTAAGTATTTACTTAATTATTTATTATCCGCTCAAAAGATATTTTTACGTGAGATTTGAGCCGACGCAAGCGAGAGAGTTGAATCGGATTTTATCGACGGTAATCTTTTCTACTCGTTTGAAGGCAAGCTACTCTCCTGTTCATTAATATAGCTATATTAAATGTAAACATTACTTTGCTCTACTTTATATGTATTGCATCAAAACTATTTCTCAAAACTCAAATCAAATAAATAAGTCAAAGATGAAAAGATGAGAAAGATGTTAGAGATGAAAAGAGATGAGAAATGAGAGATGAGAGTAAAGCAGAGTAATACTATGGTTGGTAAAGGGGGCCCTTGGTCAGGATGAAAGAGGGCAAGAGGTGGGACCCCTTTACATATGGTTATTATATAAGGACCAACAAAACTCTTACTCGGTCAGAGGCCGTAAATTCAGTACCAACCATTTTCCTGTTTTTCGACGGGCAGAAAATGGTACCTCGTTACGTGATTATGCTCTCCACATCGGGTATGTATTATGTGTGAGTGTAGTGTAAGAAGAGGTGCTATATCACTATGTGGAGTGTTGGGTGCAGAGAGGATGAACTGGCCCAACCAACATTACCTGAACTCGGTGGTGGCTAGGTCAGCACCGACGAAAAGTAATGGGTGGAGAAAAATATTCACGTAACTGGAAAACGTTCTGTATTCTGAGCTCGAAATCGCATCAAAGGAAATGCGGTGTACCTAGCATAACGAGTTCGGAATAGCTATGGGTAAAGTGGTACAAGCCTGCGCAGTGCTATACAAATCATGAATTCATGCCAGTCTCCTGGATTGGAGTCTACGGGAACCGCTAGGGGTCTTTCTTCTTTCCGAGTAATCAAGTAGTCTTTTCAGAATTAAAATTTGCAACCTAAGTTTTAAAGTTTATTTTCAGAGTAAGAGAAGAGATAAGAATGTTGAGAGGAGATAAGAATGTTGCTAAGGACGAAATGTTAGAGTCATCATTTGCATCTTAGCTATTAATGCTTGCTGAGTACACTATAGTACTCACTCTTGCTATCTTTCCCTTGCTTAGATCCTGATCCAACCGGGAGTTAGCCCGAGTGGGATGAGGAAATTTTGCAGGTTTCGAGAATGCCGCAGGTGACGGGGGCGTTGGGTGCGAGAAGCAGGGCGAGATGATCACCCCTTTTTACTCGTGGGACGAGGAGACTACCGGAGAAACCTAGCAGGAAAATAGCGGAACGTGTCTTTCCATGCTTGTAATTAAATTATTGTATTTAAAGCCTTAGACCTGTGTGGCAACTGTTGTAATAAAGAACAGTTTCTATTTTATTGTTCTGCTGCGTTATCTCTGATAAATGGCTTACTATTCGTTGGAGCAGTGTTCTACTGGGCAAACGAATAGTAATCCGTATGCTTAAGTGTGATTACCTGCTAGGTAATGATACGGGGCGTCGTATATTGCTACAAAACGTCAAAAATAAATTCTATAGAGAAGAATCTTAGAGAAGACCCCTCCCCTATCACTGTTGATTTCAACCCCACCCCCCACCCCCAATGTACGGCTCGGGGAAGGGGGCCTCCCCAGAGAATTTGCTTCCCAAAACGTCAGCTTCTTTGGAAGATGGTTCCAGAGCTGCTCCTATAGCATGTTACGGTACAAGCTCTCGTACGTACAAGGCCCCTCGACCCACACAGACTGACACGAGGCCCCAGAGGCCAGACAGAGCTACGTCACATTGCATGCACGTAGTACAAGCTCTTCTTTTGGTCAATCATCCACAGTCCATCGCCAAACTGGCATACACACCACACGCCCGTACGTACGTATAACGTATGTAGATCCTGCACGCATGCAGCCATGCACGCGCGCAAATGGCGGTCCGGTCAGCTTCAGAACGACGTCCCGAGCCTCATGAGCTTCAGCCCGGCGCGCTTCTTGGCCTCGAACGCCGCCGGCAGCAGCTGCTCGAACCTCTCCAGGAACGCTGCCCACTCGTCGGTGCTCAGCTCCTTGAACGACATGCGCTTCCGCCCGCCGCGCCCGCCCGCCGCCGCCGAGAAGCTTACGCTCTTGGCGATGCCACTCCCGGCGCCGGCAGCCTTGGCATCGCCCCCGAGGAGGAGGAGATTCAGGCCACCGGCAGGCACGTCCTCGCGGTCCATGCCGAACTGGGTGTCCTCGTCGTCCGCGGCGTCGGATGGCGGTGATGGGAGAGGGCACAGGGGCGCGTCGATGGAGTCCTCGGCCTTCTTGCAGAGGGCCTCGAGCGCGCTCAGCCCCCCCTCCAGCGCCGAGAACTCGCGGGTCATCATGTCACCGACGTCGGCGAGGCAGAACCCGGCCGCGGCTGCACGCTGAAGGAAGATGGTGCAGAGAGTGAGGATCCGGATGGCCGCCTCCTTCAGCAACGGCAGCTCCGCGCGGAGCATCTCGGCGTCCTTGAACGGGTCCAGCGACGCGACGTACTCCAGCTCGGCGCCGGAGAACGGCAGCGACGACTGCGGCCAGTGCAGCCACTCGAAGTACGGGTCCTCGAGCTGCTCCGGGAGGCAGAGCCCGTGGTCGATCGGCACGAGCTCCAGCGGCGTCGACGTGCTGCCGTCGGCGGCGCACTCGCTGGTCGGCGGCAGCTTCTTGACGAGGATGTTGCCCGCGTGGCGGTCGATGTTGAGGAGGCGGACGTCAAGGATGCCGATGCGGTGCACGGACGCCACGGAGAACCGCGACGGGCCGAGCTCGCCGGCGTCGTACTCGTGCGTCACGAAGCGCTGGATTGACGCCATTGTCGTGGGCATCGCGGGGCGGGATATCTTGATCAGCGCGGTCGGCGCCACGCTGGCGAAACCGTCGTGGTCGAGGAGGAAGGCGGCCACCTCCCGCAGCACGGCCTTGCTCGCGTAGCCGCCACCGTGGCACGGCGACGCCGGGTCGTCGAGCGGCTTGATCACGGCCACGTGCTCGCCGGAGCGGCCGTCGTTAAGCACCAGAGCGCCGCCGAGGCCGCTCTGCGCCGGCACCAGCCGCGTCCCCGTCGCGATGGCGCCCGCGGCCTCCGCGATGAGCTCGTGCACGCCGCAGGCGTGTCTGCCCGAGACGATCTCCACGCGCGGCATCTTCTTGTCGGAGGAGGCGAGCTCGGCGTGGTCGGCGGCGGGAGCAACTGTCGTGAAGCACGGGGAGGAGAGGCTCCGGCGCCGCGGCGACAGGCCGGTGTGGCCGCCGCCGGAGGCGGCACTTCGCTCTTGGTGGTCCCGGTCGAGCTGGGCGACGGAGCGGAGGCGGCAGTGCCGGCCGCGGATGGTGGGGGGCTTCAGATCGTGGCAGTGGCCGACCGCGATTGCCATCCTGACGAACGAGCGGCTATTGCCTCCAGCGCCGATGGTGGCCGGTGGTAGCGGATCAGTATCCGGTGGCAAAGGCCGGCTACTTACAATTTTTCATGCATGCATGCAATCCGCTTAATTAGATCACTCCACACAGGAAAATCACAACAAGAACAAGAACAACCAACAACAATGGCGATTGGACACGCATACCTTGGTTTGTGTTGGCTTGTTACAACATGTCAATCGAGAGCTAGCTAGCTACATCCAGAGTCAGTAGCAGCCGTCACAGCCGGGAAGGGACGACGGTGACGGTGACGGCGACTCGGCGGCGAGGGCAGGCGAAGGCATGGCAGTGCGGAAACCTACAAAGATTAATGCCTCCAAAATCCAACGCGGGGGTCGATAGAATCAAACAGATGATCAAGCTAGGCAGGGAGAAGGGCGTGCGCTTCCCCCGCCGGCCACCACCCCACCGTCGCTCGCCGCCGCCGCCCTCTTCCTCGATCCCCTCCTTGATTGCTAATCAGGGCAGTGTTAGTAGCTAGCTAGCTTGTTCTTCCCCGGGCGTCCTTCTAATCTTCCCCTTCCCTCCGCGCGGCTGGAAGGAAAGGAAGGAGAAGAAAGAAGTCGCAACAACTGTCTATTTTTTGCACCCCGGGGAGGCCATGCCGATCTAGATATATAGAGATCTTGCATTCCGCGAGCTAAATTTGGGTCTCTTGTCCTGCGCCTCTGCCTGCATGCGTGCGTGCGAGCCGAAGCCATTGATGGCTTTCTTCGTGCCGATGGAGGTACGCCGCGCGCGAGCTAAGCGGCGGGGGAGCCTGCGGCAGCCCGGGTCTTGTGGGAGTAAGCTCTATCCGGAATGGTTCGAGTGAAGAATGTTGGGAAGCTGAGATTGTTGGTTTGAGATGACGCGAACAATCAACGCAGCTGAGGCACCGTTTGTGACACGGGAATTTCCTCCGATTCCCGCGAGAATTGAACTGTTTCATTCGTACTGAGTTCCTTTGAAATTTCTTCGGCAAGCGCGAGAAGTCCATCTGAACGTTGGAGTGACTATCAACAGATGGAGTGACTATCAAGCATTCCCAGCTTGGCCCATGCTTGAACAGGCTGATGCTGCAGCTAAGATTGGGCTAGGGGGCAGCCAATCGGGTTTCTACAACCTGGGACTGGGACGAGGCGCGCCCAAACGGGCATGTGCTTGCTTAGCTAGGCGTACTGTTTGGGCTTTGGACTGGCAATAAATTTCTGTACTTTATCCATCTTAGGTGTACTCCTTTTCTTTGCTCGGTGTGCTATTCCTTCAGTTCCCTTGATAGCGATGTCTTCTGTCTTCGACATAAACTATTCTTGGCATTGGACTTTCCAAGTGTTCCAATACTCGGTGCACGAGTGAAATTTAGAAGCTCTCGTAAGTTCCCGAAAAGGTGTTGAAACAACTAATGGCATGAACGTCTTCTTCCCTACCGATTAGCATCTCTAATAGTTAGAGATAACTTTTCTCTAACATATGTTATATCATCTTTAGATGTAACATCTCTAATAGATAGTCTCTAGCATACTCTTCAGCATTTATATTTTATAATTTTTCTTTGAAATAGGTCTGCATGTCAACTAGAATAGATTAATGTATCGTGTTCCACAAATTTTCTGCATAAAGCGGTCCAATTCCCGTAGAAATCTCATATTAAAAATGGTGCGTCCAACCTCTCACACACCAAGTTCTTTTTAGTTCTTGCAGCAAAGCTTCTGGTTTGGACCCTCACACACACCCCAATGACGGTGGAGAGCAAGGCTTGGCGTCTCCTTCCAAATGATTGATGCGTTGGTCTGGCCAGTTGGGTCATGTGCTGAAATGCCGGATATCCGTCTTTATTATTATTCGGATAATCTGTATTCGTATTCGATGGATAATAGGGCTACCTTATTCATGTTGGAATTAATACAGGTTAGGTCCAATTTTAATTCTAATTAATTCCTGAAAAAATCTCAAAGGCTCATGAGCACGTGCTAAAACTGTTTAGTCCCACATGAAGAGATGAAGGGGAGTTACACTATTTTATAAGGTAGAACATGACAGTCCCTCTTGTGGAATTGGAGAGAGCCAACACACGTGCGAGCTCGCTCGCCATGCCATGCGCGCGCAGGCGTGTCGAGTGCGGGCGCGTTTTTCTTTATCTATTCAAAAATCGAAACGCACCGACTCATAATTGATGGCGAATCAATGGCAACCGTTGGTCTCTGGCCTCTTTGTTTTTGGTTATTAAAAAGAATAGAGTTCTGCATCTTGATGGCGAATCAATGGCAACTGTTGGCCTTTGGACTCTGCTTCTTGATGGCGAATCAATAGCAACTGTTGGCCTTTGGACTCTGCTTCTTGATGGCGAATCAATGGCAACTGTTGGCCTTTGGACTCTGCTTCTTGATGGTGAATCAATGGCAAATGTTGGCTTTTGGACTCCTTAAAGGCTTGCACGAGCGAGGACGAATAAGGTTTTTGGGAAGCGTTTGCGCGACTGCTCGCTATTTCCTCTTCATCCGATTCTCTGCTATGTCTACATCAACTGCACGACTACGATTCTCTGCTACGTTCTACATCAACAAGAACTCTGCTACAGCTTCTTCTTCCACTAAATCTGGGTATGGCTATATCTCTCTTGTTACTTGGTTTGCTTTACTATCTGTTGTTGTCTTGAACACTGAGATAGGTATGCTAACTTCTGTCCTTCTAGAATCTGGTATGGCTATAGTGTTCTTGGTTATCTGCTTTGTGAAAATAACTAGAGTAATTTCCATGATTTATCTAGCATATTTCTGGGTTAAAGTAATTCGAAAAATGCTTATATATTCAACCATTCGTATTTGTTTCCCGAAAAAAAATGTATTCGTTTCCGATCCGAGAAAAATCCGAACCGAGACAATCCGAAATTGTTTTTCGTCTGGATCAGTCGGAAACTATCCAGCCCGTTTTCACTCTTATGGGCAACCTATTTGAAGTGCCTAGATCTGTTCAAATACTGGGTTAAGCCGGGCTTTAAAAAGCCCAGTCTAAATGGCCAGGCTCAAGCCCAACCTAATCTGAAAAACTATTTTCGTGAATAAAGAATATTTTTTATTTTTCCAAAATAAAAATAATGTTTAATTCATTTACGAAATATAAAAAATAATATTATATTATTACAGCCTTCGGGCTTTTTCAGACTTATGGGCTAAAAATCGAGGCCTGAGGTCGGCCTGCCTGGGCCCGAAGCTCGAAAAAATTTAGGTTCGTGTCAGGGCACCAGATCGAGCAACCCATGAATTGGTCTACCCATACCCAAATAAAAATAGTTATACCCAATGGGTAAAGGAGAAGAAGAGAGAGGTTTAAGTCAAAGAGGCTTGTGAAAGAAATTTTCGTAAAGCTTCGTTATTTAAAATTTTAACCTTGCATTTACACTATAAAAGTTTCACGAGCTCGAATAAAATCTGTTGGAGATGATTTTACGTATATAGGAGCTACTTTGTGCATAGGGGGTCTCCGCATGTGCCCATGTGCATAGGGGTTCTCCACATGTTTTTATAGGAAGCTTTTGTAAAACTTCAGTATTTGAAATTTTAACCTCAGGCCCACACTAGAAAAGTTTCATGAAATAGAATAAAATTTGTTGGAGATGATTTTACGTATAAGGGAGCTACTTTATGCAAATTAGCAGGCATGGTCGTATAGGTGGGTCCCTAAGCTTTTATAGAAAGCTTTCGTAAAACTTTGATATTTGGAAATTTAGGCTTGTATTCACACCATTAAAAAATTACAAAATCGACTGGATATTTGAAATTGAAACCTCGTGTTCACAACATAAAAGCTTCGTGAAATCAACTAGAATTTGTTGGAGACGAAATCAAACTCGGTATCAGCGGACGCATGCGCACAGGTGGCCCCTATATGCTTTTATAAGAACCCATAACTTGGTACACGTAGTCACATCCCATGAATAATCTAAGTCTGTTCCTATCTCCAGGTTTGAATGTGTATGGGTATACATGGCTAGGTGGGTATTACTCTCCCCGTATCTAAATCTAAATGAGTATTTTATTTCTTACTTATACCCTACTCAATTGTATGTATCAAGTGGGATCAATTGTAACTGAATAATTTGAAGTGGTGTCATTTCTCTAAAAAATCATAAACTAATACATAAATATGTAAAAATTTAGGCTTGTTTACAAAAACATGTGGGGTCAATCGACCCATTGGTTGTACATGGATCTGCACTGATTGTATTGATATGGATTTGGATAAAGGTAAAGGGCACCTAGTGGCACCCTTCTTTTTAGTCCACTGTTCGTCAACGGCGTGGTAGACCCAGCCGCCCAACATGCACCAATCGTGGTTCCACCCCCGCGAACACTGAAATGAAATCACCCGGCCATTTCCACTTTTTTGTTGTTTTAGGTTCTAACTTTTACTGCTTTCTCCACCCAGCCTCTATATATTTCTACCACTCGCTCGCCTTGTGACCTCACACGTCACAACATCGTGCATGCATGGCTAGCTGTCTGCCCAGTGCCCATACACTCCGCACCGGTACTTGTCAAAATCTGCCGATTCACCAGCTGCAACAAAAAACCGGTTCCGAGCCTGACTGATTTGCAGTTGGCGACGTGATTTTTGCAACAGTGACACGCGCACAGTGGACGCCCCCGCGAATGGCGACTCGGCTGGCTGGCTGGCCAACATAAACGCGCCCATGTGCCAACATAAACGCTCAACGCTCGCGAGTCGCGGAAATGGCTTCCAACCTAGCGAAAGCGACGCCCCGTGTGCTCGTGGTGCAGCGCATGCAGAGTAGCAACACTGGCTTGTGCCTTGGGCTTGGTAGGTTCAATGGTCCAACTGATCCCTAGTCCCTAGCTAGCGTGGAAGATGAGTTGGTTGTGCCTGATGGGGACGCCAAAAGAGCGGCCAAATCAAATCTTTAATTACGACCGTTAGATAGCTTAGAAATCTTCCAAAAAAATAAAAAAAATAGCTAAAAAGTAACCCATTCAAATGATATTAATTAAGCCGTAGGGGTGAGAACTGCATGAATTCTCTTTTTTTTCACCGGAGCAAGCCGAGTGGGTGCCTTGCACGAAGAATAAGATGATGCGTACGGAACCTCGTGGTGAGATCATCGCCGTAGGGTGGATCGCTCTTTTCACGGTGGACGAACAACGTAGATAAAAAGGCTCCCGATTTACTGGATACAAAGCAAGAACAGAGATAACTAGGGCTAATCGCAGTCTGAACGAGCACATGCAACTAGCACATAAAAGCTTATTCCCATTTGAAGTTGATTGGTTGGACATCTCAAGAATAATGTAATCTATTTGAAGTTAATGTCTTGGCCACCTCAAGGGCAGCGTCTGGTATGTAGTGCTCTCATATGCATAGATCTTTTTGTGTGTGTGCTTGCTTCCAAGTCTACCTAACTGTATGTTCCATGCATGGATCAGTAAACTGCGGCAGAGTACTGCACAAATGTATGAAGTGCCTCATGTTATCCATTTTTTTAAGAGATAATTCATTAGCCACTGTAATCGAGTGAAATTTAGGATTTGCCACTGTATGTGTGTATGACATCTGGATCCCGGACCCAGATGTCATACACACAATAGTGGCAAATCCTGAATTACCCACGAAAGTACAGTGGCAAATAATTGAACCTCCCTTTTTTTATATATAATTCCATTCTTTTTTAGTGGTCTTTTGGCTTGCATTAAAGAAGAAGCGGGCGAAGCCCCCTCGCGTACGCCGAGCTCGGCTCGAACGCGAACAACGGGTTACTCCCGACCCTTTCGGCAAACTGAGCTACGCTCAGTTCTCTTGTAATTCTATTATTACATATCAAAGGTTCCATAAGTGTTCCAGTAAATAATTGAACATGCAGCCACATGGGAACCAAAGTCTACAATACACATGTATAGAGCTATTCTTTCTGTAAGCGAGGAAAGTTACGCTATCTTTGATTGTAAAAAATCATAGTACATAAGTTACATATATATAGATTACAGCTATCATGTGAACGTGTCTATCACGTGAACGCGTGATCCCTCAGAAGCCGAGGCACTAGCATGGAAGGAGAAAGGTCATGCATGGAAATCCTGTCTAACACACCCCCTCAGTCGGAACGTCGCCAAGGCGGACATTCAGACTGAACCTAAATTCGGTGAAGACGGAAGTCGGTAGCCCATTGGTGAAGATGTCGGCGTACTGTAATGTCGTCGGGACGTGAAGAACGCGAACATCCCCCAAAGCCACGCGCTCCCGGACGAAGTGAAGGTCTATCTCAATGTGTTTGGTGCGCTGATGCTGCACCAGGTTCGTCGATAAATAGACGGCACTCACATTGTCACAGTAAACCACAGTGGCGCGACAAACAAGGCTGCAGAGTTCATGGAGCAGTTGACGGAGCCAGCAAGCCTCCGCGACGGCGTTGGCGGCCTCGCTCAGATTCACCTCAAAGACTTTGGAGCAAGACACAGTATTCTAACGCTTGGACGACTAGGAGACAAGATTATCACCGAGGAACACAGCGTAGCCCGATGTGGACTTGCACGTATCTGGACATCCTGCCCAATCAGCATCAGAATAAACCATGAGATCTGCAGATCGTGGACCGTGAAGCCGAGACCATAATCAAGGGTACCGCAGAGATACCGGCGATCCGCTTTGACCGCCAGAAGATGAGGCTCCGAAGGTCGTGCATGTGAAGGCAAATCTGGGCGACAAGACAGAGATATCTGGTCTTGTGAAGGTCGGTACTCTGAGCTCCAAAGAAGACTCCCAGATCGAGTAGCATTGCTCACTAGGGAGCTAGTAGAGGCAGACACTTTGGGATGAGTGTCAACAGGCGTACTACAAGGTTTGCAGTCTGACATCCCGACACGCTCCAGAATATCCAATGTATACTGTCATTGAGAGAGGAAGAGGCCACTCGAACTCCGCTGAACGGAGATACCAAAAAATGATGAAGTGCACTGAGATCTTTCATGGAAAATTCTCGTTGGAGGGCAACAATCGTCCGGTGGAGAACAGGCACAGAGGATGCTGTCAGGACGATATCATCAACATAAAGAAGCAAGTAATGTCGGACCACGGTGATAGATAAGCAATGACGTGTCGACTTGGCCTCCACAAACCCAAGAGACAACAAATATGAGGCGAAGCGATCGCATTAGCACACCTGCGCTGTTTAAGCCCATAGAGAGACTTGTTCAAAGACAGACAAAGTCGAGGCGAAGAATCCACAAAGCCCGTCGGCTGGGAGCAATAAACTGTCTCAGATAGAGTACCATGAAGAAATGTATTTTTGACATCCAACTGATGAATAGGCCAGTCCTTGGAGAGAGCCAAAGAGAGTACTGTGCGCACGGTCGCCTGCTTGACAACCAGACTGAAGGTCTCATCATAATCAATCCCAGGGCACTGAGTGAAACCACGAAGAACCCATTGAGCTTTGTATCTATCAAGAGTGCCATCAGCAGTAAACTTGTCCCGAAAAATCCATTTACGAGTGACAACGTTCGCCTTGGGAGGTCGTGGAACAAGATCCCATGTGTTGTTGGTGAGCAAAGCAGCATACTCAGCTTCCATGGCACACCGCTAGTTCGGATTGGCCAGGGCAGACCGATAGGTCTTTGGGATTGGCGACAGTGCATCAGCATGAAAGGTGAACCGAGAAACTGGCTGTCGAAACCCATGCTTGCCGCAAGTGACCATAGTGTGGGAGTTGCTCACTAGTAGGATCGAAACCGCACCGTCAGGGAGAGTACCCATAGTCGGGATTGTGTGTACCACGGGAGCAGGAGCAGGTGTGGTCACCGGGGTGATGCGCCACCGCCGTGCAAAGAGATGCCTCGTCTTGAGGCGATCCCGCCCTAAGCGCGAGGGGCCAACGAGGTACTACACGCGGACGTAGGGCTAAGCACAGGAACCGGCCCAGCAGCCAGAGGTGCCGGCGACGCAGCGCTCGGGGACGTGACGATCGGTCCATAAGCCAGAGGCGCGAGCGTCCCAACGTGCAGGGGCGTGGTGCCTGGCGTGGCTGTTGGCCCAGCGACCAGTGGTAGGGTACCTACAGGAGATAGGGTACCTGCAGGAGAGAAAGGACGTTCTGGTCCGATGGGCACCAGTACATTCTCAAGAGGTGACAAAAAATCAGAATCATTAGTCGATGGAGTGTTTGACTCGACAAAGGGAAATGATGTCTCATCAAATGTTACATGACGAGATATGATGACTCGATTGGACAAAGGATCTAGACATCGATAACCTTTGTAGTCCGAGGAATATCCAAGAAAGATGCACAAGGTGGAGCGAGGCGATAGTTTGTGTAGAGCGGTGGTGGACAAATTGGGGTAGCACTTGGAGCCGAACACGCGAAGATGATCATAAGTTGGTTGCACTTCGTAGAGGGCAAAGTAAGGTGTGGAGTGGCTGAGGGTTTTTGTTGGGAGACGGTTGAGCAAGTATGTGGCGGTGTGAAGTGCTTCTACCCAAAAGGATGGTGAGTAGCTTGCCTGAAAGAGAAGAGAGCGCACAATATTGTTAATGGAACGTATGATCCGCTCAGCTTTGCCATTTTGCTGGGAGGTGTAGGGACACGACATGTGAAGGTTGACACCATGTGTGAGGAAGAAAGTGCGGGCGGAAGAGTTGTCAAACTCCCGTCCGTTATCACATTGGATACTGTGGATATCATAGGGATATGCTCATGATCTTAGGATGATGTTACAATTGGCAATGTAGTTATCGGTTTGTCGAAACAGCGTTTTCAGCAAGTGTCAGGACAATCGGTTGTACCGGCGTTTAAGTCGCGGTATGATCATGATCTTGATATCTGGCTTGTAGATGGCGGTCGTCAAGATCATGGTTGAACCGCTTTGAGAAGCGGTATGGAATTTCCAGAGAGGAAGTTTTGGGGAGTTTTGGATTTCCTTGAAAAGCGAGACGATCAGAGGTATATCTGCTGATCTGTTGTGGTGTGGTAGTACTGGCCTTTACTTGGCAGTAGTACCGATTCTGGTTCTAAGTTTCGTTTAACTTGGAGAATTGTTTTTGGGTTAGGTCAAGTTCATGGGTTTCATTGCATATGTGTTGCATGATGCATGTTTTGACTAACTCGGGTCAAGTTGTGAAGAACTTGTTCCCGGAATCGATTTCTTTGTCTATTGTTGTGCAGGTTACTTTGATGTCAATGACGGTCAATGGCGAGGATGATCGAGACTAAGCTTGGAGAGCTGAGGTCCAAAATGATCGGAGATGCCGGGTGAGGTCAATGGAGTCAAGCATGGCGCATAAGGGACAAAGGTAACCGAACGGGCAGTTCGGTGCGACGGGTTGGATCAAGCGGCGCGGAGGTCGGTGCAAGTGCCATGGTGGTTTCGGTGGGAGCCGGATGGGAGAGACTTGCCGACATGATGAGAGCCGCTAGATCAACCTACACGTGGCGAAGCATGGGAGGTGCTTCACGCAGTTGGGACTCGATCTTTGCAAAAAGATCGAGAAGGGGTATTTTGGTAATTTTACCAAATACCGCCTTGGTGACCTTTTGCCAACTCACGGCGCAAGATGGCGCAAGGTGAAGCGGATTAGGTCAAGAGATGAAGATGGCGCTTAAAAATACGTGCGTATGTGACCCGTTTGTGTGTGGGCCTTAACGGAAGCCCATTAGGGTTCAATTTTCTAGAAGGTCTAAGCCTCCACTATAAATAGAGGAGGGAGGTGGCTGCATCTCCTCAACCCTTTCATTGTGTTTGAAACCCTAGTTTGCTTAGGGAGAGGATTAGTGGAGATTAGGGTTCTAGAGAGTTGGATTTGTTTTCGTGCTCATGTATTGAGTCTTTGTCCTCCATCGATGGAGTGGCTGTAAACCAATACCATATCAAATCAATCTAAAGAAAGTTCTCTCAAAGATGAGTCTATTTGCTTTCTTTCTCTCTATTTGGTGATTTGTGGTCTTTCTTTGATCTGCGAGTTTTTGCTTGGTTTCTTGCCTTGATCTAACTTGTTGTGATATGTGGGAATCCATCTAGGATCATCTTGATCATCATTCACCCACGAGCAAGTCTCTAGATCATCTTTTCGTTTTAACTCAGTTTTTGAGCACCCTTCGTTCAAAATGAAAAAGATAGGAACTTTGGCATGGATCTCTGCGATCTTTAATTGGAATAGGTTCCTGACATCCTTAGGAAGGTGTGTTTCATGTTTCGTGAAGTTTGGAGTTACGGATTAAAAGTTGCGTCAATTTTTTATTTCATTTTCAGGGTGTTTACTATTTATTTGTTTGTTTTTACTGTTCGTTGCGGTTGAACCGACCTTTGTTCATCCCAAGACAACCGAACTTCGTGACAAACCTTTCGTTCATCCGGTACAACCGATATCGTTCATCCAGATCTTATTCATCAGTTTGTTTTTGTGTTTTTGGTCGCTTTTTTGGGGGTTTGAAGGATTCAAGATAAGTCTTCCGCTACGCATATATATATTGATCTTCATAGTTCTCATAGCTATTGGAGTCAATATCATGTTTGAATCCGATCAAAGTGAAAAAGTGAGCGTGCTCCTATTCACCCCCCTCTAGTCACCTTTTCGGTCCAACAAGTGGTATCAGAGCCCGGTTAGTTCAATCTTGATTTTAACCGGTCACTGAACTTGGTGATGGATAAGTACTCGACCAAGCCGCATGTCTTCGATGGGCTCGACTATGTCTATTGGAAGAATCGCATGCGAGTCTTCCTTGAGAGCAAAGGACAAGCTATTTGGGAGGTTGTTCGAGCCCCGCTCGTTTTGCCCGAAGTTGCTACACAGGCTTCAGCAGCCCTCTTAGATAACAACAACAAGGCAAAGAACCTTCTATATGCTGGGCTTGGTAGGCAAGAGTACGATAGGATTTGCAACCTTGCGACCGCACATGAGATTTGGCACACCCTCGAAACTTACCATGAGTGATCGTCTCAGATCAAGCAAGTGTGCCAGACGGTCTACAAGCGAGAGTACAACAAATTCGAGATGCGTCCTGGCGAGAGCATCGATGACGTTTTTACTCGCTTCAACAAGGTTATCAATCAGATGAGAGCTGTTGACATTGAGTACTCTCAATCTGAGAATGTCACCCACCTCTTGGTTGCAATCAACACCAAGGAGTGGGAGATGAAGGCTACTGTCATAGAGGAGAACGTCGATCTCTCTACTCTCACTTTGGAGCTGCTTTACAGCAAGCTCAAGACTCATGAGATTAAGAGAGGTAGTCTTCTTAAGAAGGATAACATGGCTTTGGTAGCTAATCCTCTGAAAAGAACTACTGATGGTTCTTCTAAGTCTTCTTCTGGTTTTTCTCTTGCGTGTTTATCTGTGGTTCAAGAAGAAGAGTTTGAGAGTCTTCCTGGGTCTGATTTAGCTCTTTTAGTCAAGAAAGTCACACAGGCATACAACAATGTTAGAAACAAGAAGAGAGGTGGCCCTGTGATGTGCTATGAGTGTGGAGAGCTATATCACATCTGGGCAAACTGCCCCAAGTTGAAAGGTAAGGGAAACCGCAAAGACGAGAAGCCAACTTGGAAGAAGCCTCAAGAGAACAAGCCCAAGTACAATGCTACCAAGCTCATGAAGGCCGTTCACCGGGTCCTTGCCGCTTTTGGAGAGCAATCCATGAGCGATGTGGACTCCGGGAGCGAGGAGGACAAGGAGGAGGAGATCCCTCAAGACAAGAAAGGGAAGGTCAAAGACTTCACCGGCATTTGCTTCATGGCCCGACATCATCGACATCAATGACAACGATGAGGTACCTCCCTCCTATGATGTTCTTTCTGCTAGATGCGATGACATGTTTGAGCAACTTATGAGTCAGGATAAGGCCTTAGAGTTTACCATGGCTAGGAACATGGATTTAGAGTCACAAGTAGATAATTTGACATTAGAACTTACAAATGCTAAGACTCTTGAATCTGATGAATGTTCCGCTGCATCAACTTGAAAATGCTAGGACTGAGCTAATTGATGTTAAATCTGCTCCCTGTGAAAAATACTTAGAGTCTAGCAAGTTGGATGCTTTAGGGAATGTTAAATCTACCTTTTCCTCTTTCTGCATAGAACGTGAACATGAAGTCAAGGACATTTTAGAAGCAGTTAGAGCTAAATATGCCAAGCTTAAGGACACAATTGAGTCTACACCTTGTGCCTCTTGTGCAGCCTATAAGCTTGAAGTTGCCCATCTTAAGGAGAAACATGCTAGAGCCATTAAGGCCAAGACTTGTGAATCATGTGTTAACTTTGGAAAAGAAAATGCTTACCTTAAGGACACACTAGAAAAATTCTCTAAAGGTAAGAAATAGTTAAACATGATTCTGGCCACATCTAAATCTCCTTATAAGAAGCAAGGTTTAGGATACAACTTTGCCCAGGACAAATCCAAGCCTAATGTCATTCAGGTCTTGGAAAAATGCTTAGTTGAATTCAAAACCCAACCTGCAAAGACTGTTTTTAAATCTACGGTGTTTGTCCAACCTTCTTTTGAGTCAAAAGGTGCTTCTCCCAGTGGTACCAAATACCATTGCACCTATTGCAAGAAGAGTGGACATTTGGTTGAGTTTCACATGTGGGTTGAAAAATGCTAGGAGAAATATTGCTAGAATTTCATCTCATCAACCTAGAGCTTTTATGAGACATGGTCGAGTAAAAAATAAGAAATCTGGACTAAGATTTGTTCTACATGCTCATCATGTTCCTAGGCAGGATGCTTCTCATGTTAAAGTAACCATTGCTCATAATAGAACTTCTAATAAAATCAAGGATAATACTTCGCTTTGCATACTACTACATGAGACGCGTGTGTCTCGATCTTTGGGTTCCCAAGTCGCTTTTAACTAACCCCATGTTGAGACACATCGTACTTTTGTGCCTTGATTTTTCGAGGATCGCCGCGGAAGGAGGAAGAACACGTGGTTCGTTGACTCCGGCTGTTCACGCTACATGACCGAAGACTCAAGATGGTCCACTTCCTTCACGCGGTCGACAGGTGATGACTTCATCACCTTCGGAGATGATACACAAGGGCGGATCGAAGGAACTGGATTGATCAGGGTGAACGACAAGTTCATTCTCAAGGATGTCGCTCTTGTGGACAAGCTAAGGTACAACTTGCTTTCTGTTTCGTAGCTTCTTGATGATGGCTACGAAACTCGTTTTAAGAAAAATGCCTGTCGTGTGCTTGATTCTGCCGGTGAGCTTGTTTTTAGGATTTCTAGAGTTGGTAGAATTTTTGGAGCTAATTTTTCTGAATCTCTTGCTAGATCTCTCAAATGTTTAATTGCATCTTCTTTTGATATCTGGCTTTGGCACCGACGTTTGGGGCACATTTGTTTTGATTATCTGACACGAGTTAGCAGCCTTGATCTCATGAGAGGTTTGCCTAAACTCAAAGTTGTCAAGGATCTTGGTATGTGTACCTGTAAGGCATGGCAAGTAAGTTGCCGCCTCACACCTTAATTGACTATGGTCATGGTAGACGGACGAGCAGTTTGCTTCACATGAATACTGTTGGTCCTACTAGGGTTCGGTCAGTCGGTGGCAAATGGTACATTCTTGTCATAGTCGATTATTTTTCGAGATATTCTTGGGTGTTCTTTCTTGTTTCAAAGGATGAGGCTTTTGGTCATTATCATGATCTTGTTCTTCGTTGGCTTCTGAACTTCCTGGTGCCTTGAGAGCGATCCGCAGTGACAATGGCACGGAGTTCAAGAATGCTTCTTTTGCCTCTTTTTGTGCTGAGCGCGGTATTGAGTATCAATTCTCTTCTCCACACGTTCCTCAACAAAATAGCGTTGTGGAAAGGAAGAACAGGACCCTAGTCGAGATGGCTAGGACGATGCTAGATGAGTATAGCACACCGAGGAGATTTTGGGCCGAAGCTATTGCTACAGCTTGCCATATTTCAAATCGTGTCTTCTTGAGACCGTCTTTGGGCAAGACTTCATATGAGCTTCGTTTTGGCAGAAAACCTTCTGTCTCTCATTTTCGAGTCTTTGGATCGAAGTATTCTATTCTCAAGATAGGCAACCTAGATAAATTTGAATCAAGGACTTGTGATGGTTTATTTCTAGGTTATCCTGCTCATTCGAGGGGCTTTCGGGTTTTTAATTTAGAAACTAACATTGTCCAGGAGACATGCAATGTCACATTTGATGAGACTAGCCCTGGAGCTAAATCCGATGTTTCAGGTGACTTACAGGTGACAGAGAGCATTTTTTTTTGAAGAAGATGAGGATGATCTTGATACTGCTCCTCCACCTGTTGCTGATGCTCCTGTTCAAGCTCCAGAACCTGCGACGTCTGCTTTACCTCCAATTGAGGCTCTTGCTGCATCTTCATCATCAGTAGTACCTGTGGAGGTTGAGGAGACGCTATCTCCCCTAGGCGCTCCTTTGCACATTCAGAAGCAATACCCTCCGGATCAGATGATTGGTAATCTCCATGAGCGAGTCACTCGCTCTAGGTATAATGATCCAAGTCTTTTCTCTCACTCTGCATTTGTAGCTTCTTTTGAACCAAAAGATATATCACATGCTTTATCTGATGCTAGTTGAGTCAATGCCATGCATGAGGAGTTAGAGAATTTTGAAAGAAATAAAGTCTGGAATCTTATAGAACCTCCTAGTGGTCATAATGTTATAGGACTTAACATCACCAAGCCGTTAAGCGCATTTTCATGTATTTACACTCTACCCTCAAGTATGGCATTTGGTTTTCCTACTCGTCTTCTCGGTCCATTGGGGGGTTTTCTGATTCTGATTTTGCGGGCTGTAGGCTAGATAGGAAGAGCACATCTGGCACATATCATTTCTTAGACACTTCTCTTGTCTCTTGGTCATCTAGGAAGCAATCTCCTGTTGCACAATCCACTACTGAAGCTGAATATGTAGCTGCAGCTAGTTGCTGTAGTTAGATTTTGTGGATGGTGACCACTCTCAAGGACTTTGGGTTAGCTTTTGATAGTGTTCCTCTTTTCTGTATAACACTTCTGCTATTAACATTGCTAAGAACCCAATGCAACATTCTAGGACCAAGCACATAGACATTCGCTATCACTTCCTTAGAGACCATGTTGAGAAGGGTGATATTGTGCTGCATTTTGTGGAGTCCGAAGCTCAGTTGGCTGATATCCTCACCAAGCCTTTAAACCCAACAAGGTTTGTCACCTTGAGGAGCGAGTTAGGGGTAATTTATCCCTATGGGTTGGTTTGAGGGGGAGTTTGAGCTAAAACTTTAAGATAACTCGAACTAAAAACTACAATTTGTGGATGTTTTAGTTAGTTGCGCAATAGTGCTCCTATTGTGACATTGGCCCTATCAAAATTATTGTGTTAGCTCTTGAATCTAAAATTGATCATTACTTGAACTTCTTGTGTTCTTAAGAATATAAAATTGCTTTTGTGCCAATGAAAAATGAGAAATCAATTTCAAGATTGTCTTATGCTTAAATTGTACCAAACTACTCTCACGAGACTGCATGTCAAAGACATGAACTTGGAGATAGTTTGATGATCCAGACAATCTCATGGGGACTGCTTGTCAAAACTGTCATGAACCTCAAGATTTGCCGCCCTGGTAGAAGCTTAGGAATAGTTTGTGGATGGCTCCTAGTCCAGGATCTTCTTCACTAAGATATACCTTTAATCAACTTCTGGTCGAAACTTAGGAAGAGTTTGTGGATGGCTCCTAGTCTAGGGTCATTTCACTAAGTTAGACCATTAGTTAACTTCAATATTCATTGCAAATGAAAAACTGTTGAAAAATAGGTGTTTGAGAAAATTGAGCAAAATGATTCATTTCAGGACCTGTTTGTCTCTTAATGTGGTCATTGTTAGCTTTTTTTATCTCACATTGATATTTTGACATGGCCAGTATCATTTTAGGATCCCTGTTGATGAACTTGCTAGATTTGAAGCGTTGCTTAAATTGATAAAATTCATTGCTTTATGTTGAGCCTTTGTGCTTAGCTTTGATATATAGGTCTTATCATGATCTTACTAGCGCTGTTAGGATTGATATGATGTTTGTGAAATATTAGAAATGCTAGCTTGTTCTTTTGGGTAATCTCCAAAGCTTCTTGTAATCAAAAATTTAAAAATACAAAAAAAAAATAAAGCCACTCCATTGCATTTCATGCATGCTCCTTCTTATGCTTTTTCCTCATTTTGATTTTGTTATCTCTGGACGAGAGGAAGGCGTGATTCCTTGATGACTCCATTGTCAAAGGGGGAGAAGATTGTTGAAAAAGGGGAGAAAAGGGGGAGTTACAAAAAAGGGGGAGCTACTTGGAGAAGAATTGAAAATTTGAGATTTTCTGAAATTTGAGGATAATAGTGAGGGGGAGTTTCTTATTTGCACTTTTTTGGTCTTATTGCTACTTCTGGACTTGAATTGCAATTCTTGATTCTCACAATGATCAAAGGTCATATCGAACAAATGTTCTTTCATATGGACCTTAAGTGAGATTTTGACTCTTTCTGTAAATTGAAGCTTTCTCGCTTTCTTTTACCGTATCTCACTTGCCTATGCTATTCTGAAGCCAACTTGGTCATTTCCTGTGCTTTCTCTTGCATTTGGACCAAGTTGTGCCTTTGTGCGAAAACGTCGAATTTTTACTTTTCAAACCTCAAAATTTGCATTTGTGGGAAATTGCCAATGTGTTCATCAAGAGGGAGATTGTGGATATCATGGGGATATGCTCATGATCTTAGGATGATGTTACAATTGGCAATGTAGTTATCGGCTTGTCGAAACAAATTTTCGACAAGTGTCGGGACAATCGGTTGTCTAAGGCATTTAAGTCGTGATGCGACCAAGATCTTAATATCTGCGGCTTGTAGATGGCGGTCGTACCGCATCACGATTGAACCATTTGAGAAGCGGTATGGAATTTCCAGAGAGGATGATTTTGGGGAGTTTTGGATTTCCTTGAAAAGTCTGTTGTCAGAGCATATCTTGCGATACGACCATGATGCGATAATCTGCGCCTTTATTTGGCGGTAGTACTGATTCTGGTTCTAAGTTTCGTTTAAGTTGGAGAATTGTTTTTGGGTTACGTCAATTTCATGGGTGACATTGCATATGTGTTGCATAATGCATGTTTTGACTATCGCGGGTCAAGTTGTGAAGAACTTGTTTCTGGAATCGATTTCTTTGTCTGTTATTGTGCAGGTTGCTTTGAGGTCAATAACGGTCAACGGCGAGGATAATCGGGACTAAGCTTGGAGAGCTAAGGTCTAGAACGATCGGGGATGCCGGGTGAGGTCAATAGAGTCAAGCATGACGCATAAGGGATAAAGGTGACCGAATCAGCGATTGGTCGACGGGTTGGATCAAGCGGTAGCGGTTTGCAAGTGCTATGGTGGTTTCGGTGGCAGCCGGATGGGAGAGACTTGCCGACATGATGAAAGCTGCTAGATCAACCTATACGTGGCGAAGCATGGGAGGTGCTTTACGCAGTTGGGACTCGGTCTTTGCAAAAATTTCGAGAATGGGTATTTTGGTAATTTTACTAAATACCGTATTGGTGACCTTTTGCCAACTCACGGCGCAAGATGGCGCAAGGTGAAACGGATTAGGTCAAGAGATGAACACGACGCTTTAAAATGCGTGCGTATGTAACCTGTTTGTGTGTGGGCCTTAACGGGAGCCCATTAGGGTTCAATCTTCTAGAAGGTATAAGCCTCCACTATAAATAGAAGAGGGAGGTGGCTGCACCCCTTCAACCCTTTCATTGTGTTTGAAACCCTACTTTGCTTAGGGAGAGGATTAGTGGAGATTAGGGTTCTAGAGAGTTAGATTTGTTTTCGTGCTAATGTATTGAGTCTTTGTCCTCTATCGATGGAGTGGCTGTAAACCAATACCATATCAAATCAATCCAAAGAAAGTTCTCTCAAAGATGAGTCTATTTGCTGTCTTTCTCTCTATTTGGTGATTTGTGGTATTTCTTTGATCCGCGAGTTTTTGCTTGGTTTCTTTCCTTGATCTAACTTGTTGTGACATGTGGGAACCCATCTAGATCATCTTTTCGTTTTGACTCGGTTTTTGAGCACCCTTCGTTCAAACTGAAAAAGATAGGAACTTTGGCATGGATCTCTGCGATCTTTGATTGGAATAGGTTCCTGACATCCTTAGGAAGGTGTGTTTCAAATTTCGTGAAGTTTGGAGTTACGGATCAAAAGTTACGTCAATTTTTGATTTCGTTTTCAGTCGCTTACTATTCATTTGCTGCTTTTCTTGCTTATTGCGTTGAACCGACCTCGTTCATCCGGTACAACCGAACTTCGGTACAACTAGTACTGTTCATCTGGTACAACCGGTACTGTTCATCAGGCTGTTTTTTTTGTGTTTTTGGTCGTTTCTTTTGGGGGTTTGAAGGGGATTCAGTACAAGTCTTCCGCTACGCTTATATATATTGATCTTCATAGTTCTCATAGCTATTGAAGTCAATATCATGTTTGAATCCGATCAAAGTGAAAAAGTGAGCGTGCTCCTATTCACCCCCCTCTAGTCGCCTTTTCGGTCCAACAGATGCTCTTTATTGTCGTGACGAACTGAGTTGCAAAGGTATTGGACTTTAGGCGCAAAGGAAACGTCCAAAGAAAATGAGTACAATCATCAAGAATGACCAAATAATATTTGTAGCCGGACACACTAGCAACAGGCGATGTCCAAAGATCACAATGAATTAGATCAAACTTGTTGGCAGCTCTAGAGTTTGATGTGGCAAATGGTAACCGTACATGACGACCAAGTTGACAAGCATGACATATAAGATCATCAACACGTTTGTTACACGGGATGACAGAAATACTGGCAAGCTTGGAGATGGCTTCGTGTCCAAGGTGGCCGAGACGACGATGCCAGAGGGTGGTGGGAGCAACAGCCACGAGAGCACAAGGGCACGGTGCCGGCAGGCAAAGAGGATAAAGCGGACCGAAGTTATTGCACCTAGCGATCACGTTTCAAGACCAAAGATCCTTCATAGAGAGGCCAAACAGGTCAAACTCAACAGGGCAATTGTTGTCAGTGGTAAACTGGCGAACTGAAATAAGATTCTTAATAATGCTAGGAGTAACTAGAACATTATGAAGATGAAAGGGACCAGGGAGAGCGGTGGAGCTAGTAGAGGTGACGGGCAAAAGGGACCCGTTACCGACAACTATTGATGAAGGAGTAAAGGACCGTGGCGAATGAGTGGAGGATAGGGTACCGGCATCGAATGCCATGTGCGAAGATGCCCCAGAGTCCATGTACCAATCAGTCGAGGCTGGCGGAGCAAGGGTCATGTTGTTGAACATGTTCGCCAGGGACTGCTGGTCCCATGAGTCAGTCAATGGAGTCTAGGTGCCAGAGGTGGTCGTATTCTTGTGGTGGTGCTGCGCGCTGTAGGGCGGGTAGGCCGGTTGTGGTGGCATGAAGAAGAGGTCGGGAGGCGGTCCTGCGAAGAACGCTGTGAGGATCTTGGGCGTGGCTCGCTGCTTTGGTACTCGCACCTTGCGCCGCCCTCTTTGTGCCCCCGGCCACCCGGTTGGTTGCCAAGGTGGGGACCAGGCCACATCTGAATGGTCCCCGTCCATGGATTGTAGAAGGAGAGCCAGCCGGGGCCGCCCCCATTGCCGTTGTTGTTGCCGCCATTCTTGCCACGGCGGCGACGCCGGTTGGAGCTGCCGGACCCGCCACCGTTGTGGGTAGATGGGTGGGTGGCGCCGTATGGGCCACCCGTGGAGCCACTGCCAGTAGCGCCACCAAAGGGCTTGCTTGATTGGCCTGTCGCGGCTGAAGTGGCGAGGAAGGCGGTGGACGGTCCCGATGGGGGCGAGGCCATGGTCATCTCCTCGAGGAGGAGATCAGATCGAACCTTGAGGAAGGTGGGGAACGGCCGCTGGTGCTTGAGGAGGGCTGCCATATATGCGAACTTGTCGTTCAATCCGCGCAAGACGGCGAGAACGAGTGTTCGGTCAGCGACAGGCTCGTCGAGATCCCCGAGGGCATTAGCCATGCTCTTCAACTTCCTGCAATAGCCGGTGATGTTGAGATCTCCTTGGACAAAGGAGCGAAACTCGACGTTGAGGATGAGGGCCCGCGTCTCCCAGTTGCCAATGAATTGCTGTTCGAGGACGAGCCACACGAGCCGTGCGGTGGTGCGGGGCGCCATGGCGATCTCGACGAGATCGGGGGAGATGGTGCCGTAAAGCCACTCACAAATGACACAATCCATCCGGCACCAGTCGGCGGAGTCAGCGCGAATGGTGTCAGTGAGGACATGGTCGAAGAGTGAGTACTTGCTGAGGATGGTGAGAAAACGGCCGCGCCACTTGCTGTAGTTGGGAGTGACGAGATCGAGAACCACGGTCACAAGGGCCCGGATGTTCTGGACGGCGACGACCTGTGCATGCAGGTTGGCGATGGCGGTGGCCTCATGGAGGAGCATCACATGGTGAAGTTCCTCTTCACGGGCGTCGGCCTCCTGGCGTAAACGGGCAGTCGCCTCGTCGAGCGCTGCCTCGGCCTCTGTCTTGTTGACGTCTGGCCGCCTCCTCACGTTCGCGGGCAGCCTCCTCCTCGCGCCGGCGTGCAGTGGTGTCGTCGTTGGCCATGACCTTAGGTGGATGATGTGTAGCGGCAGCTATGTTTTAGCGGAAGCGGTGGTCGCAGGATGCGAACACCTCTGATACCATGTAAGCGAGGAAAGTTACGCTACCATGTAAGCGAGGAAAGTTACGCTATCTTTGATTGTAGAAATCAAAGTACATGAGTTACATATATATAGATTATAGCTATCATGTGAACACGTCTATCATGTGAACGCGTGATCCCTCGAAAGCCGAGACACCAGCATGAAAGGAGAAAGGTCAAAGGTCATACATGAAAGGAGAAAGGTCATACATGAAAATCCTGTCTAACACTTTCTACCAGGAATGCCTGGGTGAGAGTACGACAGTTATAGAGCAAATATAAAGAAGTTAATGTTTCTGCAGGTTATGTAGTAATTTCGAATTTTTATTTTTATTTCGCCTTAGCTTCATGCAAGCTGGTGGTGGGGCAATACTCACATTTAGCAACAGGTGCTAATATTTGGTGCGTATAGATCGCAAGAGATAGGGAAAGTAGGTACATGGCAGTTCCCTAGCATCTAAGGGCTTGTTTGGTTGGTGTCCTGGATTCCATACCTGGGAAAAAGTGATGCCTGGAGGTAGCCTGGAAAGTAGATGATTTTTGCCTGGCCAGGCAAACCTAAAGATAATGGTAGTGTTTGGTTGGTGTCCTGGATCTGTGCCTGAGTAGATACAAGAGTCAGGCGGTGTTTGGTTCATATGCTTGAGGAATGTGCCTGAGTAGATCAAGAAGACATGAATGGATGTAATAAAATAATGGAAAATTTAATTAAAACTTATTTTATTCATTTAAAATATTTTCATTTTCTGAAATTTCCAATGAAGCTGTAATTAATCCAATGAAATAGAAATGGTTAATTTTTTTTAAAGCTTTCAGAAGACTCTGAAAAACATGAAAACTGAAAAGAAATAAAAAGAACTCGAAGGAAATTACAGGGTTTAATTTAATTTAATTTGGGCTTGAATCAAAGTGATAAACAACTTGAAAACTCGTACATATGTGTAACATCCCAATTTTTAGGGCTTTTTTGAAAAATTTTAAAATTTAAAATTAACCATTTGCTTTTATTAATTTGGTAAAGCTTAATTGGAAATTTAGAATTTAAAAGCAATTTAATATGATTTAATTAAACTTCAATTAAATTAAAGTTGGTTTATTTGAGTTTTCTGGATTTTTATTGGATTTAAAAGTCAAAATTATTATTTTAAGTATTTTATTGGATTTTTGGAATTTAGAAATGGCTTTTTCTTTTGTCCCGAAATTAAAAACTATTTTATTTGCAAAATTAAAAGCTAAAGTATAGCTAAAAGTAATTTTATTAATTTATAAATAATCCTATAAATTTTTGTACATTTTTCTAGAATTTTTTGGACTTTAATAGCTATTTTCTAAAAACCCTTTTCCTTTTCTGGTATTTTCTTAATTCGAAAATCTTTTTAAATCCACTAAAGAACTTTGGGCCGATTTCTTTTCCTCAGCCCGCTCCCGCGCGCCCGCGCCTTAGGCACTAAGAAAACGAGCTGTTCGATTGAAATCGGACGGTTCAAATTGGATTGAACGTTCGAACTTCCGAACGTCACAATCAGATTCGGCCGTTGAAATTGAATCGGACGGTCCACAACGCGGTGAACTTTCGGACCGCCCGACCCCCACGCGCGATCTGACCGTCCATTTTAGACCGGACGGCCGATGAGGTTTGACGTTATAAAAGCGCGCGAGAAGAATGGGCGACACGCGGGCCCCGTGGTCGAGAGAGAGAAGCGAAGGTGAAGCGGCAGTGCACGTGAGAGAAGGGTTAAATGAGGACTTTCGGCCCAAGCAATCATGGAGGATTATAATTGATTTAACCTTTTAAATAATTCCATAATTCAAATAGAAGCAACCAAATAGCAAATAAAGTGAAAAAATTGTGAGAAAATTCACGAAAATTCTCGAGGCATTTTGGACTTAAATAAAATATTTTTAACTTATATTTGGTATTTAATTTTGCAAATAATTTTGTTTTGGCTTGAAATACTTAGGAAAAACTTTTAAAAATTCCACAAAATAATTAAATTTTAAATTTTCTCTTACAAAAGATCAAGTGATCAACTATTATTACAATAAACATTTATTACAATAAATAATTATTACAAACAATTGTTTTGTAGAGCAAACCATTTCAAAGATGACATATTACTATCTAATATCAATCAAGTAATTTGATTAATAACCATCAACATCAAGGTGTACTAATAATTAGTGACAAGAATCAACCAAGCACATAAGAATATGCACAATATATACATATAAACAACTGTACATAAGAGGGTGTGGTCATTTTCTTTATCAATGACCAACATAATCACAACCTTAACCAAAAAGGTTTTGTATTTAGCAATTCGTACATATGACCAACATAACCACAACCTTGACCAACATATATACATATGAACAACTACTTAGGTAATTTATATTTAGCAATTGTTTGAACATGTAAGAGCGCAACAATTGCATAACCAAAAGGGTGCAACCAAAAAGACCCCCATTAACCATATTCCAACCAACACGCACCGCAAGATCACTAGAAGCCAGCATCACCACCAGGATCACCACCAAATAGATGCTTGTACACCCAACGCTCAAGGTATTCTTGACCCATGCTCACAAGAAAACTACGATGGACTTGAAATTCTGGCTTGCAAAGGTATATCCCTCTTGTCATTACGTCTTGATGTCGATGCAATGTTCTTGAGCATGTCCCATAGAGCCTCATTTGGGTCTTTTGGGGCTACAGTCTGAATTGGACTTGCAAGAGTCTCTCGGAGTCCCACCAAAGTACTAGTGAGCAGTGCATCGATATCATTCGACTTTTTAGCCTTATCACTCTGTGACAGAGGTAGTGTCTTTGCCTTGCAAGTCCTTTTGAAGCCCTTCTTGTTAGGCTTCAAAGCCTCCATATTCGATGAAGATACTTGGCTAGCAGATGCACTAAGGGCAACCACCTCATGACAATCATCACTATCGGATTCCAATTTGTCTGAATCTTCCCCTTCTGGAACAATTGTTTCAGCATAGGCTGACATATCATTCAACATGTCTACTTTTTCAATTTCATCTTTATCAGATTCAGCTGCAGTGCTAGCATCTTGCATAAAGGACCCATCGGCTAAGGAAGCACTGAATAGTTCTTGTAACTTGTCAAAGAACTGAATCGGTTTACTGAGAACTCTGCGATCATTTGCCTACATGAAAAACTTCATTAGATCAATTACAAATCATATGCATAATTTTTTTTAAAGTTATAAGATACATACCGATAGATAATCCAAACTAGATTGGGAGAGAATCAACATTTTTTTGGTATCATCCCAATCACCTCCACTCTCGTTGAGATGCCTAGCCACAAGTAACCAAGTCTCTCTATGACGCCTGAAGTGACTATGAAGTTGATCGACAGTATAAGTAGTGCCATACTTGGCATTTAGCGTTGATGTACAAGCGGTGTGGTGCATCTTCTTGAATGGAACTTTAGGAGGCAACTCCAACTTCTTCTAAAGGTATCAGTCAAGGACAAACTCAGATATAGCTGTTGGCCAACTTATAGCTTTCACCCTTACACTCGATGATCCAGCTTTATCACTTGTCTTTCTCTTAGTCTTCTTATTGCTTTCCCCTGTGTCCATGGTATGAACTACAAGAGGACATATGATACAAGTAATAATGATAGCGAGCAATGTAATATGTAATTAATAATGACAGCGAGCAATATGAAATATTTTTGTACATCACAAACATACTAATTAATTGAAATATATGTCTTGCGAAAGGGTAGCACCAGTAAATGAAATATATGTCTTACAAGGCAAACAATACTAAATAAAGGTGGTACAATAATACAAATCAACGTTCCATCCGCATTAAATTAGCTAGATTATCTCTTTTTGCCACCCATTGCATGTTCTCCCCCGATTGGTCTGTAGCTACTCTAGCTGACCTAGGTAGACTATTGTAACAATGAGCTTCATCATATACGATGTTGTCGGGACCATTATCGAGGATCCAATTGTGTACCACACAGCATGCTATCACAATCTTCACTTGGGTTTTCAATGGAAAGAATGCCTTGTTTGCAAGAATTTTAAAACGATTCTTTAAGGTTCCAAATGCTCGCTCAACACTTGTACGGAGGGAGGAATGCCGTAGATTGAACAATTCTTGTGGTGTTTCTGGATGTCTCCCACCATCATACTCCTTCAAGTGGTATCTAACACCTCTATATGGTGGTAGTATACCGAACCTTCTTCTGCACTCCACATCGGCTAAGTAATATTTGCCTTGAGGATTATAATTCCATTGGATCTTTTAAGGGTAGCCTTGAACTCTAGAGTCATGTCTTGATCCCTCCCACCGAAAAGCACATAGATAAACCTCAAGTCAAAGTCCACAAATTGCAAGCACATTACGTGTTGGATAGGACTTACGACCTCTAAATCGATTAGCTATATTCTCAGGGACAAATGCAGGGATTTGGGTGCCCCAATGCAGTCCTATATTACAAGGAATAGTTATTAGTACACAAGGGAATAATGGGAATATGAATGTTGAATGCATATAACACGTGGTACCTTGAAATAAGGGTAGAACCGGCCGGGGTTACTCATGATTTTGGGATGTGTCTCTGTCGATCTAAGCTTTATCATGTCTTTGGCAAGATAACATAAGGCCTTCAAGACCTCATTGAAGTACCGGCTTACTGTTTCGCTAGATCTCAGGACAAAGAACTCAATCACATGATTTCTCAAATTGTGTCCAACTGTGTGTAGGAACATGGCTAATTTTTCTTCAACCGAGACATGCATTGTGTCATGTAGTAGACCGACATCACGTAATCAATGTGAAAGCTTCCAGAATACAGCTTTCCTCATTCGAAGTTGATTGATGCAATTTGTATCGGTTGAATTGTACAATTCATCTAGCCTTGTTTGTCTCACCAAATCCCTATTCACCAATGGCCCATACTTTCTTGGTGACCTATTAAGATAATATCTACGCTATCGCCACCGGATAATGGCCAGGATAACAACTAAGACGCCTAATGTTCGAGCTCGCTGCTTGATAATGTAATCAATACGTTCTACATCCATCTGAGTAGCAGATCATACAAATATATAAGAGTAAAAGGAAATAATCGGAATATGTGATTGAGGTGTTCTCACCTTACTGCACCAGATTGTCACAAAGATGATTGATGTTGACGAGGATGACAAACCGAGCGCACCAACTAGCTTGAACTACAACACTGTTGAGAACCATGAGGAGGATGGGGTGGCCGGCGAGGGCTCGGGGAGGAGGATGGGGAGGCGGACGGGGCTCGGGAGAGGAGGAGGGGAGGCGGGGTGCTCGGGGAGGAGGAGGGGGAGGCCGGGGGAGGCGGGGAAGGAGGAGGGGGGAGGCGGAGGCGAGGGAGGAGGAGGGAGGCGAGGCGGGGGGAGGAGGAGGCGGAGGAGGAGGGGGAGGCCAAGGGGGGGGAGGAGGAGGGCGGGCGTGGGTTCATGGGGAGGAGGTGGGGGAGGCCGGCGGAGGCTCGGGGGGAGGAGGAGGGCAAGGGCCGGCGTGGGCTCGGGGGAGGAGGAGGGTAAGGGCCGGCGTGGGCTCGGGGGAGGAGGAAGGGGAGGCTGGCGGAGGCTCGGGAGGAGGGTGAGGGCTGGCAGAGGCTCGGGAGGAGGAGGATGGGGAGGCCGGTGTGAGGGGAGACGGCGATGGGAGCCGGGGGCTCGGGGGTTGGAGGAAGTGGAACGATGGGAGCCAGGGGCTCGGGGGTTGGAGGAAGTGGAACGATGGGAGCCAGGCAGCACGGCCAGTCATTCGTTTTGTGCGCCTGGCGTTCGGCAGCCCACCATAGGCATCTCTCGCTAGGCTTCTCTTCCCAGGTCTCCAACCAAACAAGTACCAGGCAGTATCCAGGAGATGCCCTGGCCAGGCCAGGCCATACCAGGACGTGAAGCAAACAGACCCTAATTCCGCTTCATGCTGTCCTAGCAAATGGAGGTTTGTATAGACCCCTCTATCTGCTGGTCATCACGGAATAGTTCCATATTTGTCAAAATGATCAATATTGTTCTTATCCAAATAGAGCCCATATATTTACCTATTCTAAAGTAAAAGGTGGCCGTACCATTTTACATAATGTTTGACAAGTCATACCTCTAGATATTAGTATGGGATCATGTCCCGAGTCCTAAATAAAGGAATATCTGATTATTTGCCACTGCCAAAGATGTGTGAATCACACATCTTTGGCAGTGGCAAATAATCAGATCTTCCAAAAGGTCTAATGACTAAGTTAGAGCTATTGATATCCCTCTATGATTAATCTTTGTTGATGGCATGTTTGTTTGTCACTGCCAAAATCTATATTTTTTTGTACGTGCTTAGAATAATATAATTACATGGCATTCAAGCTTCAAAGGTCAAAGCCATGTACATTTGAACTATGCTTCTATGTACTTTGCTCATGTTCTAGTATGTATAATACTATAGTATAAGCTCGACCTCCCTGTCCTGCCATCTATTTCTAGCTCCACCGGTAACTACCAGCAGACGGTGAGTTTAGTGTCCTAACTGGAAGAACGCCCAAGACGAGCGTTCTTATCTTAGGCTGCTCTTAATGAGCAGTATCTTAGTGTAGCTTTTTTAGTGTATGAGGAGTGTTAGAATACTATCTTTTCAAGGCATGATTTCTTATAGTGTAGTATCTTAGGTTGTTTCATTTAACTATATACATGATCTTTACTAGTATTTGAGCATTGTGGTCTATTTGTGGCATGTACTAAAGCAATACATGTTTGTTGACACACACAAACATATTTTATGCACCGCACGGGATCGATCACAATAAATTTTATGCGTTAGATTTTAAGACCGAACTGGTATACAGATTAGATACTAAAGTATCATCTCTCTTCATTAACTATAGTGTAACATCATTATTTTATCTACGTAACAGACTTAAAATACCAGAGTGATGCATTAGGAGCAGCCTTATCTGCCGTGTAGTGATTTGAGCAGGAAATCCAACGAGGGAACATGGGATGTGCACATTGGCCAGTTGCTAGCTGCCTATTACCTAGGGCTGGTTCATGTTCTCGAGTCACGGGCGACTGGGCGGTTGCTGGTTGCTGCCCATCAGCATCAATCAACATCTTCGCTCGATCGATCGATAGGCTGTTTGTTTGATCCGACGCGGAGAATGGGTCCTACTTGGCGTACACGATAAGAATAATGGTTTTGCTGAACAATATTAGGCTGTTTTTTTTTGTTAAAATAGTCGAAATTTTATTCGTCCGATATACTTTGAAATTTACACTTTTTCTCATCTGATGAATTAGAATCAAATTTATTATGATTTTTTTCTTCCGAACATAATGGGTTCACCAGATTTTCGTATTTTGTTGGTATATAATTTTATTTTTTGTTTTTGTTTTTGCTCAATCTCTCGAAGTATATATTAGATTTTGAACCATGTGATGGAAATATAAGTTATTAAAACTTTTGAGAATAATTATAGTGACCAAAAACAAAAAAAAATATAAATAGTTTACTGTAATTTATGTATAATAAAGTTGTAAATTAACTAAAATTTAACAGTTTTGAACTAATAAAACGGTCGACTTGTACAGACGGATCAAACAAATAAACAAAAAATCCTGAAAAGAACTTGGCGTACAAAACTGGGCAGTGGATCAGGCAGCAAAATCATTTCGAGGTGTCCGCAAATTACTCGTAACCGAAGAAAATGAGTGTGTCAGGAGGAATCTCTCCTGCGTTGCATGTATCTTCGTGCAAAAGACAAGAAAGGTGAGAGTGCTAGGAGTACCATGACCTTTTTCTTTTCTTCGAGAGGGAATATCGCAGCAGCTAGCTACTAGTATTTGACTCATGAACGCCGCCAAGACCTTTATCTTTTCTTTTCCTTTCCTTTTTTTCTTCCTTCGAAACATTCCTCCATCGCACTTGAAATTTCAAAGGGCGTGCAGATCTTTTCGTGCAAAAAGCTCGTGACAGCGTATGCAAAATTCCCACTTTGGCAAGATCAACGAGTAAAAAGTAACCCTCTTTGAGCTAGCTAATTGAGACAATTTCACGGCATAGCGGTTCTCCGAATTCTACTGCCAAATAACTCGCCAATGAGCGCTCATCGAACCTGTCACAATGATTTTGTTCATGAGTGCGGCAATGCTGCGCTTTAAATCTGAAACTTTTGGGCCTCGATATATACAGTAGCTACTACAAGTTGGAATGATGCCCTGGTCAAATTTAGCCGAGTCTGGACGTACAAGATTGGCAGATCACTCAAAATGGAATCTGATGTTCTTGCTTGTTTACTGTCCTAGATTAAGTTGCGTTCAAATGCAACTCATGGCGGGAGAACTCACCTTCGTAGATGTGGCGGGAGAATGGAGAGCACCGATTTACGTATAACGCGACAGCGACACAGGATGATTGATTATCCTGTGTGTGTACTCGTTGATCGTGCCAAAGTGGGATTCAGAATTCAGAGACAGCTCATGGTGGGATCAGAATTGGACGGTAATTATTGGGATTAGTGCTAGTGGCGCACCAAGACATACATCTCGATCGAAGATCGCTAGTGGCCACCGATAATTTAATCTTGATTCAGAAAAAGAAGTGCTTCTTATGCCCGGTTCACCATTGGCTTCACTGAATTAAAAAAAAGAACAGTGGGAGCTACGTACATGTATCCGCCAGGCATTTTGCTTTGAAGCAGAGGAATTAACCAACCACATTTTTTGATTAGAACGGCAACGCGATGCACGCCAAGATGAACAAATCTTGCACCTTGAACGATGGATCGGATCGAATACTTGACAAACCAATATAGATCTCGGGACCTTCATGACGGCGCACAATATATTTGATCCGCGCCGATGAAACAAGAAGAAAAAAAAGTACAAGAAATGCAAGAAAATCTGTTGAGCTTCTCGGGTGATCAGGAGGTGTTGACGGCGCGGCACTGCTTCCTGATCTGCCCCTTGGTGCCGGCGAGCACGTCGACGCGGCCCATCTTCTTCATGGACATGGAGAAAGCGGCGTAGAACTTGATCGGGTTGGTGAGGTCGGCCACCATCTGCGCCGCCGCGGCGTTCTGCGTTAGCGCGGCGTCGGAGGCGAGCACGCCCTGCTTCTTCTGCAGGTTGGTGTAGTAGTTGCCGTCAAACTTGAACGGCGTGCCGCCGTCGAGGTCCACGGTCGACGACGACGACGACGGGTTCGGGCACGAGGACATGAGCGTCTTGGCGTACGCCGAGTCCAGAAGCGGGTCGACGTTGGTAGCGTTGCCCTGGTACAGCCTGGGCGTGACGCTGGAGCAGCTGGCCTTGCCGATGGTGTGCGCGCCCGAGAGCGCGACGAGGTCGGTGAGGTTGAGCCCCTTGGCGGCGAAGCGCTGCAGCAGGCCGTTGAAGCCAGCGAAGGGCGAGGGCAGCGCGCCGGTGTTGCTGGCCAGCGACACGGTGCCGTCCCGCCGGCCGGTCTCCACCTGCCAGAGCGACGCCTTGAACTGGTAGGAGACGGCGTCGCGGGCGGCAAGCGCGACGATGTCGGCGCAGGAGACGACGCCCGGGCACGCCTTCTCGAGCTGCGTCTTGATGGCGTCGATGACCTCGTAGCCCCCCACGGAGAGGTTCGGCCCCGCCGTCTTCTCGCTCTGCGCGTTGTCCAGCAGTATCGACGCGTCGCATCCCTGCAACTCCGGACCGGTCAGTCAGTCTCAGTCGCGTTCGTGCCGAGCAACGACGACGAGCTAGCGTTTGTTGGGTTTGAAATTTCGCAGGCGCAAAAGGCCAAAGGCGCGGCCGTACCGGCGCGGCAGCTTTGATAGCTGTCGCGCGGCATCGAGGATGGGCTCGGGCGCGCATGTGAGCGGCCACGCATTGGCCGCACAGAGAAAAATGACAAGATTCGCTTTGCTCCCCTGGGGGCTCGTGTATTTTTCGCGTTTGTTTTTGCTTCGGTGTGTCGCTACGTACCGCCTGCCGCTACCGGGGGAAGGAAAGGTGTCGTAATGCTTACGTATAGATAAAGGTACAGAAGAAAAAGCGGCAGGGGAGAGTTGAATACTATCTGCATCTCCCTGGGTTGGTGCCACTGTTAAAACTGCTACCTATCATCCCCCGCGTCAAAATCCGCTTCAGTTGGGCAGGAATGATCTCGTCAAAGAACTCACATTTGCCGGCCGTCAATAGTGCAACCGCTTCAGCCTCTGGCGCTAATTCTCCGGCTCACGTCTTCAGATAGCACGGCCAGCTCGCCTCCACATGCGCACGTCCTCAACGGGAGTCCGGTTCAGGTGGAGGCTCGTGGGGTTGTTTCCCTCTTCTTCTGTGTAACCAACGCATGGCTATCCCCTGAGTTCTGTATCTTGCCTACTAATAGGATTAGCTACATCTGAATACATGTGAAGAGTTTCCCCCCAAATTCTCAGATCTGTATGACATGCATCCTCATTCCTCTGTATGCAAGTTTAATTAGACCGGATAGCTCTTGCATGCATTCTGACTGGATAGCTAGGCTTCTTGATTTGGGCATCCGATAGGAAAGTATTCCCAATCAATGCGTAGGATAAATGTAGGATCGATACGGTGCAGGTGCAGCTAGCTAGAAACGGAGCTCGCAGTTACTGATTTCTTGCAGAAAGAAGAAACCATGGCTACATCCATTTCTTGTCGGCCGGCTGGACGCCGTGCCGGCAAAGTGAACGCAAAGACGAACTTGAAGCCATTCTCTCCTAGCCAGTATTCTACCAACTGAAGAATAAAGGCAAGTGAAGTGATGGAGGTAGAGATGAGCTAGGAGGCGTAGGTAGCAGAGCAGCACGGACCTGGACGAAGCAGTCGTGGAAGTGGAGCCGGAGGAGCCTGGCGGGGAGGGCGGGGTTGGCGGCGACCATCTGCCAGGTGACGCTCCTGACGATGGAGTCCACGTTGGGGCAGCTCTTCTGGTAGAAGTTATAGGCCAAGCCCGGGTTGCTCTCCAGGAGCCCGGCCCTGCCGCAGCTCACTAAATGCCCGAGGACCACCAACCACCACCACGCGACTGCCTCTGCCCCTCCCCCTGCTCGCCACCGCCCTGCTCCTCCCACTGATTGCCTCCTCATCTCTCCTATCTCCTTTTCTCTCTGTCTCTCTCTTCTTAATTGGTAACACTGATCTTGATAGAAACAGAGGGGAACGAGAGAGAGAGAGTGGTTTGCGTTTGTGCTCGGTGATGACAGTATCATTAAGAGGGTGGCTGGGTGCTGCCTTTATAGGCTCAGCAATCGTGTCTGTGTGTTTGTGCAATGCAGCCAGCATTGGGCGGAAGCAACAGCGAGCGTGAGGAGGGACTAGGGGGAGGTCGTCGGATGTCACTACTAGCTACTGGCTCATAGTCACAGGCTCGCATGCGCTTGCGCGCACAGGCACAGCTAGCCAGGCAAGGACGGTGATGTGGTTATCTCTCCCGCTAGCTGTGCCTGCGCGTGTGTGATGTGCCCCTCCGTGCGGTTTGTTTATGGTTTCCGTTGGAAGCTTAGGCTAGGTGAGAGAGCGCCATGATTTGTCCGTATCAGCCACAACCGCGCCACTTGGAGGGGGCACGTCACACGCAGGCAGCCAGGCACGCCTCGGCACAGCACCCGGATTGCTCGCGCCTGTACGTGAGCGCGGCACGGCGCACGAGTCTTGGACTGTCCGATCGTGCATGACTCGGAAGAACGTACAGGGGGGTTTTTTTATTAAAAAAAAAGTCTATTTTTTCAAAAAATTACAAAACTAGAGGGTCGATCAAAAAATTTACAAAATTAGGTCCATCAATTGGCGATAGGTACACTGTTCATCTCCTTAGCGTACAGTATTGTTTCTAGGCATTTTCAAATATATCAAATGAGCTCAAAAAATTACGAATTTTTTTTAGCCTCCCAACACAGTTTACTTGTTTGTGTAATTTTTCCATAATTTTATTCATTCTGTATTTTTCTCCCAAATTCATTTAAGTATATTGTTTGTAGGAATTTCTAAATATATAAAATAAGCTCCAAAAATTATGAATGTTTTTAAGGCTCCTTACATAGTGTAATGAATTGTGTAATTTTTCTAGAATTTTATATGTTTTAAATTGTCTCTAATGAGACACCATGACATACTATAGGTAAAAGACACTCATCTATATGTGGGAGTATGTCATGGTGTTTTTTTTTAGATAATTTCATAACATACAAAATTATGAAAAAAAAAATTACACAATCCATTACACTATGTAAGGAGCCTTCAAAAAAATATAATTTTGGAGCTCATTTTATACATTTAGAAATTCCTACAAACAGTGTAAAAAAATTCGTAATTTTTTTAGCACATTTTCTATATTTAAAAATTCCTAGACAACAATAATGTATTCCGATGGGATGAACAGTGCACATGTCGCTAGTTTAGGGACCTAGTTTTGTAGTTTTTTTGGTCGACCCCCTAGTTTTGTAATTCTTTTTTAAAATTAGTATTGTTTTTTTAAAAAAATTCTGTACAGGGCACGTGCGGTGACAACAACAGCTGCAGCTAATCCGAGTCGACGAACCACGAAGATAGCCTATGCATATAGAGTTTTTTTTTCATTGTTTGCTTTTGCGGTCGAAATAGCAAATGTAGCCCCTATCCGGAGATAAAAGGAAAAAATGATACTGCGGACGCGTCGCCTACTGCGCCACGTGCCCGGTCCACCCTGCCACAGCTCGGGCGCTCAGACCACCCTACCGCACATCAGGGGCTCGGATTCCCCCTTTGCATGACAAGCCGTCCCGTCGCCCGGTCGCCTCGCTGCCTCCTTATCCCCCGCATGCGGAAAAAAAATAACACTCATTGGCTGAAGAATCTAGACCCGCCATTATGAGTTAATGGTGTATTTTGGTAATTAATGACAATCATCTTTTGAAACTAACATTTTCCATGAGTTGGATAAATATGTTATGTTCCATGATGATGAAGACTTTGGATAACATCATGAGTTGATCGTCATCAAGTCAAGACTCGGGATGAAGGAAATCATCATGTATTGATGATATTCAAGTCAAGATTCCGAAGTAAAGAAGATCATCATGTGTTAATGATATTGAAGTCAAGAGCTTGGAGTAAAGGATGCATCATGTGTTGATGCGTATCAGGATCTCTAAGAAGATATGATCATGATCATGAGTTGATCATCAATTCAAGTCATCATGTGTTGATGAACGTTCAAGTCAATGACCCAGTCTTGAAGTGAAGATGTGCGTCATCAAGCTTCAAGTGATTGCTCAAGGCAAAGGTATGACTAGCTAGGGCTAAGGATGTGTTTCTAGTCTTTTACCGGTCTTGGTGTTTGGTTGGAAGACCGGATTGCTAGTATAGGTTGTCGTACTATTAAGAGAGGTCTGTGACTAGTAGCTTGAGTGTGTCATGTGTTGATAGCTCGTTGTGCTTACTCTAGCTCTCTTTAGCATGACACCAATATTTGTGAATGTACATGTGTTTTGCAAATAGTTGAGGCTCATGCATAATCCTTGTAGCATGTGACTTTAGTTTGCAAATGTGTTTTGCAAATGGTTTAAGTCCATGTACCTTATTCCTTGTGGTGTGATTCTAAAAGTTGGCAAATGTGTTTTGCAACTGGTTTAAGTCCATGTACCTTATTCCTTGTGGTGTGATTCTAAAAGTTGGCAAATGTGTTTTGCAACTGGGTGAGAATCTCGCCTTTAACCTTGTTTGCATCGCGCATCAATTAGCAAATGTGTTTTGCAAATTGAATTGAAGCGGAATGCAAAAATCATTTTTTTCTCTGCTCCGACAGTCTGACCGCAGGCATGTGGACGGTCTGACCGGCCCTTGAAAGGTTAACCGGGCTGTATGCCGGTTCCTTGGTTTGGCGGTTTGACCGCCATTGGATGACCAGTCTGACCGGAGGGTGCCGGACTGACTACCATGTGTTGGCCGGTCAGACCGGACCTCCGGGTCATGTATCCCGGTCAGCATTTTCTAGAGAATGCGTTTTTCTGGTTTTGGTTGGCCCGGTTTGACCGCCATGTGTTGGCCGGTCTGACTGGACCTCTGGGTCACTGACCCGGTTAGCTTTTTCCAGTGAGTGTGTTTTTCTGGAAAATGCGCTTTTCTGTTGGCCAATCTTACTAGCCTTTGGTTGGCGGTCAGTCTTGGTGTGTCCAACGGCTAGTTTTATAGCCATTGGAACATGGCCGATCTGACCGCCGTTAACTGTGATCGGCCAGCCTGGTGATTTTCGTGAGAATCTTTCCATAACGGCTAGTTTTTGTGTGTGGGCTATAAATACCCACTTTGGCCGGTTGTGGGGAGGTTGCTGGTGCCATTACCCATTCCCTTGAGCCAAGAGCAAGCCCTCTCATCTCTTATGTGCATGTGTTGCACTTAGTGAGCTTAGAGAGCAAACCCTAAATGCATGTGTTGCCTTAGGTAGTGGATTGTGTATCCATTGAGCTTAGACACTTGATTCGTTCAAGTGAGCGTCTATGACTTGTTACTCTTGGTGTTTATCGACACTTAGACGGCTTGGAGGAGTTGCGTCGGTGATCTTCTACAAGAAGGTTGTGAGAAGACCCGGACGGTTTGTGAGTGGTTTGGTGCTCGCCATATCCGGAGTGGAGAAAAAGCAACCCCGAGTGGATCGAGGTGTTGGTTCAAGTTGTGAGCCGGTCCAAGTGGTTGGACTTACCTCAACGTGGATTAGGGGAGACCGGCAAGTCTCCGATCACCACGGTAAAAACATCATCGTGTCATCGTGGTTTGTCTTCTTGTGTTTTACATTGTGCAATTTACATTCCTTGTATTAAATTGCTTACTTGTCTTTATATGATTGCTTTCATTGTCAATTGTCTTATATTGTTGATGCACTTAGTCAAGACGAGATGATTTAGGTTTTAATTATGAATAACCGATTTGATTTACAATTCCGCATTAGAAATCGGTTTTAGCCAAAGAAGTTTTTAAAACCGCCTATTCACCCCCCTCTACTTGGCCTCCTCGATCTTACATTGTCCCATCGCACGTCGTGTCCTGTCGCCCTCACGTCGCTTCACGGTCGACCGAGTGCTTTCCTCGCGGCTATAAAACCAGTCGCGCGCCGTTATCATCCTCCACACCAACCATTTTGTTCGATGTAGAGAGATAAAAGAGGATCGAGCGAGCAAGAGGTAGCGCGATCGGCCCAAATTATTTTCGATTTCACTATTGATTTGATAGTGTTTAAGCGGTGTTTAGTGGTGGTAGGTCGTGTTAGTTGAGAAAGTTCGACATCAAGCGAAGATCTTCTAGAAGAGGTAATTTTTCCCGCGTGCATTATGTTTATTAAATGTGTAATTAGTGTTAAATTTAACTTTTTTAAAATATTAATTTATTAGTGCAAACTATTAAGGATTACAACGAGTTGTTAAATAGACACCGATTAGGCAACATAATTGTGCGTAATTAATTAGACCTAATTAATTTATCGTAATTAATCAATCATACATAATTAGTTGTAGTTAATTAGTCTAATCAATTAGTCATAATTAATCTACTCATAATTAATTTAGTCGTAATCAATTAGTCATAACTAATTTAGTCGTAATTAATTAGTTGTAATTAATCGATCGTAGTTAATCTGTCATAATAAATTAGTTGTAATTAATTTAATTTAATCATAATTAATTTAGTCATAATTAATTAGTTATGCGGATTAGTAGTTCTTTTTGCAGAAGTTTAGTAGTTTTTTTATTACGCAATGATTAGGTTAAATTTGTACATAAAGATTACCCAAGTATAGTTATTTTTGGGAGGTACAGAAATGTAGACTAAATAGTGCAACCTGTTTATTTGATTGTGTACTGTAAAGAACGGTGAATTGCTCGTAACATGCATATGAAGTGTATTGGGTTGTTTGTGTCTTTAGGTAATGTCCAACATGCAAGACTTGCTTGTGTTTTGTGGCGACGGTTTCTTATGGGGTAGAACGAGTGGGTTGGACATGTCAAGATACCAGTTCAAGGTGATTCGGGCAAAGGGCCTGAATGCGATGAATATTCACGAACTGAGGCATCTTGCATTGAACTTCTTCAACCGACTCCACAGTTTGAACCTAATGAAGACATTCAAGAAGCCATGCATGAAAAACCAGAGGTGAAAGTTTGAGGTCATCTGAAGGGAGCTTGATGAGCGGACAGCGAGGCATATGAGGGGGTCCCCTCCGGAGGCACAGGAGGGACAACATGGAGTGAGATGGGCATCCAGGAGCCCCATTAGTTTCTCTGAGTAGATTAATCTCCATGCTTCTGAGTTGGAGAAATGGCCACAGTTGTACGACACCGACGGTGCGAGGTACGACATTATGAATACCAACATATCTGAGGTGTACAACAGCATGCTGAAAGGTGTGCAGTGCCTCCATATCACCGCGATTGTAGATGAGACCTGGACTCGCATAGTCAGTTATTTCATAAATAGAGCCACCGCAGCAAAGCAACAACTGGATGAAGGGGAGCAGTGGTCCGAGAACATGCAGAGGTATATGAACAAGAAGATGCAGAAAGCTTGTATGCACGACATCCGGGTGATCGATGGCCTGAGGAGGAAGTACGAGATCCAGCCGAGACAAAAATATGTGAATAGTCATGCCAGGGGGTAGAAATCATGTTTGCACCCTCAGTGATATGACTACATGCACCTGCAACAAGCTGAAGCTCATGCACAAGCCATGCTCACATGTGTACAGGGTGTGCGTGCAAGTCAAGTAGATATCTACACCGTACATCTCTGAGTACTACAACATGCACCATCTTTTTGGGACATGGAGTGCCGAGTTCAACTCGTATGGCGTGGACGTGAACTATAAGGATCTTGGCTGGAGATGGTGAAATGGGGCTCGAACAAAACCTTGAAGGCAACTAGGGAGGGACGATAGTAGACACGACACTTATGAAACAACATGGATGATAACCACTGTGGGGGCCAAAGTCACTTGAGGAAGTGCCGGATATGCAAGACCCTTACACAATCCATGAAGGATTGTCCCAGCAGACTGAGCTCATCTAGGCATCCGTAGTCTATAGTCACGGAGGACTTCACCTCTGTGCATATTTGTATTGTTTTAATTCCAACATATATCCTTCTCGAATGCAGGCAATTGAGGAAGGGCCGACATGCTGAGGACTGGCCGACAGGACAACAACAATGGAATACGGTGTGGGCAGAGATGACACACATCGATGTTCTACACGAGCAACGGTTGTATGACATTCGGACCTACTGTGAGTACATGGAGTGGTATGTACCACGGGCGCACACCAGAGTCACTCAATCTTCACCGGAGCGTCCGGAGCATGTTATGCACCAGAAGAGGTTTCAGCACTCCTTCGATCGACATGGAGCTTCATAGCGTGACGACACTGTAAAACACTCACAACTTATGCTCGCTTCAAACATGATTTTTTACTGTTTGTTACTCAACAGCTCTTTTGTGTCACTTTAGTTCAATTGGACCCGACGGATCTCACGGGCATCCCGATCCACCCTCTGCGGTAGTGGTCACACCGTTACAGGGCTTCTCGGGGTGCTGAAGGTCGTCTACGAGGATGCCAAGTAGATCGTCATGAACTTGAGCTGCGGTCCGATGAGAGACAACGTGCTTCAAGCTGCTCACCGAGTGGACCAACCTAGCTCCCTGCCTAGGTCAGCACGGCCTAGTGAGACTGGCGGCAGTCCTAGTGCTCCCCGTTGGTTGTCCACACTGTGGACCGAAGAGGTAAGTTATGTTCAATTTATGTCCGAATTATTTATTTTGCCTTAGGTTGTGCTAACATCATGCCATTTTCCAGTCGCACGTCCGTCGAGATGCATCACTGGTGCGATCAACATCCATGCAACCGCCTGCGTATGGAGGAGACACTGCACAACCTAGTGAAACTGGTGGTCATCCTAACGCTCCCCATCGGTCATGCGCACTACGGATCGAGGAAGTAAGTTATGTTCAATTTACATCCTGATTATTAATTTAGCCTTACGTTGTGCTAACATCATTCCATCTTGCTACCTTCAATTGGGCATGGGTGTGGACGAATCAACTGATGAAGATGTGGTCTTCTCAGCTACTACCATGGAGGGCTACACGATACCCATATTTGGATTGTACCACCTATGGTGCCCCTAGTGTACAGTGAGCAGTACCGTGACCAGTTTGGAGGCATGTGCCAAGGTGACATATCATAGCACCACGGTGAACACGCAACTACCAGGTACCAGCATGGACAAAGCTCCAACACACCCAAGTCCATTGGTACATCGTACAGTCACAGCCAGAGCTCCACCGCACCAAGGGTCGTTCGTACATCGTACTTAGGGGCTATGGTTCCAGGGGTGGATTCATGGAGTCGTTCATTACTGATATGATTGCAGGTGGTAGCCAGTTTGGTATTACTTGGCTTGATGACACTGAGTTTGGATATACATAGCTTGGCCAGAGTCAGCTTACTGAAGCACCCTAGCCAACTTAGCGGCCTCCCTACATTCTTCGCACCCCATAGGATATGCTCAACGCAAGACCAGGACGCGGACCTAGATGTAGAGAGCATAGAGTGGCTCAGACGAGTGAGCCATATTATAGCTCGTAGTATACCATTGTACTTCTTTGCATTGTGCATGTACTTGCTTCGTATCAGTCTGCATGTAATCAGATTGTATACATTATATGTGTATGTATCTAGGATGTTGTACGCTTATGTTGTACCAGCTTTTCATAGTGAGTAGACACCACTCACCAGCCACCCCCATCTTTTCAAAATGAATAGACCACACCCTACCACACCACCTTTTTAGACCGACACACTGTTAGGACACCTTTTCAGACCGAATTGACAACCCGAACCAACTTTTCTCAGTGAATGGACAACACTCACCAGTCGTCCCACATTTTCAAACCAAATTGACTGCACACTGGCAGGACACCTTTTCAGACCAAATTGACAACCCAGACCAACTTTTTATAGTGAGTAGATACCACTCACCAGCCATCCCACCTTTTCAGAACGAATTGACCACACCCTGCGACTACACCTTTTCAAACCGAAATGACAAATGGACCAGCCTTTCGAAGTGAGTAGACACCACTCACCAGCCATTCGTCATAATTTTTACCCTCATCACTACACCCTATCCACTTATAAAAGAAGAAAGTGAGCTTGAGGAGAACATTAGGTCGACCTTGGAGATGTCAGGCTATGCAGAGATGCTGCGGAAGTGCAAGTGGATTGACGGAAAAGGTGAGAACCTACTCAAATTGTTCGACAAAGGATGCGCTTGTACCACCGGAGTTTTCATGCTCGCGCTGCGACTGCAAAAACCCGCCTTGGACCATTCAGTCCATACATTCGGTGACCACCACTAGGGCATACTACACGTGCGGGGATATCCGCGTAAGAGAATCTCACACACGCATTGATTTTTCGTATTTTACATTGCATTTTACATATCGCTAACTTTATCTGTGCATAATGGCAGCCGGAGGAGCATTGCTTCTTCTTCCAATGGATCGACGACTCGGACAAGTACGATAGAGCATTCATCGAGTAGAAGTACATGTTCAACTACGTGTTGCCATCTGATGCCTTTCACTGCTAGAAACCTTATGTACCTGACAGCGGGGAAGACAAGGGAAACACAACAATGGAGCCCAAGAGCATCGAACAACAAGCTTAGGACGGTCGGGCCAAGCACGCAACGAACAAGGGGAGGGCTCCTGCTAGTGATAACGGCGGCCGTCCGCGCTCCTCGTCGCCCGGGTGCACTGCAGATCGAAGAGGTAAGTTATGCTCAATTTGCGTCCTGATTATTGATTTGGCCTTACATTCTACTAACATCATTACATCTTCTAGCCTATCTCACAGTACAGGACTGCCTTCGGGACTGGCCACGCCTGCGGGTCTGCGGGAGACAAGGGGGAGGCACCGATGGACCGTCAAGACTAGCTTCATTCTGATACACCTTTTTCCCGATTCCATAAAGGCGCACAAGTATCCTAGGTGTAGATCGGTTTGATGATTCGTGCATGCTGTTGTTTCTAATGCACGTAACCAAACCCTGTACGCCATGTAATTCATAACTACATTATGAAGTCTTTCAAATTTAATTCCCAAATATTTAGTCTATTTCAAATTTTGTTTTCTTTTTTCGAAAGGAATCGGTTCTGCAAATACTACAACTGTGACAAAAAGCGCGTGCCAACCCTAAACCCAAAATATTTTTGTCATTTCGCTCCAGAGAGGGCTATTTTTGCTATTGCGATGCCAAAAGTGCCAAATAAGCCAAAAACTCGTATCCAAATAGGGCGCATGAAATCATGCACTTTCCTTGTATGTCTGACTTTTTATGTATTATCACATGTAGAAAAAATGGTCCAATCCACATCATATTTGTTGTGTATTTCCTTGTATAGCTTGTATACATTGTACTCTATTTATATGCGCAAATAAGTAAATAATCGGTGTCAAATCCAAGGGGACCGCGAGGTGACCGGGCGACGGGACGGTGCGACAGAGGGGGAATCTAGGACCCTGGCACGCAACAGAGGGGCGCTGGGCACGCAGTAGGGGGGATTTGGGCACCTGTGGCGCAGCAGACAACACTTGTCGCCTCCTCCTACCAAGCGCTAGCTCGTTGCCTAAGAAGACGAAGCCGCGATGCCGTGCGAGTAAGCGTGGCTTCAGATTTTTAGAAGATGTGGGTGATATGGGGTGATACTTGATGGTGGGCCGCAACCTGCTAACTAAGGCCCATGGTGTGTGCTAAGAATATCCTTATGCATGCGTGCTTGCCCTGAACCACCAGGGCTGTTCCTGGCATTTCGGAGGCCCTGGGGCGAGACAAAATGGGAGGCCATTTATTCTAACATAAACAAATAGTGCTACTTTTATATCAACTGTAAAGCTATTCAATACATCAAAAAGATACAAACTACTCATAGAAAGCAATTTCTTCTAACATTTCTAGATGCAAAGTCATTGATAATAGTATCCACGTCAATGTAATCTAACATATCATTTTCAATGTATAAAGTGGCTAGACCATTCAACCTTTCTTGTGATATTGATGACCTCAAATAGTTTTTCAATAACTTCAAATTTGAAAAGCTTCTTTCAGTTGATGCTACAGTCACAGGTACAATAAATAAGATTCGATAAGCAATTGAAACATTTGGATAACAATCTACATCTCTAACAAATTAAAAAATCTCAATAGTAGACATTGTCACATGGCAAAGTCACTTGCAACACTCTTAATTCAGATAAAAGAGATGTATTAGGATACCCATTCCTACACTCTTAACCTCAATCTACTTAGTAGCTATACAACCCTGCAGAGCAATAGAGCATATATAGGATATACAATTATACATATGCGTATATGTAGTATGATGTATCAGGATCGGGGGCCCTTGGCTCTGGTGGGCCCTGGGCGGTCGCCCCGGCCGGTCCTCCCTCAGGAACGGCCCTACGAACCACGCACACAACCCTCGAGTGTGGCGGTGGTTGACCTACAACCAGTGGCGCGGCGAGCAGGCAGGCATCGACGATGGAGTGGGTTGGGTGCGGCGAGCGGCGGAGCGGGCGAATGAGTGGACGCAGGGGTGGAATGGCGAAGCCGACGAGCATGCGGGCGGTGCGGCGCTGCTCCCATGAGGCAAAATGTTGTGTAAGATTTTCGATGTCCTACCCTTCTTCACATGTTGAGTGTAAAACAAAGCCCAAGCCAGGCCACGTACGGCGGGAGGTCAACAACGGGAGCAGAGCATCAGGCTATCAGTGAGTCAGTGCGGCACGATGTTTTTGGTAAATTACTTCCGCGTATTACATGGATCTAATTGGTTAATCTCATGAAGGATATATAATGTATTCGTGCTTTGTGTTAGTCGTAAAATCACCATATGATCTAGGCAAAGTTGCTATTTTTTTTGTCCAAAAGAAGTTTGAAACAACTTCTAAATTGATAGCATTAAACATTGGCATTGTGTAGTTGTGCTGGCCACCAAATGCTCGGCGAAATGCCTAGCAGCTCAGGCTGCTTTGCATGAGCTGCCTGTCTCATCGAGGCACGATAAATAGTTGTGCTTGATGGACATGTGCATGGCATTCTCTATCATTGGCGCCCCCTCCACTTTAATCCTGCATAAGCCATTGTAGTTGTTGATTTTATTTAGTATCATATACTTTTATTAGTGTGATTGCAATATATTTATGTACGAATTCCTTTGCTTTTAAGTAATATTTTTTGGTCTATACTTGCGAGACTTCGACATACCTAAAATTTAATCATGATTCGCCACCGTCTATAGTATAGATATGATCCATGATCCATTGCTTGGGTGGCTAGTGGAGAACCAAGCCAAATTGCTTGGGTGGAGGATTTTCTAGTGGAGGTGGTTGTACCATCATTTCTTCGTCAAGCTCCGCTCAGTCTTCTCAGTAAGGTTCAAATCCTTGGTTTAGTTTTAACATTGTTTTAGAAAAACTCTGTTTGGATCTTATAACTAACTCTCAAGATAAGTCAGTTTAACATAATTATATCAGGAGGAAAAACGACTTTTTTTAGCAAACCAGTTTTACTCGCACGCCCAAAGTATGCGCCACCAAAAACTACTCGCACGCCCGCGCGGGAAGAACCTGGCGACGCGTGGGAACAACAAAAATTGGAGAAGGCGGCATCGGGCGGATTCCTAGCCGGAGTCGCTGCGGCCCGCTCGTCCTACACCGATCTGGAGAAGGTTTTGTCTTCGATTTGAGGTCGGCTGGCTGCCCGTTATCTCCATCGCGCTCACTTCTGCTCCGATGCGCTTCGCAGCCGGAATCTCCGTTCTTTGTAACCATCTAGTCCAATTAGTGGCCGTTCTTGTTCCCGTGCTTTAGATGTAAAAGTAGCCGCATCTAAGTGTTTGATTTTGGCTTTGTGTCTTGGTTTGTTGAGATCAAGTGAAGAACCCGGGTGCTAGTTGCTGTCCTACCTATTTTCCATTTTTTTTCAATGGTTTGTATGCTGTTCTCGTTGCTTCTGTGATATCTGAAAGAAATAAGAAAAGAGGAATTAAAGAATTTGTGAGAGAGACTGAAAAATACGGAATTGTGTGTTGTAAAGAAGATAAAGAAGTGAGGGGAAATTGTATTGTTCTAGCTAGCTAATAAGGGACAGGAGGATTGCTGAAAGGCAGATCTGCAGACTGCCGCGAGGTGGTCGGCAAGCGCCGCGAGGGCCGCGAGGCCGGAGGAGAGGACAGAGGCGGTCGCCGAGGAGGGGGTGGGACCGACGCCGGAGCCGGAGAAGAGGGACGCCAGCGCGGAGGCGAGGATGAGCAGCGGTAGCGGCGCCACGCCGGAGACGTCGTGGAGACGTTCAGTGTGTAGCAGTAGCCTACAGAGTAAACATTCATTTATCTACAGTAAATTCATTTTGAATTATATCTTTAGGATGAAAACTGTTTTAATTTTTTTGAAATCTTTTTTGTTCACTGGGTGTTGTACTGGGTGTTAAATCTTTTTTGTTCACTGGGGAAGAGGATGCGTGTCCATGGCCGACGGATGGGCGGCTTGGAGGGAAGCAGCAGTAGAGCCGTGGAGAAGTACAGATGGATGCGCCACATGTGGGACAGGGCGCATGTGCTCAAAGGGGGCGGATTAGGTGGCCTTTTCCCATGCTCATCCCTGCGCAAGGCATGCCCCGATTGTCTAGTTTAGATTAGCGACCGAGTCGAGCGGTGCGCGCGTTCTTGTATACTGTACACACTGCGCTCAGACGACCACGAGGCGCGACATGGGCGCCGCTCGACGGACCCCCTTCCGCTTCTGCCCTCTCCGCGGGTGGGCGGCGTAAAATCCCCACAAGAGGAGGCGGTTTCTTAACCATTTACCACGACCGACATGCCGACGCGCGGACGGCGCGTGGTCGACGATATTTTTAGACCCCGATGCGCTTGTTTGTGGCACCGCCTCGCTTCGTTTTAGGCGTACGCGCGCCCGCAGCGGCGGCCCTAAAACCGCAGGAATCACGGGCCGCGGCCGCGAGCGAGCGTTCCGATCCCACAGTGGAAGCGGATGCTTTGCATATGCGGATGTCGTCGCGTATTCAGCTCGTTTCGGGGGGCCGCGCGTCCGGTGTCTGCGTTCCGGGTACGCGGAAGCAGGGCCTGCTCTTCCTCGGTTCCCCGTTCTCCCCTGCTCAATCATGGACGGGTGGGTGCCCGTTTTTAAGCACGGAAGAAAGCAAAAAGCCTGTGTCGCGCTGCTCCTTTTCGGTTGACGTGTGGGCCAGAGCGGTACGATGATTGCCGGGTTCCGTGGCGAAAGGCGAGCAGAATTGGTGCCAGGGACCGGGAGGGTGTGTCCGTGACTCCGTGTGTGAGAGGTGTCTCCTTTCAGGATTCACCATTCTTTGGAGTGAATTCACTCGTACACCGTGGCTTGGAGGTAATGCGGCTGGGGGTAACAATTGTTGGAAATATGGGTAAGTTTTTATATCCAGATTTGATTATGAGGCAAAGATCATAAATAATTAGTTATGTATGAATCGATACTAAGCTACTCATTTCACTTTTAAATATACACAATAAAATATTTATAACAGACTAGTCCGGTCGTAAGACCAACTTACAGTTGAGCGTAATGAAGAACAGGAAGCAATGCAGACTCGATCACGGTCACGGATCGTAAACGTCCTTGATGCAACAAGCGGTCGCGCAGAATCTTATGCCTGAAACCTTATTGCTGCCCCGTGCAAGTTAACTCTGCGACAATGGTTCGAAGATACCACTCACCTTCTTTCTCGGTGTACGCCGAGGAGAAGAGACGACTTGGTTCAAACAACACAATCCTCCAGCACAAGAGAACAGAGAGGAAGAAGAATGATAATTGGAATGGAAAAACTTTTTTGGTCTAGACGTCTCCAGATCATTTTAAGGGTCGAGTTAATTACTCTCTAGTAATTGCTTAATATAGCACACATTAGAACACTGGTAACTGCAAATTCAAAACCAATTAATGATAATTATGCGGCATTTATCATATCCTGATTTCACGTTGATCTTCGGCTTCGACCACTGGTCTACAGCTTTGATCATGTTATTTGGATCACTCTGGTTTGACTACTTTATTTTGACCACAGTGTTCCAACCACACTCTCTTAGAGTGATCCAAAGAAATCTCCAAGGGAGGTTCAAGAGGATCTTCCGAAGAGGTCTAAGAGAATCTCCCGAAGAGCTCTAAGAGAAATCTCCAAGGAGATTCAAGAGGGTCTCCCAAGAGATTCAAGATAAATCTCCAAGAGAGGTCCAAGAGGGTTTCCCGAAAACTCTTACTGGTCTTATGGACCACTTGTTTCGACCATAGTGTTCCGACCACACTAGTCTTATGGACCACTTGTTTGAGAAAGAGAAATGCACGGTTAGCAAAAGAACTAAACCATACATGTTTTGGAATTTTAGGAATGAATGATCATTTACAAATAAAGGCTCAATTCTAACAATCCTCCACCAATTCCAAGGCAATCAAAAAAGGAAGATAAAGACTATTGTGCTAAAGAGTTGTTAATATACCAGTCTTTCAGTGTAAGTCCCATACGAGTTGAACTTGCACATAGAATAACAAGATTCATCTTCTCAGAACTGATGAATGGACTATGCCTTGAATTCACAGTTTTTCGTGATTAGATTTCAATTGAAATCTCAACTGATACTAGGCTGTCAAATAACCAAGCCTAACCAGATCTTTATTTGGTCATGCTCCCTTATCTGCTCATGAGCTTTCTAGAGAATACCCATATTCTCGTGAACTGCGATCTCAGTTAAGCTCAAGTGGGTATATTCATTCTAGGTATCCTGTAGGCTAATACTTTTTTTTTCCTCATTGAACACTAGAATACATTAAGGCTTTAAGCCATCCTCTTCCATATAGTTGAGAGTACTTTGTCTATCAAGATACGGGTACATATTTTTATTAAAATGTACTCTCTTGTTCAAACATCAACTTGTTTTTTCATTGCCTAAGTCACGGGTTCTCCGATTAAAAAGGTATGGGTTACTATTGAGTTGTAACTCCAATGGGCTTCATTCTCATGTCCATAGATGCAATGAAAATTGCCTTCCGCGTTAGCCCCTTTATGAAAGGGTCTGCCTGATTTTTCTCAGTTCGTATATAATTCACAGCAATTACTCCGGAGTTCCTCAGTTTTCTGACAGGTTTAAGCCTATGATTCACATGTCTGGAGGACTTCATGTTATCCTTAGTACTTGTAATCTTAATCAACACTGTTTGATTGTCACAGTACATTAGGATTGCCGGTATTAGTTTCTCAACCAGTGGTAAGTCCAACAGAAGCTCGCTAAGTCATTCAACCTCAACAGTAGCTGTGTCTAGTGCTACAAGGTCTGCTTCTATGGTTGACCTCATCAATATGGTCTGTTTACACGACCTTCATGAAGCTGCAGCACCTACAAGGGTAAACACATACCTACTTGTAGCTTGAATCTCATCTACATCAGAGATCTAGTTTGAATCACTATATCCTTCTAATACAGATGGATACCCGGTATAGTGAATTCCATATGAGGTTGTGCATCTCAAGTAGTGTAACACTCTTTTAAGTACTTCCCATTGATCGTCTGTTGGGTTAGAAGTAAACCGACTTAATTCGCTCATAGCAAATGATATGTCAGGTCTTGTAGCACCAGATAGATACATAAGGGATCCAATAATTTATGACTATCTTGTAGCACCAGATAGATACATAAGGGATCCAATAATTTATGACTATCTCAATTAATGTTTGCCTAATCCTTTATTCTTTCAAAGCTTAACACTAGCATCATAAGGAGTTGGGGAAATCTTGCAGTTCTCAAAAGCGAACCGGCTTGAGATTTTCTCAGCATAATGGAATTGGTTTAAAGTGATTCCATCCTTATTTCTGATCAATTTAATATTCAGAATAACATCTGCTTCTCCTAGGTCTTTCATATCAAAGCATCTAGATAAGAAAGATTTGACATCGTCAATAACAGCAGTGTTTGTCCCAAATATAAGTATGTCATCAACATACAAACACAAAATCACTCCTTGACCCCCACCATAACGATAATACACACACTTATCTGCCTCATTTACAGAAAAACCAGCAGATGTTAAAGATTTATCAAATTTATCGTGCCATTGTTCTAAGTTTAGAGAACAGAGAGGAAGAAGAATAATAACTGGAACGGAAAAACTTTTGTGGTCTGGACGTCTCCAGATCATTTTAAGGGTCGAGTCAATTACTCTCTAGTAACTGCTCAATATAGCACACATTAGAACACTGGTAACTGCTAATTCAAAACCAATTAATGGTAATTATGCCGTATTTATCAGATCCTGATTTCACGTTAGTCTTCACTTCGACTACTGGTCTACAGCTTTGATCACGTTATTTGGATCACTTTGATTTGACCACTTTATTTTAACTACAGTGTTCCGTCCACACTCTCTTGGAGTGATCTAAAGAAATCTATAAGAGAGTTTCAAGAGAATCTCCCGAAGAGGCTTAAGAGAAATCTCCAAGGGAGATCCAAGAGGGTCTCCTGAAAACTCTCGCTGGTCTTATGAACCACTTGTTTCGACTATAGTGTTCCGACCACACTGATTTTATGGACCACTATACTGGTCTTTTGGACTACTTGTTTAAGAGAGAGAAATACATGATTAGCAAAAAAAACTAAATCATCTATGCTTTGGAATTTCGATGAACTTTTACAAGTAAGGGCTCAATTCTAACCATAATCGTTCCTCGCATCAGGCACAAACTTCAAGTTTGTTTCTGAAAGCTACTACTACTATAGTAGCTGAATTACATTGCCTATTCTCTCTCTTTTGACAATGCCGCCAGCTTAGCTGGTCTGCTGCATGAGAAAAGGAATATCCTCCCTCGTAAACTTCCCATTAACACACCTTGTTTAAGTTCGATCAAGGTCGAGGCGTACGTCAAGCTAGCTAGCACGCTTGACTAATAGGCCTCTCAAATCATATCATGTCATTGCATCGCACCAGACAGTAAGGCAGGACTTGCCGCTGGTAATTAAACCAAGTTGGTTCTATCATCACTCGATTTCATTAGCTATCTTTGCTTGTTCCTGAAAAAGTTCAGAGAGATTGCGTAGTTTGAACACAAGTTGGACCGTAGGCTCACACGGCATGTGTCCTATCTCCCATTCGAGCACCCACACTAGCCTCTCAGTTGAAGGCCGCGGTCGAGTTGTACCCGTCGTGCAGATGCATGCGACGGCAGTGGTCAAGATTCGAGTGATTAATTGCGACATAGTTAAGCTTGGATTAGGTAGTACAATTGCAAATCCCCATGGAACCATTAGACATTACTTGCCTTACCTGCTGTCCTTTCCACGATTAACAAGTGTAATTCTTAGCATGTGATTAGGCTGTGTTTTTGATTGGAGAGGATGATCAGAGAGGGATCATGCGGCACATGAGCGCGGAGAACCATGTGCAGAAGGTGTACACGTACTGTCGATCGAGAGAGAGTCTGAGAGGGATTCTAGTGTTATAATATCAGACAGAATATGGTTGGGCTCCATCTGCTGCAAGCATGCATGATGAGGCCGTCCTACATGGACCAAGGAATCCGATGAATATATATGTCCAGCTAGGTCCAACATAGTGTGACTGTCACATAGGATTAGTGAGTAAAACAAGGAATAGAACAACTAAACGTGGCCCAAAATGGCGGTAAGGTTAACAACTATTAAGACCTTGTTTGGACATGGGAACACCGCACAAAACTTGGCGGAATTCCTACAGGATCCCCGTGTAATAATTTATAAAATTCCTCTGGGATTTTCCACGTTAATCCCCTTCGGGACTAGAGGTTTCTTGGTGTTCAGTAAGGCGCAGGTATATATGGATGCACTGTCCTTGACTGGCTTAACGTAAAGTGGGTGTAGAATTATACGCGATCGATCCAGCTTAATCAGCGAGGGGTCGTGCTGTCATGGCGACATGGAGACCTAAACATTTTGGAATTAGCACGAGGCTCTCAGCTGAAAAGTTTATGCTCTGGCGGGCGCTCTGTAGAAGGAGCCTGCCTAGTGATCTTGCAGAGATCTGGAGCTCAATACTTCAATCCCCATACACTGTCAGTGCCTGTCGGAGTAATTATCATCTCGACACCACGTGAACCCTTGGAGATGGAAGCGGTAGATGATGGCTGACATGACGATGAATCACTCATGTACACAAGGTTGTTAATTATACTAGTTAAGAGGATACAAAATTTTCGGATCATGCTTAACCTACATGTCATACTCCAACAAGCTTGGCCCCGTTGGTTTGGCGTTAAGAGGTGGGTTAGAGGTTTAATCCGCCAAACACCCTTCGTTAGGGACGGTTAACTTAACCTGGTCAAAGCTTTTTAACTCTCCTAACCTAGGATTAGGTTAACCCACTAAATTTGTGACATAAGGTAACCCAACACATCTAACCCTCCTAAATTATGTTTTTCTATTGCTAACCCACCTAATCTAGCCAAACGGTAATTTAGATTGACAAGGTTGGTTGCCAAACACAATATTTGGATTAGGCTAGCTTAGCTGGGTTAAGATTAGCTAACTCGGTTATCTTAACCCCAAACCAAACGCAACCCTAAATATAGAGGGGAGATTCGGTTATTTGCAACTATCAAAACATGTGTAATTCATGATTTGCTACTTATGTATCTATGATATGTGGTCTCAGGACTCAGATGTCATTGACACATGCAATAACAAATCTTAAAATTTACCCTTTTGCACTGACAAATAATTGATTATTCCAATATAGAGCTCTATGAGAGTGCCATGGTCAAAGTAGAATTCCATAGAAACATGGCTCGACCTTGTCTATGATTCCATTGCAGGGATCATTCGGCCCAGCCAAAAGACTTCCCTTCTTAGTCCAAATGCCGAGCCACAGCTAAGTACAGACAAGAGTACAATCTCAAATTAGGCCCGATTATCTGGCCCATCAGCAAAAAAACAGAAGTAGAAAGAGGGGATCCTGCCTTTTTTTTTCTTTTGGAACGAGGCATTCAAAGTTTCAAACTGATCCAATCTCAGGTACTCATGGTACTCTTGTAAATCATCAACATGGCACGGCGTGCGCATATTGAACGAGAATAATTAACTAGTGCTACACTTCATGCTGAAATCCATTAATTCGACCGTTGCACTCGGCACAGCATTTGCACTGTGGACAAAACGATCATCTTTAGCAAAAAAAAGGGCCAGCCATACATAAACAAGAACTAAACGATGACACATCATCTTTCTCACCCAGTCTTCTCGTAATATGATCAGCAAGCTCCCCCACCGTCACTTGAACCCATTGTCATTAACGCATCGTTTTGATGGGTTTTCTCAGTCAACCGCCGTTACTCGATGTTCATATCAGCATGTATCATCTTCGTATTAGGGTATCTCCAATAGTGTATTTATTATTGTTTCTTAGCTATGCCACGTCAACAAAATCGTACATGGAGGAGAGAGAGGGAGGAGGGAGGGAGGGGGAGGGAGAGAGAGAGAGAGAGAGAGAGAGCGTATGTCGTCTCTTCTTGAAGAGGCTGTCGTGCACGCGAAACAAGATATGATACATTAATCTACTCTAGTTAACATGTAGGTCCATTTCAAAGAAAAATTATAAAATATAAATGTTGAAGAGTGTGCCAGAGACTATCTATTGGAGATGTTGTCTCTTGAGATGATGTAGCATATGTTAGAGACAAGGTTATCTCTAGCTATTGGAGATGCCAATATTTGACTAATATTTCACAGAACATGGATGCAGAATCTTGGCTGCACCATGCTCACATTTAAAGCGGTGGCCTAGATCTGTAGCCACTCCCACCACGGGGTAGCAAAACGATAATCTTGACTCGTCGCGTTCGCATTCCACCCTCACGGCCTCACCCCTCTCAAGGACATGCCAGTAGTTGACACTACAACACGATACAATTTCTAAGGCGTTTCAAATGCCTCAAAAAGTCCAAAATTGCCTCAAAAGGTTTTCAAGGTGTTTTTGAAAACGTTGGAAATACCGCCGATGAGATAATTGTCATAAAAATTACAAAACTAAGCACCACGGTTGTACCAAGCAAACTAAGAAGAACTAACCACCAAACAAATTTCAAAAACTACTAAAACTTCATGCTAATAGCTCAATTGAGGAAAACAAATCTAGGCACAAAGTAGCTACCTTAATTAAAGTTCCCCCAAAACTTATCGATTTTGACCTAAAATTTGAATTCACCTGAAACGGATTGGTAGAGAGGGAGGGACGGGATCTCACCAATTGGGAGAGGAGGATGATGAGTAACAATTTGGCTGGCCACACAAACTAATCAAAACCCTAGACACAAATCTCTGCAATGAAGCACTCAAATTCAAATCAAAGCAAACAATCCGAAATAACCACACTAAATATGCAAACATGTAGATCAGTTTAGCAAATTTGAGCAGAGGTCTGGGGGAGATGAGCTGTAACATCCCATTTTTTGAGTTTCAAAAAACTTTTTTTTGCGTAGTTTAGTCCTTTGAAAAATTTCACCAATTTTTTTATTAGTTTAATAAAGCTTAAATGTGACTTTTTAAAGTCAAAACAATTTAATGTGATTAATATGAACATCAATTAATTTAAAAATTATTTTATTTGAGTTCTTTGTGTTTGAAAGTATTTTTCAGATTTTTCTAGAATTTTTTCGAGTTCATTTGATATTTTTAATTTGCCCTTTGGATTTTCTGTATTTTCTAAAATATAAAAACTATTTAAAACCCAGGAAATTCCAAACAGGCCGGTTTCCTATTTCCCCGACCCATTTCCTTGTCTCTCTCCTTGCGCACCAAGACGTTGTCCCACTTGCGTCGATCGACGCTGCGTCTGCAGCGATGCAAATCCTCCGTAGCCACCGTCATTGACGAGTGGGTCCCACCCCACCATTGTTCATCTTCCTCAGCCTCGTCCGCCTCGGACTCCGCCACCGCCTCGGTTTCTTGGCGTGCACGCTAGGGTCTCTCCTAGTCGTCCCCGCACTATAAAATGGTACTGCCCTCGGCCTCTGCACCCAACCGCACCCATCGCTGCTCAAAACCCTCGTCCTAGCCACCTGATGTTTGGGATTTCGCCGTCGCCTTCCCCGAGCTTTTGTTGCCGTCTTTCGCCGTCTTTGGTGAGCCTTCGGTTTCCACTTTACCACTGCCAACACCGCATCGACCTCCTCTACCTCGCCGTCTTCTCGGTGTCGCCCAAAGCCCACCGTAAAGCCATTGCGTCGTGGACTAGATCTACGCTGTTGGTGATATGCCCTATGGGCAACCATAGAGATGATTGTATCATGTCTATGTTTATGAGTTATGGAATAAATGTTATTATATTCCTTGAATGAATCATCGGTTATAAAGATAAACAAGTATGTGACTTGTTGGTAAAGCTCTTTAACTTATATGATGTCGTTCTAAAAGTATCCCTGGTCGGATGTCACTAATCGGAACACGAGTGACTTATCGACCAGCACATGTATTGATTGATGACCATGTTTCACCAGTCACGGATATAGGGATATCGAATCAATAATGCGAACACATGTTAGAGAACATGTGTGGATTGACCCACCTTGAGACACTATTGAGATTGTTATGATTTTATGTGTCATCAGTTGGTCTCAAGCAATGATGATGTATAATCCTTAGACTTGAAATCAGCATGGTTTTCTACATGTTTAATACTACACTTTGGGGTTGTCAAACGGTACTCTGTAACTGGGTAGTTATAAAGGCAGCTTTCAGGTCTGCTATGAAACATGCGGAGGAATATGACTGGTCAGATATGTGATTTGCCCCTCTTAACATAACAGGAGAGGTATCCTTGGGTCCCTCGATGTGGTCAGATAAATAAAGTGCAAGGCCTTGCCACTAGTGGTCGAAAAGTCGACCACATGAAGTTATCCAACACTTGATCGAGAAAGTATTGAACAGTCCATGGATGACATATTATCTCACCTGGAGTTCAACCAGATATCGTGAGGCAAAAGGAGAATACACGAGCAGGTCATTCAGTTCAATCAGATATAGACTAGTCGTATAGAGATACGAACTGGTAGTAGAATGGTCAAACATGATCACTAACTGGTCTTGAACTAGTCGTAAGGAGTTACGAATTAGTCATGAATAAATATGAACTGGTCATATATGGATATGAGCTGGTCGTAAGTGATAATGACCTACTCGTAGACCATATTGCATTAAGGTTCACCCGATATAATTTGTGTATATTCGGGAATCGTTATGTCCTACTAGGAACCGCTAACGACTAGTGGTCGGAAAAGGGTTTCCGAGTCACAACCGATTACACATGAACCTACAGAGTCACATACTTAACGGGTTGGAACAAACGTGTTCGGATAGGATCTGTCATGGGCCCTATATAAGGAGATGCATGAGGCTATTGGGATATACGATAGAACCCAGTCGTGCGAGTTGGTGCTAGCGTACCGGCATGCGGTGTTCCATCCCTGGACGTGTGGATACCATAATGCGCTACTGCAGTTGCTGTTGCACTCAAGGATGATCCACAACTTCACAAGGAACGTGATTGGTTGTCGGAAGAGACGATCGACTACGTTGGACGACTGACTATGACTACTTCATCAACACGCTCTACGTTGGATCAGGCTGCTCCGACTCTTCTTTCGCTGCATTGTGTGCTTGGTGGTAATGATATATGATCTCTTACTTGCATGTCATCCTGGTTTACGTGGTAGAATTTTTTTTGAATTGCCAGCTAGTGTAGCCTACCTGTATCCCTTCATTGGTATCAGAGCCATCTTGCGTAGTTTTTTTTATCTAGATCGGTCGCATATATTTGATATGTGGCAGTAGTAGATTGGATCTATTACTGGTCAGGTCTGGTAACCTAGATCAGTTCATATGGATGGAGCGGTTTAGACACTGGTCGATGAGATCGATCAGGTTTCGGCGATAGTAGATGGGTTTGCAGGAGGTACGAGCTGATGGCAACAAATGATTACTTGACTTATTTACGATTGCATTGTATGATACTTCTACCGGTCGGAATTCCACCATCGATGTATACCGCGATGTGTGGTCGTATTAAAGTAGTGATCAGATTGGTCAGAATGGGGTTATATGATTAATCCGATAATTTCTAAGACTCGATTACGTGAGTAAAATTCATGTTCTGGAAATTTTTTCCAAGGGCGCTGCCCCTTCGAACCCTGCCCGCTAACCAGCTAGCAGGACCGTCGTGCTAGGTAATTGTTACCACATTATATAGTATTATGTGTCCATGTCACCCGATAGAATTGGATTCTATGCATAACACCTTTTGCAGGGATTGATGTGAATAGTTGGGCCCATTTTTATGTGATGCATGTATGGATTTTACATGGCATGCGTGTCATGCTGTGTGATAGCCATCGAGCTATATTTTATTGTATAACGGTTTGCGTGCCGACATGTGATGCTTGATATTATCTGATGTAATTCATTACTAGCTTTTAGGAGTAATTGCTTAGTAGATGAATACGGTTGGAGATTTTAAGCATGATGTTCAGAGGACAAGAAGCATGATGATAGAGATCGTCATGTTAAGGGCCATACTATTTCACAGTTTAATATCATTATCTGTGAATGTTTATTTTATTCCTGTTATGCTATTGATCATGTTTTATCATTAGATGTTTTAACATGGTAGAGTAGTATCCCTCAATAAAAATTAAGTTAATTTGATGTCTTTCCCATTGCTGCGCCTATCACGATTTTGATCGTTAATTGTTAGGTCTACCAAAGTAGGGTGCCATTAACTATCTTAATAAGATGGGGTGGGTGTCAGACACCCACATGCAAAGTGTTGGTTTAAGTTGACAAGGCTATCAAAATAGTTTTGGGCCTTTGGACATAATGTTGGTCGCCGTGACATAGAGATGCCACCCAACAGATAAGAATCATATGAGATATGATTAGCAAAGGGTTGCTTACCTAAATCACTAGGTTTCTAGCATTGATGTCAAAGCTCACTAGGACTTAATGATATATAGATCTTGAACTCACTATATGATGTTAGAGGGAAACTTGGTTTAGAACATATAGTGGGAGTATCTTTTATTAAAGTGTTTAATAGGAGATCTTACATAAACATAGTGCTGAATTTTAGCCTATATTTGTGTTGCAGATCATGGCACCTAACAATTCTTCCACACTTACCTTTAACTTGCGATCTATTCTTGAGAAAGAAAAGTTGAATGGAACAAATTTCATTGACCGGTTTCGAAATTTGAGAATTGTTATCAAACAAGAAAAGAAAGAATATGTTCTAGACGGTCCCTATCCCCAAGAACCGAATACTGATGCTACTTGAGTTGAAAAGAATGCTATGAGAAGCATTGCAATGACGCAATTGATGTGCACTGCCTTATGCTTGCCACCATGAACTCTGAGCTTCAGAAGCAATATGCGACCACATACGCTTACAATATAATTATGAGTCTGAAAGGTATGTTTCATAATCAAGCAAGGGCAGAGAGGTACAATACCTCCAAAGCATTGTTTTCTTGTAGGCTGTCAGAAAGTAACCCGGTCAGTCCTCATGTGATCAAGATGATTGGTCATATTGAGAGCTTGAAAAAGCATGGTTTTCCTCTTAGCCAAGAGTTGGCTACTGATATGATTCTCCAATCGCTCCCTGCGAGCTTTGAGCTAGTCATATTGAATTTTCATATGATTGGCATGGAGAACTCAATGACCGAGTTGCACGGTATGCTTAAGGATGCCGAAGAGAGCATCAAGAAAAGTTCTAATCATGTGATGATGGTTCAAAAGACTACTAGCTTCAAGAAGAAGGGTAAGTCGGGAAAGGGAAAGGGCAAAGGAAAGACTCAAGATGAGATTAAGAGTCTCAAGGCTAAGCTTAAGAAGCTCAAGTTGGGTCCTAAGCTTAACACAGAATGTTGCCATTGTCATAAGACTAGGCATTAGAAGAGAAGTACTTGGCAGAAATGAAAAAAGAACAAATGAAGTAAGTCTTCCAGTTCAGGTATAAATATTATATAAATAAATCTTGCCACTTCTCCGACATGTTCTTGGGTATTTGATACCGGATCGGTTCCTCATATTTGCAATTCGATGCAGGGACTGATAGGGAGTAGAAGTTCAGCAAGAGGCGAGGTTGATCTTCACGTGGGCAATAGAGCAAGAGTTGTTGCATTAGCTATTGACACTTTACCATTAGCTTTACTCTCAGGATTAATTATGGAATTAAATAATTGTTATTATGTTCCTGCCTTAAGCAAAAACATTATTTCTGCTTCTTGTTTAGGAGCAGAAGGTTATGAGTTCAGAATAAAGAATAATTGTTGTTCAATTTATTTTGAAGATATGCTTTATGGCCATGCTCTATTGGCGAATGGATTGTATGTTTTGAATCTTGAGGATATTTATGTCTATAACATTAATGCTAAGAGACTTCGACCTAATGATTTGAATCCCACTTTTATTTGACATTGTCATTTAGGTCACATAAATGAGAAGTGCATGATGAAGCTCCACAAAGATGGTCTTCTAAACTCATTTGATTTTGAATCATTTCAAACATATGAATCTTATTTACTTGGCAAGATGATAAGAGCACCTTGCACGGCCAGAGGTGAGAGGGCGAGCGACCTGTTGGCTCTTGTACATACGAATGTATGTGGACCAATGAGCACTCCGACTAGAGGTGGTTTTCAGTATTTCATAACTTTTACTGATGATTTTAGTAGATATGGATACATCTACTTAATGAGGCATAAGTCGGAATGCTTTGAAAAGTTCAAAGAATTTCAATATAAGGTACAAAATCAACTTGGTAGGACAATTAAATATCTATGATCTGATCATGGAGGTGAATATTTTGAGCCATGAGTTTGGTGATCATCTAAAGAAGTGTAGAATTGTTCCACAACTTACTCCACTAGGAACGCCTCAATGGAATGGGGTGTCTGAACGACGGAATCAAACATTGTTAGACATGATTCGGTTAATGATGAGCCAATATGATATTCCATTGTATTTCTAGGGATACGCTCTAGAAACAGCGGCTTTCACTTTAAATAGAGTTCCATCAAAAAACGGTAGAGAAGACACCATATGAGATATGGGCCGGAAAGTGTCCCGCATCGTCTTTTATCAGGATATGGGGTTTTGAGGTATATGTAAAACGTTTGACGTCTGATAAACTCACACCCAAGTCAGATAAGTGCTTCTTTGTGGGGTATCATAAGGAAACTAAAGGATATTGCTTTTATAAGCGGGATGATGACAAAGTGTTTGTTGCCCGAAATAGTATCTTCTTAGAGAAAGAGTTTCTTTCCAAATGAGTCAGTGGGAGCAAGGAGCAACTCGAAGAAATTCGGAAAACATTTGAAAATATTTCAACTCATACTGAACCTCTACAGGATAAAAAAAATGTTGTACAATCTGTACATGAGGCATCATCCCCACGTAGATCTAAAAGGCCACGTTAATTGCCTATAAGGTATGGGCATGACGTTTTATAATTGAATAATGATGAGCCTAAGACTTATAAGGAAGCGATGGTAGACCCAGACTCCGAGTCATGGCTTGAAGCCATGAGATCCGAGATAAAATCCATGTATGACAATAGAGTTTGGAACTTGGTTGATGCACTTGATGCTGTTAAAACCATTGAGTGCAAATGGACTTTTAAGAAAAAGATAGATATGGATGGAAATATTCACATTCATAAGGCACGACTGGTTACAAAGGGTTTCAAACAAATTTGAGGTGTTGATTATGATGAAACCTTCTCGCCTGTTGTTATGCTTAAGTCTATCCAGATCATTCTAGCTATTGCTGTATATTTCGATTATGAGATATAGCAAATGAATGTCAAAACGGCTTTCCTACATGAAAACCTAAGTGAGGATGTGTAAATGATACAATCTAAGGGTTTTGTCGATCCATAGTAAGCTAGAAAGGTATACAAGCTTCAAAAATCCATCTATGGATTAAAGCAAGCATCTCGGAGTTGGAATATTCGTTTTGATGAAGTGGTCAAAGGGTTTGACTCCATCAAGAATGAAGAGGAAACTTGTGTTTACAAGAAGGTTAATGGGAGCAAGATTGTGTTTCTGATATTGTATGCGGATAACATACTACTGGTCGAAAATGATATTCCAATACTTGAATCTGTTAAAACTTTGTTAAAAATAGTTTCTTAATGAAATATTTAGGAGATACAGCATATATTTTAAGCATAAGGATCTATAGGGATAGATCCAAAAGGATAATTGGATTAAGCCAAGATATGTACATTGACAAGGTGTTGAAGCGGTTCAACATGCAAGATTCCAAGAAAGGTTTTTTTACCCATGGCACATGGATTAGTCTTAGCAAGAGTCAGTGTCCTTCGACCACTGATGAGCGAGATAAAATGAGTAGTATCCCATATGCTTGGCTATAGGATCTATCATGTATGCCATGCTATGTACACGACCAGATGTACCATATGCTCTAAGTGTTACGAGCAGATATCAGTCAAATTCAGGTGAAAGTCACTCGATAGCAGTCAAGAATATCTTTAAGTACTTAAGAAGGACTAAGGATGCATTCATTGTCTTTGGTGGTGAAGAAGAGCTGGACGTAAACTTATTTGCATAAATCAAGGATGAGCACAACTTCCGTGCTCGCAGGTTACACCCAATAACAGAGTTAATGCATGTATGGATGTAACAAAGGATGGCTTATAGGGTTATTTGTGCAAAAGCAATATTTGACAATTTAAATACAATACTAGTTCAAAAGCTCAAATTTTATAATAACTAAAATTGGGTTTTAACTAAATTAATAAAGCTAGTGTAGGCACCAACCTAACACTAACTTAAACACGGGCACCAACCCGGGGCTTCATCCCATAACTTTTCTCATGGACACCCATCCATGTCAAAACCGTTTTACAAAATCATTTTGAAATCAAAACCAAAGTCTAACTTTAAGTGGTGTTACTAAGCATGTCCATGACCATGGACACGGATATTCGAATAGTTTTTAACACTCTGCAAAGGTTGTACAACTTTACCCACAAGACACGACTTCTCTAGTTTGTTTGGCATCCGTCGATACCACTGCTCACTACCTTAGGTAAGCAGTCTAGAGCACGTGACGAGGCCTTTACAAAGCATCATCCCACCGTGGTCCTGCCTCGCTAAGGTTTCACTTCCATTGGGCTAACCACCCACTGGATTCAAGCCCCCTCTTGCGCCATGTGGGAATACATAAAAGTAGGTCATTCTAAACCCACACATCAACATGGCACAACCACGAAGGAATTTTACAAATTAATTAGCCAAGTCTGTCCCATACCAGACTTGCGGTGGTACGGTGAGGCGTAGCAAAATACGCTCGAAGACCGGTCCTTAACTAACTTGGACAACTTCCAAAAACCCTAGGCCTTAATCCTATCCAGATTAGGCCCGTGCATAAACATGCACCCACCAATCATCCATTTTTGCCCAAGTCCAAACCATCATTTAATTTAATTTAATTTTTCAAAGCATTTGTAATCTTCCATGACACACCAATGCCAAGGGTACAAATTAAACAACATTTGATTTTTGGCTGAAATTCCCAAAATCAAATATTTCAGGTCTAAGCATGGCTAAGCATATTTTTTCTCAAAATGTTCTAGTTCATACTATTGTATAAACTAGATTTTTATCTAAGGTGTCAAGGTATGTCTATTCAATATCAAAATTGGCAGCACAAAGGATTTAGGAATAACTATAAAGTTAAAACATGAATTTAAATTAACTTGAGTATAAATAAGCATGCAATAATTTAAAACAGAATTTAAATAATTTTAAATAATAGAATCAAATATGATCAAAGGTATAACTTGCCTTGCTCAATTAGACGTTGTTCTCAAACTGTGTTGAAATCCGGTCGTCCGAAGTCGTCGAAGATCTATACACGTAAACGATCTAAATTCAAATAATAATCAAATAAAATCTAAAAATTATAAAATAAATACTGGACGGAAGATATCGACTTTATATGAATTTAGGAAGTTGAATCGAAGGAATTGGAGTTCGTATGAGGGAGAACGAATTTCTGGAAGGTTGAAAATCACATGAAATAATAGAATTCCGAAAAATTCACTATTCATGTGGAAATTATGGTTTTGGATTGATTGGGAATAAGGAAGGACTAAAGTATTGAGGGCATGACAAGGAGGGTCCACATGCTAGTGAATCAATAGAGAAGGAATCAAAGGACTGAAAGAAGTCTATGACAAGTGGGTCCAGGATGGCATAGACACAATAGTTCAATTCACAGACTATAAAAATAATAGGGAAGAGCTTTATGGCCATGGCGATGGAAGCTCGGCGTAGGATGCGTCGAGGCGAACTCAACGGTGTCGACGGCTCGGTGAGAGGTCCTTCGATGGCGACGCAGTCTGACGGAGAAGACCTTCAGCGGGCGGCGGGTGGACGTCGGCATTCCGGGCAAACGGAGAGGAGTTAGCGGGTAAGGTTTGCGGCAAAATGAAGAAAGAAACACGGGGACCGCAACGCTCACCTTGGTTGGGGTGGAACGTGCATGACGGCCGGCGGCGGCGACGACGCGCAAAATGGACCAAATAATTAACAAAAAATAAATAAAATCTAAAAATTACAAAATAAATACTAAAAATAGTAGATGAATTTATGAGGAAGAATTAACGGAATTGAAGCTTGCATGTGAGAGAACGAATTTTGGAAAGAATAAAAAGGGACATGTACTAAGCATATGGTGTGACTAGATAAATTGATACTGTTCTTCGTTCATGTGGCCGAACAGAAAAACAAAAGCATGGCCGACGGCTTGGACCTGGTGTCGATGGTGCTTCGGCGACGGCATCGGCGATGGGAGGAGAGCATCACATTGAGCACGACGATGCGAAGCCTGGGGTGGAGACGATGTCGCCAGAGCTAGCTCAACGGCGACGCAATTCGCGATGAAAGGAGCTTCAGTCTAAGGTTCGAATGGCAATGTTGCCGGCGAACGGCGGCATTCCAACGACCAACGAGGGGTGGAATGGAGAGAGGGGAGGATGGGGATGCCGGTGCTCACCTTGGTGGTGGTGGTGGAACGTGCACGGATGACCGGAGGTGAGGACGACAACGTCGGCGCGGTGTGGCTCATGGAGGCGGCGGCGCTCCGGTGATGCTCCGGCGATGAGAGGGTGAGCACGGCGTAGAACGTCGCGAGGCGAAGCTAGCGGTGCGGTCGATGATGCCGGGGCTCCCTTGTAGGAGGCGCAATTGGCCGATGAATAGCGTTCAGCCTACGGGCTTCAACTCCAAAATTCGGCCAAGATAGTGGGAGAGGGGAGGAGAGGTTTTAGGGGATGGGTTGTGGATGGAAATGGGCTCCTGGTGCTCCCTTTATATAGGGGAGGAGGGGTTTGAATCACCGGGATTTTGCCTGAGAAGATGCGTCAATTTCGGGTGCAGTTGAAGAATGATTCAACCGGCCAAATTGGTTACATGCAAAGGAGGAACCGTTCAATTGATGGCGTGGTAACGTGCGCAAGGTTATTGCAGACATTCCCTTTCAAACGGAATCCATTTTAATGCACCGAGTGCGGAGAAAGGGGAGAAAGAGTGATTGGCTGCCATTAATGGAGGTTGGAGCTCCACCTTGCTTCGGTTGCAGTAGTGGGCATCCATGGGATGGGAGAGGAGAGACAGCGCGGGTGGTGGAGGGGCGGCGCTGAGGGCGGCACCAGCGGTGGTGGCGGCCGGCCGGCTGGCGAGGTGGTGGGGACCAGGCTGCCATGAGAAGCTTGACAGCCAGCATTCGGTTAGAGAAACAAACAACAGAAGAGAAAGCTCATGGAAGAAGAAACTATTTGGAATAGAGAGAATAAAATAGGTATAAATAGATTGGAGGGAGTATACTACCAAATGGGATCAAAAGGGCTTACTGGCTAGCGCATGCAGCATAAGGCCTTGGTGGTTTAGCGAGCATTGGCCGGGAGAAAAAATGGGATGGGTGATCGGCGGGAAGAAATTGACAATTTTATTTTTATTGTTTTAATACGAATTACTGTTCATAGGGCTGCTGTTTAAAGTCCGAACGCCACGAACACTGAGAGAGCCCTACCGTGCGAGTTGGTGCTAGAACACCGGCGTACGTTGTTCCATCCCTGGATGTGTGGATACCGTAGAGGCGCTGCTGCAGTTGCTATTGTGCTCAAGGACGATCCACGACATCGCAAGGAACACAATTGGTTGCTGGAGGAGATGATTGACACCGAGGACGCTGGACGATCGACAACGTTGGACGGTCGACTGCGCTGGATGATTGACTATGACCACTTCATCGACACGCTCTATGTTAGATTAGGCTACTCCAACTCTTCTTCCGCTGCACCGCGCGTCTAGTGGTAATAATCTATGATCTCCTACTTGCATGGCTTCCTGGTTTACGTGGTAGAATTTTTGAATTGCCAGCTAGTGTAGCCTACCCGTATCCCTTCAAGCATCATCGTTTCGCTCTCACCTCTGTCCACCTCCGGTCACTGCATGTCCACCGTTGAGTTTGCTATTGCATCAGCTACCTAGTGCGCCCCTCCTGGTCCACCGCCGTAGCCCCAATCGCCGGCGACCATCGGGACCCGAGCGCCGCCGTCGCCACCGTTGTCCACGTCGCCATCCTTGTCGATGACGCCGCCTACATGTCCACCACCTGGCTGCCTCGTCAGTGCCATGCCAGTGTCCGCCTTGCCACGTCAGCCCCGCTCCGCGCTGCCGCCACATCACCAACCCCATCCCACGTGTCGTCCTCCCATTGTTTTGTGTCGGCCACGTGTGTCACGTCACCTCCACCCGTGCAAACCCCTAAGTCAAAGTCAGCATGGACTTAGTCTACAGTGGACCAAGCCACTGACATGTGGACCCCGCATGTTAGAGCCCTAGCCCATAGACCCGTGGACCAAATTCATGGACCCGGTCTATAGACCGTGGGTCCCACTTGTCAGCATATCTGTCCTATTCTTGGGATTTTATTTTAATTTAGAAATTCAATTTCCTTGCTGACGTCATGCTGACGCAATAAGACGAGATTTTCCTTTAGAAGGAAAATTACAAAAATCTGAAATAGTATTTTATCTCTTTTTCTTAGATTTAAATATTCTAAGAGCTCGTTCTTCCTCATACAAACTCCGATTGAGCCCATTCAAGTCTCTAAATTCATCTAAATTCAAGCTCTACCTTCATGTGGTTTTACTTAATTTTTGGAGTTCATTTATTGCTATCTTTTGTATTTATTGTGTTTTCGCTTTCGTTTGCGAGTAGACGTTGATACTTTGAGAGCTTTTGAGGAAGGAGGAGTTGATCAAGCTCAAGATCAATACAAAGACTTGTTTCAAGGCAAGTTGTACCTTTTACCATGTTGCACCCAGTTTTCCAAAGCTACTTTGATTCAAATTATTGCATGTTATTTCAATTATTAATTTTTTTAATACTTTGGGAATTAGCTATACAGCCACTTGTTTATATCCACCTTACTCATTGTATTACCATGATTATTTGTCACCCTAGCTTGGTTAATTACTAGTTGGTATTAACATAGCACCAACATGGGTTGGTTAGAAACGATTAGTATGCTTTGCCATGCAATGGGTCATTGATATCAATTTGAGTTGCAAATCTAAACTTGACTAAGTGATTATGGAACTTATTTGTGGAAATACTGTGTGTTGTATGCTGTCACTTGTTGATGACATGTGTTGCACTTAATCAATAGGGTGGGAAAAGATTTGAACCGAGGCAGTGGAAAGTATGGTGATATGGTGGAGCTCTGTGATTGTGTTCGTGAACATTGGTAACTTAGAGTACCTTGGTAGTATCACCTTGGTCAATTAAGGACTTAACTTTGTGCGCCATTGAACTGAGCCATAACTGTACGACCACATGCCTGGTATGGGATAAGCCTAACTTAGTTAGTTATGCAGTCTTGACACTGACTACTTAGGAGGTAGGTTAAGTGCTCTGTGATGGGTGGAGGTATGGACTACTATGCAGGGTCACATTTATAGGCGGTTCGCCATCTCCAATTCCAATGATGCGCATCAGACCAATGAGTGATGTTGGGGTCGACAATATACACATCGGGAGAGTCAATTGTCGAGATCAAATTTCTGAAAGGTTTTCTTATGATTGGTGCTAGCTACACTAGTTATATCCTGTGGGTAAAGTGTACAACCTCTTCAGAGTGTTAATCAATCTATTCGAATAGCCGCGTCCGCGGTTATAGACATGCTCGGGGATTTCACACTAGGGAAATATTTTCATAAAAAAAATGGGAGGGATAGTTGTGTGAAATAAACTCATGTGGTTGTGTGGAAGAAATTGATCTGGTTTTGTGAGCTTTGTGAAATACTTGTTAAATTACTTTTGTTATTTGTTTTAAATTACGTTTTTAATATATTATTTGTATTCAAATGCAAGTGTTGTTTTTGTAAAATAACTATAGAAGCCATTTTCTTTGAAATAAGCCATCATCTATAATTGCATTCTAGGGTACAACTTGTTGAGTACTCGGAGTACTCATTCTTGCTGCAATCATCATTCAGCCGAAGTGGAGGAGTCTTCGCCTGCTTTTGAGGAGGAGTTTCATGAGGAGGTTGATCGCTAGGTTTTGATCCCAGTCGGTAGCCTGTGGCAAGTCGATGGCTTCTCGCTGGAGTTACTTCTGTTCCGTGGTTGTTTCTTTTCTTAGTGCTCGACCTTGCATGGCTTAATAAGTGTAAACTCGACCATAAGGTCACAACCATTATTTACTATTCAAATTGGTCGTTTATTCTTATATGCGTTGTGTGGAATGATATTTATCTATATTGACACTGTGTGCACTAGCGTGATCTTGGACTAGTGCATTACACGAAGGGTCCATATTTGCATATTTGAGTCCCGACATGAGCTCACAACTAGGGCTTGTAGTATTCCGCGCACGAACCATGCTAGAGCGAGGATAGCGGTAGTAGGGTGTCAGTCAACGAGCGGTCGACAAGCAGGATGGTGATGGAGAGCAGAGCGGCGTCAATGGCGCGTCGTTTTCGGTGGCAGAGGTCGCGGCAAAGAGAGTGTGCTTCTTGTGGTGGAGGTCGGCGATGAGGAGGGCTGGGAGAGCAGTGGGCGTTGACTTTGATTTTTGTGTGTGTGCGCACGTGTGTTTTTGTGTGGCTATCGAGACTGGATAGTAGAGCTGGCCAAATGGACTCGTGCCGGCTAGGCCGGCATGAGGCACGACATTGTTGGCCTGACTCAGGCACGACATGGTTTGTACTATTCATGGGCGGCACAGAAGCGGCATGATAGTTCGGACCGCGTTCTGGCTGCAAGACGCCCAAAGACGACCTAGGCATGACACGAGACGACATGGTCTCATTAGGGCACCTTAATCGCTTTTAATATACATATATAATTTTATTTTTATTTATTAATATCTATATGATTTTATTTCCATTTTTAATACTTATATGGTTTTATTTTGTAGTTTTTAAATTTTATATAGTTCATTTTATCAAGATACATAAATTTATTTTGGTTTTTTAAATATATATATTTTCTAGGATTGTTTTTCAATTTTTCATGTCTTATGAGCTAAATGACAAATGTTTTAACAAGCTAGCTATTTGAACATCGATAAAATTCTATTAAATTTTCAATATGATTGCCTCATTTTTTCAATTTTCATGTCTACTTCTGAATTCTACATATTTTTCTAATTTTTCTGGATTTTTTTTTAATTTTTTTTTGATTTTTTTTCATTCTGTTGATGGGCTAAATGGGTAGTACCCGACCACTTAACAACCGACGGACGTGCCTAGGTCATCACTCCTACTGTGGGTCGGCCCACCAAATTTCAAATAGTAGATTTGTTTAAACAGGCCAAGCGAAATGGGTTAAATGAAAGCGGGTTCGTGCCACGCCGGCCGCCCGTTGGCAAAGATCTTTGAGAGTCGAGTCCAGATAAATATGAGGAAGGGAAGGATTGATTCCGTGGTGGAAGGTTTTTTTGCCTAATATTAGAACAAACAGGGTCTCAATGCATATATCACTCAGATTTGAAGGCACTTTGTAGAGAACGCCTCCGATATTTCGATGGCGATTTTACATAACGCCCCATATAATTTTGTTATTATGGCGTTTTCTCAGGAGGCCTTTAAATACCGGGGGAATTCACTATTTGCCCTCCCTTTAGTTGTGTTTTCAGATTTTGACCTCTTTCTCGACCTAATACATTTTTTACCCCCTCCTTTGTCTAATTCTTCAGATTTTGCCCTCTTTGCATTATTTTATTCTTTTTTGCTCGCTTTTCCTGCTACATGGCATGCTAAATGTCTCTTTGCCCTCGATCGGACAAATTTCCATTCCCATCGCTTTTGACCAAATCCTCTCGGTCGCTTACCGCTTAGGGTTCATCCTTTTCGTCTCATGGCTTTCATTTGCCATGGAGCCCTCGATGCCATCGCCGTGCTTGCTGTCCTCCTCCTCTTCCACTTCCTGGTGCGCGCCCACACGCCCTTCTCTATTTTTCGTGACCGGCGATTCGGCCTCTAGGGTTCATCCATTTCCCCCTTCTCCCCCCATTGCTCCCAATCCCCTTTAGGGTTTAGCGCAGAAATTGCGCAGGTTGGCCTTGGCAAGGACGACATGTCGCAATGATCGGCAGTTCCTCGAGCGTTCAAGGATGGTCCTAGGTACACTTCTCGGGTTCTTCGATGATAAACTTGTCTACGCATTCTCTTCGGGGCGACACCGGACTTCCCCTTGTGGAGTGTCCGGACTGCAAGAAGGCCGCCTTGCTCGAACTCACTTGCAGGAAGGGTGCAAATGCGGAGAAGATATTTTACAAGTGTCCTATGAACCAGCCGAACGTAAGTAGTCCTTGCTCGATTTGGGTTTCAAGTTGGGAGGGTTGCTTTATTTGATTTTGGGATCCTTTGTCGCTTGGTTTGTCGAGGAGCGAAAGACTTGCTCCTTCTTCATGTGGACCGAAGAATATGTAGATTTTCCGACCAAGAAGGGGGTGATTCAAGAGGACGCCACTTCCCCTGAAGATGCAATTCCAGATTTACTTGAAGCCACATCTACTCTGAAGACTGATTTTGAGGCCATGAAAGTAGAGCTCGCGGAGTTAAAGGCTTTCAATGGTAACACTAATGCCACCATGTACAAGGTGTTGAAGCAAGGGAGAGTTTCTATCACAATTGGTGCTCTCAACTTGTTGGTCGTTGCTTTAGTTGTAATGGTTGTAATTGTTGTATCGGGGAAGTAGTTTGTCACTTGTACCTAGTAGTAGTCTTATTTTGTCTTGAAATGGAAACTCAACTTGATGTGTAATAGGTGCTGATCTTAGTTGAGGCATTTTAGTTGCTTGGTGTCAGTAAGGTGGTGATCATTTTGTTTGCAAAAGTGAACATCATGTGTAATTTCATCTGTTGAAAATGGCAAGCATTATGTGGATCATAACATATGTGACATGATGACTGTTATCTCTTTTGTATATGTGTGTTAATATCGAATATCCAGATCAGTAGTATGAAGATAGCAATTGTGAAGGCATAAGGTCATACCTGAGCTTGTGCCTGAATAGCCTAGGATGTGTATTTTCTGCAGGGGCCCCTTTTCTGTAAGACAATGTGATACTTCTAAATCATGCTAGGTAATATTGACAACTGAAGTCTTGATTTCCTAGCACTAGTCAAGATGCTGTCATTTCATACAAAGATGCTTGCATGCTACTATGCAAATAACCATAGTGACAGGGGAAAGAAAGTGATCCTGACAGGGTAGCACGCTAAGATGCTTCTGTTTCGTATAAAAAGTGATTCATACAAAGATGTTTGGAATATAGTAGAATTACCAGTATTTTGCCGATGACCCTAAGGTTTGGATAGAAATCTATGGAAGCCAAGACTTTTGCAAAGATATATTTTTGAAACAGTGACTTGTCGACAACATCTCCACCGGTGAAAGTCTCTCTTTCTTAATCAAATAAGATATCTTGCATTCAAGGCCATTAGCAACTTTGATACCATCCATGGCCTTCAGCGAAGGGAGGATACTACATCAAAACCATTGATAAAGAGCAACAGAAATCTGACAAACTCAATTGCTATGTATCAGGAATCGATTATCATGTACACATGAAGCAGGTATCAGAAATTGCTAGAGTTATCTCAGAATCAAATTCATCAGCATCATCAAATTCTTCCAGACATTATGCCCATCACAGAACAAACACACTGCTGGCAAATGCTGATTTTTCATTGGCATACATAGCATACAGTCCAGTAGTCCATAACAATGACTGCAGATCAAGTCTAGAACATAGGAAATATGGTCCAGTTCTTAGCCATAGGCATACATTGCAAAAAAACTGCAGAACACAACATATTGACAAAATATTCTGAAATGGCTACAAGTCCATGCAAACAAGTCTAGAACACAAATTGCTGTTTTTGCTCATTTCTTCTTCTTGATTGGTGTCAACTTCTTCCTAGGACTAGTAGTGACTTTCTTCCTGGGAGTTGCGAACTTCTTCCTAGGAGTAGTGTCTTGGCTGTCACCTCCTCCCTCAGTGCTAGCTGCCTGCATACATATTACATCCATTGTGAGATGCCCATACATACTAACAAAATGCAAGTCCATACATATTGACAAAATGCAAGTCCATACCTCCTAGTGACAGGACCAGGGCTGTTGCTCAGAGTTGCTGGTTGCAATGCGACAGGGGGTGTACAAATAGACGCACCCTCTGCTGGTTGCAATGCAACAGGGGGTGTACAAACAGACGCACCCTCTGCTGGTTGCAATGCGACAGGGAGTGTACAAACAGATGCACCCTTTGCAATTCCTTTCTTTGTAGCCTTTCTCTTCCTATTGTTCACAACAGTTCTCTTCCTATTGTACACAGCAGTTACACAAGGCAACAAGGAAACATGTAATGCAAAAGGTATAAAGGCCTCATGATGTTACCTTTTTTGTTTGCATTGAGACTACAAACACAAGACGATAGCCAAACTCCCCACACCTGTTGCAATTGCACTGCCTTCTTGCTCTACTTGATTTCCCCTTCTCTAGGAATGATGGAAACCTACTCTTGCGAGGTCTTCTGCCACGATCTCTTCCCAAGTGGTGGAAACAACTTAAATCCTGTGTCAACTTTTGGCCATTGGTTCTTCTGGGTTATTGGTGAACAACCCCTTCAGAAGCGACTCTGAACTTGGCAATCGAGTAGTAATTGTGTACATATCCTCCATATTTGCATTTCTTACAGTTGTAATAAATGCTATTGCATGAGGGCATGGTTTGCCTGTTAACTGCTACTCCCCACATGCGCACTCATGTGCAAGGATGTAAACAACATGTCTGTGAACTTCATGATTGTTGTCAACCTCAGTTACCTCTGCAAATTCATGTGATGATGTACCCACCTTCAAATGATCTAAATTCCTAGTCTTCATATTGAGTTGGCGTATTATGGCTGGGAGAATTTCCCCCTGCAACCTCTCTCCAATTCTCCTCCTCTTGTAAAACATTTCCATTATCTTTTCTCTTAGCTTCTCGACTAGTTCCACAACAGGCAAGTCCTTCAGCCCTTTAATCCAACTGTTGAAACTCTTAGCCAGATTGTTGTTGATGTAATCACATTTGATGTCCTTTGAGAATCTGCTCCTCATCCATAGCAAATTATGGTGCTTCTTCAAGTAAACTCCAACCTCAGGACTTGCTTCAAGCATTCTGCCCATGTAATGGTCAAATCTGTCTGCTCTGTATGCCCTAGCAGCTGGGTACATGTTACCAAAAATAGGACCATGAAATTTCTTCACAAAGTTCTACATAAGGTGCCTAAAGCACTCTCTCTGCTCAGCTGTAGGGAATACATTCTACACAACATTTTCTAGACCATTACAAGCATCAGAGCATATAACAAGGGTTGGAGGATTACCTATTGCTTTCTTCAACTGCTGCATGAACCAAGTCCAGTTATCAGTTGTCTCAGATTCTATAAAACCAAAAGCAACGGGGAACATCCAATTATGTCCATCTAGAGCGATCCTACTACAGCCTAGTCATCCATTCCATTTGCCATTCAGAGCGGTTGAGTCAACACTCAAGTATGGTCTGCAGCCTCTCAAAAAACCATCAATACATGGTTTCAAAGCCATAAAAAATCTATGAAAATATGTCTTGTCACCTATTTGTCTATTTGCTATCTCAATAATATTACCAGGTGACCTAAGATCAATCTCTGCCTTGAATCTATACAACTCCTCAAAACTGTCCTCCCAGAACCAAATGTCCTATCCATTGCCTTCGCCTACCAAATTTCATTAATCGCCTCATATTGCAAAGTGACTTTGTACTCATCCTGCAACCTCTCTTGGATTTCTTTGGCCCCTAGATGTGGGTGCTTCCTCAAGGTCCCCATAACCCTATCAGCCACCCAAACTTGAGATGCCATACTGGTCTTCACCATACTAGTCGATGAACATGTGTGTTCAAATGGCTTCTTGGTCACCTGCAAATACAAACATGACAATTAGCAACATCATATAGCAAACATGACAGTTAGCTACACTTATCAAACATAGTTAGTACCATGATGGTTTCTCCTTTCCTGGTGCTATGAGCATTAATTGTCCATGGGCAGCACACATCCTTGCATCCGCTCAACCTTGTTTTGTCGATTTAATGGTGTGGATGTCAAATTGCCCATTAATTGCATACTTTCGACGATGACCAATCAATGCTTTCATGTCGGGGAAGACGTTGCCAACACTCATCGTTGGATTATAATCGATCAAACACATTCAAACTCTCTCCGTGTATGTCATCATCCATTTGCAATTGTCTTTCAAAGAAATTCTTCCTCAATTCCACATGGAAGAGGACTTGCCATTGGTGTTGTTCTTCTAGAATTAACCCCGCATCATCATCAGCTCTCAAGCCAAGTAAGACATACATGTCATCCTCACCCATAGCAACATCTCTATCATTGTCAACAGATGGAGCACCTTGTGTGATTTCAATAGTTGACCAATCCACTGTACCTTCTGATGCCCAAGCGTTGCAGGGATTATTGGAAGTACTTCCAACTGGTTGTGATACGGCAATGGGAGTAGGAGAATGAGGTGCATTGGAGGCACAAGGACCATCTGCATTGATATCAATTCTTGCTGCAATTCGGTCATTACCACCAAAAACTTCATCAAGGCAGGTCACACTAGACTGACTGCGCTGATATCCGGCTTTGGGGACAACCTCTACAAATAAGAACAAGTATTTAAGGTTCCATGGATCCATTAATGCCTCTTGCAACTCATGTGTGTACAGAAACTTGACATGTTCATTGGTTATCTTGTCAACTCCGTATGCAGATGCCTCCTGAGAAGGTCCCCAAATAATCATCTCTCCAAGATCAGCATACAACTTGTCAATCGTGTAACCCTTAACATTTATTATCCACTCCAGATCTGTACGCGGCATAGCCGCCAGCTACCATCGCTCAACACGGCAATGTAAGCTCCAACTCTAACGCTTATCCTAAACGCCAATTCAGAGTCAATCCTACCGGATTTGCAACAGAGAAAAACAAAAATTTCATCACTCATCAGTAGTTCATACCTACGCGACAATGGCACAACAGAAGGCAGTGCAAAGAAAAAACAGAAATTTCATCACTCATTATTCCAAGCTACGTTGTTCACACGCATCAAGCACAACAAAAAGGGATATAGATCGAGCAAGCAACAATGGTAAGCGGGGAAATGGGGACATACCCGACTGGGATCTCCTTGGGATCCATAGCGCCCTACTAGCTTGCTCCGCCGCGTCGCCGCCTTCAAGTGCCGTCGGGAGCACGAGCACGTAGAAGAGGATTGGGGAGCCACGCCCACATGCACCATCGCCAAGCGCAGACGCCGCCTTCAACTAGCGCGAGCACAGAGAAGAGAAGGGGGTTGGGGAGAAAAGGATGAACCCTAGCGAGCGCAAGCGACCGAGAGGGATTTGGTCAAAAGCGATCGAACGGGCTATGTTGACCGAGGGCAAAAGAGTCATTTCGCATGCCATGTAACGGGAAATGAGCAAAAAAGAATAAAATAATGCAAAGAGGGCAAAATCTGAAGAATTAGACAAAGGAGGGGGCAAAAAATGTATTAGGTCAGGAAAGAGGGCAAAATCTGAAAATACAACTAAAGGGAGTGCAAATAGTGAATCCCCCTTAAATACCATAGATTTTGTACGCATTTTTGTAAAACGCCTCAGGCGGCTGAGTTTTCTGGCATTTTCTCTAAAACGCTCTGTAAACACATATTATTTCAGGCATTTGGCAAAATTGCCGCAAATAAGAGGTAATTCAAGGTGTTTCAGGAAAGCGCCTTGAATTATACGCCGTGTTGTTGCGTGAACACTTCCACGAAGAAGAATGCCTGATCGGGGGCCATGACGTGCACAACGTTGTTGGCGGGCACCCACATGCCGCCTCGTGCGCGGCCAGCGTGAGCGCGGCCCGCGCCGGCGTAGGGGATCACGGGAGAAGCGAACCGGTCGTGCTCCACGAGTTGGACGGCAAGGGTAACTTCATGCCCGGCTAGAGTAAGGCATTGGAAACTAGGCGGCCTGCGGCGAGTCAAGGTAGTGGAAATAGCTCTACATGAACTCGACGAGGCCGACGGTAGACCAGTTACTGGCGTACTGCAAGTCGGTCTCTCTGAAGAACTCCATGTCCTCCATCCGGTTCATGAGGTGCTCCTGCGACTAGTGTTACTTGGACATAGACATGGGTGTCGGAATTTGACTCGGATTCGGGTGTCTGATTTGGCAAGCTCTAGAAAATAGGATTTAGGGATTCATCTAATATATATTATTTTATCTTTAAAAATAAAATAAAACGATTTATGTAATGAAATATTTGATTTAGGTACACTACCACAACACTATATAACTGTCATAAAAGATCTTAGAGATTGTTAACACCACCTAATCACAAGAAAAACCAGCTGCACACCACTCACCCTTTAAAAAAGGGTAGCAAAAGTTGTCTAATGCCTCGTTAGATGTAAAAATGAATAAAGAAGTACTACAGCCGAGATCTCTCGCAGCTCCTATAGCCTTCTTCTCCCTCTCTTCCTTCTCATCAGACCAGCCTCACTCTCCTTCAACCAAGCACTACCACTCCACCCCGACTCTCCTTCCTCTAAGGTTCTAACAACTCTCTAAATCATTCCAGAGCACCAATATCTCTTTCCTCCTTTTCTTCTAAAATAGATCTATATAAACACCGACATCAAGCTAATTCTTCCCTTTTGCTCCTCACAAGAACTCTCTATGGGGTGTCTGATACGCATCGCAAGGAGTTTGACATGCGTCGACATGGGGATGTGTGTTGACGCGACAAAAACAATTGGACTCGCGTGTCTTGGTAACACTACCTGCGACTCGCTGCATGCATCGGAGAAGATCCTCCTCGGTGGGGGCGCGTGAGCTGGTCCAGGTAGGATATGGTGTTGAGGAGCGAGGATGATATTGAGACGGGGTAGAGGAGCCCAACACACTTGAGGAGCGCCGACATCTCCTCCACCAGGAGGAGGCTAACCGCCTCCAGGAACAAGTCGGGGAGGGAGCCGAACATCGCCATGGCAAACTTGAAGTGCGGTGGCAGGGGCGGAATCTCGAACTCGAGGGAGCACGGGTCCCTTGCCCGACAATGTAACTCTTCGAGCTCGATACCCATTGTCGCAGTTCACACATGAATAGAAGAGATGCAAATAAAAAATGAGAGAGAGAGAAGTATAATGAAGGTACTGACAGCTCAACCCGGTGACCCCTTCTCTATGGCTTTGTACTCGCCTCCTCCATTCCTCAGCCTTCACCCTCCAATCTCGGCAGTAGCGGTTCATCGTGGCAACGCCCGTCACTGGTAGATCCCCTCCTCTCCTCCGTCCTCCCTCTCCCTGGCTCTAGCTCATCGCATTGCTACCCGCCGCCCTAGGCTGTAGGCTCAAGCTTCCCCATGCGCCACGTGACCTCCTACTGTTCACCGGATTGCGCCTCGTCACACCACCGCCCTGGCTTCCCTAGTTCCATGCTTGTGCCGTCGGCTCTTGCCGCCCCCACCGCCCGTCCGCCTCGCTAGGGTTTCACTTTGCCCTGCTCGCTTTGCACGCCAGCACTTGTTCGATCTAGTGGGGTGGGGTGGTTGCTAGTTGCCCATTCAGTTGCAGGTCGACTGCTGAGAAATGACCCATCTTCATATGATTTCTAATATCTTCCTCCCTTAACCTTCAGCTATTGCATCCATGGTCCATTGGTTGCCACTGCTGTCGCCAAGGGGGGGGGTAAAGAAGCCCCTAGTGGATTCGCCCTTGGGATCTAGTATTGCAGTACATGATATCTGTCGATGGAGTATAGATTAGAAGCATCCATCTTCATAGAAAGCGTATCATCTGCCTTTGCATGAACGGTGGGTTTCTTATAGTGAATATGAGCGGTCGGATTCAAAGCGAATGGTGCGGTGCAAATCAAGGGCTATAGCAACTAGTTCCTCTCGCACATTTTTTTAACGTGATACACTGCAGTGGTGAAGCCTGGATGAAAATGGAGGGAGGCTCATAGGAATAAGCCATTTCTTTACTAGAAACTGAAGAGGATCAAGCTAAATTGAGATAAACATAGTCTTGTGCAATTCAAATTTATACATGAATATAAAAGAAGCAAATAAAAAATGAAATGCAATTAAGGTACCTCGCGTAGTGTTACCGGCACTGGTGGAGGGTGGACTCGAGCCCAACGAAGCCCCCGGTGGCTATGCCCGTGCTCCCTAAGTTCTCACCACCACCCCCGTCCAACCTCACTGGCACATGTAATACTCTGTATTGTTCTAAGGAAGAATATCATTCAAAATTGAAATATTTGGAAGTGGAAAAGGGGTTTTTCGTAGTTGTGTTAGAACCTGGGCCTCGGGCCTTTGGTCCACGAAGTCCAAGAGGAGGAGATGGGGAGGGGGCCGACCAAGTAAGCAAAAGGAGAGGGGGGAACCCTAGCATCTATTGTAGCATCAAGATCAGAAGCGTTAGATTCTCAGAAGGCGCTACCATCGTAGCACTCTTCGTCCTCCTCCGCCGCCCCAACACCAGCGACCTTTCCTCCCTGCTGCTGCCCTACGGGTGGTGTTGCTACCAAGGGATCAAGGGGAGAGAAGGAAGAGGAAGTGCACGGGGAGTTTTCTTCGGGTTTCAGCGTGTCCTCAAGGGTGATCTTCAATTCTTTGCTGATTTGTTTAATTCTTTTTCTATACGATTGTCGTCGAATAGCATATTGATGTTCCTGTTGTAAGTGATCCATTAATCGGTAATCACGTTGATATGCAATTTCGAAATTGATAACTTCAAAATTAGGGCAGATCATCTTCTAAATAATTGTGGGGAATGCCATTAGGTTTCTGTAGGATCTGAGTTCACTTTATTTGGAGTTTGGGAGATATGATAATTTCTTTACTGCTGTCCAGAAACCCTATCAAATTACAGCAGTCATAGTAATTGATAGATAAGAATTTTATACTGGCCGAATCAGAGATGTCTCCCAACATGACTTTTGTAGGAAATTTTCTTATCTTTCCATATTGATAAAGAACATAATTTTTGGATCAGCCAATTGAAAGTTATATCTGTTCTATTGCCACCGTCCAATTTGTCTGTCAGTTCTGACAGTAGGTTTTTATCTGTCTATTAAGTTTAGTTAAAGGCCAAATTAGGAGATCTCACCAACTAAGTATTTGTAGATAATTGCGTACTCTTTCCAGAGAGACTGGGTATGCCTTTTTATAATTAGCATATGGAGAGTTATGTATTTTAGAAGGTCGCTGTCCAGTTTTGGTGTTTTGCTAGTTCGTCATCATATTTGAGTAGATTAAATATATGAAATATGAGTTTTTGGGAGTGCGGTTTAGAGCGTTGCGATTAGCGTTGTTATATCTTGTCAAATATTATTTTGAGTAAATTATTTATTGTAGGCGGAGTGACCTTGGGTTTGGTTTCGCCTTCTCTACAATCAATTTGTTGCAACGCGAAAGGCAATTACATTTTGGGTCATCTTGGATGTGTGTTTGTACAAATTGGTTGAGTTTCTATGATATCGATAATCTTATGAAGTATGAGTATTTTTTTTCATTGATTGCTTATTTCTGTTAAATGGTTATAACAATTGGAAGGTATGGAAGTGTTCATTTCGTTTCATTACATTCATTCCAAGTTTTCATGTTTAGCCCACGGGAGTGGGTATTGAGATTCATTTCATTTCAATCATTCATGCCTCACCCACGGAAATGGGTATTGAAAGTCCTATCATTCTAATATGGGCAAATAAGTCCCATCATTCCAATATGGGCAAATAGATCCCCGTATGAAAGATTCTTCATACGGGCCTTGGATCCCCGTATTTTGATAATGCGGGCCTAAGTGAACACCGACGGGTTTATCACTGGCTATACAGGTATATGCAAAAGGGAAGTGGAGACATATGCATCTTGCTTCACATTCATAGTATATTCATATGTATGGGATAATTGGAGAATGATTTGTATTTGATTCAATGTTTCTTATGTCGTTCGTTCGTACTTGCTAAGTCTTGGACTCACTCTTGCCAATTTTGTTTTTAGGTGATCGTTGAGGATGACACGTTTTGGGAGGGAGTAGATCACATGAAGAAATCCACATTATCACATACTTCACCAATTAAATAATATTTTTGTTGCTACATTCATTTGGAAATTATTGAATGTAATAATTGGATTCATGGTACTACTATTGTTCATCCTTAAAGTTTATTCATGCTAGTTGATGGTTTAAAATTATCCAGATGTATTCATAATATTGCTCCTCTTTGATTGAATTGTTATAAACTGAAATTTAGTGCTTAAATTCTTGCTTAAATTTATGTTAGTTAAGATATCAGAATTGTTGTGTGATGAAGTTTAGCTATTATTAGTTGTTGATTTGTTAAGAAAAATTCATAGAGTTGATTGATGTTAGTAGTTTAGGTTGCATCTTGGCTTCCGTATAGCCAAGGTGTTACACTAGCCTCCCTCCTCCCACGTTCTCTCTCTCCCTTGAAGATCTCATCGGCGCCACCTCTCCCCTCCGACCAGCGGTAGATCTAGAAGAAAAACAACCGGGTGTCCCCGTACATGTCATCACATGTGTATGAGGTCACTGAGCTTATGGTACAGGGTGTGCGCACGCACACACACACATATATATATATATATATATATATATATATATATATATATATATATATATATATATATATATATAGGAAGCCTTTTTCCTACTCCCAGTGTAGTTACTCCTATTTTGTATCTCACAACGTAGGGAGTATCTTCTTATAACCGAGAGTATGTATGTGTAGTATACAGTATATAAGACCACCTAGGTGGTATTCACACCTTTTAGGGGTGGTATGTAAAATTTTATAGACATACTCTTTTTATGTGACATACTCCTTTTTATGTGCGAATATGAAGGTATTTACAAAATATGCTAAAAACTATAGACTCTCTTGCAATTTTTTCGTATGTTCACATTGAGTATCTTATAATTAGTGTATGAGTATACCCAAAGTGATAAAGGAGTATGTTAAGTTCTTTTAGGTGGTATATCAAAAGTGGGAGTAACTACACTTGAGTAGAAAGTATTTTTCCTATATATATATATATATATATATATATATATATATTCAGATATATTAAATATCAATTATAAGATACTCCAATGCGACTTGATTGAAAAATTTTCATTGGAGCCCTTATTTTTGCTATATACCATTTTCATATATAATAGAAGTATATAAACAAATTTTACTATAAAAAGTGGATTTTAATGAAAATTTTCATGGAACTCACTTTGGGGTATCTTATAATCATTATTGAATATGCTCAAATAGATACCAATAGATAAAGAGGTATCATCATAAGATTTAAGTGGTATATTATAGGAAGTAGAAGTACGTACTCCCAAGAGTTCCATACCATTTTCACACACACACACACACACACACACACACACACACACAGGGTTTTGATAAAGTAAAATAAAATCAGACCCGGTGTCCTATGCACCTCCAAGCCTCACTTGGATCTGCCCATGCCTCTGACCACCGCCGGATCTGAGCTGGTAGTCCCAGATTTGCTTGGATATGATCCAATGCCACTGGCTTGTGATGGCATGAGGAAGCGCATGGCAACGGTGGGTGACGTACAGACAGGCGACGGCAATCGATGGCCCACTACGCCATGGTCTCCATGGAGGGCGGTGACGTTGTGCATGCTCGAGTTCTCCGCGACCTCTCTCCCTTCGGCCTTCGGCCACCGCCACCTCTCTCCCTCCCTCCCCTTCGACCAACACCGGATATGAGTTGACGGGGCCTAGATCATGGAGCGTGACGGCATCCCCAGCGTAGCTAGCCCCGCGCCTAATGCACTTTTTGAAGGGATACATGTAGGATACACTAGCTGGCAAATTCAAAAAAAATCAACCACGTAACCCAGGATGCCATGCATGCAAGAGATCATAGATCGTTACCACCAAACGCGTAGTGCAGCAGAAGAAGAGTTGGAACGGCCTGATCCAACGTAGAGCGCGTTGATGAAGTGGTCATAGTCGATCATCTCCTCCAAGAAACAAACATGTTCCTTGCGAAGTTGTGGATCGTCCTTAAGCGCAACAACAACTGCAGTAGCACCTCTACGGTATCCACACGTCCAGGGACGGAACACCGCATATTGGTGTGCTAGCACCAACTCGCACGGTAGGGTTCTCTCGAGAAGATGACGGCTAGGGTTTCGGTGGAGCTACTCACGTTCTATCGTATATCCAAATAGCCTCATGCATCTTCTTATATAGAGCCCATGATGGATCCTATCCGTACACATTTGTTCCAACCCGCTAAGTTGTGACCCTATAGGTTCATGCGTAATCGGTTGTGACTCGGAAACTCTTTTTCGACCACTAGTCGTTAGCGGTTCCTAGCAGGACATAACGATTCCTGAATACACACAAATTATATCTGACGAACCTTAATGCAATATGATCTACGAGTAGATTCTTATCACTTACAACCGGCTCGTATCTATATACGATCAGTTCATATTTATTCATGACCAGTTCGTAACACCTTATGACCAGTTCATCACCAGTTAGTGATCATGTTCGACCAATCTACGACTAGCTTGTATCTCCATACGACTAATCCGTATCTGATCGAACTGAATGACCTGCTCGTTTATTCTCCCTTTGCCTCATGATATCTGGTTGAACTTTAGGTGAGATAATATGTCATCCATAGACTGTTCAATACTTTCTCAATCAAGTGTCGGATAACTTCATGTGGGCGACTCTTTGACCACTAGTGGCATGGCATGCATTTTCTTTATCCGGCCACATCAAGGGGCCCAGAGATATCTCTCCTGTTTTGTTAGGAGGGGAAAATCCCATATGCCACCAGTGACATTCATCCACATGTTTCATAGCATACCTGAAAGCTATCTTTATAACTACCCAGTTATAGAGTAGCGTTTGGCAACCCCAAAGTGTACTATTACACATATAGGAAACCATGTTGATATCAGGTCTAAGGATTATACATCATCATTGCTTGAGACCAACTGATGACACATAAAATCATAACAATCTCAATAGTGTCTCAAGGTAGGTCAATCCAACACCATGTTCTCTAACATGTGTTCACATTATTGATTCGATATCCCTATATCCATGACCAGTGAAACATAGTTATGAATTAATATATGTGCTGGTCGATAAGTCACTAGTGTTTCGACCAGTGATATCTGACTAGGGATACTTTTAGAACAACATCATATAAGTTAAAGAGTTTCACCAACAAGTCACATACTTGTTTATCTTTATAACCGATGATTCATTCAAGGAACATAATAACATTTATTCCATAACTCATCAACATATATAGACATGATACAATCATCTCTACGAATAATGTGATATCGTCGAAGTATGTGTTTGGACTTTTGATGTGATCTAGGTTCCTTAGCTTGTGCAATGGCTCCGCTATTATCACAATAGAGATCCATTGGACTGAAGACACTAGAAACCACACCTAGTTCATTAATAAACTTCCTAATCCACATGGCTTATTTTGCAGCTTCGGAAGCCACAATGTACTCAGCCTCTGTTGTAGAATCAGCAACTGTTCCATTCTTGGAACTTTTCCAGCTCACTGCTCCTCTATTAAGACAAAACACAAACCCAAACTATGATCTGAAATCATCCTTGTCGGTTTGGAAGCTAGCATCCGTGTAACCATTTATGACCAGCTCTTCTTCACCACCAAAGATAAGGAATGCATCCTTAGTCCTTCTTAAAGAGTTAAGAATATTCTTGACTTCTATTTAGTGACCTTCACTTGGATCTGACTGATATCTGCTCGTAACACTTAGAGCATACAACACATCTGGTCGTGTACATAGCATGGCATACATGATAGATCCAATAACCGAAGCATATGGAATTCTATTCATTTTTTCTCGCTCATCAATGGTCGAAGGACACTGACTCTTGCTAAGACTAACGGCATGTGTCATGGGCAAGAAACCTTTCTTGAAATCTTGTATGTTGAACCACTTCAACACCTTGTCCATGTACATAGCTTGGCTTAATCCAATTAGCCTTCTATATTTATCCCTATAGATCCTTATGCCTAAAATACATGTTGTATCTCCTAAATATTTCATTGAGAAACTATTTCTTAATGAAGTTTTAACAAATTCAAGCATTGGAATACCATTTCTGACCAGCAGTATGTCAATTACATACAATATCAAAAACACAATCTTGCTCCCACTAACCTTCTTATAAACACAAGGTTCTTCTTCATTCTTGATGAAGTCAAACCCTTTGACCACTTCATCAAAACGAATGTTCCAACTCCGAAATGCTTGCTTTATTCTATAGATGGATTTCTTAAGCTTGCATACCTTTCTAGCTTCCTATGGATTGACAAAACCCTTAGGTTGTGACATATACACATCCTCACTCAGGTTTTCATGTAGGAAAGCCGTTTTGACATTCATTTGCCATATCTTATAATCGAAATATGCAACAATAACTAGAATGATCCGGATAGACTTAAGCATAGCGATGGGCGAGAAGGTTCCATCATAATCAACACCTTGAATTTGTTTGCAACCCTTTGTGACCAGTCGTGCCTTATGAATGTGAATATTTCCATCCATATCTATCTTTTTCTTAAAAATCCATTTGCACTCAATGGTTTTAACACCATCCGGTGCATCAACCAAGTTCCAAACTTGATTGTCATACATGGATTTTATCTCGGATCTCATGGCTTCAAGCCATGACTTAGAGTCTGGGTCCACCATCACTTCCTCATAAGTCTTAGGCTCATCATTGTTCAATAATAAAATGTCATGTCCGTACCTTATAGGCAATTGATGTGACCTTTTAGATCTACGTGGGGCAAATGCTTCATCTACAGGTTCTACAATATTTTGTTCATCATGTAGAGGTTCAGTAGGAGTTGAAACATTTTAAGATGGTTCTCGAATTTCTTCGAGTTGCACCTTGCTCCTAGTGACTCCTTTGGAAAGAAACTCTTTCTCCAAGAGGACACCATTTCGGACAACAAATACTTTGTTATCATCCCGATTATAAAAGTCGTATCCTGTAATTTTCTTTTGATACCCTACAAAGAAGCACTTATCCGATTTGGGTGTGAGTTTGTAAGACGTCAAACGTTTTACATATGCCTCACAACCCCAAATCCTAAGAAAAGACAATCTAGGACACTTTCCGGTCCCTATCTCATATGGTGTCTTCTCTACCATTTTTGATGGAACCCTATTTAAAGTGAAAGCCATTGTTTCTAGAGCGTATCCTCAGAAATACAATGGAAGATCAGATTGGCTCATCATTGACTGAATCATGTCTAACAATGTTCAATTCCATCGTTCAGACACCCCATTCCATTGAGGCATTCTCGGTGGAGTAAGTTGTGGAACATTTCCACACTTCTTTAGATGATCACCAAACTCATGGCTCAAATATTCTCCTCCACAATCAGATCGTAGGCATTTAATTGTCTTGTCAAGTTGATTCTTTTCCTCATACTAAAATTCTTTGAACTTTTCAAGGGATTCCGACTTGTGCCTCATCAAGTAGATGTATCCATATCTACTAAAGTCATTGGTAAAAGTTATGAAATACTAAAAGCCACCTCTGGTCGGAGTGCTCATCAGACCACATACATCCGTATGTATAAGGGACAACAGGTCACTCGCCCTTTCACCTCTGGTCGTAAAAGGTGCTCTTGTTATCTTGCCAAGTAAACAAGATTCATATGTTTCAAATGATTCAAAATCAAATGAGTTTAGAAGACCATCTTTATGGAGCTTCATCATGCAGTTCTCATTTATATGACCTAGATGACAATGCCAAATAACAGTAGGATTCAAATCATGAGGTGGAAGTCTCTTAGCATTAATGTTATAGACAAGCATATCCTCAAGATTCAAAACGTACAATCCATTCGCCAATGGAGTATAGCCATAAAGTATATATTCAAAATAAATTGAATAACAATTGTTCTTTATTCTGAATTCATAACCTTTTACTCCTAAATGAGAAGTAGAAATAATGTTTTTTCTTAAGGCAGGAGCATAATAACAATTATTTAATTCCATAACAAATTATGAGGGTAAAGCTAATGGTAAAGTGCCAATAGCTAATGCAGCAACTCTTGCTCTATTGCCCACGCGAAGATCAACCTCGCCTCTTGCCAAGCTTCTACTCCCTATCAGTCCCTGCATCAAATTGCAAATATGAGCAACTGATCTGGTATCAAATACCCAAGAACTTGTAGAAGAAGTGACAAGATTTATTTCTATAATATTTATACCTAAACTGGAAATCTTACTTCCTTTGTTCTTTTTTATTTCTGCCACTTCTTTGCAATTTCTCTTCTATTGCCTAGTCTCATGACAATAGTAACATTCTGTGTTAGGCATAGGACCCAGCTTGAGCTTCTTAAGCTTAGCCTTGAGACTCTCGATCTCATCTTGAGTCTTTCCTTTGCCCTTTCCCTTTCCCGACTTACCTTTCTTCTTGAAGCTAGTAGTCTTTTGAACCATCATCACATGATTAGAATTTTTCTTGATGCTCTCTTCGGCACCCTTAAGCATGCCGTGCAACTCGGTTATTGACTTATCCATGCCATTCATATGAAAATTCAATATGACTGGCTCAAAGCTCGCAAGGAGCGATTGAAGAATCACATCGGTAGCCAACTCTTGCTAAGGGGAAAACCAAGCTTTTCCAAGCTCTCAACGTGACCAATCATCTTGATCACATGAGGACTGACCGGGTTACCTTCAGGCAGCCGACAAGAAAACAATGCTTTGGAGCTATTGTACCTCTCTGCCCTTCCTTGATCCTAAAACATACCTTTTAGACCCACAAACATATTGTAAGCGTCTGTGGTCTCGTATTGCTTCTGAAGCTCAGAGTTCATGGTGGCAAGCATAAGGCAGTGTACATCGACTGCGTCATTGCAATGCTTCTTATAAGTATTCTGTTCAGCACGAGTAACATCAGCATTCGGCTCCTCGGGATAGGGACCCTCTAGAACATATTCCTTCTTTTCTTGTTTGAGAACAATTCTCAAATTTTGAAACAAGACAATGAAATTTGTTCCGTTCAACTTTTCTTTCTCAAGAATAGATCGCAAGTTAAATTTAGGTGTGGAGGAAGTGTTAGGTGCTATGATCTACAACAGAAATATATGTAGAAATTCAGCACTATGTTTATGTAAGATCTTCTATTAAACACTTTAATAAAAGATACTCCAACTATATGTTCTAAACCAAGTTTCCCTCTGACATCATATAGTGAGTTCAAGATCCATATATCATTAAGTCCTAGGGAGCTTTGGCATCACTGCTAGAAACATTAGTGATTTAGGTAAGAAACCCTTTGCTAATCATAGCTCATATGATTCTTGTCTGTTGGGTGGCATCTCTATGCCCCGGTGACCAAAACTATGCCCCAAGACCCAAAACTGTTTCGATAGCTTTGTCATGTTAAACCAACACTATGCATGTGTGTGTCCGACACCCACCCCATCTTATTAAGACAACTAATGACACCCTACTTTGGTAGACCTACCAATTAACGATCAAAATTGTGATAGGCGCAACAATTGGAAATGCATCAAATTAACTTAATTTTTCTTGAGGGATACTACTCTACCATGCTAAAACATCTAATAATAAAACATGATCAATAGCATAACAGGGATAAAATAAATATTCACAGATAATCATATTAAACTGTGAAATAGTATGACTCTTAACATTACGATCTCCATCATCATTGTCGAACCCGGGAACGAAGGATCCCGAATTCTCTGTGTTTCATACACTAGTCCAGGAACAGCTAGTGTACATAATCAAACAAAATGATAGCAAATTCATATGACAAATTTATTGAATAATCAACTGAGTTTATTACAAGCGGGGCTGAGGCCAAATAAAAGATACAGCGGAAAAGCGTAAATAAAAGGTAGGTCACACGATCTGCCACAGACAATCGTTTTGGGGCGCGTCCTAGTCTTCCAAGTCCTCGCCGTCTGGATAGAAGTCTTCTCCTGAAGAAGAGTTATTAAGCAAGAGTGAGCACAAACAACCGTGCTCTGCAAGTTAAACCCAATAACAGATATAATGCATGCAGGATAATGTCAAGGAAGGTTCATATGGTTATTTTGCGTAAAGTGACATTTTCAAGTTTTAAATATCATTACTAAGTTTCAAGGCAATTTTAATCTATAGTTAAAATCAAACTTTTACTTTGATTCATCAATCTTAAGTGTAGGATAGACCTCTGTACACAAATGGTGAAGGACTAATCCCCTTACACTAGACTTCCTGTCCAATCTTTCCAATTGGATTGAATGTCCAAAAACTTCCGAGTTTGAAATTTATTTTGAAATCAAAACAAAGTCTAATCCATGAAAGACTTTGCTCAGCATGTCATGACTACGGATGCGGCTATTCGAATAGATTATTACTCTGCAGAGTTGGTACACCTTTACCCAAAAGAGACAATTGCTTAACATGTTGGCCAAAACATGCTTCCGAAGGCGTGCGACTAAGCAACATCACGAGGCCTTTACTCTACATTAGTTCAACATAATTATGCCCACTAAGGTTTTGTTATCGTAGGCTTCGCACCAAACGATAACCTCCTCTTGCGCCATGTGAGTATTAACAATAAGTCTTCACGACGCCCACACCTTTTCATGACAAAATTATGGTGAAATAATATAGTTCAATAGACCAAGTTTGTCCCACTCCAGACTTGTGGTGGTACGAGTTTGGCGTAATAATCCGCAGCTCACAGACCGGTCCTTACATGACTGGGCGATTTCCAAAATAATCCATGTGCCTCAAACATTCACTGATTTGAGCCCGTGCATAAACTTGCACCCACCAACGGTCCAATTAGCCCAAGTCAAAACTAGTTTTATTTATTTTTCATGTCAAAACATTTTCCAAACATTCTATGGTAAAGACAATACCATAGTCTCAATTTTAAATCAACTTTGTATTTTGGCTAAATTCCCCAAAATCAACATTTTGGTCTAAGCATTGACTAAGCATAATTTTCCAATTTATTTTATGTCGGGACCCAAAAATGTAATTCTGGACCCTCTGTGTATAATGCACTAGTTCAGGATCACGCAACTGCACACAATGTCAACATAGATGAATATCGATCCACACTGGACGAAATGGCGGAGTCGAGCGCGAAGACGAAGGCAAGAGGAGGACGACAGGTCCGACAAGTGGGGCCTAGCGACAAAGAGAGAAAAAAGAAAGAGAGAGGGGAGAGGCTGACACGCGGGGCCCACGTGTTAGTGAGACCGAGAGAAGTGAGTGCGAGCTAGGTCGCGTGCACGTGGAAATAGAAATGGGCCGAGGGAGGTTTGGGCCCAAAAGAGATTTTTGAATTTCTTTTGATTTGTTGATTTCAGAAATTGGGTTAAATCAAATTAGCTTCTAGAAAATAGTAAATAAATTCCAAAAATTATGGAAAAATTCATAGAAATTCCCAGGGTTATTTTCAACTTAAGTAAAATATTTCCAACTTAAAGTTGGTATTTAATTTTGCAATTAAATTATTTTGGCTTCAAACTAATTAGAGGAAATTTTTTTAAATCCGAGAAAAAATCCAGAAAAATTCAAGGAAAATAAATAAATTTTATTTCTAACCTGAATTTAAAATTTGGGATGTTACAATCATGCTTCCTGTCCTCCGACCATCATGCTTGAAATCTCCAACCGCATTCATCTACTAAGCAATTACTCCTAAATGCTAGTAATGAATTACATCAGATAATATCAAGCATCACATGTCGTCACACAGACCATTATACAATAAAATGTAGCTCGTTGGCTATCACACAGCATGACATGCAGGCCATGTATAATCCATACATGCATCACGTACACAATGGGCCATATTATTCACATCAATCCCTGCAAAAGGTATTATGCATAGGATCCAATTTTATCGGGTGACATGTGTTGGGTCACGGGTAGGCTACGATAGCTACAAACAAAAATTTCTATCACGCAAACCAGGAAGCTATGCAAGTAGATGATCATAGATCGTTACCACCAGACGCGCAAATCACGGAAGAAGGGTTGGAGCACCGTCCAACGAAGAGCGCGTCGATGTAGTGGTCGTAGTCAATCATCCAACGCCCGAAGAAGTCGATGTAGTGGTCGAGTCGATCGCTCCTCCAAAGAACGCTCGCAGCCTTGTCAAGATCGCGGATCGCCCTCAAGCGCAACAATCGTAGTAGCGCCTCTACGGTATTCACACGCCCAGGAAGGAACAACCGAACGCCGGTGTGCAAAGACCAAGTCGCACGGTGGAGCTCTCGGGAAGATGGCGGCTAGGGTTTCGGTGGTGTTTCACGATCCTCCCAATGACCTCATGCACCTCCTTATATAGTGCTCGTGACGGATCCTATCCAACACGCCATTTAATCGATTCGTCTTGGTTTGTTCCAACCCGTTAAGTGTGTGACCACAGAGGTTCATGTGTAGTTCGGTTGTGAGTCGAAACCGCTTTCGACCACAAGTCGAAGCGGCTCCTAGCGAGCATATCGATTCCCGAATACACACAAATTACATCGGACGAACCTTAATGCAATATGATCTACGACTAGGTCCTTATCACTTACGACTAGGTCATATCTTTATACTGACCGATTCAGATTTGATCACGCACCAACTCGTAACTCCTTACGACTTGGTTTCGACCACTCGTGATTACGCTCGACTAGTCTACGACTTGCTTGTATCTCCATACGACCAAATCCGTGGTCGGGTCGAATCCAAGCGACCTACTCATGTATTCTCCCTTTGCCTCACGATATCTCGGTTGAACTCCGGGTGAGATGTTGTGTCATCCATGGATCGCTCAATGCTTTCTCGATCGAGTGTCGATAACTTTACGTGGTCGAACACTTCGACTACTAGTGGCATGGCCATGCACTTTCTTTATCCGATCACAACGAGGGCCCCGAGACATCTCTCTGTTATGTTAGGAGGGCAAATCCCATATCCGACCAAATCACATTCCTCTCCATGTTTCAGAGCATACCCAAAGCTACCTTTATAACTACCCGATTCACGGTGTAGCGTTTGGCAACCCTAAGAGTGCTCTTACACATGTAGGAAACCATGTCGATCTCGTGTCTAAGGATTATACATCATCATTGCTTGAGACCAACTAATGACACATGGATTCATAACAATCTCAACAGTGTCTCAAGGTGGGTCTTATCCAACATCATGTTCTCTAACATGTGTCCATATTATTGGTTTGATATCTCCATATCTATGACTCGTGAAATATAGTCATCAACCAATACATATGCTAGTCTATTCATATGTGTCCTCATATGTTTACGACCAGGGATCGTGTAAGAATAATTATCGCAGAAATATAGAGTTTCACAACCAAGTCACATACTTGATAATAAATATTAACAATATTATTCTAGGAACAAGATAACACATTATCCAATGTCATGAACATAATGAAATATAATCATCTCTATGATTGCCTCTAGGGCATATTTCCAACAACATGAACACATAATACTATATAATGTGGTAATGATTACCTAGCACGGCGGTCCCTCTAGCTGGTTAGCGGGTAGGGCTCGAAGGGATAACGCCCCTCGCTAGGCGAGGACAGCGTCCTTGGAATTTTTTTTCCAAAATATGAATTTTATTCACGTAATCGAGCCTTAGAAATCATCGGATTAATCATATTAACCCTATTCTGACCAGTTTGATCACTACTTTGATACGACTACACATCGCGGTATACCCTGATGGCGGAATTTCGACCGATAGGAGTATCATGCAATGCGATCGTAAACAAGTCGAGTAATCATCTGGTGCTATCAGATCATACCTCCCGCAAACCCATCTACTATCGCCGAAACTCGATCGATCTTATCGACCAGTGCCTAAACCGCTCCATCCATATGAACTGATCTAGGTTACCAGAGCCAACCAGTAATAGATCCAATCTACTACTGCCACATATCAAGTATATGCGACTGATCTAGAAAAAAAACTGCGAAAGATGGCTCTGATACCACTAAAGTGATACGGGTAGGCTACACTAGCTGGCAATTCAAAAAAATTCTACCACGTAAATCAAGATGCCATGCAAACAAGAGATCATAGATTGTTACCACCAGACGCGTAGTGCAGCGAAAGAAGAGTTCAAGAAGCTTGATCTAACGTAGAGCGCGTTGATGAAGTAGTCGTAGTTGATCATCCAACGTAGTCGATCGTCTCCTTCAACAACCAATCATGTTTCTTGCGAAGTTGTGGATCGTCCTTGAGCGTAACAGCAACCACAGTAGTGCCTCTACGGTATCCACACATCTAGGGATGGAACACCGCACGCCGGTGTGCTAGCACCAACTCGCATGATAGGGTTCTCTCGAGAAGATGGCGGCTAGGGTTTCGGTAGAGCGACTCGCGTTCTGTCGTATATCCTAATAGTCTTATGGATCTCTTTATATAGACACTACTAGAAATCCCTCTTTTTCCTACAGTTTAAAACGTTCCCTAGTGGTTGAATTTTAATCCAAAGGAAAGTATCTATCCTTAAGGTGAGGTAAAAAAAAACCTAGGGAACGAAATCGTTCCCTACTGTTTACATAAATTACTAGGGAAAGATTATGGAGAGAGAAATGAACTATGCCATGTCAGCACTATGGTGGCAACATTCCCTACTCAAATGAACAAAACCGTAGGGAACATATTTTTTGTTTTTAGCTCCAGTTTTTTTAGCGTCCTGCCTTTTTGTTTTTCGCTGCGCACGACACTTTTTTTAGACGTTGCGCCAGTGTTTACTTGGCTGCGCTCTATTGCCTTGTCCACACGGTGCGCCGACTGCGCCCTATCAAATTCCCCAAACCAGCGCTCTCTGCCGCCCTAGCCGCCGCCGCCCACGCACCGCCATCCCCCTCCCTTCCTCCTCCCCGAGCCGCCCTCCCCTCCTCCTCCTCCTCTTCATCCTCCTTCAAGTCACCGCCGCCGCCCCGCTCCCCTTCTTCTCCTCCTCCTCCCCAAGTTGCCGCCACCACTCCTGGCAAGAGCCTACCCCCGATGCCGCCACTGGCCCCGAGCCGCCCTTCTTCTCTCGACGCAGCTGCCCTCCCCTCCTCCTCTTTGTCCCCCTTCAAATCACCGCCGCTGCCTCGCTCCCCTTCTTCTCCTCCTCCCCGAGTCATCATCACTGCCCCGACAAGTGTTGCTTCCCCGACGCCGCCGCTGCCGTCGGACCCAAGCCGCTCCTCTTCCCCCGACGCACAACTACATGTTGATGTTTTGATAGAAGTAAGTATGAAGGTGAGCTTTTACAGAAGTAACTTGAGATTCCAGATGCTGTGATTGTGCTGCTACATGTTGATGTTTCCAGTGAAGCAGGAAAATGATTAGATGAAGATGTTCATGTCGTTTCCTATGAAGCAGGAAGATGATTATATGAAGATGTCCATGTAGAATATGTTTATAAGATTTGTTGTCCTGCCTGTGTAGTGTGTGTTCCAACAAACTTACGAAATTTGTTGTCCTACACATAATATAGAGAATCCTTACTTAATGAGCTTCAAGATTTGTGTATGGACTTTCTTTCTTCCCTCTTAAGGAGTTGGCTGATTTATGTATGGACCCCCATATATCAAGTCCACCACTATCATTCATAGTCATTCTTTGTGCAAACTTGACTTATTGTTGAATGTAGATTACTAGATTGTTATTTCACTACTTTTCCGCTGCCCCTTCTACTGGACTGATTTTGGTAATAATACTTAGCCAAAAGTGAGTGGTTTTGAACAATATTAGTCATACTTGACAGTCTTGTTAATTAATCTAGACATTGACATGCAAAATTGATCTCCCATTTCATTACTTACAGGGATTTGAGCAACAACTTGCATGGTTCAATTCCCTTCCAGTTGCCTCTGAATCTCACACATTTGTATGTGTCCCACCCAGTGTAATTTGTTCTGTAGTTATTGGTGTTTGTAGTTTCACTCTAAATGGTGATGCGGGAATCTGGCAACCAACAATTTCTCTGGCAATCTTCCATACTCTATATCCAACATGGTTTCACTTGAGTACCTGTAAGCTTATGCCTATCACAACTTTTCTATGTTTTGTATGCACAAGTATTAATGTATTAGCGTTAAATTTGCTAGCAAAAGGAAGTGGATGTGGAATTGAAAAAGGAGGCAAAATTGTTTGGGGACATTGTTTTTGTGCCTTTCCTGGATACTATGATTTAGTTGTTCTGAAGAATCTTGCAATATACGATTATGGGGTATGGCAAAGAGTTTCTTATTCAAACTGATTCTTCTTTGAAGTGTTATAGCCTATAGTTGTTATTTTGTTATTTGCTGACAGCGGAGAACTTGGTTTCTCAGGTTCATTTTCTCTGCTAAATATGTCATGAAGTGCGATGATGATACTTTTGTTAGACTTGATTCAGTAATCAGTGAAGTTAAGAAGGTACCAAGTGATAGAAGTCTCTACATAGGGAATATTTTTCATACCATAACATGTGCATTTTTGTTAAAGAGTATTTTTCATAGTAGGCCCCTCATCTTTACACCAGTTTTATACTTTTATTTCAGCTCCACATCTTTTGGTGTTGCCCCGTTGGGTTCCACATTTGTTGAAATTCAACTAGCTATTAGAACCCTAACAATTGCATTGACATGGATGACCACATGGTATTTGACTTTTCTGAAAAATGGTGATGGAGACAGCCACATCATGTGCCATGTCGTGAAGATGTTAGGTTTCTAACTTTCGGTTGATGGAAGGAAGTGGGTACCAATTGCTGATATCTTGAAAGAAATAGGTCCTGTTTATCAAATAAAAAATGCAGAAGAATTACTCTTTTTATGTACACAGCTAAGTCCTTTTGTACATAATTTAAAAATAATGGATATAGACGAGGCTGCAACTTTTTTTTTCTTGTTAAATTTTGTTGAGCTCAGATCAATGTTGGTCACTACTCTTCTAAGGATTAATTGACGGAACCTGGATTAGTTGAGCTCAAAACTTAAAATTCTTTTAGTGTTTCCTTGATTAGTTGCAGTCTAGATATGTTTCAGTAGTAGTCCTAGATAGTTTCTCTTTTGGGCATGCCTGTGAGCCGCTTTCGTGTAATCTTTAAACAACCATGCTGAGTTGCCTAGACACGCTTACAAAATCACTTGAACTTTTTTGTGCATCCTTTTAATAAAAAGAGACATGGGTTTATTGCCCTTGGTTGAAAAAAAGAGAGATCAAGGTTGGTCACTACTGTACAGATCATGAAGAAACACATGGCACAAGGAAGGTTGTGATTGACCTCAAAGTCTAAAACTGATGCCTCACTGTTTTAACCTCATGTCATATGAACTTGCACTGTTGTCAAGTGTGCACTTGACTGAACCTTGTTCCTTTTATTTTCCAGGATTTGACACTGTTGCTTCTTACCTCTGGTAGAGATCCTGGTATAGTGCCTCGTAACACACATCCTCTTGAATCTGAATCCATTGATGTGAGCAATGATATTGGAAATGGTCAGACTCCACAACAATTGCGTTTGTCACAAACAAAGGATGTTTTTGTAAATGGAGTCGTTGTAAAGGTCAAGTACTATGACACCTGCATGCTGTACCGACCACCTCGATGCTCGCACTATTCTATCTTTAACAACTGTGTGGAGCGTTTTGATCATCACTGTCCTTGGGTTGGGCAATGCATAGGACCGGTATGCATCTTAATGTCTTGAATAGTTCTATAGACATTAACTCATCGCTACCACTATTATTTAGTCAATGCTAACGGGTAGTTTATCTGCTGCAGTGTAATTATCTATTCTTTTATATGTTCGTTTTTTCAACCACATTACTCTGCCTCTACGTATTTGGCTTCTATTGGGTGTACATAGTCAAGATCAGAGACGCAGAGCACTCATTGATTTGGAAGGCAATGTTGAAGACACCAGCATTAATCATTCTGATCATCTACTGCTTTATTTGCGTGTGGTTTGTTGGTGGTCTGTCTGTCTTCCATTTCTACCTGATGAGCGCCAACCAGGTTGGTACCCTTTCATCTTTTTTCAAATTTAAGTAGTTGGCCTTTTAAGAGCATTATGCCATAACTTGGTAATCATCCATTTTTTACACGTTGGCAGACTACCTATGAGAACTTCAGGTATCGCTATGATCGACAGGCTAACCCATATAACAGAGGTATCGTGAGCAATTTTTTGGAGATCTTCTGCACCGCAATCCCTCCTTCGAAGAACAATTTCCGAGCTAGGGTCCCAGTAGAGCAAGGTTTACAGCATGTGTGTTGTGCACTTGTGGTGCAAGCGTGGGTTGTTTTTTTTGGACTTTCAAATAGTGTGATGTTTATACTTGGATATATTGGTGGAAATGTGTCTCAAATAGTGCTTGATGGTCTATTGAAAATACAAGATATTGTTATGTTTATCTCCTACATAAACTTTGTTTTGAGTGATAATGTGAATTTTGTGTCTTTTGATTGTAACCGGGCATATAAATAAGTATTTGAATAATGTATGTATATTTAGAGAAAAAAAACAATAATTTCAGTACCCCTAGTGTTCGTGCCAAACTGTAGGGGATGAATTTCAAATTAGCAATAGAAAAATAATGTTTATATAAAAATGTTCCCTAGGGTATACAATGAATAACGTAGGGAATTTGTTGGATTCTTTCCCTAGGCTGGCAGAAAGGTACCATAGGGAAATGTTTCCACGTCATATGGCAATGCTATGTGGACGAGTTTTCCCTACCGTTTAAAATCCTAGGGAACGATTCTTTTCCTAGGTTTTCCCAAAAAAAAACCCGCAGGGAACGGTTTCTTTCCCCACATTCTTTTCCCTAGTAGCTGTTCCCTACGAATGCCACTAGGGAAACCAATTCCCTACAGTTTTTTACATGTTCCCTAATATATTACTCACTAGGGAAATTGGATATTTTTAGTAGTGAGAGCCTATGGCAGATCCTATCCGAACACGTTTGTTCCAACTCGTTAAATGTGTGACCCTGTTGGTTTATGCGTAATCGGTTGTGACTCAGAAACCCTTTTTCGACCACTAGTCGTTAGCGGTTCCTAGCAGGACATAACGATTCCCGAATACACACAAATTATATCGGATGAACATTAATGCAATATGATCTACGAGTAGGTCCTTATCACTTACGACCAGCTCGTATCTTTATACAACCAGTTCATATTTATTCACGACCAGTTCGTAACTCCTTACAACCTGTTTAGGACCAGTTAGTGATCATGTTCGACCAGTTTAGGACCAATTAGTGATCATGTTCGACCAGTCTACGACCAGCTCGTATCTCTATACGATTAGTCTGCATTTGATCGAACTGAATAACCTGCTCGTGTATTCTCCCTTTGCCTCACGATATCTGGTTGAACTCCGGGTGAGATAATATGTCATCCATAGACTGTTCAATACTTTCCCGATCAAGTGTCGGATAACTTCATGTGGTCGACTCTTCGACCACTAGTGGTATGTCCATGCACTTTCTTTATCTGACCACATCGAGGGACCCAGAGATATCTATCCTATTATGTTAGGAGGGGCAAATCTCATATCCGACCAGTCATATTCATCCGTATGTTTCATAGCATACCTAAAAGCTACATTTATAACTATCCAGTTACAGAGTAGTGTTTGACAACCCCAAAGTGTACTATTACACATGTAGAAAACCATACTGATCTCAGGTCTAAGGATTATACATCATCATTGCTTGAGACCAACCGATAACACATAAAATAATAACAATCTCAATAGTGTCTTAAGGTGGGTCAATCCAACACCATGTTCTCTAACATGTGTTCACATTATTGATTTGATATCCCTATATCCATGACCGGTGAAACATGGTCATCAATCAATACATGTGCTGGTCGATAAGTCACTAGTGTTTCGACCAGTGACACATTTAGAACGACATCATATAAGTTAAAGAGCTTCACCAACAACTGATGATTCATTCAAGGAATATAATAACATTTATTCCATAACTCATAAACATTGACATGATACAATCATCTCTATGATTGCCTATAGGGCATATCACCAACACTTTTCCCATGTCCAGAGCTTATTTAGGCCCACAAAAAGCAAGATTTAGATACCTTATGAGAGAGCTGTATCTTTTATGAGACTAGCCGAGTACCCGTGCGTTGCAACAGATCTCAAATAAACATATATAAGTTCTAAACTTGAAAAACCAATATACACCTAAAAGTTGCATGCATAATTCACATCCTATCAACATACCACAAATAGTCTTATCACAAACTACATGCGTAGATAATCTAATTATCCACAAAAGATTTTTACAGTAATATATGCATATATACACATAACTATTCACAAAAGATCCTACCAACTTAAAACATATGGAGATATATAACGAACTCACCCCCCAAATACTTCTTCTATAATAGTAAAATACAACTTTCTCTCGTCTTTAACTCCTCTCCCACGACCTCCCGCCAGATGGATGCCTTTAGAAATGGTACATGGAGCATTAACAGTGTCCTAAGACCATCTCCAATGTTGTGTTTTAGCCGGTTCAAATGAGGAGAGAGAATGTATTGAATCGATTCAATACATTGGAGGGGTCGATTCCAACCAAAAAATGTATGGAACCGAACTCTACTTAGGAATCGATTCAAAGCATTAAACAATTCATATAAGCATTAGACAATTACATAGAAGAGAGTGCGTTTGAGAGAGGATATTATTATTTTGTGGTTTTTTAATGTAATGTGGGTCTCGGTTATTAGTAGGAATCGGTTCAATACATTGGAGAAAAATAAGCTCGGCTTCTAGAATACTTACGTAGCATAACTTTGAATTGACGTCGGTTCAATACACTAAAGATGTTTTAACTTACGAGCTTTGCAGAGACACATGTCAATAATTAATTGGCCATGTGGCACCCTGCCCTGCACGGGATCCGGACTCGGTTTCAACTTCCAACTGTGTTAATATTCGTCGCTTACATCCTAAGCAACGCGCCTAGCCTCCACGCGTCCCGGCACGTGTCCCGCAACTGGTCAGAAGAAGTCCGACCCCAACCGATCAACGACTTTCCGACTTCCTTCTCCCGGAGAATCCCAGCCCCATCCACGCACGAAACAAAGCAGACCGCAAGGACCCGTCTCGTCCCCGCCGCCCCACTCCCCCGCCCGCGTGTCCGTGTTTCCAGTGTAGAGCATGCGCGTTGCTGCGACGCGGCCCGTCTCCACCGCTTCCGGCCGCCGTCTCACACTCTTCGTCCCCCTCGTCCTAACCCTCCTCCTCCTCGCCTCCGCGTCTCTCGCGATCGGAGCCATGGCCGGCCACGTCGTCGGCGACGCGCGCGAGAGCCCCGCCGCCGCCAACAGCGCCGAGACCGACGGGCTCGCCCGCTTCGCCGTCGACGAGCACAACAAGCGTGAGGTGACGCGATTATTCCCTCTCCTTTTCCCCCACTTCTCCTTCCGGATTTCTCCCCTTGGAGTGGCCTGCGATTCGCTTTTCTGAACTGGCGCGATGAGGTTCTGATCTGTGAGTGTTTCGTGTGTTTGTTTGTTTGTGTGGTTTTGGTGCCTCAGAACGCGCTGCTGGAGTTCGTGCGGGTGGTGGAGGCCAAGGAGCAGGTGGTGGCCGGCACGCTGCACCACCTCACGCTCGAGGCAATCGAGGCGGGAAGGAAGAAGGTGTATGAGGCCAAGGTCTGGGTCAAGCCGTGGCTCGACTTTAAGGAGCTCCAGGAGTTCCGCCACGCCGGGGACGCCTCCTCCTTTACCAACGCCGACCTCGGCGCTAAGAAAGGTTCGCACTCGCTGATGAGATTGATGCGGTTCGTGTGTTACCTGGTTGTCGTTTGTGCTTGTTTGCGCTGCGGCGTGCTTGCTTATATTTGATTGCAACGACAGGTGCTTCGGTGAGTAGAAGGTGTTTGTATAAATGCCTATTGAACATTAGTAATAGCTTGGGACAGGGGAATTGCGAACTCTTTCAGTTAGATGGCTATATCTATGCATATTCCTGAATTTTGATAGCTGTGGCATGGTTGACAGATTGCTATTGACTCCATTGAGTTTATGAAAATGAACATAAGTTGTCACGATCAAGACAAATTGTCATATTGATTGCATATACAGCGGCACATGTTGTGATTTGTTAATGACCATTTTTACGTTTTTGTTAGTTGCTTATAGTGTGTCTAACTCCTTTAACTTACAAAAGTTATTTGAGTTACACTGGTTCCATAATTTCATTTGGATAGTGGAACTTGGAACGTAAATAGATTTGTTAACCTTTACCTGTTTTTCCTTGTTCAGCTTTGTGGTTAAATAATAACCTTTAGCAACAATTTTATGTTGCTGTGGGTATACATTTGAACGTATACCGGGGAAGTTGATCCCTGCAAATGTGTCCCTCCTAAACTTTGCCACACTTTTCCACTGTTTGATATCTTTGCTCTGATATACTGCTGCTTCTACAACCTGCTCTGTACCTTACCCAGCTGGAGCACATAGTCACCTACTAGTTGCCACTATTTTATATTTTCATGCATTCCACCGAATTGAACCTCACCTGGCTGTAGCACGACCCAACTGCTACTGTGCTTGGCCTATCACCACACATGCCCATTAAATTGTTGCTCTGTCACACTAGCGCCTCCTTTGCCCAACCTGCCTTTGCCCAATCGATTGCTGCACCACAAACCTCCACCACTATGCCTAAATGTTGCCAATTGCCTAGTTGAATATTATTGCTTTGATACATTTTAGAGGTATTTATCTGCAAATTCGCTGTCTTCTTTTTTTTGAAAGAACCAAACTGGTTTGTCTTTAAATGATGGAAATTTTTTCTGAGAGATAATATGATCAATTTGCTGTGTTTTTTTATCTTCTCCTGCATGTTGTTGCCTTTAGTCTAGTGCTATCATAGGGTAGCAAATGCAAAAAATTGGGTGAGCTACCGTGAAGTGAGGAGGAGGAGATAGTTTTACTGTTTCTCCTCAGGTTACAATAGCTCTCCATTGGCATCAACGCATCTGGGGCACCAATTTAAACCCAAGTTATTAGCATGCTATAGCTAAAAATAGTGCTCAGCGATTCTCACATTTATCCAAGTTCGTAATTTTACTTAAGCATTGAAAGAACAGGCCTAACTCCTAATCAAGATTCAGACAGTGAAGGCATGATGTTCATCTAACACAACACACAGTGTGATTTTCGAAGTAACACTGGATTATATAACTGATGCTAACTGTTGCTACATGCCTACATCAATTCACATTATTTTGGCATATGTTTCAAATTGTTCCAATTGTTTGTTAGGATCTCCTTATTTTCCAATCCCTTTTGGGGTGTTGGTTTGAGGGATCACCTCATCCAAGGATGGGTTGGTCCATCATGGGATCATCCCTCAAATTTGGTGGGATGACAAAATCCCTCATTTTGTACTAGACTTATGCTTATGAGAGATAAGTTGGTGATGGGCCAACTCATTCCATTCTTCAAACCAAACAAGTGGATTAGGTTCGGAGCTAGGACCGGATGGTCTATTCACCATCCGGTTGCTCAAAAGTCAAACCAAACACCCTATATGTGGTTCTTGAACAATTAGAAATGTATGTTGCGGTGTTGTGACGTCTACTAACCATGTGTGTACAGCAGAGGAGGGCTGGGGGTGAAGAAGTGTTATCTAGAATCTGCATGTGGTGAAGACATGTTCTAATTGCAGTGGCATGTTTTTGCAAGAACTTACTCTGCATAATCTTTGTGAGCTGGGATCGAATGGGCACGCCAGCTCACTCTCTTCTACGCCATCTGTATCTGTTCCTTTTTTCTGGCTGAAACTTGCAGCAGGGAACAAGATGAATCATGAAACACAACTGATGCACAATGGTTAAATTAGAAGTCATTGATTTGTTATTTTTTTGATAATGATAGTTGATTCATCTATCAAGCATTAGTACGTTGCATGTGACATGGATGTTAAGAGTTGACACGAACTTGTGCTACATGAGATCTTGTATGGTTTTAATTCTCTGTAACTCGTTCATCTGGTATTTAACTTAATGATATTTCAGGGGGACATGAGCCTGGATGGCGTGATGTGCCTGTACATGATCCTGTAGTCAAAGATGCTGCAAGCCATGCTGTGAAATCAATCCAAGAGAGGTCGAACTCCCTGTTTCCATATGAACTTCTTGAGATCATTCGCGCAAAGGCAGAGGTTGGTTGTTGCAGCTTGGTGTTCTACTTTAATTCTTTTGTATTTTCGATAATGTTACAACTTACAACATTTAGCTCAACGTTTTCTTTGCTACCACTTTGATGACCAGGTTGTTGAAGGCTTTGCAAAATTTGACATTCTCATGAAACTGAAGAGAGGAACCAAGGAGGAGAAAATCAAAGCTGAGGTCCACAAGAACCTGGAAGGAGCTTTTGTGCTGAACCAGATGCAGCCAGAGCATGATGAATCTAGCAGCCAGTGAACTCCATGTTAAGCTGTAGAACCGTGCAGTTTGTGTTCAATAATCAGTAAACTTGTTTCTATCTGGATATCATACACCGGCTTGGCTTTTGAATGCAGCAGGACTGGTACTCTGTTCCTAACTAGTTGGGAACTTGTTTTAGTTGCTGCTAATGTTTGAATATGCTACTAATCTTGTAACTTCTCAAGGGAACCGTGGGCAATGGCATACCTTGGTTGTTGGTAATGTGAAAGCCTATATTGAAATATCAGAAGTCATAAGTTTGGTTACTCAGAGGCGTTGTATGCAAGTTAAGCTGAGTTTTCACTGCTTACTGCTCAATCCGTTATTTGTTGTTTGTTCTCATTGATTGGATGAACGTGTGAGATGAGTCGATTCTTTTTGAAGCAAGGAGGAATCAACAGGCAACCTTGGTGTTGCTGTTCTTTTACTTCCAAGCAGGAGCAGCTATGATATGGGTGTACCTGATCCAGCAATTATGTGTTAGAACTTGGTTGTCTTTGTCCCCTTGATTAGCGTTGCTCTTCTCCTGGCTCTGGTATGGCATATGGATTGTTCACATTTGTTATCTCCATTTATGCAGCTACAATGCATGGTCATTGTGTGGATTGTCGAGAAATTTTTTGAAGTGACCATACCATGACGTCCAACTTTGTTTGCATTATCTGTTTTTTTTTAACGATCGATATAGTATTGGTATCGAATAAGGAAACTGCTAAACATACTAGTACTGGGATCCGTGTGGAGATTCATCTGCAGCATGTGTTTTCGTGGCTAGTACTAGTTGGGCTCTTTCCAATGATCCAGTGTTCCCAGTTGCGTGCATAGTACAGGCTTGGCAGGGTTTGTCTCTTGCTTCAGAATTGCTAAACCGACCGTAAACATTTCAGAGATTAGTATACTGACGATTGACTCGACAAAGGTCGGACCAAAGAGTGATTGGTAGCTGGCCTTCCTAGGCGCATCCACTGTCAGGACTGGACGACCCACATGGACTCATGTCTCCGATTGGTCAGAGAACCACACTTCGACCAAATGTTTAACAAAGCTGCACTTCTGTTGAATGCAACGATAATGACATCATGGGCCCATTGGTCAGTCCCACATCCTCATAACGGTCCCATTTACTGATATAGACGAATTTGACACACGGGCGACACGCCATCTTCCTTGCCAGGCGTGGTGGAGCTGAACCAAATGCACCCGAACTGAACACATACACCAAACAGATTCCTTCCCCTGGAAACCATTGATCCACTCCCAAACACATGCACCGAACCGAGTCCCCCTTTTCCATTACGGTGGGGAGAAGGCGAGACCGGCTCGCGCGAGGTGAAGGTGAGGGAGGGTCTCGCCAGGGACAGGAAGACTACGATGTCGTCCGCGTGTGTTGGGGAAGGATCCCCGCACTCCCTCAAGCCCGACGATAACCCCAGACGAGGTTCAGGGGCTAGCCTCTGTGAGGATTAACTCATTGGGGCACCTCGGACGAGGTCTAGGATCCACCCCGGACAAGGTCAGCAAACGGGACCATTGTGAGGCTGAGGGACTGACCAGTAGGCACATGATGTCAGCGCTATTGCATTCCACGGAAGTGCGGTTTGATGAAACATATGTCCAAAGGAAATGTGGTTTCGTGATACATGTCCTAAAAAGTGTTGTTTTATGATAGTTTTGCCAATCATAGTGTGGTTTTGTGAAATCTACTCTTATCTCGTAGTCTCTGGGGTTGTTTCCTTGCTGTCCTAAGATGTCCGAAAGAAACATAAAATTTTGACTTTTTTGCTTGACCATGTGACAGCCGCGGGACATGTCTAAGAGCATGTTGTTTGGTTGAAAACCTATGTGCGATAAAGTAAGCTATGATCACATTTTTGCAATCACATATTTAGAATTGAGTATTAACTTCAAAAATACGCTTTGAAAGATAAATGGTCATAGCATCTTAAAATATTTTGATCTTTTCCATGAATCACAATCATCTGTCTATATTCATATATATCTACTCACCAAATCTATCGGAAGTTAAAAAGAAGAATATAACTGGTGACTAATCCCCAAATACAAATATTTCAAAAGCAACCTAAATCAACTTGGCGATTTAAAAAGAAAACCTAACTCAGCTTATTTGTTGGGATCAATACCCCAAATCTGTTAGTTCGTGCGGACTATGGAACAATAACGAAAGAAAGCAACGATCGTGCAATAATGGAGTTGGGTGTCAGGAATTCCGCGCGACGCGTACATGTGGCATCATGGATCTGCACAACCGTGTTTGAGGGGACGATGAGAGAGTGTCCGGTGGCGACACACATGACAACGATGGTAAATAGCAACCATGATGCTAATGGTTGTGGTTAGGTTTGCTTAATTATTAGCTTATGGAGTTCGATGTCTGATTTTAGACACCTAAATCAGATAACTAACCCATACTAACAGTGTTTAGGAGGCTCCAAGCCACGCCTTCCTTCTCCACAAGAACGTGGGGGTCTTCGTGTCTCCAACCAAACAACCATCAAATAGCAGGATGTTATTTCTTTTCTGTTTTTTGTAATAAGACGTTGGTCCCACTTAAGAGTAAGAATCGGATCAATACATTGGAAAAAAAATGTCTAGTTCCTTGAATACATATGTGGCATGATTTTAAATCGATGTCGATTCAATGCACTGAAGATGCTCTAATGTCTTTTTACATTTTGTCTAGCCCAATTCTTGGTGTCTGGAGAGAGGGATCTGTGTTGGCGTCCAGCCCTGATTTTGAACCAATGTGTATTACAAAATCGGAGTACGAGGAGATGGGAACAACGCGGTCTGGTCACAGATTTTTTCACTGAAGAGTACGATCAGAAGTGGTGTACTCATAGATTTTTTCACTGAAGAGTATGATCAGAAGTGAATGTAATTCGTAAATATGATGCATTGATGCAGCACGTGTTTAGACCAGATGTTTGACGATTTAGTATGAGCTTGTTTTCAAAGATGAATCTTTTCATACCGGGGGGGTTAGGTTTTTGTACCCAGGGTTTGTGATTCTCCTTTTTCATACCTGTGGTTTTACAAAACTACATACTCAGATGAATAGTTGTCCTACTTAACCTCTCTCCTCGAATCTGTTGACGAATCTTTTATTAGAAACTGAGACAATTCTACAAGCTCCAGTGACGCGCGCGCGCGAGAGAGAAAGATATTAGCATTTGTAAGGCAAGGATGCCTTGCAGTTACAGACACGAGCTGAGGCTACAGGCAAACAACTGTCCTTCCATAGCAAAAGAAAAGTAACGACCCTACTACTAGAACGACGACAATAAGACCGAGCCTTCGTCAGTTCTGAATCCTTTGGACCGTAGGTCGCCATCCCTTCCTAGCGTTAATTGAAGACTTCAGAAGTTCAGATGCCACTTGCTCGAGTAGTCTGCCCCCTGTCGCAGCATCTCTCAATCTGGCTCTTGGTTTCTGCACAAGTCTCCACACATTTAGCCAATGACACAAGGAGGAGTAAATCAGGGCTGTGGGATCAACAGGCATCTGGTTCCGGAAGCACGCAGCATGAGAGCTTGCGCAGCTCAATTTTCAAAGTTGTTCATAGGTTTATGCCTAGAGCAAGAGAATTGCTTGCATATTTGGGTAGCTCAACGCAACGGGGGCCTCCCGATAATGAATGCCATTCTGCTCTAACAATGTTCATGCACCGTAATGGAAATTGGTAAAAGGAAAATGCAGACCATAATTAAGAGGCAGCTGCAGGCAAACTAGCATTCGAACCTGCTAAACAAATCAAATTTCTAAGGATGACTATATGCAGTTATTGTCCATAAGCGTGTACTAGACGAGCACATCGATGTGGCTCTCTGGTAAAGTAAGCCAAGAGCGTGCATATACGATGAGTGATAACTGCAAACGTGAAGACAGAGAGATATAGCGGCTCAAGGCTCTAAGGCCTGGCCGGTCATGTATATATATAGCAAGCCGTAACCTAGATTACAAGCCTAACTGAATACAAACCGAATACAACACAGTCCGGTATACACAGGATAAACACAAGCCCATATACAAGCCCAAATCGCTAACAATAACAACTAATAACCGCCAGATGACAGGGGCACAATACCAAAGAGTGGAAAGAAAAGAGTAGTCAACGTACATGTCGCCGACGATATCAGATTCAGCTAGACGATTCGTAGCCCCCCATAGGTCGATCGTCTCTGTAAACTCTTGGCCGGTTTGGATGCGCCTTGGCCGCAGCTATCACTCCCTCCACTACGGAATCGACGATAACATCGCCGAAGAACTCGATTTCCTTGAGCCTTGGGAGGTTCTCAATGCCAAAGATGCCCTTGCCAGGCTCTCTTAGGAAAGCCAATGTAAGGCTCTCAAGATTAGGTGCACCTCCTTGGAAACCGAGCCCGTCGAGGTTCTGCAGATTGTCCACAACCAGCTGCTTGAGCCTGGGGAACAGGTTCTTCTCGAAGCAGAGTTCTCCCCCCATGAACGAGCGATGGTAGAGCTTGAGGGAGAGAAGGCTGGGGAGCTTCCCGAGGCTTTCCACCAATTCGCCATCCAGGAAGTTCTCCCGGAGCGATAGGTCAGCCAGGTTGCTGAGAGATGCGATCCACGGAGGCAGCGCGCTCAACTTTCCCCGCAGGTAGAGCTTCTCGAGGAAGATGGGCGGTGAGCTTAGCTCCGACAAGGTCAAGGCGTCGAGTCCGATGTCTCCTCTGGGGATATGGTTAATCGACAGGTGGCGCAGGGAGCTGGCCAGCTTGTTCAAGGAGACGGCGAAAGGCCTCCATTCTTCTCCTCCATACTCGCAGTTCACAGCGCAGAGCTTGGCAAGCTTGGACAGCTCGCCCAGCTCACCCATTGCCAGGGAGCATGACGCAACGTCCACATGGGCGATCGTTTGGAGCGATTTCATGCTCCGTAAACCATGCGGTACCTTCACAGCTTGATGTCTGTCGGAGGCCTTGACACGGCGAGTCCTCGTGTAATGTACGTACCTGCCGGCGAGCAGATGCTTCAGGCTTCCCAGCTGGGCAATGGTTTCAGGCAACTCCCTGATGCGGGTTTCCCTGACGTCCAGTGTCATCAGCTCTTTCAGCCTCCCTAACAGCCCCGGCAGCCTCGGAACTCCGGTGCCTCTAAGGCTTAGGTACCTCAGCAGAGACAGCTTGCAAATGCCTTGCAAGTCTCGGTAGGTCAACCAACGGCAGCCCTCGAGGTCCAACACCCTCAGAAGCTTCAGGCGAGCGAAGTTGATGGGCAGTGGTCTCTCGATGCACCCCAGGATCAACAACGTGCGGGCGCGGGAGGGGGCATCTTGCTCCTGCTGCTCGTTGCTGCCATCAGTACGATGGACTGAAAGCCGTCGAATCTTGTCGTGCCCTCTTGTGTTGTATTGGTGGTTCCCAAGGAACGAGATGAAGTTCTCTTGGATGCATTTGGCGGTGACTACTTCCAGCATTATGTCATGAACCTTGCAACATCTGACCACGCCGCTGCTAGCGACCCTGGTCGGTGTGACAATGCTCCTACTGACAAATTCGTCAAGGTACTTCGCTGCAACCTCCTCCAGATTCCATTCGTGCGTCCCAGTGATGAAGCCTTCAGCTGCCCGTCACCTAACCAAGGGTCCTCTTTTGATGTCATAACCCTCTCGGAAAACACTGAGATACAGGAAGCAAGCCTTCAGATGGTAGGGCAAATCATGGTAGCTAAGAGAGACTATCCTTCTCAATCCTATAAACGTGGCGCTTGTCTCTAATCCGGAACCCAATCTATCACACATCTTTTTCCATTCTGCCTGTGTCTTATTCTCCATTCGAGCTAGCATTCCTCCTATGCTAACTATGGCCAGGGGCAAACCACTGCATTTTTTTAAGATGCTCTCAGAGATATCCTTCAAGTCTCGATATTGTGGAGGACACTCGTCCAACTGAAACACTCTCCTGAAGAATAGCTTTCTGGATTGTTCAATGGGTAAATGCTCCATTTTGTAAACACGATCAAGGGATCAGAGCAGCAACTTTCAGCAACTTGGTGATCCCGCGTAGTAATTAGTATTCTACTCTGTTTGTCATTATCAGGAAAAGCCACCTTCAAGCTCACCCAAGCCGCTGGACTCCACAGGTCATCCAGAACAATGAAGTACCTGCACATGAAAAGTGATTATTATCAAGCAAGTTTTTTTTTTTGGTCTTTTCACAGTCCCCGGTCATCGATTTTGATAATTTTATACTAATATAATTTATATCTTCAAAAAATATTTTCCAAGGCAAATCTGATGACCATCATTTTCATGTGACTAATCTATATACTTTTACGTATATTAATGGTTAAAATTAAAAAAGCTTAACCGTACGTATTCTGCAGCGCCCTAGTGACAACTACTCCCTCGTTTCATAAATAAAGGACGCTCTAGACTCTACCTCGGGAACTGAGGAGTGGTTCGAACAAACCGTAATATGAATACAAGGTTGTCGAGAAAAAATGTATTTTTAAATCATAGATTGCGAGATATTCTGGAAAACGTATATAGTTGTGAACAAGGAGAAGTTGAATGGATGGAGTAGCAAATTACATGGCTACCTACTTATACTCTCTGTCCCGCACTTTAAGTTCATTATCTTGGGAAATGTTGTTTCAAAATACAAGTATATTGATAAAATTAAAGTGTAATTATTGCAATATTTCCACATAATACCCCTTCTTTAATGGAGAAAAAAAAAGATGTGCAGTGGTACTATGTCATTTAATTGGGGCATGTATGATCCATTGACATTACCTTTTGTTAGTTACAGTGCTTCTCTAGTCTGTATGAATGGTGGACTTAGACTATATTACGGGACAAAAAGAGTAGTTGCTTTGGTAGTGTATATTTTGGCACCATCCCCTCACCTCCAAAAAGAGAGAAAAAAAATAGAGAGTGGATATCGCATGTGCCTCCCTCCTCCCTTTAGTTGCCTCGCTCTGAAGCCACACTGTACATCATCTGAAACCTCAAAACCGATGGAAACCCACACAACTTCGAGGTTTCCGGTGGCGGTGACATCTCGATGCGGAAGACGCCGCTGCTCGACTCGCACAGAAGGCAACGTGATACGGCCATAGGAGCATCTATAACCTTGTAAGTGTTTCTAAATTGCATTATTGTGCCAATTCTCAATGGGGTACTGTTTTGCAACAAGAAGCAAAAGGGGACCTAGCTTTGGCCAGAGAGAGAGAGGGAGGAAAGGGAAGCTAGCCGAGGAGAAAGATATGTTGTTCCCACAAAGAGGAGAGCTTTCTCCATGCACCGTCCTAAGTACCATAGCCAAAGCAAGGAGGTTACCACATATGCTAGAAGTAAGTCAAAGGAAGCCAAGGGACTTGGGCCAAGAGAGAGAAACCGCATGAGCTAAAGGGGGACCAAACATGGGCATCGGCCAAGAGGGAGGAAACCGAGTGGAGGCCCAAAGCCAAGTCAAGGGAGCGCATGGACCCAAGCTGGGGAGGCACCTGGCCCAAGCAAGAGAGGTGGGCCAAGATAAGGTGGTATTCGAATAGTTCGCAAAATCCAACAAATGCAAAGAGTTCGAATTGGGCTCCATGTTCAATCCAAATTTTAGCCCAAAGCATCAATTCCAAATTTCATGTATTTCCTTTTAAATTAAAGAGTCCTAATCAGATATAAGCAATAGAGCTAGTTTCAATTTAGAGTTTGAGTTAGTGTTCGTTTCGGACCTTTAAATCCAAAATTCCTTTTTGCTGATTTTTAATTCCAAAAATATGAGAGTTTGAGTTGTGTGTGTTTAGGAGGTTGAGTTAGTTTTGAACACTATTCACACACATTGTTCATGTGGTTACTGTTCATCCAAGAGCGCTTGTGTTTACGTGGGAGGCTATTTAAGCCCCATGGTCGTACCATGTAAAGACAAGTTATGATTTAGATTAATAAAAATCAAAAAAGCCACTTGGCGCATATTGTATGTTCTTGTGTTTGGGATATTAGAGGCTTGTTGTTCTTGAGAGATTGAGAGAGAGATAAAAAGATCGGCACTGTTCACGCGTGGTTACTGTTCATGTGTGGACACAGTTCATCGAGGCTACTACTACTTGCAATTCAATCTATTAGATTGGTTTGTGAGTGTGTTAATTTTCTTACAATTCAATTCACCCGAATTGGTTTGTGAGATTGCTATTCTCCCTTCAAGTCATCCTATTCGGTACTACCCATGTGGGACTATTCACGTGCATGGTACTATTCATCCAAAGCAAAAGAGAAGAAGACGACACATTACTAATCTTTGTGTATACCGTGAAAGATTAGGCCAACAATTCAGGATCCTTCTAATAAACTAGTTGGATCTTTATCAGGTGGTATCAGAGCTTTAGTTGCTCACGGTACTTTGTTGCTACGAAGATTAAGGATCGACATGGCTGGCATGAAGGAGATGATCCATTCCACGATCCGAGCTACATATTCTTCAATTGGTGTCGAATGGGGAACACAAATTGTGCTATAATAATCGATATGGGAAGCTTGACAAATGCTTCAAGCCAAACACTTGTGGACATGTTGGACTTGGTCACAAAGCCGCATCCGAAGCCATATTTGTTGCTTTGGAGGTTCAAGCACATTCCGATCACAAAACAAGTGGAGGTAAAATTTTCTTTGGACGAGTATACTGCTGTTGTTACTTGTGATGTCATTCGTATGCATATGGGAGCATGTTTGTTGGTGATTGGTGCATATTGGTTGGCCGAACATCACATACACCGAGTTACATCATGTTCCGTCATGCGTCTCTCTTTTCCTTGGAGAAAAAAGCGAAGGGAGATTACCTTGAAGATAGACAACGGTGTGACAAGGTCCAAGATGCCATTGAAGAGCAATGGTGAAAGCTAAAGGCGAAAAACAGGAAGAAGAAATGTTAGCCGAGGAAGAACAGAAGAAAACAACGATGGTGACCCTTCTTTCTACCCAAAAACAACAAGAGGAGTCGGCATATTCTCATGATTTCAAAACCGACGGCGAGGCACCACAAGATGGTCTTTGTATGCTAACCAAGACAGTTCGGGTTGATGACATGGCTATTGACTATAAAGGGCAACGAAGCAACGTGTTTAAATTTGAATGCAAGATCAAAGAGAAGGTTTGCAAGCTTATCATTGATAGTGGCAACTACAACAATGTCATCAGCAAGGACTTGGTGCAAGTTTTGGGATTGTCAACTTGGCGGCATCCTCAACCATACTATGTGCAATGGTTGCATAATGTCGGTAAGCAAAAGGTCACTCACTTTGTCACAATTTTGTTTCAGTGGGTGATTTTGAAGACAAGGTGGATTGTGATGTCACGCCTATGCACGTATGTCATTTGCTGTTGGGACGTCCGTGGCAGTTCGACCACAACGCTACACACCATAGGAGGTCCAACAAGTACTCTTTGGTGCATTGGGGAAGATCATATACCTTGTGTCCTATGCTAGAGAGTGTTATTCGTGCTAGAGGAGATCATCGCTAAAAAGGTGATCGTGAAGACTACCCCGACGAAGATTCCTCATATTACACAAAAGACGAGGACGCCTTTTCTTAAAGAAAGGGAGGATGATACGACCATAAGAGCATCTATCACCTTGGTAAGTGTTTCTAAATTGCATTCTTGTGCCAATTCTCAATGGGGTAATGTTTTGCAACAAGAAGTAAAAGGGGACCTAACTTTGGCCAAGAGGGAGGAGAGGGAGAAAAGGGAAGCTAGTCGAGGAGAGAGATATATTGTTCCCGCAAAGAGGAGAGCTTTCTCCACACGTCGTCCTAGGCACCATAGCCAAAGCAAGGGGGTTACCATATGGGCCAGAAATAAGTCAAAGGAAGCCAAGGGTGCGTGGGCCAAGAGAGAGAAACTGCATGAGCTAAAGGGGGCAAACATGGGTGTTGGCCAAGAGGGAGGAAACCGAGTGGAGCCCAAAACCAAGTCAAGAGGGTGCATGGGCCTAAGTTGTGGAGGCACTCAGCCCAAGTAGGAGAGGTGGGCCAAGGCAAGGTGGTATTCAAATAGTTCACAAAATCCAACAAATACAAAGAGTCCGAATTAGGCTCCAAGTTCAATCCAAATTTCAGCCCAAAGCATCAATTCCGAATTTTGTGTATTTCCTTTTAAATTAAAGAGTCCTAATAAGTTATAAGCAATAGAGTTGGTTTTCAGTTTAGTGTTTGAGTTAGAGTTCGTTCTGGACCTTTAAATTCGAAATTCCTTTTTGTTGTTTTTTAATTCCGAAAATAGGAGAGTTTGAGTTATGTGCGTTTAGGAAGTTGAGTTAGTTTCACACACTATTCATGTGTTTACTGTTCATCCGAGAGCAATTGTGCTTATATGGGAGGCTATTTAAGCCCCATGGCCGTACCATGTAAAGACAAGTTATAATTTAGATAAATAAAAATCGAAAAGCCACTTGGTGCATATTGTGTGTTCTTGTGTTTGGGACATTAGAGGCTTGTTGTTCTTGAGAGATTGCGAGAGATCAAGAGTCTGACACTGTTCACGTGCGAGCTATTCTTCACTCGTGGATACTGTTCATCGAGGCTATTAGCTACTACTTGCAATTCAATCTATTAGATTGGTTTGTGACTGTGTTAATTTTCTTGTAATTCAATTCACCCGAATTGGTTTGTGAGATTGCTATTCTCCCCTCAAGTCATCCTATTAGGTATTGTTCATATGGGTACTATTCACATGCATGGTACTATTCATCCGAAGTAAAGAAAAGAAGATGATCCATTACTAATCTTTGTATGTACTATAAAAGATTGGACCAACAATTCGAGATCCTTCTAATCAACTAGTACGAATCTTTGTGTGTACGGTGCGGCTCGGTGGGGTAGCGGCGCAGCATGCCGGTGGTGGAGGAGCTGGGTGCTCGTCGTGGCAGAGGAGCAGAGAGAGAGGGGGGAGAAGCACGAATCTCGGAGCAGCCTGAACGGCCCTGGCAGCGATTGTAGGGGCAAGGGATTGCAGACTCGCATTTTTTAGGAAAAAAATTCCAGTGCCATACTAAGAGAAACATGACTTTGAAACTTACAGGTTATCTTGATACTAAAAGGAAGTAGTAGTACCTTTTGTCGTCCAAATAAGCCCTGCATTGTGTAACGAGTTGGGACATGTCCTTGGTTTCAATGCCTTTGAGAGGGTCTTCCATGGTTTCTTCCCCAGAGCCGCGTGGATCGATAAAGATGAGCTGCTTCAATAAAGATTCCAGTAACACGCGAAGATCGTAGTTCTGAGACACCACCAGAAAAGCCCGGCTCCGGATCCCTTGCACCGTCGGGCTCTTGTAAACTGTCACCGCGAGAGTGGTCTTGCCTAGGCCGCCGAACCCAGCGATGGAGACAACTTTAGGGCGAGCCGAGTGGCCGTCCTCCAGCAGCTTGATGACTGCTTTTGTCTTGCTCCTCATTCCCACAAGCCGGGACTCGTCGACGTTGAGCGCAGGCAACCGGCGATCCAGATCGCTGTAGCCAGGAGAAAGACAGGGCGCGTCGCTTGAAGGCCCTGCCGCTTCCAGCTTGTACCTCAGCCTCCGCTCGCTCACTTTCTGTGCACGAGTTTTGAGGTTTTCGACCTCGACGGCCAGCTTGTACATTGCTTTCAGCGTCTTCAGGGGCTGAATGATCTTGCGCAGCCAGCCTGAGAAGAGGTTCTCGTCACGATATTGGTGGCCGCTGTGGCACCAGAAGACGTCGATACAGTCCTCCGCATCATACGCGACCTCCCTGACTTGTTTCATCCACGTTCTTGTCTACAAAAATAACCATTTCCAATTGTAAAAAAAAAACATTTCCATTACAGGTTTATTCCAGTGAGACTTGAAATGGATGGATTGGATGGATGTATGTATCGATGAATGAAAATCCACTAACCATCTGGCTGCAAACACCCGAGCAAAGATCATAAATTACGGCTACATTTGGCGTTGCGGTGGATTATGATAATTTTGTCTGGAGTAGCTTTAAGACATTTTAGTGTTTGGTAGCTTCTTTTTTCTAAACGATATACAACAGAAGATATAGGAATAGTTACTGAAGAAAATATACACATGAGAGAAAATAGGCAAGTATCCACTCTTGTATGACAATAATTTGTTAAATTTCAATCTGACTTTCCAAATTAACAAGCTGCGAGATGTTTAACAATTGCTTTTCCACGGCAGCTTACAAAATATGCGCAGCACAACACAGCACAAGCTGGCCCTCAATAAGATATCATGTATCATATCGGGAGATGCTATGCAACGGTATCCGGTTAGAACCACTTCCAACGGGATAGCAAGTTCCGGCGATGTTTCAGGTTTCAAGTTTCGAAACAAAAGTTTCACGCGAGTTCAAATTTTGGGAAGCAAGTATCACGCAGGTTCCAAGTTTCGGAAGCAAAGTTTCAAGCGATATTTAAGATACTTGGAGCCACGGCCACCATCGCAGACTCGAGCTTGCTGATCTAGTCTCGTTGGCCATGGCGTGGTTGCTTGTCTCGTTGCAGACAAGAAATTAAATGGGGACACTCAGCGCAGAACGAGGAGGAGAAATCGACGAGGTTCACGTGGGGCGGGGGGGCGCTAATCAAACGGTCCCAAGACAATGTGGTGGTTCAATCAAGTATCCAAGCAACGATACAAACGTGTACGTCCCGTTGGAATTTCATCTGACGGTATACCGTTTTTAAAGCAGTTTTCATAAGCATTCCAGAGGTCAGTAGAGTATTCCATAGTATAATTAAGCAATTTAATGCAACCCCATTTCCAGCTTCATACTCCATATAACTAGACCAGATACACCATTTGATTAAATTAGGAGTAGTGCTTCTGTGCTATACACAATACTAAATCATGCTAATTCTAAAATAGTATGTTAGTAGTCAAGTAGATCAGTAGAGTTTGACTCAATATCAGATCAGATACATGAAGAGAGAGAGATCAGATACATGAAGGGTTACCACCCATTCATACTATAAGGACTGCATAGTCTGGATTGTTCAGATCCAATTTGTGCCGGAAAAATCAGAGTAGTGCCTCTATACACGGGCAGCCTATTGCTGGTAGGAACACATCTGGCCCGTGGCCGGCCTCGCTGCAACCGCCGCTGGTCGGTTGCGCAGGCCATTGAGGTGCCACAGGGCGAGTGGGAGGAACTATGGCGAGCAAAGCCCCCGAAAGAGAAACGCGAGGGGGGAGAGCTCGCCGGTGGGGAAACCCTCAGTCTCCATCGGCCCAGTTGGTCGGCTCCACCACCAAGCGTCCACTTGGAAGTCGGAATAGATCGAAAGTTTTTTAATGTCAGTTGAAAGTTTTTGTGAATCTTAGTTTGAAATATTGAATTTTAAAGTTTTTGAATCCAAGTTGACACTTGAAATTCTCCCAAGCTGATTTTTTTTTAGTCTCAGGACTCAGGAGGAAGTCCCAAATTTATAAATCTGTTTTTTTATATAAAAAAATCTTAGTTGAATGTCACCAAAGCCGTAAGTTTTTTAATCTCAGGAGGAAGTCACGGAATTGAAAAGTTTTTTTGTGATTCTCAGCCGAAAGTCCCGGATTTGAAAGTCTTGTCGAAAGTTTTGAACCTCAATTTTAAAGATGATGCAGCGAACTGTGGTGGAGTGCGCTGCCAAAGCTGAATAGCGATACCCCAAAAGAAAGTTTTAGACCATGTGTTGGTCAACTCATGGTTTGTGATGAGTATTTGACTTTGATTTGCATGTGTTGTTGACGTTTGAGTTTGGTTTTGGGAAGATTAAGTGTGAACAGTCGAAAGGTCCAAATCAAAATGGACCATTGAGTCGGACTGTTTTCCAAAGAGAGTGCAAATGAGTTTAAGGCGAGTCGGACCGTCTAAATTGTTTGGACTATTTTCCAGTGGGGTTCAAATGAGTGTAAGGCCAGTCGGACCGTCCAAAAGGTTTGGACCATTGGTACGGGCAATTGTCCAAGAGTTTGCAAATAAAGCTAAGGCTACTTTGGACTATTCGACTTATGCAAACTATTTGTTTGCACCATTTTCCAAAAAAGTTGTAAATTGGAGTCAAGGTCGTTTGGACTATCCAATGTGGGTTTAGAAGGTCCAGTCGGAGAGGTAGGACCATCCTATGAAGGGATGGATGACCCAAGTGTTTAGTTCTTATTCTTAAGTGGGCTTTGAGTGATTTATTGATGTATTGATTATGGATTGGTGCATCAAGGTTGCATGGTACATGTTTTTGACTAACATGAGTCAAATGCATGAGACTTGTGCCCAGAGATGGTTGCTTGGTCTACTTGTGTGTAGGTGGCTTGGAATCAACTATGGACAATGGCGAGAAGGACCGGGACTTGGTTAGGGGAACCAATGTCCAAAATGGTCATAGAGGCCGGGTGAGATGGTTGAGTTCAAGCAAGCACAAAATGGACAAGAACCATGGAAGGCAAAGTGTTATTGATATGCCCTAGAGGTGATCATGGAGATGATTGTATCACGTCTATGCTTATGATTTATAAAATATGTTCCTTGGATAATTTATCATTTATAAAGATTAACAAGTATATGACTTACTGGTGAAGCTCTTTAATAATTATATGATGTCATTATAAAAGTATCCCTAGTCGGATGCCAATAGTCAGGACACTATTGGCTTATCGACTATCACATGTATTGACTGATAACCATGTTTCACCGGTTATAGATATAGGGATATCGAATCAATAATATAAGCACATGTTAGAGAACATGGTGTTAGATTAACCCACCTTGAGACACTATTGAGATTGTTATGATTTTATATGTCATCAGTTGATCTCAAGCAATGATGATGTATAATCATTAGATCTGAGATCAGCATGGTGGTTTCCTACATGTGTAATAGTACAACTAGGGGTTGTGAAACACTACTCCATAATTGGGTAGTTATAAAGGTAGCTTTCGGGTATGCTATGAAACATACGGAGGAATGTGACTGGTCGGATATGAGATTTACCCCTCCTAACAAAACAGGAGAGATATCTCTAAACCCCTCGATGTGGTCGGATAAAGAAAGTGCATGGTCGTGCCACTGGTGGTTGAGGAGTCGACCACACAAAGATACTCTCCACTAGATCGAGAAAGTATTGAACAATCCATGGATGACAAATATCTCACCTGGAGTTCAACCAAATATCGTGAGGCAAAAGGAGAATACACAAGTAAGTCGTTTAGTCTGACCAGATACGAACTGGTCGTATGGAGATACAGACTAGTCGTAAACTGTTCGTACATGATAACTAACTGGTCGGCGAACTGGTCGTGACTAAATATGAACAGGTCATATAGAGATACAAATAGGTCGTGAGTGATAAGGACCTGGTCACAGATTATATTATATAAGGTTCGTCCGATATAGTATTTATGTGTATTCAGGAATTGTTATGTCCTGCTAGGAACCGCTAACGACTTGTGGTCGGAAAGGAGTTTTCGAGTCACAACCGATTACGCATGAACCTACAGGGTTACAGACTTAACGGGTTGGAACAAACGAGTTCAGACATGATCCGTTATGGGCTCTTTATAAGGGGATGCATGGGGCAGTTGGGACGCAAGAGTTGCGCTACCAAAACCCTAGCCGCCATCTCCCCAAAGGCTCTACCGTGCATGCTAGTGCTAGCACACCGGTGTACAACGTTCCATCCCTAGACGTGTGATACCGTAGAGGCGTTGCTACGATTGCTGTTGCACTGATCATGGACGATCCGCGACCTACGCAAGGAACATGATAGGTTGCTGGAGGAGACGATTAGTGTCAAGGACGTTGGACAATCGACTACGACCACTACATCGACGCGCTCAACGTTGGATCAAGCTGCTCCAACTCTTCTTCCGCTGCACTACACATCTAGTGGTAACGATCTATGATCTCTTACTTGCATGGCTTCCTAGTTTACGTGGTAGATTTTTTGAAATTGTATGCTAGTGTAGCCTACCCATGTCCCTTCGCAGAGTTGATGAAACGACCTTGTGAGGCTTTGTGTGACATGGTTGGGCGAACCATGATGGTTTTGAGTGGATGAGCGTGGCAATGCTTGAGATGAGATGAGTGAGGTGCGCATTGTGAGCCATGGGATGAATTTGTGGTGTGGTGATGCTTCTGGGAGCGAAGCATGGAGTTATGTACCATTTTCTCATCAATTGTGTCAATTGATAGTTATGTGTATTGTGCGGTGCTACGTGACGGGTTTGCTTGTTGGTGATGGTTGTAGGACTTCAGAGCTACATCATGGTGAGGTAGACGGGACCATGACTAATATAGGAGAGCTTATGTCCAGAACAGTCAAGGGATCAGGACTAAACTAGGAGAGTTTAGGTCCATAATGATCAAGGTGCTACCGGAAGATGACCGAGACTAGTGGAGTGGTTACAGGCCATGAGACAAGGAATTAGAATGGGAGTTACCGGTGATGAACATGACGAGCAGTGGCAAGGTGGACCGAGACTATGCTCTTGGAGGAGTTGAGGTCCAGAATGGTCAAGGACGTCGGTGATGTCATGGTGGAAGGTGGTACGCCTGGTGACTCGAACCGATGCAAGTGATGTGGCAGTCCGACGACGTCCAAAGCCAGAGAGACTTGTCGATTGGGTCAGCGGTCACTTGGATATGTGTGCCTTCACGGAGAAGACACTCGATGAGCATTGGAGGAAAAGTGTTGACCAAGTCAAGGTCAAGCGGAGGCTTTCGGAAGACAAGCGATATCTTCTTGGAGGATCCAGCTGCTGTAAAGATGTATTCTAGCTATGATAATGTGCGGATGGCGTGGGGCTCGACGATAGCTTTCCAACGCATCTAAGAACATGTGAATTGGAGATCGTATGAGGGAGATATGATCGGTTTTGTAAGCGGGTACCAGGTCTACCTGAAATTGTGTTAACAGGTTGTAAGTGTTGAGTAGGTGAGTATGTTATGTAGCCCACCACCAGTAGATATTTGTGAGAGGAAGTAGTTGTCTTAGCCACCACTACAAAAGGAGAGGAGGAGATGACTTAGAGGTTAAGCCTTTAGGAGATAGGGTTGAGAGGGCTTTAGAGAGAGATTTGAGAGGCACTTTGGGTGAGCTATTTGTCATCATTAGGCTTATGTGTGGCTAGGGAGTGGCTATAAAATCATGCATCCCCAAGTAATACAAGATTCAAATTCCAAACACTTGTGTTTTGTCTCTCTTTATGATGGCTTGATCGGATCTTAGTTCTTCTTGTGTTCTTGATCTTCTCTCTTGCTTTTGCCTTGGATTTGGGTGTGCAAGGAAGGGTAAGTGATGGAATAGGTATATAGTTCATGTTCAGATCTATCCACCTAGTGTATCAAGTTTGAAGCTTTACCGGTTTTCTCTCTTTTTGTTCAAATTAGCTTGAACTTTGCTTTTGGCGCACACCTTGCAAAGTTTCGATTTTGGTTTGTTTTTCAAGTTTTATGAATGGTGTAGAATGGATGTGCCAAATCTCAAGTCATTTAGACACCCGAGCACTTCAAGATCAAGTTTTTCATTTTAACCCGATTTTAGTGCAAGTTGGCTTTGGAAGCAGAAAATCTTAGCTCTAGGTTGATCTCGGTAGATCTCTTGCTGGTTTAGATTTCTAAGGAGTTGTTCTTGCTTTAGGAATCATCTTTTCTTAGATTGGTGTTTTAGTTTTTGAACTGTGCAAGCTTTCTCTTCTATTCTTGTTGTCCGGTGTGGATCATATCGTCTAACCTAGAGCCGGACCATCTAACTAGATGTGATTAGGACCATCCGTTCTAAGTCGGGCCATCCAACTGACACGTTCTTTGGAAAAGTTTTTTGATAGCCCGTTTGTTAGCGTGGCGTCTGTTCAAGCCCCTTCAGATCTACTAGGTCGGAAGCGCCTGTACGTATTCGATTACGGGGAGTTACCAAATGAGAGAGAGAGAGATTATTACTTGTTTGCACATATTTTTGGGTTAGTACTTTGTTAGTACACACGACCATTAATTCCCATTCGGCTTACAGAAACCATGCAATTAGCTTCAGCACGGCGGAGTCAATCAAAGAGGCAAAACAATTTTTGTGTTTGGCTGAACCCGTTACGCTAGGAACATATAGTATAGAGAGAGAGAGGGGGGGGGGATTAAGGACCGGGATGCACAAATTAAACACACTAATTAGTTAAAGCGCGACCCAGTTACCTGCTCGCTGTGGTGGTAATCGTTGTCGGCGGCGAGGTCGCGGAGGCAGGCGTTCATGCTTTCGAGGTCGTCCTTGAGCTCCTGGATCTCCTGGCGGACGCCGCTGAGCGGGACGTACTTCAGGGCGAGGAAGTCACCGAGCTTGCCCAGGAGTACCCGCACGACGCCCTCGGTGGCGCTAACCACGGCAGCCTCCATGGCCGCGCCGCCGATTAATTGCTCTCTTCTCGTAGTATTTGGTTACAAGATGGATGAGTCGCATCACGGGGGTGCATTTGAACTGGATGTAGTCTCTGTTTATTAGTTTTAAAGGGTCATCCAACTCAGCATAGATGCTTGTAATTTTAGTGAACCTCTTGTCAACGAGTATCCTGGACGGCAAAAGGTATGACCGCGGGATACGAGTTGTTTTAGGGGGAATCGGCTACAGGGCATTGCAAATTCACGTTATTTGTCTACGGACATCTAAAAAACGTGGTTTCGCCAAAAGATACTCGAAAAACATATAATTTTGCTATTAGACACTCATCTCATTAAAATAATATATCCAAGTGATTAGGAGAGAGAAATTTTGTAAAATATCCTCAATACCCTCAATGTGCAGTGCCTGGCTCGATTCAACTGACTATAGTGCCAGGCTGGCTCTAATTGCAATTCTAATGACTTTGGACCCACATGTCATACAAAATACTAATGAATTATTAACGGCTAACTAATTGTACTTAACACTAATTGTCCTCATTTCTTCTCTCCAGGCAAACCGCAAGCATGAAGCATCAGCAAGCATCAAGCATCAGTAAATCGCAAGCATCAAGCATCAGCAAGCATCAAGCATCAACATGCATCAGTAAACCGCAAGCATTAAGCAAACACATCCAGAGTCGCGGGCGTGAACCGACGCCAAGTAGAGGCGGTAGGGCGACGCATAACCGAACCAAGCATTGAGGGCACACGATCCGGTCCCCATCGATTGCTGCGATTGAGGATGAGTTCTTCTTGGCGCGTGCATCTTCTCGTTGATTCGACCTATCGCTCGAACAATTCATCGTCCAAAAGCATTCAAATCAACGACAATTTGTAATGTTTTCATCAAGCATCTCGGCACCGTCTTCCCCAACCTTGTTACCAGATTGCCGCCGCCCGCGCCCCATCGATCGAGAAGCCCTCGGTAGTCCACCTCCGGCGCAGCGCGGCAGTGCAAAGACAATCCTGCGATGAACCCGAAGCGCGGCGCTCGAGCTGTGAAGCGACACACCCGTATGAGAGCGAGCATGACGAACGGCTCCTCCTTGCTCCCCATGTCGTGCGACGCCATGGCGAGCTCGATCTTGGAGAAGAGCAGCATGATGCCCAGTATGCCAATCGGGAACTACCCGAGGATCATCATGAACGAGTTGCCGAACACCAGCCCGAGCACCAGCTTGCCGATGGCCAGGAACACCATGGACGCGCAACACAGGATCGAGCCACACCGGGCCAGAGCGGAGGCCGAGAGGAGGAGCGCGGCGGCCAAAGGGAGAGAAGAGCGGCGCAGGGGAGGAGCCATCGGGACGTGTCGAAGAGGTGGCGGTCGTGGCCGGATCGGCCGTGAAGCGTCGTGGGGAGGTGAGCAGAGTGGCGCCTCGTCAACTGCTCCACCGAGGCAACCGCTCGCCTTGTGTCCTTGGCGCGCGCCGCCTCCATCGCCACCCCCACCGATGCTTCCGAGTTCCGACGACAAGCAGAGGTGGTTGGGTTTAGGGCCCGACGAGTTCAGGGAAATGGGAGTGCAGGGGGTGGGGAGGGGAGTGGTCGGATCTAAGAAAGGGAGTAGAGACTGACAGAGTAGAGAAAGGGAGTAGAGACTGACAGAGTAGACTGGCGCCGTGGGAGATTTGGGGAAGGAGCTGGTTCGGGTGAGAGAAGAGAAGACAAGGGGGAATAGGAACGAAGGAAGAAGATGAGGGTAAAATGTACTTTTCACTGTCTTTCTCTCTCCACTTCAGTCCAAAAATGATAAAATAGTGCTCTCAATGTCCTACGGCAAAATTACACGTTTTAGAGTGTCTTTTGGTGAAACCACGTTTTTTGGATGTCCGTTGGCAAATGACGCGAATTTGCAGTGCCCTGCAGCCAATTTCCCCTTGTTTTATCTCCTCGCCAGGCACGGCGAAAGGTATGACCCCAGGATACGAGTTGTTTTATCTCCTTGCCCGGCACGCGTTTTGTTTATGTTTTTGTTTTTATTCTAGGGCCAGGGGTTGAGGCCGGCGGTCTTGACCGAGATGGGAGCGGGCCAGTGGCGGAGCCAGGATTTTGACAATACGATACAGATTTAAGATACATGCAGATATATCCATTCTAATAGAAAAGTTCAAATAAAATAGTACGGAAGTTCAAATGTAACAAATTACATGTTTGCACTACAACCAACATCACATAATATTTTGCGTAGGTGATTCTTTGGTACATTGTTATTGAGAAATGAAATCATAATATACTTTTTGTGCTTCATCAATATTGCAGTAGTTACCAATTTGGCACTAATGTGCAACATACTCAATTACTTAGATTGTGGTACAGAATTTTAGGCAGAAAGATGTGAAAGCAACTTTAGACTGCATCTATGCAAGTATTGTACATGTCAAAAGAGAATTTTTTTTTGCGCAAATAGCACCGTTGCGCTATTTTTTTTTATTTACAGAAGTAGTGACCACCGCAACAAAATGCCAAATTTGTAGCCTCGTACGCACGGTCACCAGCCGGACGTGATGACCGCGCGACACCTCGCCTCGTCCGGCCTGTGACCAACCAGACGCCCACGTCACCCGCCCACCCGCCCTCGTACGGCCCATCACCGGCCAGACGCAAATTAAGAAAGTGATTAGCAGTAGAAGCTCTTGTACACTGCTGTTTGTTTGAATTTTTAAATATAGCAAATGAGCTCAAAAAATTATGAAATTTTTTATGGAGCCTCCCGACACAGTGTACTTGCATGTGCAATTTTTCTATAATTTTATTCATTCAGAATGTTTCTCGTAATTTTATTTAAGTATATTGTTTGTCTAGCACTGCACTTCACACACCAACTATATATGATATTTGGTGGTTTGCCTGCAGGCACCAAAAGCTGAAAGGCTCTCCTTTCCATCCTTTCCATTTTAACATGAACTAGTCGTGTTGATACACAGATAAGATCCGCCCCGCACGCGGCCGGACGCGCCGAAAGCACCCTTATGTCATGTCCATCACCCTCATGTTTTGTCTGTCACATCTGTCCCCCGCACGCATGAATGCAGTCCCCCGCACGTAATTCCCTCCCAACGGACCATGTTCTCATCCTCGCTATAAATGCGGTGTTGCGAGCGAGGCTCTTCACTCACACTCACTCATTTTCGCTCGCACTCATTTTCTCTTGCATTAATTTTGGCCCACGCTCTCTCGCCGTTTCAGTGTTTCTTTTCACAGAGGATTAAGTGTTGATTAGAGCCATCATTAGCGATCATAACAACAGGTAATTTTTATGTATTGTCTTTATTAAATGTGTAGTTAGCTAATTAGTCGTAATTAATTACTTGTAGGTTTTTAGGCGTAATTAATACATGACCATCATTTAGACGTTATTAAATTTGTGTTCTTAGTTAGTAGCGATAAATTAGGTCGTAGTGAATTAGTCGTGTTGATTACGTTTGTCCAAAATAAGTGGTTGAATCATTATGACCATAATTAATTTGTTGGTATGTAACGACTTATAGTTAGTTAGTGGTAACTATTTAGTTAGTGGCAATGATGAAGTAACTTCACACTTAAATTTAGGTAGACTTTTAGGCCTCAGAGATTGAACAATATTATCTCCATGACACTGAACCAAGCAATAACAGACTGGAATGGAATGCACATTTTTAGCTTCACACAACATAGTGGAAGTTCCACTTGTGCCTGCAGATGTGATTATGTTTTTAAAAAAGCGTGCATATGTGATTTAGCTTTTCAACATTTCAAGGTTGACACCGATTAATGGTCCTGCAAAACTAAAGGACCAAGTCGTACTACGCGTGTGAGAGTAGCTAAATGGTCAGTCTAAATAAGGACCAGAGGCATCAAATGATCAAGAGGAAAGGATGGACCAGAGCCATCTAATTATCAAAGTATTAGTACCTTCCATATATAGTTTGGAACATGGTCTTTCAAGTAAGAAGCGTGGTATACTTAGATGTCTTGTGTGCAAAGAATCGGGTTGTTGTTGCTTACATGCCATGTTTGTTATGTTGCGTTGTGTAAATCGGGTTTGACGAGGATATAATAATCCCTATTTAATTATTTATCTATAATTCATATTATGGATAATAATGCCGCCATATGGTTCTTGAGTATACCCCTTAATATTCATAAGGGAGAAGCTGGAGGTCGTAAGTTCTTCTACGACCACCCCGTAGTCGTAAGTCCTTCTACGACAACCCAATAGTCGTAAGCCTTTCTATGACTATGCCCTGATCGTAAGCTCTCCTACGATCAGTCTGGGGTCGTAAGCTCTTCTACGACCACCACCTGGTCGTAATATCTTCTACAACCAGTCTCTAGTCGATAGGGCTCACAGACATGTGGGTCTAGTGTCGGACCCGGGATTAACACCCCAAATCCTCTGTGCATTTCTGAACTAGTCCCATGATCAGTAGCTAGTTCACACAGTAAACAGATATGGTAACATCCATAAATCGCACAATTAAATTAATAACCAACAGAGTTTATTACAAAAGAGGCTTACGAGCCAACAATAAATAACACAGCGGAAGACAAAGAAGACGTAGTAGAGTCCAGTTAATCTGCCACAAGCAATCAACTGGGGTAGCGGCCTAGTCGTCGAGACCCACACCGAAGGTGAAGTCCTTCTCCTCTGAAATTATTTGCATTAAGCAAGAATGAGCACAACTTCCATGCTCGCAAGTTACACCTGTCAAGTAACAGATTGAATGCGTGCATACAAGGGTATCTCAAAGGAAGGCTTATTGGTTAAATTCGCATAAAGCAATATTTTCTTTAAATACTTGTACTAAGTTCCAAAGCAGTTATTCTATAACTAAAATTCATTTTTATAAATTCTCAATTTTATAGTCAGATAACATTCACACATGAATGGTGAAGGATACCCTCCTATCACATGGCTTTCTGCCCAATTCCATTTGGATAAACCAGTTGACAAAGTCTTTTGAAAACCAAAACCAAAGATCTAACTTGGAGCAGCTTTGCTAGGCATGTCCATGACCGTGGACACGGCCATTTGAATAGTTTTACACTCTGCAGAGGTTGTACAGCTTTACCTACATGACAAGAATTCTCTAGTTTGTCTGGCATATATCTATGCCACCGCTCACTACCTTAGGTAAGCGGTTTAGAGCACGTGCCAAAGCCTTTACAATGCACCATTCTACCGTAGTTACCCCTCGCTAAGGTTTCGCCCCCTTTGGACTGCCCATCCGCCGGGTTTGTGGCCACCTCTTGCGCTAGGTGGGACTAACGTAGGTCGTAACATGACTACCCACCGCATTTGAAGGAAACGACCACGGTGGAACATTGCAAATTAGTCAGTCAGGTCCCGCCCATACAGGACATGTGGTGGTATGGTATGGCTTAGCAAAATACACTCGAAGGCCGGTCCTTAACTGACTTGGGCGATTTTCCACAAAACCCATGGGCCTCGATCATGGAAATGACTCGATCCCGTGCATTGACATGCACCATCCAAACAACCATTTTGCCCAAGTACAAACCTTTATTTTATTTTATTTTTTAAGATCATTTATAAACTTCCATAACACACCAATACCATGGACACAAATTAAATCATATTTGATTTTTGGCTGAAATTCCCAAATCAAACATTTTTGGTCTAAGCATGACTTTGCAATATTTTTAAATGATCCTAGTTCATACTATTGTATCAACTAGGTTTTATGTAGGGTGACAATGTATTTGATTCAATCATCAACTTTGGCCATACAAAGGATTTAGGCATATCTATGAATTTAAAACAGGAATTTAAATTACTGAATATAAATAAGCATGCACCAATAATTTAAAACTAAATTTAAATAATTTGAAATAATGGGTGCAAATATGGTCAAGAATGTAACTTGTCTTGCTTGATTAGTTGCTCTCAAACGGCGTCGAAATCTGACTCCCCGAAGTCGTAGAATTCTATACGCGAAAATAAGCCAAATTCAAATAAAGATTCAAATAAACTCCAAATTAAATAATTTTGCTTTATTTAGCTAGATATTGAATTTATATGAATTTAAAAATTTGAATCGACGAAATCGGAGTTTGGATGCAAAAGATATGGGCTTTGGAAGTTTTAAATCACATGAAATGATAAATGAGGATTTTCTTGGATTTTGTAATTATTTTCCTGAAGGAAACTGGCTTTATGACGTCGACATGACGTCAGCGCCCGAATATCCTTTGGTTGAAAACGTGTGCCATGTCAGCGACACGTATGTGCTGACAAGGCTCAAATGGCTTACGTGGCAGCTAGGTGGCACGACGTGGCAGTGCCACATCAGCGAAAACCGGCGGCGCTCTCGGCCCTAGGGTCACCGGCGATTGGAGGTGTGGCGGCGGCCGGTGAGCACACCAACAGGTAGAGGAGATCGTGGGGAGTGTAGGGCTCACCTCGGTGGGGGCTAGGGCACGAAGGGTTCGCCGACGGCGAGGGCGACGGCGACGGAGCAGATCGGGTCGGAGGCGGCGTGGCGCTCCAGTGGCTCTCCTGTGAAAGCGAGGCGCGCACCGGGTTCGCGAGGAGGTGGCGATGTCGACGGTGGCGGTGGAGGACGCGGCGTCAACGGAGGCGGCGCTAGGGGCGGCGGAGAGCTTGCGGCCGGCGGCGACGAGACCTTCAATTACTGCGAGCTCACGGGGAGAGAGGGAGAGTGAATGAGGGGGAAATGGTGAGTGCGAAGAGGGCTACCTGGTGCTCCCTTTTATAGGGTCTGGGGGTCACCGGTGCGGCGAGGAGGAGTGGGGATCGTGCGGGGCGGCAGTTGCGGCATGCGGGCGTTCCGTTGAAATCGTGTGCGAAGATGAGGGGAGAAAGGGAGGAGTGGGGGTGGTTGAGGTCGTGGGCTTGACACACCTTGTATGAAAGCTGGCGGCGGCATTGTGGAGCTCGCGTGGTCGAAAATGGCGGAGGGGTCGTGCGTGTGAGGAAGAAGGGCGGGAGGAAGAAGATAGGCGCGGGACGGTTGGATTTCGATCCGACGGCATGGATGGTTCCGTGTGGCGTGTGCGTGTGATGGTCGTCCGATGTATATCGGATGGTCGAGAGAGGGAGAGGCGAGTTGAGGAGCGGGCGGGCCAAGGCGGGCCGGCTGCGCGTGTGGAAGGAATGAGCTAGAGCAGTTTCGGCCCAAGAGGCTTTTAGGATTTTAAAAGGTTGCAAATTTAAATAATCCAATTAATTCCTTTCGGCTTTAGAAAATAGCAAATAAAATCCAAAAATTATGGAAAAATTCACAGAAATTCCCACATTTATTTTGGACTTAAATAAAATAATTCCAACTTAAGGTTGGTAATAGTTTTTGCACATAATTTATTTTGACTTTAAAATAATTAGGGAAAAGCTTTTAAAATTCCACAAAAATAATTAACTTTTTATTTTTCAACTTTTACTCAAATAAAACTTCAAAAACTTTAATAAATTTTATTTTTTGACTTTTAAAACTTTAGAAATCCAAATAAAGCAATCAAACTCTTTCAAATTTCAGAAAGTCCAATAAAATAATAACTTTAATTCATTTTTAAACTGGTAACAGAACTTTGGGCTGTTACATCTAGTCAATTAGGGAATCTTCTGTATCGTATCTAAGGATATGAGCAATCAATTACGATGTTATTCTCTGGAATAATGGCATGAATTAAGCCTCTGTCACGGTGATAACTGCTTGGCGACACGGGAACGTTACTACTCCCACAATAGTCTCCAGTAACGGCTCCACGATCTGAAGCATTATGGCGGCCTTTAGACTGGGGATACAGCAGCGCACTCCGAGTACTGTATAAAAGGCAGAATCATCAGGACAATGGAGGAGGGAAATCAAAAACACAATCAAGAGCACAAGACGCAACACTTTAGTCTTTCTCTTGATCTTATAATCCAGCATACTCAATACATACACATAGGAGTAGGGTTGTTATTCTCTCTACATGATTTGAGCCTAGGAGAACCCCCGAATCAAACAATCTTTATGTAAGTTCGGTTCTAAAATATCGACAGTTGGCGCCGACCGTGAGGATCTTCGAGTCATCAGCTTTCCTTCATTTTTTCCAACTCTCATGCTCTCATGGCAGGAGAGTGGAACGAGGAGAACTGGTTTGACTTGGCCGATTACGCAGATATCGACATGGATGCCAGTTTCGACTACAAGCCGAGTATCGCATCATCCGATGGTGATGTCTTCTTTGAAGATCATTCTCCAGGAGACAATACCACCAATGGAGTTGAGGAGGGATCCTTATCCCCCACAACGATACGTCCGGATGAGGAACCAACTTCCTCAGAGGACAAGGGTCAATTCGACCACAACGAGGGCTATCCCAAGGCAGGCTCAGAGCATTGCGAGGGTTCCCCTTCTAAATGTTCAAGTCCATTTGAGGCAGTCCGACCTGGTACGGCAAGTCTTGGAAGTCATAATTCCGAATCTCCATCAGCATCTGGTGGTCCTCTTTCTCCGGTTAGCCCAGCCAAGGATGTGATTGAACATGCTTTTCCCGCGAGTTCGACCATTCCAACGCAGGGCTCACCTACGGACAGAGACGGTTATGACCCAGAATTCCCCTTCCTGGAGGGTTTGCTCTAAGTCGTCAGATAGTGTCTTTCGACTACTCCTCAAGCGAGGAGGTCTCAAGTGCAAGTGGAGATCATCAACGAGAGGTCTTCGTCCTTCCCTCAGGTAGCAATAACTCTCCTAGAGACAGGACTGAGGACGCTCCCCAACGATCATACCCTATGACCGCTCGTGGCAATGACAAGGACACCTCCGGCGATGAACAGAGTCAATACTCTGATGAGCATGCGGGAAATACTCGAGATCATCGCACTTCACTGAGGCAAGCTCAAAGATCAGGTATGGACGATCCTGAAACAACCCGACGGAAACGAATTGCAGCTCAGAGAAATCTGCCTGAGCGCGTTCAATACTTGCCGGAAGAAGCTCAAGAACTCCAACATATCAATGATCTGCTCGAGAACCAATCTCGAGAACTTGCCCGAGCGCCTGGCTACGACCTCTTCATCGAAGAGATCGCACGAATGCTACGAAGCATGATGAGCAAGCTCGAGCGTCCTCGCCGACATCATTCTAGAAGTCGTAGCAGTACGACTCCATCAGCTTCCAGTCGTTCGAATAACTCACCGTATAGAGATCGCCGCAAGTTGCATCGTTCCCCAAACCGGAGAAGGGTTCCTCGAACGCCTGATAGTCCAAAAGCTCCCAGAAGATGTGATCATTCGCCACTCTGACCCAGTGGCCTGCAACAGCAGACCAAATACGAGGAGTATTATCCTCGTAGGATCGAGATTTATCGTAAGTCAGATTCACCCATTGTCGGGTATCGTCGTGTATGATCACCTGACGACATCAACTCCTCTTTCTTGCAAAGGAGGCGTTACGATGTGATTACCGGATGTTGGGCTTTCTCACCCAACCCCCGAGCAGTTCGCTGGCCGCCTCGGTTTCGACCAGTGAACATGGAGAAGTTCAATGGATCTCAAAACCCCATTGAATTTCTTCAGATTTACACAACCACTGTCCGAGCAATAGGAGGAGGAGAGCATGTAATGGCAAATTACCTTCCTACTGTGCTCGAGGGATCTGGTCGATCGTGGTTGTTAAACCAGCCACTCGAGTCGATTTATTCATGGCAGCATCTTTGCGACCTCCTACTAGCCAATTTCCAGGGCACTTACCATCGTACTGGGAAGGAGGACGACCTACATAGGATGAGACAGAACGACCACGAGACACTGCGCCAGTTCATTTGATGCTTCAGTCAGATTCGAAATTCCATTCCTGAGATTTTTGATTCTTCTATCATCAGAGCTTTCAAGCAGGGAATCCATAGTAGAAGGATCACAGAGGATATCGCCTTAAATCCTCCTGCCACTGTTGCCAAACTCTTCGAGATGGCCGACCGATATGCTACCGCTGCTGAAGCGGTCGAGTGGAACAACACTATTGACCGAGATGACAAAGTTCCTCAAGAGATAGGCAAAAGTGGTAAGAAGAAGGATTAGAAGGCCAAGAAATCCAAGAACAAGGCAAAGGGCCAAAAACTTCAAGCCAACAGTTCCAATGAGGTCTTGGCCGTGAGCGATAAAAATCATCAAGGCTCCAAGCCATACTCTGATCGAGGCAAAGGTAAGCACCCCGAATGGAAGAACGAAAAGCCTAGGTGGTGTCCTTTCCATAAAAAGAAAGGTCATGACCTTCGCAACTACCGGGCTTTCCAACGAAAACTTGAGAACTACTACAACGGCAAAGGACCACTTCCTACCCTCGAAAAGGTAGGGCAAGCCAGTAGTCGTACACAGTCAGACGACAACGAGGAGATGTCGTTTCAAGATCCTGAGCATACCATCGAGCACATCTTTGGGGGATCATCGGCATACGAGTCAAAGCGACAGCTGAAGGCTGTCGAACGAGAGGTAAACTCCATTGACCCTTGTCGGTGTTTTAGGACCGAACTTACGTAAAGATTGTTTGATTCGGGGGTTCCTCTAGGCTCAAAATCACACAGAGATGGAGACACGGGGATTTTTATACAGGTTCGGGCCTTCTCCTGGGAGAATAACAACCCTACTCTATCCCCCACTGTCCCGATGATCTTTGCCTTTTATACAGTCCTCCAAGTACGTTGTTGAATCTCCAGTATAAAGGTCACCTTAATACTCCAGATCGTGGAGCCGTTACTAGAGGTTATTACGGGAGTTGTAACGTTCTCACGTCACCAAGCAATTATCACCATAACAGAGAGTTAAATCGTGCCGCTATTCCAGACAATAACAACATAATTGATTGCTCATATCCTTGGATATGGTATATAAGATTCCCTGATCGACTAGGCCCACATGTCTGTGAGCCCTATCGATTGAGGACCGAGTAAATAATAGGACTTACGGCCGGTGGTGGTCATGAAGAGTCTTGCGACCACATACTGATCGTAGGAGAACTTACGATCAAGGCATAGTCGTAGAAAGGCTTACGACTATGGGGTAGTCATGGGAAGACATACTACTACGGGTTGGTCGTAGGAGAACTTACGACCTCCAGCTTCTCCCTTATGAATATTAAGGGCTATACTCAAGAACTATATGACATCATTATTATCCATAATATGAATTATAGATAAATAATTAAATGAGGATTGTTATATCCTCGTCATCTAGCCCCCCAACTTCAAGCAAAAATAACGTACTTGGGAAAGGAGCAGTAGATGGTCTTACGACCAGTAAGTGGTCATAGAGAGGTGGTCGAAGGAAGAACTCTTCGACTGCTATTTTATTTGACCAGAAATTTACTTGGTCAAGAAGGTTATGGAATAACCTTGTAATTTACAAGGTGGTCGTAGGAAACCTTACGAACACCGAGTGGTTACAGTACTGTGGTTGGAAGCAAAATCTTTCCAATCGCTGTTGCATTTGACCAGAAAAAGACTTGGCCAAGAAGGTAATTTCGATGTTGATTTCAAATTTGGCTTATTGAAAGTTTTCTTATCATTGCAGACCTCTCACAAGAAGAGATTGACGCTCGGGTCAAGCTTATTTGTGAGAAGTCTCCAACCCATGTGGTGGCACCTCCAATCCTGGTTGACCTGTCCCCAGAGGATAAGGTGGAGCGCTTAAAGGTAATCAGGAACTGATTTCATCTTTAGGACTTTGTAGTCGTAGAAGATCTTACAACTGGGTACTGGTCATAAAAAGGCTTACGATTAGGTTCTGGTCGTAGAAAAACTTACAACTAGGGGGCTGTCGTAGAAAAGCTTATGACATGGTAATGGTCGTAGAAGAACTTACGACTGCTTTATAATATCTCTCTTTCTGATTTCAGCAAAAAGTAGGCATGGAGAACCGTCAGGATGACGAAGAAGTCGAACTGATGGTTATTGGCATGGTTGTAGTAGAGCAGCTTGTTTCCCCCCTGCCAAGAGGCGTCGACTCGCGCAAGTCACCGACAAGAGAGGTGCAAGCTCGAGTTCTGCTGTTTCAATCGCACCTTCTGCGAAATTTGATCCGACCAAACCCTTTGCCAATTTTGCTGTAGACTTGGCTGCTGCAGAGAAAATGATAGCGGCAGGGGTAGCTGAAGTATTCAAACATGAGGTTCCCAAGACCAAGGTACCATTCTACTATGACAGTACAAACTTCATAGTTTCTGCCTCTTGCGATTTTATTAAGCGACTAGAAAAGGAGAACTGGAGGAGTTTCGTGTCTTTTGTGAAGGAAACTACTGCGCCAGCAGTACCCGCAGTTGAGGGTAGTACTTCTCTTGAGGTGGTAGAGTCTGGTCTTGACCACCCAGAGAGCCAGGAGGCTCAAGGAGCGGCGGTGCTCACTCAAGACCCTTGACTAGACGTGGTCGCGGCTGTTCCTCAGCTCGAGACTCGGCCAGGCGTGGTTGAGAAAAAGTCGAAGAAATTTTCCTTAGGGAAGGCTTTCTCCAAATTCAAGATCAAGTCCGATACTCGGGGGTATGTAAAAGGGACAAAAGTGTGAGAACAACATTCATCTTTTGCTTTTTACCACCTAATCGTGCTTTCCTCTTTATGATCTTAGCCCGGCTTCTCTCACCGTTAAGGACGTTCCTGCCAAGGAACCCACTGTTGTTTCTTCGACAGGCGGAGGAATGACAGTGGCGGTGGTCGACAGGTCGCCCACCGTCCGAGTGGTGGAAGGTGTTGTTGTTGTTGACCCGGCTACGACCATTGGAGCGGTTGTAGGATCAGAAGTGACTATGATCACAGGAGTGATCGTAGAGACCGAGGTAAAGGCGATGTCTGATACTGCGAAGGCATCAGACCATTGCGTCGGGAAGGAAGCCGTCGCAGACGTTTCTCCAGGTCCTCAAGGAGGAGCTGGTGTTTCCAAATCAGAGGAGGAGGAATACGCCAACTTTGCCTCTGAATTCTTCGGGCCGTCTTCCATTGTGGGATCTTCGGCTCTTAGACTTCGTGCTCGTGTCCCTCATCCTAAAAATATTGCCGATGGAGGGGATATTTTCAATGACGCGTGTCTAGAAGAGGTGTGGTGGGACCGAGTCCGAGAGATCGATGAACTAAAGAATCCCACGAGGGTAGTGTCTTCATTTGCACGAAGGGCGATGAATGTAAGTACCTGCTGTTCGGTAATTGCACTCATATATGTATATTTTCTTTTTTTCCTTCCTCGCTTTTAACTATCTTTCTTTATGCAGAGAGCGTTGGAGAAAATTGTTACTGTTGCTGAATACAACAAGCAACTTGTCCAATTGCGACAGAAAAAAGCGGAACTCTGCGAGTAGGCAGAGATGTGGTAAGTGACTGTTTTTCGCAGTCTTTTAGGTTTTGACCACTTACACAGTGCTTACGGGGGTTGTCGTAGAAGAACTTACGACTAAGTGTTGGTCGTAGGAGAACTTACACCCAGAATATTATCGTAGAAAGACTTACGACTAGGAATTGGTCATAGAAGAACTTACGACCAGGTTTTGTTCTGACGCCTACTATTTCCCTTTGTAGGTTCAAGAGCGACGAGAAGACCTTAGCTGATTCTCTCGACTATGATAAAGCCGAGACGAAGAGGCTAAGCAAGAAGATTGAAGACCTCCAGAAAAAGCTTCAGAAGGCAAACTCTGCAAACCAAAAGTTGCAAGGACGACTAAATGGTAAGTGCCGAACTTAAAACCGATTTTGACCTTCTTTTCTTTCTCTGATTCCCATTCCCTTTCAGAAAAAGACCAAGAGGTCCAGACGTGGGAGCAGCGCTACCTCAAGGACTCTGTCTCTCACACTAAAGAAGTCAAGAAGTTGGACTCTCGACTAGTTGGTAAGCAACTCTTTACCCGCGATTGATTGTATTTTTCTCTAGAGGTCATTTTATCTGACTGGTCTTATTCTTTTCAGAACAAGCAGTGCAAATAAAACGACTCTGCGAGGCTTCGACTCGCAATCAGGAGGAAATGAAGGTGTCGGTATTTTAGAACCAAACTTACGTAAAGATTGTTTGATTCGGGGGGGTCTCCTAGAATGAAATCACGCAAAGAGATCGACACGGGGATTTTTATACAGGTTCAGGCCTTCTCCTGAGAGAATAAGAACCCTACTCCTGTGTGTGTATGGTATTTAGTATCTTCTGAACAATCAGGGGAAAAAACTAAGACTATTACAGATAGTGCTTGTATTCCTGATGGCCCGATCGATCCCCCTTTCCTTTCTCTGACTGTCGCCTTTTATAGTACATGAAGGAACAGCAGTTACTCCAGGTGAAGCGGCGCCTCATCACATCCCGTAACTGGCGCACATAGGTAGTAATCGCCGGTGTATTAACTCCTCCACATCGCTCAACAGCTATATACCAGAGATAATGGAGTATTATGTGCTATTACTCCGCAGAATAACAGCGTATAATGACTGTTTGAATCCCTTAACAAATAAGACCCACTTATCTGTAGGTTTATTTGATCATAAGGTGGTCGTAGCTGACCTAGTCGTAGAGGAGCCTACGACTATGAGGTAGTCGTAGCAAGTCTTACGACTATGGGATAGTCGTAGCATAACTTACGACTATGGGGGTGGTCGTAGAAGGACTTACGACCACTCATTAGGCTCTTCCCTCATAATATTAAGGGGTACTCTCGGGGTCCACATGGCGTCATATTTACCTATAATAAGAATTATAGATAAAAGATAAAATGAGGATTATTATATCCTCGTCATCTAGCCCCCACTTCAAGTGAAAGAAACTTACTTGGTAAAGGAGTTATAGATGGTCCTACGATCATGGGAGGATCGTAGAAACATAGTCGAAGGAAAAACTCTTGATTGTATATTACTTTGACGAAATGTGCTTGGTCAAGAAAATTACCTCGACTATCAAGTAGTCGTAAAAGCATTCCTGATCGCGAGGTGGTCGTAGTATAGTGATCGGAAGAAATAACTTTCCGATTATCGTTTCCTTTAGTTGAAAAGATCTAACCAAGGAAGTAATTTACGCTTGAGGTGTAAACACAAACTGATTTTCTCGAAACAGACACCTGCAGGAATCTCAAATGGCGCTTGATTAGTCATCTGTTGAAGCGATTCAAGGTATGGCGACCCTTGGAATGTCACGCCTCGACTCAAGGTCTGCGATTATAAATACCTACCGGGGTAAAACCTAAGATCTTACTTTTCCCCAAATCATTCTCTTTGTTAGTCAAGTTCTTGTCTTCTCATACCAACTCAATAAACAATAAGTCTTGAACTTAAGATTGCTTATGTTTTCGATTTTTTGCTCGATTGCTACTTCTTTTAGGAAAAAGAAGATGACATGAAAAGCTCGAATGAAGTCCAAAATAAAACTTTGGTCATTCACGAGATTTCTTGTATCGCCAGAAGAAAGATGAAGAAATTACAAGATTAAAATCCGAAGGTCGGGTAAGCAATTCTTTACTGCAATCTTTTCTGAGTTCTTTCCTTTTTCACTCTTATTTCTCTTCTAGAAATGGACCGTGAACTGGGGCGTCTCGAAAATGAGCTCGAGGATAAAACCATAATTTATCTTAAACTGTCGCATTGCCAAAGAAAATCACGGAGGAAATTAGATCATGGAAAAGAAGCATCTTTGAAATCGTTGCCTCCATGAGGAAGAAATTAAGAAGTTGGATTCTCGATTAGCGGTAAGGAAATATTTTCCTGTGATTATTTTGTTTTCTTTTCCTCTAGAAGTTTATTTTCTTGACCGGTCTTTCTCTTTTTGAGCAAGCGGTGAAAACAAACAACTCCGCGAGGCTTGACTCGTACCCAATAGGAGATGGAGACAATGAAGATCAATCTTCAAAGCGATGTCACGCTCTGAACAATGTACTTAGTGAGCTACATCTTGAGGAAAAGCTCCTCAAGATGATCGATGGTCGCTCACATAAGTACAATTGGGGAACAAGTCGAACTTTGCAAGAACCGATAACCACCGAAAGCCAACCAAGTGACTCAATAAAGGAGGCGGTCGAAATTGCCGTAAGTTATGCATTGGCAAAACTTAAAGCTCATGACCCGACCTTAACATTCATCAATCGGCCGACTTTAAGCGCCTGAAGCGAAGCAAGTCGTCGATTGAAGAAATAATCAATCGTTAGCGGAAGGTTTGGAGGAGATGCAAGCGGGTTCTCCTCTTGAGTAGTTTGTAACAATCCTGAAAAACAATCTTTTGTCGATGTATTATATAATCCATCTTGTTTCCTACAAATCATCTTGTCGAGTAGTTAGTAACTCAAAAGATAATTAACGAATGAAATACTAAGAATTGAAGTCAAATTAATAACTTTATCCTAGCCCCCGACTATTTGCTTAGTTTGTTTCGACAAACTAAATAAATAGTGTTAAAAAGGTTTCTCAAAGCAGAGAGGTTTGGTTAACTTGTAGTTTTTGGTCACGATTGTCATGCACTAGTCGAAAAAATAATAACGAATCGACACTAGGAAGTTCCTTCGATTAAGCGTGACCACGTCAGAGAGGAAAGGCTTCACTAGGTGATGTCACCATTTACGACTAGATTAATTAAATCGAGAACATCAACTTGAGTTAAACAAACATCGAAGAACTTCAAAAATTCGTTCACCCTTCTTTGGAGGCTTCAATAAGTTTGTCTGTTATCAAGAGTAGGAAGCGAGCGATGCTAGGAAGTTCCTTCTAGTGGGCGAGACCACGTCAGAGAGAGAGAGACTTGACTAGATGTGTTTCTTCCTCCGACTTAGTTAAGACGAATCGAATACACCAAAGGCAGTTGAATAAATCTTAAAAAGTGCACTCTGCTTAGAATATTTAAAAAAAATAAAATGAAGAAATAACCTAAGATGAAAGGAGTTGGCCTTCAAAAATATTTTGACTAAATAAAACCCGAGTTCTTTGTGTTGGCAACAAAAGCGAGTAACGAGTTGACACTAGGAGGCTCCTTCTAGTGGGCAGGACCACATGCAAAGAGGAGAGGCTTCGACTAGGTGATGTTATCTACCTTTTGACCAGTGTAAAGAAAACTGGGTGTTTGAAACATAGTCGAAAAAATATGAAAGCACTACTCAAAAGTAAGACAATAGAAATAGAGAAAACCTGAGTCTTTATTGTCCGAATGATTGGTTACACATAGAACTTGCGTGGCGGGTCGATGTTCCAAGAATTCGAGAGAACACAGCCGTCTTCCATTGCCAATCGTCTGAATTCTCAGACGAGTAACCGACCATTGTGTAAGGACCTTCCCACTTGTGAGAAAGTTTGTTCGATTAGACTTGGATTGGCAAAGCCTCAATACCAAGTCGCCTCTGACAAAAATTGCGAGGTTGGACCTTCGATCGTAGTATCTTCGCAGGCTTGTTGGTAGACCTATTTGAGCAATTAGGGCCTGGTTTCTCCTTTCTTCAAGTAGATTAATATCATCTGCTCGAATTTGTTCCTGGTTGGAGTCTGTGAATGTTTCGACTCGTGTTGACCGTATCTTTAGTTCCGGAGGAAGCATGGCTTCAGCACCGAAGACTAGAAAGAAAGGTGTTTCTCCTGTGTCTGGTAGTTGTAATGAAGCTGCCCATATCTGAAGGGTAACTCTTGTACCCAAGCCCCCGAGCGTTTGACGAGCTGGTCGAAAACTCGAGTCTTAATTCCTCTCATTATTTGGCCGTTTGCACGTTCGACTGCCCCATTACTCTGGGGATGGGCCACAGAAGCATAACACAACTTGGTACCCAACTCGTCGCAAAATTCCTGAAATTTTGCGCTCGAAAATTGCTTACCATTATCTGTAATTATTCGACTCGGTACTCCAAATCGAGTAATTACGCATCTCATCATAAACCGTTTTGCCGCTTCCGTTGTTATCCCAGTCACAGGTTCGGCTTCAATCCATTTTGTGAACGTATCAATAGCCACAAAAAGGAACTTGAAACCTCTTGGAGCTTTGGGGAACGGTCCCAGGATATCAAGACCCCAGGTTGCAAAACGCCAAGATAGAGGTATTGTTTGTAATGCCTGAGCTGGTTGGTGTATTTGCCTTGTTCTTGGACTTTTTTGCTTTTTTTTATCCTTCTTCTTACCAATGTCGCTTTGGCTCTCGAGAGGTATTGTCTTCTCGATCTATTGTATTGTTCCACTCGACCGCCTCGAGGCGTTGGCATATCGATCGACCATCTCGAAGAGTTAAACCTGATGTATAGGTGGGTTTAAAGCAATGTCTTCGTTATTCTCCTACTACGGACTCCTGGCTTGAATGCCCCGATGACAGATGAATCAGAAACTTCTGGAATTGAGTTACGAACCTGACTAAAGCGCTTGATGAATTGGCGCAAGGTCTCGTTGTCATTCTGCCTCATCCGTGCAAGTCATCCTCCTTTCCAAGGCGATTGTAAGTGCCTTGGAAATTTACCGATAGAAGGTCGCAGAGGTGTTGCCAAGAGTAAATCGACTTCGAGTGGTTGATTCAAGAATCACGATCGGCGGATCCTTCGAGCACGATTGGAAGATAATTTGCCATTACATGCTCTCCTCCTCCTGCTGCTTTCAGACGGCCGTTGTAGTAGATTTGAAGAATTGATGGAATTTTGGGAACCATCAAACTTCTCCATGTTCCTTTGGTCGAAAACGAGGTGGCAATGACGGCTCGAGATCGGCGAGAATGCCCGACATCGATAATGACTTCTTGGCGCCTCCTTTGCGGAAAGAAGGGTTTATATCATCGGTGGTCGTACTCGACGATACCCGATAATAGGTTGACCGGACCTATGATAGATCTCGATCCTCTGAGGGAATACTCCTCGTAGTTTATCTCTTCTTTGCATATTCCCATGTCGGAATGGTGAGTGATCACCTCTCAGGGTTTCTTGATCATCGGTTGTTCGAAAGACATTTCTCCGAGTAGGTGATCGACGCGACTTCTTTGTTCGTCGATTTCTCCGTCAGTGATATGTTCGATCGGTAGTAGCCAAGAAGTCGTATTGCTATGACTTCTGAATGATGTCGTGCGAGGCTTCAACCTTGCCATCGTGTTCGAAGCCTTTGTGCGATCTCTTCAACGAAGAGGTCGAGTAACTGATGCTTTCGGGCTAGCTCTTGAGTTGGATTCTCGAGCAAGTCATTGATGTCTTGAAGTTCTCGAGCTTCCTTCGATCGATATTGGATGCGCTGACGCATTCTTGAGCTTCAATTTTCTTCCGTCGAATAGCCTCAAGAGCTTCTATGTCGGACTCTTGAGATCTGCCTCAATGAAGTGCGAGAATGTCGAGGATTTCTCTCGCTCATGAAGGTGTTGGTCGTGTCGCCACTGGTGGCGTCCTTGCCAGCGTCACGGGGGCGATGTGTGATCTTGGGAAGGGTCTCCATCTCGGTCTCTAGAAGAGTGATCTTGATCGAGGAAGGGCGAAGACCTCCGTTGATGATTCTCACTTGCGCTCGAGGCCTCTCCGCTTGAGGAGTCGTCGAGAGACACCATCTGTCGACTTGGAGTAATCCCCTCGGTAGGGAAGTGCAGGTTATAATCGTCTCCGTCGGCGGTGTGATCTGCGGAGAGATGGTCGAATTTGTAGGAAAAGCATGCTTGATCCCGCTCTCTAGCGTCATCAAAGAGAGAGGATCACCGGATCTTGTGAAGTCCTGCATTGTGGCTTCCAGAGCACGCCTCACAAAGTCGGACCGCCTTAGGGGACTTGGACACCGAGGAAAAACTCTCGTCGTGTCGTGAGTCCACACAGGTGTGGTCTGGTCAGATTGACCCTTGTCCTTTGAGAGGGTAGATTCCTCTCTCGGACGTACTGTTGTGGGGGATAAGGATCCCTCCTCAACTCATGCGACATTGTCTCTGGATCGTGGGAAGATCCCGGGAGGCGACAATGCCATAGGATGAGTCATCACTTGGTTAAATGTCGAATCGGCATCCATGTCGGCGTCTGCGCCAAGTCGAACCAATTCTCCTCGTTCCATTCTCCTGTCATGAGTGCATAAGTTTTGGAAAACAGAGAGTATGTTGACAAGAGATTACCGGAAGGTCCCCACAGACGGCGCCAAACTGTCGGTGTTTTAGAACCGAACTTACGTAAAGATTGTTTGATTCGGGGTCTCCTAGAATGAAATCACGCAAAGAGATCGACACGGGGATTTTTATACAGGTTCAGGCCTTCTCCTGAGAGAATAAGAACCCTACTCTGTGTGTGTATGGTATTTAGTATCTTACGAACAATCGGGGAAAAAACTAAGACTATTACAGATAGTGCTTGTATTCTGATGGCCCGTCGATCCCCTTTCCTTTCTCATTATCGCCTTTTATAGTACATGAAGGAACAGCAGCACTCGAGTGAAGCGCGCCTCATCACATCCCGTGAATGGCGCATATAGGTAGTAATCGCCGTGTATTAACTCCTCCACATCGCTCAATGACTATATACGGAGATAATGGAGTATTATGTGCTATTACTCATGAGAATAACGGCAGATAATGATTGTTTGAATCCCTTAACAAATAAGACCCACTTGTGCAGAGGTTTATTTGATCATAAGGTGGTCGAATGGTGACCTAGTCGTGAGGAGCCTCGACTATGAGGTAGTCGTAGCAAGTCTTACGACTATGGGATAGTCGTAGCATAACTTACGACTATGGGGGTGGTCGTAGAAGGACTTACGACCACTCATTGGCTCTTCCTCATAATATTAAGGGGTACTCTCGGGGTCCACATGGCGTCATATTTACCTATAATAAAATTATAGATAAAAGATAAAATGAGGATTATTATATCCTCGTCAGAAGGCTTTGAAGAATAATCTTCAAGACAACGTTTCACTTCTGAACAATGTACTCGGTGGGCTTCATGCTGAGGGGATTACTCCTCGTGACGACATGCTGTCTGCCCACTCGAGTGTCATTGGCGAACAAGTCGGAACTTTGTAGGAATTGGTGACTACTCTGAAGACTAACCAATTTGAGTCAATAAAGGATGCGATCAAAGAGAGTATAAGATTTGTCTTAGCAAAACTTAGAGCTCATGACCCTAACCTTAATCTGCAACTCGTTATAGACAACTTCCCCTGCTCTGAAGCAGAAGCGGATCAGTTAATGGCGAGAATGCAGTCGATTGCCGATACGGTCACGGAGGATATGCAAATAAGATCTCCTTCGCTATGGTAGTTTATACCGAAGTCCTGGGCCCTGTAAGACAAATTTTTGTTATTGTTGATACACACACACACACACCTTCCTTCTTCCTGAAAATCATCTTGTCGAGTAGTTAGTAACTCAAAAGATAACGAATGGAAAAAGGGCAAGACTAAGAATTGAAGTCAAGTTAATAACATTATCCTGCCCCCGAATATTTGCTTGGTTTATTTAGATAAACCAAGTAAATAGTGTGGAATGAGTTTTCTTAAGAAGAGAGGTTTAGCTAACTTGTAGTTTTTCGATCACAATTATCATGCACTGGTCGAAAGATTAGGAACGAGTCGACACTAGGAAGTTCCTTCTAGTGGGCAGGACCACGTGCAGAGAGGAGAGGCTTCGACTAGGTGATGTTACCCTCTCCGACCAGATTAATCAAATCAAGAACGGTCAACTTGAGTTAGATAAACATCTAGAGTTTCTTCAAAAATTCGTTCAACTCATTCCAGTGCACTCAGCAGGTTCGCTCTGGTAGCAAGAATTAGAAACAGGACGACGCTAGGAAGTCCCTTCTAGTGGGCAGGACCACGTGCAGAGAGAAAAGTCTTCGACTAGGTGTTGCAACTTCCTCCCACCAGTTAAAACACAGCAAGTTTACTAAAAATAGTCGAGCAAATTTGAAAAGTGTACTCAGCTTAATTTATTTTTCAAAAATAAATGAAGAAATAAACTAAGGTACTAAGAGTCATCTTGACATTATTTCGACCATGTTTTATGCCCAAACTCTTTGTGTTGGCTGCAAAAAAGGAGGAACGAGTCGACACTAGGAAGTTCCTTCTATTGGGCGGGACCACGTGCAGAGAGGAAAAGCTTCGACTAGGTGATGTTACCATCCTTTCGACCAGTGTAAAGATGTACTGGGTACTGGTCGTAGAATGTCTTATGACCAGTGTATTATCGTGGAAAAGCTCACGACTAGGAACTGGTCATAGGCGAACCTTCGACCAGGGTATGGTTGAGAAAATGTCAAAGCACTACTCAAAGTAAGACAATAAAGATAGAAAGAACCTGATGCTTTATTGAACGGTTGGTCATTTACACATAGAATTTGCGTAACTAGTCGATATTCTAAAATTAGAGAGAATCCGCATTGTCTTCCATTGCGGTCGTCTTGAACTGGTCACATAACCCGACTCTTGTGTAAGGACCTTCCACTTGGGGAAAATTTGTTCGATTAGATGGGATTAAATTTTCCTCAATACCAAGTCACCTCTGACAAAGTCAGCGAGGTTGGACCTTCGATCGTAGTATTTGCGCGAGGCTTGCGATAGACCATTGAGCGGATTAAAGCCGGATTTCTCTTCTCTTCTAGCAAGTTAATGTCATCCGCTCGAAGTTGTTCTTAGAATTTGAGTCGTTGAAACTCTCGACCCTTGTAGACTGATCTTTAGTTACGGTGGAAGCATGGCCGACACCAAAAACTAGAAAAATGTGTTTACTTTGTTGCTGACTAACGATCGTGCAAGCGCCCATATCTTGAGGGTAATTCTTGTACCCAAGCCCCGAGCGCTTAACAAGCCGAGTCAAGACTCGAGTTTTAATTCCTGTATTATTTGGCTATTAAGCTCGTTCGATTTTGCCCCATTGCTTTGGGGGTGGGCAATGAGGCGTAGCAACAGGTACCTAACTTGTCACAAAATTCCTAAAATTTTGCGCTTCGAAAAATTGTTTACCATTATCCGTGATTATTAGACTTAGAACTCCAAAGCGAGTAATCACGCTTCTCATCATGAACCGCTTTGTAGCTTCGTTGTTATCCCATCCAGAGTTAAACGATCCATTTTGTGAACGTATCAATAGCTACAAAAAGGAACTCGAAGCCCCCTGGAGCTTTTGGGAACGGTCCTAGGATATCGAGATCCCAGGTCGCAAAAGGCCAAGATAGAGGAATTGTTTACGATGTCTGAGCCAGTTGGTGCATTTGCCTGCTATGAAACTGGTATTGTACACATTTCTTAACCAACTCTTTGGCATTGTAGAGAGCTGTTGGCCAGTAAAACCCTTGTCGAAAGGATTTTTTCAATGAAGATGCTCTGGTACTGTAACATCCCAATTTTCTGAGCTTTAAAAATCCTTTGAATAGTTAGTAGAGAGAAAATTCACCATTTGGATTTATTTGAATTTAATTTAAAAGCTTAATATTGGACTTTGAGTAGCAAAACCATTTAATATGACTAAAGTCAATATGAACAATGGTCAAAACTATTTTATTTGGATTCTATGTGCTTGGATATATTTTCTAGATTTTTTTAGAATTTTTCCAAGTTCATTTGCTAATTTCTATTGCCATTTGGAATTTCTGGTATTTTCTAAAATGGAAAAGCTATTAAAATCTCCTAAAGAGTGTTCGGGCCGATTTCCAACTCGGTCGGCCCATCCGCTCGCCGCTTAACCCAATCCACATGCCCATTCTTCATGTGGGGCCTGGGACGGCCCCACCCATCACCAAGACGCATACGCCTTTTTCCACTCGCGTTTGCCCGAGCCTCCGCCGCTGTCAAGCGGGCCCCACCTCATTCTGTTTATCGTCTCCGAATCCGTCGGGAAGTTGGTTGCGCCGCCGCTGGGCCGTTCGTGGGCGTCCGCGCCCTGGACTCTTCCGAGCCGCCGCCTATATAAGGGAAGCAAGCCCTCGCCCTCCGCTTCCTTTCCGCCACCGCCTCCTCGTCAACACCTAACCCTAGCCACCGCAGGAGCCGTAGATCCAATCTCCACCGTCGCCTACTCCGACGAGCAATTCCGCTGCACCCGAAGCCGCCGGAGCCTCGACACCTACACCGTCGGCATCGCGCGAGCAAGAGGAACCCCGGGGACACCTTCGTTTCGTCGGAGGAGCTCTCTAGCACCGTCGCCGTCAAGCCCGAAGCCCCGCCGCCGCTTCTACCTCACCGCCGGCCGCCTCGATCGTCCTTGAGCACCCGTGAGCACCTCGTTGTGATCCCCGCATCCTCCTCTACCTCCTGTACCACCGCACGGTGACTTCGCCGCTCAGCTGGAACCATTGGTTCCGTCGTGCGCCGCCTCTTGCCGCCGCCCACGTCACCCTCCACCTCAACGCCCCCGCCTCGTGGCGCGTGCATATTATACGTGGCGTCGCGTCCGGCTGGCCACGCATGGTGTGCGCCACGCCAAACGAACCAAATCCCACGCCTCGGTCAACCCAGTCCACGGTGCACCCCGCCACTTACAAGTGGGACCCACATGTCAGTGGGGGCACTGTACAGCCAACCCTCTGATGATGTCAGCTTTGCGCAATAATCCGGTTTTTCTTTTAAAGAATAATTCGGAAATTCAGTAAATCCAATTTCTAGGGTTTTTCTTTAGGTTCAAACTTCCAAAACCCATAACTTTTGCATCCTAACTCCAAATCAATCCATTCAAATTTCTAAATTCCTATAAATTCAAGATATATTTAATGGAGATTTTTATTTATTTTTTTGGAGTTGTTTTGTTTCTGTTATTTATTTAGTTTGTTTGTTTGCTTCGTTTGCGAGTAGACTTCGACGCTTCGGGAAGATTTGAAGAAGGAGGAACACATCAAGACCAAGATCAATTCCTAGACCTGTTCCAAGGCAAGTCATGCTTTGACCATGATTGAATCCCAGTTTTCTAAATGTTATTTTAATTCAAAGTATTGCATTTTATTTCAAGTAATTATTTAAATACTTTTGGGATTAGTTATTAAATCCAATCTATTATGTCTTCCTTGTATAATTGTTATGCCTTGATCCTTTGTCACCCTAGTTGATATTTAGTTGGTACATATTGTAGCACCAACGTGGGTTGGTTAGTGCGAGTAGATTGCTTAGCCATGTCACGAATCATCTATTCATGTAAAGTGCAATTATTAACTTGACTAAGTGAATATATAACTCTGTGAAAATCTGTGTGTATTACGTGTCTTTGTGGCATGTGTTGCACTTAAATCAACTGGGTGGTAAAAAGGTTTGGACTGAGGCAAGTGGCGGGAACTGTGTGACATGGTGGCTATGTGATATGGGCATGTGAATCTGTGTGTCAAATTAATCTGTGTGCCGTAGTTAGAACAATGGAAGTCTTGCCTCGGTTATTTAAGGACTGAACTTTGTGTGCCATTGAACTGAGCCCTTCCGTACAACCACATGCCTGTTATGGGGCCGGGCCTAGCATAATCACGATCTGAATTCTTGGCATTGATTGCTCAGGCAGTAGGTTAGGCTATGTGAATAGGGTGGAGGTGTGTGCTACCATGTAGTCGCATCATGGAACGGTTCGCCGCTTCCTGTCCAACGATGTGTGTTGTACCATACCTTGTGTATGGTTTGGTATGGCGTAAGCACATCGGGAGCATCTATGTTAAGATGAAGTTTCGAAAATGCTTTATTACGATTAGTGCTTGCAACATTGGTTTGTATCTTGTGGGTAAAGTGTACAAACTCTGCGAGTGTAAATAATCTATTGAATAGCGCGTCCACGGTCATGGGCAATGCTCGAGGATTTCACACGAGGGTAGATCTTCATAAAGCGTGTGGGAAGGGGCCGTCGACCTAAATCATATGGCTATGTGAATAATCTGTTTAGGTGTGTGTGTCTTTGTGAAATCAAACTGTTAAAATTATTATTGTCTATTTGTTTTACACTTTCAATCTATTATTTGTATTCAACTGCAAAAGTTGCATTTCTGCAAAAGAACCACAAAATGCCATTCCCTTGTAATAAGCTTGCATGTATAATTTCTGTGGTGTGACTTGCGAGTACGGTGTGTACTCACGCTTGCTTTAAAATAAATCAAGCGAAGAGAGGAGTCTTCGCCACTTTCGAGGAGGAGTTTATCGAAGGTGCCCGTGGGGTCTTGATCCCGATCGGTTACTGTGGTGAATCGATGGGATGCCGCCGCCCGTTCCGTGTCGCTTTATTTCTCTGTTGAACTGCGTGGCTTAATAAATGTAAACTTCGTAGTAAGGTCAAACCATTATTTATTAATCAAATTATTCGTTATTGCTACTATTCGCTTGTGTGGATCGATATCCATCTTTGTTAACACTGTGTGCATTAGCATGATCCCGGACTAGTGCATTAAACACAGAGGGTCCAGAATTGTATTTTTGGGTCTCCACAGGTACCACCACGGATATCATTTAGTCCACACACCCAAACACCTCCGCCCAGGCGTACTACACGTGCGGGCACCACCTCGTAAGTGTTTCTTTCACATACATCGATTTTCCTCTCCCTGTGTTGATTTCCATATATTTTTAACTTCATCCCTATGTAATGGCAGCCCGAAATGCACTGTCATTTCTTCCAGTGGATCGACGGCCCGGAGATGTACGATAGGGCGTTCATCTAGCAGAAGTACATGCTGAACTTCTCGTTGCAGGCTGAGACCTTCGAGTGGTGAAAATCTTACATACCGGACCCTATTGAGGAGGCACTAGAGGATCCTAGAACTTGCCTGATGGAGAAGGAGAAGGCTCCTTCTACTGAGACCGGCGATCGTCGTAGCTTCTCCTGTCGCCCGGGAGCACTCCATATCGAAGAGGTGAGTTACATACAATTCGCATCCTGATTTTGCATTTGCCCTTTCGTTCTTCTAACAACATGCAATCGTCCAGCCCGTATCGTAGAACATAGGGGACTTCGATTCTAATCACTTTGCATTAATTTGTGTCCCGCCGTGTGAAATTTGGTGGAAGCGGCGTCCGGCAGCTTCACGGGCTAGACGATGGAGGCGGGAGCGAGCGAGAGCGTGGAGGCGTCTTGACGAGCCGGGCCGGGCGAACAACGTGTCGTGTGCCCAATGCATTTGGTCAGTGACCGTGCGGACGAGGCTACAAAATTGCCATTTCGTTGCGGCGGTCGCTACTTCCGTAAAAAAACAGCGCAACAATGCTATTTACACCAAAAATTCGTCAAAAGAAGTAGATGTTTCAGTGCAGGTCTACAAAGCGTTAAAGCCAATGTTATAGTGCTTTTTCTTGAGCGACATATTTTCAAATGGAAACAATTAAAACATGTGTTGATATGGTATGTGTAATTTGACTGCAAAAAATTGTGTCGAGCAAATGCATCTGATATTTACCTCAACGAGAAACATCTTGGGCAAACCCCGGCGAGAGGAGGCGAAAGGTCATGGTACATGGGTGTAGCGGGTACGCCAATTGGACGCTAGGACTAGCGCTGGAGCCCCCCCGGCTATTTTGTGACCTCCACAGCGAAGGATCACATGCAACCAAGGATTGTCGCACCATCATGACCATGCAAGACTACATGAGCCACGACCAACAGCTGCCCGAGCATGAAGACTGGCGAGGCCGAGCAACCAACTGCCTACCCCACTGCAAAGACCCCGCATAGAGGGAGGCCACGGGGAGCACCCCAAAGGGTCATCAACATGATCGCCAGAGGATCCTCGCTTGGCATGACATCGAAGAGACAGTAGCATGCATATGCCCGGCAAATACACCACATCACGACGTAAACCGCCACAGGCCCACCTCGCCCCGAGGATGTGAGAGGCATGTACTTCCCCCACCAAGACCCCCTCGTCATCTCCGCTAACATCGCGGATTTCAAAGTCAAACGTGTCCTCGTGAACGGAGGAAGCTCCGTGGATCTACTCTTCGTGGATGTTTTTGATAAGATGATGATCCCTAGGGACCACCTATCACCCCCGGGCATACCGCTGGTAGGCTTCGGTGGAAGACCAGCGACGACCATAGGCAAAATCAACTTAGCCGTCACATTCAACGACGACTTCGCGTCACGAACCGAGGTCATCACCTTTGATGTCGTCCAGATGCCATATCAGTACAATACCATCCTCGGCAGCGCCACCCTAAAGACCTTCGACACAATCGCGCACCACAACTATTTGTGCATGAAATACCCGCACTCAAGGGCATAATTACAGTGTGCAGGGACTAGGACCTAGCAAGGCAAGCAGAGTTCGAAGCAATCGCACCGGCCCACCATGTCCACACTATAGAACCAGATACAAGCACCCAGCGGACCCCCCTTAGCAAAATGGGCGCCGAAGGCCAAGCAGGAGGGGCAGCTCCGAAGGGCCCCTTGAGAGAAGCCTCCCCGGAGAAGACGGTGGCCCTCGGAACAGACCTCCAGTTGGAAGCACATGAAGCCATCCTTGAGGTACTCCGTAGCAATGCAGACATCTCCACTTGGGCCCGAAGACATTCCCAGGGTAGCCTAGGAAACCGTTGAACATCGCTTAGCCATCAAAAGCGAGGCCCCCCTCCCCATGAAACAAAAACTCCACCGCATGTCGACAGAACGGCTGGAAACAGCCAAGAAGGAAACAGCCAAGTTGCTAAAGGCAGGGGTCATCCAGAAGATCAAGCACTCTAAATGGTTGGTCAACCCCATTCTGGTACAAAAGAACACCAGCAAGTGGCGCATGTGCGTCGATTTCACCGATCTCAACAAAGCATCCCCAAAGGATGGTTTCCCCCTGCCCCACCGTAACATCCCAATTTTCTGAGTTTCAAAACTTTTTTGAGTAGTTTAGTCCCTTGGAAAATTCACCAAATTTTATTTGAATTTAATAAAGCTTAAATGGGACTTTCAAATATCAAAACTGAAGGGATACGGGTAGGCTACATTAGCTGGCAATTCAAAAATTATACCACGTAAACCAGGAAGCCATGTAAGTAGGAGATCATAGATCGTTACCACTAGACGCGCAGTGCAGCGGAAGAAGAGTTGGAGCAGCCTGATCCAACGTAGAGCACGTCGATGAAGTGGTCGTAGTCGATCATCCAGCATCCTCGGTGTCGATCGTCTCCTGCAGCAGCCAATTGTGTTCCTTACAAAGTTGTGGATTGTCCTTGAGCGCAACAACAAATGTAGCAGCGCCTCTACGGTATCCACACATTCAGGGATGGAACACCGTACGCCGGTGTGTTACCACCAACTCGCACGGTAGGGCTCTTGAGAAGATAGTGGCTAGGGTTTCTGTCGGACCCGGGAGTAACACCCCGAAATCCTCTGTGTATTTCTAAACTAGTCCCATACATGATCAGTAGCTAGTTCACACAGTAAACAGATATGGTAACATCCATAAATCGCACAACTTTATTAATAATCATCTGAGTTTATTACAAGAAAGGTTTACAAGCCAACAATAAACAAACACAGGGGAAGATGAAGAAGATGTAGTAGAGTCCAGCTGATCTGCCATAGGCAATCGACTAGGGTAGCGACCTAGTCGTCGTAATCCACGCCGAAAGCGAAGTCCTTCTCCTTTGAAATTTATTTGCATTAAGCAAGGGTGAGCACAACTTCTGTGCTCACAAGTTACACCCAATAACAGAGTTAATACATGCAAGGATATATCAAAGGAAGGCTTATTGGTTGAATTTGCATAAAGCAATATTTTCTTTAAATATTTGTACTAAGTTCCAAAGCAGTTATTCTATAACTAAAATTTATTTTACAAATTCTCAAGTTTTATAGTTAGATAACATTCACACAAGAGTGATAAAGGATACCCTCCTATCACATGGCTTCCTGCCCAACTTCCCATTTGAATAAACAAGTTGATAAAGTCTTTCGAAAACAAAATTAAAGTCTAACTTTGAGTGGCTTTGCCAAGCATGTCCATGACCGTGGACACGGCTATTCGAATAGTTCTTAACACTCTGCAGAGGTTGTACAGCTTTACCCATATGACATGAATTCTCTAGTTTATTTGGCATCCATCGATACCACCGCTCACTACCTTAGGTAAGTAGTCTAGAGTACGTATCAAGGCCTTTACAAAGCTTCATCCCACCGTAGTCCTGCCTCACTAAGGATTCACTCCCTTTGGACTGACCATCCGCCGGGTTCAGACCCCTTCTTGCGCTAGGTGGGAATACATAAAAGTAGGTCATACAAGACACCCACGCAACCGGATGGCACGACCACGGTGAAACATTGCAAATTAGTTAACCAGGTGCCGCCCACTCAGGACATATGGTAGTACGATGTGGCTTAGCAAGATACGGTTCGAAGACCGGTCATTAATTGACTTGGGTGACTTCCAAAATAACCCTTGGGCTTCAACCCATACCCGAATTGAGCCCGTGCATAAACCTGCACCCACCAACCATCCATTTCGCCCAAGTACACACCAACTTTTTATTTTTGGCTTTTCAAAATCATTTGCAAAATCTTCCATGACAAACCAATGACATAGACTTTTAAACAATAGTTGATCATTTTGGCTAGAGTTCCCCAAATCAAATATTTTTGGGTCTAAGCATCACTAAGCATAATTTTTCCAAATGATTATAGTTCATACTATCGTATCAACTAGGTTTTATCTCGAGTGACAATATATTCGATTCTAATATCAACATTGGCCATACAAAGGATTTAGGCATATCTATAATTTAAAAGCAGGTATTTAAATTATATTGAATAGAAATACGCATGTAGTAATAATTTAAAACAGAATTTAAATAATTTGAAATAATGGGATCAAATATGATCAAAGATGTAACTTGCCTTGCTTGATTAATCGGTGTTCTCAAACGGTGTCGAAATCCGGTTGTCCGAAGTCGTCGAAATCTATACACGTAAATGAGTCAAATTCAAATAACATTCAAATAAAATCCAAAAAATTATAAAATAGATACTGGAAGGAAGATATCGACTTTATATGAATTTAGGAATTTGAATCAGTGGAATCGGAGTTCGTATAAGGGAGAACGAATTTCCGGAAGGTTGCAAATCACATAAATAATGAATTCCGAATTTGAAGTATTCATTGGAAATCGTTCATTCGGCTGGACTAACTTCAAAACTGAAGCAATGAATTGAGGGACTGACAACAACGGTCCACATGCTAGTGTAAGAGGTTGCATGTGCATACATATGCACGTCCAGGTTGTTAGCTGTTGCATGTGTTCGATTGTCGGACAAACAAAACAACATGCATGCTTCGGTTATTGGACAAACAACACAGCGAGTATAAAATCAAACATAGAGAGTCTGACATCAGGGCCATCTATGCAAGTGTAACCAGGGAAGCAAAGAGGAAAAGGTCAATGACTAGTGGTCAATTCGGAGAGGCAATGTACAAAACGAGACAGAGAAGCTCTGGAGTGTTTCGGCCATGGTGACGGTGCTCCAGCGAGGCAAGCGGCGGGGCACCTGGCCAACCACCAAAATGGAATCTCGACGAGGTGTTCTACCCATAGGTGGCAACGGCACAGTTGGAGGTGACCCAAGGCGACGGCAGCCGCGCAAATGGCGCACTGGACTCGCATGGCGCCGGCGAAGTGAGTGACAGGGTGACCGGTGAACTACAAAAATGGAACCCCGGCAAGATGGCTATCCTAAGGGCGGTGGTGGCACGGCAAAAGATGACCGGTAGTGGCGACGACGCGTAAGATGGAATAAATAACAAAAATAAAATAAAATTATAAAATAAATACTGAAAATTAGAGGATGAATTTAGAAGGAAGAATCAACGGATTTGGAGGTTGCATGTGAGAGAACGATTTTCTGGAATGAATAAAATTTTCATGTACAAATGGCAAAGCATGGACTAGATAAATAGCATTGTTCATCATCTTCTCCAGCAAACAGCAAGCACGAAGGAAAAAAGAAATGGCGGTCGGTGGCCAGAGGAAGGGAGAGGCGGCCGGTGAACAACAAAATGGTTCGCTTACCCCGAGACGAGTCCATAGGAGGTGGCGGTGCGGTCAGGGATGGCCGGCGGCAACGGCGGCCTCAACAGTGCATGGTGGTGGCGGCCATGAAGGAAGGCGGCCTTCCGTGAGATTCGGTGAAGAGGAGGTGCAGTGTGAAAACGGCGTCGCGACAGGGAATAGGAGGCAAGCGAGGAGCTCCAGCGACGGGGCACCAATGGTGGTGGAGGAGCTTTCGGTCGGAGAGCTTCAATTCCAAACTCTGGCTAAGATACCGGGAGAGGGGAGGAGAGATTTTGGGGGTAGGATGAGGATGAGAAGGGGCACCCGGTGCTCCCTTTTATAGGGCCGGAGAGGGGCCGAGGAGGGGGAATGGCGTGCAAGACCATCAACGGACGGGAGCGTGATAAGCGGGATTGAGATGATTATGGAAAGGATTAATGGCCGAAGATGGAGGAGGTGTGATGAGGGGAGTTAAATGCAATTGATTTCGGGAGGAATGGTGGAGAAAACTTCGGGTTTTGAAAGCTCCAGTGGCGGCATTCATGGCGATCGGCTTGTTTTTGTACTCTCTGGACAGCTAGGAAAAAGAGGGAAGGGAGGTGGCGCGGGTGGTGGAGTTGGGGCGGCGCAGTGAGGGGCGGTGGCCAGAGCTGGCGAGGTCAGCGAGGTGGCGGCTAGGTGGAGGTGCAGCCAGCCAGCCATGGAGGTAGCTCGGCCTTGCATCTCGGTTTGAGAATAAATACAGCAGAGAAGAAATGCTTCGAGAGGTCGAAGAGAGAGAAAGGAGGGAATTAAAGGAATTAAAGAAGGTAACAATTTTCGGATGGGTGACCCGCCGGGAATTCAAATTTTTTTAATACTTGTTTTTTTAATTTCAAAATAAAGATTAAGCAATAAAACAAATAGATTTTTAGAACATAGCAAATAGAGTCCAAAAATTCTAGAAAAATTCACAAAATTCCTATAATTATTTTTGAACTTAGATAAAATATTTTCACCTTATAAATGGTAATAGTTTATGCACCTAGTTTATTTTGGCTTTAAAATAATTAGGAAAAGCTTTTAAAATTCGAGAAATTAATTAAAATTTTACTTTTCACTTTAAATCCAATAAAATCCCAGAAAACTCCATAAATTTTATTTTTGACTTTAAAACCAAGAAATTAAATAATTGATTTTTTTAACAAAGAAAACTCTTTTTAAATTACAGAAAATCCAAAAAAAACTTTGACAGCCAGAAAATCCAATAAAATAATAACTTTATAAATTTTTATTTTGGTAACAGAACTTTGGGATGTTACAAACTACCCTCCTTAAAAGGAATCTCATCCCCGAGATTCGGAGAGGCTAGAAAGAAAGAAGACGGACAAAGGACAAATGAATTGAGAGAGATAGAGTCCATCTTTAAGTTGGCGTTATGTCCAAGGGTGTTGGGTTGTTCAAAGTTTTGAAGTATCGATTTGTCCTTCAAGTCCCTTGTGCATCGATAGGTTAGGAGTCCAATGGATTGTTGGAGGAGAGCGAAAACCAAGGGATGAGAAAGAAGCCTATGAGGAGAGAAGTCTACCCACTTAAGCAAACGTTGTACACAAGATCAAAAGATCTATGTACGACGTACCAAAAGAAAATATACTATACAAGTTAAGAAACATTACAACGTTCTACTCGATCGATAATCGTAAATTGGTGAAATGACTCAATACACAGAATGAGTCTTTAATAGACCTAAACTATATGGTTGGGCTGACATCGCATTTTCTGCTCATGGTTTTTGATTAATCATGTCTGTTGTCCTTGGATGGGAGAGATGACTTGATGACTTTACGATGCTTTCTTGATAGCTTCAGGTCTTGTAGTCTTGAATGTAATGGTAAAAACGTGTTGACCATCTATAGAAATTTTTCAAGGAGAAAAAGATCCATTTAACATTGTAAAATTGTGTAGAAAGAACAGGGTAAGAAAGAATTGCTATGAAGGACCTAAAGACACATATATGACCAAGATGAGGAGAGAAAAAATTATTTTTCTTGTTATATAACATAAGTTTTGAAATGTTTCAACTAACGGTCATTCTAACTAGGTCACGAGACCTACAGTCGATATGGCTCTGATACCACTTCTATCGGACCCGGGAATAACACCCCCAAATCCTCTGTGTATTTCTGAACTAGTCCCATGATCAGTAGCTAGTTCATTTTGGCTTTAAAATAATTAGGGAAAAGCTTTTAAAATTCCAGAAATTAATTAAAATTTTACTTTTCACATTAAATCCAATAAAATCCCAGAAAACTCCATAAATTTTATTGTTAACTTTAAAACCAAGAAATTAAATAATTGATTTTTTTAACAAAGAAAACTATTTTTAAATTACAGAAAATCCAGGAAAAAAAAACTTTGAGCCAGAAAATCCAATAAAATAATAACTTTATATTTTTTTATTTTGGTAACAGAACTTTGGGATGTTACAGTTTCGGTGGAGCAACTCACGTCACGTGCGTTTTTCCAACTGCCTCATGCATCCCCTTATAAAGAGCCCATGACGGATCATATTCGAACACATTTGTTCCAACCCGTTAAGTGTGTGACTCTATAGGTTTATGTGTAATCGGTTGTGACTCGTAAACCCTTTTTCGACCACGAGTCGTTAGTGGTTCCTAGCAGGACATAATGATTCCTGAATACATATAAATTATATCGAATGAAGGTTAATGCAATATGATCTACAAGTAGGTCCTTATCACTTACGACCAGCTCGTATCTCTATACGACCAGTTCATATATGGGCATGACCAGTTTGTAACTCCTTACGACTAGTTAGTGATTATGTTCGACCAGTCTACGACCAGCTTGTATCTCCATACGACTAGTCCATATATCATCGAACTGAATGACCTGATCGTGTATTCTCCCTTTGCCTCACGATATCTGGTTGAACTCCAGGTGAGATATTTTGTCATCTATGGATTGTCCAATTCTTTCTCGATCAAGTGACGGATAACTTCACGTGGTCAACTATTCGACCACTAGTGGCATGGCAACGCACTTTTTTTATCCGACCACATCGAAGGACCCAAAGATATCTCTTCTGTTATGTTAGGAGGGGCAAATCCCATATCCGACCAGTCACATCCTTCCGCATGTTTCATATCATACACGAAAGCTACCTTTATAACTACCCAGTTATAGAGTAACGTTTGGCAACCCCTAAGTGTACTATTACACATGTAGGAAACCATGCTGATATCAGGTCCAAGGATTATACATCATCACTGCTTGAGACCAACTGATGACACATAAAATCATAACAATCTCAATAGTGTCTCAAGGTGGGTCAATCCAACACTATGTTCTCTAACATGTGTTCATATTATTGATTCGATATCCCTATATCCATGACCGGTAAAATATGGTCATCAATCAATACATGTCCTGGTTGATTAGTCACTAGTGTTTCGACCAGTGACATCCGACCAGGGATACATTTATAATGACATCATATAAGTTAAAGAGCTTCACCAACAAGTCACATACTTGTTAATATTTATAACTGATGATTCACTCAAGGAACATAATAACATTTATTCTATAACTCATAAACATAGACGTGATATAATCATCTCTATGATTGCCTCTAGGGCATATCACCAAAAGTATCCCATTTGCACTAGAGTCAATCATACAGGTATCTAATACCCATAGCTCTTGTGTGTACCTCATGGTTAGGCTGCGGGAGAGGTTTTGTCAATGGATCAGCAGTATTCAAATCCGTGTGCACTTTGCATATCTTCACATCACCTCTTTCAACAATCTCACGAATAATGTGATATCGTCAAAGTATGTATTTGGACTTTTGATGCGATCTAGGCTTCTTAGCTTGTGCAATGGCTCCACTATTATGATAATAGAGATCCATTGGACTGGAAGCACTAGAAACCACACCTAGTTCATTAATGAACTTCCTAATCCATACAGCTTCTTTTGCAGCTTCGGAAGCCGCAATGTACTCAGCCTTTGTTGTAGAATTAGCAACTGTTTCTTGCTTAGAACTTTTCCAGCTCATTGCTCCTCCATTAAAACAAAACACAAACCTAGACTACGATCTGAAATCATCCTTGTCGGTTTGGAAGCCAACGTCGATGTAACCATTTACGACCAGCTCTTCCTCACCACCATAAACAAGGAAAGCATCCTTAGTCATTCTCAAGTACTTACGGATATTCTTAACTGTTATCCAGTGACTTTCACTTAGATCTGACTGATATCTGCTTGTAACACTTAGAGCATACGACACATCTGGTTGTGTACAAAGCATGGCATACATGATAGATCTAATAGCCGAAGCATATGGAATTCTACTCATTTTATCTCGCTCATCAAGTGTTGAAGGACACTGACTCTTGCTAAGATTAATTCCATATGACATGGGTAAGAAACCTTTCTTAGAATCTTGCATGTTGAACTGCTTCAACATCGTGTCAATGTACATATCTTGGCTTAATCCAATTAGCCTTTTAGATCTATCCCTATATATCCTTATGCCTAAAATATATGCTACATCTCCTAAATATTTCATTGAGAAACTATTTCTTAATGAAGTTTCAACATATTCAAGCATTGAAATATCATTTTCGACCAGTAGTACGTCATCTACGTACAACATAAGAAACACAATCTTGCTCCCACTAACCTTCTTGTAAACATAAGATTCTTCTTCATTCTTAATGAAGTCAGACCCTTTGACCACTTCATCAAAACGAATGTTCTAACTCCGAGATACTTGCTTTAATCCATAGTGGATTTTTGAAGCTTGCATATCTTTATAACTTCCTGTGGATTGACAAAACCCTCAGGTTGTGTCATGTACACATCCTCACTTAAGTTTCCATTTAGGAAAACCGTTTTGACATCCATTTGCCATATCTCATAATCAAAATATGCAGCAATAGCTAGGATGACTCGAATAGACTTAAGCATAGCGATGAGCAAAAATGTTTCATCATAATCAACCCCTTGAATTTGTTTGAAACCCTTCACTACCAGTCGTGCCTTATGAATGTGAACATTTCTATCCATATCTATCTTTTTCTTAAAAATCCATTTACACTCAATGGTTTTAACACCATCAGGTAGATCAACCAAGTTCCAAACTTGATTGTCATACGTGGATTTTATCTGAGCTCATCATTATTTAATAATAAAATGTCATGCCTATACCTTATTGGCAATTGACATGACCTTTTAGATCTACTTGGGGCTGATGCCTCAGATCTACAGGTTCTACAACATTTTTGTTCACCCTGTAGAGGTTTAGTGGGAGTTGAAATATTTTCATATATTTTTTGAATTTCTTCGAGTTGCACCTTGCTCCCACTGAATCCTTTGGAAAGAAACTCTTTCTCTAAGAAGATACCATTTCGGGCAACAAACACTTTGTCATCATTCTGCTTATAAAAGTAATATCCTTTAGTTTCCTTAGGATACCCCACAAAGAAGCATTTATCTGACTTGGGTGTGAGTTTATCAGATGTCAAACATTTTACATATGCCTCACAACCCCAAATCCTGAGAAAAGACAATCTAGAACACTTCCCGGTCCATTTCTCATAAGGTGTCGTTTCTACTATTTTTGATGGAACCCTATTTAAAGTGAAAGCCGCTGTTTCTAGAGCGTATCTTCAGAAATATAATGGAAGATTAGATTGACTCATCATTGACTGAACCATGTTTAACAAAGTTCGATTCCGTCGTTCAGACACCCTATTCCATTGAGGCGTTCCCGACGGAGTAAGTTGTGGAACAATTTCACATTGCTTTAGACGATCACCAAACTCATAGCTCAAATATTCACCTCCATGATCTGATCGTAGATATTTAATTATCTTGCCAAGTTGATTTTGTACTTCATTATGGAATTCTTTGAACTTTTCAAAGGATTCCGACTTGTGCCTCATCAAGTAGATATAACCATATCTACTGAAGTCATCAGTAAAAGTTATGAAGTATTAAAAACCACCTCTGGTCGGAGTGCTCATCGGTCCACATACATCAGTATGTACAAGGGCCAATAGGTCACTCGCCCTTTCACCTCTGGTCGTAAAAGGCGTCCTTGTCATCTTACCAAGTAAACAAAATTCACATGTTTTAAATGATTCAAAATCAAATGAGTTTAGAAGACCATCTTTATAAAGCTTCATCATGTGCTTCTTATTTATATGACCTAGACGACAATGCCAAATAAAAGTGGGATTCAAATCATTAGGTCGAAGTCTCTTAGCATTAATGTTATAGATAGGCACATCCTCAAGATTCAAAACATATAATCCATTCATCAATGAAGCATGGCCATAAAGCATATCTTCAAAATAAATTGAACAACAATTGTTCTTTATTCTGAACTCATAACCTCTGCTTCTAAGCATAAAGCAAAAATAATGTTTTTACTTAAGGCAGTAATATAATAAGGGAAATGATACGCGTCATGCGTCCGAAGCAAGCGCACTGCATCGGACGGTTTCTCCATGTTGCACTATAGGCAGGGTCCACTAAACCAAGCAGTCAAAACCAGACAACAGTTGAGAAAATAATAGCTGGTATCATTTCCCATTAATGTTCGATAGAATAGAGGGTAGTCGGGCCGTATATCTTCTCTGCTACAAGCTATTATTTTCTCACATGCAATGCATCGGTGTAGTACGTGGATCCACAGAAGCTGCATCGGACGGTTGCAACTTCTTTGGACAATAGTTGCAACATCTTAGGACAATGGTTGCAACATCCCCTGGACACGGTTGCAACATCTCCGGACAACAGTTGCAACATCCTAGGACAATGGCTGCAACATCCCTATACAACGGTTGCAACATCCTCGGACAACGGTTGCAACATCTCCCGGACACGGTTGCAACATCCCTGTACAATGGTTGCAACATTCTAGGACAACGGTTGCAACATCCCCTGGACACAGTTGCAATATCTCCGGACAATGGTTGCAACATCCTAGGATAACGGTTGCAACATCCCCGGACAACGGTTGCAACATCTTCGGACAACGGTTGCAACATCCCCCGAACACGGTTGTAACATCTCCGGACAACAGTTACAACATCCCCAGACAACGGTTGCAACATCCCAGGACAATGGTTGCAACATCCCCGAAGAACAACCGCCTTTGTTAATTACGACCAACTTGACCCGGCGACGTCTACTGAACGTACAGATACTATAGTTTCGAGCAGTTCGGCAAGGCTTACACAGATATATAGACTTGTCAGCTTTCACCTAGTGTATTGGATTGCAACTTCCCGACGGTAATTTGCACGCTAATGTTCTTTCAAGAAGTAATTTACTCAACAATTATTGTCCATAAAAAAATATTTCCTCGCTAGTTAATGATTAAGCAGTTGACTAGAGGAGATCAGCATCGGCAACCTCCACCAATCCTCAAGACCAGCAGTTGAGTTCAACTTATTCAAAGTAAGAAACTAGCATATAAAAGGTCTAAACACTAGCTCCTGGAAAGCCACCCTGCAAAACCAGCATGTCCTGTGATCCTGGACCAACGAAACAAGGTCGTGCCACTGGCGCCGTGTGACGTGCGGCGCCACTCGGTGATCACCAGCATGCCCGGACAACACATGGCTACTACGCACGTGGCCGGGCGTACGAAGATAATGATATAATCGGACGTACGACTCTTAGTCTCATCCATATAATAACAATTATTTAATTTTATAACTAATCTTTAGAATAAAGCTAATAATAAAATACCAATAGTTAATACAGTAAATCTTGTTTCATTGCCAACGCGAACATCAATCTCACCTATCGCCAAACTTCTACTCCTATCAGCGGCTCTCTGACCTCGTCTCGCTTGCGCGCGCGATCGAATGTGTCTGCGCGAGTGCGCGAGTGGATGAGCTTGCTCGCTTCGATGCACTAAATCTTGTGAATTTTCCGCTCTTCAGGTGGTGGTCGTGGTTGCCGTCTGAGACTCTGATCCCGAGATTTGCCGGTGACCATGGAGGACACGCCCGCCGCCACCGGAGGCTCCCCGCACGACTACCCCACCATCGACCCCAGCTCCTTCGACGTGGTCCTCTGCGGCACCGGCCTCCCGGAGTCCGTCCTCGCCGCCGCCTGCGCGGCCGCCGGGAAGACTGTCCTCCACGTCGACCCTAACCCCTTCTACGGATCCCTCTTCTCTTCCCTCTCGCTCCCTTCCCTCCCCTCCTTCCTCTCCCCCGATTCCTCCAGCCCCTCGCCGTCCTCAGCCGCAACCTCCTCCTCCTCCGATTCATACACCACCGTGGACCTCCACCGCCGCAGCTTGTACTCGGAGATTGAGACCTCGGGGACGGTGCCCGAGCTGTCCAGGCGCTTCACGGTCGACCTGGTGGGTCCCCGGGTACTGTACTGCGCCGACGAGGCCGTGGACCTCCTCCTGAGGTCAGGGGGTAGTCACCATGTGGAGTTCAAGAGCGTGGAGGGGGGCAGCCTCCTCTACTGGGAGGGTGGTCTCTACCCGGTGCCGGACTCTAGGCAGGCCATCTTTAAGGACACCACCCTCCAGCTTAAGGAGAAGAACCTCCTGTTCAGGTTCTTCAAGCTTGTCCAGTCGCACATCGCCGCCTCGTCTTCTAGCAATGAGGCGGGGGAGGGCGATGCTTCTGGTAAGATACACGAGGAGGACCTGGACCTCCCCTTCATCGAATTCCTCAAGAAACAGCGGCTTTCACCCAAGATGAGAGCGTAAGGGCATCTGAACTGGTTCAGTATACTCTATTTTTAGTAATGTAGCTAAGGCTGGCTTCTGTGTCTTGTTATAGGGTTGTATTGTATGCAATTGCCATGGCAGATTATGATCAGGATGGTGCAGACTGTTGTGAGAAGTTGCTAACAACGAGAGAGGGAATCGAGACCATTGCTCTTTACTCCTCGTCCATTGGGAGGTCACTTAGCTTGCTTGAACCTTTTTTTACCCACTATGGAAAGCCATATCTTCTATGATGTAAATGCCTTGTTGAGTAATCAACTAATTTTCGTTTTGTTTTAGAGATATGTAGTCTAACATATGGGATTTTAAATAAGTGCCTTGCTGTGGCTCTAATATTCTAAATCTTTTTTTTTTACTGTAACAGGTTTGCCAATGCAGAAGGTGCTTTCATCTATCCTATGTATGGGCATGGTGAGCTGCCCCAAGCTTTCTGCCGCTGTGCTGCTGTTAAGGGTGCCCTATATGTAAGATGATATCCTCGAAGTATATCCAGCAATAATTTTACCCTGTAGTGTTCGCTTAATATGTCTCGGATAACCATGATTGTATCATCTTTTATCCCCATGATTTGTAATTTCTCTCTTGCAATCTATTGCAACCCAATCATTTGATATTGATGATGTGCTAGGCCAAGGGTTTGACACCTCTCTACTGGAATGGCTTTTTTTTATTATTAAAAAAAAGACTTGGCCAACTATCCTGTAAACTACTGGCTTTTATGACCCTTTTGATACTTAGCCTCTGGCAACATCTTTCTTCTGTCATTCAGGTGTTGCGGATGCCAGTCACAGCCCTTCTTATGGATGAGGTATGGCAATTTAAGCTCTAAGCCGGACATATGTTTTGCCATTATTTGTGTCTGATCTAGCCAATCGTACAATAGTTCCTTTCTGATTGTTGCTTATTTTACATATCCATTCATTGATAGCTTTTACTGTCATGTTCAAATGCGTGTTAACATATGAGTTAGATTTGGATATGTTAGATCAATCACCAATTCACTGGCATCAGCAGATCACTAATCACTTTCTTTGTTTATTTTACCCATGGGAGATGTTGCGTGCTTTACTTGTGAAACTGTAATACCAATTTTTATGATCATTTCTTCATGGGTAGCATCCAATAATCAACATTCTCTTGATCAGGAAAAGAAGCGTTATATAGGCACCAGATTGGCATCTGGTCAGGATATTTTGTGCCAGCAGTTGATACTTGATCCATCATACAAAATTCCTTCCTTTGGTATGCCATGTGATGCTTCAGACTCAAATTCGCCAAGAAAAGTTGCTAGGGGAATATGCATACTTAGCAGGTCTGTGAAACAGGATTCATCAAATGTGCTGGTTGTTTTCCCCCCAAAATGTAAGAACAACAATTTCCCTGTGTTTATGCTCGGAGTTCTTGATGTAGCCATAGGTGATGTTTTGCTTCTCTTCATTGACACCATTTGTTTCCTTCATTTTAGCACTAGAAGAGCAGCAGGTTGCAACAGTCCGTGTGCTTCAGTTGAGCAGCAATTTAGCAGTATGCCCTCCTGGAATGTAAGTTATTTATACTATCATTAACATATGCAATGTTAGTGTATACTTGCTGCATCTACCCCAGGAATCACTGCATTTAAAATTGTTACCATATAATGTAGGCGAGCAACTTCCCTTACAAGCCAATCTCACTTGCAGGTTTATGGCATATATGTCTACTCCCTGTGCTGATGCCTTTACTGGAAAGCAATGCATAAACAAAGCAATAGATGTTCTTTTCAATACTCAGGCTTCAGATGGTTCGGAAGGCCATTTGGAAACCAGCGAAAACAATACGGAGGATGTGAAGCCAACACTAATCTGGAGCTGTGTGTATGTTCAAGAGATCACACAGGTGCATTTCTTTAGTTATCATTATGGATTGCATTTGTGGTAGTTTCAATACTGGTAAAAACATTCACAATTCAGATGTGCATATTTATGTTTATATTAAAAACATTTGCTGGTGTCTTCCACTATCAGGGAACATCCGGCACTGTACTGTCATGTCCCATGCCTGATGAAATTCTGGACTACAGGAATATACTGGAATCAACAAAAAAGGTATTGCATTCCGTGATATCATATTTTCTTTTCAATGTAAGTAGGTCAGAAATTCAGGTTAATTTGTGGATGTTAATCAAGTTATAGAACTGTTCCTGCCAACATCAGATGATTTATTACCATGATTCACATTGAAGAAAGAGTAACATGCATATCTAAGTAGTTCTGGTGCACATTCCTTTTGCTTTTGTAAGCTACACTGTTTGAGTTAGCTTTAGAGGTTGACACTTTATTTATGTCACTGGCTCTGGCTAGCATAACATGTTCAGATGGTAAAACGCATGGCATATAACAAGCATCTGTGCTCCACCTGATGAATTTGTTTCATGGTTCTTTTCTTGCAGTTATTCACAGATATCTGTCATAACGAAGAATTCTTGCCTAGAAACTCAGCCCCTAAATATGCTGATGACAACTCTGATTCCGCAGAGTAAAACCATCTTTGCAGTGGTAAGAAAAATCTTTGCACGTGGAACTTGCACTTTATGCTCGTATTTAACTCATAATGTCAAACTCTTTGCACATGAAGTTGCACTGTGTGCTCGTAGTTACCTCATTGCATATGAAAATATCGAAACCTTTGCATGCGGAACTTTGCATTGTTTGCTCATATTTACGTTATGACATGAAAATGTAATCAACTGTGAGTTTGCTTCATAAAAAAATTTAGAACAATTTTCTCCTCGCCAAACACCTGTTAACTGATGAACAGAAACAGATGGTGGACAGAAGAAATTCCAGAGAAGCTCTGCTATGGAAAAGGATATGAACAAAATACCAGGGGATACATACCTGTTTTCTGTTGACATGTCTACTTAAATATTAGCCATTTTTCCTTTAAAATGTATCTAGGATATTTGCCAAATAACCATTATTGAAAAGCACTGTGATACTAACATAGTCTTGAATACTTCAGATTTCCGTTTTGCAGCTTTTGATTTTCTTGATAACAATTCCACAACCAATGTGAAATATGAAAGCTTGTGTTGCTTATATTTATGAAGTAAATAAATGCATATTCTTCTTAAAAAGAAAACTTTATCAGATCTTTGAGGCAAGGACTTTTGGTTGTTGGATTCTAACAAATGACATCAATGTCCATCTTGCTTTTTAGAATTAGATTTTTTTTCCTTTGGCAACTTTGATTACATGTGCATGTGCTATGGCTTAATTTGGATTGTTGACGCAGTGGAGAATGTAGATGTAGACACGACTCGGACGGGGCCTTGATGGATCTGGCGAGCATTAGGCTCATGGAGGCCCCAAGAAGAACTAGATATGTTCGGTAGATGCGTTTCGGTAGATGGAGAGGGGAGAGACTAAACTGATTATATTTCTTGTCTTTCACTTACACATGGATGCCCTTGTTATATAGATGACTAACCATACTAGTATCCAGAAGGGATACATCTAAAAGTCCTCGTATCCGGAAGGGATACAAACTAGTTATCCTGAAGGGATTCATTAACTAATATACTTTAGGAAACTAACTTCATAGCTATCCAATTCTGCGTAATACACTTGTATACAGAAAGACATGGTCCTATGCACCCACGAGATCGACAACAGTTTCGGTGGAAGATGTTGTCGGATTCGGCACAGTCGCCTCCGACAATCCCTTCTTGCGCCGCGAATACTTCTTGCCGTCCTTGAGCTGGATATGGGGATAACGCTGACGAAATTCCGAAACCATAAGCCAAGATGTCTCAGTAGCAGGGCGATCATCCTAACGAACCAAGACCTCCCAGCCTGCTAAAGTAAAGTGAGAGCGTAGAACTTGAGCCGGCGTAAGAATAACACGGCCATGATGAATGTCAAGCAACGGAACAATCTAGGTCGGCGGTCGGCGGCTCCCCATGAAATGGTTTCAACAAGGCGATATGAAATACATCATGAAGGCTTGCACGAGGAGGTAACTGTAAACGGTACACAACGGTACCAATGCGTTGCAAAATCTGATATGGCCCGAAAAAACGAGGGGAAAGCTTGCCCATAGCTGGCCACCCCAAGGACACTGTCGCACGCTGATGAAGACGAAGCCAAACCAGTATTCCCCTAGGCGCCCGCCTAGACCGCCTAGGCACTAGGCGTAGCCCTCCTGCCTAGACCGCCTACCCGACTTATCCCGCCTAGGCGGCGATTAGGCGCTAGGCGCTGGTCAGCAGCCCGACTAGTGCCTAGCGCCTAGGGGAACACTGAGCCAAACCCACTGTCCCACCTCAAAATCAACCTGACGATGTATTTTATCATACCGCGCCTTCATATAATTCTGAGCCTAAAGTAATCTGTTGCGAATTTCAGCAATAAATTTGTCATGTTCCATGAGTTGGTTATCAACGGCCGCAAGGCGGGCAGGTCCTGGTTCATAAGTAAGCAAACCGGGAGGATCACGCCCATAAACAACGCGGAAAGGTGTAGCACGAAGAGTTGTCTAAAACGAGGAATTGTAACAAAATTCCGCCCAAGGAAGCCAACGAAGCCAATCCTTTGGACGATCCCAGACAAGCAACGAAGATACATCCCAAGTATGCGGTTGACCACTCCAGTTTGGCCATCTGATTGCGGGTGAAAAGCGGAACTGAGATGTAACTTGGAACCGGCTAGATGAAATAACTCAGACAAAAACGAGCTGGTGAATATCGGATCACGATCACTCACAATAGAAGACGGTATACCATGAAGCCAGATAATATTGTCAAAAAAAAAAAACGAGTGACTGAACTAGCTGTGTAAGGGTGGCCCAGTGCCATAAAGTGAGCGTATTTCGAGAAACGATCCACGACGGTAAGAACCACCGACTTACCATGTACCTTATGAAAACATTCCACGAAGTCCATCGAAATATCTTCCCAAACTTGACAAGGAACAACTAGTGGCTGGAGAAGACTAGACAGATGTAAATGTTCATATTTATTACGTTGACAGACGTCACACCCGCAAATGAAGTCCTAAACCAGGCGACGCATACCTGGAGGATAAAAATGAGAGCGAAGCCAATGGAGTGTTTTCTGAGTTCCTTCGTGACCCGCATGATGAGCATCAGTTAACATGGTTGTCCAAACAGCCGAATCGGCCAGAACCAAGATGCGGTCCGAAGCAAAGACAACTCATCAATGATGCACCAAGCGAGAGTGCGTTTCCGCTTGAATGTCATCGGCGTTGAGCAAGATGCGGCCGTTTGCTTGTCTCTTGTCGTAGCTGATCAAATATGGTGAAATGAGGACCAGAAACAGCATGTAGGGCCGCCGCGTCTTCCAAACGGCGAGAGAGAGCATTCGCTGTAGTGTTTTGCCGACCCAGACGGAATTTAACTGAGAAAGTATACCCAAAAAGTTTGCTGACCCAATGATGTTGCGGAATGGTAGAGCCGTTGATCAAGGAGAAACTTCAGACTATAGTGATCGCACACGAAAAGAACGCCTCCATAAATAAGGGCGCCAATGCTGAATAGCCTTGACCAATCCAATGAGTTCACGTTCATAAGCCACAAGTTTGGCATGTTGGGCGCTCTTGCTGACGAAAAATGCCAACTGCATGCATCTCTTGATGTAATCTGACGCAAATCCGTGCGGCGCATCACGATCGGCGGTGAGCGAGCGATGAAGTCGAAGCTAAAAAGAAACCGGCCGGCGTGAGTGGAACGCATGAGCGGCCTTGTCGCCCCCCCAAAAAAGCCTCCTTTTTCGTCAACTTGGTGAGGGGAGTGGCAATGAGGCCATAATCTTTTGATGAATTTACGATAATATCTTGTGAGACCAAGGAACCCTCGCAAGGCCTGAACGGACGTAGGGACAGGCTAATCCGCCACTTCCGAAACCTTCTCAGGATCCATTGCCACACCATGACCGGAAATAATATGTCCCAAATATGCAACCGAATCCAAACCAAAGGAACACTTGGAACGCTTAATGAATAACTGATGCTCAGCTAAGAGGTGGAATACAACACGCACCTACTGAAGATGTTCCGACCATGACGAACTATAAATCAAGATGTTATCAAAGAACACCAAAATGAAACGACGAAGAAATGGCTTAAGAACAGCATTCATGAGAGCTTGAAAGGTCGTCGGCGTGTTGGTAAAGCCAAAAGGTATAATGAGAAACTCAAAATGACCTTGATGTGTGCGGAAGGCAGCCTTCTCAATATCAGACGGATGCATGCGGACCTGATGATATCCGCTACGGAGATCAAGCTTCATGAAATAACAGGCACCCTTGAGCTCATTCAAGAGCTCAACTACTGGAATTGGAAATTTGTCTTTCACAGTCTTGTCGTTCAAGGCGTGATAGTCCTCACAAAAATGCCAAGTTGCATCGTGCTTTTTGACCAAGAGAACCGGAGCTGAAAAGGCTGACGTACTCTCCCTGATAATGCCTTGTTGCAACATGTTGGCACATTGACGGTCAATTTCATCCTTCAGAAGTTGTGGATAGCGATAAGGACGAACGGCCACAGGAGCTGTCCTAGGTAGAAGATGAATGCGATGATCATAACGGCGGGCGGGGGGCAGACCACGCGGCTCGGCGAAGACACCCTCGAACTCCCGCAACAGATCTGAGAGCACTCCGGAATCATGCCACCAAAATGACATTGTAAGAAGGTTGAAATCCCAAACTATGGGTCCGAGAACACGAAGCCACTGTACGCCCAATACGATGTCGAAGCCCTCGAGTGGCAGTGCATAGCAATCGATATTAAAGGACTCATTATTGATGTTAACGAGTAACCCACGGTGTACTCCCAAGCTTTGGACGTGATCGCCATTCACCACAGTGACCTTCGTCCCCTGGAGCAGTGTAAGCGGAACTCCAATGCGACTGGCAATGCCGTCGGCCAAAAAATTGTGAGTTAACCCGGAATCTACCAAGGCCATTAGCAGAACGCCGTGTACATACACGTGAAGCTTCATAGTTCTACCAATACTCACTCCTGTAATTGCATGCAACGAGATTTGTACATCCTTGTCAGTTGGTTCTGCAGCAGAGTCATCCTCCAGCTCAAGCAAGTAGATCCCTTTGAATGAACAAGCATGATTACGTGAAAATTGTTCCGGGCAGTTGATGCACAAGCCTTTTAAGGCGTCGATGCTGCATCTCTGCTGGGGTCAGACGGCAAAGATGTGTGCTAGATGTCATTGAAGCAACGGCCGCTGTGGTCTTCTTTGGTACTATCGGGCGGCCGAGCGACGCAACGTCTTCTCAGGCGCCGCTTGATCGGCAGATGGCGAGGGCACAGTCCTCCGGTAGGAATTGGGGCGGATGAGCGTGATGATAAGGAGCCGCGGATGGGTGGCAGCGCGTCAGCCGAATCGTCCTCACCCTGATGCTCATACGCACGGGCGAGGCTCATCGCCGTTTGCAGGTTGGATGGATTTTGGAGCTCCACGTCTGTCTTCAACGGGTTGCGCAAACCAGTTGTAAACAATTGTACCTGCTGTTTGGGCAAGAGATGCTCGGTGCGGCAAAGAAGCGCGAAGAATTGTTGTTGGTACTCCATAACCGTCCCAGTACACCGGAGATGAGCCAATTCGCTTAGCGGGTTGCTTCGCAAGGGTGGCCCGAAGCGCATGTTGATGAAGTCGACGAAACGAGGCCAAGATACGATGCCCTCGTCACGCTCGAGTTGGTAATACCAGAGTTGGGCGTTGCCGGTTTGGTGGTATGCGGCAAGCCAAACCTTCTCTTCCATGGTACGTTGCCCTCGAAAAAATTATTCACACTGATTTAGCCATGGCAATGGGTCCTCTCGCCGCCGTACGTAGGGAATTCCAACTTGTGGAACCTTAGCACGCCGAGAGCCTCCTCACACAACCGGCCACCTCCTAATGTTTGTGCCGGCGGCAGTAGGGGAAACTATGGTGTCGGAGGACATGTTCCTTCGTCGGTTGCTCCTTTGGTTTGGAGCTTTTCTGTTCTCGTGATGCGTACATCATGGCTGTCCAGTCGATGATTCAACGTGGATAGCTGGGCAAGAATCTGATCTAGTTTCGCCGAGTCGTCTTGTCCACGGCCGGCGGTCACCAGAGCTTCAGGGTCATCACTGGACATCAAAGATGGTTCGGTGTTCGACTCTGATATCAAATTGTTATAGCTTAATTTGGATTGTTGACGCAGTGGAGAACGTAGACGTAGACACGACTCTGGACGGGAGCGCAGTGGATATGGTGAGCGTTTGGGCTCTCCGGAGGTGACTGGTCGGGGCTTGTCCTTGGCCAGAACTAGATACGTTCGGTAGATGCGTTTCGGTAGATGGAGAGGGGAGAGACTAAACTGATTATATTGCTTGTCTTTCACGTACACATGGATGCCCTTGTTATATAGATGACTAACCATACCAGTATCCAGAAGGGATACATCTAAAAGTCCTCGTATCCGGAAGAGATACAAACTAGTTATCCTAAAGGGATTCGTTAACTCATATACTTTAGGAAACTAACTTCATAGCTATCCAATTCTGCGTAATACACTTGTATACGGAAAGACATGGTCCTATGCACCCACGAGATCGACGGCAGTTTTGGTGGAAGATGTTGCCGGATTCGGCACAGTCGCCTCTGACAATACCTTCTTGTGCTGCGAATACTTCTTTCCAAAGAATGAGTCTACAACAGCATGCTTACTAGTAATAGCCTAGGTGATTCCAGTAACTAGGACTGCTAATTCCTGCCTTGGGCCTCCCAGTTGGGTTTTCTAGATTCTGAAATCCCATATCGCAAATAAATGATGATGATGGTGTAAGTAAAATGACAAGGATTTTCTTGTGAAATTCATTGGCCAAAATTTTGGTAATTGGTAGTAGCCCATTGGTAATTGGGTTTTTGGCAGTTTCAGGGAATGTGCACAATTTATGCTATCACACTGTCGTTAAGGCTTGGATGCTATTTGTACTAACTCGTTCATCAGATACTTTGAGAAAAAAAATCTTGTGAAATAAAAACCGGCTGCATATTTTGTTCAAACCATATGTTGTCCTGAGTAGGTTCTTGTTATTTTTTTACAGGGCTTTGCATTTGTTGGACAAAGTTCTCACAGGAGATACAAGAAGAAACCATCTTCCATGTTACGGTGTTCCCCGAAGTCGTATCAGAAAACACGCAGCAAGGGGAGCCCTTCGGCTTGTTGAGTCACGTTGTGCAAGATTTCACTTTACCAGGCGGCAAGCCATATCATGTTACTGGGAAAACATTTTGAGGGCAATGCAGTTGTCCTTGCTGCTTGGCATCTGATATTTGGATACATCATACCACATGAGTTGAGTGCGATTACTGAACCATGGTTGTATGAATTCTTGCAGCATTTGTTGATAGTTGATACACAGGATGCTATACTGCGTAGATGCTGCACGTTTCATTTGATGCACTGGTTAAATCGTTGTACGAGTGAGAGAAATGGATCTCAAAACACGTCCCCTCGGAGAAAAGGGTCTTGACCTACTGGGCTGATATATGTGCCCGTTTCCGTTTTCAGATGGAACTTTTTCGGAGCTGTTTTCAGATGAAGTTTTTTTTGCCTGTATAATCTTCGGCTTGCAGAGCTGGTCATGTTGCTCCATGATTAATTTTTATTGATTGTTTGTTTGCTATAACAAGGAAAAACAAATTTGAACCCAGTGTCTAGTGTAAGTGTGCGCCCCCCCCCCCACCCCCACCACTCTATAGCCAGGATAGAAAAGGAACTTATGGATGGATTTCGGGCAATTTAGGAATAGAAGTTTTTTTTGCTACTCTTTTGGTCATAAAAGGAAGCTGTTTTGCACATCAACAGCTCTCCAAATTGTAACTTTGATCATTCATTTCTATTGTGATATATTTATAAAAACCTTTTAAATTAAAATAATATGAAATTCTCTTCAAGACACACACACACACACACACACACATATATATATATAGGACGGCCGTTTTGTACTCTCAGGAGTATGTACTCCCATACCTCCACACCGTTGATCGACTTCGAGATGTGTGTTGGAATTAATGGTTTTGGTTCCTTTAATGGATACATCCAATAGGAGGCTTGATACCACTTCTTGCTACAGGCGACGTGGAGTATGCTGTTGCATCTAGGAGAAAAAAGCGCGGCTTGAAAAAACTGAAACCTTGAAGCTAGGAACGTCCGTCGTTGTGTATGGTTTTGGCGCACACACCTCACAGGAGAACCTTGCATTAATGGAGAATGTATATGAATGCTATTTGCGTGGAGGATCCGAGATGCTACCACAAATTTAAATGCAGTGAAGAGCTAGTCCGTGGAGATGACGATGAGGCGGTGAGGAGGTATGATTCATTTAGCTTCATTTTAGTGTATATACTGAGTGTGTGGTGACGAGGTAGTATATGGGGAACGAATGTATTCAGTGGCGGATTCTAGATGTCCGGTCACCCCGTTTGCTTCTTTGTTCCCCCAATCCCTAAAACCCCAGTTCCCCTGATCCCCTCTCCAAACCTAAGCGGGCGTGGCGATTTTCAATCTGGCGGCATGGCGCTACTACATCACTCCTTCCTTGGCTCCCCAAGGCGGCATGGCGCCGCCGCTGGCTCACTTGCGCCGTTCTGCCGTCCGGCGTCGCCCTCTCTCGTCAACGCAGCCTTTGCATCGATCTTGGATGTCTTTGCTCCCCGCCGTTGCGGTGCTACCTCGTCTCCTCTCCGCGGCGCCGTCGCCGACTCACTTCTTGCTTCTTGCGTCAGGTGTTCGGCCCTGCGCTCGTCTCGCGCGCGCTTGCATCCGTCTTGACGTCTTTGCTCCCCGTTCGCGGTGCTACCTCGTCTCCTCTCCACGGCCGCCTCCTCAGCTACTACTGTTGCCGCCGCCTATGGCGCGGGCTCGGCCAGCTAAGCGCGCGCCCACAGTGCTCATGCAGTGGTTTCTCCTCATGGCCGTCGCCCTCGGCCGCTCGGGACGTGTGGGTGGGGATTGTTTTTTCAGTTTTTTCATTTGAAAGCTTGATTGAAACTCATTTGGGTTGGATTTTTGTACATAGGGGATCTTTGCTATGTCTGGATTGGACTAATGGTGTTCCGAATGATTTGGATGGTGCTTATGATCCCATTGAAAGGTTAGACATGAGTTCTCGTCAATATGGCATCTTGAATACATCGAGACATGCATGTTTTGAAATCTAAATGCTTGTGTTTTGTTGTATCGGTCTTTGTGTTAGGAGAGTTAAATGAAAATCTTGAAATTCCATCGAGTATCTTGATCTGAAGTTATGATGCCAAAATAGGGACAGTCATTCAAGACAGATAGGGATGCCTACAATTTGTATAACCTGTATGCTGTGAGAATGGGTTTTGGAATCCGTCTTAACAAATTCCGAAAAAATATGAATGGGCATAAAACAATGCAAGAATTCTGCTGCTCGCACCAGGTAGTTTGTTGACCTTGTGTGGGGTACTATCACATATAATTGGTTGTCATTTAGCGTATTTCTTAATTTGATCTCGTGTTATACTGCTTTGATATGTAGGGGAATAATCCGAAGACGAAGAAAGCTTCAGTTCGTGTTGGCTGCGGCGCAATGCTTAGGGTGAATCGGCAGAACGGCGAGGGGACATGGATGGTGACAAAATTTGTCACGGAGCACAACCATGATATGAAAAATAGAATCGGCGTTACTAGAAACTATCAATCGCACAATCAAATCGATGAGGGAACAAGGGGTATAATAACAGACATGGTTGACAGTGGAGTAAAATCTACAAACATGTATGGTTTGTTGGCTGGGTTGCACGGAGGACCTTCAATGGTACCCTTCACCCGACGTGCAATGGATAGGTTGGCATATGCAATTAGAAGAGACGAGAGCAGCGATGATGTGCAGCGAACACTAGAGTTGTTTAAGGAAATGAACAGCAAAAGCAAGAATTTCTTCTCTGATATTCAAGTCGATGAGTCTTGTCGTATAAAAACATTTTACGTGCATGCGATCACGTATAAATTTTGAGTATTTTGGAGATGTGGTGACGTTTGACACTACATATAAGACCAATAAGTATGACATGCCCTTTGCACCTTTCGTTGGAGTGAATAATCATTATTAGTGCACTTTTTTTGGTTGTGCACTACTTCGTGAGGAGACTGCAGACTCATTCAAATGGTACATTTAGAACTTTTAAGGAATGCATGGATTCTAAGGAGCCCAAGTCAATACTGACAGGTAAATACTTCCTTAATTTAATGAAGTGAAATTTTAGTTGTGTTGTTTCCAATATTTCAAAGGTGGATTATTATGTTTATATTGTTTTTAATGCTTATGTAGATAATTGTCATCAAATGGCACTAGCAATTGCGGATGTATTTCCCAATACATCTCATCGTGTTTGCAAGTGGCATGTACTAAAGAAAGCGAAGGAAAATATGGGCAATATTTACAGCAAGCGTTCGTCAATCAAAGATGAATTAAACAAGGTGATAAATCAGGCATTCACGGTGGAAGAGTTCGAGAAAGGTTGGCAAGAAACAATTACCAAGTATGGTTTGGAAAATAGTGTTTATCTCAGACAAATATGGGATATCAGAGAAAGGTGGGCATTCGCATATTTTGCAGACAGATTCTATGCTGGGATGACAACTACTCAGAGAAGTGAGTCTGCTAACCATGTCTTCAAGACATTTGTGACACCGTCGTGCTCGATGAGTGGATTCGTCAAGAGGTATGAAAGATTCTTCAATGATAGATTGCAGCTAGAGGACGCAGAAGAATTCCATACCGAAAATGTGAGTACACAGGGCATTTTAACCTAGTTGTTAAATACTTTATTGAATGTTATGATTAATCATGTATGAATGAACACCACAGGAGAAGGTTGAAATAAGGACAAAATCACCTCTTGAAAGGCATGCTTCGAAAGTTTATACTAGAACCGTGTTTGACTTATTTGCTCAGCAACTATCGGAGAGTTTATCATTCATGGTTGAAAAGTCCGATAAGGAAAAGGTTTTTAAGGTTATCCGCTTGGGCAGAGAGACAACCTATATTTGGAGGCGCATGGAGTATGACGTGTACTCAGACATCGAAAAAGATGAATTCTCCTGTGTGTGCAAGATGTTTGAACATAAGGGTATATTATGCAGTCATGTATTGAGGGTATGTGTTGGTAACACAATAGTCGATGTTAAATTCATTAATATGATTTAATTATTAACTATTTAGTTATGATAGGTTATGCTGCAAATTGGAGTATGTCAGATACCTGAGAGGTATGTACTGAAACGTTGGACAAAGGATGCTAGGGATTATATGCCTTCACATCTCTATGGATATAAGGATGATGTGGGCGCTTGCTTCTAAAACATACAGCATGCTATGCTCCATAAGTCATCGGCAGAGCTAGTAAGGCTTGGAAACACCAACATGGAGACATACTCAAAGCCATGGTTGTCATTGGTAGACTAGTGGATGATCTGAAGAAGTTATTATCTTTACGGATGATGGTACAAATATAACATGTGAAGGAAGGTCGGAGCGGCAAAGGAACATGTACCAGCATGTACAGGTGGATGGAGATGATAGCTTTACTGAGGCAGAAGGAGAATCCGACTTTGAGTTATCAGGAGAAGACGGTAGCGGGGGATGGATAGATCCAGAGGATGTTTTGCCACCAATGAAGAAATGTAGTAGAGGAAGGCCGAAGGTGAAAAGAATGAAGTCTCGGGGAGAAGAAGCCACCGTACAAAAGGCTGGAGGAAAAAATAGAAGCAAGAATAAGAATAAGAATAATGGTGTTGTCATTATAGAATCAATAAACATAGGTGCACAAAATGACGACAACAGCATTGTACCACCCGGTCCGCCAAGGTATTGTGGTGATTGTGGCGGTATAGGGCATAACGCTAGAACGTGTGGGAAGCGGACGAGTTACATTAGGAAGTATCATTACAAGCGATAAACCAGTGAGATGTAGAAATTAGTAAATTGTAGTGACATGCGTTGAGATATGTGCAATTCAATATTTGCCTTCTTTAGTATACCATTGTGCTTCATAAGCTTTCCTTGGTAGATATGCCCCAGTTTGGTCTTCGGAGTTTGGACCAATTACTTGAAACTTCTTTAGTTGTAATGTACTATAGAGGAAGCTGGTTGTGTAAATGGTGTACAAATACCCACACTCGGTGATGAATTTCAATAGTAGTTGTACAGCATGAAGTCCTGAATCCTAATGTCCTTAATTCACAAAGCACCTTCTTTTCTGATGACATGCCCTTTAGTAAACGATTTAGGCAATATATTCTCCAGCGTGATTGCGTGTTTAAACAGATATGAATGCTTCTTGTTCCAGAACTAGCTAAGCAAAAGTGGCACAAGAAAGTCTAGACAAATACTCCCTCCAAGTTCCTATACTTGACGTTCAACTCAACACGGAAGGAACAAAACCTGCTAGCTCTGCTTGTCTGAACGTGATATATGCAACACCGGAGGGAGTACATAGATAGCTGGTGGTACAGGTTGGTTGTAGACCAGTTGCGTCATAAAATATCTTGAAACGACTATAAGTAAAAGGGTGCGAGTTGCGACCATCAACATAAGCCAACAGACACCAGAGCCGAGAGCAAATTGCTACTAAAAGCTGCTAGGAAGTATCATTAGCATAGCAAAAGGCAAAAGGCTCTTGAGAACAGGTATTACAAATAAGAAAGTGACGGCCAACAAATAAGGAAGTATCATGCAGGTTGTAAGCCTTGGTTACAAATATGTGGCACACTATCTCATTGAAACACGGTGATCATCAGCCAACCCAGTAGATCCAAGCTCAGCAAACTCCTTGAACAAGTTGCCATCTACCCTCATCCATTTGTGAACATGCTCCGGTTGCTAAGGCGAGGACGAGAGGATATAGAAATGAGCGACCAAGTTAAAAAGAACAAAAGAAGCGATAGAAGATTCATTTACAGTGCGGTTCATAGTGCAAGCATGGTAAACAAAAGTATGGTTTTTATCAACAAGCATCCTTTCACGACTTTCACACTCATGAATCGTAGCATATAGAAAATAAAACGCACAACTAATTACATGAAGGGCGGTGCCAATACTAAATAAATAACAACTCGGCTCTACCAAGGGACTTAGAGACGTCACCATTCTTTGCAAAGAATGACATGTCTATATTACCCTCGATGCATGTTAAGCGACCTACTATCAATTTCACAATTTACAAAAAAACAGATGAAAAAAAATCCTGCACAGGCTATACTCTCTATTCAGTAAGCTAAAAGAGAACAAGTAATTAATCCATCAAGGGGGAGTACTATTTTTCCTTCTCCCTAAAAATTGCTTTGTCATATTTCACACTAAGACCATATTTTGAAAATATGGTCTTAGTGTGCTTCACAGCAAGCTTGGGAAACAAAATATGGTCTTATCAACAAGCACGCTCTCACAGCTTTCACACATGAATCGTAGCATATATAAAATATGGTAATGTGTGATAAAAGCGCACAACTAATTTTAAGCGAACCTCGAGTAACCATGATGGATACTCAGAAAAAATCATGACTACTTTTAAGCGAATAACAAATTGGAATCCGAATTCCTTACGAATAATTGCAAATAGCTTATTGCATTTAACTATGGTTGTTACAAGAGCTAGCATGAATTGCTCATGAGATAGTAAAGTGGGATCTCAAATGGTGATAGTTCTAATTCCTAAGAAGACTAATTTCTTTGGCGTATGTAGTGCGGTAGAGTCACTTCGTTATCTTTGAATGTCAACAAGTGCAGCATGAATTGTTTCCTTAACTCGTACGAGTCTGTATGACAATTATAAGTTGGATGATTTAGGATAGTTAGTATATGATAACATTGAAATTCGAGAAAAGGTATTGTAAAAAAGTAAAGGCATCTTGAACATTTGCATTGTGCGTAAGTATTGCAAACAAGTTCGATAGTATTGTTTTTTTTTTAAATGCGAAGGTAGGATCACTGAAAATGCAGAAGTATATGTATGCAGCACCAGTTTGAGTAATTAAAAATCGGAAAAGTGGTATCACTATGAAATAATTAAATGCGTCTCGCCACAAAAATCATGCTAACGATGTACACGAATAAGGAAGTAATTAGGATGGTATTAAGGAAGTCTCACGGTACAAGAAGAAGGAAATATACATATGCAGCACTAGTTTGAGTATTTATAAATCAGAAAAGTGGTATCAGTACAAAATAATTAAGTATTTAACTTTAATAAAAACTTTCTAACACAAATTAAATATGAGTTATAATGTTTTGCATTAAATAATATATGTGGACACCACTGGTCATAAAAAGGTTGTGCGAATAAGGACAACAAAATAAATGGTAATATTGTATAACATATATACCTCACTTATGGGATTAACAAAGCGGTGACCATCCCAATTCCACATGTAGTTGAAGGCGAAGAATCCTGTCGATCTTGTATGCAAAAAATAAATGTCTTGTCGGCTTTTCTGTAATATTTGTTTGATATATGTGAAAATGAAATTGTGGCAACTAACTTTGTTTCTTTGCTCTGGTATATTCTCCACAATTTCATAGTCCCAACCCTCTAAATCTTCATCCCAACTTTGGAATGGATAGTCTCATGCATTGCATTATCTTTGTCGCATACTGCCGATGCTTATCTTCTCATGTCTTGTCGCCCGGATTCACCCGGAGGACCTATGTCGCTTAGAGAATCTAGGGCATGACTATCTTCTTATTCTCCATGTCGAAGCATATAGTGAATAGTGGTTGAATAGATGAGCAGTAGCAATATCTCGTATGGAAAAATAATTTTTAGAAATATGTGGTGTACAACATAGGTATCCTGTGATACATAGTTTGGTTGAACTCACCATGTGACAATCGGCGACATCATATACTATATCCGGACTGTGAAATGGGCTAGGCTGATGTGTGGGTTCCCAAAATTCCTCTCCGACCATCGCATACATCGAAGATAATTCGATAAGTACAAGGATGTAAATGGATGAAATTCTTGTAGTTCGCAGTGGAAGATGGAATTACCCCGAAATCCTGGTTTATGAAATGCCTCGGCCCAAGTAATTCGTGTTTACGAATCATCAATTTCAAGATGCAGTGCGACTTACGGATTGCAAAGTTCAAGCAATCCGAATCCATGAGGCCATCCATTGCAATAGTTTCCTTGATATTCCGTAGAGTCAAAGAAATCTTTGAGCAGTGCGTGCTTTTCGACCATGTTTATTTGGATAAAAAAACAATTTGTTTTGAGTCGAGGCGGTATTATATAAAGCAACACTACACCAATCACTTACTCGGTGGGCGGTGTCTATTGTTGATGCAATGTACAAATCTGATGCATCGGCCACCCTTGCATCGTGCCTCTCAAGTGGGCCTTTGGTTGGTTAGGAAAGGTGACATAAGTTTGAGCTCGGCTTTATGCTACGCTTGGTTTTTCCTTTAGGAGATAAGAGGGTGGTTTCTCGGCGGTGTATTTCCGTCTCTTGCAATCCTCATTTCCATACTCTTGATTAAGAGAATCTTGCATTGATTAGTCATGCGAGTCTAGGGCCAGGGTGAGATAGATGGTGTCTGCTTGTTTGATTTAATCATTGTGCATAGCATGGTTATGCAAATCGTTATGGGAAGTATTGATGAACGAAGTAGTATGTATATGTTACCTGTGGGATTAGAACTTTTTGTAGGTGTGGAGAATGACAGTTTTTTATTATCCAATGGGGTTGCATGATAATCTGGAATCGTCGTACTTGATTCTTGGCTTATTCCAAGATCAAAACTAGGAGGGTGAATAGCCATTGCAGAATCATTTCGCCAATCAGGTGGGACAGTAGTGGATCTCATCGTACTGCGAACGTCATTACCTTGTAAAGAATATATTGCAGAAAAATAAAAGGGATATTCATCAGCATGATATAACAAATCAGTATAGTATCAAGTAAGTAAAATTTAGCCATTGATTATATATACTAATTACATATGGGAGATTACTTGTACTTCTACGGTCTTAGAATGTTCACCTTTAAGGACTGTAGCTGTATGGTTGGAAGGTACAGTACGGCTGTTAATTGGCGTGTACTCTGCTCATTTGGAAAATAATGATTTTTGTACATATCAGTCTAATTAACCTGTTCCTGCATGCAGTACTGGAATTTATTCAATGTACAAATCTAATTGTTGCAGAAGAAATACCTGATTGGCCGTTTGGTTCACCGTTTTTTTGACCGTTGGTTTCTAATATATTCCGAACTGTAGCCTTGATTGCTATGCAAAGTGCATAAGTAATAGTGGTTTCAAGAACTTTGCTGAACCTATGTACTGCTCCTATGGCGCTTTTGTTGTTTCTTGATATCGACAAAGTCCAAATGTCGCCCAAAATAACATTGAACTCACCAAGCGCTCTCAGAATCGCATCATTAATCGATGCATGTGCCTTGAAATGGACGATAGCCAGGTTTAAGTATTTGTTTCATGCAGTATGATTAGAGCAAATGCAAAGCAGCATGATTGTATTAGTAAACATATACCTCAGAACCAACAACTGCAGAAATCTTTTTTGATTTAAAACGGCTTAGCACAAATTGGGAAACAAAATCGTGGCAGGGTTGGTTGCTAATTAAGCTTGGAATACTTGATTCTTGATCCATGTGGGACTCATCTGACAAGCACGTGTAGATTAATCTTCGCGCTTCCTGCACCTAAAAAACGTACATAAAGAAGAAATTAATGTAAATGTAAGGACAAGTGATTTAGATATGTGAATGCTTTCCATACCTTCAACTTGCCATATTGAGGGAAAGGGTACCCATGGTTTCTTTTGTCTTGAAAATCTGCTTGTATCATCGTACCAATGTTTTCATCATTAAATGCAGATATGCGGGGAAATGTGTCGTTGGGAAGCTCATCTATACCAAAATCGATATTATCCAGATAGAAAGTCTGCATTGATTAGAACAAAAAATTATGATTGGAGTAAATCAAGAATATGTGATGTGTAATACATTATGTGCATACCATTAAGAACAGGATGCAACCATTGATGGATCCTTGAGACGCTTTTGGAAACTTCTTGGGCATAAGTTCAAACATTTCTTGAGGTCATTAATAACAAATTGTGACCAATTATAGTTCGAATGTTGTCTACATCGACAATGACCCGATATACCTTGTGGAGATGTTATTGGCTAATGATTGTGGAGCCAACAACTTAGTCATCACATATAAAACAAATGCGACTGGATAGACCTCTTGTCATCACATGCCAATGGGTAAGAATATTGTTTCTTCAAAATTCCTTCTAGAAATGTTGTAGTAACATTAGAAAAATGAGAAATCTGAAATAGTTCACATAAAATCCTTTTGCTCTTATTAACATCAGCCTGTGAGCATGGGACTATGGCTTTCCCTGTGAATGGTATCCCAAAAACTGTGTTGACATCAGTGCAAGAGAAGGTTAACACCTTGTTAGAATCAGATACAATGGTGCAATCTCTTGGGTCAACTCTGCTAAGAAGCCATGCTCCAAACTGCCTGTTAACTTTAGTTAACTTCAATTCAAGAATTCCCCCAAATCCAATTTGACGAACTAACTCTTTCTTATGTTCATCAAATTCGTTAATTAGGCTCACAACACACCTTGGTTGGCATCGACAATTGATTTTATAGCTCATGCCCTTCCTTTTAGCCAACAATTTCAAAGCTCTGTTCTTCTTGTACTTGCTTACCACGCGGGCAGCATTCAAAGTGAGGATGCTTTCTCTGGATGACGAGATAGGAATTGGGGTATTGTTTTCATAATAATTGATAGAACGTATTCCCTGCACCCAATTACTCAAAATTTAGATTTAGAAGTATCAGTATCATTATTAGTAAGTACCAGTGCCCTTCTTAATCAGTATCCTTTATAATTAGTATCTGTATACTTCTTAACCATGCAGCAGCAAACTTATTTCCCATTCAGATCGTTGTGACCTACTGGTTATGTTTACATAGAATTTTGCAATATTGAACAAAAATGCATAACTACAGATTATATAGGAAAACCATCCTGAGTCGCTACTCAGTATACTTGTGGTACATAATAGTTCTTGCAAGTAGTATATGCTTCTCACAAGCATGAACAACTCATTGCTATTAATAATCACATGGACAAAGGTATGAACATTATTGCCGGCGTTCGCAGCCTCCAATTTTCATTATTGGAAGTAGTATATGCTTGTTAAAAGCAGCATTTTAATACTTAGTTCAGCTGCCATGTAGTATATACTAAAAAGGAGTATATATTGACATAGGAGACTAAATAAGTAAGTATATATTGCATAAGTAATGATTATGTGGGTTTACAATTCTTGAGTCACTAATCAGTAGAATTGTGGTTCAAAATGAGTTATTTGGCAGGTATGTACGTTGTACGTACTACTAATAATGAGGTATACCATATACTAAAGTCCTATACTACAATTCGACTCGTATTTTAGCGATAAAAACGAGACTCAGTTGAGTACGATAGCAATTATTGGCAAACAAATCAAACAAGAAACCAAAAACAATATCTATTGATTGCGTGCACTGGATGAAATCGATGACGATTCTCTGCTGCGATCAGAACGGGAGTAGTATTCATGACGCTCGCCGACCTCGGCGTCTTGCGCCGCCTCCATCGGATTACTTACCTAAGGAGCTCCATGGGAGAAGCAGAAGTTTAATACTAAGTTCAGCTGTCCTGTAGTATGTACTAAGAAGGAGTATATATTGAAATAGGAGACTGAGTGAAGGAGTATTTCCCGGAAAGGAGTGTATATACTCTTAAAAAATATTACTGTGTTAAGTAAAAGAAGTATATTGGTAGTTTAAAAAAATGGAGAGCTCAGGATGCACAATGTTATGATTCTGATATTTGAACTCATACAATTATTACAAAAGAGGTATGTTGCACCCAAAGACTAAAAATTCAGATTTAAAAGTATATCAATTGAAACTAATCAAGACTGGGTTCCCATGCAAAGCAGAGACTTCGATTGGGAATGGAAGAAAAATGTATACTGAACCAATTGATGTATCATATAACATAAGCCTCTTACAGGTAGATGCCATGAATCGCATTCACGAGCACACATGGAAACAATACACTTCTGATGGTTGGCATACTGATTATGGTTACATACAATTTTGCAATCTTCAAAAAAAATGCATAACTACTGATTATGTAGGTTTACCATTCTTGAGTCACTACTCAGTAGACTTGGGGGTCAAAAATACGTTAGGTTAGTAATGTCCATGAATTTCAAATGCAGATCTTGCGCATCCAAAACGAATCAATGACACCACCCAAAAACATAGGTTAGTAATGTCCATGAAAATCGATCATAACAAATGCGGATCTTATGCATCCAAAACGAAACAAAGAAGCCCACGAGAAATCGAGGTGAAGATCGACAGGAAACTGGGAGGAGCTAAACAAAGATTTGAAGATTTACCTAATTTCAACGAGGTGGTGAGGTTTGCCACCGAATCCTTTCCTAATGAGCTCCACACAGCCGAAATCCTGATGTGAGGGATGGGTTGGCTGTCGATTGGAGTACTTGCGCCGCGGAAATGAACTGGAGATCTTGCGCAGCGACAATCGAAATAGCCTCAAACACACCAAAAAACCGAGGTTATAAATGCCCGGGGGAATCGGACGAAACATCAACACCGCCGCAGACATCCAGGTGAAGATAACCCAGGAAAATCGGAGGATCTAAACAAGTTTGAAGATTTACCGATTATTCTCCGACGCGTAATGATCGCCCAATCCATCGGAAATCGGTTGAAATCGGCGATTTAATGTAGTCTGGTATAAATCCGTCAAATCGGGGAACGAAGCTCTACACAATAAAAAAAACAGGTCACTCTTTCCCTTACCGTGCAGTGGCGTTAACTCGAGCGTTAAATTATCAGGATAGAATCGGAGTACATACTCCGTAGTACTAAGCCCTTTTCATATATATATATATATATATATATATATATATATATATATATATATATATATATATATATATATATATATATATATATAAAATGGTATGTATACTTCGGAGAATCGTATTCTCACTTCTTATATACCACTTAAATCGTATGATGATACCTCTTTATCTATTTGAGCATACTCTAATAATGATTATATGATACCTAAAGTGAGTCCCATGAAAAAAATCATTAGAGTCCACCTTTTATAGTAAAATTTGTGTATATACTTCTTTTTATATATGAAAAAGGGTATATAGCAAAAATAAAAACTTTTAATGAAATTTTTTCAATTAAGTCGCACTGAAGTATTTTATAATTGGTATTTAAGTATACTGAAAATGATAAAGAAGTATAATATATTTGTTTAAGTGGTATATTCGAAGTGTGTGTTCATTTTAAGTATTCAAAAATATATTGATAGTCAAAGTTTATAAAGTTGACTATATGTTACCTAAAATGACTTGTGTGACTGGAGGGAGAAGTATCGGTAAAGATTATTAATTACCTTGATAGAAGTATATATATGTACTGATAAAGATTATCATAGCTGGCTTGATTCCACGTCGAAACAGTTTCTACTTCCCATTTCTGCGCAAAATTTGCACTCGTGCTGGCGCGACGGAGAAGCGTGCAGTGTCCAGACTCCAGACGCAACTGCCTGGCTCCAACTATTTGCTTCTCCCAGGCCGTCTCCTCGTCTCGTCTCCTCCTCCTACCACCAGGAGAAGCTTCTAGAAACCTCTCGGCTCTATCCCTCGATTCCAGCCGGGCGTACATGCCGATCGAGATGGCGTGCTGATCCGCACTGCTCGGTGGTGCCATGCTAGCGTCCAAGGTCTGGTCTAGGCTCGCGTCGCCGTCTTCGCCCGCTTCTCCGCACGCCTTGTCTTCTGCGGCGGCGGCGGCGAGGTCCCTCCTGCTGAGCTCCGGGATGCCGGCCCTGGAGGGGTCGGTGGCTCCTCCTAGTGGCGCTGGCGCACGGCCCAGCGCCGGGATTGCCGAGACGAGGAGTCGCGCGGCCGATGTGCCGCCCCCGCGCACTTGTTCAGGCGATTTCAGGTGAGTGTGTCTCGGTGTTCGCGTAGAAATCTCCAGCATTTATCTGCTTTTTTGTACTCAGTTTGAAGCTAAGATATATTGATGTGAGCATCGGAATTCAGAACCGCAAGCTGAAAATTGGATAATGGCATGGCATTGATATCATGAGTCATGACCAGGGACCTTATGTGGGCATGCGGCATTCTATTTTGGTCAAGTGTTAACAACTTATCTGACTAGATTGATTCACTCACCTAGTTTTTTTTTTCTCCCACTGGTTGTTGAACTTCTAGCTTAAATCATGAGGAAATGGGATACCAAGTACTTTGTTCGGATCAAAACTGCCCCTTTTTTCCCCATAATTATTTCCATAAGCTAATTTTTTTTAATCTTTTGTTTATGATAGGGAAGAATATCCGTCAAGTAGACTGACATATCAAAGACAGTCGCATCGGAGCAAGTTGTCTGGTGGAGTGAACCGTCATGGTTTTTATGCAAGTTGTCTTTCACAGAATCAACAGAATTACAGATATTTTTCATCTTCTTCTGATCAAGTGAGGATAGGGATTGGAAATAAGGTGTGTAGATGTATCTATGTCCATAGTGGTTTGTTTACTGTTCTTGTCAACTTCCAAGATCATTTCCATGCATATTAAGATGCTTCTATGAAACAACTTGGTATCTTCAACCTAAGAATTTTAATGATCATCGTAAAAAAACCCGAAATTTCCCAGTATATTAACTGGACTTGACGCCATGTTTCCAGATTATACATGGCATGCCAAGGTGCGTAAAAATTGTGGAAGTTGGGCCACGCGATGGACTACAAAATGAAAAAAACACAGTGCCAACACCTGTAAAGATTGAGCTCATACGGAGATTGGCAACCTCTGGATTATCCACTGTTGAGGCAACAAGTTTTGTCTCTCCAAAATGGGTACCACAGGTAAAATTCTTCATAATAAAATTTGATGTTGGCAGTTAGCACAGATTACCCATTTGCTCCATATACATCTCTGATATGAATTAGTATTCTGAAGCAAGGTTCCAAATCCCGCAGTAATCGCCGGTAATCGATTCTACGCATCGAGGGTGACCGGAGGAAAATACGGCGTTTTTCAATTTTGAATGGATTTCAATTTGATTTAGACGAATTTTAGCAAATTTGATCAGAATCGCCGAATCGTAGGCCAAGAGTTTCTGATCTTAGGGGCCGGATTCTACCCTCCTAAGTTATCGACCCTTGTTCGAAGACCGCCTCCATTTGTTTTTTCTTCAATATCTAATTGATTTCCATGCATTTGGAAGGACTATGCTATTTATTCATTTTTTAAATAAACTTATTGCTAGCTATGTTGTAAAGTACCGCAGAATCCTGGGATAACAAATGCTTTATATGCACATTGATCATTAACATGATTATCGTACGCCAAGATGTTATAGTATGTTTGCTTCTAGCATTAGAATAACCAATATCATATGTCATGTGGGGGAAACACTACATTGCCACGGCCTCGAGCACGAGGCACAAAGAAAGAAGACATCGTGTGGCTGAGCTCTTGAAGAGGCCAGACTACCGGAGTTTAAATCTGCGAGTGGCTCAAGAAGATGAGGAAGGATTAGTCTTTTATTAGCCGCCTAATTTAAGGCTAGGATTAGAACCAAGGAGGCCTCCTATATATGTAACCCATCGACTCTGTTATGGGGAAGAAAAGAAAGTGATTATCTCTAACCTCTGTTCCTTGTCTCTTAATCTCACCCTCAGCTGCCAGCGCCAGTACACCCGGCGCCACCATCTCCTACCTACAGCTATAACTTACGCAGCCCAAGGGCCCTCGAGCTAGGTGTGCGAGCTCTTGACAACTCGGTATCGAGAATCCGGCGATCCTCCTCACCTCCGCCTTCTTCCGCGCAACCCACCCACCATCTCGCCCCTCATCACCCACCCGTTTCCACCGCTTCATCTCGCCCTAACCATGGCGAACCCACCATAGCCGACCTAGCCAAAATGATCACCGCCATGAACAGAACATGGAGGCTATGCAAAGAAAATCGTCACACCGCAGACCTCTCACCACCATCGCCGCCCGGCTACGGGCGCGAGGTCCCAAGCCGGCGATCACCATGGCGATCGATCGCCAGTTTCGGTCGGATTTCCCCAAATTCGACGGAAATCCGATCCGCTGGCCTTCATCAATCGCCGCGAGTCCTATTTCGCTCAAAGAACAAGATCACGGCCGAAGAGCGGTATGGATGGCCTCCTACAATCTTGAGGGCAGCGCCCAAATGTGGTACATCCAGGTCCAGACCTCCGAAGGCACTCCATCATGGCGGCGCTTCACCGAGCTCCTCAACCTCCGCTTCGGCCCTCCGCTTCGTTCCAATCCCATGGGCGAACTGATGGCGTGCAAGAGGACCGGATCGGTGGCGGAGTACCAGGACCGGTTCGAGGCTCTCGCTCGCGTCGTCCGGCGGAAGAGCGCAGCGTGTTCAAGCGTTCACCGCCGGCCTGCAGCCGCCGCTTAGCCACGATGTGGAGATGCAAAATCCACAAACTCTCATCGTGGCCATGAGCTTGGCGAGGAAGCTGGAGCTCCGCGAGCAAAGTGCGATCGCGGCCGCCGTTCCAAGCGCCAGCGCCTCGCCGCTGGTCGCGGGTCGCCGGGGGGCGCCCAACACTGCCCTTCTGCGCCTCCTCCGGCCGTCGGCGGCGCCAACCGGCGTCGCCGAAACCGCCAGCGCGGCGGTTACACCAACAGAGATGGACGACCGCCGCCGCAAGGACTCTGTTTTAATTGTAACGAAATTCTCTCGCGCACAATCGTGTTCGCGTTTGTTTTTCTTGGATCTCACAGAGAGGACGATCCTAAGGACAACGCTACCGTCAACTTGAGGACCCCACGATCTCACTCGCCATCGCGGCGCGCCCGCACCAACGACACGATGCAGCTGAACATCAACCTGGGTGGCGTGTCGCTGCTGGCCCTGCTTGATTCAGGGTCTACGCACAACTTCGTCGCGGCCGAGGCGGCCGCCCGGACCTCCCTCCGTCTCCAGCTCCACGGCGGCATGAAGGTGACCGTCGCCAATGGCGAACGGGTGCCACTGCCTCGGCGTCACCGTGGCGACATTCTCTATCGACGGTGCCTCCTTCACCGATTTTTCGCCTCCGCCGGGCCGCTCTGATGTCGTTCTCGGCACACGATGGTCGGCAACGCCGGACCCATTCTATGGGATTTCGCCACCGTCCATGACGGCCCAAAGACTGTGGACACTCAGGTGTCTTTGGCGGGCGTCACCGGACCGACGAGTCCTCGCCTCAAAGCATGCCACGACGCCGACCTCATGCCCGCTCTTGGAAGAGTTCGCGTCCGTCTTCACCGAGCCCACCAAGATGCCACCACCGCGATCCCGGATCACACCATCACCTCCTCCCGGTCCGCGCGGCCGCCGTCCGGCCATACGGTACCCGCCGCCACAAGGATTTAACCGAGCGCCAATGCGCGCCATGATGCGCCAAGGGTTGATCCGGCCAGACTCCGCCTTCTCCTCACCGTCTTTCCGCCAAGTCAAGAAGGCGACGGTTCATGGCGCTTTCGCGCGACTATCGAGCACTCAACTCCATCACGATCAAGGATGCCTACCCATCCTCGCTGCCGATGAGCTCTTGATGAGCTCCATGGCGCACGGTTCTTCTCAAATCGACTCGCGCCTGGTACCACCAAGTCCGGATGGCACCAGAGACGCCGAAAGACTAAGTTTGGACGCACGACGGTCAGACTGGTTCAGGTGATGCCTTTCGCCTTTGCAACGCGCCGCCACGCTCAAGCGCTAATGAACGACGTGTTCGGCCGTTCTTCGCCGCTTCGTCCTCGTCTTCTTCGACGACATCCTCATCTACAAAGAATCCCTCGCGGAGCATCTGCATGTGTACGCGCCCGCCCTTCTACCCCTGCGACCACCACTCTTCGTCAAGCGCGCGCTAAGTGCGATTTCGCACGCCCTCCATCGGCCACTGGGCACATCATCTCAGGCCATGGTGTGGCCATGGACCCCGAGAAGGTACGCGCGGTGGCAGACTGGCCCCAACCACGGTCAGCACGCGCGATCCGCGGCTTCCTGGGACTCGCGGGCTATTACCGCAAGTTCGTGAAGGGCTTCGGGACCATCGCAGCTCCACTCACTGCCCTCCTTAAGAAAGAGGGCTTCTCCTGGTCTCCGGCGAGGCCGCCACGCGCCCTCAAGATCGCGGCCACCACAAAGACGGTCCTGATCCTCCCCGACTTCAGCCAACCTTTCGTCGTCGAGTGCGATGCTTCAACACACGGCTTTTGGCATTGTTCGCTCCAGATCGGACTCTGATGGCGTTCTTTCACCGCCAACAAGGCCATGACACCGCCATCGGCGACTTCTACGAAGCGAACTAATCGGCCTCGTCTTTGTTGTCGTCCGCCATTGGAGGCCGTATCTTTGGGGCCGGCACTTTTTGGTAAGAACTGACCATTTCAGCTTGAAATTCCTTCTTGATCAGCGGCTATCCACCATTCCCCAACATCATTGGGTGGGCAAGTTACTTGGCTTCGACTTTACGGTGGAGTACAAGGCGAAGACTAATCTGATGGTCGACGCCTTATCACGCCGTGACACTGAAGAAACAGCGGTGCTGGCCATCTCAGGCCCCCGTTTTGGCTTCCTCGAGTGCCTCCGCCAGCCAACCAAAGAAGACCCGCTTTGGTCGCCTGCGGAGATGCTATCGGCTCGGGCAACAAGTCGCTCCTCGTCCGTCCGCAGACAGTGGTGTGGCCTTCAAGGGCCGCTTATACATACCGCCAAGCTCGCCACTACTCCAAGAGGTCATCGCCGCTCCATGACGACGGCCATGAGGGCGTCCAGCGGACCCTCCACCGGCTCCGGCGCGATTTCCACTCGCCCAACCTCCGGGCCGCCGTACAAGAGTTCGTCGCGCTGTGAAACTCGCCAGAGATACAAGATCGAGCACTGCATCCAAAGAAGCCTCGCCTTCCTCTCTCGTGCCGTCCTCCATCTGGACAGACATAGGGATGGACTTCGTTGAAGCACTACCAAAAGTGGGTGGCAAATCGGTGATCCTCATCAGGCGGATGTGTTCAAGAATATCGCTATTTTATTCCATTGTCTCACCCATACTCGGCGGAATCAAGGGCCTGCATTCTTCTCCGAGATTGTGAGATCGCGACGCTCCCTCACCCATCGCTCCGATCGCGACCCATCTTCACTTCCATTTTCCGAAAGAGCTCATGCGCTGTCCGGATCAAGCTCCAGATGTCCATGACCTTCCATCCTCAACCCGATGGCGACGGAGGTCGCTAACAAAGTAATCATCATGTACCTGCGTTGCATGACAGGTGATCGGCCCGTCGATGGGCAGCGGTGCTTACCATGGGCGGAGTTTGTGTACAACACCGCCTACCAATCGGCCCTGAAGACAACGCCATTCCAGATCGTGTGCGGACGTGAGCCGCCCACCATCCGCCCTATGAGCCGGGCGAACGCTGTCGGCTTGTAGGCTAAGTCCATGGCTGAGCGCACGGAGCTGCTGGAAGACGCACGCGCCAGGCTGGAACAGGCCCAGGAAGTGTACAAGCGGTTCTACGACAAGCATCACCGCGACGTCCGCTTCGACACGGGCGATTAGTCTGCTCGCCTCGACACCGCGCCCGCCTCCTGAACACGGCCACCAAGGGCAAGCCGCGCCACGCTTCTCTGCCATACCACGTCGCGGAGGTCATCAACGAGGTTGCCTATCGCCTCGACCTCCCGCCGCGCGCCCCCACAACGCGTCTTCCACGCCGGCCTCCTCAAGAAGTTCGTGGGCACCCTCCAAAGATCTCCTCCGCTTCGCCTCCGATCCACAATGGCGCCACCCACCGGTTCCCGAACGCGCCTCGCGCCCGGCCGGCCAGGCGTCGCGCCAAGTCCTTGTTCATCGGGCAGGCGAGCCGGCGGCCTCGGCGACACGGGAAGACATCGACTCCTTCCAAGACCGCATTTCTGACTTTCACCGAGGACGAAGCCGCTCATCGAGGGAGAGATGTCATGTGGGAACACTATACATGCCGGCCTCGAGCACGAGGCACAAAGAAAAGAAGGCGACATGCGTGGCAAGCAGTTTTGAAGAGGCCAGACGGTGGAGTTTAAATCTGCGAGTGGCTCAAGAAGACGAGGAAGGATTAGTCTTTTATTAGCCGCCTAATTTAAGGCTAGGATTAGAACCAAGGAGCCGGCCTCCTATATATGTAACCCATCGACTCTGTATGGGGAAGAAAAGAAAGTGATTATCTCTAACCTCTGTTCCTTGTCGCTCTTAATCTCACCTCTGCTTGCCAGCGCCAGCACACCTCGGCGCCACCATCTCCTACCTACAGGCTATAACTTACGCAGCCCAAGGGCCCCCTGAGCTAGGTGTGCAGGCTCTTGACATCATATCTCTTCCATATTAGTAAAAGTATTGTCGGTATTTATTATAAGAAAATGAAAATAGTGAAATTATGCACGTTCAGAACATTCATATGGATAACATTCTAACAAGGTCAATGGAAGGGAACGTTTACTCCAAGATTGGAGCGTCACCACCATGGAAGTTTGTTGGTTATAAAAAAGAAGTCATTTCCACAAAACCAGAAATATCCCTGCGGTGTGGTGTTTGGTCTGGGTACATGTGGAACCTCAGCAGGGGATGTTACATGGTCTAAAGGTTGGAGTGGAATATGGGATGCACCATGAGAAACAGGAAAAATAATTTTTGTAGTGAATCCACTGAGCCTCTGGCTTGTCTTTCTGTACCTTCACAACAAAATATAATGGCAAAATTGGCTACAAGGCTCTGCACTTTGTCGCCCTTTGCCAACAGACATCCAAAAAACATGGCTATACCAGAAGACACTCAAATTTTGTGGATATTGGCTCTCGGACACTGAGGCGAGTATTATATTATTATCCGTTGTGAGAGGAGAGAGAGCACATGAAATGTCGATTTTGCCCTTCCGGTCTCCTTTCCTATTCTTTCTTCTCTTCCTTTCTTCCCCTCCCTACGGCGCTGTCTCCTGCTTCCTCGGGCCGCCACTGCACCACCTCACCGCTGCCTCCTACCTCCAGTCGCGCCACTGTTGTGCCATCATCTTCGAGTTCCGCCGCCGCCGCCATTGGAGCCGAGGGAAGCTCACCGCTCCGAGCACGTTCCTTCCTCTATAAAACGTGCACCAGACCGTCATACTCTTCGCTTTTCCCCAAACCCCACCTCTACCTCATTGCTGTCGTTAATTTGAACGCTACGCGCCTTTTCTTTCTTCTTCTCTTCGCCGCCAGCCTCTCGCCTTGATCTCCCTCTCCGGTGAGCATCTTCCAAATTATTTCATGTCACGCCGTGTTCACGATCTCCCTCTACCTTTTCCCCATCTCGATTCGGCCAACCCGCCACCGTAGCACACCCCCGCCGCCACCACCCTCTTCCCCGACGCCGGCCAATGCCGCCCCATCCCCACCGACCACCTCCGGCCCTCCCGTATGACCCGGTGGCCTCCCTTCTCTGTCGTCGTGCCCGTGCTCGTGCTAACTCCCAGGGGGCGTCGCCGGAATAGCGTCGCCACCGTCGTCTGTGCATCTACCGCCGCCATGCGTTCTAGCCCACGATGCCGCCTCCTATTGCCTCCTCGGGACCCCTCCAACTCATTTTGGTCGTCGCCCGCAACTCCTGCGCCGGCGCTTGCTGCTGGCACCGTCGTCCAGACTTGACTGTCGCCTCCTCTGTTTTCTCTCTGAAGTTCATTGAAGTTCAGCTCTATTTCCTTCATGCAAGCTCCACTCGTCATAGAGGGGAGAGGGAAGGGTACAAAGGTCATTTTATAGTGTTTCTCTCTCCGAAACAACAGATAATAATATAATACTCGCCTCAGTGTCCGAGAGCCAATATCCACAAAGTTTGAGTGTCTTCTAGCATAGCAATATTTTTTGGATGTCCGTTGGCAAAGGACGACAAAGTGCAGTGCCTTGTAGCCAATTTTGCCAAATATAATAACCATTTTGGATCAAGTATAGTTTTGCTGCAAAGGTTTTATTGATAAATAGATTCTCCAACTTGGCCGACCTAAACAAATGGTTTTACTGCACCATTGAAACAATGCTCTCAATCTAAACAAATGGTTTTCAGGCACGACACTTTGTGATACATGTCCAATGCGACAAATAAGGATGGAAGCGGGTCTCTGCTAGAGCTGATTCACCATTCTTCTTATTTCCCAATCTTGTAGTCTTTGATGTATATGCTTGCCTGCTTCTTAAGTTCAGCTACCTGGCCCTTATTTTGTCAAAATCTAATTTTGTCTTTTGGTTGTCCATGAGTTTATCTGCCCTGCCATGTCTTTGCTATTCGTTGCTTAATGATATGCTGTTCGTAATTGTAGCTAGCTGACGCGAAGGAAGTTATGGAAGCAGTTCAGAATATTAAGGGTGTACGTTTTCCTGTGTTGACTCCAAACCTTAAGGTAAATTATTTTGATTCAGATGGCCTTTACATTTGTACACTTACATCATTTAATACCATGTTCTGTTCCTTTTTTTTATCAGGGATTTGAGGCAGCTGTTGCAGCAGGTGCAAAAGAAGTTGCAGTATTCGCATCAGCTTCAGAAGCATTTTCCAAGTCAAACATAAACTGCACCATCAAAGAGAGCCTTGCGCGCTATAATGATGTTGCTCTTGCAGCAAAGAAGCATGAAATTCCTGTACGAGGGTGAGTTCTTTTACTTTACAGTTGTTTATATATATATATATATTAAAACAAAAGCACGGCAGCAGCTCTGCCCATTCATTTTACTTTATAGCTTCATCTTGCATTATTAAGTTAAATTATCCACATTCGCGAAATCCCGGTGTGATTGTAATTTGTAACTGAACTCCACAAAGTGTAGTTTATGCTGCTGAACTGTTAATCAACATACTATTTACTTCTGTTATTGATTCACTAGCTTGTCTTGTATAGGATATTGTTTTCTAACTCAGGGATAAAATTCCCGGCTGGTTACCGGCCAGGGGCCGGGATCTAAAATCCCGGCCGGTTTTTCCGGGTTTTGCAAATTCAAATTTCGAATTTCGGCTGTTTTTTAAGCAAATTCAAACGAATTTCATCCGGAAAAAAACCGGTTTGACCGGTTACCGGTCCCGGCCAGCCAGTGGGAAGTTTGCCTGATCCGGTTATGTGATCCCTGTTCTAACTAGTAATTCAGTTTGCCAGATCTTTCTACCAGGAGATGCCTGTGATAAATAGCTTAGTACACATGACATAATGAATATTAACCACTACCTCGTTACATCAACCAGTAGTAAATAATAACCAGAGGACAACCTTCTCAAAGACAAACTGTAAAACTTTGCATGCTTGGTGTGGCATAATGGCATGGGCGAAGCTGATTGATAGAACTATCATTTTGCCTAGAACTATAATTTGCCGATAAGAGACATGTGGGCATTAATATCTGGTTAGTTAACAGACCAGGAACACCCATGCTTATTGTCAACCATCCTGGTTGAACCATGCCATTTTATCCCGAAAACACCTTCAATCCTGCTAACTAAAGTAACTTTTGATTCCAATAATTAAACCCACCTTGTACTCCGTACCCACCCTCAATAACGCTCATCAGTTACTGCATGCCCATCTTCCTAGCTTTGCGAGGAGCTCATCCAATGTTGTTTCTTAATGTAATAATGAGAGTTTTGATATACTGTAATGGCTGCATATTTTTTTAAGGAGTCATGGATGTATGTTTTGATGTTCTCCATTTTATATTGTGATGTCGGAGCACAATAGTCAATGTGATTTAGGGGAGAAGGGATTTAGCTTTAACTCATAGTATTCACATAATTTCTGTGTCGTTGAAATAGATTATGATTGCTTGACACGATCAGTTTTTCAGTGCAACATGTTGATATATTGTTGCTCTATTTGACAAGAATGTAGGTATGTTTCTTGTGTGGTTGGATGCCCAGTAGAAGGATCGGTACCACCTTCAAATGTAGCTTATGTAGCCAAAGAACTTTATGAAATGGGCTGCTATGAGGTTTCACTTGGTGATACAATTGGAGTTGGCACCCCAGGTGATGTTACACTTAGCTTATTTTCTGCCCCTATTTTGGGTTTGTGAAGTATTCCATATTGACCACCTATTTCGCAATAGATAGATTCTGCCGCACATTGCAAGCTCTTTCTATAGTTTGGAGGTACTTATTGACATTGATTGTCCCCCCCCCCCCCGCCCCCGGCGTTATGACGCTACCAGGGATCAGCTAACTGGTACCGGAGGGAATCTCACCAGCCACCGGACCGTAATCGCCGTTACGGTTTCCGGTATGAAATTAAATCAAAATTTGATTAAAAACCATCTGAAATTCAAAATTTAGAATTTGAAATTGAAATAACTGAGAAAACCGGCCGGGATTCCCTTTCCCGGCCACCCTCCGGTACCGGTAACCGGTTGGTTACCGGCGGGATTTGGATCCCTGGACGCTACTCTGTTTCAACAAATCCTTAAAAAACTAAATGTAAAAAAAATGACCCTAATCTAAGTTTGAAGATGAATCCATTTCTACACCGGCGTCACTTGAAAAACGTCATGGTAAACCATCAGGTTCATGTAAATGCCAAGCTTATTTTTTATGTGAGATTATGTTTGATTATTTAGCTTGATTACCCTTTTCCAGCTACATAACCCACAATAGCTTATTGAGATTTTAAACGGTTTTAGCTTGTTCCATCTATCCAGGAACTGTTGTTCCAATGCTTGAGGCTGTCATGCCAGTCGTCCCTGTGGAGAAGCTTGCTGTCCATTTCCACGATACCTACGGCCAATCGCTTTCAAATATCCTCGTCTCTCTCCAGGTAACAATGCATGGAAATACTGTGCAAATCATTAACACGTACTGAAATGACGTTGTAGCCATATGTGATCAATCATGTTCTCTGTTCAATCAGATGGGAGTCAGCGTCGTGGACTCCTCCGTCGCCGGCCTCGGTGGCTGCCCATACGCGAAGGGTGCGTCAGGGAACGTGGCAACCGAGGACGTCGTGTACATGCTGAACGGGTTGGGAATCAAGACGGACGTCGATCTGGGCAAGATAATGGCGGCCGGCGAGTTCATCTGCAATCGTCTCGGGCGCCAGTCTGGGTCCAAGGCAGCGACCGCTCTGAGCAAGGTTACCGCGAATGCCTCAAAACTCTGAGGCTGCGCTACATCCATATTTCCATGCTTGTTATACCCTTTGGTGCCTTGTATATCCTGATACCCTGTTGCAGAGGATACCTGTACAAATATAAATAAATAAATAATGCAGAAATGTTATTCTGAGATTGGAGCTTCGGACAATTAAAAGTTGAATAAATTAATAAATATAAGGCTCAGGAATTCAGTGTCAATAGGGAAAAAACTTCAGTGGGGAGGGCCTGGGGCGAAGCCCTGCCTCATCTGAATCCAGAGAATTTCCTTCCCATCAACAGAGGAAGCTCTGATCAGGATGCGTAATTTTTTTCCCAGTCACTCTTGTTTTCTGGCGTTCTTCTGTTACACCTTTTTCATTCTCCTCCTGGATGTGTAATTCAGTTGTAAAAAATGCTTCTGTACAAACTAGAATTTAAACACTGATGTTGTGTTATGAAAATAATAATATTCGAGTACACATTATTTTTTAGTAGAACATATTTACATAACTCGTGCAACATCGCACTTGAACTAATCAAAATATGACTTTCTAAGAAAGAGAAACAAGGCCATATAACAAAATGAGCAAAATTGATCACATCACCGGAACAAGCGCAATGATCTTAGCCAACAAAAGTGAAGCATCAGTTTCTTTTCAATTTCGAGTATACAAGTTTACAATATTGATGTCAGATTTACACTAGCTTGTTACACTCCAAACACAATGGCACGTCACTAAGGCATTCCGGAAAGTTGAGTGGACTAATTATGATCTCTACTGAAGATTTACAGTGCACTCAGCCTCAAGTTTACTTCAATTTAGTTAGGACTTATGTACTTGATGGAGCCCCTGAGGAATAACCAAATTATTTGCAGCACTTGTCAATACAAAAAAATTGACAGGTCAATTGAGCCTCCCAATCAATGTCAAGTTGATTTCATGTTTTGCTGAACTTCCCTGATGGTAGCACGAGGCCTTTTCCGTAGGCCGCTAACAGAAGAGCCTCTGCTCGCCCTGCATAAGTTTCAAAACCTCAGCTGAAATATACAAGAAACATGCATCGTCATTTACTCTCTCAGTGAGTCATTGAGTTAAATGGATCAAGCTAACTATGCTAACCAAAATCCTATGTAACTCGTCTGTGGTAAATTCACATAGTATGTAACCTCCCAATTTGCTGCGAAGTACTAGCTAATTTGCAGCTGTGCGCGCTGCAAAGCAGAACAGATGTGATTTGGTTTTGCTTTGCCTGTGCACCTTGCAAGACAGGCAATACACAGAAAAGGCATCATGTATACCGCCTGTTTACTCATGCATATGTCCGTGCTCCAACTGCTCAGCTAAAACTAGAAAGAAGCAGAAAAGAAACAAGCTAATGATCTGAGACATATATTGTTGCGACGTGCGACGAAACAATACATTTTTATTAGGAAGTGCTCAAGAGACAAAACTACTCGACTATAGGCAGTTACTGTTGCACAGTGGTACGATGCATACCATGATGTTTCTTCTTATTCAGGGACAGAGCCTTATCCGGGAACAAGATTGTAGCAGCTTGTCTGCTATCATCCTGTCAGAAATTATATAGAAGGAACATTAGAGAACTACTGTACGGTACTAATTTGAGCTTTGACTTTAACACTAACACGTACTAACATTAAAGTCATGTCAGATACGGAATTAGTAGAACAACATGAGATCAAAAGCTAGCAACAAATATCTACTTGAGATCTGGAGGGAAATGTTTTCAGATGAAATGAAATCAAATTCGAATTTCTTTTTGCCGTATCTGTCATCTATGTATTACCACTGCAGCAACCAATGGGTTGAACTCAAATTTGACTCATTACTGTCTTTAGATCGGATCTTAGCACACTCCAATGGCCTAACCTAAGCCAATGAGTTCTAAAACATATTGCAACCCAAACTTTTCCACCCTAAACCATTCAGAATCAATTAGTCCCGTTGATTTGAGACCCAGATTCTCTCAGGTTAGTTATCCTATAACCAGGCTTACTCATACTTGTTAGAATAGGAATCCTTTTGTATTTACTTATATGTCTTTTGTATTTCCTTATACATGTATGTCATATATCCCCCTGTACTTCCTATATATATTGCTCATTGGGCCTCTTAAATACATACACAATATTCATAACATGATATTAGAGCGGGTTGCGAAACCCTAGCCGCCGCCTACACATCTTCTGCTGTCCGCTGCCCCCGGGAGGAGCAATCTCCTCTCCGGGGGTGGCCTCTCGCGCCCGCTTCTCTCGCACATCTGCGACGCCTGCGAGCGCCTCGCCGGCGCGTACTCTCTGCTTTCCTCACGGCCGGCAAGCTCTTCGCCGTGCACGACCCATTCCGCTTCCTGCCTCTAGTGCCGCCCCAATGGCGTCGTCGTGTTCGCGTCAGAGACCTGTGCGTTGGATGTCATCGACGCCTACCTTGTCCCGCACCGCCCGCGCAAGTCTTGCGTCTTCGAGCACATCTACTCACCGCCGACATCGTCATCCCCGTGCCGAATTCGAGGTTCTACGCCGCGCTCGGCTTGCAGACGCCAGGCCTCGAGTTTCAGCAGGGCCTCATCCGGTGGCACTACAGTGGCCGCAGCTTCATCCAGCCGTTGCAAGCCATCCGCGACCTCGCCGTCAAGCTCAAGCTTGCGCCCGTGCGTGGCGTCATCATAGGCAAGAGCGTGGTCATCGACGACGACTCGCTCATGCGCAACCCGACTTGGATCCGCGCCGCCCCGAGGTTCGTGCACCTCCTCTGCCTGAGGCGCGACTCCTTCGCACCCCCGAGCCTCCCACGGCCCCGAGCTCGACCCCATGCCGCCGCCAACTCGAATCCGCCGCCTCCTCAAGCTCTTGCTTGCGCGGGAGGCCATGGATCCGACTTCCTTTGCTGTGGAGGCCGACGCTGCTTCCCCTCCTCGGTCGCCATGGACGGGATTGGCTACGGGGAGTCGATGGAGATTGATCGGGGGGGAGGAGACAAGGACGGAGTTAGGGGAGATCGGTGCCTCATCGGAGATTGAGAAAACAGAGAGAGTGGGGATAAAAAAAACTAGTGTTGCTGAGTATCTGCTGCTAGTTATCTTTGAGTCCTTGTTTCTGTTGCGTCCATCCAAGACCGTACCACTCTATCTTTGAGTACGTCATAAGCCATGCAAGTCCACATATTCATTGTTAGTCATAGAAGTATAGGAATTCTTTTTGAATAGTAGCAGTCGCCGCTCTTCTCTCCGAACCGTTGCAGATCGTAGAAGTCATTATGATGCCACCGCCCCGAGCTTCTAATGCCGCCGCGCTTTTTCCACACTACGTCTCTATTGCGCTTCTTGTGCACTGCGCTACCGCCGTCTTGGGTTTCGATCTACGCCGCCATGCTTATATCTATTTCTCTTCGGCTTGATTTGACAACTTTCTCTATTTTTGTCGGTTTCATCATCTTCTTTGTCGTGTTGCCGCGGTCGACTTTGCTCCTGCTTGCCTCTACTTTCTTAGCCCTTGCACCTTGTGCTTTATGGGCTGTCGCACGACCCCGGATGGGAGATCTTTTGATACTCGACATATTTTCCAAGAGTTGCATGCTACGACGACATTATCAAGACTCGGACTTTGAGTTTTCCCTAGTTTAGTGCCAATCCTTTCCAAATGCAATGTTATTGCATATGCCTTGCATTTGAGGGGGTGTTACTGTTAGAATAGGAATCCTTTTGTATTTCCTTATAAATGTATGGCATATATCTAGGGGTGGAAACAAGTCGAGCCGGCTCGAGCCAGGCTCGTTTTGGCTTGGGTGAACAGTAAGCTCGGCTCATTTTGATCACGAGCCAGAAGAGAGGTTTGGCTCAGCTTGTGGACAAGCTCGAGCTGGCTCGATCGGGCTCGCGAGCCCAGCACTTGCTCCCACCTCGTCGCGCGCTCGGGCCACCGATCTCCTTGCCAAGCACCTCCCGATCGATGTTGTAGCCAAAATTGAGGAGATCCGCATCCGCGCCAAGTCCCCGCACACCAGTGACCACGGAGACCGCGCCGCGCTGGTCGTTCTTCACCTCCCCATCAACACACTGTCCTTTGCCGCCGACCACGACCACAAGATCTGGCGCATGCGGCGGGCCCGCGACGCGGCCGACATCGACATGGTGTCTGTGCTCCTGACCACCATGCCAACCCGAACGCAAGGATGCTCGACGGCGTCACCCCGCTCGACGTGTTCGCACCTCACTTCGAAGTTCCTCTTCAAGGCGTGGTCGGGCCGACGACATCGAGCCCAACAAGCTCGGTCAGGCCTCGAGCTCGTCGCGATCGGCCGTGATGGCGACCACAGCGACGAGGACGAAACCTACGGCGGCAAGGCCGGAGAAGCGATCGGCGTTGGGGGCTGGTGGGGTGGTGGCGGTGGGAGAAGTGGTGGAGTTGAGGAGGCGCGATGATTTGCGGGGACGGCAGTGTCTTCTTGGCGGCGGCGGCGCGGGCAAGGAAACGGAGGAGGGGGGAGAGGATTTGGCGGCGAGCCATGACGGGCGGCAAGGTGGGTCATGGATGACAGACGCAAGTGGAGGAGAGGATTTGGGATCTGGAAGAGAGGAAGGAGGGGATCGGAGTTTGGGATCTGGAAGGAGAGGAAGGGGAATTGGGATCGGGAGTTTGGGGCGGCCGGACGGGAGAGGAAGCTAGGAAGGGGAATTGGTGGGGTTAGGGTTAGGTTTTATTGGGCTGGGCTGGCCGTTGGAGTTTGGTGCGACTGAACAGTGGCACGAGCCAAATGAGGCTTGCAAGCCGGCTCGGGCTCAACTCATTTTCCTTGCGAGCCAGAAGAGAGGCTCGGCTCGCAACAACCTCGAGCAGGCTCGCGAGCCTCGAGCTATTTTTCCAGCCCTACATATATCCCCTTGTAATCCTTATATATATTGCCCATTGGGCCTCTTGAATACATACGCAATATTCATAACAATACTTACCTGTACTTACCATCTATTTTTTAACTAGACATTTTACTACACAACTTTACTGACATCAATCAAAATAGCAACAGAAAGGTATCTTGTTGAAATGCCAGCATTAATCCTAAGTTCTTATTAACAAACAACTAAACTTTCGACTAGAGTTTGTAAATGAGAGGCATAAAGCAACTGTATATTTTGTATAACAAGAGTAAAAAACCTTAGGTGATCCACTTCGAGTTAGCCCGAAGTAAGCCTTCCATGTCTGTGATGCAACTGGAATAACAGAAAACCCAGATGCCACTAGAGCAGCAATCCACAAGCCATACGAAAAACCTGTACTCCACCATCCCTATATCAGGAAAAAAATCACTAACAGAACAAAGATTTATTGACAAAACTTACGCTATACCACATGGTTCACATGAAATTTAAACATTTACACAGAGTGAACTAGATTACATTTTACTCATATTCAAATTACAAAGCAAGTTTGAAGTAGATATCATTGTCTAGTGTATAACTCTAGCTTCAACTTGTGTGCAAAACATTCTCAGAACCATGAGATCTGAAAACGCACATCACAAATTTAGTTGTATTACTAGCAGTCTATTGCACAATCTATATACACCCGGACAGTAATAAGACGCAAGAGAGCAGTGTAATCCTCAACTACTCTTACAGGCGCAATCCAATGGCATAACTTGTACAAGAATTGATGCACAGAACATCGGTTTACAATAATCTTGATACAAGAACTTCTAGTAATTGGCTAAATGATATCCGGGGGAAAGCAAGAACAGACCAGCTTTCCATCAGTTGGAAATGGACTTGACTTCTCAATGTACGCCGGAGTTCCTGCAAGATAACAAAGACAAACGATAATATCATGGTCGGAAACCATCTCTGGTCCGCATAAATATATCAAAAAGAAGAATGTGATCATCACGAGTGACCATAATGGCATTGTGCTTAACACACATGAAAGTATGAAACACACAGCTTCAAACCCGCATCACCCCGGAAAAGAGTGCAGAGAGTAGTACAATTACACGCATCTTCCCATACCAGGAGGCGCGTCGAGGCCACGGAGCAGCTCGATGATGGACTTGGTGTCCAGTCTCTTCCGGATGACCTCCGACACCACTATGTGCACGTAAGGGTTATCGAACACCTACAGGATGTGAATGCCTCGCTCAAGCACACTAGCACACACAAAATGCGAGCCTGCTTGAGCACAAAATGCGAGCCTCAAACTCTGAATCAAGCAGCGCACGCGAACCTGTGAGGACCCGTCGGACGATAGGACGGAGATGGCGCCGGCCGTGTCGGGATCGACCCCAATCGCCCACCCGGTGGGGGCGGCGGCGCTGTCGTCAACCGGGAGCAGCGAGAGGGAGGCCAGCCAGGGGTCCCTGGGCTCGGCGTCCGCCAGGAGCTTCGCCCGTGCCCTGGCGCGGGCGCTCGATTTCACGGGCAGCGCCGCGGCTGGAGTGGGCACGCGGCGGCGGCAGCGGCGGGAGCGGAAGGGCGGGGCGAAGAAGGCGGCGGCGGCGGCGGCGTCCCAGTGCAGCGTGGAGCGGCGGAGGGCGGTGGAGCGGAGAGCATTCATGGGGTCCTGGCGTGTGGCTGGCGTGGCGGCGGCGGCGGAGGCAGCTGCCATAATTCGAAAAACGGAGGCGGAGTGGGAGGGGGAGGGGTTTTTGCTTCGCTCCGGGGATAAGGCGTCAGGGCGGCAGGACCATTATCAATTTCATTTCGAAGGAGGTCATTGCGATTTGCAACTTGGTATAGAATACATCGATATCAATTTATTTCGGTGTATCATTCTGGATTTAATATAATAATATATATATTTATTTATAAATATATATATGTAATTATATGCACGTATAATTTCACTTGAAATCTCACTTCAAATGTTAAAATACATAACCATATAATAAAATGATACATAGTTTAATTACTTCATAAATACAAATGTCGCATGCGTAGTTAAATAATATAACATGAGTTCATAATTTCATATATTTTAACATAGTTACTAATTTAGAATAATTTCACTTACCGAAGGAGTAGTATTGTACTCGGCCTTCCGAGCTGATTCAAAGAAGCGATCACTTCAATTTTGATTTTTTTTACCTAGACTTAAACGGCGGAATGGCGATATTGAGGCGATGCACGGATGGAGGCTACTGATTACTGATTTAGGTGCTTAGATGACATGTTCCTACCATTCGAATTCTTGAAATGGAATTGATAACTTTGGTCAGGACAGGAATTTTTAAAAAATAATATTAATTTAAAAGATAATTACAAAAATAAATAGTCGATTTTTTAAAACAAAACTAGGCATCTGTCCTGTCGCCATTCCAATTGACGACAGGGGCTTAACCACTAGCTACAGGGGGCTCAACAATACCCGCCAATTCAACTGGCGACAAAGATCCTTTTTTATTTTAAAATTTGGAAAACCGTCATTTTTTTTAATTCCGTTCCACTCCTTTTATACTACGTATTTTCAAGCAGATATTTTATCGACAAATCACACTGATATTATATAACATTCAGCACAACGTCATAACATCTTTTATCGATAAATCAAAATTTCAACTGACTATTTTCAAGCACATTTTTTGTTGACAAATCACAATAATATTACATAACATTCAGCACAACGACATAATATATTTTATCAATAAATCACAATAACATAACATTTAGCGCAACGTTATCATATGCTTTGTGGATAAATTACATTGATATTAAATAACATTCAGCACAATATCATAACACCTAGTTTTTTACAAATCAAAGTAATATTACAAAACATTGGGCACCACATATTTCAACTAGACGAATCTTTTCTATGGCTGCAACATCAACGCCCCCCATGTTGCTTCTGTCAATAAAGTAATTTGTGGTACCGCGGAGAATTGCCTCTACAATACCAACCAAAGAGAGAAATCTTGTGCCGCGCATGACCTAGTTGTATACCTCGACTAGATTGGTTGTCACAATACCATATCGAGCACCACACGGTCATGTAGCAGCGACCACTTCTCCTTAGGCTCGTGTTCAATCTAGTCCGAAAAATATTTCACCTGCACCCCCGTCTTCCTCGTCACACTGGAACCATCTGTGGGTAGCTGTGGCAATGCTTCGGGGGCCAGGTCAGCCACTACTACAGAAAAGGCCTTCACAGACAGTTCAAAAACATCATCACATACGGTTTCGTGAGCCGTCTGAGTTTATGGGTCAGTGATGACATGAGGTCATCACAAACGGTTTTCGAACCGTCTATGATGCATGCTATCACAAATGGTTATTAACTTAGAACCGTCTGTGATATATGACTATCACAGACGGTTCGTGTTCAGAACCGTTTGTGATATATGACTATCACAGACGGTTCGTAACACGAACCGTCTGTGATATATGAATAAAACATCCAATCAATGGCTACTTGTGCCTTTAAAACTGGCTTCATATATATCAGCAACCAACCATTGGCTTTATGTATCGACAAATCACCATTTCTTGATGTCAAGTCCAATTACCTATCGGCGACATCTAGGGTAATTGTAATGTCATGCGCCTTCCCTGCGCACCCTACTTCTTGAATCGCAAGGGCTCGATGAGAGGTTGCCCGTGGTAGTCGCTCATCCTCCTCACGCACCCACCGAAAAGGCCGAGGACTACAAATGATATATATATATATATATATATATATATATATATATATATATATATATATATATATATATATATATATATATATATTAAAAGCACAAAAGGCCACCCACTTGGAGGTTTTATAGAGAAGAGATGAGGAATAGAATGGTAGGACGATATCGCACAGGGACGCAAGGGATGAGAACTTGACACAGGACACAAATATGAAAAGTTAATTGCGCCCAAGCCCCATCCGAACCACATCGATCCCATGTAAGCTAACCAAGCACAAAGAACCAAAGATCAATAACCCTCAAGACCCATCGAGAGCATTAACCAAACCCACCATTTTGCCCCATTCCTTTTGTCAATCAAACCCACAAAGATGAACTAAGCAAGATGCACAGAATGCACATACACCAATAGCCCTCGGTTTACATCATAGAGCAAGGGACTATTAATATGAACTAATTATCAATTCAATTTCAACATAAGACTATTAACATCATTACATCACAGAGCAAGGGACTATTAATATGAACTAATTATCAATTCAATTTCAAAGATAAGACTATTAACATCATTACATCACAGAGTAAGGTAGGGTGATACCTCAAGATAATAAGAACCACGGTGGCGACCCACCACCAAAGACAACCCTCATCCATCTCCTTCACCTTGCATAAATCACACAAACATCGGGACACAACTTAAGGCTCAAGCATAAAAATCAAACTCAACAAAAGACATTAAGCTAACAAATCTAGAGGAGAATAGCGGGAGGGTAGAAAACAAAGCCCTGCTAGGGCCCGAGCGCAGGAGGCCGAGCAGGAGAACCAAGCCATGGTGGCGTAGGCGACACGTGGGGTGGCGGCGTCACCGTAGTTGTGGCATGACCCTGACACTGCACAAGACACTACGACTATTGTACGATCTTGTGTAGTGCAGAGTGGTGTCACAACCTGCGGCGACGGCGACGGGGTCGGGCGGCGGCGTCGAGGTGGGGAGGGGAACGAACGAGAGTAAATGCGCTGGGGAGTGACGAGTTAGGACAAGCGCAAACCCTAGCTAGCGGCGCTGGGGAGTGACGAGTTAGGGCGAGCGCAAACCCTAGTGGCCGGGCTCCTACTAATAAAGAGACTTATCACAGATGGTTCTACTATGGAACCGTCCGTGATATATGGAACCGTCTGTGAAATGGTTTTTTCTCAAGTATATTTATCTTGTATATACACTTAAATGGTCTGTGAAACAGCGTGGCCAGTCGCTTACAAAAATATTAAAAAAAAAAGTAGAAACCTATAATTAAACAAAGTTTTTCTAGCTGCTATCTCCGTCTTCAATACTTCATAGGCGACGGCGTCGGCATCGGACGTTCTCGATCATCGTGAACGGCTCGAAATCGCCCATCCATTGTGACGCGCTCGTTCGAGTGTCTCCCGAAGACCCTCAGACTGTTGAACCAAGAAGAATTGAGCCCATAGGCTCTCTTCCCTTGCTTGAGGGGTCTCGGCTTGGTCAACTCGGTCGCCTACCGCCTCGATTACGCGGTCCAGGTGATGGCAAACCTCCTGGAGACGTGCAACGTCATTTTGGAGGACCACATCGATGACGCGATAAACTCGTCGAAAGTGGGAGATCACCCGGAAGACACGGCATAGGAGGATGTTAAGACGGCGGAAGGTGGCCGTCACCTGCTTTGGCAAATTCTTGGCCGACGTAGGAGTGAAGACACTGTTGAAACAGTGTTCTTCCGCAGCACGGTTCAACGTACAGCAAGAGAGGTAGGCCATAAATACCGGTGACAAGGAAGAGGCAGCCATTTCTGTTTTTTTTATAAGTATGTAGTGGAGATGATCATCTTCGATGGCGATGATCTTTTTATAAAACAAGGTATAAATTCGGGCGTGAGATTTAAGAGACGCATCGGGAGCCGGCGGATCGATCGACGAAGAGACGACGGGAACCGGCGATGGCGATGAAGAAGAAAACACATTGAAACAGGCGATATTATCACAAACGGTTATAACAAAAAATCGTCTGTGATATATGATACTTCACAAACGGTTTTCAACATGAACCGCCTGTGATATTACCTCTTCACGCATTTATTTTTAGCACAGCCGATAATACGCACGGTTTCTAAACCAAAACCGCTCAGGATTAGATATATCTGACGGTTTTGGTCAACCGTCTGTGATGAGGCGTCTAGTATTAGCCTTTTTGTAGTAGTGAGCACTTGGGACGACCCTTTTCGTTGTCTCCCTTCTGTGCGTCTGGGCCCGCTCATCCAGAATCTTCTAGAGTGCTTCAAACTTTCGCTACCGATTTTGGTTGCACAGCTGTTTGAACAAGTTTATCATGTCCTTGTTGTGGAACTGCTTGCAAAAGTTTGCACCCAAGTGCCTCATGCACCACCTGCTCTGCAGATCCACCCATGGAAGTGGTTCGTTCTCTCTTTGTCATACCTGAGTTATTGCACTCAGCAGGCCCACATGCCGGTCATGTATGACGAATACGTTTGGACGACCCTGTACAGCAGAAATCCTCAAATTCTTCAAGAACCACAACGAGCTGTCGGTGTTCTCGCTTTCAACGAAAGCGAATGCCACAAAAAGAACTTGATTGTTCTCGTCCGTCGCTATTGCAGTCGGTTTCTGGTCTTTGTACTTTCCAGTCAGGAATGTATCATCTATGCACAAGATTGGATGGCAGTTTGGGATGTTGGTAGCTGTAAGTCCTATTTGTTGCATGAACTCATTTGACATGTTGATATCCCTACTTTGTTAACATTAGGATATGGGTTAGACAATATATATTGTCATTTGGATATTTTGAGTGTGATTTATCGCACCAATGCTTACTAGAACGATAGTTTTTCCCGAAAGAAATGTAAAAGGACAATATGATCCTTGGTCAATGATGGTATGCCACTGGAGGAGCATCCTTAGGATGTGGTAGCCCTGGCATATATGTATGTAATCTTGCTGCATGCAACTGTGATTGCAACGACATTGTGACACCACCATCATGGAATACTGATATATTGGTTATGTATTTGGTTCGTAGATGGATGACTTGGCACGTAAACGATAATCCCTAATTGTGAGGGGTGCTGGTCTAGTTGTTGCCCTGTTTGCTTACATGCTTGCCATAATTACAAGAGCTAGAGTTAGGCAGTCCACTCCTGCGATTACCTTTAGTAGAAAGGGACATAGCTCGGCAATCGAACCTACAATGGATATACAATTCAGATGATACACAATGTTTGGAGCAGCTTAGGATGAGGAGGGCCCCCTTTTTCCATCTCTATAATCTGTTTCGTGCAAGACAGGTGTTGCAAGACAGCATTAATACCTGTGGTGAGGAACAAGTGGTCATGTTTCTCCTCGTTGTTGGCCACAACCATAGGTTTAGGGATTTGTAGCTAATATATAGGAGATCCATTGAGACCATTAGTCGATACTTTCAGGAGGTTCTCTTCGCTGTTGGGAAGTTGTGCAACGAGATGATCCGGCCACCCTCTACTGAAATCCCCACTAAAATCCAAACAAATAGAAAGTTCAATCCCTACTTCAAAGTAAAAAAATATATACTTCTATAACCTTCAGTTCACACTCAACTTGTAGAGAGGTTTGAGCTAGCCTAAATTGCTGCCATGTGTGTTAGGACTGCATTGGTGCAATTGATGGCACCAATGTGCTCGCACGTGTTCCTACAAAAGTATTGGCAGCCTTTAGGGGTAGGAAGGGCACTACTACCTAGAATGTCATGGCTGCTGTTGACTTTGATCTTAAGTTTACTTATGTCCATGCTGGTTGGGAAGGGTCAGCCCATGATGCTCTCATACTTGCTGATGCATTGGAGAGGGACAATGGCCTAAGGGTCCCCCAAGGTATGCTAGAAAATTACGTAGAAGTTGATGTTGGTTAAAATTTTCTCACACTTATGGTAGTAATGTTTAGGGTACTTTGTCATTTGGTAGGCAAATTAATAGTACCTTCTGGATGCGGGATATGCTGCTCGATCGGGCGTCCTTCCACCATACCGAGCCACTCGGTACCACTTGAGAGAGTATGGTGGAAGGAATTACCCTCGTAATGAGAGGGAGTTGTTCAACCTATGACAATCCTCTCTTAGGGTCTCGGTCGAAAGGGCATTCGGTATGTTCAAGAACTGGTTCAAGATTGTTTACAATAAACCTTTCCACTCATTCAAGACCCAAGTCAAGTTAGTTCTTGCATGTGCTATCATACACAATTGGATCCTTCAATATGGAATGGATAAGTGTGTCCTACCAGAGTATGCAAACCCTATCGATGAGGAATGACACAATGACATTGCACAAGATAATAGGGTATGGGCTCAAATTCATGACAATGACATTCCTATAAGCATGCATGCATGCAACCATGACGTAGCTTATTTCTTTGCGAAATGGGAGAGGTGTTGTCCATGCATGACAAGTGTGGCCCATTGATCATTCTTAATTAATTAACTTTTCCCTTTTTTAGTTAATCAATTAGCTAATGAAGTACTTAATTCATGCATGTGAGCGGCCTCTTTTATTTTGTTGGTTTGATCCAGGACCTATATCAAGCATATAAGTATATAATTCATGTGTAAATGCATGCATCTATTTGGCTCACATATGACCAGGGTATCATCACGTACGTAGGTCCAACCCCAATGTAGTACTTCAAATATTCTTAAATATTTACAAACACCAGCGTTTTATTGCCGACGGAATATTGACCGTTGAAATATGTGCTGGTCCATGTATGTCATGACCATTTTCATTTAAGAAAATTATTTCACAACTTTTCATCATTTTATGTTGTAACGGATTTTTTCCATCAGCATTATTTATTTATTATTTTTTTTTACGTAATTGTTTATTATATTCTAAATTCCGGACAAAATAGGTGTCAACACCTCCTCCTTCTCAGCTCCTCCTCGGCGCCGGCCTCGCCCCGCCACCGCTGCGCCAGCCCAGCCCACACCAGCCTCCTCCTCGACGCTGTTGGCGATATGCACTAGAGGAAATCATAGAGATGATTGTATCACGTCTATGTTTATGTGTTATTGAATAAATGTTATTCTGTTCCTTGAATGAATCATTAGTTATGAAGATTAACAAGTATATGACCTGTTGGTGAAACTCTTTTAGCTTATATGATATCGTTCTAAATGAATCCCTGGTCAGATGTCACTGGTCGGAACACTAGTGACTCTATCAATCAGCACATGTATTGATTGATGACCATGTGTCACCGGTCATGGATATAGGGATATCAAATCGATAATGTGAACACATGTTAGAGAACATGAGGTTGGATTGACCCACCATGAGATACTGTTGAGATTGTTATGATTTTATGTGTCGTCAGTTGGTCTCAAGCAATGATGATGTATAATCCTTAGACTTGAGATCGACATGATTTCCTACATGTGCAAGAGTACACTTTGGGGTTGCTAAACGCTACTCCGTAACTGGGTGGTTATAAAAGTAGCTTTCAGGTATACTGTGAAACATGCGGAGGAATGTGACTGGTCAGATATGGGATGTGCCCCTCCTAACATAACAGGAGAGATATCTTTGGACCCCTCGATGTGGTCGGATAAAGAAAGTGCATGGACATGCCACTAGTGGTCGAAGTGTTCGACCACGTGAAGTTATCCGACACTCTATCGAGAAAGTATTGAACAATCTATGGATGACACAACATCTTACCTGGAGTTCAACCAGATATCGTGAGGCAAAGGGAGAATACACGAGAAGGTCTTTCAGTTCGATCAGATTCGGACTAGTCGTATGGAGATACGAGCTAGTAGTAGACTGGACGAATATGATCACTAAGTGGTCGAAACCTGATCGTAAGGAGTTACGAACTGGTCGAGACCAAATATGAACTGGTCGTATAGAGATACGAGCTGGTCGTTAGTGATATAAACCTGGTCGTAGATTATATTGCATTAAGGTTCGTCCGATATAATTCGTGTGTATTCAGGAATCATTATGTTCTGCTAGGAGCTGCTGACGACTCGTGATCGAAAAGGAGTTTCCGAGTCACAACTGATTACGCATGAACCTAACAGGTCACACACTTAACGAGTTGGAACAAACCAGTATGGATACGATTCGTCAAACGTGTTCGAATAGGATCCGTCACAGACACCATATAAGGAGATGCTTGAGGCTCTGGGAAAAAAGGGTGTAACAAGACACGTAAGTTGTTCCACCGAATCCCTAGCCGCCATCTTCTTGAGAGAGCCTTCCCGTGCAGTTTGGTGCTAGCACACCAGCGTACGATATTCCTTCCCTGGACGTGTGGATACCGTAGAGGTGCTACTGCGGTTGCTGTTGCGCTTGAGGGTGATCCACGACTTCTCAAGGAAAGCAATTGGTTGCTGGAGGAGTCGATCGACATCGGGAACGTTGGACAATCGATTACGACCACTACATCGACGCGCTCTTCATTGGATCAAGCTGCTCCAACTCTTATTCCGCTGCACTGCGTGTCTGGTTGTAACGATCTATGATCTCTTGCTTGCATGGCATCTTAGTTTACGTGGAAGAATTTTTGAATTGTCAGCTAGCGTAGCCTACTCGTATCTCTTCAGGCGCCGGCCTCGCCCCGTCGCCACTATGCCAGCCCCGCCCTCCCCGGCGTCCTCCTCCTCGATGTCTCCGTTGTTGGGCTGCCATGTCGACTCGGCCGCCCATCGTCTTTGAGCGGACCAGAACAAGGCGCAGAACTTGTGTCGTGCCCAGCCGACCACCGATGTCGTGCTTGAATTGGCCAATGGCATGACTCATCTAGCCATGTCTACTCGTTGCTGCTTGCAAAATTTTCTATTTTTTTTCATTTGCTAGGTATTTTTAATTACACTTTTGTTTACAAAAAATAGAATTCATACTATGAGCGCAGCAAAAACAACATTGGAGAGACTAACGAAAGAGTGGCAGAAACAAAACGATCAAAATTTTATGGGAATTTTTTTTCCCTGCCACTAAAAATATGTGCAAATTCAGTTCTGCCATCAGAAATTTGATCACTTCATTTTTGCCATTCTTTCGTTAGTGCATATTTCATTTTTGCCACTCTGTCCAAGTCAACGGGGTTTGACCGTCAATAAATGTGAGTGGAAAATAGGAGGAAACCCCAGAAAATCGTAGAAAACCCATGGAAAAAACACAAGAAAAATAGAGGAGAAATATAGCAAAATTCAAGGATAACTTTTGAACAATTTTGTTTTTTTTAATACACTAATAAAATTTCTCAAAAAATTTACACTAAGGAAAATGTTTTAATCTACCTCAACTTTTATGGAGCATTGCTAAAATTTCCCTTAGTGTATTTTAAAAAAAAATTGTTTTTGAGAAATTTACACTAAGAAACTTTTGTGCACTTTTAGTTTTTTTATGTGTTTATTGGTATTTTTAAAGTTTTATTTTCAAATTTTCTCCTTTTCTTATAATTTTGCATATTTCTTAACGGTCAAACCCCGTTGACTTACGGAAAATTGATCAGAGTGGCAAAAAGAAATGTGCACTAACGGAAGAATGACAAAAATGAAAGCGTCAAATTTCCGATGACAAAAACAGAATATGCATATATATTGAGTGGCATGAACATGCATATATATTGAGTGGTATGAACAAAATTTTCCCAAATTTTAATGGCAAAAAGAATAGGGTCTTGTCAGATGTTGCTAGGCACAATAAAGACGCGATCTGATCCTTGCGTAATCATGGTCACCTGGATGGAAAGAAAGGAACAGAAGAGTCTTCAGCGACGAATGGAACACTACAGATCATCTCGTCGGGGCCATCCAAGAAGGACAGCAATGGCAGTTAGCCGGAGCATCTCGGTTGCAGGAGCTTGTTAGAGGCAGTTAGGTTTCTAGTAGCTGAGGGCATACCTAGTGCATCCTCGCAGCTTGTCTTGGTCATCGATTACTCATCCTGTGACAGCCTATTGTATTCTGCCTAGGTCGCTCTAGTCCCTGAATATGCTATGTCAGGTGAGACTTCCACGAATTTTGTTCCCGTCGGATGTTGTCATGTTGTACCATATTTCGGTCATAATGGAATGACACGCAATGCTTTTCCGTTTTCTATATACTTGTTTTCACCATTTATCGCAATCTTTAAGGTTGTGTTTGAGCTATCTTTAAGGTTGTGTTTGATTTGGGGTTAAAATAATTAGGTTAGCTACCCTTAACCCGGGTAGGTTAGCTTAACCTAACCTTTTATGTTTGCCAACTATCCTATTTAGTTGCGGTGCTTGTTCCGCCTTTTTGGTGGGTTAATTTAATACTGTGTTAGGGAGCCTTAACGGACGAAATTAGCAGAAGCTCGACCTAATTCATGTGTCCATGCTGGAAACGATTCCAGTTGCAATTTGCTAAAGAATTTTACACTGTTTTTTGCAATGTTTATATATCATCTATCCTACAAGCTGAATTTGGAATAGTACATTGTATGTGAAGTGGGAGAAATCTAAGTATTGACATGATCACGCTAACTGCGGCAAATGTTTGCCGACTTCCCAAGCTGTCAACTAGGAAGAAACATGTCGAACTTCCAAATCATGGTAGCAGCAGGTGAATAAATTAACAGCGCACTATCAGTCCACCCATCTGTTGTCGAATGCACTTCGAAGTAATTGTTGATCTTGGGATATAACCAGTTCTGCCCGCAATGTTTTCCAGTAAAGTTGCAATAAGTTAGCTCAACGAGACTCCGCTTCAAGTAGGATGTTCGTGGCTACATTAATGTCATTTCTGGCTTGCATGAGCGCCTGTCTTGCAGCATTGCCGTCAAAGCCCATCGAAACCAGCATAGCAATTGAGGACTCTGGGGGCTCCACAACAGGAGCAAATCCAGTAGACGACTGGTTCTGTTTGAAAGAACAAGAAGATCAATAATACACAACTGATTACCCAACTTAAACAACATCTAGTCATTGGTTTCTTTTGTGAAGTGCCTAGAAATTCAATGTTTGTAAGAGTTTCCATGCCTTGTAACCCATAAGATCAACGAGTGGCAGCAGTAGAACAAATGCAGATCAATGGTACAAAATTACAAAATCATCAAAAGGAGACCTAGAAACCCATTAGGTATGAACTAAAAGTAGTGTGATCCCAGCATAATGACAATCATAGAGGCAATTTTGTGTTTACAATTTTGCACTTCTTAAGCTTGTTGATATGTAATTACGTATCATTTGAGTATTTGACTGATCCAAATTCATTTCAGTGGATATGAATCTTCACTACATATGACAGAGCAACACCACAAAAATAATTAATCTATCAGACAACTATGTAAAAAATAGAACAATCACTGGGAGCTCAGAAACTAGAATGACAAAGCTATCTTGATCCAAGGATCAATGCACGCAGAAATAAAATTTGAGAATTAGCTTTTCAGAAACTAACCTGTACAGCACGGCCTGTATGAGAAATGTTTCCAACGAGACTCCTGGAGGGCCGAGATGAACTTCCCGAAGAAGATGCAAAAAATCTTGCGAAAAATGATGCAATAATCTGTGGGAGCTGTATAAGGGGGCAGGAACTAAATAAGCAGAAGAGTAAATATCACTAAACCACAGGTTTTAGGGCAGTTGTATCTCAAAACCCGAGGTTTTGTAAATTGTATCGATTAACCCCAGTGTTTTGTAGATTTAGATCGGGCTTAGGATTGAATTGTAGTTACAATGCATCTACTACCTAGGTTATGGTTTAACACCGCTCGTAGATAATCCTAATCCTCGATATATTCTTGCTTGTGATTCCTAAGCTGATCTAAATCTACACAACACAGGGTTAATCGATATAATTTACAAAACACGGGGTTTTGAGATACAACGCCTCAAAACCTGTGGTTTAGTGATATTTACTCTAAGCAGAAGGCCAAACAGGTAAATTATTGCGACGGGGTTTCACAAAGAAAAGAATAGCAAGAAACAGAGATGATAGTAATAAATTTGAGCCCTGATCAAACTCCAAAGGCAAAGAAATAAATTACTAAAAGCCCATATCCGAACCTCCATAACTTGAAAAGAACAGTGCTACACCTGATCATACTGTTAGAATAGGAATCCTTTTGTATTTCTTTATCTGTATATAGCATATTCCTCTTATACTCCCTATATATATTGCTCATTGGACCTCATGAATATACACACAATATTCATAACATGGTATCGAGCTAGGCACTAACCTAACTCCTTTCGCCGCCATCCCGATGCCAATTGCCGCCGCGACGGCCGCCGTCGCTTAAGTTCAAGACGACGGCGCGCCATTGTCTGACGCCGCCGCTTCGACGCCGTTACCACCCGCCTGATCGCCGTCCGAGCCGAAACGTCCGTAGCGCTTATATCGCTTAAGCCGCGCCAAGGCTTCCAAGCTCCGGTAAAGCCGACACCACCTTTGGAGCCACCGGGAACCCGACGCGAGGACTCCATCCACCGCATCTCCGCTGATCGGGAGCCCGACGCATCCACCCACCGCATCTCCGCCGACCGAGAGCCCGACGCGAGGACGACACCGCTCGTTGGCCACCGCTGCCGCAAGCAGGGGGAACCCTAGTTCCCCGTGCGTGCTCCTTCACCTTCGCATTCTCTTCGCACCGGCCGTCGGCCCCTTTTTTTAGTGTGAGGCCTTTCAGGATGTCATAGATGCTTTTAAGCACTGGTGTGCTGATGAGGCCTGTGTTCGCGCCATCCTGATGGTCAGCGTCGACAACTCCATCCAGCCAGACATTATTGGTCTGCATTCTACTCGCCAGGTCTGGGAGTACTTGCGTGAGCAATACCAGCAGAGCAACGATGCTCAGTTCTTTTCGCTTCAACATGAGTTGGAGACGCTTCGCCAGGAGGACTCATCTGTCGACGACTTCTTCCGAGCCTTGACCAGTCTCTGGCGTCAGCTGGACGAGCTGGCTTCTCTGCTCTGCCGAGTGTGTCATAAGGTGCGGAAGCCGGATCGTGATCGTTTTCTCCTTTATGACTTCGTCTGCCCTCGCCCGAGTTTGAGCTGTCGAGGCTCAACTCTCGAGCCGCCACCACGACGGCAAGCGATCGCCAAGGCTCTTTCGACGCTTCGTGCTAAGGAGCTTCGCCATGGGTTAGCAAAGACATTTGTTCCTACCAGCTTGCTACCCCTTGTTCTTCGACTACACCGACGGCTTCAGCTTCGACTACAGTCCCTCCTCATGTGTCTGTTTCCGTTCTTGTTTTTGCACCAACTGGGGTTCAGTGCAATTATTGCAAAAACTTTGGGCACAACTACCAAAGTTATGCGGTGCAAAAAAAGCGGAACAAGGCGCTTGAATTGGACGATCTAAGAAGCGATGAGGCCCTTCCTCCACGGAGGAGCAGAACCCGACGTCAGACCTTTTTCAATGAGGTGACTCTGCTCGGCCGATTACGCCAGCTCTACTTCAGCAGCTCTCTCACAGCTCAGCAGGTTCTGCTAGTTTAGCTCAAACATCTCCTCTATGTACTTCTTGGGTTCTAGATTCTGGTACATCTTTCCACGACACCGGACTCCACATCTCTCACTTCAGTAGGACCTCCTGTTTCCTGTTTTTCCTATCTCTGTTCAGACAGCTGATGGTACTCCTCTGTCTGTCAGCTGTCAGGACACTCTTTTGTCCACTGATTTTTCTGCTCCAACTGTTTCTCATGTTCCCCAGCTTACCATGCAGCTTCTTTCGGTGGGCCAGTTTACCGATCTCGGCTGTAGGATTGGTTTCGACTCTTACTCCTGTTTCGTTCAGGATCGACAGACAGGGATGGTACTTGGGACTGGCCAACGCCGTAGGGATCGTCAGGGTCTCTACATCTTGACCGCCTCCACCTTCCATCCACTTCGGTTGCTCCTATCACCTCTATGTCTACCTCCACCGCCACCGCTGCCACCACCTCTAGAGTTTTTGCGCAGTGGCATCATCACCTAGGTCACTTGTGTGGGTTTCACCTTTCTTCATTAGTTTGTCAGTGTGTTCTTGGATGTATTACTATTGACACATCCATGTTTTGTTAGGGTTGTAAGCTGGGCAAGTAGCTACAACTTCCTTATCATTCTAGTGAGTCCATGTCTTCTCGTCCTTTTGACTTAGTTCATTTAGATGTATGGGGACCTGCACCTATTATCTCTAAAGACGGGCATAAATTTTATGTGATCTTCATTGATAATTATTCCCTTTTTACATGGGTCTAATCGTGGTTAGTTTCTTGCGATCTATCGTAGCTTTGCAACGATGGTTCGTACTCAGTTTGATTCTTTCATCCGTACTTTTTGTTGTGATTCTGCTAGCGAGTACTGTTAATGCTTTTAGACATTTTCTTTCTGAGCAGGGCACTATTTCCTAGTCTTCTTGTCCTGGTGCCCATACACAGAATAGGGTTGCTGCGCGCAAACATCGTTATCTGATTGAGACTGCTCGCACTCTTCTCCTTGCCTCTCATGTTCCACCACAGTTCTGAGCTGAGGCTATTTCTATGGCTACATATCTCAGCAATATGCAGCCTTCCACTACTCTTAAGGGTGTCGGTCTTATAGAGCGTCTCTACTCTCGAGCCCCCCAGTACACTTACCTTCGTGTTTTTTTCTTGTGCTTGTTTTGTTCTACTGCAGCCTCGTGAGCGCACCAAACTATCGGCTCAGTCAGTTGAGCTTGTGATTCTTGGTTACAGTTCTGAGCATAAGGGTTATCGCTGCTATGATCCTTCTGCTCGACGGATCAGGATTCCACGAGACGTTGTCTTTGACGAATCTCGACATTTCTTCTATCGAGATTCGGCTCCTTGTCCTGTTTCCACCGTTGAGTCGATTTCATGGTTGTCTATTTCCAACTCTTCACGCATTTCTCATTATTACGGTCTTCTCTGGTGCATCACCAATGGTTCCTTCAGACCTCGTCTCTCTGCAGCAGCAAAGACCGCATTTTGTTCTGCGCAGCCACCGTCTCGTTTCTCTGATATTCACTACTCCAGGAGTCCTCGTCCTTCACCAGTCTCCTATCCTGGTATCTTGCCGACACCCACATCCGATCCTAATGATGCTCCCTGTTATGTCCTTTGTGACCGTACATCCCTTCGACCTCCTGGTCGTCTTGGATTTGCTCCGATAGCTCATGCTCTCTCTGTCACTAACCTAGTTCTTACCGTGAGGTTGCTCATTCCGAGTGGTAGAGGAGCTTGATGCTCTTCGACGTATGGAGACTTGGGATATTGTACCGACACCTGTGCATGCTCGTCCTACCACGTGCAAGTGGGTGTACAACATTAAGACCTGATCTGATGGTACTATTGAGCGCTACAAGGCTCGTCTTGTGGCTCGCGATTTTCAACAGGAGTACGGTCATGACTACGATGAGACTTTTGCCCCTATTGCCCATATGACCCTTGTTCGCACTTTTTTTACGGTTGCTTCTGTTCGCTGGTGGTCTTCTCTCTGTTGGATGTTAAAAATGCTTTTCTTAATGGTGTTTTGCATGAGGTCTATATGCAGCCACCACCTAGGTATTCTATTCCCGATGGGCACGTCTGTCGTCTTCGTCGTACTCTTTATGGCCTCAAACAGGCTCCTCGTGCCTGGTTTGCGCGTTTTACCTCAGTGATTACTGCTGTTGGTTTCACTGTCAATTCTCACGATCCTGCTCTTTTTGTCCATGTCTCATCTCGGGGTAGGACACTGCTTCTTCTGTATGTTGATGATATGCTCATCACTGGTGATGATTCCTCATTCATCGCGTATGTGAAGAAGCATCTCAGTGAGCAGTTTTTGATGACTGATTTTGGTTCTCTTACATACTTTCCTGGGATTGAGGTCTCTTCCATGCCTGAAGGCTACTACCACTCACAGCACAAATATGTCTAAGATCTTCTTGATCGGTCTGGTCTAACTGACACTTGTACCGTTGAGACTCCCATAGAACTATCCCTACAGCTTCGTACCATTGATGGTGATCTTTTTGAGGATCCTACTCGATACCGCCATCTTGTTAGGAGTTTGGTGTATCTTGTGAGCACTTATCATGATATTGCTTATGTTGTTCATATCTTGAGTCAATTCATGGCTCATCCTACCCATCTTCACTACAGCCACCTTCTTCGTGTTCTTCGCTACTTACGTAGAACTATCTCTCGTCGTTTGTTTTTCGCTAGCTCCACTTTACTATAGCTTTATGCGTACTCTGATGCGACCTGAGCTAGTGATCCTTCTGATCGTCATTCTCTTTCTGCTTACTGTGTTTTTCTTGGTTTCTCTCTGATTGCCTGGAAGACAAAGAAGCAGACTGTAGTTTTCCATTCGAGTGCAGAGGCTAAGTTGGGAGTTATGACAACGGTGACAGCAGAGGTTACTTGGTTGAGGTGGCTACTTGCAGATTTTAAAGTGCCTGTGATGGGGACCTATGACTCCTTTGTCTAACAGTACAGGTGCTATCAATATTGCCCGTGACCTAGTGAAGCATAAGCTCACCAAACATATTGGTGTGGATGCTTCATACACTCACTCACAGGTGCAGGAGGGAGTACTTGCTTTACAATTTATGCCATCAGAGTTACAGATTGCTGATTTCTTCACGAAGCCACAGACTAGGATACAACATTTGTATTCTCTCCAAACTCCATGTATGTGATGCACCATGAGTTTAAGGGGAGGTGTTAGAATATGAATCATTTTGTATTTCCTTATCTGTCTATGGTATATCCCTCTTGCACTCCCTATATATATTGCCCATTAGGTCTCATGAACACACAATATTCATAACACATACTACTTACACAGCCTTCATGTAAGAAGCTCCTGCAGTTACAAACTTAAATGGCCAACAGTAATTTACCTAAATTACTCAGTCCAAACAGTAACAAGCTGTTTTCTGCTATATTTAGAGGGGACACATTGTTTTCATGCTAACAAAAGATATATAGGGCATATTTAGTTATTTACTAAATGCCAAAATATAGCAATGGGTTGCATGTTTAATGTGTCACATTTCAAGGAGGATGTAGTCCTCACACCTTAAAATGATGGTTGTAAATAAGAAATACAGACAAGTAATCACAAGTAAGTCGGTAAACCTCTAATAAATAAAAGAAAAACAGAAAGAAAGAACAACATGCGGTGGAGCAGGTAATGACCAACACCAACCTAACATTGTTTGGTTCGGTTGAGTCCATAACTATATTGCACAAGGACATTATTCCAGGCAAACCAGACTATTTAACAGTAAAACCAATCAGATAATGAAAACGAGCAAAATAAATACCAACAGCAGTCCATCACACAAAGAAAAGATGTAACAGGACAATATTGAAGTATGAAATGAAAATTGAGCTCTTAAAACCTTCATCCTGCGGATGCCGAACACATTGAGACGATAGAGAGAACCGGCAACCAGGCCACAAATACCAGGAATAAGGGAACGCTTCCAAGAAGATAAAAGAAGCTGCGAAGATAAATAGGAAAGATGTGATAATGTAATATATAAACGTAAATGGCAGAAAGGGTTCAGTTCTGACAAGCAACTAACCTGCAGGCCAGCTAGGTATATGAATGATTTGTCGCTGAAATTAAGGCCAAAAATACGAAATCGTGATGTGACAGGAATGTCAAGAAAGAATGGAATAAATGAGGCAAATATAAGGCCATAAGGTCCAGATGCAAGAACACTGATGTAGTTTGTATCTGCAAAGAAAAGGAAAAAAAGGAATCTCAAAAGAATCTCAAAATAGAAAATAGAAAACTCAACAAGTACGTAGGCTCATAATTATGCCACTAATTGACATATAAGATTAATTTTCAAAACCTAAAGGAAAAAGGCAATGCTCATAATAACAGAACTAATTGGCATATAAGATAATTATTTAAAACCTGAAGAAAAACAATGTGACAAATAGCAGAAAGCATGATTAAACTAGCATTACTGTTGAGCTTAATGTTCCGAACAATGTGAAATGTTTCCACTCTAAAATGGGTAAGAACAATAAATCAAGAGTTCTGGACTTCTGCCCTATAACAGAAGGCCAGAAATGATTTTTCGGAACAAATGAACAGAATCTTACTGTGTGATGACACACAGCTGACATCTCTACATAAAGGTTCACTATAACTAACTTGAATTATACATCATGCCACAACACAGCACAGTGCAGCCAAACAAAGCCTAAATCTCAGATGTAACAAAAAAATTACACATTTTATGGGAAATAATGTCTCGCCAAGATACATGTACTTGGTTGTAATTTGCACCAAATGGTGCTATGTGGTGCTAATCTATCTACTATTCTACTGACAGCTTATCAAAAGTGAGCCTATCAAGTACTCGCCTGGGCTTTCAACTAAGTTGTATTAGAATATGTCTATGTTTTGATATTTCCTTTTCTACACGAGTACTACCAGCAATTTCCAGAATATCCTAATTATAACAATTGTAGAAAGCAGAGAATGGAAGCTATTCATGATGTAAGCAGAGCTCATAACCATCAACTATGTCTTTTTTTTAAAAAAAAAAAAGAATTCTGAAGGGTCACCATATGATGCTACTCTGCAACTTATCTCATAGTATACCTTTCAGGAGAACCAAAAACAGAATCTCGAGAAGTAAGGACACTGTGACAGTGAATAAATTAAAAACCTGCACAGTAGATGAAAAAAAAAAGAAATCACATTGCAATTCTCTTACCCATAAATATAAACAATTATTTCATCTTGTTTCAATGGAACATATAGAAAAGGTGAAGCTGCTTCTGGCATAAATTGCAATTTATGGCCCTAAAATTGCATCGGTTATACACTTAGGCTCATGAACTTGAGAATTTAACATGTAAGTCCTTACACTTGAAAAGGTGTTTCACTTAGGTCAGATGGTGCAAATTTGAGGTACCTTATACAAAACTTCTCAAGTTCAGCCATAAGTTTAAGGGACTTATGGTGCAAATTACTCCTGCTTCCACCGTATTATTGATGGTGTTTACCGATCTTCATTTGAAACTAGAGAGAGTTGCAAAAGGTGAAGTACATACCGAGTATTTGTTAGAGCCTATCTGCCTCTCAAAGACACGGAAATAATACAGAAGATACAATCCAAACATTAACTCCGGTGTTGACTGAAAGGCAAATACAGAGGCAAATATCCTCCACAGGCGGAAGTTTTTGACAATGTCCTGCAATAATAATACAAATAATTGTTCAAACTTTATACATATAAAAGATCCAACAGAGCAGTTCATGAATATAAAAAAACCCAAGTAGCTGGAGCTCAAGGACAAATAACCTGAAGTGTAATTTAACAGCACTGACAGCTATGGGTTTGGGTGCATAGTGCACACACAACAAATACATGTTGGCTGTTGCCACTTAGGCGCTTACTATTGAGAGTTAACATTTCAGCCCGTCCACAGAGAAGACTTAAAACATTTAATATCACTAAAACTGTAAGGTGCACACATATGGTGAAACATACAAAAGTGGCATGGCGCACCCCAAATGTCATTATTGTTGACCAAGTTGTCAACATAATTTCATGTCCTAACCATCATTAATAACATTAGTTAACTATCAGATTATATGCTACGTAAATTTTGAACATGAGACACTCCTATAGTCCTATCGAAATTTAGAAGATATGTCCAGAAAAAACATATAACGTTCCACCTTGGCCATGATAGTCAATTGATACAACAGGGTCAACAAACTTCTTTATGTAGTTCAACTAGTGCATTTCCATGAAATTCTTAATAGGTGTTACATGTGAGATGGGATGTCTCTAGCATTATGGGCTATGAGCCTAGGATGCTAGGTGGATTGAAGCAGTGACTGCACATGGATCTCCAGCTGCGGTTGTTGTCACTTATTTTAATGTTTCTATTGACAATACTATAGCACTTCTCATTTCTGTAAATAGATGTGCGACCACATCCATCAGTTTCTAATACCATCGTATATCCCATCTTTTGAATTACAACAGGATGCCGTTTTCCCCAACAATCAGCACAACAAAGAAACAGATATCGGAATAGGAAAAGAAAGGAACTCGTGAATTAGTACAAACTATCTTTCCTGGCTCGCAGTCTTCACTCCCTCCCTCCCAAAATATAAGTCCATTTTGACTTTTCATGGTCTCCAAAGTAACACTTTGACTGATTTTGTATCATGATATACTAGCAAAATCCAATGAAACTATTTTCATGTAGTCAATTTATATACTTTAACATATATCAATGGTGACCATACAGATCCCAAACGGACTTATATTGCAGGACGGAGGGAGTAATTTTTTGTTTTGGTAGAAACGTTGTCTACAACTTGAGCTATCCATATTGCTTCTGCTCTAATTCGAAAGCCGCGCATCCTCCATATCCATCACCCCTAACAGCATAATCCATGTCCTCCCACAGCCACCCACCACCAGTAAGCACCAGCCACTCCTCACACTTCCAGAACAAACCACAATCTGAAACCCTAACATCAACCCAAACAACATCCCAGCACATTGTACCAGCCAATTCCCCGACGCCACAGATTAAACTAAGCACCACAGGCACCCCAACACCTACAATTCCGACGACTAGACACCACCGACCCATCTACTGAAACCACCACATCGGCGGGCCGGCGGGCAATCCCGGGCCGTGGCCGCTCCACCTACGGCGAGAGCACAAACTCGGGAAGACCTAACCGCGGATTGACTCACTCCCCCGAGCCCCGATGGCACCAAATCGCGCCATCGGGAGCTAGTCGAGATTCGGCTGCCGGCTGAGACTACTGACCTGGTAGGAGAGGCCGAGGGCGCGGGTGCGGCGCTGCGCGCTGAGGACAACGGACAGGAGGCCGCTGGCGAGGACGACGGCCCGCGTCACCGGCGCGTTCTCTGCAACCAAAACGGCGTCGCCGTCTCGATCAGGCACGCCAAAAGAAAAGGCCACAAAAGCGAATGCAAAGGCACGGAAATTCGGCGATTTTTTTTGGGGGGGAGGGGGGGCGCTTACGGAATCCGGAAACGCCGCTCTGCATCGCCCCTTCCTCCAACGGGAACCAACCGCCGGATTGGGGCGAACGCGCCGCTCGTTCGACGACGAGGCGAGGAGAGCTTGCGCGGCCGGCCGGCCACTACGAGACCAGCCCCTCGCCGCCGCCTCTTTTCCTCGGGTTGTCTGTGGAGAGGTTGGGTTGATTTCCGGCGACGAAAGAGTCGTAGCAGCGGCGGCGGCGGCGGCGGTAGAACTAGTAGTAGTTTTCCTTGGGCAGGTAGGGAGACGGAACGGAGCCCAAGATCAGATAGACCGGTAGGCGACTCGCGGCTTGCGCGTGCGTATTTTTAGATGGGGGATTCATTAGTTGTCTTTACTTAGTCACGTTTTTAGCTTTTACATTATAGTAAATTTAGATATATGCCACTCAGAAACACGGTGTTTCAAGATATATCACTCAAAATATTAAAATTAGATTTATGTCACTCTAAACTTGTTGTCTTTAATATATTCCACTCTATGACACTTTTGCACCTAGCTCTTCTTCTTCCTCCCCTTTTCTTCTTTTTCGAACACAGCAAATGACATGGCTGCGTGACGGTCAGATGGGATAGACAAGGCCATGAAGATGCCGCTGGGGCCTGCTGCTCGCCATCGTCTTCCTGGCCGCTCCAATTTACCACCGTGATCCCCATCTCCCCTCTCCCTGAACATCCCATTTTACCATAAGAGAGAGAGAGAGAGAAGCAGCCGGCTAAAGTTCCTCTTTGTCTTTCCCTTCCCATTCACTGCCATTTCTTATCTTCTTACATACAGCAGCTTCATGCCTTCTTATCTCCTCCAAATCTCCAAAAATAAAGAATCGAGCTCTGCATGTTACACCATCGCATTCCCCATCTCATGAGCATTCAATCCATCAAAGTTTTGTCAGCATGCATACATGTTTGGGTGTTTCTTTTTTTGGAGAAGAGCAGCGAGAGATCTCCTGCGATGGTAGGCCGGGTGAGCGCACGGCAAGGCTGTGTAGGCGCAGAACGGAAGGAGGCCGCAGATGCGCGCTTCGGCTAGCATGAGGCACAGCCACCATGCGCAGGGGTAAGCATGCAGCAGGGCGCATTCCCGGGTGGACGACACATGCCCAGGATGTGCTACGACCACGGCAAGGGGGAAGCAGATGTGCAGCGAGGCCAACGTGGTGGGAGCACACGGCGCGCATTGGAGCACAATGCGGCGAGGCCCATGTGACAGGAAGACAATGGCGAGCAGCAGGGCCCCAGCGGCATCTTCATGGCCTTGTCCCTATGGCCTTGTCCCTCCTGTCTGACCGTCACGTAGCCATGTCATTTGTTGTGTTCGGGAAAGAAGAAAAGGGGAGGAGGAAGAAGAGCTAAGGGCAAAAGTGTCCTAGAGTGGCATATATCAAAGACAACAAGATTTAGAGTGGCATAAATCTAATATCAATATTCTGAGTGGCATATCTTGAAACGCCGTGTTTTTGAGTGGCATATATCCAAATTTGCCTTACAATGCGGAGCCCAAGATGAGATAGATGGGTAGGCGACTCGCGGCTTGTGCGTGCGTATTTTTAGATGGGGAATTCATTATTTGTCTTTACATAGTTGTGTTTTTAGATTTTACAATTTTTTCGATGTAATATATTTTTTGCCCTCACGTTAGTCCGTTTCTTCGTTATTTGCCCTCTTTGCATTATTTTAATCATATCCAGCTGTTTTTCCCGTTTTGGTCATGCGATAATACATTTTTGCCCCTTCCGTGCGCATCTCCTCCTCCTTCCTCCTTCCTCTTTCCCCCAATCCATTTCTCTTCTCCTGAAGCTTCTTCGGCGCCCCTCCCTCCTCTTGCTCTCGACTACTCATGGTGCCGCCACCTCCCAAGAAGCCTCTTCTGTCTTGCCCATGGTGGGTCTGGCCTTCCCTAGGCCTTGGCCCGCCAAGACCTCACATCATGGCCGCCTTTAGCTCAGTCTTGCCCGGCCATTTGCCGCCCATGCTCGCTCTGGTGCGCCTCGCTCACGCTCAGATCGCTGCTTCCGGCCACCCGGCCTCATGTGGTCTCCTCCATGCCACGCTCCCTTTATGACAAAGAGCATTGTTGGGCTCTAGACCCAAGTATGTGCCAATCCGCGTCGATTCTTCTAGTTCTTTGCACAATTCTTTGTTTCGGTTGCAGATCTTGGTAGGTTCTGTTCTTGATCTGAGCAAAAATTTTGGTTCTTTGACGCAGATCTGGCACGACCGAGGCCAAGAGCGACAAGGGCACACCATCGACACCCAAGGGGAGTAGGGCGGGCAAACCGACAGATCCCCCAGGTCGGCCGAGAAGCCGCCGTCGGCTGGCCACCGCTCATCAAATGTCTTCTCCCGGCTCAGCACACCCCCGACCGAGGTAGTAGCTCCTTTTGATTCAGTGTATTGTGATCTTTATTACTTTTGTGGTATTGGGTTGTGAGTGACTCCATTGGAATGGCTGCAGAAGCAAGGGAGTGCCGTGAGGCAGTCTTAGGAGCTGCAGCCGCAGCTTGCTGCAGTTCAGAGGACCTCAAGAAAGCCAAGGAGCAGTTGATGGAGAAGGAGTAGGGCAAGATTCTTGAGGAGCTGGACAATGCCAAGAGGGTAGCCGAGAAGGCCAGTGCCAAGCTCTGGGATGTGTTCGCTACGCGCAAGATGGCGGAGGAGGCCTCCGAGACCGAGATGTTCCGTGCAGTGGAGCTGGAGCAGACGAGCATCGAGTCTATGCATAGGAAGGAGGAGGAGCTTCAGAGGATGCTACATAGAAATCGATTGTTTGCTCTTGTTTCATTGTTTGCTCTTTCCACCGCAGGGGATGCTACATAGAAATCGATTTCCTTTCTGATTTGAAGCATTGAATCTACCCTTGGGAGAATTCTCTCGTCGGTTTGCTCGATTTCGTACAAAGTTTGCACTAAAATTATCCTGGTTTGTGCTTGATTTATGTGATTCCCAACATTGGGAACTGTTGGAATGGGGCTGGTGCGACCGAGGGTAAAAGAAACATTTCGTGTGGCCGGTAACGGGAAAACGGGTAGAAATGGTTAAAATAATACAAAGAGGGCAAATAACGAAGAAACAGACTAACGTGGGGGCAAAAAAATGTATTACATTGGGAAGAGGTGTAAAAATCTGAAAACGCAACTAATGTGAGGGCAAATAATGAATTCCCCCTTTTAGATGGAGTGGAGCATGTTGACGATGGAGACGCTTTGGGCTCTCCATCGTGGAGTTTTCTAGAAGGTGTATTCACATCAGTCCCACGACAATTCAAGAGAGAGAAAAAACTCTGCTTAGGGCATTTTTTACTGTCTTTTATTTGTTATGTCACTTAAAATTTTAGTTAGGGGAGAAAGAATATGCCATCTTTTATATAAATATAAGAGATAAACTTGGCACAGAAAACAATTCAAATGGTGAATGTGTAAGGGAATATGTTGTGATAAAAATGAATGATTTTATAGATAAATCGTTAGAGATGTTGTCTCTAAAGTTGTCTTTAGATGAATTAGAGTATTTAGAGACAACCCTAAGAGACAAACTATTGTACATGTCCTTACCTGTAGAGTTCCAAAAAGGAGACTAATTATCTGAATCATTGCATGACACAACATGCTTAATTTCTTCTCCTTGTGAGTGAGTAACAAAGGACCTCTCCGGCTTGGAGTCCAGGACTTGTCCGAACAATTCGCTGGCGAGAAGAGGTATCCTAGCATCGCCATTTTGCGGCGGTGTCACGCAACTCTAACGATGAGGTAATGCCACTAGAGTTTTTGGCTCACCTAACACTCTTTGACGAAGAAATAGCAAAAATAGCTCCCTGCAGGTGAATTGACAGTGATTTGTACTGTAACAACACTATTAACTATTGAGACACTATTCGATCACTTTTATCACAGTGCAAAATCACTGTTTTGCCCCCCTTTTTTTTGCGTCAACCCATGTGGTGCCATGTGGCAGGGGTTCGAACGGTAAGAACACGATAGAGGGTACGTGTTTCCTATCGATACGTTCGTGGTGCTGTTTTTACTATCTCACCGCATAATTGTACCATTTTAGCCCCTAACTCACGCCATGGCTGCTCATTTCTACGACCTTCAATTTCAACTGAAGAGTGCACATGAATAATGGAGAAGGCCCATGCCCGCCCAGGGGTGACCACCGAGCGGCTGAGCACCACCATACATCGTGGTCGCCGCAGCAAAGCTCTATGTTGGCTCTCCATAATCTCCACACAGTACTGCTACTTCAGCGTCATTAGCTCATGTGTGGGGACCTTCCGAACGATTCCACCAACTTTGATTTTTTTCTTCTTCGAGGTGTTTTCTGTAGCAAGTTTTTCTTTTTTCGGTTTTATCAGGGGCGGAGCTACGTGAGAGAACTGCACCCTCAAAATTTTTGTACAACACTTCTAAATTTTTTGTTTACAGATTTTTTATACAGTATATATACCTAGTATAATGCACAGACTATACAATAAATTACATTAAATTATTCTCAGCAATCAATAGTCAGTAGCCCACCAACACAAACAATATTTTGTGATGTCGGTTGTACTAAAAACATGTAATTTGTTCCACTTGAACCTTTACTGTGTCATTTAAACTTTTATATTGAAATATGTCATTTAAGTTCGCACCTTTATGCACACGCGAGTGCGCTTTCAGTAGATATTTTGTAAGGTCGCGGATTTATTCCCGTCCTCCGTCTTTCTAGATATATGATATAAGGCGCACTCACGCATACGTGTGGTGGAGTGTGTTATGTCTTCCTTGTAATCGCAAAAAAAAAAGTTTGTACCCCCTATAGATGAAATCCTGGCTCCGCCACTAAGTTTTATTAGTGTGGTTAGATGCATGCCATTGTGTCGAGTCGAGCTAAGGAACGAGTTGGTTTTCGCTTGCGCCAACTGACGAACAGATCCTGCGCCGGATAAACTCCGTTTTTTATTAGTAGAGATCATTGGACATGCATACTTAGCTCTTCTAAAAAATTATCCTAAACCTTGAGCCTCAGGAACTGAGCATTGCTAAGTTGGTGTGGGGGGCCGGTGTGCCCCTTAGCCCATCCCCGCTCGAGTTGTTCAGGACTGCCTATTATAGTTGATTTCACTAATTGAAATCGAAGGAGATAAGCACATCTTTATAGCTTGTTTGGATGCATTGTGATCTGACTCAATCTCTTTTGGATTGATTCAGAATTTGAACTAAAATCCCTTCAAACCCGAACGGATTAGTTTTAATCATTCCTATTCAAATAAACCCTTAATAATATATAAAAAAAACGTGAGCCTCATATGGCATCCGTGCCTTAAAAAAAGCACATCACTCGCTTGGATTGACGGACTATTTTTGTGATAAAAATCGGTCCAAGAATGGTTGTTTTATAGACACAAAGTCAGTAGCTAGAGAGCCAGTCAAACTAGCTTCTCAAGCACTTCAAAACATGCATGGCTGGCGACGCAGTTCCTGTAGAATCAGGTAAGGGACATGCCTAGTATGGCTGTAGTTTTTCTGAAAAACAATTTTTAGTTGGGCTGAACGGCTAAAACACTAGATTGAGGACGCTTGATATTTAGCAGTTGTACGATCGAGAAGGCCGACTAGAGAATGGTGAATAGGCAGTATTTAAAATTCTTTTGGCTAAAATTGAGTTTTATGCGGAATTGTTAATCAAATTGATTTTGCTCAATTAAAACCTAAATAAACTAGTCTTTACCAAGTGCACCAACAAGATAAGACTAAGACAATGATAGCAATCCTAAGGAGACAAACAAGCAATTCAATTTTATGAATATAAATTGTAAGAAAGTAAAGCTCAAGAAAGCAAACCACAAGAATACTTAAACTTTTTCCCTTGGTGATCGGAAACTTGCCGGTTTCCCTTAGTCCGCGTTGAGGTAAGCTCAAACGAATTTAACCAGCTCCACAAATTAAGCTAACACCTCGAATCCACTTGGAGTTGCTCTTCCTCCACTCTGGAGATGGCTAGCACCAAGTCACTCGTAACCGTTCGGGTCTTCTCACAACCTTCTTTGAAAAGATCACCGGCGCAACTCTTCCAAGCCGTCTAGGTGTCGACAAACATTAGGAGTAATAAGTTGGAGACGCTCACTTGAACGAATCAAGTGTCTAAACTCAATGGACACAAAATCTAACACCTAATGCAACACATGCAGTAGGATTTTGCTATCTAGACTCACCAAGTGCAACATATGCACAATGGAGAGGAGAGTGCTTGCTCTTTGCTCTAGGGGAATGAAAATGGCACTTGCTCTTTTTCTCACAACCGGCCACAAAAGAGTATTTATACACCCACACACAAAAACTAGCCGTTGGAACAGAATCTGTGCAAAAACATGAAGGTCGGTCAGACCGTAGACACAGGGCCGATCAGACCAGACTATAGAGTAACGGTAAACTCTGCAGTAATCATTGCTATAGAATCTATCCGTTATGCCAGGTCCGGTCAGTCCGCCCACTCAAGGTCCGGTCAAACCAGGTTCAAATATTTTTCAAACCAGAGAAAACATGCTACTGGAAAAATCTTACCACGTCGGCCAATCCGAGGTTCTGATTTGACCGGTGAACACAATGTGGTTAGTCCGGCATGAAAAATTCAGTAGCAAGTTGCAAAAACGACCCTCTTTGGAAAAAGTTGATTGTGCCAATGAACCAGAGGTCCGGTCAATTCGGCCCTCTAACCGTGGTCAGTCCGGGTTACCAAAACAAAGAAGAGATGAACAAAATAGAGGCTCGCTGGAGAAATGCTGACCGCCCTACTCAAACCGGGGGTCCGATCAGTCCGGGTTAGACCCTGCGATCAGTCCGGCCAGCCACAAGAGATAACAGGGAGCTCTCGGGAAAAACTTGACCGCTTCAAAGGTCCGGGGTTCCAGTCAGTCCGGTTAAGGATAACAAAAACTGATTTTGCACATCACTTCAACTCAATTTTGCAAAACACATTTGTAAATTGATGCGTGATGCAAACAAGGTATGAAAGCATGATTCTCAACAAGGTGCAAAAACACATTTGCTGACTTTTAGAATCATGCCTCAATGAAATTTGGTACATGGACTTTAAACTGTTTGCAAAACATATTTGCAAACAAAAGTCACATGCTACAAGGATTATGCATGAGCCTCAACTATTTTCAAAACACATTTGAAAATATAAGTAACACGCTAAAGAGAGCTAGAGCAAGCACTAAGAGATATCAACACATGACACACTCGAGCTACTAGTCAAGACCCATCTTAATAGTACGACAACCTATACTAGCAATTCGGCTTTTCAATCAAACACAGAGACCAGTAAAAGACTAGGAACACGCCCTTAGCCTATGCTAGTCATACCTTTACCTTCAGCATCCATCTTGAAGTGATCACTTGATGATGAACATCTTCACTCCAAGTCCGGGTTCTTTACTTGATAATCATCAACACATGATGATTTCCTTTACTCCAAGTTCTTGACTTGAATATCATCAACACATGATGATCTTCTTCACTTTAGGATCTTATCTTGAACACCATCAACACATGATGATTTTTTTCATCCCGAATCTTGACTTGATGACAATCAACTCACGATACTACCTAAAGTCTTCGTCATCATGGGACTCAACTTGTTTCACTAACTCATGGAAATATTATTCCACATGACGACTGCCATTAATTACCAAAATACTCCATTATCACATAATGACGGGTCTAGATTCTTCAGTAGTTTGGCTTATAGGTAGGCTATCTAGATCTTATAAGTTGAGAAATGTCTAAAATGCCCATAAGGCAAATGACATCAACTAGTGACAATTAACCACAATTTAACGAAAATTGACGGCAATTAACAACAATTAACAGTAATTAATCGCAATTGGCTCTAGCGTGGGAGGAGGAGGGAGAAGGAGGGAAGCCGGGGCGGCGGTGCTGGCGGTGGTGGTGGCATGGGAGAAGGAGGGAGGCTAGGGAGGCGACAACATGGAAGGAGGAGGGAGGTCGGGGCGAAGGAGACCCGGGAGGCGGATGTCGGGGTTGCGTCGAGGGAGATGGATGGAGGTCAGAGGCGGCGCCGGTCGGAGGAGGAGGGAGGCGGTCGGAGGTCGACGACGGCACCAATCGGAGGAGGTCGGAGGCGGAGAGAGCCGGTCGGGGGAGGCGGTCGGACGTAGAGGGAGAAGGAGGAAGAAGGAGGGAGGTTGGGGCGTTGATGCCAGCGCGGGAGGAGGAGGGAGGTTGGGGCGTCGATGCCGGCATGGGAGGAGGAGGGAGGCTAGGGTGAAGGCGGCACCGAAGCAGGAGGGAGGTCGGGGGCGACGCCGGTTGGAGGGGCTGGCTATCGGTCGGGGACAGAGGAGGAGGGAGCCGAGGAGAGGCATAAGGCGTGCAGAGGCGACGCTAGGGTTCGGGCGGTGTACGGTGGAGAATGGGATTTGAGGGGTGGGGTTTGGGAATATATACATGGTAGAAGGGGGGTAAATTTCTCCAACTCTAGAGGCAAACTTAGAAGCCATCCCACCGAAGCCATGGGAAGCGCCAGTGTAACATCCCAAAAATCCCAATTTTGGGAAAGTATAATGGAAATAAATGGGAGAATAATTTTGGGCATGTTTATGTGGAAAATAAATTACCTAAGCGAGTTTTAAAAAATTTCATCAAAAAGCAACAATGCATTTATATGGAAACAACAACTTAGAAGAATTTTCAAGAAAATCACAGAAACCATAAATCTTGAAAAATCTACTCAAGAAAACATACTGTGTTAGGAGCCTCCACAAAAATGTTGAAATTTTTTGGAGCCCGTTTGATACGTTTAAAAATTCACCAAGTTCAGTCTTTTTTTGGAAAAATTTGAATCTCATTTGAAATTCCCGCGGGCAAATGTGCTGAATCTGCTCCGGCCCAACTTCTTCGCGCCTGCTCCATCCCATGCCAGCACCCCTCATGCCCCTCTCGCTGTCATGCCAGGCCCGCATGTTAGTACCCTTCTTCCACCTCTCGCTCTCGACCGCGCGCTAGCTCGCCCTTGCTAGCTCCGCTGCTTCGCCCATGGAATTCGACCGCCGCCCATAGTTTCGATGTTCACTTGCCCCCGTCACCTCCACCTACGCCATGCCTATGCTAGCAACTCCCTGACGGCACCCTTTTCCCGCTGGACGGAGAGACCAGAGCACACCCACTTTCTCGCCATTCTTCTCGCTCTAACTTAGTCGTACTTAACCTTGCCACCACATCATCTTTTTCCTCAGCTCGCCCCCGTTCCATTTTCGTGCAAACACGAGTTTATCGTCGGTGAGCGTGCCTCCGCACCATTGCCACTCTGGTGAGCTTCTTCTTCTGCGACATGAGCGTCATTATGATCCTTGAGCTTCCCTCATCCTTCTTCTTTGCTCAATGCAGCTCCAGAAGTCTCGTAGCTTGACCATGTTCACCTTTGTTCCGACTTTGGTGCACACATGATCCAAGTCACAACACTTCTGCCATTCCGGTGAGTTCGGGCTCAAACCAACCGTGTCACCGTATGTTCCATACCCTATTGATGCATTCCCCTCACTTAACGCAAGCAAATCCGCCAAGAATATGAGCTTCACCATCATATCCTCCATTCTCGGCCTCTGCCACCATTTTCGATCTTCTTCGAAGCACTGTGAGTCCGTGTCCAATTCCTTGCATCTACACCATCGCTAGGACCTCAGTGAACTAACGTGGCACTTCTTGTAGCACCTCCATCGCCATAGAGCACTAGCACCGTGAGCCCCCTTCGTGCCACCACTGATCACCGTCGACAAGTCACCTCAAACCTTCCCCGACTTCATCAACACCCTCTTCGTGATCGTGGTGAGATTCTGATCCTCATGCGCGCATCAATTTGCTAAGGGCGAGCCCCTAGCATCCTTTCCCCCTTAGACACCCACGGCGTTGCTGCGGTTGTAGGCCATCGGCTCGCCTCTGATGACCCTAGGTCTTCACGCCTAGTCCATAAGCATCGCCTGGACTTACTGAGTCCAGTGCACCTCTCCTTTAGACATGAGAACGTCTCCTTCACCAAAGCCATCGCACACCCGAAGCTTGCCACCGCCTCTCGCCACCGTGACGCCGACTCTGTCCACCTCTTCGGTCATCTTCACCACCTTTAGCTTCGCCATACTATCCTCTTTCCGTCCCACCGCTCAACGTCGCCGCCCAACGCACCGTTCACCGCTGGTGAGCTCGCCACGCCTTCGGCCACGAGCAGCTCTGCTCTCCTTCCTTCTTTCTCTCTCTGACCGGTGGGATCCACTCACGTTTAGGATTTTGTTAACACTAATGACAGTGGTTAAGTGTAATAGGTGTATGACATGTGGGACCGGGTAAAAAGCTAAAGAGAAATCTAATTCAAATTGTATTTAGAGTATGTGTCACTGATATGTGGGACCATGCATTATTCTCAGTTTTAAAACATGATTAAAACCCGAGTGGCTGACATGTGGACCCCAGTTGTCAGCGAATTAAATCAAATTGGAATTTAATCATTTATTTAAATAGTTAATAAGTGTATGACATGTGGGACCACCACTCATTTATAAATAAAAATCAAGAAAATAAAATTATGAGTTACTGACAAGTAGGCCCCACATGTAAGATAATAAAATTAGAAAAAAACCCGCTTTCAGTAAGAGGAAAAAATCGCTTTCTCTAATGGAAAGCGTAAACCTTAGACGAACTCAGAGAAAAATACGTTTTCTTTGTTAGAAAGTGTAAACCTCAGAGAATACGCTTTCGACATCACCTTTTTATTAATCTCTAGATTTTCATAACCGAAGTAAATTAAAACGTTAATAACTTTCGCATACGAACTCCAAATTGAATGAATATTTTTTTTGAATTCATATAAAATCATGATCTGTCTAAATATGCAAAAATATTTGGATTTTAGTTCTGTTGAAATTATTTTTTCTTATTTAATTTGTTGTCGGCTCTTTTGAATAGACGTCGATACTTCAAACGAAATATATGACAATCCTCCATCATCATACTCTAAGATACCAGAGCAATACAAGCACCTTTTTTGACCATGTTGATCCTACTATTTTAATTGTTGTACTTATTTTTGCAAAATCTATTATGCATGCGTGTAAAATTGCTATATTTTGGGAAAGCGGTAGTTATATTCCTATTCTATGCATGATACTCCTTGGGATATTAGTATCCTTACTGTTGTAGCCAATAGGTTATGGTTTAGGTATTAGATGATGTCGATCTGGGTATTTCGAGTGCGAATATCATACAAATGCTTAGCGAGGCTCTAGATTTACTAAAATTGGAAAATTGATGAGATGTTGAACATGAATTTGGAAGATTTTGAACTGATGGTCCAGAGGTGTTTACCTCTATTATTTTGTATAAAAATAAAAATAAAAAACTTAGTTTATGATGTTGGCGAGTTATATTATAATCTGAGAAGTGTGGGAGATGTACCTTACAAGTAGATAGGGAGAGATCCTCGCCCTGGTCAATTAAGGATCGAATGCCACAAGTCCTATCTGAGCCTAAGTGTATAACCACATATGCCGGTATGGGATGACCTTAGCTAATTAAGTCATCGACGACTAGCCTTGCATGTTGGTAGGCCACAGTAGTATGGGCATGACCGAGTAGGCTTGCTTGAAGGGGCTTCCTTCACCGAGGCGTTGGGACCAAAGCCTTCTGATACAATGGTTAATGCTTCACTCTAACGAGAGGTACCCGGGATCGGAGTGAGGATTTTCATTACTAGGCTAGTGCGAGGTTAGGACTAGATGATGTAAAGGCTTCGATGTGTGCTCTAGACTGCATACTATAATGTTGTGTACGGTGATATCGACGGATATCGAATAAACTAGAGAATTCGTATACTGTGGGTAAAGTTGTACACCTATGCAGAGTGTAAATCTATATAAATAGCTGTGCTTGCGGCCATGAGCGTGCTTAGTGCATTCTTAACAGGTATAGACTTGGTTTTTGCATAAAACAAGCTCTTGTTGGAAAATGTGGGTATGGTTTTTGTTGTTGATATTTGAGTTGAGTGTCATGTCTATGGCTGAAAGTAAGATGTTGATCACAGTCAAGGAGAGTTGCGATTTGTTATTTATCAAGTACTTACTTATTGTTCTTTATCTACTTCACTACTCTTTAAACTTCCATTGCAAAATAATACATATTGGTATTGCAAATAAAATTTGCTTGATGCTAAAAACAACCTGTAGCATAGAGCCTCACCCCTTGTTAGCAATGCATATATATAAAATTTTACGATACACTACAAGCCTTGCCGAGTACGCAATGTACTCAATCTTGCTTAAATTATTGTTCAGAGTTTGAGGATTAGTCTATGCTAGATGACACGTTCTTTGCACCCAGTACCGGAGGGTTCGATGATGGGTCTTGCTAGGACTTGTTCTTGTCGGTTGCCTAAGGGTTTGGATGGGCATACCACTAGAATTTTGGACTTTATATATTATGCTTCAGTTGTTTAACTTGCTACTTCTGATACTTGTCATTTTATTTAGCTGGTCAGCTGTATATTATACTCTCGTGATGTAATCGTTTAAGTTATGTACCATATTTGTTTCACATTGAATGCATGTGTATGCCAACGTTGTGAATGTGTGTACTAGCCGCTGATCATGGGACTAGTATGATACACACATGAGGGCTTCGGCTATTCCACACCTGGGATCCGACAACTGGCTTCCCCACGTTGAAAACGATTGTTGGATTTTTCTTAAAGCAACTACTAAAAGCAGCCCATTTGGGACAACTTCTGGCTTTTTCGAGCGAAAAGCCAAACCCGAAGCCATCCCAAACAGGCCCAAAGCATCTGCAGCCTATCGTACTATCCACACCCATCATAAATCAAACTATCCATTTGAAAGGATCTCCATCTGAAATCTAGACCACCCAATGTGCATTGAGATTCGTGCTAGGCATGTACTTTTTAAGTGTATAATCTTGATTTAAATGATGTACTAGCTGCTTTTTAGGAGAAGGGATGGGCCACTGATTTCAAATTTTATTATTTGAATATCACCACCAGTCAAGTACATTACATTGTTTCTATACTTTAGTATGTAAACTCAAGTACATGTTATTTTGCCCACACAAAAAAGATACTACCGTATGCATGCATTGTACAGCTAATACGGATACTTTTGCATACAAAAAATAAATTAAATAAGCCACACACACACTGTATGTACAGTGTTGGTACTCCTATAAGAGAGAGAGAGAGAGAGAGTGTTGAAGATGGTGTTTGCACCGAGGACGCGGCACCCGGCGACGAGGAAGAGGTGCACACCGGCGATGGCGAGATGCGCAATGGCACCAGCCGGCGCCAAAGACAAAGGGTTGCCGACCGCCGTGCCATCTCCACCCCGCACTCGGGTCACGGAGCTCCTCCTACCTAGTCATGGCACCGCTGGTGACAAGGACGATGATTGGATCATGTGCATCTCGTCGCCGATGACGAGGAAGTCAGCGCCAAAGGAGGCGGAGGCGACAAACCTAGAGGTGGAGGCGAGGGCGGCGGGATCCGAAGGAGATGGGGTCGGGGCAGCGGGATATGAAGGAGATGGGGTCGGGGCGGCCTGATACGGAGGAGGTGGAGACGGCCGGTGACGAGGAAAGTGCCGGAGCTGGGAAGATGCATCGTCACTCCTCGCATCTTCCTCCTCGTCGGTTGAGTTGCACGGCGCTAGAGGAGGTCGCCTAAAGGGTGGGGACGCCATATCCAGCCACCGTCGGGGGTGGAGGGCGACAGATCTGGTCTCCACACCGCCGGATATAGCCCTTGTCAGCCTCCCTGCCGTCGAATTTGGTGGTGCCGCCGCCTCCTCGGTTGACGCCGTCGTCATCTTGTTCTTTGATACCCGCCATTGCATCGCTCACCAGGGCATGTCGTCGTACCTGTCATCATAGAGAGGGAGGGAGCAAATGGGAGAGGAGAGACGGAGATAGCACTACAACAAAATAGTCTACTAAAGACATTTTTATTTAGACACTTGTTATTGCGTCTGTACACCCAGAATCAGGTAGCTCATAAACACGTTTCTTAAGACGTTCTAGAATTCGTCCCAACATGTAGAGCCCAACCCATTTAGCTGACCCTAACCCCACTCAACACAGCGGTTAGCCTAACCCCTCCACTCAAATCACGTCGTCCTCTTTGCCTCCCCGCAGCCTCTTCCAGACTTCCACCATCTGGCTACCGCCTCCACCTCCTCCTCGCCGCTGCCTCCTAATACCTCTCAGTCTTCATAAGCTACAGAGGTGTGCGAGGAGTCCATCCCGAGGCTGCGCATCGAGCACGTCGAGATCTCCGACCTACCCCTGCTCAACATCAACCTCGAGATCGACGGCGGCGTTGGCTTCCCACCCGCCGTCGAGGCCTTCTACGACAAGGTCCGCCCAGCTCATTTGCTTCTCCTCAAGCCGCCGCCGCGCCCACACCAAGACGTCTCCGGCTCGGTTCTGCGCTGACCAGGATCAAGGCCTTGCCTTCTGTTGCGGCCAGTTACGCCCCTCTCGTTTGCTAATATGTAATAACATTCTTCAATTGACAAAGGATCACGAAAGATAAGCTCGGAGAGCTGCTTGAAGCAGAACAAAACATCGGGCTAGTGTCGAGTAATTCATTACCTTTCTAGCCCTTCTTTTAGATCAATGCCAATATTTTGTATGGATGTGGTGTTTAAATGAATAAATTTAATGAAGATGAATGTCGGTCATGATTGTTTCCAACTATACATGTTTGCAACCTTGACTTATGGCGCTCTAGGCATCACGGTGCTAAGAAATTTGGGTGTTATGTGCGAGCGACAAGAGGATAGCTAACATGAAGCTTGCCAAAGATTTTCTCATGACGATAGAGGAGTTCAGAAACTTTGGAATCTTGCGATTCAGAGGAGATGGCATATAAAGGCGATTGTTCCCGAATGCTCGGCCAAAGTAATGTTTGTTCACGCTTAAATCAATTCATCTGAATTTTATCGGTTGTGTTTCATCATCTTATCATGACAGGCTTCACTTTAAAATGCTATACACATGAATACCAACATAAACAAGTTAAATTAGATGCACAATTTACGTATTCTTTGGGATATATATAAATTCTACAATTACAGATTGCTAGTATTTACGGATAGTCAATTACTTTGTCCCATTATTAGAAAAAGAGCAAGGTCAAATTTGGAATAATCGGATTACATTGTGTATGTGAACCATTACGGCGAGCCGGACCACTCGAGAACACTATTACTTCATTCAACTATAACTTGAGAATTACATCACAATGTTCGGCTAAACCATTCCTCATGCTACTACCTCCTCCAAGGATCTTTGCACCGCTTATATTGACAGCTTTTTCTCGACTAGGTGATGTAGCTTTGCATATATAATCGAGTAGTTAGTGTCTATGCTTGCCTGAATCATTTAAGTAGAGCAACTGTTCTTCCTTTTGGTGTGTATGGAGAAAATTCTCAATGCCTATTGTGTTACATTGAAGAAACCTCCCAGTTAACTAATCTAAATAGGTGCATAGTCTTTTCTTTTTCATTGTAATAACCCTACTTTTTACTTGATCGCTTCAGTTAGTGACACAGTTCCTCTAAAAACTCAAGCTGTTAGTTGTGCAGATTTGACTCGGTTATGTTATAATACCCTTGAATGTTGTTGTGATGCAGCTATACTACAGATGATAGAAGTGCTGATTCTGGTAAAATGCCTGAACAGCGTGCAATGCTTGCAGAATCTAAGAGGTCAATGTTGTCGTGGTTCATTTTTCTTTTCTTTTTTCAACTTTACGATTTGGTATTGTCTAGGAACTTTTCAAAAACCGTGAAAAGAACATACTGGCACTCTGTATAGTATTTCATTTGCCTTCTACATAGTACATTGTTGTAAGAATTTTACCTGCCCTGCATTAGAACACTGCTTATGCATTCTTTCGAGTGAGGCCAGGTTGTGTGGTAATTGTTGTGGTTGCAATCTTGCTAGTTTATACAAGTGGATTGCCATATGATTTGAGAGCTTTGCTGCGTTAGCGATAGATTTTTTTTTGATAATAGGTTTGCACCCCATTTCCATTAAAAGGAAACATAGTTACAAAAAGTTAACAAACTGAACAAGCTAAACAAGATTACAGACTTGGGTTACACCCACAATTATAGATGCATTAAACAAGCAGCCTTGAGTCTGAAAGGATTAATAAGTTTTTAGAGGTGGAGCTCAAGGCCCTAAACCAAAAGGGAATATTAACAGCTTCCATCACCCAATCTGCTTGTCCATGGCGCCCATCCGCCTCTAGCTCCAAAAACTTCAAAAGCAACCTTCCCAATTGCTCTAGCACCCTTTGCGGAGCAGTTCCCGTTTTTCCTCCTTCTGTAAATAGGACCACAGATCAATCCAGTGACAAATGGTATGTATAACTGAGATAGGTTCCACATGCCATATTTTATTGAAACACGCTAAGTTGCGCACTTTCCAAATGCGCTACAAAATGGCTGCTACACCAACCACCACTAGCTTCCTAGTCTTCCTAGCAAACTTAACTACGTCTTTCATGAGAATGGAGCAAAGATAAAAGTTGCATCTGACGACACATGTGGTATTGAAATATGTCATGCAAGACTTTGAACTGAAAACTAAATTATAATGATATGTCGTGTCACTCTGCAGGCAAGAGGTGCTGCAATTGGATAATGAAACCGTTTTAATGAGGCTACCATCGAGGAAAGGGAGCAGTCCATTCAAGACATCCAACAACAGATTGAAGTTAATGAAGTGTTTAAGGATCTTGTTACACTCGTGCATGCCCAAGGAGTTATAATTGGCAAGTTTTACATTGCATTTTACATAGCCCTGTAATTTGGTTTCCTATTTAACGCGTACATCTTTTGTTACAGAGGAAATCGACACCAACATTGATAATTCTGCAGCCACAACCAAAGAGGCCAAGACAGAAATTGTGAAAGCGTCCAACACTCAGAAATCAAATTCATCCCTGGTATGTTCAGGTTAAGAGCATGTACTATGCAAGTGCTTAAAGAGGTGCTTAGCAACCAAAAACTGTTTTTCCTTGTTAAGTAAGACAGATAAGGTGTTTATATTGTAGCATCGATGCTTAAGTATGCACTGGTGCTTAACGAGTGTGTATGTTTATAACTAGATATTACTATTGTTGCTCCTCTTACTATCGCTACAAATTCGATTAAAAAAGAAGTATCCCTACGATTCTTGTACTTGCAATTTCGTATTGTGTATTTCCTTTGTTTTCGATAAATGCAGCCCTTCTTATGTCATGCGTGTATGATTTCTTTTTGAGACATGAATAGACATAATAAACAAGTTTATCACTGAACAGGTACCAGGCTCTGCGATTTGGAGGTGGATTAGGTTGTTTGTTCCTGAAGATGCTGCCGCTACCCTCTAGACACTCGTCGCCTGATTCAGTTGTAGGATTTGTAGGAATTTTTTCGGTGTGTTTGCACCTCTGTATGTGGATGCTAGATTCAGTTGGTAACTCGATTCAGTCTGGAACTAAGTGTCTATGTTTTTTTCTTCTGGTTTTTTTATATATAAACAATGTAATTCTACATTTGAAATGGCTTTACCTAAGGTCTGAAACTTCTTATGAAAATATGTGATACTATATCCTCTGAATCATTGTAGTTTAACTAGCGATAAAATATTTCTACGGAACAAAATAAAAATGGACGTCTCTAGCTCAATCTAAATACGTCTATGAATGTGTATCTATGTTTTTGGCACGTAATAAAGCGTCACTAGGGAGAGTAGAGACAATATGGAAATGCATATATGAAAGTGTCTCCAAGCTTGTAGAGACGCAATCTAAACGACTCATATCATTGTAGACGCGCTTAAAAATACGTCTCTACGATCTCTGACACAGTACGTGAGGAGACGCTCTAGAGATACTTTACAAAAACGACTCTACGACGCTATAGAGATGATTGAAAACGTCCTTAACCCATAAAATAGGCGTCTCTATAGGGCTTTTGTGTTGTAGTGGAGAAAGGGGGTGGGGGGTTAATGGGATATTGTACTGTGGGACCCATGTATATAACGGTATTATTGATGTACTTGATATTTTGTGTTAACCATGCATTGATCACGAGGGAATGTTCAACGGTCGTGATTTTGGGTGGACCATATCCACGTTCACCACATCCATGGGCATCAATATGGGTGTATTTGGTTGTCTGCACCACCTTTGGCTCGCATCGGAGCATGCGACTTGAGGCCGTTTGGTTGGCTGCACCAGCATCCGAGCCAAGCTACGCTGATGCAAATTTCCATTCAGAGCCTGGCTCGAGAGAAATGCCGATTACGAGATTCGCTCGAGGGCCAGGCCCGCTTGATGCAGGCGTGGGCGACTTTGCTGCAACCGCTCGTGTGTATGGGTTAGAGTTGGCCAAATGGGCCGGACCCACCGGTGACCGACACGGCACGATCTCAGAGGCTCGACCCAAGCACTCAAGACGACCAAGACTGTTCATGGGCCATGCGAGTTCGGCATGAGACCCGGCGTGCAGGCCGCCACCACCGGCGCATGGGGGCCGGCCAAAGACGCAACACGCCAGTACGGGAGGCTGGAGGCGAGGGTCGGAGCGGAGCCGGCGGCACCTGCAGTCTTCCAAGCGGAGGAGGAGGAGGCGTCGCGACACAGTCTTTGCCCGGCAGAGGGAGGAGGAGGCGGGCGGCGGTGCGGTGCACGCAGCACTACGCTGTCGTGCGAGGCGACGGAGGAGGAGGCGACGGGTCATCGAGTGGCGCCATGGGAGGCGAGGAGGCGGCGGGTCGGCGACGCCACCGTCGCGGTGAGGCGAGGAGGCAACTGTGGGGAGGCGAAAACACCGTCGCGGGAGGCGAGATGTGCCATCGCGGGAGGCGAGGCGTTCATGCATGGGAGGCGAGGAGGTGATGTCGTCGCGCCATGGGAGGCGAGGACCGAGGAGGCGGCACTGTAGCACGGCGCAGGCAAAGTGGCGAGGCCGACCTTGAGGGATGGGGGAGCCGGGAGAAGAAGACGGGCGGCGGGCTAGGCTGGGCTGTGTCATGCTGGGTGTGCCCGACGCACGCACCCAAAAATTCGGCCGTTTTTGACCGTTGGGAGATTTTTTTTGACCGTTTTTTGAACTTTTTGACCGTTAGGGCTTAAAAAATAGCAAAAATTGAAAAAATTCCGAATTTTTTTTCTATAAATAGGCACCATACCCCCCCATCATTCAGCACCCCTTCATTCTCTATTCTCTCTTTGAAATTGTGTTGTGCAAATTTAAATCCGTGTTGAGCTAATTTGGCAAAATTCAAAAAATTTGTGCCAAGATTTGGAAATTTCAATTTTTGTCAGCAAGTCAGCGAAAGAGGTACAATGCTATTTTTGTAATACTTTTATTGTTAGTTATTGTTATGCTAAGATTAAAGTAGTAATAGTGTTAGTTTCGATTTTGCAGTTTTCGTCATGGACAGTCCTTATGACAGCTTTGCTCTTAGTGAGTTTGGACTTTCATCGGACGAAATTGCGTCTATGGAGGCGGCGTGGCTGCCTCAAACCAACCGGAGGTTTCACTGGAGGAGCAAGGTGGAGTTTCGTCATCAGGCTCGACGTCAGCATTAGGCTCAACGGCAACCAGAGCAAAGAGGTCGAGGCCATCTACATCGGGAGTGTGGGAGAATTTCGACAGAACAACCAAGCAAGATGTAGCGGGAAATAAGGTACCATGTGCTATTTGTAAAATTTGTCGCCATGAGTTGTCTGCAAAGTCTACAGGTGGAACAGGGCACTTGATTAGACATGCTACAAGGTGTCGAACCAAGCAAGGATTGATGATGAGGCAGACGCAGCTGCAATACAACCCTGACGGTACGGTATCTAGCTGGGACTACGATCCTCAAGTAGCCCGCCAATCTCTCTGTCGTTTAATTGCTTCTGTGGATTTACCGTTAGACTTTGGCGAGTCTGCTTCTTTCTAAAATTACATTAGGATTGCGCATAATCCTAGATTTACTGCTTTTCTGAGCAGATAACAACTAGGGATCTAGTGAAATACTATAATGAATGTAAGTAATAAAATAAAGGAACTATTTAATGCGTGCACATTTTGGTGTACGACCTCGGACATATGGAGTGGTCGGGCTAGGGAGGATTACCTTAGTGTAGTTGCGCATTATATTAATGACGACTGGGTTTGGAGAAAAGGATTATAGCTTTGAAATTAATTGATGTAGCACACATGAGGGAGAATATTATGCGAATCAGTATTATCAAAGTCGTGGAAGACTTTGGTCTTCTGAACAAAATATTTACAATTACTTTAGACAACGCTTCAAACTCTAGGGCCATGGACATTCTTACTCCAAAGTTGAGTACATATCTTTGATTCCTTCTGCTACATCAACGATGTGCTTGTCATATTATCAACCTTATAGTCAAATGTGGTTTGAAGAGGTTGAGTCCGTATATTAAAGCTTTTCCCGATGCGATTTCTTTCTTGAATAATGCTAACGTAAGAATAGCACAATATAAGAACTTCTGCAGGACGATGGGTTTATGTCCAAGAAAGTTCGGTTTGGACATGTAGGTAAGGTGGAACTCTACTTACCTCATGCTTAAGAATCTTTTACCATACAAGAGCACTTTTTCTGTATTTATTCAAACGCACTATCCTCCTAGCACTGACAGTACTATGCTATTAACTAAGCAACATTGGTTCGTTGCTGAGAAGGTATTGTCGTTTTTAGAAAAAATTTATGAGGCAACTGTTGCTTTATCCGCTGTCTACTATCCAACATCTCCTATCATTGTGCATACTATTTTACGGATTGCTACTCAATTGAAAATGTTTGAAAATAACATAGTTTTACGCGATGCTGTTGTTTCCATAAAATCTAAATACCTTAAATATTGGAAAGAAATTCCTTACCTATATGCATTTGCATTTCTTTTAGATCCTAGGGCTAAAATTGATGCATTTGATATCAGACTTGATCTTCTTAGTGATGCTACTGGCTAGACTATACTGACTATTTTGCGAAGTTCGTTCTCGGTTATCTGAGGTTTACCAAAGGTATGAAAATAGGTTAAAGTCATTAAGAAGCGAACTCCATAGCCCCCCACCTTAAGTGGGAAGATAAATATGTGGGGCGCAATCTTCGGTGCTTCTTCCTCTAGGTCCAGGTCCAGAGCTTCTTCTTCTTCTTCTACACCAACGCCTGCTCAACCAAGACCCATAAGGAGCGGAGAACTATCCACCTATCTGGACAGTGATACGGTGGACTTCAACTCAGAAGGCTTCGACATCTTGCAATGGTGGCAAGCCCATAAGTTAACATATCCTGTGCTATCCATACTTGCACGTGATGTGTTAACTGCTCTATCTCTGATTTCCTCTGAGTCGCTTTGGTCTTTACGGAAGGATATTGGAGGAGAGAAGAACAAGTCTCACAAGTGAGATGGTGGAGATCCTTCTAACTGTGAAGGATTGGAAACAAGCTCATTCACGAACACAACACTCTATAGAAAATCCAGAGTTGTTGGAGGTGTTTGGAAATTTGTACTTAGATAATGACACTGACACATAGAACAAAGATGTATCATGTATGTAGAATTGTAGAGCTATAGGCTGTACTCTTTTTCCTTTGCCAATGTTTTCTCATTTTGAGTTTTTACTTGACGAAGGTTTTAACAAGGCATCCAGTTGGACATTAATAAAGCTCTTGATTACATTTTCAATATGATTGTCTCATTTTTAAATTTTCATGTCTACTTTTGAATTCTACACATTTTTCTAAATTTTCTGTATTTTTTGGATTTTTTTTTGTTCTGATGGGCCAAACGGGTCAGATCTGGCCCGACGGGCCAAACGGGCTCGGGCCAACCCGACACGGCACGAATGCTCGACGAGCCGTTCCTGGACCGGCACCCCGGCTCGGCACGGCGCGAATAGTACACGGACCAGAACGGACCGTGCCTAAACGGGTCATGCCTAGCCGGGCCGTGCTGTGCCATACCGGACGGCCCATTTGGCCAGGCCTGGCGGCCCATTTGGCCAAGCTTGGCATGGGTACAAGGGGCACTGCGAGGGGTCCACGAGGTGAGGGTCATCTCCTTCCCTGCGGCACCGCCGCCACGATTGCCCCCGTGGCATCTCCCCACCGCAACCACCGCACTGCCCCTCCTGCTCCATGTCGCCCCTCCTCTGACTCCGCCCCGCCACCTCCTCCGGCTTCCTAACATCCCGCCGCTCAGTGCAGTCTTCCACTCCACTCCCACGTCGCCTCTCCCTGTCCATCGTTGCCTTGCCCTCTTTCATGCAACCACTGCAAATCCTTCTCCGGCATCATCCGACGGGTGCGCTTGGTGGCAACCAAGGCGGCGCCGCTGCCGGGGGCCTCGCCCCTGTGCTCGTCCTCGTTGTCCTCATCCTCATCGTCGTCAACGCCGTCCTACGGCAACACAAACGACTTCTTCCTCCGGACAAGAACGCCGACACTGAAGCGAAGTAGCAGCGCCAGGTCAGGGGGAGGGGCCATCCAAGGCACCATTGCCCACTGCAAGAGATCTCAACAGTAACAGCAACAGGGGATGATCTCCGCAAGGAGGAGCGTGAGCGGCCTAGTGTTCTACTCGATGTCCAATACTCTAGGGTCTCTTCTGTCGCTGCTGCAAACGATGCAACACAAGAGAGGCAGGAGATGTGCAGGGGTTGATGTCATGAGATTACTGTCCGGGGAAGCTTTTTTTCCTTTGTTCTTTTTGGTTTTGGGGGAGAAGTTTGTGAAGATAAGCATTGTGCTGTGAATTGTACGTTGTAAGGAAGAAGTTTCTTTGATTTGCCTTGGTTCCTGTCGTTTTGATGTGCTTGGATCAAAGGATTTACTCTATCTAGTTGTATGGTCCCTGTTCAGTTGTTTTCAGCTTGATTTTCTTCTGTTTCATTCTTCATTCTTCATCTCTATCCGACTATCCCAATTTTCCCCCTCCTACTTTGTTTGGTTCGGGTAGTGTTGGGAAGCATTTCATTACATTGCTTACACCTATAGACTAGTGGTACTATTGTGGGGTACTGTATTGTACTGATAAATGGTGATAGGCAGCTAGGGTGACACTAACTTAGCAACGCCATGGCTAGGGGTGAAAACGGATCGGATAGTTTCCGACCGATCCGGACGGAAACAGATTCACATTGTCTTGGATTGGATTTTTCTCGGATAATTTTCGGATCGGAAATGAATTCAGATTTTTTTCCCAGAAACGGAAACGAATACGGTAGACATACTATCTGGTGGATACGAATACGAATACTGATTATCCGGATAAGAGCAAATCCGGATATCCGGAATTTTCGAACAGCCCATCCCACTGCCGAAAATCAAAACCACGAGGAAATAGGCGGAGGCGGCGGCCGGTGGGCCGTGGCCGTGTGACGGCAATGAGGCGAGTTGAATCTCATGGACGTGCACGAGTGCAGGCATGTAGCGAGCCGGGAGGCCAGAGGGGAGGCACGGGCCGAGGGCTAGGCGAGGCGCGGCCGGCCGGAGGCCACGCCGTGGGAGGAGCTGGCGCACATGCTGGCGGGCGACGAGCGAGCACCAGCGGCGGCTGCACTAGCACGCAGTGCCGTGGGCAAGGCGCCAGCCGTGCAATGACCGAGCTGCAGGCGGCCGAGGCGGGCGAGGCAAGATCAAGGTTGGAGGCCACGCCGGCCGGTGGAGCAGCTGGCGCGCGGCATGGCAAAGCGAGGCGAACACTGCGGCGGCACTAGCACACGGACGTGGGCCAAGCGCGAGGAGTGCGAGTCTTGTGAGAGCTAGCAAAGGAGGGCAAGGCAACGCCGGGGCCAAGCCGAGAAGGGGCGGCGCCATGGCCATGGGGAGGTGAGCTAGAGAGGAGAGGCGCCATGAGGAAGAGTGGAGAAAGAGAATGGGGAGAAGAAGCTAGAGAAAGGGAGAAGATGAGTTGCTTGGGAACCATTCGGCAATTCGGCTGGAGCCATTTGAGGAGAGAGAGGGTTCAAAATGAGTGGTCAGTGGACTGCAAGTTGATAGGAAATTGTTTGTCCTTATTTTGGATAATGCATCGGCTAATGGTGTGATAGGCCTGATCCTATTATATCTTCTATAGCTCATTCTATGCAAATTAAGTATAATAAGTATAGGGAAAAGTCTAACATGGTTGCTGAAAATATGAATAATTCATGAATGTGTGCATCAAACAAACTAGTTATATGTTTTTGTTAATTTATGGCATGCAATTTAAGGGGTTTTCATGTTCCGAACAAATATCCGTGACCGTATTCGTTTTGATTCGTATTCGATATTATTCGCATCCGTATTCGTATTCGAGGTATCCGTATCCGTATCCGCATCTGAGAAAAAAAAATGAAAACAAATATAGCAGAGCCATTATCCGTCCGTATCCGATCCGTTTTCACCCCTAGCCATGGCACAACAGCGGTACTTGTCGAGTAATCCATCGATGCAGACCTGGAGATGGAACCGCTTGAAGCTGAGGCCAACACGGTCGCCGCTGCGGAAGAAGCGCAGCGGTGGGAGGCTATTGTCGTAGAACCGTCCAGGACCAAGAATTTGTCTGAGGCATGTCATGTTTCTCGCCTCTATGATCCATTAGTTACAAATGAATAGTCTTTAGTTTCTGTCGGATCCGAAATTAGCCGGTCCAAAATCCTCTGTGAAACCATTGCATTATTCTCTGGATCAGTAGATAGCACTCACAGATACACCATTGATTCATTTCAAACAGAACATAAACCGTACTATACATTTATTACAAACACCAGAGTTCACATAGACCGCATCGGGTCAAGTTTTACAATAGGGCCGATCCGACCAAATGTATACATCACATAAAAAAGCGAAAGCGGTAGTGGAAACAAAAGGAGAATGCACATCTCGCCACAGGCAAGCGACGGGGGTAACCTGTGTGCGGCCATCATTACCCAAAGACTTGGATAATATTGGTGTGCACAAGCACCGACTTAGCCAGCTAGACTAGGGTGAGACCTATACTACTAGAGACTAATCTACTCTCCACCGTCTTCGTTGCCATCAACTTTTGGATCCTCGTAATATACGTAGTGTCCTTGGTCCACGGCTTCTGAGAGATTTGGGGGAGAGCGAGAGTGAGCACAAGCAACATTGCTCTGTGAGCCAACACACAGAATGCAATAATTCTACATGCAAGACTTAACAAGGATGGATCGGATTCTTTTATTTGCTAAAAGCAACATTTGTAATTACCATAATTAGAAACTCTTATGACTTAGTATTTTAACCAAACCATATTTTGTTAAAGAGAGTAAAAGTGTGCAATATTTATAACGGTGCATGTTACATCCACCTTATGCTTAATTTTGTTTAGGGTTACATCCACCTTACTAGCAACATTAGGGTGCATGCACCCAGGAAAATTCAAAATTAGGGTTACATCCGCCCGACGAGTTTTCATCCCACCCACAAAGGTTTATAAAATAGAAACTAACTCGAGTAATTTCCCATGCCCCCCCTTAACTATAGGCACGACTGTTCGAACAATTTATACTCTATAAAAACTGTACACTTTACCCACAAGAGATAATCAGCTTGTCATGTTTCACACGTTTCCTTAGACATACGAACCAAGGAGATCATCACAAAGCCTTTACAATGCATCCCCTAGTGTAAGTTACACCCGCTAAGGTTTCACCTAAGGGTGGTTACGTCTACCGCACCCAAACCCCCTCTTGCACCACACGACGGTTTACACAAGCAACATGACTCGTGGATCACTCCAATGGTGCAACTCGCATTAGTAGATACAAATTATTTAGCTAGGTTGACACCATTATAGACTTGTGGTTGCATTGTTTTACATTGGGAGGTCATCACAGGATTAAGTCCTTAAAGTATCTAGGCGGTGCATACCACATACCACCATTTCGTGCTACATCAGCACCAACCATCATACCATCCATCCAGATGTGGTATCATCAAGTTATTAAGGTTTTGAGAAGCATAAATTAAAGTTATCTCAAATATTTCAGTCATTTACCTCCAATGACTGCCCAAAACAAATTCCATGTTTAAAAGATGATGATTAAGGCAATTAATGCTTTGGTACTTAAGCAAGACTAGCATGACGCTTAAGTATGACCTATAGCTAGTAAAGTTACCACTTAATAATCTAGGGCGACAAGGTTTATGTGATTCAAATGTCAAAGGATGGTATAATAATACTAAAGTATCAAGTTGGCATGTAACTACCTTACAATTTGACATACATTTGCATAAGGAATTAAGCATGCAATTTGATAATTTAAATAAATCTAGTTTTGTACAAATGTAGGTTCAATATGATCAAAATGTTGACTCGCCAGGGTAAAAAGCAAGTTAGTCTTGAAAGTATTGTGCTTGCTTGAACGGGGGCTCTTCCGCGTTCTCGTACTCTACTCGGACGATCACCGAAAAAAAGAACAAACAAATAAGCAAAACAAATAAATACAAAAGAAAATTCAAATGAACTTCAAATTGAACAAAATCACTGCCAACAGAAATATCTTGAATTTAGAAAATTTTAGAAACAAGAATCGACAGAATTAGAGTTCGTATGAAGGAGAACGAACATTCGGAAGTTTGATTTTCACATGAAATGATGAAAATTTTGAAAAGGAGGGAATATTCCCTAGAAGATGCTTTCTGATTTTTAATATGCAAAGCCACATAGTATGACTTCTTGGCCCCACAATCTAGTGAAAGGAGAGAAAGAGAGAGAAGGACAAGAGTATGACATAGGGACCCTGTACATGTCATTATCTCAAAGCAACAATCAACAGAGAGCAGAGAGAAACAGATGAAGTCCTAGGTGGCTCGGGGGTGGCGGTGACGCTGGTGAGGTAGGCGGCGGGCCGGTCAGCCAATGGAAAAATGGAACCCCATGGGTTTGATGACCCCACAGGTGACAGCAGCGGCGCTGGAGACGACCCAACGCGGCGGAGGCGACGCATGGGACGCGCGGTGGAAGAAGTGGTGCGGTGGCGCCCTGGAAGAAATAGTGTGAGCATGGGTTGCGCCCAGAGGTGGGGAAGGGGATGGGCTGCTCGGGGAGCTACGAGGAGGTGGCTCCACGACAGGTGACAGTGGAGAAGAGATGCCCACGGCGGCGGGGCTTCACGGCGAGGAATATGATGACTTGAGGTGGGGGATGGGTAGGACATGATCGAGAACACGCGATGACACGGTCAATTCGACAGAAAACTCACCGGAGAAGAAGATCGACCAACGGAGAACTTTCGGCCGACGACGAGGAAGACGAGGATGCCGATGGGTTCTTGTGGAACAAATGGGAAATTAGCAGGGGAAAAGTTCTCTGGGCCCTAGAACACGAGATGATGTGGCCGCGCGAGGGGAGAGCTCACAGGAGACAACGGGAACGACGGTGGCGACGTGGCGGCCAAAAATGGCACTTGCTCTCCTTTAATGGAACTTGGCGACAGAGAGGGGGACAAGGAGGAGAATGACGGGGAGGGGCAAGGCGAGGGCTGGTCTGACTTTTATAGCCGAGGAGATGGAAGGAGCCGTTGGAGGGCTTTGATGGTGGCGCGAGGTCCCAAGGGCGGCGTTGCTTCGGCATGCGGCGCTACGCGCATGGCTAGTGCGGGCCGGAGAGCGTGGCAAGGGGAGGAGGGAAGCAGGGGGGTCCGGGTGTAGGTGTAGATGCAAAGGCGGGCACTAACGAGGGCGCGGCGGGCGCACGTTCCGAGCGCGTCCTGGGCGCGTGATGCACAGGCAGGGTAGCAAGGCCATCCTGGGCTAGGCCAGGGGGAGGGCAGGGGAGGAAGTGGGCTGGGCTGAGCCCAAGAAGGAAATGAAAACCAGGGATTTGAATTTGAGGGAAACTTTGAGTTGAATTTTTTTAATTCAAAACCAAACTTGGGCAAACCCCAAAATGAGATGTTATAGTTTCAGAGTTCATGCAAACATACTTGCTGAATTATATCTTCAGTTATGTTATTGTTGTTGCTAGTGTTGTGTTTCTAAATTTTGGCCTAGAAAATGCCTTTGTCCCTGGTGTGAGACCGTGATGCGATGTGCCTATGACCCCGGCCAACTTACCAACTTACTAGCATTATTTGTACCAACTCAAACATCCTACTAAGAAGGTATTCTCACCACCCACTAAAAGAGGTGAGCACACTCTACCACATGCAGACAACCAAACAACTCCACATTGCATCCACTCTCCCGATGCATCCAACCAAACAATATCTCAGCACAACTTGATCCAACAGAAACAAGCAACAAAATAACTCACCATTGCATCCACTTAACCTGATTATGTTTAGCCTAGATGACCTATACGGGCTAGACTAGGGGCATGCAGACAACAAAACACACCCTATGAGAAGCACTATACTGAGCCTTGGTGGCGGCGTGTAACATCCATTCACATGCTCCGTTTCATTGAAAGTTTTCCCTTTTTTTTTACGAGAAATGCAACTCCATATATAAACACACACTATCTTAGCCCTCCAAAGTGCCTAAAGATTCGAGCAAGGGGTATTGCAGTGATTAGAAGATGGGATAGTGGTTTTTCAAAGTTTACATCAACCTCGGGACATATTTGAAATGGTGATAATGTATCCACACGTATGTGCGGAAAAAAGCCATATTCTGCCTTTTACTCTTGTTTCTTTCCACCAAACTGTACAGGTACATAAACTTTCCTAGGAATTGGATCCATGAATCCTCCGTTCAAAACACTGCTACAGTTACCAAATCTATTGGATTTTCAACTTCCCCACTTTTTTTTAATAGATACCGCTAACCAACACCAGGAGTTTTTGGCTCATTTATCCTTTTTTTGAAGCGAAATAATAAAACACCCTCCACCAAAAAAAATAATAAAATAACAAAAATAGCACCTACCGCACAGCCAATTCGCTGCAGGCGATATACTGCACACCTAGATCGCGGCAGGTTGCCTGCACACGACACCTGCCGCGAACTGAGTTAGCGGTAGGCGGCCTGCTACGATCTGAGTGCGCGGCAGGCCGTCTGCCACCAGCTAGAAGGTTTCCATGTGTGCGCGACAGCCCCCTGATGTGGCGTTTTCGCATGACAGGAGTGCCATTTTTGTTATTGTTAAATGAGTCAAAAACTCCCAATACTCGAGTTGGGAGTAATCAAATTTCGATCCATCCGATTCTACCTTGCGATTTGTGCTCCCGGTGGCTCCGGTGACTGACGACGAGGCTTCAACACCACTCCAATGAGGTTAGAGTTAGGGTTCACGGGGGTTTGAGTTGTATTCACGAGATCCCTGTTATAGATTCAGGGGATTGGCATAGAGGACCGTGCGGTGAGCGGTGGCAAAGCAACGGGGCAACTGGATTTATTTTCTCAGATGAGACCAGACTTGGTTATCTCTCATCCTAAATGAAACCGGCTCATCAAACTCACTAGAGGCACACTGTCCATGTATGCTTTGTGTTTTCCAGGTCCCGCTAAAACCGAAAGCAAAACCAACACTGGCAGTCAGCCAGGCTGTGCCAGTGTGCCCTCCTGGTTTCTTGGAGGCCCATCAGTTGGCGCCCAACTACTCTCGTGTCCTATTCAAGGCGTCCCTCCCCAACCGCACGCCTCTTTTCCTCCAACATGCCACCACCGCCGGCGCCGCGCCATCCCCCTGCCCCACCCGACCGCCACGCTGCCCCGGCAGCGCCGACCGCCACATGACACAGCCTCCCCGGCGACCCACCGCCGAGACCGCCTTCCTCGGCGCCATGTCCATCCCCAACCCACAGCCCGCGCCGGCCACCCCGCTCCCGGACGTCCCCCCCTTCCTGCACCCGTCGACCCCGCGGCCCCCGCCCCGGCCGCGGCAGCAGCAGCAGGCAAAGCACCACCGGTCGCGCCCGGCCAGCCTCATCCGGTCGGTGCTCGCCGCGTTCCGGTCGTTCCCGATCCTTCCGGCGCCGTCCTGCCACGGACTGCCCTCGCTGCACCACCTCCCGGGCCTCCACAGCGCCAGCGTCGTCAAGAACCACTTCCACGGTTCCACGCGCACCACGGGGACGCTGTACGGCCACCGGCGAGCGCGCATCACCATCGCCTTCCACGACAGCCCCGGCAGCCCGCCGGGCTTGCTGCTGGAGATGGGCGTGCCGACGGCCAAGTTCATCCAGGACGTGAGCGCCGCGGGGATGGTGCGCGTCACGCTCGAGTGCGACAAGCAGCAGCAGCTGCACCAGCACCAGCACGCGGGGGAGGCGGCGCCGCGGCGACTGCTGGACGAGCCGGTCTGGGCGGCGGAGGTGAACGGCGAGAGCGTCGGGTACGCGGCGCGGAGGGAGGCGACGGAGGGGGACGAGCGGGTGATGCGGCTGCTGCACGCCACGTCCATGGGCGCCGGCGTGCTGCCGGCCGACATGGCCGACCCGGCGGACGGCGAGCTCACCTACATGCGCGCGCACTTCGACCGCGTCGTGGGATCCAAGGACGCCGAGACGTACTACATGCACAACCCGGAGGGCTGCGCCACCGGGCCGGAGCTCACCATCTTCTTCATTAGGACTTGATTAGTTCTTCGCCGTCGTCATCTTCTCTCTCTTAAAATCGCCTTGTTATGCTTCTAGTCATCCCTTCCCCGCCTTGTTTGTTCTTTCATGTATGTGTGTACAGATTACTGCAAACCATTGGAATGGATTAGCCTAAATTGCTTAAAGAATGAAAACATGTAGAAAATGTTCCACTAGATGATCAAAGATGTCAGATGAATAAACTCCATGATGTTTAATTTGTATTTGCGTAAGCATTTTGATGCTTGCATGGTGCGTGCATGCTATGAGATAGCTTGCATTGGTATGTGAAAATAAATTCCATGGTGCTCCATGCTTACCTTAGGTATGTAATTCCTGCACAGGCCAACCATTAGTTTTTAGGTATGTAATTAATATTTGGGAGCGTCTATGCTTCATGTGACTGAAATTTCTTTATCCATTAGTCACATTTCTTAGCTGTGGGATTTTAATCTAATAGATACCATAAGTTTCTATGTTGAGACAAAAAATTATAAACTAGACAAAAGTAAATCTAGGTGAACCCTACAAATAAAAAAAAACAAACAAAAAAAATATAAATTAGACAAAAGTAAATCTAGTTAAACCCTAGAAATACAAAAACAAATAAAAATAAAAGTTACAATAAAGTTATGCTAAAATTGCATATCACTTGGTAGTGCAATTTTAAACTTAGTACCATGAAATTGTAAGTGACTGATGGATAAAAAAATTTAGGACAATTGAAAATTAGCAAACCCGTTAATATTTTTTTGTGGTGGTGGGGTGGGGGGGGGGAGATGAGGTCAAGGTAAGATATATGTGAGGATTTGTTTTATGTGAAGAGTGTGAATTGAATTGGCATTACATTTTGGTGTTTTTTTTTCAGGATGTCAATGATTCAAATCATCACTTTTTTTATTGAACTGTAAGTTAATTGGAACCAATTCTTTGCCTTTGTGTCAGCTCAAACGGCTTCAAATTGGTTACTTGAACTAGGGTTGGAAAATAACTTGAGGCTCGCGAGCCGTCGGCTCGAGCTCGTGATTTTTTGAGTTGAGCCGAGCTAAGCCTAGTTTTTAGCTCAGCGAAGAAACGAGCCAGCCCGAGCCGCTCAGTGGCTCGTGCGGGCGGTGCGGCCCACGAAGGCCCAGTCCAGCCACTGGACTCCAGCGCCCTTGTGGCCTTGCCCCTTGCTGCCCCAGCTAGGACTCTAGTTCAGAGGCCGCCAGTGCCCAGTCCTCTCGATCCCCATTCCCTACCCGGCACCAAATCCCCTTCTGAGTCCTGATCCCCAATCCAGCAATCCTCTCGACCCCCTTCCTCCCGATCCCCTTCCTCTCCCCATCCTTCGCACCACCGCCAGTCCACCCCGCCCCGTGCTCCCCTTGTCCTCCTCAGCTGCCCCTTGCTCCATAGTTTGGTGCGAAGGCCAGCGCAAGAGCCGCTTCCTCTTCTCCTTCCCCAACCTCCTCGAGCCCGCTGCCTCAGGCGACCACGTGGGGGAGATCGCCGATCTCGGGAGCAAGAATCATGTGTTGTACCTCGAAGAACAAGTACCTGACGCTGCAGATGACAAGGTCGGCGACGTCTTCAAGAGTCAGGTGAAGTGAGTGCCTCAACCCAACAGTAGCTTGCAAATCTTGCGCAATGGTCGAACGCCCCCTCTTTCGGGAAATTGCTGTATGCAGTTGTTCAAAGCTCCCATTTTTGCTGATTGGGTTTTCATGTCAAATTGTCTGATACACCCCAACTGCACTATCAAATTTCTATCCACGTTCATTTTCAAGAACTTCTGAGTATTGGTGCTTTTACAAAAGAGAAAAAAGTTACATCAATGTATGGAAAGAAATGCTAAGCTATAAGAGCGGCTATATGTTGCCTGCCCCCTTTTTAATGTGCAAAGTAACTCTTTTTTTTTAAGTTGTGTCTTGGCAGACTGCATTTTCTAAAGCCTGGTGGATTGGGACTAAAGAAGAAAACCCAGAAGAACTGAAACTTGAGTTTCCAAAAGAATTTCAAAATGTGTGTGTTCTTTGCATCTGTATTTGTTCTTTTTTCGCAATTTCATGGCTTCCTATGTGTTGCTTCCTATGTTGTAAACTTGTAATTAGACATTCAACATCTCTTTTGAACTTGTGTTGCTTCCTATGTTATAACTTGTAAATTGTAATGCTGTTGTCACTTGTCTTGGCCTGTTCTGCTGCATTAGAGCTCGCCAGTTGCTTGGCTCACGAGCCCCGCGTGCCAACTCGAGCTTGATAATGAGCCGGGCCAAGCCTCCCTCCGGCTCAAGCATCCCTTCTGGCTCGCTTCTGAAACAAGACGAGCCGAGCTTACTGTTCACCCGAGCCAAAACGAGCCTGACTCAAACCGGCTCGGCTCGACTCGTTTCCACCCCTAACTTGAACTAAGCCTTGGCAGCATAGGCAAGCTTGCATGGGTACAATTAGTATTGTTTGGTAGTTTCTATCGTTTGTGTAAATTATACTTTTTAGCAATAAAGACACCATGAGACATAGGATGATCGAATGTGCGACGGTTGTTATAGAGCTTATGTTTTTTTTTTGTGTGGCAGTGTTGTTGTTACATTTTTGAGTAAAAAGCGCAAACCAGTGAAGTGTCTATTTTGCAATTTCTTGATTTGGCCAGAGTTGCGTTTGATTTTGATATCTAAAAGCTATCAGACTTCTATTAGCTTTATTAGTAAACCTAGGAAAGACAATAGCTTGCGTCTAAATTATGAAGATGAGTGGACAACGTGTGCTAAAAGTCTGAAAATATAATAGATTTCTTGCTCAAACTGATAACTTGCATACTCTTCGTTCAAGGATGAACTAACGACATCTTTTAGTTTTCCTAATCGCCACCTCTGAACGAGACTGCAGCAGACCTCATCACTGTTGTGCCATCTTCTCCAAGTCGTGGGGCAATCCAATTTTGTTGCGAGCGGCACGACACTGTGACGACGATGCGAGCAAAGCATGGTGGCAAGACCCAGGATGGCTGAGCATAGGCTGAGTGTTGTAGTGGAGGCGCGACACTCACTGCGACAGAGGGTTCGAGGGCATAGTATATGTTGAGCATGACAGTGGAGGCACAATGCGGTCTGGAGCGGAGCTCGGTCTGGCGATGCAGCGGAGCTCAGGGCGTAATGCAAAGCGAGTCCAGCTACATCGACTCAATGTACTACAGTAATATGATCTTAGTTTTGTTAGGGGGTAATGAGGTCAAGTGGTGAAAAATTGAAAACTACTTTCGGTTCTTATCACCGGCAAATACTGAGGCGACGGCAAATCGATCAACTGGTGAAGAAACATAAAATTTCCTCCAAAAAAAAAAGATGCGACGTCAAATCTTTCCAGTGACTTTTTTTTTTATAATAACAAAGTATCAAATTTCGTACTGTTTGATTTTGGCAGAAGTTGGGACAGATAGAGGCTAGCGAAGCGATCGAATGTTTCAAAATTTGACAAGAGTTTCTGCAAACGAAAAAAAAAACTGATGGCTAGACAAATTTGTTTTTGCGGCAACGCATTTCCTTTTTCTCTTTGAAACTCATTCATTTTTGAGAAATTTTACGATACATTCTAATAGTAGTATATAGTGATAGTATAAATTAAATCTCACCCTTAATTTGTTAATGGTATAATAGAATTTTCTTTGTAGTTATATTTTTTTTTATGGTATTATAAACTTTTTCCACCAAGGTTAAAAATATTACTCTTGTGTCATGATCACTACATGAGCAATTACAATTCTACTCTCCTCGGGATTGTAATATTCATACTAACAGGTGTAGTATAACTAAATTATAACTAATCTGAACTATTGGATGAAAGAGAATGAATGGACCGTATTAAATTGAATGTGCCGTGAAAGAACTCTCTTTTTTTTTCCTGTTCATGATACCTTGAGATCTCTCAAATTGCTTACAAACCTTTCCCCAACGGGCGACCCAACCCTCACAAACACGGCCGGGTAGCCTACCGGGGCCTTGACCTCGGCCTCAAACCCGTGGACCGCCCCCTCCCCCGCGCCGCGCCCACTCCGGTGGCCGCCGAACTCGTCGCCGGTCCACACGTGCCTCCACGATCCGCCGTCTGGCACCGGGAAGTAGGCGGTCACTGTGCTCCTGCCCTTGTCCAGGACCGGCACCACCAGCATCTCCGTCCCGACCAGGAACTGCTGGTACGTCAGCCTCTGCACGCGCTCGTCCTCGGGGTAGTGGAGGAAGAGGTGCCGCGCCACCGGGAGACCCTTCTCCGCCGCCTCCTGCGAACAAATCAAATCATCGATTAGTAGCTGGCAGTCTAGTACTGTCATGCAAAGATGGCACAATGGCATCCATGGCTAATTTGCCATGCACGCGTTTGTGAATTTGACGGTGTATCGTGTTTGTACCTTGACGAGCTGCATCCGGTAGAACTCCCAGGCTTTGTAGATCTTTGCGCAGCGCGCGAAATGCGCGAGCGTCCTGCTGTTGGAGTAGAACTGGCAGTTTGATCCGGGCTTGTTCCCCTGCAAATCAGATCGATCATAGCTGAATCAGCTCATGTTTTCATCTGAAATGAAACATCGTGCTTGAGCTGCTCTCTACAATAATACAATGCGTACCTCGTGGGTGCGGAAGACGACGGTGAAGGCGTTGACCTCCATCCAGCGCATGAGGAGCTCCTCGCTGCGGCGGTAGCGGAGGAGCGGGAGGTCGACGGTGCAGTAGCCGCCGGCGTCGCTGTGGTTGAGCGGGAAGCCCGAGAGGCCGCCGCTGAGCAGGCCGACGACGCTGCTCTTGATGCCGTCGTTGGCCTGCCAGCTCACCATCTGGTCGCCCTCCCAGAACAGCATCGCCCACCGGGAGCTCTCCCTGAACCCCGACCGCACGAAGAACACCAGCCCCTCCTCCTCGTCGCCGTCCCCCTCATCCTCCTCCGCCGCCGCCGCCGCGCTGGACTTCCACTCGTCGGCGAACTCCCGGTTGACCCGCGCCCACAGCTCCGGATACCGGTTGTGCGCGGCGACGGGGTCCTCGCCGGAGTGGAGCTGAGCGTCCAGCGGCAGCCCCTCACCGAAGTCGGCCATCCAGCCGCTGACGCCGTCGTCCGCCATCCCCTGCAAAATCTTCTTGAACCAGACACGCGCCTCCGGGTTGGTGAAGTCCAGCATGGCGACGTCGAACGCCGTGTTGGGCATCATGTACGGCTCGCCGGCCTGGTCCCTGACCAGGATCCCCAGCTTCTTGGCCTCCTCGAACAGGTGCCTCCTCGTGTTCGGCTTCTGATCCATCTGCTTGGGAGAATTCAGAATGGCAACGCTGTGCTCCTACATCTACATGTTGATCACTAATAATTTGGAGCTCAAGAATGATCGGTGATCAACGTACCGGGACAAGGCAAGGATTGCAATAAGTCATCGTCCTAACACCGCGGCGTCGAAGATCGCGTATCAGATCCTTCCATCCGGTGTAATGATCAGCATCAACCTCCCAGTTCCACCAGAGCTGAGATCCGATCGCCGTCTTCCTCTGGCCAACCCAATCCTGCAGCAACCATACATCCAATGTGCACTAGTTCAGACTTCATAATTGGTTCAGAATTCAGAGTTAGCTAGGAAGGAGCTTGTCAAGAGCCGTTTCTTCAGACCTGCAGCCAGAATGCCGAGACCGGGACATCGTATTCTTGCAGCTGGCGCCACACGCAGCGGACGGCGTCCGTGCCTCCCTGCATGCCGACGATCGCACCGGACGTGATCCATCTGGGAAGAACCGGCGGCCTTCCGGTCGATTCCGTGTAGCTTGTGATCAGCTCGGTCGGCGAATCTCCGTGTAATATTCGTCCCTGAACTGAATTTCCGTAAACCTGAAAACAAAGCATGGAATTGCTGAATAATCTTAACTGTAGCCTGAAAAGCTACTACTGTTGCTCTGTTCTTGGACAAAGAACAACCTATATATGAAATTATGAACATTTTATGTTCTTTTGTTTGTGCGCAAGCGCAACATTTGAATTGGTCTGAGCTATTGTTTATTTTGGTTAGCTATGCTCATAGAGCTCAGCGCTCAGATGATTAGAAATGCATATAGACTGATGAAATGAGTACCTGAATCTGTACTCTGTCAGGTTTTGTTAGGTCAAATATGGAGTAATCATACCCTTCAAGGTATAAGGATCTCATCTTTGAGGTCATGTAGAAGGGGGAAGGAGCATATGTGGTACTCCAGTTTCCTCCTGACCTACAGAAAACACCAGGAAGAACACACTGAAGCATCTCAAATTAAACCAAAAATTACGAATCATTAAAATCAAGGATAAATGCTCCAATCAGAACAAAGATATTCTGCTTAATAACTTCAACACTTGCATACGGCTATGTCCAGAAGAGAGAATTATTGACATGATTTCTCTCTCCCTTTCGAGATGTACAGGAATTCCAAGCATACACAAGCAAGAAAACTGTGGCGCAACAGCGCAAGTAGACGCCACAGTCACTGTCGCTGTGAGTTCACAGTTCAAACTACAAGCTCTATAATTCCTCGAATAATTTCATTTCATTCCACTCGCTATCATTTTCCAATTAAATCCTTATGCGTTTCAAGTTCATCAATGCCTGCGAGTGACAGTACTGAGATGACAAGATAGGTTCAAATCTACGCCCAAACTTGCACAACAACGAAAGCTATCTCATACTTATCGATGGATTCACCAGAACTGAAAGCAACTGAGTACGTGACCGTGTAAAGGCAGGGAGAAATGACCCTGATAACATCAAAGTTTGACAGGGTCACGGTAAACGAAAGAGATTGTCTGAACATCAACTACACCATCTTTTGCGAGCGATCCACGCACAAATATCCTCCAGATACAAGGCGAGTGAAGGGCATAATCTTCATGGAAGTATCGCCAACCAAGGATCTGTGCAGTTTTCTTCCACAGTGCTCGACTTTAAGAAGCACGAGGCCTAAAATGTAATTTTCCTAAACTTGATGTGGTCAATTGTTATAAGCTAGTAGTAACAAATTATGGGGGGGGAATGGTTGATTACCTGTAGCTGAGGAGATTGGCAGCAAAAGTGATGGGCTGGTCTCCCCTGCCGATCCCCTGCTCCTGCACGAGGATGGGCACCCTCCTCCCCTTGAACTCCATGCGGCTGAACTGCTCGCCAAAGCCGTAGAACCGCTCCTCGCCGTCGCTCGCGTACGTGAGGAACACGCGGTTGAACTCCTCCGGCCACCGCGCCTCCTCCGCGCCTGCTGCTCTCTCCGGCGGCGGCAGGAGCGCCGAGAACTCCTCCCTGCTCGGGAACCCGCTGGAGAGTTTCTTCTTCATGCTGTTGCTCCACTGCACGCGCGCGGGCAGGCGCAGGCGCAGGCTGGTCCGGTGGGACCTTGGAGTTGTCGCTGTCGTCGTCGGTGGCCTCACCGGATCGGCATGGTCGCAGCTCCATTGATAGTCGCCGATCTTGACGCTGAACGCGACCTGCGTGTCGCTCTTGTCCTCGAGGAGGACCCAGTACCGCGCCGAGAGGACTGGCCGTCCGGCGCCGGCAGCCCTGGCCCGGCGGCCGGCGCACAGACCGAAGCATGACCGCGACGCGTCCGCCTTCTTGGCAGACACGAGCCCGGTGATCACCAGCACCGGGAACCGCGTCCCGTCGGATTCTTGGAACGCGGCGCCGCGCAGCAGGTCTTCGCCTGCTTCGACATCGCAGCGGTAGAAGGACCTGATCCTATCAACGCTCTGGCGATCTGGGACGAGGTGCGCTCGGCCGTCTCTGAGATCGAAGGAGCCGCGGCACTCGTCGGCCTCAGTGGTGGCGGAGGCCGCGGAGAGGAACGCGACGCCGGGGACGGTCTCCCACATCACGCTGCGGCGATGTTGGCCAACGCCGGAGGAGATACATGAAAGCGCGACCGCGCCACCGAGGGAGGGGTCCCAGCGGAAGCGGAAGCGGGTGCCGACGGGGAAGTCGTGGGCGTGGGCGAGCTTGGAGGACGGCGCGAACGAGAGCGGCGGGGCGGCGTCGCCGTGGCGGAACTCCGCCGCCGGGACGGCCCGCGGGAAGGGGTTGTTGAGGCGCGCGTGGTGCTTCTTGGTTGTCTTGGTCCGCAGCGCCGGCGCCGACGACGGCATGGCGGGAGAACGGGAAGGATCGGATGATCTGCTCGGTTCGAGGGAAGGCAGGAGGGGAAGCACGCAATTGGCTGAAATAGATTCCGGAATGAGGGGGGTGGGGCAGGGGCGGTGGGCCCGGAGAGCACGCGTTCGTTTTGACTGACGTGGGTGATGCTACTCGTGCTACATTTGGTAGTAACTGCTAGGTTCACCCAGGTGCTCGTGCCACAAATGTGAAACATTGACATTTTTCATCCGTTTGATTTAGATTGGATGGCTCAGATCAGTTCAGTCAATGTTTCTAGGTGTCAAGTCTTGTGGTTAGGTGTATTGCTGAGGAAATAATAACGATTTGGTCGTACATGGTTGGGCTTTAGAGTTTACACATACGATTAGGTTAGTGGAGTAGGATAGTGGAAAAATAAGGATTAAATACATTGTGCCGTACCTGGGTCTGACCGGAGGCGAAGCGGGCCGGCACGACACGACAGACGAGGTGGTCAGGCCAAACCGATATGGCACGACGCGACCTAATACTATGTGTACCTACCAAATTTTAGCTCCGGGAGTTTTGGAAGTCGGTCAAACCACTCGACACACGTTTGCCCGGGGTGACACGTGAGTGACTAAGTCTGTCAGGGTGGCCTGAAATGAAATTCTCTCTCTCTCTCACACACACACACACAGTACACACACAAAATATATATATATATATGGCGGCATATCTGATGTACAAGCCCCATTTCATGCACATATAGACATAGTCGATCCGGTAGTTCATTCCGAAATCCACAGTCGTCATACCTCCCACCTCCCACTTACGCCATATTTGTGGAAAACCCCTCGCTCGAGCTTTCTTCCACGCGCCGCCTTCTTCTTCCACCCTCGCTCACTGCGTTCCTAGCGGGTTGGTAGCGTCGCCTGTCGTCTCTTGAGCCCACTGCGCCTCACTGCACTGCCAGCCGCTGTGAGCCCCTGCAGCCTCAGCACTGCCTGCCCACTTGAGAACCCTGCGCCTGCACAGCCTGCCACACTGCTTGAGCCCTGCGCCTCCGCCAGACCAGTCCTGCTGCGCCTTAGCCGAGCCTGCTGCCAGATCAGCCTACGCCGAGCCCTGCGCCTCCGCCAGACTGCCACCAGGTCGAGCCGAGCCTTGCGCCGACTCCCTCCCCCTCGCGCAGGTCCTCTTCGATCCCCTCCTTCATCAAGTGCCCCATTGAGGTACATTGGATTTCCTTCCTCCCCGTGCTGACAAGTTGGGAGTTCTTGCAGTCTTGACAGTTGATGGATAAGAAGGTAGTGTATGATTTCAATTTTTGTTCTCCAAAAGTGCCTTGATGTATGAATTTCCATATGTCCATATCACTGAATTTTTACATATGAAGCAAGCACTTGGCAGATGCCTACTCGGTGTGAAGTGAACAAGACATTTGCAGAGATGAAAGAAAGAAAGAATTTATCTGATAGTTTCCTCTTGTGTTGTTTTGACATTGTAATTTGTATCAATTAGTATTTTAGAAGCATGTGTTAGGTTCTTGTATTAGGTTGTTGTATGTGGTTAAGTTCTTGTGTAAAGCATTGGAATGTTTATGATAGTATGGATCATGATCTATGAATGACCATCTGTGTGCATTGATAACAGCAGATGTTTCGGCTTGATGTACCATATGTCCCATATAATGACCATCTGTGACTGAATCCAGAAATGTGAATGACCCTCTGAACATTTTTTTGGAATGGAAGCATGGACTTGTTTTTTTTTTTTTTGGAATGGAAGCATGGACTTTATGTATTGAAATGTTTGGAATGTGAATGGCCAGAATGTAACTACATTCAGAAATGGATGTATGAATGTTTCTATTGAATGCTCTCAGTTCTGTGAATGCAGTGTGCACTGTCTGTTGTGCATGATTTCAGTTCTGTGAATGCAGTGTATATGAGTTCAGTTCTGTGAATAGGTAAAGAGGATGACATTGCTCCAGAAACCTGATACTGTATGTATGCTTTGAACTAAATGCTTTGAGCCAAATCTGGAGATGAGCCATACTTGGAAACCTGATACTGTCCAGGTATTATGTCCAGGTTTCCAGAAAAGAGAAGGATTCCAATTAATGATGACTAAATTTAGCAAAAGAGAAGGATTCTAGCTGTAGCTGTCATTCTAGAAATGTTTCATACTTCCAATTAGCTGTCATTCTAGAAATGTTTCATACTTCCAATTAATGATGACTAAATTTTCTATTATACATCCTTCTGCTGCCATTAATGCACAAAGAAAGATTGCTTTGTAGAACCATGCAATGCACAAGGATCTGGAGCAAGAAAAAAGTAGCATTTGCTGCATACAAATTGCATTCATACAATCATTGCATTGACACTAACAAGTTCTGACTGAGAGCTTCATGGCAATGGAAAACACTGATTGAACTAAGATCCATACATCCATTTCTCACAGATGATGGTCATTCACAGATGAAATACACAATGTACATGAAGGCACTTCTGGAATGCGAAAGACAGTCAATACTACATCACCTGGAGGCTGGAAAGAAGTAACAGAACCAAACTTCATAAATGAAATTTCTTAACTACAAAATTGAGGGTACATCCAGAACATTCAAACATTACATGTCCATGATTCCAACATTCTAGATTCCAGAAATATGATGCTCAGAAGCACCCATATATCGAAGCATCCCATATTCCAGCTCAGCAAATCCCTGTAATTGATGTTCATAGATAAAATTATGGATGACAAGTAGGAAGAATTTAGTTTTGGTACACAAAGCATAGTTCATTGGTACACAATCAGATTCAGAAGCCGCAAATAGTTCCTCAATCATTATTTATACATGGATCATCCAATACACATCATAATTCATTCCCGTCCATTACCATGTTGTACAACAAGTGAAAATGGAAATGTTAAACTGAAAATTTTCAATTGTTAAACTAAAAAATGACAGAAACTTTCATCAGCGGCTTCACAACAAACTTGAATGGTCTTTCAAATGCTCTAGAGACAAACTCATCTCCAGAAGCTAGTATTGCCGCCATTGCTTCCCTCGGCTGAGGGCTTGATAGCAACCAACGATGCGCCGTGCAATGCAATGCCTCCAGGCAGCTCGAGATATGGAGCATATTTCAGCAAAATGCCTCATTTTGGCTTCACAGCAAAATGCCCCATCTCCCATTGCATTGCTCACAAACCCTGAGGCCGCACGTTGTGGTACTGGCCGTCGTGTTCTCGCTCCCGGCCTCGCCGTCGCCGTCATTCTTGCCGCCGGCACATGCCGTTCCTCTTGGTGTCCACTGGCTGCATCTTGTATGGCGCAATCTTTAATAAGCAAGATTCAAGAAGGTAGGTGGGTACCTTGCATCCGAGGGAGCGAAGCGGAATGGGTCAAGCGGCCTGACAGAATCTTGCGGTTATGCGAGGCGCCGCCTTCCCCGTGGTTGGGGCGCTTCGTTGAGGAAGAGGACCACAGTCTTTGTGAGGGCAGCACGGCGGTGGGGGGAGGGAGGCGCGCAGGCGGTCGGCGTGGGGGCGGCGCGGGCTCGACAATGTAGGGACGATCGCGGCGGCATGGCGGCGCGGCGACGCAGAGCGCCTTGAACCCTAAGCGCCCGAAGAGGATTAGGGGAGGCGGCGCAGAGAAGGCGCGCATGGGAACAAATCGCAAAGAAGCTGGAGTGGGAGACCGCCTTGATCTCGGCCGCACGTTTCTGATCGGACGGCCCAGATGCGCCATGTGCATATGTTCATGGATATGGCTATGTGCATACGATACGCCCCTATATATATATATATATATATATATATATATATATATATATATATATATATATATATATTCATTCTCCTTTTAAGACTCTAAAGTCGTCTTTTAACATACCACGTATGGTTGCTTACCATACTGGGTACCTTTCGTACAAAAGTTTGTGGCCCGTTGAACATTCCCGTGATTGTGGGAAGCTACAACTCGTACAAATTAAGCCGTGAACGTTGAAGCAAAACTTTGGCAACATCCGAGCAGACTTGGGGTGAGGCCTCTACCTAGCTGTATTAATTGAATGGATGACTGAACGTAGCTCAAGACACATACGTGCCAAAGTGGCCAGATACAATGAACCTAGCATAACTTCCCGTTTGTGGGACGACGGACGTACGATTGATGCGATTTTGGCACAAGTTTGTAGACTAACTTGTTCAAACAAAATTTAGCCAATTTACAATCTCGCGGGAGCTAACATTTTGTAACACCTGTAATTAACTTTTTTTTAATCACTACTACCAAGTTGTAGATTAATTTTTTTTTTAAAATAATCTATTTTTTATTAGAAATTACAAAAATATTCCAACGTTCTTTTTTTTTAACAGAAATAGCTGTTTGTCGCCGAACGATTAGGCGACTGGATCCAGTCGCTCCACCATTAGGCGACTGGAGTCCTATCGCCCAACCGTTCGGCATTTATGGCGCAGACGTTGAACCGTTGGGCGTCATTATTGCGATCATTGAGCAGTAAGCGACCACAGTTCGATCGCCCGGTTCGAGGCCTATATAAGAAATCAAGCTACTTGGTCCGATCGATCGAGAAGGAGAGAGGAAACATTTGGATCCAACGCTCGTGGGGAGAGGGGAGAAAAGAGGGAGAGGAGAGGAAAAATAGAGGGAGAGGAGAGGAAAATAGCATCTGCGAGGTAAGTTTGTTTTATTTTGTAGTTTAAATTTTGTAATAGATAAATAGTTTATTTAGTACAAATTGTAGTGTAAGTAGTACTCGTATGAAATTTTAGTTAGAGAAAAAAAGTAGAAAATCGAAATGTTGTTGATTTGTATGTAAGTAGCCGCGATAAGAAACTTTAGTTAGAGAAAAAATAGTCTGTGAGGAAGTATTAGTCTTTGTTTGAGAAGTATTGCGGTTATGTGGTTGCATGCGTGGCCGACTATTATTGGGTGAATAATGCGTGACCGGCGCATAAGGAGGATGAATTATTTTATAAACTAATTAGTAGAAGTTAATTAGTATGAACTAATTGACTTAGGTAATATGTATAGCTCAGTAGAAGACCGAACATACACCTATAGCATTTCGGATTGCAAGTTAGCGTCCGAATCGGATAATGCTGCTATGGAATAGCCAGTTTGATATTGAATGTAAATATCGTCTTTGCACGTTCATTGTGGCCTCTACCGTAGGTAATGAATGATCATGCTGTCGTGTAGTTGTGGACGATAGGCGAAGGGCCTTAGAAATGTAAATCACAATGTAGCAGAACTTGCATATCGTGCGTTGCGATCTGACTAGTTGCAATGTTGGAAATATTTGCAGCCATGCAATAAGTCATGCCTGTACCCACTACATTGAAAGTGCATTACGGTGTTGGCACCGTTCGTGAAGGTCCGTCGCGGTGTTGACTTGAGCGTTTTCGGCAAGCCAACATTGTACACTTGACGGCGAGAATGCACGAATCGAAGATGTGAAGCATTGGCTCACCCGCACTTCTCTTTGAACCACGAGGTGTCTGTGTCGACATACAAGGGCTTTGGAGCCGGTCTCCCACGAACATCGGATGGGAGTTGAGAAGACCGACAAGCGCCTGCAGGTGTGGAAGGCCTTTATAGAAGGATGTCGGCGCCGTGGATATGAGTGTGTGATACTTGTGCAACCATGCCCAAAAGAAGCTATGCAGGGCCCCCCCGCCGGATATCATCCGGGTGGTGCGAAAGATTCCGTGCCCAACATGTTGGTGAAGAAGAGGACCCGAGGGTCAGTTTACTGAAGAGTTCAGATAATGTTGTTTGTGATCAGCTCGACGCGGTAGATAGAGGAGAGGAAGATCAGTCACCGCATGGTGAGCCTATAGGACAGGCTGATGAAGGAGAGTATAGGGATTACATATTGCATCAAATAGAAAGCGATGACCGGATGGCCTTGGCTAAAGATGAAGCTTTACAAGAAGACGACGAGGACAATTCCGATGAGGACGGAGCTCCCATCCCCCGGGAATGGAATAGATTGGACGCTGAGGGTCTATCTACGCATGACGAGCACGAATCGCCGTGGGAGTACCATGCCACGGAGGTTCGGTTGCACTCAATGTTTGCTGATAAGATATCCTTGCAGGATGCCATTAAGCTGTGGGCTATGTCTATGCAGCGGACGTTTCGGGTCGTCAAATCTAGCCAAGAGCAAGACAAGTGAAATCTGGCGGTGCGGTTGTCCATGGCGAGTGCACGCACATAGACCAAGTATGAGACTCCTTTGGATTGTCTCGAAGGTGGGCCGCACTCTGCATGCTCGGTAGTGTTTTGTGCGGAACATCGTAACCTAACGTCGACCTTCATAGCCAATTTGATGTATGGAGAGATAGTGGAGAAGAAGGATGTGGAGGCCAAGCACATTATGGTGGCTATTGAGAAGAAATTCAAGTACAAGATCAGCTACGCGAAGGCGTGGCGTGCTAAGCAGAAGGCTTTGGAAAGACGGTTTGGATCTTTTGAGGCGGCGTACAACAACCTTCCTCGTATGCTTCAGGTGCTGCAGGAGAGAAATCCGAGCACGTACACTGCTGTAGAGGACATGCCATCTAAAATTCCGCGAGGTTTTTTGATATTGCGTAGGGCCTTCGTAGCCTTCGGTCCCTGCATCGAGGCTTTTAGGCATATGCTGCCCGTGATCTCAGTGGACGGGACCTTTTTGACCGGGAAATACAAGGGGCAGATCCTTACCGCCATAGGCGTTGACGGGAACAATCAAATTCTGCCATTAGCCATCACATTTGTTGAAGGTGAGAATTTCGATAGCTGGTTGTGGTTCCTTCGACATCTGAGGGTGGGAGTTGTTTGAGCTCGTCCTGGTGTGTGTGTGTGATCCATGATCGCCACGCCGGGATGTTGAAGGCCATAAAAACACTTCAGGAAGACCCGGATGAACCGTTTCCTTGGCCGGATATGAGGAGTAGATGGTGTATTCGCCACTTGGGGCCAACTTCTTCAAAAGTTCGAAGCAACCCTTGGTGAAGCTATTCAAGAGGTGGCTATCGTAACCAACAACGCAAATTTGACGCTTATGGGCGCCTTTGGATGAACACAAACAGAAACATGTGGACCGAGGAACCGAGGAGCAAAGTCTGAACTCTCTTTGGTCCGAGGCGGAGGACCTCGAGGAACATCGAGTGCTTTTCCCACTGGATTGAGACCGAGCCGTTGGACAAGTGGTCACTGCTGCACTACACGGACGGGGCAAGGTACGGCATAATGACTACTAAGCTTGCGGAGGTGTACAACTGGGTTCTTAGGGGCCTTCGTTGTCAGCCCCTCTCACGCTGCATCTGTTGGCGGAGGTCATCATTTTGCTCCTTGAGATCGTCAATTTGCGCCTCCAAATCAAAGATTCGGTTCCACAATACATCCAAATACCTCACAGCATGTCCTTCATGGGGAGGATCGATCCAGCGGGTGAAGTTGCATTTCGCCATCTGCTATAAGGGATGGTTAGTACGGAGGATGTATTAACAGTAACATGAACAAAACTATTTACCTCAGAGTGTGGGCATCAGAAGAAACGCCGTCCACCATCGAAAGGGCCGTCTATGACCTGCACAACCGCGTCCTCCCGATGTCCGCATTTCGGCCATACCGATTGAGCACGCTTCTTCGGCATCAACCGGTAGTTAGGGCCGAAGTCCTCCCTCCTTTCGACGCGAAGGTCTGGCTTCGGCGACCCCGGTTGGACTGGTCCCTAGGCGTCTGCCATCGTTTGTTACTATAAGACGGAGAAGGTTCTTCTTCTTACGGTTTCAAGGGTCGAGTGGTCCTAATTTGGGGCGTGGGCGTGCATTTTATAGCCCATGGAGGCTAACAAAGCATTTTATAGACAAGACCAAGCGGGCAGGTTTGCGCGATGACAAGACAAAATAAAGGCGACCTTGCGCAATGACAAGACCAAACAAGGTCGTGACTTTCTTGGCGACAAGACCAGACGGGCGGCTTTATGCGCGATGACAAGACGAGACAGGGCAGCTTTGCGCAGTGACAAGACCAGACGGGGCTAGCAGCTTTGCGCAGCGACAAGACCACACGGGACAAGACTCCACAAGGAAAGACGTGACAACACTCTGCCTCGCCAGCTTTTCAATCCGATAAGACAACACTCTGCAAAGCAAGACATGACTTCTCACTACAAAGTAATACGTGACAACACTATGCCTTGCCAGCTTTCCAGGCCGACATGACAACACTCTACCTCCTCAGCTTTTCAGAATTAAAAGACATGACTCTATACTCTGCATGAAATTAACCACACCATGCCAACCATGGGGCTTATAAAAGGGGGTTGAACCAAACCCAACACTACACAACGTGAGTTATCAAAAATTTACATCCTTTTTACGATTTTCACTATCGGTGCCCTTACATATGAAATCGCGGGACATGGACGACTTCGATATACCAACTGGCGTGGGCGGTCCGCGACAAGGGCAAGGAAAGGATCATCTTGGTGAGTCCGCCACACAGCGTATTCGATCGCCGGCGTAATCCGTATGGACGGCGTGAGTTATCAAAATTTACATCATTCTTACGATTTTCACTATCGGTGCCCTTACATATGAAATCGCGAGAACATGGGCGACTTCGACATACCGGCCGGCGTGGGCGGTCCACGACAAGGGCAAGGAAAACTCATCTTGACCGAGCGCCGCCCAAACAGATGTCTGATGCGCCGGGCGTAATCCGTATGGACGGCGTGAGTTATCAAAATTTACATCCTTCTTACGATTTTCACTATACGGTGCCCTTACATATGAAATCGCGGGACATGGGCGACTTCGACATACCGGCCCGGCGTGGGCGATCCGCGACAAGGGCAAGGAAAGGCTCATCGGCTCGGCCGCGCCCACAGCGTATCCGGTCGCTGGCGTAATCCGTATAGAACGGCGTGAGTTATGAACAATTTACACCCTTCTTACGATTCTCACTATCGGTGCACTTACATCATGGAATCGCGGGACATGGGCGACTTGACATACCGGCCCGGCGTGGGCGATCCGCGATAAGAGCAAGGAAAAGGCTCATGCGGTGAGCCTTCGCCTAACGTATCCGATGCCTGGCGTAATCCGTATCCACGACGTGAGTTATGAAGAATTTACATCCTTCTTACGATTCTCACTATCTGATGCACTTACATCATGGAATCGCGGGACATGGACGACTTGATATACCGGCCGACGTGGGCGGTCCGTGACAAGGGAAGGGAAGGCGGTGAGGAGTTCAACGCCGAGCTACCAAGGAAGGAAAATGGCCTCAATCCATGCAATAGGTCAGGTCATTACGTAGTAGTCCCCCGTCCTACCCCCCATGTTGTTTACTATCCCCTAAAGGCATGTAGACTTACATGGTCCGGATGCTTGTGTCGCAGTGTACCCTAGTAGTAGTGAGCATGACTAAAGCAATTAGCCGAACCATCATGCCATGTGACTATGTGTAACGTGCTTTTGTCCGCGGACTCTAATGTAGTTTTAGTTCTGTGTATCCGCTAAGCCATCAAAGCAAGCCTACATTGCAAGTATGCCTCTTCTAGTGCAATACCAGAAAGAACCATTCGCACCGACGTCGAATCCTCCATGTTTTAGGGCATCTTCATAATCACAACGAGCGTTCTCAGCCCGTTCAATCATATCCCTGGCACATGATAATAAATAACATCATACAATCATCACTATCTCAATCGTTCTCCCAAAATTCTACAGAAAAGTTGTGCACTACAACAATATACGATGATCACAAAATGTTATTGCGAGTCTCACAAATTTCGTACCGTTGATATTCTACGAAAATAACAAACATACCAACCAACATCGTCACAACACTATTATTTTGAAAATAAATAACATCATACAATCAGATTTGCTAAATCACTAATTAATTGCAAAAACAGGTGGAGGCCCCTGTCGCCTTACGGTTGGGCGGCGAGAACTGTCGCCAACTATTGGTCGATCAAAGTGTTTATGCTTAACGGTTATGCGATAGCACTTGATCGCCTAATAGTCAGCGGTCGGGTCGATCCAATCGTTCGGCGACGACGGCTATTTCTGCAAAAAAAAAAGAACGCTGGAATATTTTTGTAATTTCTAATAAAAATAGATTATTAAAAAAAAAATCAGTTGTAGATCAGCTCCTCGCAAAAAAAAATGTAGCTAATCAGCTAGCAAGATCACGTACTGAAATATTACCATTTTCTAGCCCACGCCAGTGTACAAAATACCATGACCAGCTATATGTGCAGTATAAATATCTATTTCAAAGCTGTTATCACAATGGTATCGATTTTAAATATCTATTTCAAAGCTGCTATCACAATGATATCAATTTATTACCCCATGTTATTATCCTCTCTTTAAACCAAGAAAGAAAAAGATGGCTTGCATTTGAAAACTCTTTCAGAGAGATCATAATCCATTTCCGAATTCCGAGAAGTTTCCCTCAGGTTCATTGCATGTGCCCACTTAAGCCTGTTCATTCGGTAACAGACTTTTTTGCCCTAAAACGTGACGTCTTAATCCATCTGTTTGTATGAATTTCACTTGTATCTGCATGCATCTTCCCGCTATCACCGTATTGTTCTTCGAAGAAAACCTATAGGGCCCAGAACTGTCCTTTCCAGCAGTAATCCAGACAAAACTTGAGGGTTCACCACTTCATGCACCTAGGCTATATGTCCATCCTCATTTACCATAAGATGTGCAGCACATGCATGCCTTCCATGGTTTTTTTCCTAGAGGTATAAAAATTGGCTAGTAGTGCCTCAAGCTCAACTCGTAGGTCACCGATTTAAATCCTGGAAATCACATAAATGATTCACTCAATTGAACTATGCTCATCGGCGAGAAAACCGAAGTTAGAGGCAGAACTACAAATTTACGATGAGAAGGTGCTATAATATGCCTGTCTGCCCACGGTAAAATAGGATAAGTGAACTTGTTTTCTGGGATTTGGTTCAAATTATCCAAAGGATTCAAATCTAAATCCCTCTATCCAAACAGGCACTAACTAGGATTTTTCAATTTTGATACATCCTGTGGCCCCTTAATTAGGCGTGCAGCCTTGGCCGATTAGAGATGCATCGCGCATCCATGGATGCACCTGGACGTATTCGCAGCTTTGTTCATCCCTGCACCTGCAATGCTAGTCTACAATCAGGTACAAACCTTTTTTTTAATTTATTTAACCCTATTCGTTGGCTCAGGCCATGCTCGTATCTTCCCGCCATCACGGCAATGTTCTCAGCAGAGCAACATCTGCAACTGTCATGGATATGAGCGTACGACAATATGTTGTCATCACGTAACTTCCAAGCCATAACCAAACAAAATGTTCCAACGGGGATAGAGATTGACGACTGAGGAGTCACGTAAAGAAGTGTCGGAACGAATAAGCGACCAGTGGGGTGAATAGACGCGCCTATTTTTTTTTACTACCCTACGGTATTTAACTTTTTTTATCACTTTAATAGCTATAAAAACTATAGAGACCAGAAACACAAGAACACAGCGAAAGTCTTGCGTTGAAACCAAAAAAACTCTGCAAACAAAACATCTAGGCGGGTCTGACCACCGGTGCCTGTCCGGTCTGACCGTCGAGTCCGGTCTGACCGCTGTCTGCAAGAACAACAGCCTGGGGGATCCATAAATCAACATAACTTTTGATTCTGATATCCAAATCCCATGAGATTTCAGACATAGCTCATCAAGAAGACCAGGAATCTGTTCCAATCGACGATCGAGACAATCGAAGCCACATATTTCTTGATCAAGGTCGAGAAGGCACAAAAACTGGGGAAAACCAAAACTTGATACAAAAGCTTGTTCATAGGTGGAAGATGGTCAAAATGATCTTAGATCAAATCCCGCAAGTCCTATCAAGCTAGATCGTAGCAAAAAAACCCAATCTAACCCCAAAAACATCAAAGAGAGAACAAGAATAAGATAGAACTCATCTTGTGGCAATCTTGATTGGATTGGTTAGAGGGATTGAGATGGTCAAGATGACCTTAGATTAGATCACATAAGTCCTAACAAGCTAGATCACAACAAAAGACCCAATCAAAACCTTTGGAACACAAAACCGCAAAAAACATCAAAGAGAGAATAAGAACAAGATAGAACTTATCTTGTGGCAATCTTGATTGGATTGATTAGAGGGATTGTAGGTTTACGACCACTCCACCATAGAGGACAAAAGCTCACACTTGAGCACCCAATTTCTCAATCCATCTCTCTCAAACCCTAGCCTCATCTATTTCCTCATATTTCCCTAAATCACACGTTAGGGTTTCCAAGGCTTGGATGGATGGGTTGAAGGTGCAAATCCTGAACCCTCCCCTTTTATAGTAGAGGCCAGGTCTAGAGAGAAAACTCTAATGAGCACCCATTAAGCCCACACAAACGGGTCAACACTCACGCACGCTTCTCAAAGCGGATGACGATCCAGGTTTCCTGAATCCATCTCTTTGTGATCTTCATCTTCTCTTGATCTAAACCGCCTCTCCTTTGTGCCGTCCTGCTTTGTGGTTTCTCTAAGGTCATCAACTCAGTATTTTGGCGAAGATACCAAAATACCCCTTCTTGATCCTTCTTCAAAGGCCGAGTCCAATCAACATGAAGAAATCTCATGCTTCGCCACATGTAGGTTCATCAATGGCTCTCATCATGTCAGCAAGCCTCTCCCATCCAGCTCCCACCGGAACCACCATGGCATTTGCACCGACCCTAAGCCACTTTACGCAACCTGTTGCACTAAACTTCTCATTCGGTCGTTCTTGTCCATCTTGCGCCATGCTCGAGTCCAACCACTGCACTTCACCCGACATCCTCGATTGTTTTGGACCTCGGCTCTCCAAGCTTAGTCCTGATCATCCTCATCGTTGACCATAGTTGACTTCAAGCCACATGCACAACTGAAGAATCTAGACCCGCCATTATGAGTTAATGGAGTATTTTGGTAATTAATAACAATCGTCATGTGGAGTAATATTTTCTATGAGTTGGTGAAATAGGTTAAGTCATATGAATATATGATGATGAAGACTTTGGATGACTCAAATGTGTTGAAAGCCATGAAGTCAAGTGATTGACGTTAGGCGTTGATGCTCGATTCAAGAACATGGTTTTGGAGAGAATATGTGAGTCATTATCCAAAAGCTCCAAGCGAATGCGCAAGGAAAATGTATAACTAGCATAGGCTAAGGATGTGTTTCTTAGTCATTTCATCAGTCTCGATGTTTAGTTTGGAGACTGGATTGCTAGTGTAGGTTGCCGCACAAATTAAGAGGGGTCTTGACTAGTAGATTGAGTATGTCATATGTTGTTAGCTCATTATGCTTGCTCTAGCTCTCCGTGGCATGTTGCTAGTATTTGCGAATGTGTTTTGTAAATAATTGAGACTAATGTATAATCCTTGTAGCATGTAACACTAAATAGGAATTTCCCACCCCTTGGTTCGACCACACAAGGGCCAACACACCCCACACACCAATTCGGGCTCTAGAGACCGAATTCAACTCATAAACGCAAACGATTCGAACTCTAGTGTTCTAAATGAAAATAAATGATACATGGCCGAAATTATTAGTATAATTAGGCCTAAATAAGTGGCATGCAATCCCACACAATCCCCTAACTCATTGGGCCCAATTCGGATTGAAATCCGCTTTAAATTCGGAATTGGCTTTGGGTTGAAATTTGGAGAGGTCTCCAATTCAAATTTTGACTTTGTATTGGAGTCCAATAGCCCTCCTCCACACCTAGGCATGTCCAAATCCCACGTTGGGCCGTGTGCCTTCCCCCTTGGGCCCATGTGCCTCTTTTGGCTCTCCCTTTGTCCTCCTTTGGCCAAATTAGTGGCCTCAAGCTCCTCTTGGCCGAATGCATGGGAAATGCATACATGCCTTCACCCCCTTGTGGTGCCTTCCTCTCTCACCTCTCGCTGGACACTATGGATACTTCTAGCATTCCTACAATCATCAATTAAGCAATTAGGCAGCATCATTGTTGTTCCATGTAATAAAGAACTCTCAAGTAAAGGAATCACCTTATCCTTGCTCAATTGATGTTTAGGTGTTGTTATGTGAGTGTCAATCAATGGGATGTCCTCATCAACCACTCTAGCCAGTCTGACTGCTGGCCTTGGTCGGTCTGATCGCTATCAGTGAGTTGGTCAGACTGCTAGCTGTCTGACAGCAAATCCGATAATTTGCTCAAACCAAGAGTTTGATCCCCCAAAACACCTCAACACCAATGTCAAATGTTCAACACTACGATTAGAATCATACACATGATCTCACAACAAGAGAATCTATTGAGATGGAATTTTTTAAATGTATGTTGAGGCGTCGACATGATCTATACTACCTTCCCATATGACAAATCTAAAAACTTTTGTGCTTATTAGTGGTTAAAGTTTTAAAAGTTTAACCATATTTGTATATTTTGTTTTTAAATATTACATATGTACATATCTTAGACAACATCTATTCGAAAACACATAGAGTAGACACAAACAATTTGAACTATACACATGATAAACTAGAGACAACAATACATCTTGCCTAATTGCCCTAAAAAGACAAAAGCCCCTTCAAACAACTAGCTTTCGGTAGCTGCTTATCGAAAAACCCAAAAGCGGACACAAGGTGCGAAGCCAAAAGGTAGAAACCGCACCTCGGATAGCTTTGGTGGCTTTCAAGGGTTATCTTTTGGTCTTTGCTACTGAACTTGGCCAAAATTACACACTCCGTACCAAGTATATAAATTAGATTTCTCACCTCTCCAACCCATTCCCCTTCCACCCGCAAGCCCCAACCCATCTCGATCAGACCTTAGTCTCAAATCTCAACTCTCAAAATGGATATGTTTGATGGATACACGGAGATGAATACCGAGAGTGATCTTACATCGATTCGCTATTGAATGGAGCCCAGTTTTTTTTTTGTAGCAATCACTTAAACTAAACAATTGTTAAAAAAAGAAAACTGAACACCATTCAACAACAAATCTATTTAAGATCACTCTCGGTATAACAATCACTTGAATTAAACAATCAATAAACAACCATTATTCGAATTGTACTCAGAGGGACCCCATAGCTCTCGCTCTCCAGCGTAGTCTTCTCCCCCAAACCAACCTTTCATCCTCAGATTCGGCCCCCTCCCCTATCTCCTCTCCGGCGAGCTTGCCAACGTCGAGTGGGAGGGGGTCCTACCACTATTCCTCCTTGTAAATTACATTAGTATTAGTTTCCCCCGGCTTCTCTTGCAGTAGATCTTGCCGCTTCTTGCCAGTGGAGTGACCCATCATCCGTCACTGCTTGCCTCTTGCTCGTTCGGTGTCCTTTCATCCAGATCCCCTCATTTCTGCATCTGAATCGGTTCGTACGATTCGCGTCGCATTTTCTTCGGATTGGTGTCATCCTCCCCTACCTACCTTCCGTCGGTGACTCCTATGGAGTCGTCTGTCCTCCTCCTCATGGCAATGATGATGTACATCTTTGGCTCAGGATCCACCGGTGAGTACCCCGTAATAAAAATCACATTCCTGTTCCTAGCCATTGTGTCTTCTCCCCTTATTTACCCCTTGATTTGCATGTTTGGTCCCTCTAACATCATGCTTCTCTTGTGGTCACAAGCTCTCTTACCGCAATCACGGGCTCGTCCCACTGTGGTGGCACACGATGGCATCGATTTTTCAGTTGGTGTTCGTTGAGGATGTTTGATCGGCGGTCTCTACTAGTGTGATGCCTCCCATCCAGTAATATCTTCAAGAGGTTAACGTCGGTTGTCTCCTCTATCTCCGGCGACTTAGACAGTGGTCGGCGCTAGCCTAGACCTCAAACTCCAGTGAGTTCAAGATCTCTTAGCTACTAAACATTCGGGCTTACCCCGCGCCAGCTGGTGATCGTCCCCCAAGCTCACACACGAAAAAAACCGTCGCTCCCCCCTCCACACCGAAAAAATACGTCGTCCTTCCTCCTCCCCACCCCTTCTTCTGCGGTAACCACTGTCGGGACCCAAAAATATAATTCTGGATCCTCTGTGTATAACGCACTAGTTCAGGATCACGCTAGCACACAGTGTCAACATAGATGAATATCGATCCACACAAGGCGAAATAATAGAATAAACGAGTGATTTGGATAACAAATAACTGTTGTGACCTTAAGGTCGAGTTTACATTTATTAAGCCTCGCAGGGCTGGAAATACTTGAAATAAGCAGCGGAACAAAATAAACTTCAGCGGTAACCCATTGATTCACCACAGGCAACCGATTGGGATCAAGACCTAGCGATCAGCACCTTCGTAGAACTCCTTCTCAAAAGCGGGCGAAGACTCCTCCACTTTTTCTTTTCGGATGAAATTCTAGGGCTTGTGTCATAATCCAATTTTTCCAGTAGGAAAAATATTTCGGGAAATTCCAGAAATTCCAATTTTGCCTTTTTCTTTAGATTTAGATCTTCCAAAGGCCATATATTCTTCATCCGAACTCCGATTGAGCCCTTTCAAATTTCTAAATGCATCTAAATTCGAGCTCTATTTATTTGAGATTTTTATTTAATTTTTGGTGTTTATTTTCTCTCTGTTATTTATTTATTTTGTCTATTTGCTTCGTTTGCGAGTAGACATTGATTTTTCGAGGAACTTTGAAGAAGAAGGAGTGCCTCAAGACCAAGACTAGTACCAGGATCTATTCCAAGGCAAGTTGTACCTTTGATTATATTGAACCCATTTTTCAAAATTACTTCGATTCAAATTAATACATTTACTTTAAGTGTTTATTTAAATGCTTTTTGGTGTAGTTGTTAATCCAATTTGATTATAGCCACCTTGTCTATTGTTATGTCATAATCTTTTGTCACCCTAGATTGGTTATTATTTAGTTGGTATTATCATAGCACCAACGTGGATTGGTTAGATACGAGTAGATTGCTTAGCCATGCCACGAGCCATCATTTCATGTAAGTTGCAAATATGAATCTGACTAAGTGAATATGGAACTTTGTGATAAAACTGTGTGCGCTGTGTGCTATTACTCGTTGATGGCATGTGTTGCACTTAACCAACAGGGTGGGAAAAGATTTAGACTGAGGTAAGTGGTGGATACTGTGTGATATGTTGGAGTTTTGTGAATGATAATGATAATTTTTGTGGCATATTTAGAAATTGGAAGTCTTGCCTTGGTCAATTAAGGACTTAACTTTGTGTGCCATTGAACTGAGCCTTACTGTATGACCACATGTCTGGTATGGGACGGACCTAACTTAGTAAGTTATGGAGTCTCGACATTGACTACTCAGGTTGTAAGTTAGGTGCTTAGTGATGGGTTGAGGTGTGGACTACCAGGTAGATCACATCGCGGGATGGTTCGCCGCTTCCCTGTCCAATGGTGTGCATCGGACTAACTTTCTTAGTGGGTTAGTACCAGCAGTAAAACACATCGGGAGTGTCAATGTTTGAGATGAAGTTTCTAAAAGATTTTGTTATGATTGGTGTTAGCTACATTGGTTATATCGTGTGGGTAAAGTATACAACCTCTGCAGAGTGTTAAACAATCTATTCGAATAGCCGCATCCGCAGTCATAGACATGCTTAGGGATTTCACACGAGGGTTAGATTTTCATAAAACACTTGGGAAGGGAGCTGTGTGATCTAAGTCATATGGCTGTGTGAATAGTTTGAGTAGACTTTGTGTTCTTTGTGAAAACAATTGATAAATTAATATTGTTTATTTGTTTTGAATCATGTTTAATCTATTATTCGTATTCAATTGCAAATGTTGTATTTCTGCAAAAGAACCACAGAAGCCATTCCTTTGGAATAAACCATCATGTATACATTGCATTCTGTGGTATGACTTGCGAGTACGGTTTTATACTCATGCTTGCTATAATCAATCAACAGAAGTGGAGGAGTCTTCGCTCGCTTTTGAGGAGGAGTTCTACAAAGGTGCTGATCGCTAGGTCTCGATCCCAGTCGGTTGTCTGTGGCAAATCGATGGGCTCCCGTTGAAGTTATTTGTTCCGCTGCTGCTTATTTCATTATTGCCAGCCCTGCGAGACTTAATAAATGTAAACTCGACCTTAAGGTCACAATGACTATTTGTTATTTAAATTACTCGTTTATTCTATATTTCACCTTGTGTGGATCGATATTTATCTATGTTGACACTGTGTGCACTAGCGTGATCCTGGACTAGTACGTTATACACAGAGGGTCCAGAAGTTCTTTTTTGGGTCCTGACAATTATAGCAAGCATGAGTACACAATCGTGCTCGCAAGTCATACCACAGAATGCAATATATACATGATGGGTTAATCCAAAGGAATGGCTTCTGTGGTTCTTTTGCAGAAATACAACATTTGCAATTGAATATAAATAATAGATTAAACAATATTTTAAACAAATAAACAATATTAATTTATCAGTTGTTTTCACAAAGGACACAAAGTCTAATCAAATTATTCACACAGCCATATGACTTATATCACATAGCTCCCTTCCCAAATATTTTATGAAAATCTAACCCTCGTGTGAAATCCCCAAGCATGTCTATGACCGCGAATGCGGCTATTCGAATAGATTGTTTAACACTACACGATATAACCAGTGTAGCTAGCACTAATCATAACAAAACGTTTCAAAAACTTCATCTCAACATTGACACTCCCGATGTGTTTTACTGACGACGCTAATGCCCACACAGAAAATTAGACTGTCGCACACCGTTAGACCTGAAGACGGCGAACTGCTTATAAATGTGAATCGCCATGAAGACAGAAACACACCTCCATCCCAGCACAGAGCCTAACCTACCTCCTGAGTAGTCAATGTCAAGACTCCATAACTTACTAAGTTAGGCCCGTCCCATACCAGACATGTGGTAGTATAGTTGTTGCTCAGTTCAATGGTGCACAAAGTTAAGTCCTTAACTGACCAAGGCAAGACTTCCAATTTCAAACTAAGTAACCATAATTCAAAACCAAAGCACTAAGCACCACCATATTACAGAGTTTCCACCACTTGCCTCAGTCTAAATCTTTTCCCACCCTGTTGGTTAAGTGCAACACATGCCATCAACGAGTAATAGCACACAGCTCACACAGTTTTATCACAACGTTACATAATCACTTAGTCAGATTCATATTTGCAATTCACATGAAATGATGACTCGTTGTATGGCTAAGCAATCTACTCGGATCTAACCAACCCATGTTGGTGCTACGATAATACCAACTAAATAATAAACCAATCTAGGGTGACAAAAGATCATGACAAAACAATAGATAATGTGGATATAAACAAATAGGATTAATAACTAAACCCAAAAGCATTTAATAAATACTTAAAATAGAATGCAGTAATTTGAATCAAATTAATTTTAGAAAACTGGGTTCAACATGATCAAAGATACAACTTGCCTTGGAATAGATCCTGGTACTGGTCCTGATCTTGGTGCACTCCTTCTTCTTCAAAATTCCCCGAAGAATCAACATCTACTCGCAAACGAAGTAAATAAATAAATAAATAACAGAGAGAAAAATCTCCAAAAATTAAATAAAAATCTCATATAAATAGAGCTCTAATTTAAATGAATTTAGAAATTTGAATGAGCTCAACTGGAGTTTGGATGAAGAAGATATGGCCTTTAGAAGTTCTAAACCTAAAGAAAATACACAAAATTGGAATTTCTGGAATATCCGAATTATTTTTCTATTGAAAAAATCAGAATATGACGCAAACTAATGTTAGCCCTAGGATTTTTCGAATTAAAATAAATCTGGAGAAAAGCTACAGAGGATGACAGTGGGACCCACGGTCCATGGACCGAGTCCACTCAAGGGTTTACTGGTCCACGGGTTCATGGGCTCATGGAATAGTATCTGACAATGGGGCCCACAAGACAGTGGCTCGGTCTACGATAGAATTAATAGATCTACGAGATTTGGGTGAACCGCACATGTGGGCGCTGACTGTACGCTGACGTGGACGCCACATAGACGACACATGTGCACAAGCGCTAAGGTGGGAGACTGACTCGGGCCACCACGTTGACTAAACGTCGGCGAGGCTCTGGCAACCCTAGGGTTCGGCGATTAACGGCGATTTGGCGATGAAGCGCACATCTAGACGAGTGCGACACGGGGAGTCTCGTGACGCGCTCAGATCCCGTCGGTGGCAACCACAGCGGTGGCGGCGACACGGTGAGCAGCGGAGCAGCATCGCTCAACGCGACAATGACATTCCAGGGTTTCTCCGAGCAAAATAGCGCGCATATCGTGTAGGCCATGACGCGGTGAACTCTAAGGTGTGCTCGATGACGGCCGAAGCTCACCGTCGGCGGCTGAATTTGATGAAGACGTCCTCAGCGGCGCTAGGGTTTGAGCTCCAAATTCGACGAAAAGGCGGCGCTCTAGGTTTTTGGCTCTCAGGGAAAAGGCGGCGGGGGTGGATTGATCCTCGTGATGCGGACACGACTTTAAATAGGGTTGGGGAATGGTGGAGTCCGTGTCGAAAACGGCGGCGACGTTCACGAAAAAAAATCAGAAACGAACTCGGTTAGGGATGATGAACAGTGGCGAGGGTGGGACCCACTCGTCAGCGGCTGAGACTCGGACGGACATGCGTGGCAAAGGGTGCACATGACGCTAGCAGCTGGGACTGGCTCGGGTGTGGGCGCGCGAGAGAGAAGGAGGGACTGACAGGTGGGGACCACCTATCAGCGAGCACGGGTGTGCTGGGTCGATAGTACTGGGCCTAGGGAGAAATAGAGATGAGTTTCGGCCCATTGGGATTTCTGAGATTTTAAATAGATTTTCCTTTTTAGAAATGACAGTAAATCGAATTGGCAAATAGAAAATAGCAAAATAACTCGAAAAAATTCTAGAAAAATCTTAAAAATATATCCAAGTACATAGAACCCGAATAAAATAGTTTTGAACAATGTTGGTGTTGACATTAATCATATTAAATCGTTTTGATATTCAAAGTCCATATTAAGCTTTGAGTTAATATTCAAATAAAACTTAAGGATGAATTTTCCAACTACTAACTAATCAAAAGATTTTTAAAACTCAGAAAATTGGGATGTTACAACCACTCCCGAGTCTCGTCTCTCTCACCTCGCCGCCTCTCATCTCTTCCACCTCGCCGCCTCTGCCACCAGCCATGGCGCCCCCTCCCTCGCCTTGCCTCACCACGCTATATTTTGGGGCGCATGTGTGCGTCTTCGCCCCCCCCCCCCACCATTCCGTCCATTCATTACCGCTTAGTCTGCGTTTACGCTGCATGAGGCGAGGAAGGAGCAAGCGCCTCCACAACCGGAGCGAGGAGGAGGAGGAGGATGCTCAGGTTCAGGCCGCAAATGTCGTGGTTGGTGGCACCGGCTGAGCCGCTGTGCGATGCGACGGCGGCCATGGTGGCGGCACGGCGGGGGATGGAGACACCGCTGACGGTGGTGGCAGAGGCGTTCGAGGAGCTAGAGCGGGATGGAGGCCAGCGGCGGGGAGCTCCGACTTGAGCCCTTCAGTGACACCTACGTGCTCGTCTCTGTGCTCTTCAGCTGCCTCGGCATCGCCTTCAAGTTCGCCGAGATCGAGGAATTTTTTAGTATGTCGCCAAGGTGAGCGCCTCTCCATCCCGCTTGCAGCCGATCTGGCACATGGTTGATCTGATCAAATTTCACGTTTTTTTGATCGTTTGCTTCACTCGTGCCATTTCTTGGATCTTTGGGACAAAGTTTGATAAAATAGTACAAGCGACGCCCGAGATTTATATGTAATTTTGCGTTTGACTTTGATTAAATCTTGTTGCTTGCAACCATGTCCCCATTGGATCTTGCAGCGTCCACCGCCATCGTTCTGAATTGGGATATTCTTTCCTATTTTCCCCATGATTAAAAAAGTAACAGAAAATTGAAAATTTTACATCTCCTTTACAAGAAGGGCGAGACTAGCGCTCGGACGTACGGTCTAAGTGCTAGCGCCGTACGCTCCTATTGCAACATATTTTTTCACTTGTTGCAACATATCAAAAAATGATATGCAACATTATCTCAAAAAATGCAGAATAAAAAACAAACAAACATCAACTAACTTCTTCTCTCAAACAGGTGCCAACATATCAAAAAAAAAGATGCGACATCTCAGAATTCATATGCAAGATTAGGGAAGAACAGGGAGTATAGGAGGAGAGAGAGATTATGAAAGAACAGGAAGTATAGTCCGAACATAAGAGAAAATCTTACAACATCACCGTGAACAGGATGCAACATTGTTTTTGACAGTCGCAACATTTTTTTCAACGGGTCGCAACATCTAAAAGAATAATATACAACATTTTTTTGACAGCCGCAATATATTTTTCAACGGGTCGCAACATCAGAACCAGAAACAACAGATGATGACTTGCCGAGTTTTTTCGTGGCTGCGGTGGTAGCATTCTGATCCGGTGGGGCGGTGGAAGCTAGGGAGCAGTGGCCTGGTCTCCGTGGCCGCGGTAACGACGTCCTGATCCGGTGGGCGTGGTGGAAGTTGGGGAGCAGTGGCCTGATCTCCATGGCTGTGGTGGTAGCGTCCTGATTCGGTGGGGGCGGTGGAAGCTGGGGATCAGCAGCCTGGTCTCCATGGCCATGGTGGTGGTGCCCTGAATCTGCTCGTGTAGCTCAAGTTGCGAAAGCGTAGAGAGAGAGATAGCAAGCAGGAGAAGGAATTAAGGAAGCTTGCCTGGGAAGAGACAGGCATACAGGTGAGGAATGGGTGGTTGGGCTTGCTTTGGATATGTGGATAAGAGTATAAGACTGAATGTGAGTGATAGAGAGGTGTCCGTTTTTTTCCTTTCGTCGTAAGTCCGTGTACTATCATTACCCTTACAAGATGGCTCCGGAAAACAACATTAATGCGTTGATTCGACTGATAGTGGATTGCGTCCAGACTTCATAATCTTGGGTTTTCCCTTGTTGATTGATCACAATAAATTGTTGCTGCCCTCGTTGGTTCTTGTTTCTGGGTTCTACTGGAAAAATCGTATCTTTAAGTGTTTCCTTGCTGACGATTTTTTTAGACATCTTGCGGATGAATTGAATCCTGATGATTGCTGATGAATTGATTCCCGATGATGTCTTTCAGATGGAGGAGGGTGCGCGGGCGATGGAACAACAACTCCTTGTTCCTTTGAATCAGAAGGTCAACATCTATGAAAATATTATCATATTTTGTTAGCGTCCAGAGCCAGAACTTACTATAGTTCCACTCATTGTATGCATAAGGTCTTTGGCACGGATATCGATCCTCTTGATGGTTTTGATCTTCCAACCACCGCTTCAAGGCCATGCTCGTGGTGGTATAACCGCCCCATCAACAAGAATGATTAAGTCCTGTTAGATCCTCGCTAATCGAATGCTTTGTGCGGCGATTATGGCACCACAAACATATAAGTTTTCTGAATGAAGTATGGTTTGCATCGCTTCTCATTGAGGCAATGTATGCAGGCTCCTTTGTTCGAAAACATGCAATGAATCGATTTTTAGAAGTAACCAAGATAATGAACATTGATCAATATTGACTAATCTCTAATCGACTTTGTGCATCTTTGTTTCTTATGATGAAGGAACCAATCTATGGATCTATTATCGCTAACCCGTTTTACTACTTTTTAATTATCATTCCTCATCTTTCTGCCATTTCTTCATGTATTTCATTCTCAAATTAACCGTTCATCTTGTGAAGTGCGCTTCATGTGTATGGGTGGGTGTGTGCCATGGATAACAATCTGCCCCAAACTTGGTTATGAGCAATGTGTTATAATGACCCTTGTTGTTTGTCACCTAGCTATTTCCCCCTTTCAATTGCCGAAGCAATCTTATTCACAATTGAAAAATTCAGTTTTCCTTCGCTTTCACATGTTATGATGATAGGCTGATGCTACAACATGGAAACTACGAGCCTCAGATTTGTGCGAGTCTTTTCTTCCATTTCTATTTGCTAGGCGGTGGATCATAATTTAGCCAACGATGCATCTTCATGAGGAAAATCAAATGTGTAATTACAAAGTTACTCATTTATTTGACTTAACTATTGAAGAAGTAGGCTTTTTTGAATTTATGCGAAATTAGAACAATCTGAGTAAGTCACATGCGAAGGTTTTTTTTGGGGGGGGGGATGAGTTTTATAAAGGTCCATTGACATGGTTGTTGGATTTCAAAGTCAACCAATGAAATTCGCAAGCATTTCTGTATTACTAGAAAGTTAACTATCCTCTTTTGCCCAATTTTGCAAATAAGTAACAAATCGCTGATCATAGTTTCTCCACATTCTGGACTTCTGCATAATTTTTATTTTCATATTGCAGAACATTAAAAAGCAATTTTCAACGGTAAGCATTGGAAGATGGGATAGCTTTTTTTAGATGGCATTACCTAGCTATTCACAAATGGAAAAAAGGTACAGGTTGGAAGTGATGCAATATATTTCCAGATGAAACTTTACCATAAGTATCAACCTTGAAAAACTATTACCGAATAGCACTTAAACAATAGTTTGATCAAGTTTACACCCTATTATCAATGCACTTATGTAGGCATGCATGTTCATTGAGTGTGGTATCATCATTCTTTATGATATTCAAAGACAAAACTGACTTTACAAGAATAGAAATACAGAGACAGATCAAGTATGCAACGAAAGCAAGCAAGGAGAACAACTCACGCTTACGCTAAAAATAAAAATAAAACTCACAAGTGTTCGGCCGAAGCGATGCCTTTTCTCTGCATGGCGAGGTAAGACCTCTCATCTTGAAGTAACAACAGCTCGAGATCCTTCTATACATTTTCATGCAAGAGAAAAATCCATGAACCTTGTTGTGAGACTTACGCTTTGATTGAGCTCGAGCTTTGGATCACACCAGATGCCCAACTTGAAAAGAATAAAGGGCAGCACCTATCTGAACCTTGTTGAAGTGCAACAACATCTCATTGGACTTACTCGGGTATTTACGATGTTGAACCATGGCAATGTCTCCATGAGCTCCATGTTTACCAGCTATGTTCCCTTGTGCCTTTACAAAGGTATACCAAGGCTTTGAGTACATTACAATGGTCTTCACTTGTTGAGAAATCCAGGCAGAAACCTAAAGAAAGGATGTCGATTTTGTCTGATGTGAGTTGCTCCTTTATTTCAGCCTGATAAATGTTGCCTGTAGGTGTGCTTTCTTAACCATTTTACCATCAATGGCAAATTTGCAGGTACTGCGACGCAGCAACTATGATTCAGAACCCATGCTGAAGGCATGTGGCATTTCGATAGCTCAAAGTTTTACTCAAGTTGGTGGTAGGGTACTGCAAGCCCCCAAGGTTGGTTAGAACTGTCTATGCTGTATATTTTTTTCTTCAATTACCGCTTTGTGCCTGTGAAACTGTTATGGTATTGATATAATTGAATCTTGTTGTGCAGCTAAAAGCTGGCAATGGTGAAGATACTTTTACACGTAATGGGCGGTGGAACTTTAACAATAAGGCCAGCATGTCTCTACTGGATTCCCTGTGTTACTCCCTAATCCTTCATGTTGTCATCTTGTAACTTTGTTAGTTCTGTTTTACAGAAGCTAATTAAAGCTAGCAGTATTGAGAAATGGGCGGTGGTTAACTTTTTTGCGCGGTGTAATGTTAGGGATCTTGTCCGAGACCTCATCAAGTGTGGGGGCATGAAGGGAATTGTAGGTCTTTTCCCTTCATTTCACCTAATGTTACACATTTCCACATGCATTTTTTACTCATTTTTTTTTACTTTGCATAAAGTAGATCAACCTTTTGATGTGTTTCAAAAAAAAAAATCCTTCAATGAGACGTGCACCTGCTAAGGGTGGATGACATGTTTGAACAGATAAAAACAAAGCTTCCTAGAGCACCCAAGTTTCTGCTGTGTGTTCTTGCTGAGAAGAAGAACTCTGATATTTATGCTTGGCTCTACTAACTTCATGTCGTGCCTATTCAAATAAGCATCTTAAGGCTTCTGTAGCATCCTTATCTTATTTCTTTTTTAATAGGCCCATGGAAGCGAAAATGTCTTGCTGAGTTCGGAATTATCACACAATGTGTAGCCCCTACAAGAGTCAATGACCAGTATCTTACAAATTGAAGTAACCACATTAGATTTTAAAAAGTTTAACCGTAAATGTTTATTAGCTCCTGGTATGCTTATTTCTTCACATTTTGTTGTGACAAAGGCAGAGAGTAGTGGCTCGGCTCTGAATTATCAATTATGAGGTGTTTGACATGATTTTCTTTGCTATGTGTTCTCATCTGGACTTATTTTTTATCAAAGGAAATCTTGTGCAAGTGTTGCTGAAGGAACAAGATTAACATGTCGTTTTTTGTCCTGAAGGATTTGCAAAACATATTAGCCAAGCTACACGATCAACACCACTATCGCCTTTATTGTGGATGCAAGGTCAGCTTCATTCGGTACACAAGTGATGCAATAGGCAGAGTTAATGTTTATGTATATATGTGTGAAAGAAAATTGATATTTATTATGTAGTTTAGGATCTCGTTTCCTAATATGTATCACTCTTTTTTAGGTTCTATTGCAATGCACGGGCACCCTACTAGTGGAATGAAGAAGATGAAGCGTGATGTGCATTTGCAGTTTAGTCCGTTAGGACCTGAATGTATTTTTCTTTCCCCGTATGGACTGCAATGTAAATCTAGGATTTGTACTCTTCCTCATTTTACTATAAATCAGGGTTATCTCCTTCAAAAAAATGTCGAGACCGGATTTCTGAATCAGAACCCTCTGTGTATTTATGCACCAGTCCCAGATCAGTAGCTAGTGCACACAGTGGATAAATTATTGATAACCAGTTCGAATCACGAAATAACATTAATAAATAACTGAGTACCGGCCTTATGGCCACTTATTACAAAAGAGGTCCAAAGACCTTAAGCCTCACAGCAGCGAAAATAAAATGATAAATTCCGTGATTGACCCATCGAATCGCCCACTGGCATTCAACTGGGGGAACGCAGCCTAGTACTTCGGGAAGCCTTCGTCGAAGCCGCAGGCGAAGTAGTCGTAGTCGTTCTCAGCATCTTCGTAGACTTCTGAGATTTGTTGAGTGTAGTATGTAAGTACATAAAGTACTTCGCGAGTCTTGAAAAATGATGCATATGCATAGCTTTAACAATTGGGCATATAGGGTTCATTTACACAAAGTAATATTTTAAGTTTAAACATATTTTATAAAGCTCATTTGACAAAAGATGATTAAATAGATAAAGTAATTTAAATCAATCTCTAGTGCAGGTTCCAACTACCATACACTAATAAAGAGGCTCGATCCACCAAGTTTGCATGAATTGAGCTCTAACTGCCCAACTGACTCTAACTGCTAGAACAACAATCCAAGAGTTCCAACTATTCCCGGATTCCCAAAATATTTCTTTTAAAACCAAAAATGAAAGCTACCATGTGTATACACACCTTGCCCACCCTTAACCATGGGCACGGCTATTCGAATAGTTTTTAACACTCGACAGAGGTTGTACAACTTGACCTACACGAGATAATTAGCTTATACTATCCGCTCACACACTTTTGAAGGTGTGCGACTAAGCGATTATCACAGGGCTTTTACAATATTTATCCTAACATTAGCTCGCCCGATGAGTTTAACCCCAAGTCATGTACATCATTTACCAGCGACCTGGAGTTCACCGTTGTGGGGATAACCTGCCCGGACTTGGACGTCCTTTACCAACGTCCGACGCAAGCCCCGACAGACATGGACGCCATTTACCATCGTCTGCACTCTACCATCTACAGCCTACGTGCTAAATGTTCGGAATTAATAAATTACTCAACCAGGTCCTTCCCATTTAGGATGGGTGGTTGTACGGTAATGCTTGGTTTGAATAAACACAAGAGTCGATACTTAATCGACCAAGGTGAGACAAACCAGCCTCATGCCACTCACCCTAGTATAAAATATTTTTCCACCATTTTTATTTTATTTTCAAATATTGACATTACCTAATTTCTAATATTTTCCAAATTTAAAGCATACAAATATTAAAGGTTTTTCTCCCCCCCAAAGGTTAAACAGAACCAAACAGCACATCTAAGCAATTCTACCGTATCAAACTATTCTGTAAAATTATATTAAAAAAGTGGAATTTTCTACACTAGGGTTACAAAGGTGCAGGATATCAAATATCAAGGATGATAATAACAAACTTTAGGTTTTTAACTAACAACGTACATTCTAAACTTATCATTTAATAAAATAGCAATTCATAACTTTAAAACTGCAAACATAATTTGCAAATCATAGATTCAAAGTGGTCAAAGAGGACTTACCTTTGGTGATGTCGGAGGTAAGTGTTTCCTGTTAATCCAAACTCGCATCGGTGACGTCGGATTCTACACGCGCGAATCGAACCAAATAAACAACAGAAATTAAATAAAATTATAAAATAAATACTGGAAGGTAGAGAATAAATTTAAATGAATTTAGGAGAAAGAATCAAGGTATTTGGAGTTCGTATGAGAGAGAACGAATTTCTAGAAGATCGATTCTAGCATAAAATGATAGGACATGCACATAGAACTGCTACAGAACTGGAACTTGGTTTTAGTTTCCTGGTATGATGTGTTGGACAGAGCAAAGAGCTAAAGCCTATAGGCTATGACATGGCGGGACCACATGATAGTGTAACCAGTGAAGTATGAGAAGAAATGAATGAGTTTTGGGCTTGTGAGACCATGATGTAAGTGGACAAAAGCAAAGAACAACTAGCAGCACTGAACGAAACAAACAAAGCTCCAGACGCTTCGGCCATGGCAGCGACGATGGTACAGGAGGTGGCGAGGTGGCCGACCAAGCACTTAAATGGGATCCCACTAAGCTCCTCTACCCAAAGGATGTGGTGGCTCGACCGGCGAAGCACTGCAGCGGTGGCGGAGGCTCTGTGGGCGGTGGTGGCGCACAGCCGTGTGTGTCACCGACGAGCGAATGACACGGAGGGGCAGGGAGCGTAAGCACCAGCTATGCATGGAACGGTGGCGGTGAGGCGTAGCTCGGAAAGGCCGGAGACAGTCCCAGAGGGTGGCATGACGAACGCTGGCGGCCGGATTAAGGACGGCACGGTGGTGGCGTCGCTCGATGAGAAATTGAACAAACAGAGGTAAGCACTAGGTAGAGTAGATGATGGAGATCATGAGTAGCAGAGAATTGAATTTTGGCTAACCGGAGGCGACGAATTCGACGATTTGGGTGAAACGACTGTCGTTCAGGAAAACAGAAATGCGAAGCCGATGGTGCTCCGGTGGTTATGAGACTTGGAGGGGATGTAAAGGGGGTCTAAGAGCTGATGTGTACCAATTTATAGCTTCATCTGAAAATCGAATCGTCGAAAACGCGAATAAGAACGCCGACGTCATTCACGGTTTCGATTTGGAAACTGAAAGAAACGACAATTTGCATTGATGGGGGCTGTGGTAATGGTAGCTTTGATAGCACGGTGATGATGGGATCGCAACGGTTCAAACGGAATTGAATTTGGAGCTCCGAGCGAAAAGATACGGAGAAAAGAATGTATTCTGGTTTGGCTTTGGCTCACTTCGGACTGTCCAACGGCACCTGCCGAACAACACTCACATAGCAAGGTTGAAGGCGAAGACTAGGAGAGAGAGAAAGAAAGAAAAAGAAAATCCGGAATATCCAAAAATAAGATAAATTCAAAAAAATCCAAGAAAATTCCACAAAAATCCTTGGAACCTGAAACGATTTAATAAAATAATTTTGAATTTAATTGATGTTTATTTTAATCATTTAAAATATTTTATTTTTTTGCAAATTCAAATTAAGCTTTAAATTAATCCAACAAATTGGAAATGATTTATTTTATTTTTAAAGCTTCAAAAAGGCTCTTTGAATTAGCAGGAACTCCAAATTAAAATCCAAATCTATGAATTAATTGTTTTGAAATAAATTTTTGAGGAGACCGAAATTTGGGATGTTACAAACCTACCCCCCCTTAGAAGGAATCTCGACCCTGAGATTTGGATGGACTGGGAAAAAGGTTGGGGTACTCTGCTCTTAAATCCTCTTCGCGTTCCCATGTTGCTTCTTTCTCTGAATGATTGCTCCACTGCACCTTGCAGAATTTGATAGTCTTGCTCTTGGTCTGACATTCTGCTTCTTCGAGAATTCTGACAGGGTACTTCTGATAGGTGAGATCCTCCTTCAACTCGACTTCCTCTAGAGGCATCTATTCTTCCGGAACTCTGAATCTGCGGGTGGTAAGTTGTACTGAAGTTCAAGTTGGTGCCCAAAATTCCCTACAGTTTTTGCCAAAATCTAGAGGTGAACTGAGATCCTCGATCTGATACAATCTTCTTAGGTACCCCATGCAGACATACTATTCTGGACATATACAACTCTGCGAGTCGATCTCTCGAGTAGGTATTCTTCATTGGAATAAAATGTGCAACCTTTGATAACCGATCCATAATAACCCAGATTGAATCATATCCAGATTTTGTTCTGGGCAGACAAGTGATAAAGTCCATTCCAATTTCTTCCCATTTCCATTCAGGTACCTTTAGAGGTTGAAGCAATCCAGTAGGTCTCTGATGTTCAGCTTTAATTCACTAACACACATCACAAAATGATACGTACTCAACAATTTCTCTTCTCATGCTTGACCACCAATATCTCTCGTGAAGATCTTGGTATATCTTCGTGCTTCCTGGATGAATCGAATATACAGATTCATGGGCTTCCTTTAGAATCAAATTTTTTATTTCCTTCTAACTTGGTACAAAGATTCTTTTTCCAAACCAAACAATACCTCTTTCATCTTCTGAAAATCCAGGTGCTTTGCCTTTTCTCATGTTAACCTTGATTTCCTTGACATCTGGATCTTCCTTCTGAGCCTCCATGATCTGATCTTCTAGGGTTGGTTGGACCTCAACGGTGTTCACACAACCCTCCTCAACTAATTCGTGTTGAGTCACCAAATTCCTTGCACTGAGAGCGGTGACTTTCTTTTATCAACATATTATTAATAGCTTTTCTTGCTCAAAGCATCAGCTACTAGATTAGCTTTTCCTGGATGATAGTGTATTCCAACATCATAATCCTTGATTAGCTCTAACCATCTTCTTTGCCTTAAGTTGAGATCTGACTGAGTGGAAATATACTTGAGACTCTTATGGTCGGTATAGATTTCACAATGATTTTCGATCAGGTAATGCCTCCAAATCTTTAGAGCATGCACCACCACGGCTAACTCTAAATCATGGGTTGGATAGTTTTGCTCATGCAGACGCAATTGTCTTAAAGCATAGGCCACAACCTTGCCTTCCTACATTAACACACAACCAAGACCTTATTTTGATGTATCACAGAAAATCTCAAAGTCTTTCCAGATATCAGGCAAAATCAGCACTAGCGCAGTAGTTAACCTCTTCTTCAACTCTTGAAAACTCTGCTCACAAGCAAGGGTCCATTCAAACTTCTTTTCTTTCTTGAGCAATTCGGTGAGGGGTTTTGCAATCTTCGAAAAGCCTTCAATAAAACGACGATAGTAACCGGCTAAACCAAGAAAACTTCTGACTTCTGGAACTGACTTGAGTTGTCTCTAGTTAAGAACATCCCTAACTTTTCCTGGATCCACTACTACTCCTCTAACAGAAATTACATGCCCCCAAGAAAGCAACTTTCTTTAATCAAAACTCACACTTACTGAATTTAGCATACAATTGATGCTCCTTGAGTTTGTCCAGAACTAACCTCAAATGTTCCTCATGCTCATTCTTATTTTTAGAGTAAATAAGAATGTCATCTATGAATACCACTACAAACTTATCCAGGTATTCTATAAACACCTTGTTCATCAGGTTCATGCAGTATGCTGGTGCATTTGTTGGACCAAATGACATCACATTACATTCATAAAGACCATAACGAGTGGTGAACGCTGTCTTTGGGATATTCGATGGTCTTATCTTCAATTGATGATATCCAGAGCGTAGATCAATCTTGGAGAAGACACTTGCTCCCTCTAACTGATCAAACAAATCATCAATTCACGGCAAAGAATACTTGTTCTTGATTGTGACTTCATTCAGGGCCCCATAATCCACGCACATCCTTAAGTTGTCATCCTTCTTCTTCACAAAGATTACTTGTGCTCCCCATGATGATGCACTGGGTCGAATATAACCTTTTTCAAGCAACTCTTCAATCTACTTCTTCATCTCAGCTAGCTCATTTGCTAGAAGCCGTTAAGGTCTCTTGGATATAGGAGTTGTACCAGGTACCAAGTCAATGATGAACTCAATCTCTCGGTCTGGTGGCATTCTAGGTAGTTCATTTGGAAATACATCTGGGTACTCCCACACTACTGGCACACTTTCCAAAGGTATGCCCTTCAGGCGAGTTAGAACACAACTCTTCTTTGACGGTTTATTGGATGCAAACTCCACACGAATACCTTCAAGATTGGTTAGGGTGATAGCTCTGTTGGCATAATCAATATGTCCCTTAAAATTGGTTAACCAATCCATTCTAAGGATTATATCAATGCCTCTAGAATCTAATAAGATAAGGTTCGCTAGGAACCTAACCCCATTTATATCTATAGCCACTTTCGGGCATACTGTATTAGTCCTCATTTCCTTTCTAGGTGTTTGGACTACCATAGGGTTCTTAAGTTCAAAAACATCCCAGCAATGATTTTCAGCAAAACTCTTCGAGATAAAAGAATGCGAAGCTCCAGAGTCAAATAATACTGATGCAGGTACTGAATTAACAATGAACATACCCAGAACTACATCTGGTGCATCCTGGGCTTCCTCTATAGTGATGTGGTTCAGACATCCCCTCCCAAAAGTTTGCGGAGTCCTTGGAGTCTGAGGGGCGCCACATCGTTGTCCTAGAGCTGGTGCACGGGCTGGTGTAGTCCCCAAGTTGAAGCGCACTAGAGTCAAGTTATGACGCTTCTGAGGGCAATTGCTAGCATAATGCCCCATCTTATGACAGTGAAAGCATTGAACTCCAGTTGCGGATGTCTTGTTTTGCTGCGGTTGAGCACCAGTGTTGTTGTGGAATCCCTGCATGATCGGGTGAGGTCCTGACATTGGAGTCTTGGGTGCATTGGCCACCGGCTGCCTGTTGAATTGTGGCTGGTTCATACGAGATCTAAAACTACTGGCTCCATGCTGCGTCTGAAAAGCCATTTTTCTCTTATGGGACTCATACAACCGACGTTGAGCATCCTCCTATACGAGAGCCTTGTTGACCATCTACTGGAAGTTGGGGCGGTCAACTAACACCAATTGCACCTTAAGGCTAGGGTCAAGTCTTTCCATGAAGTGCCAAATCTTCACCCCCTCATTAGCAACATCCTCTGGTGCAAACCTTGACAGCTGAGTGAACCTGTTGAGATACTCAGACACACTGAGATTGCCCTGCTGCAGCTTATGGAACTCCCTCTTCTTCATCTCCATCATTCCAATAGGAATGTGAGCGGTGCGAAAAGCAGCAGAAAACTCCTGCCAAGAAGCCTCGACATTTTGATGAGCTGCACAATAGTTTTCCTGCCAAGTTCCTGCAGTTGCTTTCAGTTGGTGAGCAGCAAAGAGAACTTTCTCTTGGTCATTACACTGAGCCAAGATCAGCTTCTTCTCAACATCCTTTAACCAGTCATCAGCTTCAAGAGGATCAACTGAACCGGCAAAGGTTGGCGGCCTCGTTCTCATAAATTCCCCCGGTCTGGATGGAGGTGATAAGACTAGAGCAGGGGCTGGTGCAGGTTGATTGACTTGATTCTGAGCCAGCACTTGCAATAGTTGAAGTTGCATGGCCATCATCTGCTCCATATTCATCATCGGAGGCTAACCAGGAGGTGGTGGTGGTAAAGGTTCTTCCTCAAATAACTGCTCCAGTTGAACTTGAGGTTCTTGTGGTGCTTGAGGCAAAACTGGCACCTCAGAAAACGGTTGACCGCGACCCCTTCCAAGACCATGGACTCTTCCAGGACCACGGCGTCCACCGCGAGCTCCTCCACGGGTTGCTGCATGACCTCTTCCACGTCCTCTTCCAGGGTTCTCCATCTGAACGGTCCAAGGTTAGCAAGGAGAAAAGAGAGAAAAGCAAAGAAACGAGAACAGGGGTAAAACTAGTATCCCAAACAACAACCAACACAACCTCAACAAGAAAAAACTCCAACTGAAATTATTAAAATGGGAAATAGTTTTTAGAATGGATGTATCACAAGTGCTTATGGCTTGATACAGTCCAATCTACAAATGCAAACAAAATAATCATCTAAATTCGCCAGACCTTTATTGGACACTGCAGACTCACGACCAAATACTACTCCTCAAACTCAACCTCATCAGGGTCCTCCTCAAAGTCATCCTCGGCGTCATCCTCAACTTTGTCCTCAACATCGACCCCGATGCCACGCTCCACAAGCTCGGGCTCCTCTGGCTGGTCCACCGAGTCACTAGCGCCTCCAACGATGAGAGCATTAGAGGGGACGGTAGCGACAGCTGTACCAAAAGACTCTCCTCGAGTGGCAGGGGTGAGAAGCTGTGATACACCGCTACAGTCATGCGGTCATCAGGACAGTGAACCCTCTTGCGTGCGGTCGTACGGATGCAGGAGGGATGAGATGGCTTCTTCATCTGTGCGAGCTCTCTCTCAGCCGCACCTAGCCTCTCATAGACACGCTCCAACTCATTGGCCATAAACACATAGGCCTCATCTTGTGCCTTGATCAAAGACGCCATGTGTGAGATGGTGGTGTCCTCCTCCCTCTCAGCGGCTCTGAACCTACTGAAGACTTCCCCCTTCTTGCGGTAGGGAAAGTAACGAAATGTAGTGCGTCCTGTGGCAGTGCAGTAGTGGAACCCCAGACGGATGATCGCTTCTCTGACAGCATCTTGCATCCCAAGCTTGTCGGTCTCTCTCTCTACCGTGAAGCGGTAGGGTCGATCTCCTCGTAGGTGACCCTTGGTGTAGATGGTGACCTTGACACACCACATCTCCTTGTTGTATTTGTTGATGGTGATACCGTGGTACTCTGGGCGATGGATGTAACCCAATCCCTAAAGAATGAACCACAGCTCAGCATAGAATCCTCCTTCCTTCTCAGCGCAAGAGTTGATGAAACACATCTACAAAATTTTGAAAAACAAGGGAAGATCAGTAACCATTTTCAATAATGAATACAAAGACAAAAAAAAGGATACTAAGACATAAAACAAAGTAGAAAAGAGACTTAAAAGTTTATAAATTAATTTTTAGGAAAATATAAATCCTTAAGGCTTGCCATTTCTAACTAGGCCACATCCTACAGTTGACTCGGCTCTGATACCAGCTCTGTTAGGGCCGGATTTCTGAATCTGAAGTCACTGTGTATTTCTGCACCAGTCCTAGATCAGTAGCTAGTGCACACAGTGGAAAAATGATTGATAACCAGATCGAATCACGAAATAACATTAATAAATAACTGAGTACCAGCCTTATGGCCACTTATTACAAAAGAGGTCCAAAGACCTTAAGTCTCACAGCAGTGGAAATAAAATGGTAAACTCCATGGTTGACCCAGCGAATCACCCACTAGCATTCAATTGGGGGAACGCAGCCTAGTACTCCGGAAAGCCTTCGTCGAAGCCGCATGCGAAGTTGTCGTAGTCGTTCTCAACATCTTCGTAGACTTCTGAGATTTGTTGAGTGTAGCATGTGAGTACATAAAGTACTCTACGAGTCTTGAAAAATGATGCATATGCATAGCTTTAACAATTAGGCATATAGGGTTCATTTGCATAAAGCAATATTTTATGTTTAAACATCTTTTATAAAGCTCATTTGGCAAAAGATGATTAAATAGATAAAGTAATTTAAATCAATCTCTAGTGCAGGTTCCAACTACCATACACAAGTAAAGAGGCTCTATCCACCAAGTTTTCATGAATTGAGCTCTAACTACCCAACTGGCTCTAACTGCCAGAACAACAATCTAAGAGTTCCAACTACTCTCGGATTCCCAAAATACTTCTTTTAAAGTCAAAACTGAAATCTTCCATGTGTGTACACACCTCGCCCGCCCTTGACCGTGGGCATGGTTATTCGAATAGTTTTTAACACTCTACAGATGTTATACAGCTTGACCCACATGAGATAATCAGCTTATACTGTCCACTCACACACTTTCGAAGGTGTGCGACTAAGCGATTATCACAGGGCTTTTACAATACTCTATCCTAATATTAGCCCACCCGATGAGCTTAACCCCAAGTCATGTACGTCATTTACCATCGATCTGGAGCTCACCATTATGGGGGATAACCTTCCCGGACTTGAACATCTTTTACCAACGTCCAGCACAAGCCCTGACAGACATGGACGTCATTTACCATCATCTGCACTATCTAGGTAACACCTACCATCTATAGCCTGCGGGCTAAATGTTTGGACTTAGTAAATTACTCATCCAGGTCCTTCCTATTTAGGACGTGTGGTTGTACGGTAATGCTTGGTTTGAATAAACACATGAGTCGGTACTTAATCGACCAAGGTGAGACAAGCCAGACTCATGCCACTCACTCTAGTCTAAAATATTTTTCCACCATTTTTATTTTATTTCCAAATATTGACATTACTTAATGTCGAATATTTTCCAATTTTAAAGCATACAAATATTAAAGGTTCCCCCCCCCCAAGTTAAACAGAACCAAATAGCACGTCTAAGCAATTCTACCGAATCAAACTATTCTGCAAAATTGTATTAAAAATGCGAAATTTTCTACACTAGGGTTACAAAGGTGTAGGATATCAAATATCAGGATGATAATAACAAACTTTAGGTTTTTAACTAACAACCTACAGTTTAAACTTATCATTTAATAAAGTAGCAATGCATAACTTTAAAATTGAAAACATAATTTACAAATCATAGGTTCAAAGTGGTCAAAGGAGACTCACCTTCGGTGACATTGGAGGTAAGCGTTTCCTGTTGATCCAAAACTCGCGTCGGCGACGTCGAATTCTACACGCGTGAATCGAACCAAATAAAAAAAAATCTAAAAATTATAAAATAAATACTGGAAGGTAGAAAATGAATTCAGATGAATTTAAGAGAAAGAATCAATGGATTTGGACTTCGTATGAGAGAGAACCAATTTCTAGAAGATCGATTCTAGCATAAAATGATAAGACATGCACATAGAACTGCTACAGAACTGGAACTTGGTTTCGGTTTCCTGTTCTGATGTGTTGGACAGAGCAGAGTGGTAAAGCCTAGAGGCTATGACATGGCGGGACCACATGCTAGTGTAATCAGTGAAGTAAGAGAAGAAATGAATGAGTTTTGGGCTTCTACGACCATGATGTAAGTGGACAAAAGCAAAGAACAAGTAGCAAAAAACATCTAGCAGCACTGAACAAAACAAACAAAGCTCTAGACGCTTCGGCCATGGCAGCGACGCCGGCACAGGAGGCGGTGAGGTTGCTGGCCAAGCACTAAAATGGGATCCCACTGAGCTCCTCTACCCAAAGGTTGCGGTGGCTCGACGGCAATCGCATCGGCCGAAGCTCTGCTCAGGCGGTGGCGGCAAGACGGCCATGTGTGGCGCCATGAGCTTAACGACGTGGAGGGGAAGGGATCATGCCCACCAGCTACACACGGCACGGTGGTGGTGAGGCGCAGCTCGGGAAGGCCGGAGACGGTCCCAGACGGTGGCACGAAGAAGGCCGGCGACCGGATTAAGGACGACACGGTGGTGGCATCACTCGATGAGAAATTGAACAAACAGAGGTATGCACTAGATAGAGTAGATGATGGAGATCGTGCAGTAGCGGAGAATTGAATTTTGGCTCACCGGAGGCGACGAATTCGACGATTTGGGTGAAACGACCGTCATTCGGGAAAACAGAAATGCGAAACCGATGGTGCTTTGGTGGTTATGAGACTTGGAGGGGATGTAAAGGGGTTCTAAGAGCTGTTGTGTACCAATTTATAGCTTCATCCGAAAATCGAATCGTCGGAAACACAATTAAGAACACTGGCGACATTCACGGCTTCGGTTTGGAAACTAAAAGAAACAGAAATTTGCGTTGATGGGGGTTGTGGTAATGGTAGCTTTGAGAACATGGTGATGATAGGATTGCAACAGTTCAAACAAAATTGAATTTGGAGCTTCGAGCGAAAAGATACAGAGAAAAGAATGTATTCTGGTTTGGCTTTGGCTCACTTCGGATTGTCCGAACAGCACTTGTCTGAATAGCACTCACGTAGCAAGGTTGAAGGTGAAGACTAGGAAAGAGAAAAGGAAAGAAATAGAAATAGAAAATCTAGAATATCCAAAAATAAAATAAATTAAGAAAAATCCAATAAAATTCCACAAATATCTTTGGAACCTGAAACGATTTAATAAAATAATTTTGAATTTAATTGATGTTTAGCTTAATCATTTAAAATGTTTTCCTTTTTCTGAAGATTCAAATTGAGCTTTAAATTAATCCAATAAATTGTAAATGATTCTTTTTATTTTTAAAGCTTCAAAAATGCTCTTTGAATTAGCAGGAACTCCAAATTAAAATCCGAATCTTTGAATTAATTGTTTTGAAATAAATTTTTGAAAAGACCGAAATTTAGGATGTTAAATACTAATAGAGTGGGTATGTTCCTTTCTTAGGGTCTGTGGGTATGTGTCATGTGGTGGATAGGGAGATACTTTGCCCGCCGGTCGGATGGGCACGGTCATGAGAGAGCTCTATCTGTGTCTGTTCCGTCTGATTACCCGCCAACCTCATCTAATAGGTGGGCCCTCAATTGAAAACCCTAGACATCTGTTCCGATATCCACCCCACCACACCACAAGTTGTCCGCTACTCCACTGTCCACTCCACCACTCTCCCTACCTTTTTTGGGCACCACCACCACTTCCCTCTCCCCATCCTGACCCCTCGTCCTCCCCTCTCGCTCAATCGCAGGTCGCAACACCGCCATCCTCCTCTATCGCATGTGTCTAGCTGGCTCCATCCCACTGCTTCCTCCTCTCTCACAATGCCATCCTCTGCTGCCTGGCGGTGACGCCGTGGGCACCAAGGCCGGCGTAAACTTTAGTAGGCCCGGGCCAAAGTACATAAAGGAGACCCTTATCTAAATACCTACCATTCTCTCAAAAAAAATCTAAATACCTACGGAAAAACACACTTTTACTCTCTTAAAAAAAACCTTTACCACTATCTATTATTTTACGAAAAAAGTCCGGTTTACTCCCTCAAACTATCAGAAAAGTCTGGTTTACCCCCTGAACTACAAAACCGGTTATTTAACTCCCTAAACTTGCGAAAACCGGTCAATTAACACCTCACAGCGGTTTGGAGCGGTAGTTTTGCACACGTGGCAGTGGTTTTGCTGATTGGAGAGAGAGAGAGAGAGAGAGAGAGAACAAGAGAGCAGAGGAGAGGAGGCGTCGAGCTACTCACGCCATCCGCCTCTCCCGCGACCTCCCATCCCATGCCGCTGCCGCCATGCCGATCAAGGCTCTCACGCCTCCCCATCGCGCTCCGCATGGGCTTCTCCACCCAAATCACCTTCACCGTCACCACCCCGGCTCCTCAGCTCGACCACGCGCCTCTCTTCTGGCTCGCTTCCCTGGCTCGGCCCACCCGGCTCCTCCCCGCCTCCTCCGACGACGCCACCGCCGCACCGACCCCGTCACCAAGAGCCTCCCAAGCCAAGGAGTACTTGCCCTCAAATGGAGTTGCTTTTAATTCACCATTGCCGCCACGTTTGCCTGTCTTCATCGGCTCCGGCCACTTTCTTCTTCCCCGTCGATCTCCCTCCACTGTTCTTCTCCAACACCCATTCTTGGCTTGGTAGGTCTCCTGAGCTTCACTCTCACCCATGCTTCCACGATCTCTCATCAAGAGTCGGTCGAACGCCGTTGTCGGATTTGGCCGAGCGCCGCCCCTGCCCCCTTGTTGTCGCGCCACCACTCCAACAACGCCACCGCCACACCGACCCCGTCACAAAGAGCCTCCCGAGCCAAGGAGTACTTCCCCTCAAACGGAGTTGCTTTTGGTTCACCATTGCGGCCGCATTTGCCCGTCTTCATCGGCTGCGGCCACTTTCTTCTTCCCCGTCAATCTCCTTCCACCGTTCTTCTACGACACCCATTCCTGGCTTGGTAGGTCCCCTGAGCTTCACTCTCACCCATGCTTCCACGATCTCTCGTCAAGAGTTTGCCGAACGCCGTTGTCGGATTTGGCCGAGCGCCGCTGCCGCCCACTTGTTGTCGCGCCGCTGCTCCGGCGACTCTCCGGCATCGCCACCACCGTCATTGACTCCGCCTCGCCAAGAGCTTCCATCCCTGTCCTTGCCCGGCTCCACCGCGCCCTCCTCCGCCGGCGGCGAGCCGAAGCCGTGCGCCTCCCTCCGCTGTTTGTAAATTGGCAGCATTGTTCCCTTGTCATTAGGGCAAATCCCCTTTGGTTAGCGCTAAGGCAATGATTAGCGGGTGTTAATGATGCCTAAAGGGTCGCTTTGAGTCACCGCCACATGGAATAGGGAGGAGAGAGAGAAAAGTGGCCACGTGGAATGCTAACTAGGACAAAAGTTGCCACATGTGCAAAACCACCACTTGAAACTAGCCTGAGGGGTTTTGTTACTGGTTTTCACAAGTTTAGGGGATTAAATAACCGGTTTTGTAGCTCAGGGGGTAAACTAGACTTTTCTGATAGTTCGAGGGAGTAAACCAGACTTTTTCCTTATTTTATTAAACAAGGTTAAAAGGAGCTTCTATGTTCACTTTAAAAGGCTAGAAATTCCCACATTAATCGAAAAAGAAATACAAATTATAGTTGTATAGAAATACCAATCTATTTTCGAACACAAACATATGTATTTTAGTATCTAGTCATGCAATTGCGCGGGGCAATTCGGCTAGTTTATATTGTAATATAGTTATAGTCCTTCCAAGTATGAATTACCGATTCTTGCAAAATTAAATAAATAAATAACCAATATTTTTAACTTATAGTAATTAGATGTAATGTGATTGTTAGTTTATATTACGATATATTTGTATGAATTGTGAAAGTATCCAGAATATCTTAGTGTACTATTTTACGTGACCAGATCATCATATATGTTTTTTCTCTAGAGAAAAGATCATATATATTTTGAAATGAAAAATAGAACATTTATGGAGTGAATAGAGTTAGCAACCTACCTATTTCAAAAAAAAATTGTCTGAAACGAAGAGATGCTAGTAAGATGAGTTGAGGGGCCCCTCTGGACCCATGGGCCCTGGGCAGTCGCCCCTCATGCCCTTGCCCAGGAATGGCCGTGGCCATGGCCAGCGAAGTCGTTCTCTACGTCCGACCCAGCGACGCCATCCTCTGACTCCACCTCAGCACCATCATTCATTTACAACCCCCCCCCCCCAAAAAAAAAATCCTGATATGTGGTGTGTGGTTTGTGATGGATCCTCTATTTTCTTGCTTCCCTTAACTGATCTTAGTGTTTGTCCCCCTAAATCCTGTTGTGTGTGTGATTTGTGATGAATCCTCTTTTTTTTTTAGGCGGGCATACAGGCATGCTTACGAGCGGCAGGCATGGGCAATGATGTCTACCTGTCGCGGGTGGCGGGCTCAATCATAGACAGAGATTTCCTAACGGGCATAGATATGGCAGAGCTCCACCAGTGCTCACCGCACCCACCGCGCCCTATTGTCATCCGCAGACCCTTATGCTCCGCCGTCTCAACTAGCAGCAATTTTAGTGGCAAAACGCCGTATAGTTCCAGCTAATAATATGGATACGTACCAACTGGAGACTAGAGTCTGGGCTCAACCAGCTACAGAGGCATCAGTGCGCGTACGACCGTTAAGCAGAGGCAGAGGAGCTAGCGCAAGCGTGGCTCAACTCCCACCCGGGTTTGAATAGCGAAATCACATGCATCACCAATAATTTCCCCTAAGAATGGTTTTCAGGTAGGAATAGTATACGCACGCGTAATTATATTCAGTGGTTAAAATATATACCCACGCTCTGTAAACATATGTTCTAGATTATACATGTGTGCGTGTGAGTTCGTGTGCGTCCTGCCTACGTGTACTTAAAAAAACTGAAGCGGAGCACTGGTATTTCTACAGGCACGTCAAGGCGGTTGATATCGAGCACGCACGTGGAAACGGCGAGAGCGAAAACGTAACGAAACAAGCAAAGACCGTCGGCTAGTTGAACGGGCATCGAAAAGAACAGGGAAATTCGACCGACGAGTTGAAGATTCTTGCCTGATGGCGAAACCTACCAGATTAGTACTCAAGATGGCATGCGTCAACGCTTCATCTTTACCTTTCTTCTCCTATGTAGTGGTCAAAGTGAAGCGGTACCGTCGACCAGTAGTAGTTCGGAAACGCAGCTGGTCAGAGCGGTTAGAGTAGATGTAACAGGTGTGAAGAATTGGAACACTACTTAGAAAGTAGTGGCAGCTACTTGTTACAATAGGTGTTAGAATATGGACTCTTTTATATTTCTTTATCTGTCTTTTGTATTGACTTATTTGTATATGGTATGCACCCTTGTACAACCTATATATATCGTCCATTGGACCTCTTCAATATACACACAATATTCATAGCACTACTAAGTACCAGGAAATCAAGTATTGCACTGTAGCAATGGTAAATTTGGCAACTGCCCTAGCCACTGAACCCCTACCCTCTGGTATTGGGGTCACCCATGTCATCTTCCTCGTCAACCAAAAGCCAAAAATGAACCCACCATTCTTGTTATATCGTCCATTGGACCTCTTCAATATACACACAATATTCATAGCACTACTAAATACCAGGAAATCAAGTATTGCACTATAGCAATGGTAAATTTGGCAACTGCCCTAGCCACTGAACCCCTACCCTCTGGTATTGGGGTCACCCATGTCATCTTCCTCGTCAACCAAAAGCCAAAAATGAACCCACCATTCTTGTTACAAGTACCAGGAGATCAGGTAATACACTAGTTGTAGGGGGTGACTGGCCGCTTTCTCCGTTCTAGCCTAAATTTGCTACTGCACTAGCACCAAAAACATTGTTGGTAAGGAATTGATTGAAGTTTGCTAAGCTTGCTTGATTCCTGTAGGAGGGGTAATAATGGCAGAGGTGATCTCCTATATCATACACAATGGTCAGCCTTACTTTAAGCGCTCAAATGTCAAGGTGCACTAGGCTAATCATGCTTGAAGCATTCTGGATCAGCTGCTTCCTGTAATCAACCTGAAAAACAAACAAACAAAAAGGTTGATGTTAAAGTGAAACATGGAAAGTCATAATTGGAATAGTACTTAAATAAATCTTTGGTTGCTTACCCGAGTACCCATAAGAGATGAGAACACAACATTGGCCTCAGCAGCATCTTCAACCCGTAGCTGCTTCAACAGCCTCCTCTCAGGATCCATTGTTGTTTCCCATAACTGTACAGGCATCATCTCACCCAAACCTATTTAGCAACGAGAGAAAAGGATGCAAAGTAAACATCTACCATCAAAATAATAGAAACATATCGATCCTTACAGACGTAACGAAAGAATGTACGTTGTATAAGAATATACAATTTTGCAAACCATATTTGTAGCGATAGCATGCACTTAATTGGTATCCATGCCTTATCTGAAGTTTCCAGGAAAATTAAGCATAAATAGGTCTATTTATAGCAGTAAAAGTGGACATCCCCTGGGAAGTGTATAGCTAGCTGTACCAACCAGTTGGTACCTGACACATCATGTTTGGTAAGAATGCAACAGTTCAAATTACCATGTTTTTTTAAATAAAAAAGAAAGAAAATAAGATAGTTATCTTACAAGTACTATTTCCCACATGAACTTAACGCAAGTGCACACTCACCTGGGAACAAACCAGATGGATTGCCGTGCAGCATAGAAGTAGATGGGAAAGGTGCATTTTGTGCGTGAGATGCAGGAGAGGAACGAACTAGAGGAGGGAGATGAGTCCCTAACTCCCGATGGCATATTGGGGGAAATGGGAGATCAAGGAGAGTACTTGGAAAAGAATGAAAAACTTTCAGCAGTAACAGTGAGTTTCAGCATTTTTCTGGAAATAGTTGTACATAAAGAGTAAACACGCATGTGTGCATGGGATAGACGGTGGAATTAGTGTTGGCTTAGTTGATATATGAGAGATACAAAGAAAATTGCAAATATTATAAAATGTAAAAAAATGGATACTTATCGAGTTCACAAATCATAGATGATAGATTGGAGAATAACCACATAGGAAACTTTATTAGTTCATAATTGTTGTCAGCAAACTCTAAGAAATACTGACTTCAATTTTGGCAAAGTGATATCATGTCACCTGGTGAATGGTCTGTGGACAGATGGGCCTTTAATTAGATAAATCGAAAGAACAAAAACCTTGGCAAACTATTGTTAATTGGAAGAGGTCAGCACAATAGTTTCTCAATAGTCTTATCAAAATAACCTCAGAGGCATTAACATGTAGACAAATGTATTGACTATTGAGAAACGACTTTGATATGCTGAGAAATTTTCTTCATAGTTCATGGGTCATTAGTTGGATGGGTTGAAACGTTGTACCTTTAAACCTTTGGATATGATAAGAAGCATTAGCAGGGAAGGTGTTAACTAGCTCTTTAAGATCAGCATCATCATAGCCGTAGTGCACTTGTTTCCCGTGCTCAACCTAACACCAAAAGATATACATCAACTAGACAATTAAGATCAACTGTTCATTCAAAATTTCAAGTAATAGTGTTGTGGTCACAATCAAACCTTGTAAAGAGGAGGTACACCAACATAGATGCAACCTTCATCGAATAGTGCTCTCTGCAAACATAGTAGTATGGGAAAAGAAAACAAGCCCTTTATTTTTCACATTGTAAGTAGAATTTGCCGTCGTATTACGGTATGCAAAGCTGCCCACTTAAAAGCACATATCATGTGGTAGTTCAAGACTTCAAGTGTTCAACTATAACACGCTTGTAAATAAAACTGGAAATGTGCCAAGGCACAAACCTAACTACATCCCCATACTAACTGGCAAGTGGCAAATATTAACCTCTTTATAGTGCCTAGAATCGGCGCTCGGCGAGCACGTCCACGTCAGCTTCGAGTCATGTGGCCTCCGTTGCCCGTTTTGTGTGAGACCGTCTTCACGGTTGAAGAATCTAGACACACCATTATGTGTTAATGGAGTATTCTGGTTATTAATGATAAATCTAATTGTGAGACTAACACTTCTATTGTTATATCAATTGTTTAGTCTCAGTTGAATAAAAAGGTGAATATCAAAGAGGTATGCATTCGACATTATATTCATATATCTTGTTGCATTCCTCGGATTCAAAATATAGGTTGAACTCCACTAAAAGGTTAACTTAAATAATGTGTATATGCTCTTATTACACATTTGTGTATACACACATTTGGGGGGAGTTCACTCTATGTTTTGTGATTTCATTAGTATTGATCCATATTCTTTTTTCCATATATATTAAGGATCTCTACCTTGAAATATATCCTTGAGTATATAAAACTTGTGTAGTTCTTATATACTCATGTTTATCTACATTCAATTATTTGCAATTGAAGTGGTTATCATCAATTATCAAAGAGGGAAAGATTGTGGTATCTTGTCTCACCATTATGAGCTAATGGTATGTTGTGGTAATTAATGACAATCACATTGTGGAACTAACATTTTCCATGAGTCAGATGAATAGGTTATATTCCGTGTTGATGGAGACTTTGGATGACATCATAAGTTGATCGTCATCAAGTCAAGACTCGAAATAAAGGAAATCATCGTGTGTTGATGATGTTTAAGAAGATGAGATGATCATGAGCTGATCATCAAGTCAAGAGAAAGACTCATCATGTGTTGATGGAGGTCAAGTGAAGGAAATCATCATGTATTGATGATTATCAAGTTAAGAACCCGGATTTGAAGTAAAGATGTGCATCATCAAGCTCTAAGAAGATGTGCATGGCAAAGGTATGACTGGCTAGGGCTAAGGATATGTTCCTAGTCGCTTACCGGTCTTGGTGCTTGGTTGGAAGACCGGATTGCTAGTATAGGTTGACGTACTATCTCTCAGTTGGATGTTAAGAATGTTTTTCTTAATGGTGTTTTGCATGAGGAGGTCTACATGCAGCCACCACCTGGGTATTCTGTTCCTGATGGGCACGTCTGTCGTCTTCGTCGTGCTCTTTATGGCCTAAAACAGGCTCCTCGTGCCTGGTTTGCGCGTTTCACCTCAGTGATTACTTCTGTCGGTTTCACTGTCAGTTTTCATGATCATGCACTTTTTGTCCATATCTCATCTCGGGGTAGGACACTACTTCTTCTGTATATTGATGATATGCTCATCACTGGTGATGATTCCTCATTCATCACGTATGTGAAGAAACATCTCAGTGAGCAGTTTTTTATGACTGATCTTGGTTCTCTTACGTACTTCTTTGGGATTGAGGTCTCTTCCATGTCTGAGGGTTACTACCTCTCCCAGCAGAAGTATGTCCAAGATCTTCTTGATCGGTCTGGTCTGACTAACACTTACTCCGCTGAGACTCCCATGGAGCTATCCCTACAGCTTCGTGCCACTGATGGTGATCTTTTTGAGGATCCTACTCGATATCGCCATCTTATTGGGAGTTTGGTGTACCTTGCGAGCACTCGTCCTAATATTGCTTATGTTGTTCATATCTTGAGTCAGTTCATGGCTCGTCCTACCCATCTTCACTACAGTCACCTTCTTCGTGTTCTTCGCTACTTGCGTGTGACTATCTCTCGTTGTTTGTTTTTCCCTAGCTCTACCTCACTACAGCTTCAGACATACTCCGATGCGACCTGGGCTAGTAATCCTTCTGATCGTCGTTCTCTTTCTGCTTACTGTGTTTTTCTTGGCTCCTCCCTGATTGCCTGGAAGACTAAGAAGCATCGCATTTTCCGCTTCGAGCGCTTGAGAATATGAGTTGAGAGCTATGGCAGCAATGACAGCAGAGGTTACTTTGTTGAAGTAGCTACTTGCAGATTTTGGAGTGCCTATGATGGGATCTACGATTCTTTTGTCTGACAGTACAGGTGCTATCAGTATTGCTCAGGACCCAGTGAAGCATAAACTCACCAAGCACATTGGTGTGGATGCTTCATACACTCGCCACACAGTGCGAGGAGGAGTACTTGCTTTTGATTTGTGCTATCGAGTTACAGTTCTTGACTTCTTCACGAAGCCACAGACTAGAGCACAACATTTGTATTTTCTCTCCAAACTCAGTGTGTGTGATCCACCATGAGTTTGAGGGGGTTGTTAGAATAGGACTCTATTTGTATTTCCTTATCTGTGTATGAAAACCCCCTCTTATACATCCCTATATATATTGCCCATTAGGTCCTCTTGAATATACACACAATATTCATAACACTGCATACACAACAGCCATTGTCTGTTACACTAACTGAATTGTCGTCGTGAAGGACTACATTAATATTTGTAGCATGGCCTACTTAAGCTTCATCCACAGCATTATCCAATATTTCTTAAACTTGTGATACACAACCCCGAACAACTACAATGCACAGGTATAAGATACTTAGACGCGCAGATTCTGGTGATACTAAGATTTCCCAAAAAGCTCGGTATGCGTCGATGCGATAGTATATATATAATAAAAGTAATAAAAATATATAATATAAAAGATAACTGATAAATTGGGGAAGCACCGAAGTAGTGAATTAGTGAAACAAAAAGGGAACAAGATAAACCAAGAAGGAAACAGAAAGGAACAAGAAGGGAACAAGAGAAACCAACAAGAGAAACCAATGAGATGAAGAAGGTACCGGCCGGAGAGAGAAACAGGAAGAAGCCAAGAAGGGAACAAGAAGAGGGGAAAAGAGAAAGTACCCGAGCCGTACCGGTACCCGGTACCGGTACGAGGACCATGAGCAGTACCCGTGCATAAGAGCCAAACAATGATCAGAAAAGAAACAAAATGGAACACTTAGTAACACGTAAAACCAGAAACATAATATGTTGCATTCAGTATACCAGATGATGCAATCCACGTGGTCCTGTGCTCCCAATGTACAAACCAGGCCTTGTGCGAACACCATCTAATGCTTCTAAGACCTACACAATTAGCAATTTAGCATAGAATCAAAATCAAGCTCAAAAGAACAATTCATTCGTAAAACATGTCAGGTCCTGAGTTGACGAGGAAGCTTGTGATCGCAGGTTTTAACCATGATTGGAGCATGGACGTCGCCCAAGCCCTCGGAGGCGCGGCTGAGGTGCCGTGATGACACAGCCGCGTGGCCGAGGAAGAACGTGACGAAGAACAGAGAAATACGTCGAGTAAATACTGAAGTAGAGGAGACACAGAGTTGGGACTTTTCTGATGTTCTTTCTTACTTCGAAAACAAAGTGCTTCTCTCCTGTAAATAGAGAGCTCCTAACAATTTAGACTACGAATCGAACTCGAATACGACTAAGCTATTACATAATTCCGAAACTGACTATGACTAAAAAGGAAAATGCAATACTAACTATTCCTATTCCGATAGTTATGGATACTTGCCGACGCAGGTGAACCAGACTTCCCTTGCGCACCTGCCGCCGTATGTTTCTTCCTGCGCCCATATGTAATACCCCACATGACAAACAATTGTGAAGGTGTCACATAGGAGAAACCCAGAACAAAGCTGTGCAGGATATATATTGTTCTTTGTTTTCTTTGTTTATTTTCTCTCTCCTTTTTGCGAGGAAATTTTTTTTGTGTCCATGAAAAGATCGTTAAACATACCACAGCAGTAGATAATTGCATTGACTGACAAGTAATAGCATTAATAAACTAATTACATGTTGTTGGCTTCTTAACAGTTAGGATACAATACACAATAAATGTTTATATATTCTGGAGTCATTTAGAAAAATGAACTGCCCTGCAACGAGCGTTTGCCAAATTCTCAGACAAAAATCAGGTAGATCCTACTTGTAGCAAACTAAAACAGTACTAATCTTAACCCCTTCAGCTCTGCATCATGAACCACCATGCAAGTATGGAATCCACAATATGCACCCAAGAGGATAGAACCATTTACATGACATGTAAAAATATATATACATTCTGTGGGTCATTTCAGGGTAAACTCGTCAAGTCTAAGAATCTGCTTGGTTTTTTAAGTTGAATATCAACCCAAAAACCAACCCATAAGAATGGTCAATGATATCGCTGTCTTAACTAAAATCATGTGCTCCGTTAATTATGGGGCTAATTCCTTATATACCATCGAAAGTTGGCCTCATCCCTTATATGCCACTCACTGTGTCATTGACATGTGGGCCCTGACCCCACATGTCAATGACACAATCTGGGATTGAGGCCAAATTTTAGTGGCATATAAGGAATTAATCCTTAATTATGTTACAAGGAACTTCTAGGCGGAGAGCATTCCCCTTAACAAATAAGCACAGGGTTACCTCAAATTGAGTTATGTAACATTTGAATGTAAACCTACTAATTTGGAGGGGAAAATGAAAAAAAAATGTATAGGATTGAAAGGCTACTTGGAGCTAATTGACTGCCGCGCCCTCCCTCTTACATACCTACAGAGTGACACACGTGCTTGCACTCCATCTCGCCTCCCTCCCTCCCCATCTCTCCCCTATACCACGTACAGACGTTCCATTTAAAATCCGGGACAAACACTCCAATCCCTTGTCCCAAGTCCCAAAACTCCAGCCTAACATCTTGCCCTCTTAGCCACAGAAGCCCCTCCTAATATAAAGTGTGGGGCAAGAGAAACCATAACGAGAATCACCTGGACGTTGGCGGCGGTGTACTCCCCGGCCACCCTTTTCTCCTGCATCGCCTCGGACGCCGCCGTCGAGGCCATGAAAGCCCTCAACGCGACCCCATTTCGCCACGGGACAGCCGCTGCCACAACCCTAGAGGGAAAACACGCCCAAACCACCACCAAAATCAGCACCCAAACCCCTCCGGCCAGAGAAGCTCAGCAAAAAGGCACGGAAGGAGGAGACGGGGGCGGAGGCGGAGGTACCTGGGTTTGAAGAGGAGTCGTGCGGAGGCGGCGGGGGAGGGGAGCGGGAGCAGGCGAGAGGACGCGGTGGAGAAGAGGCGGCGGAGGAGGGGGAGGCGGAGGTGGGGAGTGGGAGGCGACGGCCGGAGAAGGAGCGCCATTGGCGGCCTCGCTTCGCTTTTGCTTGGCTCGGATTGTTGCTGTTGTGCTTGCGATGGGGTGAACGGGAGGAGGGGGAAGTTTTCTAAACGGCACTATTTGGAATCTCATTCGTCAAAATATTTCTTGTGCCCGTAAATACAAAAATAACGTGTAAATCCGCACTAGAGCCGCACGAACGTGCACCATGCCGCCATGGAGGCATCGTTCGCATCACCCAGATGCGAACATCACTGTTTGATGCGGACGAGCACTGTTTACACCCCTGGTGCGGACAAGCACCGTTACAGTCACGTCCGAACATGGGAGGTGCAGACAAAGCTCAATACGATGCGAGTGCAGTTGTGCACATGTGTACAAAGCTTGTCCGAACATGGGACATGCAACATGAAAATAACCGGTGCACATATGTACAAAGCTCGATACGAGTGCATGACAAAATATTCCTTGTTTTTTCCTATCCAAGCAAATCACAGAGATGACCAAAGTTCTAAATCGTACATGTCGTAGCTAAAAGGCTTAGATACAGATGGAGTCTGAGACCCTCCGACTGATGGAGACCTCCGTCTTTTGTCTTGGGTGAAGGGCAGGATGGAGAAGAGCCAAAGCATACCATATATGAATAGTATTGTATATGTGTTGGAATGAGGAGAGGTCCCCTATTACATGCCCATGGGGCTTTATTTATAGAGGGGCGAAGGGACATTTACCTTCTTGCCCCCATAGGCTAGAGAGAGAGAAAGGGCATTTTAGGTATATTTGCCCTAACATCCACTATCTGGACTAGATTTACATATGACAAATCCCGGAGGCACACCGACATTCCCGACGATCAGGGACGCGGCACCCTTGGTGCCTGCTCGACAACTCCCTCGTCTGCGTGGTCAGAGGTCACGAGGTCGATCCGTGATCCCGGCGGCGGACGCGACGTCTGCATCCGATCGTACTTGGGAGTCGGGATGCTGTGGAGAAGTTAGCGAGTCGGGCCGAGCCCCCCACCGAGGCATTGGCCTCGGGGTGGTGACGTGTCGAGACTACTACTAGAGGCCATAGCCTCGAGGCGGGCGACGGGCGGGCCAGGCCGCCGCCGAGGCTATAGCCTCGAGGCGATCGGGCCGGCCGAGATGAGCCGCCCCACCGAGGCTATAGCCTCGAGGCGAGGCGGCGGCCGAGGAGGCCAGCCCATGCAGGCATTGGCCTCGAGGTGGGCGACGTCGGGCCCTCCGCCAGAGGCCATAGCCTCGGCGGGCGGGCGCCGGCCGATGAGCCACCGCCGAGGCCATAGCCTCGGTGGGCGGCAGAGCAAAATGGGGCCAGGAGCGCCCCATCGAGGCATTGGCCTCAAGGTGGCGGCGTGAGGCCGCCGCCGGAGGCCATAGCCTCGAGGCGGGCGGCTGGGGAGGCGGAGGCGCCCGTCGGGCATTGGCCTCGAGGTGGCGAGTGTGAGGCCGCCTCATGCCATAGCCTCGAGGCGGCGTGGTAAACCGAGAGCGAGCCGCCCATGAGGCCATAGCCTCGAGGCGGGCGGGCTAGGCCGAGCCGCCCGCCGAGGCCATAACCTCGAGGCGGCGCGGCGGCAGATGAGCCGCCCATCGAGGCATTGGCCTCGAGGTGGGCGAGTGTCTTGGCGGGCGTGTGCACCATGGCATTCTTGCGATCTTGAATTTTGATTATTCCTCTGGTGTGGCCGCTTGGGATGCTCCTGTTGGGGGGCCTAGTACCGTCCCCCCTTTAGCTGCTGCTGGTCGAGCGTCCTCGTGACTTGGAGGGTGCGAAGGGTCTTTGCCCTGTTGCAGAGGAGTTCTGTTGGGCTTGCTCGAGCTCGTTTAGGCTGGCGAGGGGGAGGCGAAGCCGATTGCCGTCCCCCAACTACCTTTTCCTGGGTTCGTTTGAGTGCCTAGAAGCTAGTGAGGGGGAGGCGAAGCCTCATGCTGTCCCCCATACTTTTTTAGATAGGGCTCCGGAGAGCCCTAACGCTTTTTCGTGAGGGGGGCGAAGCCTCGCGCCGTCCCCCATACTTTTTCAGATAGGGCTCCGGGGAGCCCTAACGCTTTGTTGTGAGGGGGAGGCGAAGCCTCGCGCCGTCCCCCATACTTTTTTAGATAGGGCTCCGGGGAGCCCTAACGCTTTGTTGAGGGGGAGAAGCCTCGCCCGCCCCCATACTTTTTAGATAGGGCTCATGAGCCTTAATGCTTTGTTGCGGGGGAGGCGGCCTCGCAAATCCCCCCCATTGGTATGTTTTGGTCTTGGGGCCGTGCCGTGCCAGGGTTATTTTCACGCGCCATCTTCGTCGAAGCAATCATGACTGCGGATGATTCCTGTCAACTGCGAGGTCGAAGGCCATGTATGGTGGCCCCTTTTTCTTTTTTTCTTCTTCTTTTTTTTTGTGTCTCATCTTCGCAGGCTCCTCGCGTTCCGAGTGTGACCTGATTGCTTGTCGCCGAGGCAAGGTATTCAGAACGACTAGGTCTCTTCGCGAATGAGCGCGAATGTGCGCAGTGTCCTCACCGAGGTGAGGCACTTGAGGCGGGAGGCTCCCTAGTCGCCGAGGCGGGGCCTCGGAGCGACGAGGGCCGCGCGTTTGCGCGCTGTTTGAGATGTCTCCCGCCGGGGCGAGGCCCTCGCGGCGGGAGACTCTCTAGTCACCGAGGCGGGGCCTTGGAGCGACGAGGGGTGCGCGTTTGAGCGCGGTTTGAGGTGTCTCCCGCCGGGCGAGGCCGTCAGCGGAGACTCCCTAGTCGCCGGGGGGCCTCGGGCGACGAGGTGCGCGTTGAGCGCGGTTTGAGGTGTCTCCCGCCGGCGAGGCCGTCGGCGGGAGACTCCCTACTGCCGAGGCGGGCCTCGGGCGGCGAGGGCCGCGTGTGGCGCGGTTTGAGATGTCTCCGCCGGGCGAGGCCTCGCGGCGAGACTCCTAGTCGCCGAGGCGGGCCTCGGGCGACGAGGCCGCGTTTGAGCGCGGTTTGAGATGTCTCCCGGGCGAGGCCCTCGCGGGGGAGACTCCCTACACTGCCGAGGCGGGCCTCGGGCGACGAGGGCAGCGCGTGTGGCGGCTTTTGAGATGTCTCCCGCCGGGCGAGGCCTCTCGGCGGGAGACTCCCTACTGCCGAGGCGGGGCCTCGGAGCGACGCAGGCCGGCGTGTGAGCGCGGTTTGAGATGTCTCCCGCCGGGCGAGCCCTGTGGCGGGGAGACTCCTAGTCGCCGAGGCGGGCCTCGGAGCGACGAGGCAGCGTTTGAGTGCGGTTTGAGATGTCTCTGCCGGGCGAGGCCTCATGGCGGGAGACTCTCTAATCGCCGAGGCGGGCCTCGGGCGACGAGGCCGCGTTTGCGCGGTTTGGGATGTCTCATGCCGGGCGAGGCCTCATGGCGGAGACTCCCTAGTCGCCGAGGCGGGCCTCGGGCGGCGAGGCTTGGCGTTGGCTGCGGTTTGAGGTGTCTCCGCCGGGCGAGGCCTCGCGGCGGAGACTCCTAGTCGCCGAGGCGGGGCCTCGGAGCGACGAGGTCTTGCGTTGACCGCGGTTTGAGGTGTCTCCACGGGCGCGGCTGTCATGGCGGGAGACTCCTTGTCGCCGAGGCGAGTCCTCGGGCGGCGAGGGCCGCGATGTGAGCGCGGTTTGAGATGTCTCCCGCCGGGGCGAGGCCCTCGCGGCGGGAGACTCCCTAGTCGCCGAGGCGGGGCCTCGGAGCGACGAGGGCCGCGCGTTTGAGCGCGGTTTGAGATGTCTCCCGCCGGGGCGAGGCCCTCGCGGCGGGAGACTCCCTAGTCGCCGAGGCGGGGCCTCGGAGCGACGAGGGGCGCGCGTTTGAGCGCGGTTTGAGATGTCTCTGCCAGGCGAGGCCTCGCGGGGAGACTCCTAATCACCGAGGCAGGGCCTCGGGCGGCGAGGGCAGCGCGTTTGGCGCTGTTTGAGATGTCTCCCGCCGGGCGAGGCCTCATGGGCGGAGACTCCCTAGTCGCCGAGGCGGGCCTCGGAGCGACGAGGCCGCGTCTGGAGCGGTTTGAGATGTCTCCCGCTGGGGCGAGGCCCTCATGGCGGGGGACTTGGTGGGTTTGTGCACTTGGCACCTACGAGGGTGCGTTGGTGTCTGTAGGGGCTTTCGAGGCTGCCTGGCGTCTTTGTTGCCACTGCAGTGATGGGCTTATTGACAATGCCATCCTTGTGGGCTTATACACCGAGCCGTAACTGCGAGGTGTCTTGCCGGCTCTTGACCATCTTGTGGCCGCCTTTGTTGCCAGTGATGGGCTTATTGACGATGCCATCCTTGTGGGCTTATACACCGAGGTCGTAGCTGCGAGGTGTCTTGCGCGGGCTCTTGACCATCTTGCGGCGTCTTTGTTGCCACAGTGATGGGCTTATGCGATGCCATCCTTGTGGGCTTATACACCGAGGTCGTAACTGCGAGGTGTCTTGCCGGGGCTCTTCGGCCATGCGCGGCGTCTTTGTTGCCACGGTGATGGGCTTATTGACGATGCCATCCTTGTGGGCTTATACACCGAGGCCGTAGCCTGCGAGGTGTCTTGGCGGCTCTTCGACCATCTTGCGCGTCTTTGTTCTTGGAGCCCGCACAATGCATACCGCGACTTTGGCCTTCAGTTGACAAGATAATTACACAAGAAACTGACAGGTAATGGCCAAACTACGAATCAATCCGTTCATTCCAGAAGAGGACATAAGCATTTCGCATGACAAATTAATAAGGCCGTAAATTAATGCTCGGTTTAGCACCGGATCAAACCAATCATGCTGAGACTAAACAGGACCCTGATAATACTAGACTAAACAATATAAAATTATGTCAAAAACCTATGCTTATTCCGAAATGACAACATTATCATAGCATATGGCGCAACAACAATTGACCTTAAGACATACGCCCAACTGACTGGTTATCACACCTCCGCACAATGATCCAAAGTTTGAGCACATACTGTTTCTTTTTTAAAAAAAAATTCAATGTGCTTGCAACTATTTGCACTTGTCCAGCAGTTGCATGGAGGATACATAATGCCATTTTCGTTCTGCATTACTCCTTCCCGGATGTAGCCAAATTTTGGAACTTGATCATCTAATCAAAATGAATACAGCATGCAGAAGGCACAGTTTGTCCTTATACAGGATACACCATATAGGACAATAAGCTGCTAGCAAGGTAGGAGGCCAAGGACTCGTTGAACCAGCACGGGGGAAATTATGCTTACTAGTTGAGGCGAGGTGGTGTCATGATCTTCGCAGTCGGGCGCATGCACGGGGCGATGTCGCCGCTGAGGGTCCCGAGTTGGCCAAAGAAGCACGGGAGGCGAGGGGGACCTGAGGTCCCCGAGGTGTCTTGGCGGTCCCGAGGCGCCTGTGGCAGGGCCGGGCATGGGGCGAGGAGGCGGAGGGCCCCGAGGGTCACGAGCAGCCCGGGGCGGGGCGGAGGGTCCTCGAGGTGGCCGGGGGGTGCTCCTCACATGGCCGCGACGCCGAAGGATGCTCCCGCGAAGTGAAGGGGGGGCCGAGGTGGCGGCAGTGGTGAAGAGGCTTTGGGCCAAAGCGGGTGGAGTGGCGCGGCGTCCCAGGCGCCCGAGGTGGCCGGGCGGGCGCGACCAGGCATCCCGAGGCGCCCGAGGTGGCTGTGGGGCGACGAGGGGTTGTTGGCCTCATAGCGGCGACGAAAGGAAAGGGGGTCCTCGCCGTGCCTTGTTGCCGTGCCGGAGGAGGACCCGGGGGGGGCCTCACTGCCGCCGCCGGAGGAGGACCGGAGGAGGCTTCAGGGGGACCCGAGGGGGTGGGGGCCTCGCTGTGCTCCGTCGGAGAAGGAAGAGGACTCGAGGGGGGCTCGCAGCCTCGCCGGAGGGGGAGCCGAAGGGGTGGAGGTGTCCGGAGGCGCTCCGGAGGCGGCGAAGATGTCACGGCGGCAGAGGCTCCGGGTGGGCTTTGGGCAGATGCGCCGAAGAAGCCGGAGGGGTCCGGAGGCGCTCCGGAGGCGGCGAAGATGTCGCGGCGGCGGAGGCTCCAGGCGGGGGTGCTCCGAGGTTTGATGGCTCGACGTGGAGGCGCGGGTTGAGTGCTCCAGAGGGGCTTCAGAGAGCGCACAGGTGAAGTCCCCAGGGGCTCCTCCGGGCGGAAGTCGGAGGCAAAGATTGGTGGTGGTGAAGGGCTCCTGGCGGAGATGGCTGTGCTGCGAAGCTGCAGTGGGGCCAGGCTGCCCGAGGTCACCTTGCAGCGAGCGACGTCGATGTGGCCGTCAGATATGGTGAGCCTTGGGCTCGATCTGGCGGCGGGGTGCTCCGGACTAGTGGCGGGGGGTGCACTCCGTGCGAGGTGGTGAGGGGGATCCCGGCTCGAAGCCGGTGGAGTTTGGGCGGAGGTTCTTTGCAGGCGACGGCCCTGGCGGCTGGGGCGAGGGCGCTTTAGCCGGAGAACACGAAGGGTGCCCGAGGGGTCTTCTCCGCTTCGGCCGCATCTTTCTTTATGCTTCGGCCTCCGGGTGATGGCCGAAGGTGACGATGGGATCTTAAGGGGTGGGAGCCTCTGGTGGGAAGTGTACTCCTTGGGGGGCTTCTTTGGCGAAGGTCTTGTTGAGGGAGTAGGCTGGGCCTTCGGCTCTTTTGTGTGTAGGCTTCGGCTATGTAAAGGTGTCTTCAACTCCTTTGGCTTGTGACTTCTTGTTCGGACCCTACGGACGGCGCCAACTATCGTAGCTAAAAGGCTAGACAGATGGGTACAGAGACCCTCCGTACAGTGGAGACCCTCCGTACCCTTTGTCTTGGGTGAAGGGCCAGATGGAGAAGAGCCAAAGCATACCATGTATGAATAGTATTGTATATGTGTTGGAATGAGGAAAGGTCCCCCTATTACATGCCCATGGGGCTTTATTTATAGGGGGCAAGAAGGGACATTTACCTTCTTGCCCCCATAGGCGAGAGAGAGAAAGGGTATTTTAGGTACATTTGCCCTAACATCCACTATACGGACTAGATTTACATATGACAGCATCCCTGGAGGCACACCGGCATTCCCGACGATCCGAGGATGCGGGGCACCCCTTGGTGCCTTGCTACGACAGTACAAAAGTAGATGGTGGCAACTGGGCTTGTCCGAACTAGGAATGTGCGGACGAGGCTAGAACAGTGCTCATCCGCACCTGGGTGGTTTGGACAAGGCATGAACTGTGCTCATCCGCATTAGGGAGGTACGAGGCAGGAACGGTGATGGCCGCACCATGGTGGCACGGACCAGACCTACATCGTGGCATGGTGCACGTCCGCACGGTGTAGGTGTGGATTTATGCGCTATTTTTGCATTTGCGGGCGCAAGAAAACCATTTTTACTAATGGGTTCCAAATAGTACCATTTATAAAGAAAAAAATCGAGGAGGGGTTGAGCAGAGGTGGCCAAATGGGCGGCCTAGCCCGGTATGGGCCCATGGCGGCATGGCCCATTCCGCAGCCCATTCGGCCAACTCTTTGTTAAATGCCGTCTTGAAGACGTCTGACCCGTTTAACCGTCAGCCAAATGTGGCCCGTTTAGCCCATTTGGCTCGACAGAATGAAAAAATTTAAAAAAATTCAAAAGAAATCCAAAAAAATAGAAAAATGTGTAGAATTCAGAAGTTGACATGAAAATTGAAAAACAATGAGACAACCATATTGAAAATGTAATAGAATTTTATTAATGTTCAAATAGCTAGCTCGTTAAAACATTTGTCATTTAGTTCATAAGACATGAAAAAATTGAAAAACAATCCTATAAAACATAGGAAGAAGTCCATTGTACCCCCTCAAGTATCGACGTGCGGACACCTAACCCCCTGAAAAAAAAACTTCGGCCCTTTGACACCCTAAGTTGCAAAAGCGCAAGCAACCCCTCGAAATTTTTTCATCTGGCGGTTTCTGCCGGCGTGGCATCCGGTCGAACCAGGTTTGCAGTCACTAGGTGAGTTGGCTTCTTTGGAACTTGGACCCACCTGTAAGTGAGCCTTCTCTTTACTCTATTCTCTCTCTCTATTTTTATTTGGTTCATCCGAATGTAGAATCCCCTGGTGCTTTCTTCTTCCTCTTTCATCTCTTTCTCACTCTCCATTTCTCTTTCTTGGCTCCACCGAAGCTCTCCTGGCTCGGGTTGCCCCCATGGCGCCGCTTGCGCCCACCGCTGGTCAGCATCTAGTTGGCCCGGCTCCTCATTGCTGGTCCGCTCGTTCCTGCCGACTTGGCCCACCACCACTCCCAACCCCCTTACTACCGGGACTAGAAGCTCGCCGCCGCTCACCCGCGTCAAGGAGGCCCTCCGCATGGCCAACTCTGCCACCGACGGAAACCTCGCCACCCCGGGCACCGCCTTCCTCCCTGCGATGCCTCAGTTGCTGCTTGGCGTCTTGTGATCATGCTATTCTTGGCCTTACAATTCATGCGGGCGTGGCTATGGCTGTGGAGGCCCCAACGCCGAAAGCACGCAGACCTTGCAGCGTAGTGGCGTACTCGAAAGCGATCCACGACGTCGGCCGATGGCGACCTCGAGGACGATGGGAGTGGAAGCGCGTTGGGGTTGTCCCACGAGATGAGTGGCGTAGCCCTATCTCGCCTCCGGCCGAGAAGCGGCGCCACCGCTTCGTTATGGGGTTGCACACGCAGAGGCGGCGCCACCCTTGACCTTGCACTCGCAGAGAGAGGCCGTTCGATGGTCGGGGCGGACCACCGCCCCACTTGTGGTCGGGCATGAAGCCGAGCATGCCGTCGATCTGGGGATCATCGGCGGCGTCGGCGGCGCGAAATGGCGAGGACGGGCGAACACGTCTGACCAGAATCGGGGCACACGGCGGAGGGCGAGTATTCGCCGAGCAACTCACGCGTGCATCGCAACCGAACGGACGCACAAGCAAGGAGGCGCGAGTAGAGGTGACGCCATGGAGCCGGGACCGAGCGTGGGGCCGAGGCGTAGGTAGCGCGCCGAGAAGTGGGCGGGCAACACGTCTGACCAGAATCGGGGCACGGGCGCCGAGAGGAGGCGAGGGCCAGGGACCGTGGCGGCAAAGATCAGAGAGGGAGGAGGGCGCCATGAAGCAGGCGAACAGCCGGGCGGGCCGTGAGGCAAGCCGCCGCAAGCGAACCATGGCTGGAGGGAGCTTCGGTAAGGAGGAGGAGTCACCAAGAAATGCAATGGGGTAGAAAGGGAGAGAAGGAAGTGGTGATTAGAAAAGAGAAAATGAATGGGGAAGAAGAAGCCAGGAAAAGAGAGAAGCTGAGGGCTCACTTACAGGTGGGCCTAAATGCCAAAGAAGCCAGCTCACCTTGCTGATCTGGCGAAACCGGATCACTCAGACGCACGTCGGCAAAAACCATCGCCATGGCTACCGAGGGGTTGCTTGCCGCTTTTGCAATTTCGAGGTGTCAAAGGCGAGTTTTTTTTCGAGGTTAGGTGTCCGCATCGTCGATACTTGAGGGGGTAGAATGGACTTCTTCCTAAAACATATATATATTTAAAAAAAACCAAAATAAATTTATATATACTTATAAAATGAACTATATAAAATTTAAAAACTACAAAATAAAACCATATAAGTATTAAAAATGGAAAGAAAATCATATAAATATTAATAAATAAAAATAAAATTATATATATATATTAAAAGCGAGTGTCATGCCTAACGTAGTGCCATCTTATGAATGTCGTCTTGAAATTTGGGCAAACACTATTAAATCTTGTCTTGCGTCTTGCCGTCGTCTTGAGGTGTCGGCCGAGCCGCAACCACCTATCATGTCGTGCCGGCCCGGCCCGTGTCGAGCCAACAGTATCGTGCCTCGTGCCAGTCCATTAGGCACGGCCCGTTTGGCCAGCTCTAGGGTTGAGGTTCAGACGGGGTGGCCCGGTAGTGGATGAGGCCAGATGCGACGCGGAGCTCGAGGGTTTTAGGAAGGAATGGGTCGGTTCAGATTGAGGAGGAGGGCTTTCCGAAAGGGGGTAGGCCTTTGTTTTGGGTAGGGCCGATTCGAGCTTTCAGATGTAGTTGGATCCTGTTTGGTTAATTTGCCTGGAATCATCTTTTCGACGGATTCTCACATCTTCTGCTTTTGTGGTAGCGAAGTCAGCACGCCGTGCTGCAATGTCGTGCCTTTGCTTTACAAGCGTTGGATCAAAAATCGGAGACCGAGACTCAAGATCTCCCATGTAGTATGAGTTTGATCAAATACTTGTTTCCCCATGGAGAGATCTTACAGGCCAGGAGAGCGGAAGGGCATGTCATATGCGTGGACCGGAGGAGCATACTGAAGGGAGTGGACTTACTGAATCATGGAGTAGTACTCTGTACTCTGGAGGGTCGGAAATGGAGTCGGAGTATTGATGTATGACGGGATGATCTATGGATTCCTAGAGGGTTACACGCAGACCTTCATCAATCCGAGGACACCAAAGTTGCAGACCTCTTAGATCCACATACATCAGCTAGTCAGACAGACCTTTTTGTCAGGAGGATGCTGATACAGTTCTGCACATACCAGTAGCGGAGGAGGCTGAAGATGTCCCGGCATGACATTATAATACCAAGGGGATTTTCTCGGCCAAATCGGCTTTACAAGGTGTACACTGACCTCGCGGCAAGGGAGGCAAGGCGTGCAGAGGGAAACGGAGCATGTAATCCTCAGTCTGATGAGTTCGAGTAGGGTGGGGGGGACTGGAAGCTAGACGGTCCTGGAAGGCAAATTTTAATATATGCTATTGAAAATGTTACCACTTTGAGATTTGTCATTCAGTTTCTTGAAATTAGAAATTTGCCACTCTAGTTTCTGCTTCTTTTGACATATGTCATTATCTCTCATTTTCTCTCATTTTCTTTTCTATTCTCTGATTTTCCATCAATTCCCTTGTGAACTACCTCTTTTGCCCCACATCTAGCTATTTCTCTCCATACAAGAACATGAGCCTTAATGGTGCTTGGCAGCTTCTTGTGTGGCATGACGGCAGAGAAATGAATCCGCGAACAGGCGCTCTGGACTCGGAGAAGACACGCGGTGCGCCTGAGACCTCTGGACTTGATGGCGGTGACCCGGGTGCTCAAGGAGGACGGCGGCGAGCTAGCGGCGACCGGAGGCGGAGACGAACACCGGGTCTTCGCGGAGAAGATGCCACGGACGCCTAGAAGCTTCGGGAAAACGCGCCTCGGGTGCGCCTCGGGTCCAGGAGCAAAACCCCTCAAGTGTCGTCGCCGATGGAGGTTGTAGGCGGCGGAATTTGAGGCGGCGGCGGAGGAGTGAACTTGGAGAAGATGGGCGATTGCGGGCGAGAGAGGGCAAATGGATGGGTAGAGAAGGTAGATAAAGGCTCGGCGACTCCATGCGAACTGACACGGGTGCTCCTAGTGGCGTGAAGCGGCTGCGTGGCACGCATGCACGCACGCCAACGCGCGCGACGTTAAGCGGCCCCGAGGAAGACGGGACTGACGGATGGGGCCCACCTGTCAGCGGCAATGGACAAGCAGCGCGAACCAGGCTCCGGTGCGGCGCGATGTGAGATGGCATGGTCGAGCCAAGTCAACAAGGTGGTGCGGTCAGAACTATGTTGGACTCGGTCGGCCCGAATGGCGCAACAAATCTGAGCCGTTGAAATAAGATCGGACGGTCCTAAGCGAGGGGTACGTTCGGACTAGTCCGAACAGCTTAATGAATCTGGACCGTTGAAATCAGATCCGACGGTCCGCACAGGCTAGGGTTTTGAATTGAATTTTATTTTGACCGAAACAAAACGAGATTGACCGGGCTGTTTAAAATAGAAATAAATTTCCAAAAATTTTGAAAATTTTCGAGGGTATTGTTGGGCTCACCTAGAACCAAGGAAAAATAATTTCGGTCACTGTTCATATTTCAATTGCCATATTTAAATTCCTTTTTAAATCTGTTTAACAACTTGGCTAGAATTTTAATGCGGTCCAAATCACTTCCAAAAAATTGGGAAAAATTATTTTAATCTGTGATAAATAATCTAGTATTTTACAAAATTATTTCCACAGATTGTCATACACACATTTTTCTGAAAACAATTAGAGGCTTGATTTTCAATTAAAAGTTTGAAATTTTAAAGCAGACTTAAGAACTTTAACAAAAGTTTTTGAAATTCACATACTTTTATACATTTGAAACACAAACCTAATTTCAGGATGTTATAGTTCACATACTTGAACATCGAGGTTTCAAATTTTATTTGAGTATTAGCACATCCCAAGAACCTGTAACATCCCAAATTTCCTGAGTTTTTGAAAATTTTGAAAATTTAAAAATAACCATTTGGTTTTATTAAGTTGGTAAAGCTTAACTTGAAATTTATAAATAAAAAACAATTTAATATGAATTAATCAAACTTCAATTAATTCAAAAGTTGGTTTATTTGAGTTTTTGGATTTTATTGGATTTAAAAGTCAAAATTATTATTTTAAGTATTTTCTTGGATTTTCTGGAATTTAAAAATTGGCTTTTCCTTTTGTCCCGGAATTAAAATCTATTTTACTTGCAAAATTAAAAGCTAAAGTATAGCTAAAAGTATTTTTATTAAGTTCGAGATAATTCTAGGGATTTCTGTGAATTTTCCTAGAAACTTTGGACGGCTTAAACTATTTTCCAAAAATCCTTTTCGTTTTCTGGTATTTTCTTTATTTGAAAACCTATTTAAATCCTCCTAAACGTCTTGGGCCGAATCTCTTGGCTCGTTCCCTCTTTTCCCCTTCTGCGGCCCGATCCTGGCACTTTCGTCTGTATGACCGCGCCTCATCTCTTAATGGCCGTCCGTCTAGAACGGACGGCCCGATCAAGAAGGATGTCGGACGGTCCGAACGTTCCCAGTGACGTGGACCGTCCGATCAATTTTGAACGGTCGGATCTTGAGGTAACGTTCGGGCGGTCCAAACGTTCAAATCGTTTTGGACCGCCCGATCAAAATCGGACGGCCCTCTTCGCTGCGCCTTCACCCGCTCTCTCTCTCTCTCTCTCTCTCTCTCTCTCTCTCTATGACGGGCATGGCCCACCTGTCAACCTCTCTGCGTCCCTCTTCCCCGCTCCTTCTTCTCTCTCGCGCAGTACTCTAAGGTGACAAGGAGGTTGATTCATTCATGGATAGAGGTCATACCAAATAGTAGGTTTAACTATGGATTAAAAGATAGGCATTGAAATACTTAGTAAAGTAAGCATACATACATCTTTGAAAATGACATAAGTAATTTGAAGTATTGGGTGCAACATGATCAAGAGTGTAACTTGCCTTGCTCAAGATCTCGAGCCGCTTCCTCTCCCTCACTGAACTCGGGCTCCCTACGGTCTTGACAATCTACACATGAAGAACCAAATATTCAAACAAAGCCCAAGAAAAATCTAAAGAACTCCAAATAAACTTGTAAAACAAAACCAACAGAGAGGTTGGAAGGTCAAAAGGAGGTCCAATGAGCTTGCTGGTGAGGTCTTGGGCTTTGAGAGAGAAGGTCCCAGAACTAGGAGGGAGGTCCAAGGAGCTTGCTCGGTTGAGACAGAGGGGAAATGGGGAAGAAAGTGAAAAAGGAAGGCTTCTCTGGCTATTTATAGAGGAATGCTAAGGCACATGACCCAGGATAGGGTCAACACGAGTTGGTAAATAGGACAGTGGAGTAGGCAAGGAATGTGACCATTGGTATGACATGAGTACTGAAAAAGGTGAGGGCATTTAATGTGATTCAACACACATTAAATGCTGCGGAGACTTCCTTGCCCAAAGGACTGGTCAAAGGTAAAGAAACTGGGAGTGTGACTGCCAAGTGGGGCAGCCAAGACCCGCCAAGGAGGTCCTGCAAGGACCTCGAGGAGGTCTTGCAGTGAACAAGGGGAGGTCCTCACCCACTGGGGAGGTCCTGGCGGTTGGATCTCCAAAGGGGAGGTCCAAGCGGCCAAGATTAAGCGCACCAGAGGAGCTCCGCAAGGGCAAGGAGGAGGTTCTTACCCGCAAGGGAGGTCCTAATGGTTGGATCTCCAAAGGGGAGGTCCAACGGTCAAGATTTAAACACAAACGGGGAGGTCCACAACAATAAAAGGAGAACCTCACCTGCAAAGGAGGTCTAGAACCGTAGGATCCAATTCAGGGGAGGTCTGAACGGTTAGGATTCCCAAGGGGAGGTCCTAACGATCGGATCTGCCAAGAAGGGTAGGTCTGGACGGCCAAGATATCCAAAGGGGAGGTCTCGACGGTCCAGATTTACAAGGAGGAGGTCTGGACGGTTAAGATCTCTAAGGGGGAGGTCTTAACAGTCCAGATCTACAAGGAGGAGGCTTGGGCCGCTGGATTTCGATCGGACTGTCCAAAATGGTTGGGACGTTCGGACCGCCCGAACGCCACAACAAATCGGACCGTCCAATGAAGATCCAAAGGCTCAGAGGAGGTGGGACGTTCGGACCACCCGAACGCCTCGCCAGGATCAAGCCGTCCAATGCAAATCGGACGACTCACAATCAATTGAGATGTAAATGGGTAAGGAGGAGATCCTAGGGGACCCGGGGAGGTCTGGTAGGACACAGGGAGGTCCAATAAAGGTAAGGGGAGGTCCTAGAGGACATAGAGAGGTCCTGAAGGACACGGAGAGGTCAAATAAATGTAAGGGGAGGTCCAAGTGATCAAAGAGGAGGTCTTAAGAAACAGTAGTACCACCAAATGCAGGCGGTAGTACTGAGTGCAGTGCCAAGGAACCTCGGAGAAGGTTCCAAGGCTACAAGCAACGAAGGATATTCAAGAAAACATGGAAAGCTACACAGGATTCCAAAGGAGCTCAGATGCACGCAAAGGTGGCACAGACTTGGGGAGGTTGCAAGCCAGAGAGGACCCGAGAGGGAGAATTGGACCCAGGGAGGTCCAAGTGCTTGGATGATCTAGACCTAAGGAGGTCTGGACCATAGGAGGACTGCACAGAGGGGGTCTGAACCTCTGGATCCTAGCAAAGGTGAGGTCTGGGCCAGAGGTGGGTAAAAGATGGACAGAGAAGGAAAGACCAACAAAGCTCCAATAACTCAATAAACCAACAAGGAACTTTTAGTTGTAGTTTGAGTTAGTCAACTTAAACCCATTATGAAATTTCAGGTTAAGCTTTGAATTCTCATCAAAACAAAATGGTTCTTTTTTACTTTGAAAAGCCCAAAAAGATTCTAAAATAAATTCAGGGTGTCACAGGGGAGGGGCTAGCGCCTGTGCCTCTGCGAAGACCCGGATTTCGTCTCCGCCTCCGGTCGCCGCTAGCTCGCCGCCGTTGTCACATCCTCAACTTAATAAAGAGAATTATTATGCATCTCATGAGCATGCATCATTGATTTCAAACTTTTGCATAATTTATTGCACTAGGAAAATCTTAAACAAGTGTTAAACTTACACCTTGTAATTCGACTCCAAAAGCAAACGGGAACAAAACCTTATGAACATCTCCTGGAAATAATTTATTCCAATACTATAGTAATTATAATTAATTAATATAATTTTTCCCAAATTTTTGGGACTGGTTTAAACATTGAGAAAATTCAAACATCTTTTGATGGCATACACTAAGTTGAAATTTTTATATACACATTATATCTTGAACAGTAGTGTTCAATAATTTTTATGGGCACTAGACCTTCCCAGGAACCCCTGTGATTTATTTCACAATTTTAGGAAATTTATTCCTATATTTAACACCCTGGTCAAAGTAGGGAGGCCAATTTAAACTCAGTCAAACCCTAGAACCCAAACCTAGTTGCTACTGTTCATCGGGTGCGAACCTGACTTGGTGAACTGACTCAGTCCAACCGCCTTGATGCACCATCGCATGCAAGCGTTGGATCTAACTTCAACGGTCTAGATTCTCGCCTCTTTGCGACCTGTCCGAAACGTCCATCCAATCTGAGCCGTCCGATTGGAAATCGACGGCCCAAATTACGTACCCCTTCGGGCGGCCCGAACTTCCCCTCTAAACCTTGGCCGTCCAGATCTGATCTAACGGTCCTCTCTAATCCACTTACTCAGGCTCGCACGCGCGCGTGTGTGTGTCGCTGACGAAGAGGGGCCCGCTGGTCAGCTGCTTCGTCAACCTCTCACAGGGGACGATCTCCACGCGGCCGCAACACTCCGACGCACCCAGAATGGCTCTTCGACGCCGTCAATCCACCGCCCTCCCCAGCCTATCGCAGTGCTTCTCCACTTGACGCCGCCTCCGTTCCGTCTCTCGGCTGAGCATAAGTCGTCTCCAAGCCTTGGCTTTTCCCTCACTTCTCCTCCCGTTGGCAGAGGAGAGGGACGCTTGCTCGGGTGAACCTCACGGGTAAGCTCCCTCCTTTGGTGCCCTTCGTTTTCTCCTAGCCACGCCGTGTCCGTTTGAGCTAATCCGGGCGTCTGTCTTCGCTTGTAGCTCGTGGAACACCTATGTGCTCTTGGCAACACCAGAGCGCGCCCGAGGATAACTCTGGTTGCCAAGTCCGTCTGCGGTGAGATCCTCTCCATTCCTTTCGTGTCACTTTGTGCCTCCATACCTAGTGATGTTTTCCCCTCAACTAATTCATCGAATTGTCCACAGGAGCTAGGTAATTTGGGATTTTCCCCTTCTCGGGCAAGAGCTTGATTTCACTCCCTAGTGTCGTTCGGGTAGGTCATTCACCGATTCCTCGTGTTTACGTCATCTACTTAGCCTCCTTAATCTCCCCAACTCACTCATTGTCCTTCGTTTTGTGCCCAGTGCCCTATCCTCTTGAAGCCGTCTTGCATGGCCGTCGTCTTCTTCGACTCGTGAGCTCCAAAGAACCCCAAGCTTCCTCGGGCACCTTTTCTCACTTAGGTAACCTCTCATTAATCCCTAGGTCCTTGGCACCCGCTTGTTTGAGCTGCAGCGAAGCTTTACCTCGTTTTGCTCGTTTGCCGTATTTAGTAGCGCTTCATGCGCCGACTAGCCGCTGCTTACGGCCGGCCAGTGCGTGAGTGCCCTCAGCGGGTCGCAATACTATTGCGCACCTAGACATAACCTTAGCACGCCATTGGCGCATAGCGTCGACAAGCCATGCGTGAACCACGCGGGCGAAATCCCGTTGTCGTATTTCGACCGCCACTATAGCATGTGATTAGGACTTAATTACAATCATTAGCATTTAACTCTGTCTTAAACACACTAATTCACTCACTTACACGCGGGACCCCTTGCACAGAAATCTAGCACTAATACTTGCCCCTAGAGGCGGCGTGTGGGCCTAGCCACGAAGCGCCTGTTCAACTTAAACAGCCCAAAACACTAAGATCGTTTTGAACCGTTGGATGTAAAATCAACGGCACTGCTTCGATGGGCCGTTCGGACCGCTCTGAACGCGTCGCAAATATGGGTCGTACGTTGTGCAGTGAACGGTTGCGATTGATGGGCTGATCGGACCACCCATCGGCGCGATTGGTGGCCAGTTGGATTTAAATCAACGGCTCACGAGCCTATCTGTGTTTCTCGCCTTGCGCTTGCATGGGCATTGCAAAGTAGGCCTTGGCGAGAGGCTGTGGTTTAGCCGGCGCTCGGTAAGAAAAGTAGTGAATGAATTAGAAATTCTGTAAACGAATTATTGGTACACTATAAAATATGTATAACTTCAAAAATACATAACTAATACATATCAACTCCAAAGACAGTGAAACTAATTTTGTTAATTTCAATTTTAACTGGACCTTATTATAAAATTGGTTTCACACATATCACTGTCCCAGAGAATGTATTTGGTGGAAGACGATCCAAAACCTAAAATATTTGTATACTAGTAAATGCTATTAAATTTAAAAATACATAACAAATACATATTAACTCCAAAATAGGTGAAACCACTTCTGGTAATTTTCATTTTTAATGTACTTTATATTAAAATTATTTTTAAACATGTCTCTATAGCAGAGATTATTATTATGGAAAATGATCCACAAACTTATTATTTTTACAATAGAAAAAGGCTGATAACTTTAAAAATGGATAACTAAATCATGAAAATTCCAAATGGGGTAAACTCAACTATTCTGGTCTTGTAATAATATTCCCTATTTTTCCACATAATCCTTAAACCCTCTACTGCTCTACAAAATTTGACCTCATAATTAAATTACTCAATGACAGCATATTGAAAGCTGAAAATTCAAATCGTAATAACTCTCACATGCTAAATCCAAATGGAATAATTCTTTCACCTAAATTCATCTAAAATCATGATTTAGCTACTGTAGAAAAATCATGCATTTTTGAGTATTTTGAATTTTTGGGTATTTCTCGATGTTTATTCGGTATTGTATTTATATAGATACCGAGCCTATTGATATTGATCTATACGCTACTGAAGAAGAGCAACTGAGTTACCAGCAAGGCAAGCATCATTCAAAATTTCTTTTGCATCATATTTGATCCCCGTTTTGTTAAGTTAGTGCAATGATAATTGCTTGCATGCTATTTTGTTAATGTCGCTATTTTTGTGATGTGTAGAATAGCTATATCCCACTCTTTGAGGTTTATCTTGAATCATGAATAACTCCAGTACCACATGCTTAATATAGGATTGTGTGAATTATATAATGTTCGGGTTTGCTTAGCCATGCAAGTCTAGAACGGTAGCGGATTGTCGGGAATAACCTGACAATTATAGGATACACACAACTTTCAATTTATACTTTTGTTTTAGATCTTCGTATCTGTTTTATGAGTTAAATTTTGTCAATTTAAATGAGCTTTTGGTCTGGACAAGTGATTGGTTATGGAGGGTGCCTTCGTGCACACTTTGGGTTGTGGCTTGTCTTGTCTGGACAATTAAGGACCAAACTTTGGGTACCTGCGGTTCAAGCAAAACTCGTGCTATCACACGTGGTATATGGGTGCTGTATGGTTAAGTAGGGGGAAGATTTCGTTGTGTTGGGTCTCACGGTGGTGGAATTATAAAGGCATGGGACCATGAAATCCTATGTTTTCCTTATGGGCCGATAGGGCATATAGACCGTGACGCGTCTTATGTTGCCTAGGAGCCCGTGGTTTTATGACTTAGCCCAATGGGATCTTCTTGCTAAAATGACCATATCTTGATTTACCCGGCCGGCATACCATAGGAAGTATGCTATTTTCAGAGGCATCTGGAGGCTTAACAGGCTAATCAAGTCGTGTGGGTAAAGTAGTACACGCCTGCAGGGTATAAATCTATTCGAATAGCCATGTCCGCGGTTATGGATGACCGCTTGAGTTTGTGGCTGCTTATTGTTAGACTTGGAATTAAAATTGTGGTTATAACTTGGTATTGTCATGAATGGGATGTTCATGTTTGTTGTTGTATCAAAGTGGACAGCCACTTTGTCATTTGTATGGTTCATTTGTTATTCAATTTACTTCTTATTCACATGCTTTACTTCTACTTCAAATCTGATTTTGAAATGGCACTTGAAAAACTAGTATGTGTAGGTTGTAAATTGTTGTGTCTCTTTTGCAAAACTAAGCCAATATGAGCCATCCTTTGGAACAACCTCTAGCATAACTAATTTTTATTTGTGTAAGACTTGCAGTACCTTTGTACTCAACCCGGTTGCTACAATTTCAAAGTGAGGAAGTGTATGAGCCCGTTGAGTTTGTTAGCCTTGGATTTTGGCGGCGCTAATGAGTAATGCTATCATTTAACTCCCAAATGTTGCCGATGGGTTATGGGGCATGCCATGCTGGATATTTGGTTTATTTACTTGCTTCCACTGCTACTTAAGACTCTTATTTGAATTTGGCCGGTCGGCCGCTTGTAATAGATGTAAACTTTAACTATTACGTTGTATGTCTTTTGAACTATCTATGTGTGTTGTTGTATGGATGTGATCAACGTTGTATGAGAGTATGAGCATATTGGTCGCTGATCTTGGGAGCCAATGTGATTGCATACTACGCTATTAAGTAACTTCTATTTAACTCACTAAGTATAGTGCTTAACTTGTTGGGAAGAGACAATCATGTAGTGCTTGCAGAGAAGCGTACGCATGATCGCCGGGGCTCTAGTTTGTAGTTAAGCCTTTCACTAAGATCGAGTTAAGTTGGAATCCATTTACTTGAGGCTCTAGAGTTATGTCCTTAAGACCATGTTTAATCTCGGTCTTACGGAGATAACCTGGGGGTCCTCACAGCCATCCTCCTCGAGCACCCGGGTCATCGCCATCAAGTCCAGGAGGTCCGTGCACACCCGTGTGTGTCTTCTCTGAGTCCAGAGCGCCTCTGGTTCGCCGGATTCATTTCCTCGCCGTCGCGGCCGCGTGCAAAGCCACCGTCAAGCCGCCGACGCCATTAAGGCTCATGTTCTTGTATGGAGAGGAATAGATGAGGGGCAAAAGGGGTAGTTCACAAGGGAATTGAGGGAAAATCAGAGAATAGAAAAGAAAATGGGAGAAAATGAGAGATAATGGCATATGTCAAAAGAAGTAGAAACTAGAGTGGCAAATTTCCAATTTCAAGAAACTGAGTGGCAAATCTCGAAGTGGCAACATTCTCAGTGGCATATATCAAAATTTGCCGTCCTGGAAAAGCCCACCGCTTCCTATGGCGTCTCGCACATATAGTACGTGCCGTGCGGGTGTTTGGTATGGTTGTAACTTTTTGAAAAGCAACTTCTGTCTAGACTGAGCGGCTGTACGATTGCACGGCTGGATTGAAAACGTTTGATGTTTGGCAGAATAACTTTTAAGTAGGTTGGTTAGAGCTTCTGAGTTGAAAATTGTCTTAAATGCTCATGAGGCAAATGATGGCTTGTTTGATGTCATTCAATGACAACTAACGACAATTGACGGCACTTTATAACAACTGTCGACAACTAACAACAATTTGCACCCAAGTAAATCTTAACAACAAACGATGGCAATTAACGACAATTTGCACAAAGTAAATTTTAACAACAACTAACACAATTGACGACAATTCGCACACAATATATCTTAACAACAATTAATGCAATTGATGACAATTGATCTAATTCCATTATTACACGGGTAATCAATTCAATTATTACATAAATAATCCATGTATATCAAAAAAAAATGAACAATTTAAAAAGAAAAGGAAAAAGAAAAAGGAAATGAAGCCAGCACGGCGTTAGAAGGAGGACGGCGACGGCGTGGGTGGGTGGAGGACAGCGATGACAACAATAGAGATCGAGGCCGCGTCGGGGGAGGAGGACGGCGGCGAGGGAGGAGGACTGAGGTAGGAGGAGGAGAGCGGCGTCGACACGGGAGGAGGAGGGCAGTGGCCGCGCCGAGAGAGGAGGAGGACGACGTCGGGGAGGAGGAGTAGGGTGGCGTCAGGGGAGGAGGAGGGAGAAGGGGGCGGCAGTGCAGGAGGAGGAGGGAGGCTGGGGAGGCAGAGCAGGAGGAGGCGCGAGCAAAGGGGGGCGCGACTAGGGGTAGGGTGGCCGGTTTTGTTGAGTGGCAATGGTGGGTAAAGAACCCCCAACTCTAGGGGCTATCTCGGAAGGCAAACCCGCGGAAGCCGTGGGAAACTACCCGTCTGACTTCGGCTTCATGCGTTATGGCAACGGCAAGTCTTCAAAAAGTGGCCGAAGAAACCGCGCGTTTGGGACGGCTTTTGGATTTTTCGAGCGAAAAGGCGAAGCTGAAATCGTCCCAAACAGACCCATAATGGCCTCACGTTCCGACCCAATCTGAGTCGTCATGGCATGAATGTGGATACTAGATGTCCCGGTTTGTAAGCGGATGGACGAGGACGGAGGGCTTTTTTTTTTCTGAAACGCAAAGGAGAACCCTGGAACTGGAGGGTTTGCGAACTAGTTTAACGGAATGCAACTCGGCAAAAGGAGTTACTGGCCCAATGTTTCAATCTGATAAGTAATGATCCTTAAAGCTGCACTACTCCTGTGCTGGTGGTCAGAACGAAACAAAGCTAATGCAGAAGAGGCGGATCTATTTCCTCGACGGTGCTGTTTTTTTTGGGAACACGCGGGAGATCCGCATGCCTTATATATTTAGGGCTTGTTTGGATGTTAGGGGATAAAATCTCAGGGAAGAAAATCCCTGTGGTAGATTTTGAGGGCACATGAAATCCCCCTCAATCCCAGGGAAAATCTTCCCGCTCGGGAATAAAATCCCTGTTGCCGTTTGGAAACAACAGGGATAAAAATCCCGGCCATTTTTTTTTCAAAAAATTCAAAAAAAAATCGTAAAAGACTATTTGGCATATGCTAGTTTATATTGTGGTCATCTTAGTAATTTTATTGACACGTCACATCTTTCAACAAGCTAAGACTAGGATTATTTCTTTGACAAATTACAGGGGCCGGCACATCCTCAAATAACAAAAGGAGAATATGTAAGTGCTTACTCTGTCCATTCTGATTATGTTTTCTTGTACATATTGTTCTATTATCCAACCAGTTGCCATTTGATTACCCGAGTGATGCAAAATGAGCATCAAAGTTCCTTTTCATCTCAAATCAGATGACAAGAGACATGCAAACCTAACTCAACAAATTGCAATTTACAATGAGAAATACAATACAATGATTTCTTTGACATTTCATTTCCATGCCTTTTTAACTCCCTCTTGCCCATGCAGATATAATAATTGGAGGTGTCGCGGCGTATTCTTTCTTGTGCCTACTTCTTGCCACTTGTTTCTGTGCCATAAGAAATACCTCGGCTTGTTGAGTCTCAAGAGGGATTGACGATCCTCCAAGGATAGAACCATCTCGTGAAAAAATAGAGCTTAGCATCTCAAAAGGTATACTTATTCGAAGTTGAGAGAATGACCAAAACCTTGGCTCACACTGCAATAGAATTAAGATCATTAAGACAACAAGAAATTTGACAACGAAGTTGACATATACTACTACTTTTCACTTGAGATTTGCTTGGTGTTAAAGATGGCCTGTGCAATCTGGTTTCAGAAGTATGATGCTGTGATGGCGATGAGAACACAACATTAATGATTTATATGAAGATATTATTATGTGAACAGATAGTTGATTTCCTAGAGGCTATAGCAAACTACAACATCACAAGTTAAAGAGCAAATGCTAGAAAATATAAATAAAACGATGTTTCGGTTCTCCTAGGTACAGCTTAGATGCTACAATACATGAAACAAATCATCAAACAAAACCAACAATCTCCCTGAGATAGATAACAGTCTTGTGGACATGATAAGCACATAAGCTACACACCCTTCCTAAGCAACCCAAAGCGTTGACCATGAATTTGTAGTTGCCACTAGGCCTGCTTTGCTCTGGCAAGAACAAGTGGTGTCAATTTTATTTCCCTACTGATTGCCTAATCAAGCTTAAGGTTTTGTCATAGAGGAGGACATGCAACAGAATTTTGACCTTGATTTGTTTGCACATACATTGTGATAACCAATACCCAAAATAAACTCAAACCTAGATTTGATTTGCTTTATTTAGCATGTATCAAGTTCACGGGGTTAGTGAACTGAGACCATGCGGATGAGGCCCCGTGCCATCAGATCCTTGATAACCCTCTGAGCCAGGGACCCATTGATCTGCAAGGCAATGGGCAAAACAGTTTTAATTTCACGGCGACAAAAGGAATAAGTTACAAAAAATTAGAAATTGGCACAAGCCAATTAAGCCAAAGGATTCGACTATATTAAACAAAGACAGTGGAAGTCATACAAATAGGAAACAAGGGATTGATCTATATCATACCAACTTAATTACAAATGCAACTCTGCAAACATAAATAGAACAAACACTAGTTTGTTACCATGAACAATCCACAAAACATGGTTGGATGGGCAATAAATGCTGTTTACATGAACATGGTTGGATATCAACATAGTGAAATCTACAGCGGCTTACAAGGAGTAATTTTTAAAATAGAACCAACACACCATCGCAGTAGATATGATGAAATATCTGTTTCGATTAAAAACCTCAGCTACTGGGATTAATATACTGCATGACCTTCAAAAGTTGTATATGTACAATATGCATGAAAGGGGACAGATCACTAATACATTTGGAGAGTACTTTATCAGCATCCTTACAAACAACTGCACAATTGATTATTATGGCATGTTAGTAATTGTTCTAGAGAACTACAAATCAAAGAACCTATAGACCCAATGCCAATGCATGAGCAATCATGCGAACTAAAGCAATTGAGCAAAGCAAAGACCAACTAAGTTGCCTTGATGATGATATTCTAAGTTGCATATTCATCAATCATCTGCATTGAGTACATATGCACAAAGGGAAAACTGTGTTGTCACACTCGTAGTACATCAATCAGAAACTACAATTGGAAACAACTCACAGCTAATATAGGAGAAACAATCTGATCTGCAAAAAGCGCAAACCAACTCACACCACATTCAAATTGCGATCTGAACTATTACTAGAGATCTACCACCAGAAACCAAATCTGAACCACAGCATCAGAATGATTCAAAACCGCCCTAAACAGCCAAATCACCGAGCACAAAAAAGGGGGTCAAATCACCCCCAAATCACCGGATCACGCCCAAAATCCAAAGCCTCCAACCAACAGGCCCGGCAAAAACCCTAGAGACGCCATCGCAGATCAAAACCAACATTAGCTAGATCGCTCGTGGGCAACCGCATGCATCGAGTGAGGAACCAAAATGGAATGGTGGCGCGTCGACCGGGGATCTCACCTCTGTTCGTGGCGGGCGGCACTACATGAGCCGCTCGATCTGTAGCGTCCAGACCAGTAGCCCGTTGTCCACGCTCATGGGCTCCATCCCGCCCGCTTGAGGCAGAAACACTGCTCGAGCTCGAGCTCGTCGTCGTGACTAGAGAGAGAGAGAGAGAGAGAGAGGAGGAGGAGGAGCTGAGCTCGAGGCGAGAATGGGACCCAGGAGTGAGGCTGTGGGAGTGGGGAGAGGGTCGGGAGAGAGGTCGTGGCTGGGCGGCCTCGCGCGATGCGGCGGGGAGAATTGGTCACGGGTGGCGAGGGGATTCTTTTTTCCCTGGGGATTTCGCGTGGAAAGAGCTGGGAAACCCCTTCCCTGTGGACTCCCAAACGGCGCGTCTACCTATCTGGTGAAATATTCCCTGTGGGACTGCAGCCCGGGGATTTGGCAGGGATCCCGGCCGGGAATCTGGTTCCCAAACAAGCCCTTATATCGGAAACAACTCGACGATGGAGCCTTCCTACGTATGTCTCTCTCCATCGTCGAATCTAACTTGAAAGATTCGATCTCAGTTATTCGATCGGACACAACAAAAATCAATAAGGCGCAGTAATTATTTAGTAAGTCTGCAACAAAATCCTCATCCGATGCAACAAAAATATAAAAATTCCCAACTTGATTCAACAAGCACGAGTTCCTCGGTGCAACAAATAGACATTACTACCACAACAAAAGTTTACTTTTGTGCAACATATCAAAATGGTTAGATTCTTGTGCAACAAAATAATTACCCTTTTGCAACAAAAAAAAAATACTCTTGCACAATAAATCACCTTACGTTCTACTACTAGATCTGAGAAAGAGACATTGCAACAAAAAAATATTTCTCGCAACAATGGAGGAAACGAGCTATAATGATTCAAAAAAACGCCTACAACAAATCTTACCTAGAGGAGAAGCGTGCGATTAGTTGCGAAGACCAAACTTGTCGAAGGAGGAAGAGGTCATGATCTTGCTTCCTAGTCTTCAGTAGGCCTGGATCTGACTGGTCGAGGTCGATGCACCACCTCGTCGCCAGTTGTGTCATCGAATCCTTAGACCACCGACCGGCCACGCCTGGCCAACCCGACAGCAAGAGTGTCTGGCTCAACCCCGATGGTAGTTGCGGAGGCCGCACTCATGCAGTCTGCACTTGACTGTGTTGTTGGTGATATGCTCTAGAGACAATCATAGAAATGATTGTATCACATCTATATTTATGAGTTATAAAATAAATGTTATTATGTTTCTTGAATGAATTGACATTTATAAAGATTAACAAATATGTGATTTGTTGGTGAAGCTCCTAAACTTATATGATGCCATTATAAATGTATCTCTAGTCAGATGTCACTAGTCGGAATACTAGTGACTTATCCACTAGCACATGTATTGATTGATGACCATGTTTCATCGGTCATGGATATGAGGATATCGAATCAATAATGTGAACACATGTTAGAGAATATGGTGTTGGATTGACCCACCTTGAGATACTATTGGGATTGTTATGATTTTATGTGTCATCAGTTGGTCTCAATCAATGATGATGTATAATCCTTAGACCTGAGATCAACATGGTTTCATGCATATGTAATAGTACACTTAGTGGTTGTCAAACGCTACTTCGTAACTAGGTGGTTATAAAGATAGCTTTTGGGTATGCTATTGACGAGGATCTAATAATCATCAATTAATTAAGTTATTTATCTGCAGTACCATAGTTAATAATATCGCTTATACAACCTTGAAAGGTACCTCTCAATATTAACAATGAGGGAGCTCACACACCTAGTGGTCGTAAGCTATTATACGACCACCCTATATGGTCGTAAGTCCTACTATGACTATCTTATGGTTATCACATACGGTTTTTGTTTGAAACCGTCTGTGATTCGCAGCGCGGGATGGCTGAAATTTTTGAACGCGTGCGCGGGAGGCGAAATGTTTTAGTGCTGTCCTTATATATTATAGCCATCCCCGCCTTGTTTTCCATCAGTCTTGTCGACGTCTGGGACTCTCGTCACAGAACGGACAAACAAGAATATAATATGTTCGCCAAGGGACTCAGAATGGAAAATGTGTATTGCAAAGGATATACTCTGATTATAGGGAAAGTGGTTATGAATACACATGGATTGGGGCTTGGATGTGAATCTATGTTACAAGGGCACACAGGCCAGGCTGTTTATAGTTTTACAAGAGTCGGCGGTTATTAGCGGTGATGCCTCTTCGCGCCAATCGTCGCGTCTCTTCCTGCCAATCGTCGCGTCCCTTCGTGGTGACCATTATCGCTGATATCTCCACCTGCAACCACTATTAATTGCACGTGGGTAACCGCCCTCTAGGACCTCCTTTGCGGGGCAGAGGTCCTAGAGATGTCTCTGAGAGGTCTTTGAGGAGGTCCCGAAGAAGTCCTAGAGAAGGTCTTGCTGGGCCTCCAGAGGGAGTTTTCAGGGACGGTTAAAGGAAAGACTTTATAGGCCCACTTTCCGACTGTTCGATTGATCTTGGCCCTAGAAAGCTAACTTGGGCCCAGCAAAATCGTGCTTACTTATTAATAAGCGAATAAAGATATACTTGGATAATTGACTGATCAACAATCCTCGTCAGCTAGCCCATCAACTTCAAGTGAAAATAATTTACTTAATCAGGTTTTTAACCAGAATTTGGACTTGGTCAATAAGATAGTTTTACTTGAGTTGTAAGTAACTATTTCTTTTAAGAAGCTGGAGCATTAATCATAGTTATGAAAGCAATTCCCAAAGGGACAAATACATTTTAGTCTTCAGCAATTTATTAGGAACAAACTCTAATAAAATCTCATATGTTAGACTTCCATCTAGTTTATTCAATTCTACCGCAAGTTACTAGTATATAAATAATCACCAGAAGGGCAAGAAGAAGAAACATTCCTTCAGAGACATCCATCCTCAAAGCTTCTCATGAGTACGAACTCATGTTACTTTTGTATTTCTCTTCCTATGGTTGGAGCATAAAATAGACAACCATCCACAGACCAAATTGACTTTTCGACCACCTTTGTTTAAGGTGGTCGGATAGTTAGTTTGCTTCATGGATTAAAGTCTTTAAGAGATTGATAGAAGGAAATCCCAATGATCAGGTGATCTTCTCTTGAAACGTATATCAAGGTGACCTCCAAGCAATTTTGTATCTTTTACCCGTAATGGATACGGGATAAAGATAACTTTTTGAAAGAAATAAACAAATTTTCAACTGCTTTCCTTACACATATCTGACGCGCAAAACAACCTCCTTGACTGAATGTGAGTTGTCGTGTCACTGTAAATCAAGGCACGGTTGTTACATCCTTGAGGTAGTGGGTTTTAAATGCGCTAAAGGTATATATATGGATTTTTACCTCTCCTCAGGCACATTTTCACCCTAGTTGCTTTTCACTTTCATTTTCACTGTGTACCTTCCATCCTCCATGAACCTTCGAAAAGAATGAACCTACAGTCCGCCATTGAATCAAGACAATTGCGGGATGGAGATCATCGATGCTGACAGCAGAGGAACTCCAAGGATTGGAGCAAGATGGACATCTTCCAGAAAAGGCTCTCATCGAGTAGCGTGCACCTGGGAGAGAGGTTGAACCAAACCCTTTGACTGGTTTCATAGTACTCTTCGTGCCTTACCTCCGGGCAGGCCTCCGCTTGCCTGGGAGTGATTTTTTGATCGAAGCTCTTAACCATTATGGAATTGAATTGGTTCACCTTGTACCAAATTCAGTTCTGGTACTTAGTGTTTTTGTCCATATGTTTGAGGTGTTTTTAGGGATAGCCCCTAGTTTGCGTTTGTTTATGTTTTATTACCAAATTATTCACAACAAGAAATGTGCTGGTGCTTTGGGCTCATTTTATTTTAAATTTCAAGATGCCAATAAGAGAGTGTTCCCTTTCTTGGCTACCAAAGACTCCAACCAATCATGGAACAAGGAATGGTTTTATTCCGAAGTTCCGAAAGAAAGTAGAATTACTAACAATCGTAGTGCACCACCCAAGTGGTCCACCAAGAACTGGGCTGCCGACTTCCTCAAGAACAAAATCTTCCCTCTTCAGAAGAAAGAGATATTATCTTGTAACTGTGACGTCCCTGAGAATGGTAATATTTTACCCATCTTTTTTACTTGAACTGAATAGTAAAAAGTAAGTAACTTTTATTACATTGCAATTCTCTGAGATGATGAGGTCCTGGCTAGGACCTCGGTCCTATTAAAGAACCGGGTTCTAGAAAAGGAACCAATTGGTTTAGAGGGGCAGCCCCCAAGCTTGATTGGGGCGACTTTATTACTGAGGAAAGATCGTACAGTGGTAAGTATTAATAGAAATTAATTAAAAATAAGAAGTGAACTCACTTATGTCTGATTTTTATGTTTTCTGAACAAACGACATCAAAGAAACGTCCCATCTCAGATGTCGGTGTGACCTCTTCCCCTTCTTTGGTAAAGAGTGCAAGGATTACTTTCAGACCTCCTGTTGCGCCAAAGAAGACAAAAACCACATCTGCCTCGACATTAGCTTCTCAAATACCTCTTGCCTCATTTCCTGCTCTTCCAAGATCTTCCACCCGAAAGGTATCAAAAACAAAATCCAAGACTCTCATTTCCAGATATGTCTCTAACCCCCAGCCAGTGTCTTTTATATCAACTTTCTTGGCTGGGGTGGTCCAGGGTGAAAGATCATCAAAAGAATCATAAGAGGAGATCCCTCTTCAGAGGGTTCCAAGGCCAAAGACCTCACTGACCTTAGTTCCTTCTTCGTCAGAGCAAAGGAGAGGACCCACTTTCATTGTAAATGAAGACTTTATGTCGCTCTTTAGTGAAAGCAGCTTTGAAATCGAGTTAGTTCTTCGATTACATCTTTATAATTTTGGTTTTGAAATGATTAACCTCTTCTTTTATTTTAGCTTTGATTTGCTGTCAGACCCGGAAAGAGGTCAACTGATTGCTCAAGAGCAAAATTCGCCACCAATTGCATTGGCGGTAGAAGAATCCCCGGCAGAAGAAATTCTGCTGATGGAAGGATCTCCTAGTACCGCTGAGGATGTGGTCCTAGATGTCTTGGCGACAACTGCAGAGACGTCCCAAGGGGCACCGCTGGTCATGGAGGTCCAGACAGAGAGGTCTTCTCAAGAGGATCGAACTGAAGAGGTGGTCCACGAGACCAACCGTTCTGAGGAGGTGGTCCGTGAGACTAGTCATTCTGAGGAGGTGGTCCATGAGACCATTGAAACTCAAGATGAAGGTGATCATACCTTGGTAAGATTGGTATCCTGATAATATTTCTTTAAATTTATCAGTATAGAATCTTACTCATAGAATGTCTTAAGAGCCGTAGAGTACCAGTATTGATCTAGCCAGAGGAATTTTTCGTCTGGTGCAACTGGGTCAACCTGAGGATGAGATTCCTCTGGAACGTTCACCTCCCAGGACCGAAAAGACAGACATCCAAGGCCTCATGACATCTGTCAAGAGATGCTGGAGAGTCAATATTGACATGGTGGAGGAGATTAAAGTTTTTGTAGAGGAAAAAGAGAAGAAAGTACAGTAAGTTATTATTTAGTCGTAAGATTCTAACTTAAATAAATAACTTATGCCCTTAAAATTATCTGAGGTGGAAAAAAGATCTGAGGAGAGTGCGGTGGTCATGGCACAGAAGATCGAAGAGATCCGCCTCTCACTACTAGGGATGTGAACAGTAATGACGGCCTAGTGTCGTCACTGAAGATGCCACATTCGTCATAGATTATAATTTGTGACGAATTTGTGACGAAATTCATTTCGTCATGGAGCAGCGTCACATGTGTCGCATCGCGATTTAAATTATATTTTTCGTCATAGAACTTCTTTGTTCAATGACGAAGGGTCCCCGCCATAAAACACACTCTGTTTTATGACGATCGATTTTGTCATGGATAGAAATTTGTTTTTGTCATAAGCAGTAAGACTCTTGTAGGCGGCGTGGCGGTGGCGTGGCGGTAGCGTTCTTGGTCCACGTGGCGGTGGCGTGGCTTGTCCACGTGGCGGATGGCGTGGCGGTGACGTGGCGGCGGACGTGGCGTGGCGTGGTCGGTCCGTGGTAGCTAACGTGGTCATTTATTGTGGCGGTGGCGTGGGTTTGGACCACGGGCGCGATTTATTGCACCGCGTGGCGATTTGGTTAAGCCCACGAGCCTCCTTTTATTGGACCACGTGGCTTAAGTTCGTCACTTGCAAATTAGTCACGTAAAGCACTTGCAAATTCGTCACGTAAAGCCCATCAATTTCATCAGAGGCCCATATGGTTATTTCATCACGACATCACAATTTTCAAATATTCAAATGACCCACAATTCCATAACTAAATAGATCCGATATTCGGTGACCATACAACTCAATGAACAATACTCAACTCGGTCATCATCACATTCCAACTAGTTCACGAAACAACTCGATTCACTATCTCGGTTCACAGACTTGAACCAACTCGACCACATAACAAATTCACAAAGAGAATAAACTTAAGTTATTGACCACAAAACAACCACCAAAGAAGGACCAAAGAACCACCACCAAATTTCCACATGCCTAAGAAGAGTTACCATTGTTCATAGGCCAAGATCTGGCGAAGGAGCGCATTGTTCTCCTCCATTGCTGGTTATTTTTCTCTGTTAGCTTCTTGTACTCCTCCAACTCCTTTTGGGTCCTCGCCACTTTTAAATCGGCTTCTTCGCTTTTCTTCTTGAGGTCCTCGAGTTCTCCTTGTAGAAGCGGTACGAAGCTTGTTTTTCACCGCTAGTTCTTCTGGCTTCGCTTTCATTCGATGAAGATGATTTTGAGGGGCGTAGTTTTGATTCCAACATTCTTCAAGAAAGTGTTGTTGTTCTTTGATCGGGAGAGCACTTTGGAGACCACACAGCCTTTGTAATCGGTGTCTCACCTTCAGCAGCAGTTACGCCCTCAAAGCTTCCATATCGGTGAAAATGTCCCAGAACAATCATTAGTTGGAAGCACCATCAAGTCCGTTAGTTATATAAATGCATCTTTGCATTATGCATAATGGTGCCATGCACAAGTAGGTAACTTGCGTCTAGAACATACATGTGATGAGCCAATTTCAAGAAGACAAGCGTGTTTTAGCGAACTTCTTTCTTAATTTTTTCTCTTACAAATGACCGCAATGATCCATTTTAAATTAAATCCGATAGATTATTGCAAAACCAAGATCTCAACTATCGATGTAAACCACACACACAAAAAACATAAGAGAAAATCAGGTCAATGATGACCTATTGGCATTATTTGGGATCGGGTCCACCGAATTGATGGCACCCATGATTTCATGTTTTCGTTGGTGTGGCATTGTGTTATAATCGATGCCAGTCTTGAACCATAACATGTTATTACATGCTACCCTTTATATTTCTTGAAAATATATCTATATTCACTTGCATTTCTTTCATTTTTAAATACTTTGTGTTCATAAACAGCTTATAACTTTTAAGTAGCCATTACGGTTTGTTTACGGTGAAATTTGATATGTTTGTCACCAAGTTACGAGCACTTCTTAGGTTGATAATGAATAAATCTTAATCTGAGTAGTAGTGTATCGGCCTCACCTTTATGCTCGTTTGATAACTCTTCAACCCATTTTGTTAGTCTAAGAAGTTCATAATATTGAGATCTGAAATCCATATATAACTCAATTTCATAATTTGCACAAAGAAATGAGCACAACTTTTAGCATCACTAAGTCCACTATGTTAGCTACGGTTAGCAAGCAGACTTTAGCCAAATCGCATCGGTATAATCGAAATTTAGACCAAATGAGCTGAATGACATTATCTAAAAGCCGAGGCGAATGACATTATCTAAAAATGAGCCAAGTCCACTATGTGTTTATGCAGGATATTTTGAACACACAACATTGTTGTTGGAAACAAAGACAAGCATCTTAAAGGCACAAGGAAACAGATGTAGGGACTTACAAGCTGCTTCTCTTGCCATTCACTCGCACCATGTTTGGAGCCGGTATGGCGAGTCTTGAAGGCCTCCACCGCATCAAGTTCTTCAATTTGTTGTGTCTTTGGGTTACGCATTGTTCCTCTTCTCATACATTAGGTAGGTAATCATTTACAAACAAAGTTCATCGAGACAAATACAAAAGAATGTTTTGGATGAAATAAATAGGTAATAGTACAAGGTAATCTTTACTTACATATGCATGTAAGTGTGCGACATAAACTGCGAGAACCCGTAGCTTGATGATACTTGACATTCTTGCGATTACCTTGTTCTTTTCACATGATTGCTACAAGAGAAGGAACTTGTTAGATAAGATCATATGTTTACAATGAGAAGAGCCTCTGCAAACCTGAATATGAAAGAAGAATCTATGATAAGATACCCATACCATGTTATTTGGATCGAGACCACTTTGCAACAAGTGCCTCCATCGCATTCATCACCATACTAGCAACAGAGAAGTAGTCCTAATCTCATTTGCGGTACACCATTGAAGTATTTACCTTGGTAGATAACGCATTTATCGACCCCCGACCGCAATACATCGGTGCATGCTTCCTCTGTTGGCTTGTGTTTTGTGTTAATGGCCAATCGCCCTAGTGATATGAAATTTGCATCGTTAGTGAGTCAATTCAGTCATGTGATATCATAGTGTAGCATAGAAAGAGTAATGCACTTACGATAGCTTTCCCACAAAGTCTTTGTAATATTGTTCGTCTTTCTTGTACTCTTTCCAATGAGTTAGGACAGAACCTTATCTCGAATGATGACACCACCTCGATGCTAACTTGGCGGCTTGAATGTTCTTGTGGCCTTTTTTGCCTTGACAACAGACTATGGGCATTCTCCTTCCCATAGATCTTGTCATCCTTTCCAGTGATATTCCCTTGGTTGGTGGCCCAGGTCTCCTTGGGGTCATTTGTCATGAGAACTCTGAGAATATAATTTTTATTTAGATGGTTAAGTTTCATGCAAAACAAAGAAAAGTGATGTCATATTTGAATGTCAAAGAAACTATAACTTGCCTTGATGGATTGGGTTTGATCGATCTGGTCTTCACCAATGACTACATTGTCTTCACCAGCAGCTATATTGTCTTCACCATCACATCAAGATTATGTGGAAGCTTCAAATATTTCAATATGGCAATCTCCACAACCCAACTTTATGCGACTAAAAATCATTTGGACCTTCGTTCGCTTCCTTTTCTTAGTTGCAAGATGCTTCCACGCCTAACATCTTTCACCTTCTCTAGCTCCTCTTGGACCTCCTCTATAGTGAACTTACGGCTCAACTTTGTTTTCGCTTTGTCGTCAAAAGCCAAGCTTCTCCGCCAAGCATGTGTCCTTGGAAGGTATCGACAATGTCAATGTAACATAACTTATTCCTTATTGCCCGAGACAACGGATTCTTGTCACAATGAATACATGCATAATAGCCTTTTGTTGTTCGCCCTGATAAGGTGCTCAACGCTGGATAATCATGTATACACCACAACACGGCAGCACGAAGCTTGAACTTGTTACCAGTACATGCATCATAGGTATCGACACCCTGCCAGAGATCGAGCAGTTCTTCTATTAGGGGCTCAAGGAACAAATCAAAATCCTTTCCTGGAGATGATGGACCTGGGATGAGTAAAGACATAAAGCAGTTTGCTGGATTCACGCATTCCCATGGTGGGAGATTTAAAGGTGTCAGGAGCACAGGCCACATGCTATATTGGGTACTCATGTTGCCAAATGGATTGAATCCATCTGTAGCTAAGGCAAGCCTCAAGTTCCTCGGATCAGCTGCAAAATTTGGATACCTGCTGTCAAAGTCCTTCCATGCCTCCCCATCAGCTGGATGGCTCATTACATTGTCGACTGGCGTCCTCACTTTCTTGTGCCATTGTGTTTCCTCAGATGTTCGTTTTGAAGCAAAAATCCTCTTCAACCTTGGTATAAGTGGAAAATGCCTCAAAACCTTATGTGGAACCCGCTTGCTCCCATTAACATCTTGCCATCTAGATTCCTTGCATACTGGGCACACATCCACCTTGGCATAATCCTTCCGAAACAACACACAATTGTTCTTGCACACATGGATGTTATCGTATCCAAGGCCCAATTCACGAAGATATTTCTTGGCATCATCATATGATCTTGGAAATTCACATCGAGGAATCTTGAGGACAACAACTTCATCATTACGGTAAATCTTTGTATTCTTGATTCGATAACGAGACTTGATATCTGATAACCTCACCGTAAAAGAGAATTTTGAATGGCTAGATCCGGGCCAAGTGACCGCATCTTCAAGGACTCTTGCAAACCTTGGTCGTTCTCCATCCGCCTCTGCGCATCTGAGATCTCCTATCATCTCCGGTACTCTGTTATCCTCATCATAATCATCATCCGCCACATCCACATGTATCCCTTCATCATGATCAAATCCATCCACCTCCTGCTCTAAATACTCAACTACTTCATCATCTGCCGACTCTCCATGATGAATCCACAGTGTATGCAAATGACATTCCATAAATGTGTATGTGGTCATCCACCTCTTCTTTGAGCCGTAAAGTTTGATTAAGACATTTATGCACGGACAAAGTATATGGTCGTCTTGAGGTATCTTTCACTAACAAATTGCATGAATTGTTGAACTCGAAAGGATATATGCAGTGTGAAGCTGTCTCCCATGAATCAACTTCTATCCATCTGTTTGAACAAATTTCCCAAAAGGTGTTACGATACAATATGTGAGTCCAGCTTCCATCTCTTGGGCCGAACAATGTCTTAGTATCACTCGCCCTTCTCAAACTCTCATGAAGACACAAGGTTGGTCTCCCTCACGGAGGATCTGTGAACGAAACCAAAGCTATATATCAAGCAGGAACATGAAATCGCTAATAGACTACTAATCGGCACAAAACCAAGCATCACTCCCTCGCATAATTTTGTGAGGTATACACCATTTTTTAAAAAAATGGTTAAGGACAAATTATGCTCGCCAGTAATTGGTCATTTTGATTTCTTTGCGGCACATCTCTAGTACTACCCGTACAATCAGTAGAAGGATAAAGCCAAACTTACATATATGTTACACCATGACGAAGTACATTATCAACTCTCATGTAAAATAATAGGACTAAATTATTACATCGGATAGGCAATGAATCAATTCGGTTGCCATATTTTTACTTTTATTGAAGATCCATCTGTTACATTTTAATCAAAGTTGCGATTAATTTGAAATTAATCGACATAAGGATCAACATATTTATTTTGACGGCTAACAAGGAGCATTCCTATCGGCATGCACGGATGCAACAATGCTAAATCTCTGCATGCAAATATAATCCCAAGGCATGTAATTAGTCATCGTTCTATAAGGCGGAAGTAGTACAAGACAATGACATATCCTTCATGGTATTCTTGTGATTGCTTTTATAACTATCAAAACTTCAAATTGAGAAACGACGACTAGCCTCTCGCAAATTTCTACAAATAGGTGGATCATTGGTACAATTTCTCTATAATATTTACGAAAGGAGCGGCGAGAATCATGGAAAGTAAATTGTCTCTCTCTATGAGGCACTCAGCGAACACATGGTGGGCAAGGTAGTGCGCTAACCCGCAAATAGATGGAACGAACCTCCACCGGCGCCAAGCCCTCATGCTTCCGCCACGTCCACCACCGAGTCCACCACCGAAGCCCTCTGTGCCGGGTCCGCGCCATGTGCAAGGCCGCAGGTCCAAAGCGCCGGTCCCATGCCACCGGTCTTGCCGCCGGGTTGCCTCCGCCGCCGAATCGCCCGGGTTCTTGCCGCCATGTGGGTTCGATTTGGATTATGGTTTTGATTATGGTGTCGTGGGTCCACCGCTCGATTCAATCAATAACGGTAGCCATTCAATTATCATGTTCAAAGATATGACAAGTAGGGAAAATTAGACACCTAAGTCACAAAAGCTCCTCTGGTGCAGTGGTAAGGCTTCACCTTGTGTTGCACCCTGTCTGCGGTTCGAATCCAGGCGGGCGCTATTTTTTGGCCAATTAACGGACGGGGCCGGGGGAGCTGGAGTTGCCATGTGTCGTGGGACCGTCTTGGGGTGTGGGCCTGCTGCGCCACGTGGTGGAGGGACCACGGGGTTGGTGGGACCGAATGTGGGACCCATCGAGCCATGTGTAGGTGGGACCCACGTGGTGCATGTGGGACGTGGGTGTGTGCAGAAGGGTGCATTATATTTGTGACGAATTTGTTTTGTTGTTTTGTGACGCTTCTTTGCTTTTCATCATTATTTTTAGTGCCTGGGCTCCGTCACACATCACCTATGACGAAGATACAAATTGCGTCATTGAAAGTTCAAGTTTCATGACGAAATTCCTAAACGTCACAAGGTAATCGTCATAGATAAGCACATTTGAAGTAGTGTCTTGACTCAAAAGAACGAGAAGTTCCAAGAGATCCTGAACAGACAATCTAAAGAAAGTCACGATCTCTTTTAACAAAACATGATACTTCTTAAGGAGAAAGAAGGTAATGGACCTCCCTTATTGCTATAAACTGGCTATTACAGGGGTGCCCTCGACAAGGCAGTGGGCTAATCCTAATTACACTGAGTGTAATGCTTGCTATGCTATTGAATCAGACTTGAAACATGAATCTGGTGCGAATTGCCGTGCTTCAATCTGATGCAGTCCAATCTCCTCGTTCCTTCGTGCTCCATCTTTAAATAACCATCGAAGATGTGGCAGTTGTTCCTGGAGAATGCACCTGTTGGAAGTGACGCGACTGGTCGGAGCGAGGCGACGGTTGATGAAACATCAACCGTTCAGCGGTTGAATGTTTGCAAGACACTTCAACCGCATGGTGGTTGTTGTCAGTGTCTTAGAACCATGAAACGTTGCATAGTACGGAACAAATATAACATGTGTTCCATTCATCACACGGTAAGGAATATACTCGGACTTAGATCCGGATGCCAGTTCATTGCTTCTTACGAGCAGTCATCTGGTTGGAAACTAGGTACAGGACCTCATCCGACCAGGATACTTATTATGTAACCTCTGGAATCCTTACGACCACAGGGGTCGTCAGCCTTAGGGGTTACGACCATGAAGACATATGGTCTTTTATTATGTATTAAAGTATTACATAGAGATTTTAATCCTCATCAGTTAGCCCTCAAACTTTAAGTGAATTGGTCGTGTGAACACTTTCTCCCGATGAAGTTGCATCGGGTTGACCCTTACTTAATCCCGTGATATACATGATGGTCTGTATTCACTTTAAAGTTGAGAAACTGTCTTGGGACTCAAAGAGTTTTTCTGTCTATTAGACTTTGGGTAACTCCTCGATGCGGTTAAAGAATCGCAGCTATAAAATCCATTCAGCGCAGGGCTTTAGGATTTTTACGCCTCTTGCTTTCCTTTTTTATCTCCTGAGAGAAAAATTGCCTTCAACCTCCTCTTGTCTACAACTTCCTACGACCTCCTTTCTTTCTTCATCTAAAACTCAACCACGTCGAATCTTATCACCAACTGGTCAGTTTTTTATTTGAGCGAGAATAAACTTGAGAGTTTGGAGAAGGTCGGGCTGCTTCCCAACAAGGATTTGATTTCTTGGAGATCAGCGGCCAGAGAGCATTCTCCGAGCAACGACGATGGAGAAATTCTCGTTTTCCTTGCATATATTGAATGTGGATTCAGGTTGCCAGTTCACTCCTTCATTCCCAAGATTTTGGAGCACTACGGAGGCGAATTGGTGAACCTTGCCCCCAATGCCATCGCCAACCTCAGCGTATTTGTCTATCTCTGTAAAGTGTACTTGGGGATTGCTGCAGATCTGGATCTCTTCAAGTACTACAGGATGTCGGAGTTGGGGAAGACGACCGGGTCGCTTGGAAAGTGCACCTTGTGTCTTCATGATAGAAAGGCCGATGAGTACATTCGTATGTACTCAAAGTCTTCGTGGTTGTCTTGGAAGAAAAGCTGGTTTTACATGACGGTCACTCAAAAAGGTCGCCTTTACTGTACTGGTAAAAAGGCGGTCGAGAATCCAGAATGGCGCTCCTCTATGAAGAAGGAGGGAAAAGTGGGGAGATAGGTTGAAGCCATCCAACTCCTTAGTCTCAGGGGTTTAACCTCCTAACATGTGGTAAGGGATTTCTCCATACACTGAATTAGCACCCTAAAGGCCCGAGCACATTCGATGCTCTGGTACATTGGTCATGACGACGCGACCAAAGATTCCAAGAAGGGCAAGTCCTGAAAGATTCTGACCAGTTTGCTTATCTTGGCTGATTACTTTTGTGATCCTAAAGTCTCTCGTTTATTTTTTCAACTCTTTTCGTGATGAGATTAGAAGCCGGATCAAAATGATTGGCACTGGGGAGCTTGGCGATAAGGCTGATTTCCCCCGAATTTTAGCGGTTGTTTCCGCACAAGAGAGGGATGAGAGGCTTAAGGTAAAAATATCAACCACTTTTCATCTTTTGTATGTTTTTCGATCGGTTTTATCGTAAATCCTCTTTGATGTGCAGTCGGTCGGAATGAGGATCAATGAGGCCACCGAAAGTTATGAGACTATTGATGCTCCTACCACTCCTACGACCACCCGAGATAGTGGTCTTATAGAGGTAGGTAACTGAACATAAATGTATATTCTAGATGAAGGATTTTTATCACCTAACTAACTTTGATTGTTAATTAGGCGGTTATTGTGGACTCCAATGTGGTCGCTCAAGACACGCGATTACTCTTGAAATAATCGAAAGTGAGGTTGATGAATCCACACCCTCTGACCTGATGGTCAGGGGTCTTGTTCTCCATCAACTGGTCGAGACTATTTCTTCTGACCTCTAGTGGGAGGACGTGAAGGATCTAACCAGCCCTACCGGTTCAGGACTGGTGAAGTTGGTCAAACAGAAGAAAATGAAAGCAAGAACGACGGATTTTGCTTCAGCACGCTTCAAACTAAAGGCCAAGAAAACAACCAGGTACGTATACATGAAAGAAGTACTTATGTAAGTACTTACCTCTGGTGTTTTAGAGTCTTGAACTTCTTTTCTTCTTTCCTCTGGTATTCCGGTCGATTTCGACCAAAGTATCCCTTAGGAGATAACTTCTAAGGAGAAAGAGGTCGAGCCAACCCCCGAGCAGGTGGCAGCGCCTGCTCAGGAACCCGTGGTGGCTCCAAACCCACCTGCGGAGGTGGAGGTTCTTGAGGAATCTCAGCAGGTTCTGACATCCGCTGGGAACTCTCCTCTCCGTGTCGCCTTTTCTCATCGCCTTCGGATCTTCAATGATGAAGATCTTAATGAAGCCTGGGGAAGAAGATGGGTCCTGACTCTATTTTCGCCGAATATAACAACTTGGCAATCTAGGCAAGCTTCCATGATCGCTTTTAATAGTTTTTCCGTGGAAAGTACTGAAAGGAGTTTGCTATTTTTTGTAGCATTTGGTGGAAAACTTCGCTGTGGTCGGAGGACTGACCCAGCGAATAAAGCTCTTGGAGAAAAAGAACTCCAAATAAGAAAGTAAGTACCATCTTAGTGTTGACGAGGATTGTTGACCAGTCAATTATCCAAGTGTATCTTTATTCGCTTATTAATAAGTAAGCACGGTTTTACTGGGCCCATTTAGCTTTCCAGGCCCAAGATCAATCGAACAGTTAGAAGGTGGCACTATAAAGTCTTTTCTTTAACTGTCCCCAAAAACTCCCTCCGGAGGCCCAGCAAGACCTCCTCCAAGGCTTCTTCGGGACCTCCTCAAAGACCTCTCCGAGACATCTCTAGGACCTCTCCCCCACAGAGGAGGTCCTAGAGGGCGGTTACCCACGTGCAATTAATAGCGGTTGCACGTGAAGATATCAGCGATAACTGTCATCATGAAGGGATGCGATGATTAGCGCAAAGAGGCACCACTGTAGTTAACTGCCGACACTTGTAAAACTATAAATAGCTTGGCCTGAGTGCCCTTGTAACATAGATTCACATCCAAGCCCTAATTCATGTGTATTCACAACCATTTTCTCTGTAATCAGAGCATACTATTTACAATACACATTCCCCATTTTGAGTCCCTTGGCAAACAGATAGTACTCTCCATATTTCTTTATTATATTCTTGTTTATTCGTTCTGTAACAAGAGTTCCAGATGTCGACAGTTGGCGCCGACCGTGGGGAGCGCTGTCATCATCTTCGCCTACTCGATTCTGGTAATGTGTGTTGTATTTTGCTAATGAATCACAACCTTCCTGCTTGGAGAGAAGAAATCATTCTCGACATCTCTGACTACGATGAAGGCATGGAAGAAAACTTCATCCTCGTGTCCAGCAACACCTATGGTTCCTCTGGGACCGTTGCTAAGGCACCGTCACCCACCGAACATTTTGCCTGCACCACCTACCGCTGTGAACGAATACTATCGCGTGCCTGTCTCCTTTGGAAGAGGAGATTCGCAAGGTCTTTGGAGCCCAGCGAACCGTGATGATCTCGCTTGGAGAGAGTATCTGGGGAGAATCTTTTATTCACCCTACAGTACGCCTCGTCCGCTTTCTCAGAGGACGAGGGCAAGTTCACCCCCTCCGTGTGTTTCGCCGGTGATGTTCAACCCAATCCCGACAATAATCCCGGAACGTCCGGGCAACGCCGGGAGCAGGAGGAACGGGAATTCCTCCAACGAGAGGAGGAGGCCCGACAAGCTGAGATACGTGCCACCACACAAGCACACATCTCGCATGTCCGAGACCGCTACTTCTAAGACACCCCTGGCTCCTCAGCAAGGGCACAACTGCCGGCGATGCGTACGCCACCGCCGTGGGCGACGATGGTAAGAGGTACAAATGCCTTACCAACCCCTATGCAGGAGGATTCCCCTGCAGAACGCGTTCGCTACTTAGCGACCGCCCTCGCACGTCCTCCGGAAGGATTAACTCCAGAGCAAGGAATGCAAGTGATGCATGCAATTGCACAGGAACTACAAGATGCGGCGGAGAACATCTCTGCCCGATCACCAACGGTTCTTTCCAAAACAGACTCGTGCCTAGAGGGATCCTCAACTAGACATCGAGGGCAGAGTCGTAATCATGATGCACCTAGTCGTCATGTCCAAGACCAAGGTGAGTGCGACACTCGTTTTTTGGGACGTAGTAGACGTCTCAAATCTCCTGTTGGTCATAATAATCATCGTAATACACGACCATGTATTCGACCTTTTGCAGGATGCAAAGCTTTTTCCCCTGGATTGAGGGACGTCACCTAGCCAAAAAGTTCAAGCCAGGGAGCATGGATACTTTCGACGGAATGCAAAACCCATCGGAATTCCTCTAAATCTACACTACCGCCATCCAAGCTGCTGAAGGCGATGATAAGGTAATGGCCAATTATATATCCACAATTTTAAAAGGTTCCACTAGGACTTGGTTATTCAACCAACCTGAAGGATCCATACATAACTGGGAGATGCTCTGTAATGCATTGCAAAATAACTTTAAAAGTTGTTATGCAAAACTGGGGAAGGAAGACGATTTACATCGGCTTCGTCAAACCCCCGAGGAAAACTTACGACAATTTGTGAAGCGTTTTATAGAAGTCTGTAATACTATCCCAAATATTTCTGACGACTTTGTAATTCGAGCTTTTAAACAGGCGGTGAGATACCGAAGGTTCACAGAAGATCTCAACATCAACCCGCCTAGGTCTATGTCGGAACTGTTCGACATGGCTGATCGATACTCCGACGCCAATGATGCACTGAAATGGAATCGGATGGTGGATAAGGGGACCACTCCTCCTCAGCCAGGAATCGAGGAGGTCAAGGAAAAGAAATCCAAGAGGTCTGAGGGCTCCACGAGCAGCGAAGGTAAATCCAAGAGAAAGGAAAAGGGGAGGTCTAAGCAATCCACCAGGGAGGTCGTGGCAATTGACCAATGACCACCCTACGACAAGACCAAAGGTCCTTGGACTAAGAGGAGGCAGGGAGGTCGTTCAAATGACCTGACTACCCCACGGTCTACAAGTACATCCAGGAGCCAAGAGAAAGGAAAAGGGGAGGTCTAAGCAATCCACCAGGGAGGTCGTGGCAATTGACCAATGACCACCCTACGACAAGACCAAAGGTCCCTGGACTAAGAGGAGGTAAGGAGGTCATTCAAATGACCTGACTGCCCCATGGTCTATAAGTACATCCAGGAGCAGTGGACACTGGTGCTCATTGCATAAAGTCCCTGGCCATGACCTCCGCAACTGCCATACTTGGCAGAAACAGATGGAGGATTACTATGATGGGAAAGGCCCAATGCTTGTCCCACCAGAAGATTGCGGACCACCAGAGGTCCAAGGTAATGACAAGGACACGGAAATGTCGTTCCAAAGAACGGATCACCATGTCAACGTCATTTACGGGGGTTCAGCCGCCTATACCTCTAAGCGGTACACAAATGGCATGGAGGGGCGCCAACAAATATGAAGTCCCACCGGTCGCCCGTAATACCCTAAATGGTCTCGAGACCTCCTCGACCTTCAATAAGGAGGACGTCCCAAAAGGTATGTCTACTTCTCGCAAATTACCACTAGTAGTTTCCCCTACAATAAGTAATTGCAGAATAGGGAGAGTATTAGTAGATAGCGGTAGTTCTCTAGATTTGTTATTTGTAAACACTTTAGATGAGATGCAGATCCCTCGTTCTAAAATTAAACCAATGACAAGTCCCTTCTATGGGATAGTGCCCGGTATGTCAGTTACACTAATGGAGCAAGTAGTTTTACCAGTGACCTTCGGTACAACTACTAATTTTCGAACCAAATTAATTACTTTCGAAGTAGTTGATTTTGAGTCTGCTTATAATGCTATTTTGGGAAGACTTTCTCTAACAAAATTCATGGCAGCTACGCACCATGCCAACCAGAAGATTAAGATTTCTGGTCCAAAAGGCGTGATCGTGGTGCAAGGTGATCAGGCCGTCGCGCTTTCGTGTGATCGTAAGTCATTAGAACTTGTCGATTAGTTGCCTCTGAAAGATCTTACTTCGGAGGATAAAGCAGAAAAGTCCGTGAAGATCAAGGCCGCTCCTCAACCTAATGAGGAGGTGAAAGTTGTACCATTCAGCCCCGATGACCAATTCAAGACAGTCCGGATTGGCACGGGACTAAGTGAGAAATAGGAAGACGAGCTCCTCACCTTCCTCTGAGCCAAGTCAGATGTCTTTGCATGGAAGCCATCAGATATGCCCAGGGTCCCAAGGGAGGTTATAGAGCTCAGGCTAGCCCTTCAGCCTGAGAAAAAACCAATCAAGCAAAGACTGAGATGTTTCGCCCTGGATCATCAAGAAGCTATCAGAGCAGAGCTCGATAAGCTCCTTGAAGTTGGTTTCATTCAGGAGGTTGATCACCCCGAGTGGCTTGCAAACCCGGTCCTGGTCAAGAAATCTAATGGTAAGTGCCGCATGTGCGTTGATTTTAGCAGTTTAAATATTGCTTGCCCAAAGGATGACTTCCTTTGCCTCGCATTGATCAATTAGTTGATTGTACTGCGGGTTGTGAACTGATGAGCTTTCTTGATGCTTATTCCGAATACCATCAGATCAACATAGCGAAAGAAGATGAAGAAAAGAGTGCCTTCATCACTCCCTTCGGTGTCTACTGCTACGTCAAGATGCCGTTTGGGTTAAAAAAACGCTAGGGCCACGTACTAGCGTTTGATGCAGAAAACCATCAGCGGTCAGCTAGGGCGTAATTTAGAGGCTTATGTAGATGACCTCGTTGTAAAAAGTAGTACTAAGAATGACCATTTGAAGGATCTCACAGAGACCTTCGAAAATATAAATAAACATGGAATAAAGCTTAATCCTGAAAAGTGTACTTGCGGAGTTTGTTCTGGCAAATTTCTTGGTTTCCTTGTTTGTTCTCATGGGATTGAAGTTAATCCCGACAAGATTCAAGCCATCGAACAATTGCGACCACCTTCCACAGTGAAGGAGGTCCAAGCCTTAACTGGTCGAATGGCGGCTCTTAGTCGTTTTATTTCTCAATCAGGAGAACGTGGTTTACCTTTCTTTAAGGTAATCCACAAGAGTAATAAGGGGTTTCAATGGTCCGAAGAAGCTGACAAAGCCTTCGAAGGCTTAAAGGCTTATCTCTCAAATCCTCCAGTACTGGTGTCACCTTTAGAAGGTGAACATTTACTAGTTTACTTGGCAGCAACGTCAAATGTGGTCAGCACGGTACTTATTTCACAAAGAGGAGGGTCTCAACGACCCATCTACTATGTAAGCGAGGTCTTACATGGACCAAAGGAGAGATACCCTGAGGTTCAAAAGCTAATTTATGCTCTTCTGATGACTTGCAGAAAACTTAGACATTATTTTCAATCCCACAAAATCACAGTACCTTCGTCTTTTCCTCTTGGAAACATACTCCATAATCAAGAAGTAACAGGTTGCATAGCCAAATGGGTAGTAGAACTAGGAGAATTCGATCTTCATTTTACTACCTGAACAGCCATAAAAAGTCAAGTTATGGCTGACTTTATGGCTGAATGGACGAACACTGAGGATCAACCTCAAGAATGTCCAGGGCTGGACGATCATTGGACAATGTACTTTGATGGCTCCCGCTAGCTTAAAGGCTCAAGGGTTGGGATTTTGTTGATAACACCACAGGGTGATCAACTCCAATATGTCATATAGTTTCTTTTCTCTGCCACTAGCAACGTGGCAGAGTATGAAGGTCTTCTAGCTGGGCTTCGAGCAGCCAAATCCCTCGGAGTCCGTCGGCTTTTGGCGAAAGGAGATTCGCAATTAGTCGTAAACCAGGTATCAAAGGAATACAGTACGTTCGATAAGATAATGGCTCAGTTCCTAGGTGAAGTGAGGAAGTTGGAAAAATACTTCAGGGACTTCGAAGTCCAACATATACCACGCAAGGAAAATTCTTTAGCGGACCAGTTATCAAAATCGGGTTCCTCACGAGCGCTTGTTCCAACAGGTGTTTTTCTCAAATACCTTATAAAACCTTCAATAGAAATAGGTTCGACCACATCAGAGGTTGGGGTCATTGAGCAAGATGCGGAGTGGATAAAACCATTGACCACTTATCTCGCATCAGGGGACATTGCCCGATGATTAGACTCGTTCATGGTGACTGGCCTACCGAGCCCAACGCTATCCGGTAAGCTTGGGACTCAAAACCTACCGATAGAAGCCTACCAAATTAAATTCGATAAAACCAATTAAAAAAATGAAAATATATTTATTTAATGCTGAAAATGAATTAAATATTAGTTTTTTATTCTGAAAAAGGATTAAAATAACACTTTTAGACCGAAAATCCTGTTTAAGGGCTAGGCCGAGCCGGCCTGATGATTTTCGACCGGGCTTTTCAAGCCCGGCCCGGCATTTGAACAGGTCTACCGATGATCCTCAACAGAAGGATAGGTTAATTCGAAAAGCACGCATGTACAAACTGGTCGAGGGATCATTGTACAGAAATGGAGCACATAGTGTTCTTATGCGTTGCATATCCCAAGACTCCGGGATAAAATTACTAAAAGAAATACATGGGGGCTTGTGTGGTACACATGCATCCTATAGAACAATAGTTGGCGAAGCTTTTCGGCAATGATATTACTAGCCCACCGCTCTACAAGATGCCATGCACCTTGTTAAGACCTGTGAGCAATGTCAGTTCCATGCCAGACAAGTACACCAACCATCTTATCAACTACAGACCATTCCCTTATCATGGCCTTTTTCGACTTGGAGCATTGATATAGTTGGACCACTACCACAAGCACCCAATGGGTATAAGTTCTAATTTGTGACAATCGATACATTCACTAAGGGGATAGAAGCTGAGCCAATCGTTCGTATAACGGCTGCAGCAGCAAAGAAATTCTTTGTACAAAACATTGTTACAAGATTTGGAGTACCCAGTCGTCTTATCACAGAAAATGGGAGCCAATTTATTAGTGACATGTTTCAGGATTATTGTGATGAGATTGGGACTAAAATCTGCTTTGCTTCCATAGCACATCCACAGAGTAATGGAGCAGTAGAAAGAGCCAGCGGTCAAATTATGCAAGGTATTAAACGGCGAGTTTTTAATCGCCGTAAGGCATGCTCAAAAATTGGATGGAAGAACTCTTTTTTGTTTTATGGGCATTGCGTACTACGACCAGTAGAGCAACTGGTGAAACACCATTCGCACTAGTCTACGGTGCAGAAGCAGTGCTACCTAGTGAGATTCAACTAGGATCCACACGTATAGACCTCCTAGATCAAACAAATCAATAAGATTTACATGAAGATGACGTCAATATACTAGAAGGTTTCGTCCAAGAAAACTTCATGTGGGAGACTTGGTCCTGAGGCGCATCCAGAACCAAGCCAACTTGAACGAGTTGTCCTCCAGATGGGAGGGTCCATATACTATAGTCTCTGTCACTAGGCTAGGATCAGTTAGATTAGCTATGGAGGATGGTCGTGTTTTATCTAACACATGGAACATTGAACATCTTTGTAAATTTTATGTATAAGTATTTTTTTTCTATATTATATAAATCCAGTTGTTATTTTTAATATATTGAATTTTTTCAGCATAACTTTTTTTTGTATCATTTTGCATACTTGATCACCATTTTTTAAGTGCCTACGGTTGGTCAATTTCGCTCATGGATCGCAGTGTCTTTACGAATCAAATGACCTTAGATAGTTTTGATCTGATAGCTTGAGATGCAGATTCAGCATTTTCTTGTTCGGCTTTCGCCAGTAAATATTCTCTGTGAAGTAAATAAGGGTATAAGTTATTTATTTAAGTTAGAATCTTACGACTAAATAATAATTTAATGTACTTACTTATCTTTTTCCTCTGCAAAAGCTTTAATCTTTTCCACCATATCAATATTGACTCTACAATATCTTTTGACAGATGTCATGAGGTCCTGAAGATCTTTCTTGTTGGTTTTGGGAGATGAATGTTCCAGAGGAATCTCATCCTCAAATTGACCCAGCTGTACCAGACAAAAAACTCCTCTGGCTGGCACGTCAGAGATGTGTAAGAAAAGTAGTTGGAAAGTCTTTTCTTTTTTCAAAAGTTATCCTCATCTTATGTTCTTTGACATAGAAGTTACCTTGATATATGCTTCAAGAGAAGATCACCTGAACATTGGGATTTCCTTCCATCAATCTCTTAAAGACTTTAATCCATGAAGCAAACTGACTGTCCGACCACCTTAAACAAAGGTGGTCGAAAAGTCAATTTGGTCCGTGGATTGTTGTCTATTGTATGCTCCAACCATAGGAAGAGAAATGCCAAAGTAACATGAGTTCGTACTCATGAGAAGCTTTGAGGAAGAAAGTCTCTAAGAGGATGTTTCTTCTTCTTGCCCTTCTGGAGGTTATTTATAAGCCATTAGCTTACGGTGGAATTAAATAAACCAGATGGAAGTTTAATAGATGAGATTTATTAGAGTTTGTTCCTAATAAATTGCTAAAGACTAAAATGTATTTGCCCCTTCGGGAATTGCTTTCATAAATATAATTAATGATCCTGATTCTAAAAGGAAATAGTTATTTACAACTCAAGTAAAACTATCTTCTTGACCAAGTCCAATTCTGGTTAAAAACTTCTTCAAGTAAGTTATTTTCACCTGAAGTTGAGGGACTAGCTGATGAGGATTGTTGACCAGTCAATTGTCCAAGTGTATCTTTATTCACTTATTAATAAGTAAACATGGTTTTACTGGGCCCAAGTTAGCTTTCTGGGCCCAGGATTAATCGAACAGTCGGAAGGTGAGCCTATAAAGTCGTTTCTTTAACTGTCCCCGAAAACTCCCTCCGGAGGCCCAGCAAGACCTCCTCTAGGACTTCTTCGAGACCTCCTCAAAGACCTCTCCGAGACATCACTAGGACCTCTCCCCCACAGAGGAGGTCCTAGAGGGCGGTTACCCACGTGCAATTAATAGCGGTTGCATGTGGAGACATCAGTGATAATTGTCATCACGAAGGGACACGACAATTGGCGGGAAGAGACACGACGATTGGCGCGAAGAGACACCACCGTAGTTAACTGCCGACGCTTATAAAACTATAAATAGATTAGCCTGAGTGCCCTTGTAACATAGATTCACATCCAAGCCCTAATCCATGTGTATTCACAGCCATTTTCCCAGTAATCAGAGCGTACTCTTTACAATACAGATTCTCTATTTTGAGTCCCTTAGCAAACAGATAATACTCTCCATATTTCTTTATTATATTCTTGTTTGTCCGTTCTGTAACGAGAGTTCCAAACGTCAACAAGTGTCTTCTTCCCTCCTTCTTTACCATTTGACTCTTTTTCTGTTAACCAATTTCCCCCTTTATCGTGTTTGATAGATTTAGAGAAACTTAAAGAAAAAGTTATGGCTAAGGAAGCCATAATTTCGAAGCTCAAATAAGAATGCCAAAACAAGAACCAGTCGATCCAATACCTGACGACGAGGCACAAGGAAGTCTTTGAGACTATTGAGAAGAAGAGCAAAGGTAATCGGTTGTAGACGTGACCAGTGTACTACCCTTTTTCTAGTCGTGTGTACTAATTCTTTGGTCTACTCGTGCAGAGCAAACTCAAGCATTGAAGAGAACAAAAAAAAAACTCTTGAGTTTGAGGGTGGCAAGGAGGCAGCTTTTGGACAAAATCTTGAAGAGAAGGTCAAAACTTTCAACAAGATGCTCTTCGCTATGGGATTGAGAACGTAACTGCCCAACTTAAGATATCCCACAGAGAAGATCAACTACCTTGGCCAGCAACTCGAAGACCTCAGGAGCGTCGTCAAGACAACTAAGGAGAACCATGTGCGGACTTTGTTTGAAGCTGTCAAAAATAGAGTTAGTTTTGCTTTGGCAAAGCTGAAGGCCTCTGACCCCACCATAAATTTCCAAGCTGTTAAGGAAGACTTCAACTGCTCACGAAATGAAGCAACTAAACTTTTCGAGGAAATGAAACCTCTCGGAAATAAGGTTGCGGAGGAAATGGAGGTCGGATCTCCAACGCGCAGCGACCAATCTGATGGCTCCGAGAAGTAAATGATTGTAATATTTAGACTTTTGTAAATAAAACTTACTTTTTATCATCAATGAAGTTGTTGTTTTGTCTTCTTAAATTCACTGAGCATTCATATATTTCCTAGCCCCCGACTGCTTGTATAGTAGAAGAACTTTACTAAAGAAGCAGTAGACAAAAAAAAGGGCAATAAAAACGACCACGGTACAAAGTATATGCTGATTATGTTATAAAAAATGATCTAAGTATCACTAGGAAATCAATGTGGTCGGAACCAGCTTATGATTTCAACTAGTTTTAGATCTTTTCCATAATTGAAATACTTCGTAGTACCTTGTGTGGTTAGAAGATGTATAAGACTTGTATTGATGATAAGGAAGCATGGAAAATGTATGCAGAAATGACAAGTGAACTTGTTTATATATATTATCCAAAACTGGTCGTAAGGGTTGCTAAGAACCAGAGACTAAGAAAAACACTTCACAAAACGTGTTCTTGCTCAAGTTCTGACTGGCAGCGAGGAGGATCGTAAGAAAAGGACCGTCGCTAGGAAGCTCCTTCCAGTGGGCAGGACCACGTGCGAAGAAGGAGAGACTTCGACTAGGAGACTTTCTGTGCCCTGACCAGTAGCCAAAATGAGAGTGGAACATAATGTTGAATGTAAGAAATGTAGTCTCTGGAAGCTTAAACATGTAAAGTACTATATGTAGTCGCTTGTGTGATGCTCCTTTTACTCGTATATTTCTTTAAGAAAAGAGTGTTGGTCGTGTGTGAAAACCATTGACTGAATGGTCACGACTAGGACCCTTATGGCGTTTGACTTATATGTCGTAGCCATATAGTAAGAGAGATCATTGAAAAGGATATCGGAGAGAATTTGGTCTTCTTCGACCAATTAGACAACAATAGTATGTAAACCAGATTATGAGACAGTCATATAAATAATATCATTTGTCAGAAAGTAAAGGAAATGTATCTTTATTAAGAAATTAAGAAATGGAAAATACAATTATACAAAGAACTTACACAATTGGTCAATATTCCAAGAATTTGATAAAACACGCCCTTCTGACATAGCTAGTCGTACCAAACTAGGTCTGGTGACTTCGACCACAGTGTATGGACCTTTCCATTTGGGAGAAAGTTTATTGTGATTAGCCTGGTTCTGAATTTTGTGTAGAACCAGATCACCTACAGCTAGGCTACGAGGTTGCACCTTACGACTGTGGTATCTTCGCATAGCTTGTTGGTAAACCGCCGATCATACGAGGGCTTGGTTTCGTCATTCTTCAAGGAAATTGATGCCATCGAGCCTTTGTTGTATCTGATCGTTCTCATTGAAACAATCAATTCGAGCAAAGCCTATTTTTAGTTCTGGAGGAAGCATGTCTTCAACACCGTAAACCAGAAAAAATGGTGTCTCACCGGTTGCACGACTGGTCGTGGTTCGAACGGCCCATAATACAGAATGATGTTCTTGAACCTAAGCTCCTGACCGTTTGATTAACTGGTCGAACACTCGGCGTTTCATCCCTTGCATTATGATACCATTGGCTCGCTCGACTATTCCATTGCTCTGCGGATGAGCGACAAAAGCGAAATGTATCTTGATACCTAGATCCTCGCAGAATTCTTGAAAATTTCTGCTAGAGAATTGGGTACCGTTATTTGTGATTATACGACTGGGTATACCAAATCATGTGATCATGTTTTTTGTGAGGAACGTGGTCTTTTATTATGTATTAAATTAATACATAAAGTCTCTCTCCCTGGCCAGTCTACGAGCAGAAGAATATGATTAATAGATGTGCTTGAATCATGAATTGACGAAAGCATATCTATTACAATATTACCTTCCTCATAGTCCCTGGTCAGATCATTAACCCCCGAGTACTTCCACATAGAATGTGCTCGATTCTTCATGGGGCTAATGCGACGTGTGATCAAGTCCTCCACCACATGCCATTCGGTTGGCCCTGCCTCTCTCAAGTCCTTGATGGCTTGAATGAAGGGGGCTAAGCGATCGAGGTTCTCTAGACCTGAATCCCAAGTCTTCTTCTTCTCCGCAGGCTTGCATTCAAAATAGAGACTGTCGTCTTTGGTCAGGGTCTAGCAGAACCACTTCTTCTCCATCCCAACCACGACGACTTGGTAAACATGAGTATATACTCCCTCGACATCCCATCGTGGAGTTGAAAACCACAACTGCCAGCAATCGATCGGTGCTTACCCATTCCATAATAGTGCCTGAAGAGGTCCAAATCAAGAGCGATTCCCAAATAGGCCTCGCACAGGTACACGTATACGCTCATCATCACGATGGAGTTGGGAACCAAGTTCACCAACTCCACCCCGAAGTGCTGGAGCACAGTCGGTAGGAATGGGTGACAAGTTAGTCGAAGGTCGCACTTGCAGTATGCCTGGAAGACGGGAATCCTTCCCTGCTCCACTGATGACCAATATTGACCATCGGCTTCACTCCACTTCACCAAATCTTGCCTCGGAATCTTCTACGTGGCAACCAAAGCTGTAATCTTCGTGAAATCCATCTCAAATCTTGGGCACTTCGATGCGACTCCGGTCATCTCTTCAAGGGTTTGAGTCGAATTCGAGGAGATTTGTTTTAGATTTGAGGATTTGGGAAAAATTGCAAACTTGGTTGGCGGCAGAAAGAGCAAGAGCTCAAGAACAATTGAAGCAAATGGGAAAAATAAAAACCCTAGGTTACTCCTCGGTGAATATTTATAGCCTTCGATTTGAGTAAAAGATCGTGGGATGCTCTAACAGTTGCAAATCTCTTTGCGAACTGCTCCTAACGGACAGAGTTTGCAAGAGACAGTTGGCATTCTTTTTTCTATCTATTCAGAAAAATGAGTTTTATTTTTTACAACTCAAGTAAAAATACCTTTCTTGACCAAGTCAATTTCTGGTCAAAAGAAAAACTAGGTCGAAGATACTTGATCTTCACCCATATTTCTACGACCTCTTTTCCAAAGTAAGTCATTTTCATTTGAAGTTGGGGGGGGGGTTAGATGACGAGGATCTAATAATCCTCAATTAATTAAGTTATTTATCTACAACATCATAGATAACAATATCCCTTACACAACCTTCAAAGGTACCCCCTCGATATTAACAATGAGGGAGCTCAAACACACCTAGTGGTCGTAAGCTATTCTACAAGTACTCTATATGGTTGTAAGTCCTACTACAATCACCTCATGGTCGTAAGCTATTCTACGACCATCCTATATGGTCGTAACTCGTAAGTCCTACTACAGTCACCTCATAGTCGTAAATTCTTTCACGACCACCTATTGATCGTAAGTCATACTACGATCACCTCAAGATCATAAGTCTTTCTACGACCACCTATTGATCGTAAGTCCTACTATGATCAACTCATGGTCGTAAGTCTTACTGTGAGGACCTCTCTCGGGTATGCAGGGATAGTGCTCCCAAGGGGGCACAGGAAGGTCCGGGAGGACCCCTTTTTGCACCACCCAGACTACTGCTGCAAGATACCCCGAGGGAGGTCCGACTGTAATCGAGCTACCCCAGAGAACCGATGCTAGCTCACACGTAACACTTCAGATAATCACAAGCACAAGGCCAAACAATAGATGAAGCAGACAAATAAAACCTTGCATTAAACAAGACCTTATGGTCAAAGCTTGCTTACAGAAGTTTGCCAACTTGGGCTTACAAAACCGACAAAAGGAGAACATTTACAGCAGAAACAAAGAACACTTCCAAGCCATCCAGCAAGCCCACAGGCTGTCGAGTGGAGGACGTCCTAGGCAGCTGGGTCATCAAAGAACTCCTCCTCAAGAGGTCCGAGCATCCTCGACTTGTTCATCTTCGACCATTGCTTTAACACAGGGCTTAAAGCCATGAGTACTTTGAATGTACTCAAAGAAATCGCAGGAGCAATTATGCAACTAATATTCATGCATTGGCTTAACAATGAGAGTCAGATGCGGTTAGTTGCAAAAAGCAAAGTTTGACAAGAAATAACATGTATACATTGAAAAGCTCAATTTGAAACAATAATACATAAGTACATTTGTTTGAAAAGAGGGGAGTGAGCACCAACTCACTTCCTGCCACTTGGGGAGGTCCGACCGCACCCACCACTGAGACCTCTCCCAAGACCACTCTGAGTACCCACTCCAGAGCTCCTAAGACCACTTAGGGAGGTCTGGTCGCACCCACGACCAGGACCTCTCCCAAGATCTCTCTGGAGCATCAACTCCAGAGCTCCCAAGACCACTTGGGGGAGGTCTGGTTGCACCCACGACCAGGACCTCTCCCAAGACCTCTCTGGAGCACCAACTCCAGAGCTCCCAAAGACCCCCCCAAGGGCTCTAAGATCTCCGCTGGGCACCCACTTAGGAGCTCATTGGACCACCATAGGGTTCACAAGACATCCACGACCAACCGAGGACATCACAAGCACTCGGAGCCACCCAGAATACTTGCAGACATCCCAAGCCAGCCATGGAACACAAATTTTGGAAGTCTACCCCTTGCACCATTTTCACCGGGCATGTCTATGACCAAGGACTTGGCTATTCGAATAGATTGATACTCTGTAGAGGTGTACAACTTTACCCACAATTCACGACCTCTCTAGCGGGGTAGGTTCCCATCGAAACCCTTGCTCACTTCCGAAGGTGAGCAGTCTAGAGAGCGCGACAAGGCCTTTACAAAGCTTTGATCTGGCTCGGAGCTACCTACTAAGGTTTCGCTTCCGGTTGGGCTGCAACCCCCACCGGATTCATGCCCCCTCTTGCGCCAGCGAATCAGCACGCTCCACCACAACAGAACCAAGCAATCTCAATGCTAATTATTTGGCCCAGACCACCCCCATAAAGTGATCTTGTGGTTGCACTAAAAGGCCCAAATCAACAGAACACAAAGTTAAGTCCTTAATTGCTGCTCAGGCAAGGCTTCCACATCCCAGTGTGCGAAGATCACCCCTTTTACTACACGATCACTTGCCCGAGCAAGAAAACATTTTGGGTTCACCTGGCCAAAGACCTCCCTGGTCTTGGCACGCAAGATTTTAACAAAGTGGCCTCGCACCACAATCAATACAACTACGACATCCCACCATAGTTACTCAACAGTGGCACCAACCACAGATTCCATAGTTCCATTAGTCAAGTTATTAGAGAAGAAACATGATTCCCAAGACCCTCGGTTCTAAAGCAAGGCTAAGCATAAACATACGGTCCCATGTTGGCAATACCAAACAATACCAACTAAAATACCCATCCTAAGGCGTCCAAGAGGATCATGTCAACATGTCAAATATGATTATCCACGGAGGCATTGTAACATCCTGATTTTCCAAATCCTTTTAAATTTGTAAAATAAAACAAAACTATTTTGTTTTGATGAGAATTCATAGTTGGTTCGTTGGAGAGGTTTAAGTTTCATGTTGTCTCCCATTTCAGTATGTTGGCCGCCTCCCTCCGCCTCTTTTGTGTTATGTTCGGCTTAGACCTTCTCTCGTGGCCTGGACCTCCCAAAGGGTCCTTGGAGTTGGACCTCCGCCGGGGCTCTCGACCTTTCTCGATTGGACGTGCCCTTATGTCCAGATCTTTCTCTCGAGCTAGATCTCTTGGATCTCTTTGTTGGTTCGAATCTCTTTGGTTCGGACCTCCTCCTTAGGTCTAGACCTCCTCTTGGTTAAACCGCGCCTATATGTTTAGGCCTCCTTCAATTCAAGTCCTTGGACCTCCCCGCCCATTGGACCTCCTTACTCGCTTATCTTAGGAACCCCGACCTCCAAAGATTTCCTCCCTAACCTTTAGGACCTCCTATGTTGAGATCTCACCGCCAGACCTCCCATTGTGGAGATCCTAGCGATCGACCTCCCCGTCAACTCCGCCTTTAGACCTCCTCTCAAGACCTCCTCGAGCCCGTGGAACCTCCTTTCATGAGAGTTTAATCGATAGGACCTCCCGTTGGTGAGATCCTACCAACAGACCTCCTTTTACAAGGATCCTCACCAGACCTCCTTGATGGGATCTTGGTTGTTAGAACCTCTTGTCGATAGACCTCCTCCATGTATGTCCGCACCTCCTCTCAGAATCGACCGCTAAGACCTCCCTTGAGATCTTAATGTTCTGCACCTCCTCTTTGAACATCTCGACCGCTAAGACCTCCCCGAGATCTTAACCGCCTGCATCCTTCGTTGGCGATTCGATCGTTAGGACCTCCCTTGGAGATCCTAACCGCGCACTCTCCTCTCGAGTTGATCCTACGGCTCTAGACCTCCCTTGCGCGAGGTTCTTCTTACCACGCGACCTCCCGCTAGCATTCAATCTTGGCCGTTGACCTCCTCTTTGGAGATCCAACTTCGTGACCTCCCTTGACCCAACTGCTTTAGATTTGATCGTCCCACCGCCAAAGCTTACCTATTTTATGTTTCCGCCACACTAGTACCATGAGCATTTAATGCATGTATTGTCAAGATTAAATACAAACAAGCAAGTGGTCGCTTCTATTGTATGGGGTCATTCTGGGGCACTATTGGTGTCTTTTCTAGTCTCCTCCGTAATAAAGACACTATGTCCTTTATTATTTTTCTTTGACACCCCTACATCTTTTGCCCATCTCACGTGCTCACCAAATCATGTACGCATTGAGTGGTCTTTTCACTTCCTTTTGACTATAACTAGCCCCGGGAGCCCTCCCTTACCACCTTTTTCCCACACTCTACATTTGACTCACATTCAGTGGCTTCCTCGAGAGCTTTGTGCCAAGAACATCGCCAGAGCATCTCTTCATCAGATATCACCATTGAGGCTCGTTAGAGCTTGGGCTTGACCTCAACCGCCCAGATTGCCTTCGACCTCACCTTCACCCGTCACCTCCTTCTTATTGCTGGTAAGCTTCTTTGTATATTGCGCTGTTCTTGATCTTGTCACCTCCATAAGAGGTTGTGTCCCTTTCAGGACCTCTTCCTTTGGATTCTCCTTGGAACTCCATGGCTTCAGCTTGAGATCACCTCTCTGGATCCTGTGCACTCATCATCCTCTTGGTCTGTTGCTAGAGCCGCCCCTCTGGTCTTCCGTGAGGACCTTCCTCATTCGACCTCTCCCCAGTAAGTTGGGACCTCTCCCAAAGAACCTATTTTGAGTATGTGTTGTTTCTGTTGATTAAGTTTTGGAGTTTCTTTTGAAGTTCTTTTGGCTCTTTATTTGGAATTTGGTTTGAGTTGTCTCCTTTCTCCCGTATAGATCGTGAGGACACTGAGGAGCGTGAGAGCACTGAAGAAGAAGACTCTCAAGATAGTGAGCAAGGCAAGTCATGCTCTTGATCATATTGCACCCAATATTTCAATTTACTTATGTTCTGTTTCAAAGTATAATGCATGCTTATTCTACCAAGATATTTTAATGCCTGTCTTTAAACACTTAGTTATGCCTAATTCCTTCATATGGCCAACTTGACATTGAACTCAATCTGTTGTCACCTTAGACAAAACCTGGTTGATGCATTAGTGTGAACCAGTGCAATTGAAAACCAAATGCTTAGTATTGCTTAGACCAAAAGTACTTGTTTTGGGAAATCTTTACCTTCATGACCAAATCTTGTTTAAAATGTTTTGACCATGGCATTGGGATGTCATCTGGTGTGAAAATATTGTCAGGAAGCAAAGAAAATGGAAATTGATTTAGACTTGGGCTAATTGGTTTGCTTGGTTGGTGCAAGGTTTATGCACGGACTCTATCCCAGCTAAGGCGGAGGTCCAAGGGTTTGTGTTTGTCGCCCAAGTCAGCTGAGGACCGGTCTTTGAGCCGCCAATGCTAGGCCTATGATGGGCTATGCCAAACCGTGCAACCACATGTCTCCAAGATGGGCGTGGGACCTAGCTAAGTAAATTGCGTAACTTCCACCGCAGCTTGATCCAGCTTGGAGGAGTGGGAGGTCTTCTATGGCTGGTGGTCTTTATGATCTATGTTCCCATCGGTGCAAGAGGGGCCCAGATCTCATGAGTCAATCCAAAGGAGGCGAAACCTTAGCAAGGAGAGGTCAGGTGGGACAATGCATTTTAAAGGCTTTGTCATGAACTCTAGACCTCTTACCTTTGGTAGTGAGAGGTGGCATCGACGGATGCCGGATAAACTAGAGGAACTCATGTCGTGTGGGTAAAGTGCACATCCTCGATCGAGTGTAAATCTATTCAATAGCCGTGTCCACTGGTCATGGACATGTCGGCGTGCCACTCGTGAGTTAGAAGTTGGTTTTGGGTTTCTAAAAGTATTTAACAACTGTTTTGGGATTTCCATCCCATGGGTTTGGGCAGGGAGCCTTGTGACAGGAGGGTATCCTTCACCAATTTATTGATGAATGCTATCCAACTGAAAAATCAAGTTTTGTAAATAAATTTTATCTACTAAAAACCTGCCTTGGAACTTAGTAATTGTAATTGAAAGAAACTTGGCTTTATGCAAAGCAACCATAGTATGCCTTCGTTGTATATCCATGTATGCATGTCATTTTGTTACCCCACTGTGTGACTTATGAAAGCACAAGGGTAGTGCTCACTCTTGCTCAATGTAAAATCTTATCAGAGAAGACAACAATGAGAAGAGGAGGACCAGATTTGCAGGGTTGTGCCCTCCACCATTTTGCTCGTGGTATAGTGGATGGACATCTGCTTCCGCTCTTTTGTAAGCTTGCTTTTGGCCCAAGGCCACCTTTTGTAAACAACTCTTTGTTATGTTGTAAATAAAGTTTATGTCGTGGATGTTACCATTCTTGTATGTCAGGAAGAGCTAGCTTGAGATCCTTGGGACTAGCTCAGATCACGCCGGGAATCACAGAGTGATCTTCAAGTCTCACGACCTCCCTGTGTCAGTCTTTCGACCTCCCCGAGTTGGCCGTGGCAATGAGGACCTCCCGTGACTCCCACTCCCTGGTAATCATGAGAGGTCCTACCAAGGCCTCAATTGGTGCCGCCATGCAGATCCCACCCGAGCCTCGGGAGGTGCCACCGGACCTCCTGGGAGGTCCTAAGGGATGTCCTAGGAGATCCTGGGAGGTCCTCTCGGGTGCCCTAGGGTTGGGTCGCCACAGGCATATTTTCAAGTAGGAAAATATCTACTGCCCAAACCATTTCTTATAAAAAATAGCCATGCATGATTAAGTAAAGCAAAATACATTTGAAAAAGCTAGGCTCAATATGATCAAAGGTCTGCGACTTGCCTTCGTTGAGCAGTGGTGAGCCTTCAAAAGAAACTGCTGGGTCCAAGAACTCCTCCTCAAACTCGGGATCTACACGTTTGCCAAAGAACCAAATAAGCAAACCAGCTCCAAGCAAAGAGCTTAAAAGAGGACTTAAAAAGAGCTTAGACCAACTCAAACAAAAACCAAGAAGCAAAAGGTCCTGGCTGAGAGGGGTGGTCCAACCCGAAAGAGGGTGGTCCTTGCAAAGGGATCCGCAGGAACCAACAGAGAGGCCTTCTTGGCGATGAAGAGGTGATGGATTAGCTTCAAAGAACTCCTTGGTGAGGTCTTGAGCAAGGAGAACACTAGACGGGAGCAGGGAAGTTGGAAATGAGCAAAAAGGTGACAAAGGGAGGCATGCCCAGGCTATTTATAGCCGGAGCTGGTGGAGAAACGACAAGGAGCTTGAGCAAAACGTGTCACAGATCAGTGGTGGACAGGACAAGGTTAGGTCAGGGTATGCCATCAAAAGAATAAAACAAGGTACCCCAGATGTGGCCGTATTTAATGTGATACAACAACCATTAAATGCGCACAAAGTTTTGAGGCAGAAGGATTGGAAAAAGTAAGCAAGGCTGACAAGTGGGGCCAGTCAAACTCAAGAGAACATATCAGTCAAAGGGTTGGTCTCAGCCGCAAGGGAGGTCTTTGCAAAAGACCAGGGGTCCTGACCTCTAAGGGGAGGTCCTGACGGTCGGATCAAATCAAGGGGAGGTCCTGACGGCCAGATCAAATCAAGGGGAGGTCCTGATGAGGAGGTCCTGAGGACGGGAGGTCCAAAAGACACACAACGGGGAGGTCCTATGGACAAGAGGTCCAAAAGACACAACCACGGGGAGGTCCTATGGACAGAAGGTCCAAAAGATACAACAACGGGGAGGTCCTATGGACAAGAGGTCCAAAAGGCAAAGGGAGGTCTTGACGGTCGGATCTCTCAAGGGGAGGTCCTGACGGTCGGATCTAACAAAAGGAAGGTCCGAACGATTAAGATCTCCAAAGGGGAGGTCCTAACGGTCAGATCTAACAAAGGAGAGGTCTGAACGGTTAAGATCTCCAAAGGGGAGGTCCTAACGGTTAGATATAACAAAGAGAAGGTCTGAATGGTTAAGATCTCCAAAGGGTAGGTCCTAACAGTCAGGTCTAACAAAGGGGAGGTCTGAATGGTTAAGATCTCCAAAGGAGAGGTCCTAACGGTAAGATCTAACAAAGGGGAGGTCTGAACGGTTAAGATCTCCAAAGGAGAGGTCCTAACGGTAAGATCTAACAAAGGGGAGGTCTGAACGGTTAAGATCTCCAAATGGGAGGTCCTAACGGTCAGGTCTAACAAAGGGGAGGTCCGCAAAAACAAGGATACACGGGGAAAGCTAGGGCCGTCAGATCAAGATTAGACGGAGCAAAGCAAAGGGGTCGTTCGGACCGAGCGAACGGTCCAACTAGACCAAGCCGTCCGATGCAGATCAGAGGGTGTAGAAAGGATGGGACGTTCAGACCGGCTAAATGTGCCAACAAGATCGGGCCGTCCAATAAGCATCGAACGGTCCTTAGGTGATGAAAGGCAAAACTCGAGCGGTATGATCCGCAAGAGCAAGCGATAGGTCCAAACGCTAGGGAGGTCTAGTCCTGAGGAGGTCTGGACCTTCCGATCCAGACAAAGGGGTGGTCTGGACCCTTGGATCAAACAAAGAAAGAGGTTTAAATTAGAGGAGAGGGAGAGATCCAAGCTCAGAGGAGGTCCAAAGAACTCAAAGGAGGTCCTATGAACACAGAGGAGGTCCAAATGGACAAAGAGAGGTCCTAAAGGACACGGGAATCACCCAAATTTGAATTTCAATGTTCAAGGACATTCGAAATACAAACCCGAGCTGGCCTAAGATCCAAGAGAGGAGGTCCTAGACCCACAAAGGAGGTCTGGGCAAGAGGAGGTCCAAGAGAAGACACCATGGGTGACCCAAAGAGAACGGGGAGGTCCAGAGAAGACGAACTAAACCAAAGGGTACACAAGGCAAACACAGAAAAAAGAACTAAAACCAGAGAGCACCAGAGAACCTCAAAAGGACCAAGAACACAAACCAAAAGACTTAGTTGAGGTTTGGTTAGGTCAAGTTAAACTCCCAAATTCCCTAAATCCCAAGTTAAGCTTGGGCAGGCGAATAAACTGAATGGTTCCTTTTTAGCTTTGAAAACGGCAAGAACTCTTAGGAAAATCGGGACATTACACTTACTATAACCAGGTCAACTATGACCACCCTATGGCCGATAAAGCCTATGGATATGTGAGTCCAATCGACTAGGGAGATTTGTGCTTTGTGTTTAATACACAAAGTAGTTAATATGTGTCATTATTCTCGAGATAACTGCACGTATTAAACCTATATCTCTAACATAATCGCAAGGCGATGTGGGGGGATAGGTCTCTAACAATAACTACCATTAAACGTGCGCATTGCATCAAACCACAAGGTGCCTCTTGATGTGAACAACTACCACCCCTTCCAACACTATATAAAGAGAAGAGGATCAAAGGATTCGACAGTCACAATGAGAAATAGAAGTCATAAAGCCCTAGCTTTAGTGACTTCCTCCCTGCTATAAACACAATCAATATAACAACACCGGAGCAGGGTTATTATTCTCTCAGGAGAAGGCCTAAATCTGTATAAAATTCTTGTGTCATTTTCTGTGTGGTTTCACTCTAGGAGAGCCCCCAACATTCATTCATAAGATCGATACTAAACCATCGATACCTATGAAACATACGGAAGGATGTGACTAGTCGGATATAGAATTTGCCCTTCCTAACATAACAGAAGAGATATCTCTGAGGCCCTCAATGTGTTCGGATAAAGAAAGTGCATGGTTGTATCACTAGTGGTCGAAGAGTCGACCACATAAAGTTATCTGTCACTTGATCGAGAAAGTATTGAACAGTCCATGGATGATAAAATATCTCACCTGGAGTTCAACTAGATATAGTGAGATAATGGGAGAATACACGAGCAGGTTGTTCAGTCCGACCAGATACGAATTGGTCATAGGAGATACGAACTGGTCATAAACTGGTTGAACATGATCACTGACTGGTCGTAAGGAGCTACGAACTAGTTGTGACTAAATATGAACTGGTCATATAGAGATACGAGTTGGTCGTAAGCGATAAGGACCTGGTCACAAATCATATTGCATAAGGTTCATTTGATATAATATTTATTTGTGTTCGGGAATCGTTATGTCCTGCTAGGAACCGCTAATGACTCGTGGTCGGAAATGAGTTTCCAAGTCGAACCGACTGATTACGCATGGACCTATAGGGTCACATACTTAACGGGTTAGAACAAACGAGTTCAGATAGGAACCGTTATTGGGTCTTTATAAAGGGATGCATGGGGCTGTTTGCATGTAAGAGTTGCTCCACCAAAACCCTAGCCACCAATTTCCTGAAGGCCCTACCATATGTGTTGGTGCTAGCACACCAGCGTATGACGTTCCACCCCTGGACTTGTGGATACCATAGAGGCGTTGCTGCGGTTGTTGCTGCGCTGATCGAGGACAATCCACGACCTATGCAAGAAACGTGATAAGTTACTGGAGGAGACGATTGGTGCCGATGACGTTGGATGATCGACTAGGATCACTACATCGACGCGCTCGACGTTGGATCAAACTACTCCAACTCTTCTTCCGCTGCACTATGTGTCTAGTGGTAATGATCTATGATCTCTTGCTTACATGGCTTCCTAATTTACGTGGTAGAATTTTTAAAATTGTTAGCTAGTGTAGCCTAGCTGTATCCCTTCATGTGTATGGAGATAGAGGGGTCAGCGGTGGCGCTCGCCTAGAGCAAAATTTTCTAAAGCAATGAAGAGGCGGGGGGGGGGGGAGACACTGAGTGAATGAGGAGTGAGTGGTTAAGAAGTGTCTATTTTTTTTTTGCTGCTCACTGGATAATGTGAGGTGGAATGAGTTTAGTGAGTAGAGTGTCTGGATGGAAGCCTTGTGTCGAAGCAGTGGTTCCCATTTATATTTGATGGAAACAAAACAACAGTTAATGTCTAGTGACACCAAGCCAAAGCTAGACATTGTTACAACTTACAACCAACTAGGTAGAAACACGCGCTATGTCACATGCGATCCTAATGCAAACAACTATGTGTGGTCACCAATTGTACCTACAAAGTTGTGCAAAAAATTAAATTATCTTTCACCTTTTATGCATTGCACATATAAATTTATCCGTGTCCAATTGTGTTTTCCTACTAAACCAATATATCGACACCATGTCTCAGACTTTATGCTAAGGCATGCTCCTCAACCATACTCCATAATCTGGAGGACTGCAAAAGGTCAAATATATCACTAATGTGTAAAGTAAACCCTAATAACAAACAAAATATAGTAAGAGCTAGTACACGGCAAGTTTCTGAATACATATTTTGCAAGTTTGCAAAAAACAATAGCTAACAATCCTTGAGTGTCTTTTTTGCTCAGAACAAAACAAAATGAAGCCTTGGATCATAGAGGAGATTATACAAATGTTTTGAATTCAATTGCTAAGTAGGCATTAAATTCACTTTCCATTCTGTCATCTGCCAAGTTCTTGTATAGTTAAAATTACCTTGCAAAATGCTAGAATGATGGCAGAAGTTTGAATAATGCGAATGATTCAGTACATTTGGTGATACTCATAATCCCGGTGTGCATAACACAACGGAGAAGCAAGCGTCGGTGTGACATTGTGATGTGCCATTTCTATATTTCTCACAATCATATTATGAGTTAAAAAAATGAAATAAGAGCAATAATATATTTGGGTTCAATACATTAGACTCTTTGAGTTTAAATAACAATGCAACAACTGAAGCAAACATCAGAGCTCGAGAGTGACATTAGTAGACATTAGTAGCAAGGACTCACTGTCACAATTAGGCACTACATAATGCAAGTGTAGCCTATTAAAAATTTAGTTAATCACCAAGTAAAAGTGAATTTGGCAAAGAAAACAAAACCAACATTACACTCGTACAGTCGGAAGAAGCGATATGTGCTGTGAATAAAATGGATCACAAAAGCATTGATTGGCAGAAAGCGAATCACACAATCAGAAATGAGCCAACATTAATCATGAAGACTGAACTCACAATCATGTAATAACAGAAATCACATCTTTTAAACTGGTCTTGGAAACTAAAAAAAAAAACCATCGTGTAAATATGCTGTCACATATATGATTTCTTAGTTTTCCTATATAATCAGGGGTCAAATATTCTCAAGATATGGTAGAGTGTGTACTATGGAAGCAATCAGAAATGAGCCAACCTTAATCATAAAGACTGAAACTCATAATCATGTAATAACATAAAATCACAGAAACTCAAAAAAATTTAAAACCATAGTGTAAATATGCCGTCACAGATATGATTTCTTAGTTTTCCTCTATAACCAGGGATCAAATATTCTCAAGATATGGTAGTGTGTACTATGGTGACATATATAGTCACACCCATTAAACATACCCCTAAAAATGTGTTTTTTTCCTTACGTCAAACAAATAACCAATATATGAAACACGAAAAATACAATTTGCATATAGTTATTTATTCTTTGAGCTGTTCTGGTCACAAACAGATGCTCACCTTGAAAGTTGGGTGAAATTGGAACAACTGCAACCCTCTAGCTCCAGCCGCAAGGCTTCCCTGTTCTAGCCCATCGACATTTTCATTTTTCATGGACAATCAAAGAGTAAAACATTGTAAGAAACACTTGAGCCACAGTAATGTAGAGGCCAAGAAGCGCTAGAAATTTCTAAACCATCTCAACCAAACCTCAAGATATCTACATCCAAAGCCTACTCATTGATGTGCAGCAGCATAAACTGAATAAAAAACATGTGACCGATATATTCTACAGTTTTGGGGTCCATAATGCCACATTCGCACACATAAAACCATGTGAAATGAGGGAACTGCCGTACCAAAAAGAAGAAGCAAACATTGAAATGAACATGTGTGTATGCTAAAATCAGATTGCATTAAAATAGAATGGTAAAGCAAACCGCTCTATGCAATTAGTACTTGCAGTTGTTATAGACTAACAAATAATTCAGAATGATATTGACCACTATTGATCGATACCATCTAGGGAAAAAAAGGAGGAAAAAGGGAGTCACTTACCTCTAGCTGTATACGATGAAACACATTGTTGTCCAAAATTCAACCAAGCATATATCTATATTCAACTCGCGTAAATTGAGTGCAATAATTCAGGGCAACCGAAAAGGGATAAAGAACACACATACCTCACATGTAGTAATATTGAATCTATTTTTTTTTTAGAAAAGCAATATTGAATCTGAAATGCGATCCTCACCTCCATTTTGTATGTCATCCCTTTGCTAAAAAGATCACCAAAAGGACACCAAAATGGCCAATCGAGTAGATGTATATAGGTAGTGCTGCATATGAAAGTGTAGCATGCAAAAGGGACACCTGAGATTAATCTGAGAAGATTTGTTAGGATAAAAAAAAACTACTAGAAATTGCACCAATTAGTCTTCAGGTATAAGCTACCATGTAAAAGCATAACCTGTAAATAAGGAACACCTAACTGGATTGGTAGGAAAAAAATATGATGAATTACCTTCTCAACGATTCAGCAATCAATGAAAAAGAAAAGGAACAAAATCGATGAAATTAATTACAGAGTTGTTAACAACCGTAAATTGCCTAAAAAACTGAGGAACAACATCACATTTGTGGTAGAACTTTGTGTTTACATTGAAAAGGAGAAATAGATCTACAAATAGAAGAAACAGAGGTGGCAATTTATATGTTGAATAGGAAGATGCAGTGCAGGGGGCTTACAGGATAGCTAGATGAGTTCGTGATGATTCCAAAATCTCCAATCACAGTCCTAGCAAACAAATTTTTAGAATGCCCTTCATTCTCTAATAGTAGTCCTTGCAGACAACCTCCATGACAAAGGGAAAAGCACAAGGGAATTTGTAAGCTTAAGCACAAACAACAAGACAACTTATGGGTAGTCAGATTGCTGCAAAGATGTAAATTGAAATTTCAATAGAGCTCATTGTTTGAACGACATCACAAGTAAAATTGTACCCAGTCATATGTTTAGGCTAATACCTCTGGAATCCTTGATCCAGGGAAGAAGATATTCCTTTTTTTTTGCACCAAAGCAGTTTTAACTGCATCAAACCATGCACTATTGGTGGGAGGAAAAGATTATGTAATAGCTCAAAGAAAGAAAGACAAAACATGCGCCTTGAGCTTGCTCAACCAAATTGGCACCTTGAATTTAAGGCCTCAGCATATTTTCTTCCCAATCAGCATCGCTGCCTATGAGGCACGAGGATTGACTATGGGGAGGCCAAGGAGGCAACGCAGGCCATTCGTTGGAGCTCATTCGCCACCACCAGCATCGACGTCATTGTCGTTGAGGCTACAATCCTCCTTTCTACTATGACAGCGACCGGAAACTTACCATCGCCACGTTTGACCTCACTTCCTGTTGGCCTACCGTTGTCATCTCCTCTCACCTTCGTTGCCTCTCCATCGCAAGGAAGAAGGTGAGGGTGGCGAGAGGGTGCCAAACACTAAGAGAAGGATGGGGAAGGGAGAAGAGAGGCTGGCTGTGACAGAAGGGGAAGGAGGATCGACGGGTGAAGCGGCAGCGGTGGCGACATCGTGGCTGGCGACGGTGGCGGCTCATAGATCGTGGAGAGCGGGGAGAGAAGGGTAGTGAGAAGGAGGCAAGAAAGGCGAGGCAAGGCACATCGTATGGGCTAGGAAGGGAGAAGAGAGGCAGGTAGTGGGAGAAGGGGAAGGAAGACTGACGGGTGGAGCAGCAACGGTGGTGACGCCGTGGCTGGTGATGGTGGCGACGCATAGATCGTGGAGAGCGGTGGGAGAAGGGGAACGAGAAGGAGGCAGGTGTAGCGTGGTGTGACATGACATATGGGCGGGGAAGGGCTAGGGTTTGGGGGTGGATGGAAGCAGGCGAGGGCGGCGAGCACCAAGAGAAGGATGGGGAGGGGAGAAGAGAGGCCGACAGTGGGAGAAGGGGAAGGAAGACCGACTGGTGGAGCGACAGTGGTGGCGACGATGGTGGCACATAGATCATGGAGAGCGGGGGGAGAAGAGGAATGAGAAGAAGGCGGACGGGGTGGGGAACAACGTATGGGTGGGGAAGGGCTAGGGTTTGGGGTGGGCGAAAGTGAGAGGAACGAATCTAGGCCGTCCGTCGCAAACTTGTGATCGGACGACGTTGCACCCGCTCAGGTGGAGCCAACGGCGGGTTCGGGCCCAACCACACGATGATGATCCGATGGCGGCTGAGCTCCCTAGAGAAGCGGGAGGAACGAATCGGGGTCGTCTGTCACAAACATGTGATCGGACGGCGCTGCACCTGCTCAAGCAGAGCCAACGGTGGGTTCGTGCCCGACTGCACGATGACAATTCGACGACGGATGACCGTCGAAACGGGGATCGTGATGCAATTTTGAAAACCGTAGGGTTTTTTTTAGCAAAATTGGGGACGTTGGGGCTCTCAGCGTCCGACAATCCTTTCCACTGTAAGAAATAGAATATTCCACACAAGTTAACACTCAGAGCACTCACATTTGGATCTGGATCCTCTACAGTAAACGTAGAGGACATTGTGTAAACAACGCTTTACGCTATGTGAGCACTGTTCTGTCGTGGTATTGTAGCAACAGTAGGGAAAAGCCGTAGCAATTTTACAGTATTGGAAAACACTGTAGTAAATTACTATCGTGGTTGATCCTGGCCTTTATTGTTTGATCGGACGATGGAGATCATTGTCGTGGTTGATCTCAGCCTTTATTTTTTGATTGGACGATGAATATCGCTTTTAAAACCAATGCACCGTAGCATATGCATTGACTGCAGCAACGTAGAGAATCCAATTCCGTCACGTTTGGTCTTTTTGCCATCGCTTGTCAATTGTTACGCTTCATCGCTTTGACTGTAGCAACGTAGAGAATCCAATTCCGTCACGTTTGGTCTTTTTTGCCATCGCTTGTCAATTGTTACGTTTGATCGCTTGATTCGCTTCCCACATAATGGTTGATCGCTTGATTCGCTTCCCACATAATGGTTGATGGCGCCGGTACGAAAGATGGTACCGGCCGTCTCCATGGCAGGAATAAAAAAGCAACCGAACCAGCCGAACCACCAAAAGGGCAGCAGGTCGCGCCACGGGAAAAGCCAAGCCGCACTTGGCCACCACGGTCCACGGCCACTCCCCTTTCTGCCTTGCCGGCCGAGGCCGACCAAGATTCGTCGGGGGCTTCCTCCTCTGCTCTCCGTACGTCCTCGTCTGGTACCTGGTGTGGGTGAGGGGGGATGGGCGGCGGCGGCGGCGGCGGCGGCCGAGCCGCTGGTGAAGAGGGCGTACTACCACCCGGACTGCCCCGGGTGCAGGGTGGACAGGAGGAAGGCGGAGCGGGAGAGATTTCCCTTCACGGAGCTCTTCTACGTCTGGCTCGTCACCATCTGCTCCAGTGCGTGATCGCTTCTTCCTGCTCCTCTTGGGATGTTCGCTGTTTCTTTTATTTAGTGGGGTATTGGTTTTGTTCTTTAAAAGTTAAACAACAACCAAAAATAAATAAATTGATGGCGATATCGCCCTATTATGCGGGATTCCTCTTCTTGTTTCCTTTCTTTTGAATTTCGCTTAGTACGAGCATTTTATTGCCGTGAGTAACCGGATGGTGAGTGCGATGGTTTGCCGCGATCAGCTTCATCAGTGGATTTTTTTTGGTGCATTGGGATTTTCCGTCCTTCTATTATTCTAGATCTGTTCCCCCAGTGCAGCAGAGAGGAAGAGTTGGAACAGACTGTTCTAAGGTCGTGTCCGTCAATGTAGTAGTCGATTGTCTCGGTAGTCTCTCACGTTCCTTCCGTAAGTCGCGAATCGTCCTCGATTAGCGTAACAACAATCACAACAACGTCTTTATGGTATCCACACGTCCAAGGGTGAAGGTGTGCTAGCACCAGCACGCACGACAGGGCCTTCAAGGAGGTGACGACTAGGGTTTGTCCCAACCCGTTAAGTGTGTGACCCTATAGGTTCCTGTGTAATTGGCCGTGACCCGAAAACTCCTTTCCGATCACTGGTTGGTAACGGTTCCTACGTAACGACTCCCGAATACACATAACAATCAAATCGGACGAATCTTATGTAATATGATCTACGACCAGGTCTTTATCACCTACAACTAGGGCTGGAACGAGCCGAGCCAGGCTCGCTCAAGCTCGTTTCAACAGTAGGCTTGGCTCGGCTCGTTTCGACCACGAGCCAGAGTACGCTCTTCGGCTCGGCTCGGCCGGCTCATGAGCCGCCGCAAGTCTCAACCAAGTAGTCGCCCTCACCACCTCAAACCACTGTGTTTCAAGACATCCACATCGACCACACCAGACCACCACGCCGCACACCTCCTCCCCATCTAGACCAAAGATGTGAAGGCGGTATGTCAGTGGTGCTCCTCCTCCGCTTAGTGTTCACTCCCCAGTGAGGACAGCGCTGGCCGGCCGAGGTGGCGCCGAGGACGGGTGGCCGAGGAGGTGGATCGAGTCGATCTGGAATGGGTGATTTGGGATTTTGGGGGCAAACAGTCGGGACTCGGGAGGATTTGGGGGCTTTAGGATTTTGGGGGAACAATAGGGACTAGGGAGTAGGACTCGGGAGGACTAGGCAGATGTCATGTATGGTGTCAAGTATCAAAGAAGGAAAGCTAAACGGATTCAAGAGCAAAGATCGGCAATTCCGAGACGCTCCAGAGAAGGACTCGAGAGGAGGACTCGGAAATAGAGTTAGAGAAGGTCTTGGGATGAAGAATAGAAAGGGAGTTTACATTAGTTACTATAAGTAGTTCTCTCTCATGCAGAATCCCCTATAAAAACATGTCATTGTTATTCGATGGAATACAAGCAATAGTTCAATATCTTCGCTCCTTTCCGTTCTTCTCTATTATCTTCTTGCTTGCTTCTTGCTCGGCTCTTTTCTCATCACAATCACTACCAACACTAAGACAACCCGAGATCCCGGTCAAGGCGTGACAACTTGGTATCGAGCATATGGCACACGATCGACGACCATGGAGGCAATCTATGAACAGATCGCAACTGACGGCAAGACACATGACGGCTCGGATGGATGAAGTCAAAGAACGCCTTGACCGACAAGAAGGTCGATTTGGCGATCTAGGAGATCGAATTTCCAACATGGAGAAACGATCTACAAAGCGATGGATTGCTCCTTACGAGTAGCAAAGTCAGTATTGACATCATATGGGAGGACCGCAGATGCCGGACAAACCACCCCACTTCCACCGCTTGAATTTCCCACATTCGAAGGAAGGAAGATCCCCTGATGGTCGCAAAAGTCGAACAATTTTTTCGGGGACGAAGACGCTAGAAGTCGATAAGGTATGGCTTGCATCTTACCATCTTGTTGGTCTTTGCCAAAGAATGGTATTTTCACCTAGAGCGAGATGAAGGCGAACCCACTTGGAGACTCTTCAAGGAATACATGAACTTGCGATTCGGACCATCCATCCGCCACAACCCTTGGGCGAAGTTGAAGGAATTAACTCGCACAAAGACAATGGCGTAATATCAAGAGAAGTTCCTTGCAATTTTATGTCATGCCGATCATCTACAACCAAAGCAACAAGTACAATTTGCACACGGCCTTCGCGAACCAATTCAAGACCGATGTTGAATTGCAAAACCCAAATTTCCTTCAAATGGCTATGGCCCCTGCTCGAGCTTATGAACGACGAGCTCTAGCGACGAGCAACAACACATCGCTCCCGGCCTCACGACCAAGAAGCATTCACCAACTCGTGTTCGCCTGAATAAAGACTCTCCATCAAACAACCCACCCACCCTACAGACTCCCAACAGCAAGTTGCTTGCTCTCCCAGCTTCGGCTAGCAGCACAACTTCAACCGGAGCCTCAGGCGTGTCGCGGCAACAACGAACGATGCAGCGTCGGTTCCTTACACCAGAAGAGATGGATCAACGTCGAGCAGCCGGCTTATGTTACAACTGTGAGGAAAAATTTACGCCTAATCACCGCTGCAAACGTTTATTTCTCTTGTTTGCTCCTAGCAGTGGTTCTGACAGTGGAGATGAGGCTGAGGTCCTAGACGATGATGGTGCACCAGGCATATCTCTATATGCGATCACCGGCATCCAGCCGCGTTCCACCGAAACGATGCAGCTCCCAGTACATGTCGGCACTACCACATTGCTTGCACTACTAGACACAGGGTCCACTCATAATTTCATTACCCCTCGAGCAGCCAAGCAAGCAGGAGTCTGCATCCAATTCCGTCCTGGCCTACGAGTCACAGTTGCTAATGGGGATCAGATCTCTAGTGCAGGGAAGTGTGAAGCCTTACCACTAATGATCAATCACGAACCGTTCACCATCGGTTGCTACTCAAGACTTTTAAGGATTTGATATCGCCCTTGGTATCCAATGGCTTTGCACGCCGGTCCAATCTTATGGGATTTTAACACATTAGCTATGTCCTTTAAACATGGTGATCGATGATCAAATTACAAGGTATTGGCGCTCCTCCTCCACACCATCCGACACTATATGACCCAAAGGGACCTTCGATACACTTCTCGATGAATACGATGATCTGCTCACGCTCCCACTAAACTCCTCCAGAGCGCCGGACCATCATATTCACTTGCTACCAGCACACCACCAAGATGTCGAGACGACCATATCGATATCCCCAACTACTCAAAGATGAACTTGAAAAACAGTGTGGCAAGATGCTTCGTCAAGGTATTATCCGCCCAAGACATCCGCTTACTCCTCACCGCGCTCTTGGTCAAAAAGCAGATGGTTCATGGCGGCTTTATGTGGATTAATGAGCTTTGAATGATCGCACGATCAAAGATAAATTTCCCATCCTGTGGTGGGCGAATTATTGGACGAAGCCATGGTGCTAAGTTCTTTACTAAGCTCGACTTACGGTCGGGATATCACCAGTACGCATGCATCCGGAGGACATTGAAAAAACGAATTTTCGAACCCACGAAGGACTTTTTGAATTTTTAGTCATGCCCTTTGGCTTAACCAATGCGCCAAGAACCTTCCAAGCATTGATGAACAATATCCTTCACCGTTCTTCGACGCTTTGTTCGGTTTTCTTTGATGACATCTTGATTTACAAACCGATCTTGGTCCCAACATTTACATCACATTCGGGCCGTTTCTACGCACCTTTGCGGCAACATCGCTTTTTTCTCAAAAAGACCAAGTGTCTTTTCGAGAAACAAAGGTGGCTTATCTAGGCCATGTTATTTCTGAAGAGGGAGTTGCAATGGATAACTCCAAGGTTCAGTAATCGCCAATGGCCGTAACCGTCGATTCCAAGGCTCAAGGCTGCTTTCTCAAGTTAGCGAGCTACTATCGAAAGTTTATTCAAGGATTTGGAGCAATCTCTGAGCCCCTCACACGCCTTCTTAAAAAGCAAGCTTTTGCTTGGTCGCCTGAGGCAAGCCGTGCTTTTTCTATCTTAAAAGATGCTCTTTCCTCGGCACCGGTTTTGCAGTTACCAGATTTTCAGACTGAATTCATAGTAGAATGTGATGCTTCTGGTACCGGCATTGGAGCAGTACTACATCAAGGGGGAGGTCCAATAGCCTATTTTAGTCGGACGATGGCATCCAGACACACGCACCTGGCAGCTTATGAGCGCGAACTGATTGGGTTAGTGCAAGCTATTCGTCACTGGAGACCTTATTTATGGGGTCGTTCCTTTGTGGTCCGAACTGATCATTATAGCCTCAAATTTTTATTGGATCAACGGTTGTCAACGATTCCTCAACACCGTTGGGTCAGTAAATTGTTTGGCTACAATTTTAGGGTGGAATTTAAGCCGGGACGTCTTAATGTTGTCGCCGACGCTCTTTCCAGGTGCTCCTCGAGGATGACTCTTTATTTGCCATATCATCACCACAGTTCTCTTTCTTGGATGACCTTCGGCAGGAGGTCAGTATGAATCCGGAGCTGGTTGCTCTTCAGTCACAAATAGCCAATGGCCACAAAGATGAACAATGGAGGATTGTTGATGGTTTAATTCTTCACAAAGGCCGTGTATATGTTCCATTATCCTCAACGTCTCTCCAGAACGTATTGCTTGCAGTACATAACATGGGACATGAGGGTGTCCAAAAAACGTTGCATCGTCTCAAGGCCAACTTTTATGTTCCACAAGCTCGACAGCTGATTCAAGATTTGATACGTGCTTGCTCAGTTTGTCAACGAAACAAGTCTGAGCAATTACATCCTGCAGGTCTCTTACAACCTTTGGTGATTCCAACGCGTATTTGGGATGATATATCAATGGATTTCATTGAGGCATTGCCGCGAGTGCATGGCAAATCAGTGATTCTCACTATCGTCGACCGGTTTTCAAAATATGCTCATTTTATTCCACTAGCTCATCCTTACACAGCTAGTTCGGTCGCTCGTGTTTTCTTTGATGAGGTGGTTCGTCTCCATGGCATTCCATGCTCAATTGTCGTGATCGTGATCCGATCTTTACAAGCAATTTTGGTCCGCATTATTCCGTTTCTCGGTACTAAACTCCACCTCGCCAACGTCCCATCCTCATCAAGACGGACAAACCGAGGTGACCAACAAGATCATTACTATGTATCTTCGCTGTTTAACTGGGGATCGACCAAGGCAGTGGCTACATTGTCTACCTTGGGCCGAGTACTGTTATAATACCTCATTTCAATCTTCATTACGCGAGACGCCTTTTAAAGTTGTCTACGGCAGAGATCCTCCGACATTGTGTTCTTACACTACCGAGATGCTCTGCATCACCGTGGACCAATTGTTGCAAGAGCGTGATCAACTCTTGGTTGATGTTCGCGATCGGTTGCTTTTAGCACAACAACATCACAAGCTCCATTATGATGCGAAACACAGAGACCTCACCTTGGAGCCAGGACAGTGGGTATGGCTTCGTCTACACCATCGACAAGCACTATCCTTAGTTGATACTATCAATCGTAAGCTTGCTCCACGATATTATGGACCATACAAGATTCTTGAAAAAATCGGGACTGTTGCGTATCGTCTACAATTACCAGCCAAGTCTCGAATTCATGATGTTGTCCATGTCAGTTTATTAAAACCTTATCAGGGTACTCCTCCAGAAACACCTCCTGCATTACCTGAATTACAACATGGCAGGGTTATTCCTTTACCGCATCGAATAGTAAGGAGTCGATTAACCAAAGGAGGCCGTGAGGTATTGGTGCAGTGGGTCGGACTTCCTGCTTATGATGCTACCTGGGAAGCATGGGATCACTTTCACAAGCAATATCCACACTTCCAGCTCGAGGACGAGCTGATTTTCGAGGACGGGAGAGATGTCATGTATGGTGTCAAGTATCAAAGAAGGAAAGCTAAAACGGATTCAAGAGCAAAGATCGGCAATTCCAGACGCTCCAGAGAAGGACTCGAGAGGAGGACTTGGAAATAGAGTTAGAGAAGGTGCTTGGGATGAAGAATAGAAAAGGGAGTTTACATTAGTTCCTATAAGTAGTTCTCTCCCTGCAGACGGAATCCCTATAAAAACATGTCATTGTTATTCGATGGAATACAAGCAATAGTTCAATATCTTCTTCTCCTTTCCGTTCTTCTTCTCTATTATCTTCTTGCTCGGCTCTTTTCTCATCACAATCACTACCAACACCAAGACAACCCGAGATCTCGGTCAAGGCGTGATGATGAGAGAGGAGGCAACGAGCGGCCGAGCCGCATGAAGCGGCTCGAGCTCGGCTCGAAAAAATTGCGAGCCAGGAGTTGAGCTAGGCTCAGCTTGACAATTCACGAGCCCGAGCCGAGCTGGCTCGTGAGCTTTGAGCTATTTTTCTAGTCCTACCTACAACTAGTTCATAATTCCTTATAACTAGTTCGCATTTGGTCATGACCAGTTTGTAACATCTTACGACCAATTCGCCGACTAGTTTGTGATCATGTATGACCAGCTCATGATCAATCCGTGTCCCCATACGACCAGTTCGTATTTGGTCGGACTAAACGACCTGCTTGCGTATTCTCTTTTTGCCTCACGATATCTGGTCGAACTCTAGGTGAGATATATGTCAACCATGGACTGTTCAATATTTTCTCGATCTAGTGACGGATAACTTCATATGGTCGACTCTTCGACCGCTTGTGGCACGACCATTCACTTCTTTTATCCGACCAATCACATCCCCCTGTATGTTTCATAGTATACCCAAAAGCTACCTTTATAACTACCTAGTTACGGAGTAGCGTTTGGTAACCCCTAAGTGTATTGTGTATTGTTTACACATGTAGGAAACTATGCCGATCTCAGGTCTAAAGATTTATACATCATCATTACTTAAGACCAATTGATAACACATAGAAACATAACAATCTCAGTAGTATCTCAAGATGGGTCAATCCAACAACATGTTCTCTAACACATGCTCACACTATTGATTTGATATTCTCATGTCTATGACCGGTGAAACATGGTCATCAATCAATACATGTGCTGGTCTATAAGTCATTAGTGTCCCGACCAGTGACATCCGACCAGGGATCCTTTTAGGATGATATCATACAACAAATAAAGAGCTTCACCAACAAGTCACATACTTGCTAATCTTTATAAATGATAATTCATCTCAGGAACATAATAATATTTATTCTATAACTCATAAATATAAATATGATGCAATCATTTCCATAATTGCCTCTTAGGGCATATCACTAACAATATCCGTGTTTAAAGATGAACAAGAGATCAGCTTCTTGGATTTCGTTGCTCTAGTTGTTCTTCTTGCATTGTTTTTTTTTTTAACTTTGCAATAGCTTTAGTGGTCACATCCAAACTTGGTTACTTTTGTTTGTCTGTGAACAGAAATTACTCAAAGAAGTTCTCAGTAAGTAAAACATTGATACTAGTGGGTATGCTGTCACTGTCCATCAAAATGCAATATTGGTGCTAAGTCAGATGGTTTTTCCATTTGTTTACTTTAGAGTGCTCATTTTGTTAGACTCGGACACACATTTCAGAATTTACTAATTTAAGATCTTTGTGGCTTATATCTTGCGAATTATCTCTTCATTATTAATTAGGAATTGATCTATTTTCCCCCTTATTTGCTATTTGCAGCCTTGCCGATACAGTCCTTGTTTCCCTACTTGTATTTTATGGTGAGCAGTTTTACTTCTCTTTCTTTTTAAAACGTGCAATATGATTGTCCTTTTGTTTCATGAAAAGAAGAGAGGAGTTACAAGTAGCATCACTAATTTTAATGTTCTATTTGTTGAGCCAAGGAACAACTAAATATTATGAACAGCAGAATAGTAAATGAGCATATCACCACCACTCGTTATACAAAAAAAAAAAGTCACAATCTGACACCTCTGTTACAATGACGACTGGTGCATTCCTTGGAGAAATCATGTGTTATAAACTTCTTTTCCTTCTTAAGAACTTGTGTGTCCTAGTTTGGTATAGGTTTGTTGGTCACATGTGTCATAGTCTATCAACGACGAAGCAAGACTTAGTTTCTGAATTCATCTCGAGTTTGCATCTTATTACAGTTCTTCTTTTAGCAAGATAGATTCTATTTTAGTCAGTTTTCCGAGTTAGTCTGCTCGGTTATGAGTTCGTATCGGACTCAGTTTTGTAACCTGCATCTATATAATGTACGATGGCCGGTTGTATTGGGCATCGAGAAAAATACAAAGAAGTTCTAGCTTCACATCTCTCTCTATTTTCTCATCCTCCTGCAAGATCCGACAACACCAGGCCGCTATCAGGGCCGGCAACGTTCCACTGCTACCCATCGATACGCCTTAAGGTCCTTGGGTCCTGACAACATGACTATTGAGTGTAAAGCAACATTGATACCATGGGACATGCCAGCTTAAATTAACTCTACAAGTTCTTATGAACTGCTCCCATTTTCAAATTAGGAAATAGAGAAGAGAGGGAGAGTGGGGGTATCTCTAAATACCGTTTTTTTTATTTTATTGCCATCCAATGATGACTAAGTAAAGGTAAAACATAGAATGTATATTTTTTCCTCTGGACAGGTAGCTAGATCCTTTTTTAAGTTTGAAAACATGATTCTGAATTAAATATTTCTCTTCAAGTAATTTATCTTTGCTAAATACTGCGTATTTTCCTAAATTTACCGTCGATTATCAACACTGGGTATTTGTTTGCAGATAAGGGACCTGCACATTGCTAAGGAAGAAGAAGATATTGGATTTTATGCTGGTTTTGTTGGTGAGTTTGCTGCAAAACATAGTTCCTCTTTTGTATCAATCTGCCCAAACACTTGAACATAGCTGTGTAAGGACGTGTACTGTGAGGCGTATGCCTCAGCTTTATCTATCATGATAAACTTATGGTGCCTTTGCTATTAATGTAGGTGCTTCATATATGTTCGGGAGAGCACTCTCCTCTGTAATATGGGGAGTCGTCGCCGATAAGTATGGGAGGAAACCAGTTATTGTAATTACCCTTATTTCAGTGTAAGGAACTAAGGATGTTCTTTAAACAACGATAGACTCCTGTACTCTTAGATATGAGTTTTTCTTTGGCTGTGTTTTTGCATATGCACCCAGAATTTAAGCATGTGTTCTCATCTATTCCAGAATTATCTTCAACACACTCTTTGGACTCAGCTCAAGTTATTGGATGGCATTAACCACGAGAGGTCTGCTTGGGCTATTCTGTGGTATACTTGGACCAATTAAGGTACCTAAGCGTACATGAGAGTGTTTTCCTCCTGGCTACTAGAACCTTCCATCATGTTCTTGTAGCTTTGTTTACTAAATGCTCAGATACTCGTATTCACACTCTTCTGTTTATCTAGAGTAACTTGTAGTTGTTTACTTGTTTTCCATTGGACTTATTTTTTCTGGCGTTCTTTCATGAGAGAACGATGTTTCACAGATTCAGTCGCTGTGTGATGCGCGCTACTGTTTAGATCGTTAGCATGTTCACATTGTAATGCACACTTGAAATTTGGGTGATTGATGTCTTTGTTTACTTGCACGGTTGCACCAGATAAATATTAGTCAACCAGCTAGTACTCTCATGGTTCATGTCCTTCATCTCTGTTTGAAGATTTGATTCACATATGACAAGGGTGCACTGCTATTTCATTTTTCAAACTGTTAGATGTAGAGGGAGAGTGCAAATGTGAATTGTTAGTTGTATTGCAATAGCCCAAGGGGCAATGTATAGTATAAGGACACACACAAGAGTAAACCCTATACTAGGAGTGAAATACCACAAATACCCTTAACACCTCCTCAAATGCAAGTCATATACAATAGCATTGCATTTGGAAAGGTTGACACTAAAATAGGGAAAAACCAAAATTGAGTCTTGAGAATGTCGTCTTAGCGTGCAGCTCTTGAAAAATATGTCGAGTATCAAAAGATCTCCCATCTGGGGTCGTGCGACAGCCATAAAGCACAAGGTGCAGGGGTTGAGAAAGCAAAGGCAAACGGGAGCAAAGTCAACTGCGGCAACACGATGAAGAAGAAGAAGAAACCGATAAGAATAGAGGGAGCTGCCAAATTAAGCCGAAGAGGAATAGGTAGAAGCATGGTGGTGCAGATCGAAGCCTAAGACGACGGCGGTGTAGTGCACAAGAAGTACAGCGGAGGCACAGTGCGGAAGAAACGCAACAACCTTAGAAGCTCGGGGCGGCTTAGAGAGAAGCGACGTCATCATAACTACTTCTGCGATTTACAACGGCTCAGAGAGAAGAGCGGCGGCTGCTGCTATGCGAAAGGGAAAGAAGAGGGCCACACTCGATCTAAGAGGACAGACCGTGGCTAGCAAAGTAATCAGCTGACTGACAAAGAATTTACGGACTCCACAGGTTTAGACGAGCTCAAAGATAGAGTGCTACGGACTTGGATGAACGCAACAGAAGCAACAACACTAACAAATAATGACTCAAAAGGATAACTAACAGCAATACTCTTTATCAGCGGAGCGGAAGAAGCTGCAAGAAGCAGAAGCTGGAGAAGCTGAAGCCGAAGCCAGCTGTACTAGAAGAGAAGTTGGAGCTAGATCAGCCGAAGCTAGAGCCGGTAGAGAATCCGGAGCTGGTGAAGCCGGAGCTGCTCCAGCCATATCTGGTTATAAACCAGATCGACCACTCTGTTCTCCCTCTCCCTCTCTTTCTTCCCCACCAGCGGTGGCCGGCGGCGGGTAGATGACCTGTGGAGGGTGTGGCGGTGCGGCGACCAGCGGGGAGTGGCGGTGGCGACGGAGGCCTCCGACGATGTTGTGCGCACGTGCAGCGACGAGGAGGCGCGCCTCGGGCACGACTCGCTCGCGTTGGGGAGGAGCGGCAGCGGCGGCATCTTCCTCGCGCCCTCCTCCATGTCGTCGACCGAGCAGAAGAGTAGGAATGGCGGCGGGGGCAGGAGTGACCCAAAGCGGCGGTGGCTCCGGCCGAAGACCTCGGGCGGAGGCATGACAACCTTGGCGACGTGAGTGAGATGGCCGTCGATTGCTTGCCAGCAATGAGGACTGCTTGCTACTGGACGAACTATAACTAAGAGGTGGCCGCAAGATTGCTCCTCCCTAGGGCAGCGGCAGTGGAAGAGGATGGAGGGTAGGTTTGAACTTTAGCTCTGATACCATGTTAGATGTAGAGAGAGAGTGCAAATGTGAATTGTTAGTTGTATTGTAATAGTCTAAGGGGTAATATATAGTACAAGGACACACAAGAGTAAACCCTAGACTAGGAGTGGAATACCACAAATACCCTTAACAAAAACAGTATAAAGACTGCCCATAGTCATGCCAATCAAATGAAATAAAATTTCGCAACTTGAAAGTTATGATTGTGGTGCTGATTAGGGTATACAAATCAAATGTTTCACTGCATTAAATTTTTGTGTGGCATTTCTTTTTGTGTGTTCAGGCTTATGCTACAGAAGTATGTCGGAAAGAATACAGTCACCTGGCATTATCAATTGTAAGATGCCCTAGTGATTATTTCAAATTCTTCTGCTACTCCCAACTTTGTTGGGCCATGATATAATGCTCACCAGTTACTAATAATCCATCAGGTTTCCTCCTCACGTGCCATAGGCCTCATTGTTGGACCAGCCATTGGTGGTTATCTTGCACAGGTAATAGTTCATTTGATCTTCGTAGAAAATGACCCATGTATTACCATCTAAGTCTGTTATGATATCTACTGTTCCTTTTCTTCTGATTACGATTTTTTTAACCCTAATCGCAAATTTCACAAAATTATATATCTTACCAAGTATTTTTTTATTGTCCTTTTTCCATTGATCCTACCATATATGCATTTACCGGCTATGTATATAATTGATTTCTCTAGTCTATTTAATAGACATTAATGATTACTACCAAAATATGGCATATTATTCCACCATTTATACAGATTTTGTTTAAGAACATGGATGCATACAGGTTGATTCTATTCATTATTATATTGCTACGATAAGGGTAAACATGCACAAAAAATAGCTATATGTTTGATCGTTTCAATTTTCTTATGCTGACAACTTGAAATACAATTTTGATAAAAAAAATGTTACAAGCCTTGTAAGCTCATCTTGTGGATTGATGTTATATCAGCCTGCAGATAAATATCCAGGCATATTCTCTGAGAACTCCATATTCGGGAGGTAAGCATTTGCTTTGTGCATCCTTTTTTTATGGGTTACTTCTGTGATGCTAATTCTGTCTAACATGCACTGTTTTAGGTTTCCATATTTTCTCCCCTGCCTATGTATATCACTCCTTGCCATTACTGGTCTAATTGCTTGCCTCTGGCTTCCGGTTAGTTTTTTGCTCCTATATGCACACAATGCTCCATTTGTATTGAAGCAAACATCTTTAGGGGATAAGAATAACTGTTTTCTCATTTAATGTTTACTAGAAGTGAAGTTACATGCTTCCTATAGGTCATAAATGGTACTATTTTCCTTAATTACTCAGGTGTGTCTATCTTGACTCTGCAACTTTAAGTTAGAACTATGGATAGGGTAACTTGGATAGAGTAACCATTTCACATTCTTTTGTTTATTAGATCAAAAGGACACAATTTGGAAATTCTGCTAGATAAACAGTAGCCCAGTACATTACTTCTATCTACCAATACTCTATCTGCATCTTGACCTAAAACACAAATGATCGACTAGCCAGTTTGTAGGATCTAAAAGTAGACCCTTCTTTCTGTTTCTAGAAATTTTTGAAGAGACAACATAATATCAAGTGTATCAAGTAATAATTGATAACTCTAGTGAAGGGCATCCTTTTTTGACAATGGAATCATAGTTCTTCATGATGATCGATAAATTTATTTAGGATTTTTATAAAGATGATATTTTGCTGTTTTTGTTCAGCACTAAATACAATTGCAGTGCCATAATCTCTTGAGTAGGCACCCAGCCAATGATAGGAGTAGTGTTAAGGCATTTCATGTTTGTCGTACGTGGGGGCATTTTATGTTTGTTGTACGTGTAGTCCCCCAGAAAAGTTTGTACAAAGACCTTACTGTCGTTACACATATGAACTGATCTAGACTTAACATGTCTGCAATGTTGCAGGAAACTTTGCATAAACACACTGAAGATACAGTTTTAAAGAATTCAATTGAAGCTGTAGAAGAATCACTTTCTGGTCCAAATGCTGAAGAAAATGGTGGCGGATTTCTCAGTTTATTCACAAACTGGCCATTGATGTCTGCTATCACTGTATATTGTATTTTCTCTCTTCAGGACGTGGCTTATGCGGAGGTAATATTTGCCATTTGTTTGCTGAGATATTTTCTGTTGTTGTTTACCATCTCGTGGTTTTTCTTAATTGCATATATGATTCTTTTCTTCATGTATCATTTCTTCGATTGCTGTTGTTATTACTGGATTTCATTCTGTAAAGACATAAATTGCAGGTATTTTCTCTTTGGTCTGTCAGTGACAAGAAGTATGGTGGATTAAGCTTTTCTTCTCAAGATGTGGGTAGTGTCCTTGCAATCTCAGGTATTTTAGAGTAAGCACAATAGGAAGATTCCCAGTAAAATTAGTTGTGGATTTACAGGTCATGGCCTATAGATTTTTCATTGAGATTTTAAGTTTTGAACATCATGGACAGTGGCTGGTATAGGGTATCTAAGAGAAACTCTAGCCCCTCGTAAGTCGTAACCATATAAAATATAAGATGGATTCATGGATAGATATTTTGTCTTGTTGGTGGCACTGAAACGGATAATGCAGATTTATCTAGTTTGATGTGACTGATCATATATGCTTAATTTGAAGAATTAAGTCCTGCTAGAACCATAACTTCATATGAAGCATGTGATCATAAGAACTTACTTGGAACTCAGTAAACCATATTTCAGGCATTGATGCTCTGTTGTGTTACATGCAAAGTTTGGTGTACTAACTATACTTTTTCCGAACTCAGTAAACCATATTTCAGGCATTGATGCTCTGTTGTGTTACATGCAAAGTTTGGTGTACTAACTATACTTTTTCCCAGGTCTGTTCCTCCTAATATATCAAATTTTGATTTATCCATCGGTTGCAAAATCTATAGAACCCATCACATTAGTCCGTGCAGTGGCGGTGAGACTATTTATTGCTTGTTTGATCAGCTTAGTTATATTGTAACGGTTCAACTCATTAGATAATTCTGATATGCAGGTATTGACTATACCACTTCTTTCAAGCTATCCATTCATGCCAGCATTAGCAGGGTTCATTCTTCAGTTGATAGTAAATTGTGCATCTTTTCTGAAGAATGTTTTCTCGGTGAGCGCGAAAATTCTACTTTGGTTCTGTAGAACAAATAGTCACGTTTGGACAAGCTACTAGTTCAGATTTTCACATATATATCGTGTGCTTTTATGTATCTTAGTGATGACTAAGCATGCCATATATATATAGTGCAAATCAAGTTTTCAGAAAAACACTTTCTTGGTGAGTGCAAAACAACAAAAATACAAGTTTGAACAAGCTACTAGTTATTCATATTTTGACAAATACTTCAAGTGTGGCTCTGTTTATCTTAGCGGTCGCTAAGCATGTCATAATTATATATTTTAACTCAAGGCAGCCATTATTAGCTACTAAAAAATTTTACTCATGCTCTTCTAAAATGTTTTCAGGTAACTGCCATCACTGTGTTCAACATTTTAATGAATGATGCTGTGGTAAGTTCGTGGAATACCTAACAATGTGTAATTATATCAAAATTTATCTTCCATTTATGCCTATGAATGTTGAATTATTGGTGATTTCAAATTTTATTTTCTAACCTCTGGAGTCGGGATACAAATAACAGAGTCAGGACCTAAGAGCTTCCGCCAATGGCGTTGCTGTAACACTAATGTCCATCTCTAAAGCTATCGCTCCAGCTGTTGCAGGTGCTATGTAAGTATTCATGATCCAGTGTTTTACACACTATGTATTGCAATCACAAGGGAAATACATAGCAGTTTACTGTGAAGTTTTAGATTTCACTTTGATTAGTTCCAGAGCAGCCATCGGAGCTGCCCTACATTCATCTAATATTTTCTATGGCAAACAGCAACTATCTCAATTCCTCAACTAATTATATTTATTTTTTGTGGATCAGTTTGATGACAATGAAAATTAAACATGTCAGTTTATTTGTTGTGATGTTCAACTCTCTCTCTTTTTTCACCACGAATTGTTATAGCGTTCGTTCATCGTGATATCCAACTTGGAATTTAAAACTTCCTTTATTTGCAAACCTGAGGGTGCTTTTTTCTTATTACATTTTTAAGGATAAATATCACCTAATCATGTTAATTAAAATTTCCCTTGTAGATTTTCATGGGCTCAAAGGCGTCAAACAGCTTCATTTCTTCCAGGTATCACATAGTTGATTTTTTTCAAGTACATGGGTGAATATGAATACAGAAATTCTATTGGTGTTTTAACAAAAGTGCAATAAACTCTTTGTCAGAATCTAAGTTATCTACAATTGGTTTTAAATATTTGTTTTACATCTCTCGAAATGCCATGAGCATTTCAATTGAAGGATTAAAATAGAGATGCATACGCTTAATATGTCTGTGTAAAGAATAACTAGAGATTGGTTAGTGGAATCAATGGTACAGAGTCAAAAGGGTAATGGTACTTGTGAAAGTCATCTCTTCAATTTTTAAAGTATGATTATAAAATAGGATTGCTTCCTACTTCTTGAAAGCTCAGGCTTTTAGGGCGAGATGGCTCAACTTACGAGTTCTTATGAGGGTCATCTGCGATATTTAGATGATAACATATTAGACTAGAAGATCCAGTGATAGACTGATTTCAGGATCACGTTAAATCCATACCTTCGTTTTGGTTAAGCTGTGCTTTTCTAAGAAGATTAAGCTTACATGTATCCTTTTAAAAAACTTACATGTGAGGAGTATGTTGACGTGCAAGTAGAAATATTGCCTAAGATGAAAAGATTGTATACCGTTGATACGATATAAAACTCTTAATTCTGTTGATATCTGCTCTGGATCTTGCAGGCGACCACTTGGTGTTTTTCATGCTGAACGTGTTCACAGTTATAGGTCTTGTGTTCACCTTCAGACCATTTTTTGCTAGAAGCGGCACGAGGCATTAATGCATTAACGCTATGATCTATGATCCATTTTACCCAGGAGCAGATACTCTTTTGAAACAGCTAGCCTGTCCGACTCAGGCAAGAATCAAGAGTTGTTGTAATATCTAATCATCTTCCCTTAAGCTTAGTATATGTGCTTTACGCCACAAACTACTATTTTTGTACTACAGCGACACATGTTATGCTTAAAGAACATTCTGTTATTGTTCATTTTTCACGCGTGTGGTGAAAAAGCATTCTTTTCGAAAATTACGTAGAAAATAACTAACGAGAAGTAAGCCCTGTTTGGAATGCAATAATTTCACAGGTAACAGTTTAACTTTTACAGGAATTTATTTTTTTTTCCCACAACCCAAACAGGGGCGTAAAACACTGGTCATCAAAAAAAAATCCTTTGATTTTTTGTTTTTGTTTTTTTTTTGCATGAGGCATATTATGATGTGGTATTGCATGTGTCTTGTGTCTTCACATGAGAACTCGTAACTCTCGAACCATTTACAGCCTAATAATGTAAAACTACAATCATGTTTGTCATATACGATTCATGTGCGCACCATACAAAGTTGACAAGTACTATAGAGGCGCTTAAAGGGACAAGTAGCACAAAAACCAATATGTTCACACTTCATGAACGGTTTATGCTATTGCCAAGTGGGTTTACGATTACTTGGAGAAAGAAAAGGAGACACCAAAACCATTATTTTCACCTATCATACACTATGCGTTACTCGTGTCACGAAGAAAAGACCAAAAACTCACTACTCTGAATAGAACATCTAGCAAAGTAGAAAAAGGAAAGTCACCGAGAACCAGGGGTGGATTTAGTCCTCGGGTTAGGTAGGCTAGAGTCTAAACTTGAAAATTTTATCAGTGTTAAAGTTCATACAATTTTATTTTTGAAAAATCACCAAACATTCGATTCGGCATAAGAACAGCTAGTTTAGCCTAAAACTTGGACTGTAACTGGCTCCGCTCCTGCCGAGAACGAAAATACACATTAATTTGTTGAGTGCCTACGTGCGTTGGATAACAACCCCTAAATCTAGGGGCGGAACCAAGCCTTGGGCTACCTGGGCTATAGGCTTATAGCCGAAGGTCTAGGATCAAAAGCCCATGAACATTCTCTTAAAAATTATCAAACATACAAGTTCGGTCCAAAAACAACTGAGACTCAGCCCGAGTCTTAGGTCATGATTGGTCCTGTCTTTGTCTAATTCTATCCTATGTGTGAGCCAAAACGTTACATGAAACATCAGACCTATTCATCGTAATACTCTTTTGCCACTTCGGCATCTCACAATCTAGATCGAAGACTTAGAAAACCATTTCGCTTCTTCCCTGATCCTAGCCAAGCGAAGAGGAAACCTCCCCAAACAAACCTTCAGCCAGCCAGCCAGTGGAAGCGCAGCGTGGATGCCAGGGCGGGCTGGCTAGTAACAAGCTAGCAGAGCGTGAGAGGAAGCCGTGAAACAGGGTGCGCGTAGCAGTTTTTCCCCTTGTCCGGTCTATCTAACCCTCGCCGTCCGTCTCCATAAGTTTTCCTCCCCGTCGCGCTCCTCTCATTCCATTCCTCCACTCGCGCTTCGCCTCTCCATCTCTCTCAGATCCCCCTCGCCTCGTCGCCTTCGTCCGCGTATTGGGGGTAGGAGCCATGGCGGACCAGCTCTCCGACGACCAGATCGCCGAGTTCAAGGAGGCCTTCAGCCTCTTCGACAAGGACGGCGACGGTCTGATCCCTCTCCCCTCTCTGCCTTCTTCTTTCCACTTGCGATCTTTATTATTTGTACGGTTCGATTCGACGCGCGTGCTGTGCTTGACGTGATGCGGTGGAGTCGAGTCGCGGGTGGGTGTGGTGGGAGACCTGGTCGCCGTCGGTGCCTGCTTGTCCATGCGGATCGCGGGATTGGTTTGGGATGTTGGTTTCGTGGGTTCTCGAGATGTAGATCTCCCCTCTTTTTTACATGTACTATTGATCCTGGGTCCATTTCTTGGCCTTGTCAGAGCTATTGCCGTGCTGTAATGGGGAAGAACACCTGCTCCTTGTGCTTGTTGAGGACTCACTCTCCTGCCTCTGTAACCGCAAAACTGCCCCTCGCCTGGAGAATGTTCGAACGGTTCTAGAATGGTGGTTCGGTTGTTCCATGCTTCCATGAGAGTTCCTTCAGCAGAAGGACTGATAACCTTGCGGAATTCCTCATTTAAAACCTACAACGCTCCTACAAAGGCATTGAATCACGTGATAAGGTGCTGCTGCTGCTGCGGCTACCATGGGCATAGACGCATAGTGGTGGCCGCAGCTTGAGGGCCGTGAGGTGTGCAATATGGTGGGTGGCGCCCACTGTTGCGTGACGGGTTGCTGGAGCACAGTGGGCTGCTAGTCACTACTCGCTGGGCGTGGTGCAGGTGTTAGGGCTACAGGATGAGTGCATGCAGTGGTGGAGCTAGTTGTTGGGATCTTGCAACACCACATGAAGTTATATAGCCCGCGCATTGGCTGGTTCGTGGGTTGTAGGTAAAGGGTCACAACTACCGTTTTGGAATTTATCTGTATTTGTGGTTTCCATTTTTAAATGGATTGGTATGGACGTGAAGGGTAATGATATAACAATACCATGATTGAGTGTTGCAGGATAATTTCTATCTGTGAAGATTACCAAAGTGTATTTTTATTATTTTAAGAAGGCACATAGGAGTTTGTTTCTGATTTTGCCTATTATGCTTTTGGTGGCGCCACTAGTGAAGATTTGATGATAATGCAGATAGTGCACGCGATAGGTGGAATAGCTATCAATCTTATTGTTTATTGATTATGAGTAAGTGAAGTTGATGAGGGGACCATCATGTAAGCAGTAAGCACATTAGGTGCAGCAAAGGTAGGGAGTAGCTTACAGCTGCACAGGAAAATTAGTCTGGAATTAGTTGCTTGCTGCAGGTTCCTAGATTTCCCACCAAAGGTTGAAACTAAGCAAACTAGAGCCAATGTCCTAATGGTTAAATACAGTTCACAATTTCACATTGATTTTACCAGTTTTTCTTATATCTCTTCCATAGAAACATAATCAATATGCATTTAGAGTTGTGAGAAAAGTTACCTAACTGAGATCCGCAAGAACTGGTCAGAAGTAGTTTTAGTGGTCCTTGATCCGTTGAAAACCAAATGCATAGCAGCCCTTTTTTTCCTAGAGGAAATGCATGACACTATTTTATCACTAGCTTGCTGAATGTGTTTCTTGGCATTTGGTACAAGGAGTTAGGACTGGTAAGTTTCGTTGTGTGACAGACTCTAATGGGATTAAAGGGATTTAAGTTTAGGTTTGGGTTAACATTTTTGTCTTTTTGGACAAGGCCAAACCCCACTCTGGCAACTAAGAATGGCAAGGTCCCAGTGTTTTTCCGGTTGGCTTTATTTTCTCTTGTTTCTCCATGTTTTCCTCAAAATTTGACTTTCTTCAGCCCTGTATAATACTTAAGATTAAAATCTTTATACCATTAAATAGCAGTGAAAGATTTCCTCACCAGGTTGCTACAGTACCCCCAGTCCTCGGTAATCTGGCTCCTGGTGGGGAACCAGCTAGTTCGTATCGGTATTGTCTACCCTGGTTTGGGTTTCAGTGCACCAACACCCCCCTGTAGACTGGTCTGTTTAGTTTTTTTGTTATGGCTTGGTGTGGCATCTGAAAGCATAGTATGCAGGCGCAAAAGTGCTTCCAAATGGTATCCATGTTGCCACAAACTTAGCAGCGTGGATAATTCTCTAGTGTGTATTAATTATTAAACAGTACGATTCTTCTTCATACTGTAGACATTGATTAACTTGTTTTGATATATCATGTTCTTCCTAACGAGAGAAGTAAGAATAGTTAAACGTTCGCTGCAACTGTAGTTGTATAACTATGAATATGTAAAATCCCCACTGTGTTTCTTTTTTGTAAACTCACTAATGATATTGAAAGCATGGCATTTCACTTTCTAGTTTCTATATTTATTTTCCATTATATGATGAAACCAAGATCTATCTTAAATCATGTCGTGGGTTCTCAAATATGTTTCCAATTTTGATACTGTGGCATTGTCTCTGAGAAGTGCTTACAAGTTATAATATGTTTTCACCATAATGGAGTATGAGTCTTCCCTTTTCTTTTTTGAGCATCGGTACTGATTGAGTTCACACATTTTTACCTCAAATATTTTCAGCAAATTGTAACTCAAATAGTTAGCCCTTTGGTGAATGTTCTCATTCCTAGAGATTTCATCATTGTTCACTAAAAGTTAATCCTAGTTTAAGGTTGTATGTATGTTTGTTTATCTTCCCTTGAATGACTTCATGCATCCAGAAAAAAAAAGTGACAATGTAAGAATGGGTGTGATGAGCCTAGGGATGACAATCGGGTGCGGCGGGCACGGGTAGTGCTCGTCCATACCCATGCCCGCGACCCTGATTTCCCCCCACAGGCATACCCACGAAGGATGACGGGCGAAGAACCTCGCCCATACCCATCGCCCGTGGGCATGCCCGTGTACCCGCCAAGTTGGGGCTTATGCATAATTATTGTACGAACACAGGAAAAATAGCATGCGAAAATGGAAATACAACTAATCAACAGTGCATCACACATCAGGAAAAATAGCATGCGAAAAATGGAAATGGAAATACAACTCACAAATATGAGAGTTGAACACAAATAAAAAGTAATGAAGCTCACTTATGTTCGGGAGGCCGGGGAGGAGGCAATGTGTTGAGGCCCTCGAGGAGGCCGCCAGTGTGAGAGGGGTGGGCGTTGAGGAGGCTGGCGGAGGAGGCGGCGGCGTTGAGGTCGGCTAGGCGTGAGGAGGCGTGGTCGGGCGTGAGGCGGTGGTGGTCGGGAGGAGGATGGGGGCTGGCCGAGGAGGCGGCGCGATCTGGAATTCTGGATCTGACTGTGAGCTTGGTGGAGGTGGCTTGACTGTAGACTGCTTCATGTAATCGTGTTGGTGGCGGCTGGGAGTTGGCAATTACCGAGTGGAGTACTGACTAGGGTTTTAGTGGGAGTGTTGGCTCACCTGTCAATGTATGTTGCGGGTAAACGGGTGAGACGGGCACGATTGGAGCTCACCTATGCCATGCCTGTTTACGCAACGGGTAGAGAGTTGCCCCCATTTTCATGCCCGTGGGCAAAGAAAACACCCTATGCTTGGCTCTATTAGGGCATTTACCTATGGGTACGCGGGTAATCGGGCACAATTGCTATCTCTAGATGAACCCAAAAATTACTTCCTTTTTTCATAAGGATAGCCGAAACTTATTTCCAAATATTAAATAAATGTAAATAATTTTACTTTCGTTGAAAACCCAAAAAATTGATAGATTCTATGCTATCAGGGGTAGAACTAGAATGAAAATGATCGGGGTTCACCACCTCACTATACATATAACAACATTATGTAATTTTCAAGCAACACTGTATTAAATATTAATTTATGTGGCAAACATTGATAAAAATGCATCATTCGGCCTCAATGACCAATAAAAAGAGAACAAAATGACTAAAATTTTTGGGCTAGGGGTGCACAGCTTTTGGACAAGGGAGTGCACGCATAGTATATACATGATAATATCTGCTAATTTTTTTTGGTCCCGGTGTCTTGTGACACCGGGTGAGCCTAATTGGCTCCGCCCCTGTATGTTGTCGATGTAGTTAGGCAATTGCATGAGCGCCCACAGCGTCACCCATGAAATGCCAGAACTAATGTGCAGATCTGGAGTTGATTGAATTATTATTTTCTTTGAAACTTTAAGAAAGTTCTGGAGGAAACTGATATGTGCAATTGCTTTCCTGTGATCTCAGCATGGACTTCAACATTTCCCTTCTCTTTTTTTGTGTTTCTTTGTTTCCTGTTGGACTCACTAACTCAGCTAGTAAAGGTTCAGTAGATTTCATTTTCCCAGCAAATGTTTAAATCCTTGCTATCTAGGTCTTGGCCTGAATTTTCGTTTTGTTGTCAAGTCATACTTTCTACCCATTTCCTCTGATTGTGTTACAGAATTTTTGTTACACAGCATGATCATTTCATTGGAGTTTGTTTTGGCATGCGTTATTTTGGTGCTTAATTGTGGAAATATTCAATACCTATTTACTTCTGTAGTTGTACACTTCAATGGAAAATACTAGCTTAAGAAAGACTGACAATGTAGTATGTACGCATATAATTACATCGCATAGCACCACTAGTCTGGCGGTATTTTTTCTTGGCTGGTACACAAAATAGCTGCATGACAAGAATTGCTATTTGTTAGATGTTTGTTTGTACAGGGTGCTTGTTGCATATTTACCCATACTGTAACTTGTATATTAGCCCTTTTGGCTCATTGAAATACACAAGGTCCTATTCCAAAACATGGTATCAGAGCTAGGGTTTCCCCTGTGACCGGCCGCCGCCCTCACTGTTTCAGCGTCTTGCGCCACTTTAACAGTCCTCTGCTTCTTCTCCACAGGTCTCCGCCACCCGACGCCTCTCCATTCCGAGCCTTCCGCCTCTCTGCTCCTTTCCCACGAAGCGCTGCCGAGCAGCCGGCCATGCGCCTCCTCCATAGCGCCGCCTGAAGCTATCGCCACGCTGCTTCAACGCGAGCTGAGCAGGATCATGATCGGAGACTCCCACTGCTCTCTCGTGAGAAGTGCTACCTGAGCCCAACCGCTTTTGCTTCAACGCTGCGGCCGCCTCCCGAGCGTCCTTGTGCCTGGGCCGTCGTCCCCAGCTGCCGCCCCGAGCCTCCCTTGCTTTGGATTTGGCTGCTGCTCCCTCTGCTCTACTCCGGACCATGGCTGCCACTCCCTCGGGTCGCCGCTGCCTGATCTGCTCCAGATCCAACCCGAGCCAGCCCCGAGCTCCCGGGCCGCCGCCCAAGCACTTCCACCTGGGTTCTTCTATGGCGGCTGTCCCTCAGGCCACCCATCTGCTCCGGATGGCTTCCGTCGGCGGCTCCTTTGCCATCCTGCTCTCCTCGATTCGTTTCGATGGGACGAACTTTCGGGAGTGGTCTGTTTACCTAAGGATTCACCTCAACAGCCAACGACTCTGGGGTCATCTCATCGGCGAACACCCCTGTCCGCCTCGCCAACGCCGCTAGTTCTACCAGCTCTTCCTGCTGGTGTAGATCAGGCGGCTCAGGAGATCATCAATGCTACACTGGAGGAGGCTCTGGAGCTCTACCAATCTGAGTTGCACGCCTATGAGAGTTGGCAGGATGTCGAGGCTCGTGCTACCGCCATTCTGGTGGGTAGCATGTCTGTGGCCATCTCCATAGATGTGGCAGAGCTGCCGACGACTCAACTTATGTGGGAGCGCCTCCGAGCTCACTACTAGACCTGTTCACGGGTGACCGGTCTCACGGCCGGCCGAGCCCGACACGTCAGGCCAGCTTGGGGCTCGAATTTCGGCCGAAAGAAGCTCTACCGACACGAATTCAGAATAAACACAATAAAAAAACGAAAAATCTGTTTTTTTAATCCTGGAAATGGATTAAATAATACCTTTTTTATTTTGAAAATTGATTAAAATAATATATTTAAACAAAAAAAGAATTGTTGGGTCGGACCAGGCCGAGCTTGGGCCTGCCCGTTTGCGATCGGGCTTTTCAAGCCCGGCTCGGCCCGGTGTTTGAACAGGTCTACTCACAAGTCAACGAGTGATGCTATATATCTCTCTATTGTGCATCAAGCGCATTCTCTTCGGTAGCTCGATGCCACCGTGGATGACTTTTACCAGCAGATGTCTGAGGTGCGGCATCAGCTTAACTCTCTGGGGCCGGATGTCTGCTGGACCTGTCCCTGCTGCGTACAACTCCGTGCTCACTAGGAGACTCACCGTCTCTACGACTTCCTGACGCGTCTCCGGCCTGAGTTCGAGACCGTGCGTGCTCAGCTCCTGACTCGCCACCCGCGCCCGAGCTTGGTGGAGGCCTTCACGGGTGTGCTTGCCGAGGAGACTCGTCATCGTGGCGCGGCTCAAATGCAAGCTGCCTTGTCTGCTTCAGCACCGACCATGGTGCCTCCCGCTCCCGGGTGTTAGTCGCTGGACTCTTGCACTTGGTGATAGCAAGATCCTTACTCTCATCGGGAGGATGACACTTGGAGATGGGGGCAATTTTTCTTTGTTTATTTCTCACACAATGCCATGCCAATCTGAGGGGTTGGGGATACAATTTATAGGCTGCTAACCAGCCAAGCATATGCTAAGATGCTAGTCTAAGATGCTAGTCAAAAGCTGCTAAGATGCTGTCCTAGATGCTAGTCAAAAGCTGCTAAGATGCTAGTCTAAGATGCTGTCCTAGTTGCTAGTCCAAAGCTGCTAAGATGCTGTCCTAGATGCTAGTCAAAAGCTGCTAAGATGCGAGTCAAAAGCAGCCAACACAAAAGAGACTTAAGACTTATCCATCACTCTCCCCCTAAGTCTTGTGTGTCTCCTTGTGAGGAATCTGAGCCATCCCGATCCTGGCGTGAAGCTCCTGGAACTTGATCCGCCCAAGAGACTTGGTCAGGAGGTCGGCGAGCTGGTCTTGGGTGTTGATGTAGTTGGCGCGGACGCTCCCTTCATCCAGCGACCGATGAAGTGATACCTCACCGGATGTGCTTGCTGCGCTCATGGAAGATGGGGTTCTTCGCTAAGGCCAAAGCGGACTTGTTGTCCCACCCCGAGCTCCACCGCCTCTGCGTCTCGCCAAGGAGATCGCCATGTACCGTGCTGACCACAGAGCTCGAGTAGAAGCGGTAGTGGTCGCAATGTACTCGCTTCGCCTAGACAAAGCCACTACCTGCCGCTTGACCGATCGCCACCGATCGGACACTTGCCGAGGAAGTCTGAGACTACCGGTGCTCTTGCTCGTGTCGATGTCGCCGCGTGGTCGCTGTCATTGATGCCGATGAAGTCTTGTGGCCGGCACCTTGGTAGTCTGGCAGTGTCGGAGGTGCCCGCGACGTAGCTTAGGATCCTTTCACGGCTTTCTTTGGTGCTCGCCGTCGTCGGTCATTGCATGAACCGGCCGACGAGCCGACGGCGAACGCTAAGTCCGGCCAAGTGTGGACAAGGTAGCGAAAGTCGCCCACAACGCGCCGCAGATCGTCGCGGCCCACCTCTCCGCCAGTACTCTCACGACTTAGCCGGACCTCTCCTCCATAGGAGCGTGGGGTGGGTTGCGTCGGTGAGGCCGCCACCTCCACGATGCGCTTGGCGTGGCGGTCTGGCGAAGAGAGATGCCGAGTCGTCTGGTGGACCTCGATCCCGAGGTAGAAAGAGAGGGCCCGAGGTCGCTCATCCGAAGGTGGCCTTCATCTCCGCCTTGAACGCCTCGATCTCCTTCTCCTTGGTACCGGTGATCACAAGGTCGCCGACGAGACGCCTATCGCCAGGCATTGCCTCACTTGCCCGCACGTGAGACCATGACCTCGTGTCGCGCTCTTTGAATCCCATTTGCTTGAGGTGGAGTCCACTTGCTCGTTCAAGCTCGCGGTGCTGCTATAAGTCGTAGAGGCCTTCTGCGCAGCGGAGACCTGCTTTCTTTCTTGGGGATGATGAATCCGTGGTGGCGGGCGTAGACCTCCTCCTTCAAGTCGCCGTTGAGGAAAGCAGACTTGAAGTCCATGTGATGGACGCACCACCCTCTGAGGCATGCGAGGCGAGAGGAGACGCGACGGACTCCATCCGCAACAGCGCCAAGAAGCATCGCCGGTCGACTCCTCCTCGCCGACGAAGCCTCGTGCCACGAGACGCGCCTTGTGCTTGATCACCTCTCGGCCTCGTTTTCTTGAGCTTGAAGACCCACTTGAGAGAGATGGCGTGGTGGCCGTTGGAAGATCGGCCACTCCCATGTCTTGTTTCGCTTCGACAGCGTCCATCTCTCTCTGCATCGCGGCATGCCATGTCTGCGTTTCTCTCCGCTTTGCGGCGAAGAACGAGGCTCGCCGTAAATCTGTGTGGTCGAGGCGCAGCCTCGAGGTCGCATTGCGCCAGATTCGAGGACCGGCCGCCACCGGGAGGTCGCCCATGGTACTGATAGCGTAGAGGCTCGCCGCCGTGTAAGCGTCGTGACGCGATCTCATCGTTAGACGGAGTGGCGAACTCTACCGTCTTTGCTTGTCGTGGGCCGGCCGCCGGCTTAGCCGAGCTGAAACTGAGTAAGCGCCAGATGTGGAACGAGGCGGCGTGGCGTGCCTTTGGCGGGACTCGACTCGCCGAGCTCGGGCTTGCTTGAGCCGCGGTGGTGGTGGTGGCGACTCACCGGGAGGTGGTGGCGAACGGGCGTGGTGGGGTAGGCGAGCTCGGTGAAGACAGAGCCGCTATTCCCTCGCCTCGAAGTGGGCGTAGTCGACAACGAAATCGCTGGTCGTCGGTCGAGCCGTCATCCACCATCTTGTCCCACGCCCGCCTCGCTTCCGTCGAACACGACGTCACGCGTGATGCGCCGCCGCCGTCGTCGAGATCGAGGACGCGGTAGGCCTTGGCGCCTCCGCGTGGCCGATGAAGACTCTGGCGTGCTTCGGCCGTCGAGCTTGCCGACGTGGTTGAAGCTCTCGACGAAGGCGAGCGGTAGAAGACACGGAGGTGGCTCACCGCGGCTTATGCGTGCGAGCCTCGTATGGCGTCTTGCCGCCGAGGGCCTTGGTGAGAAGCGGTTAAGCAAGTGAGCAGCGGTCATCGCTTATCCCATAGAATGCCGCAGCATCCTCTCGCTGAGGAGGCGCGCGGTGCCACCACCGTCTGGTTGCATCGCCGACGACGCTGCTGGCTGCGGGGTACGCAGACGGAGAAGCGACGATGGATCCTCGTTGGCGCGATCGCCGCGAACTTCGGCCATTGTGAACTCACCGCCGTTGTCCGTCGTAGGACCCGGCTTGTGGCGCGCTCGCCTCCGCAGCAGCTTGAAGGCACTTGATGGCGTCCGCCGCGGATGCCTTTGACGTCGAAAGGGGATGTACCACATGTACGGATACGTCGTCGGCGAGGAGGAGGAAATGGCCGCCTCCCAGCGTGGCCGGTGTTACGGGCCACTGAGGTCACCGTGTACGAAGCTCAGCTTTCTCCTGGCGCGAAGCTCGCTGGCGAGAAGGAAGCCGCCGCAGCTTGGTGAGACGCAGTGTCGCAGAATCGCTTCCACGTGGTCGACGTCGCGGCATGCCCCGCCCATCTCCTTTCTTCGAGCCGCCTCGTGGCCTCAAAGTTGAGGTGCCCAGCGCTCGTGCCACCTCCAAGCGTCGTCGTCGCGGCGGTCAGAAGACAAAGAGGTTGCGCCACTGCGCTGCGGAAGGGCGTAGAGCGGTTGCTCTGCTGACCTTGACGAGGCCGGCGACTATGATCCCAGATCAGAAGACCGGTGCTCAATCTCCACGCGATCCGTTCTCATCCACCGTCCCAAGTCGATGATGGAGTTCTCAACGCGGATGTAGTAGACACCGGTGAAAGGCCGGTGCTTTCGCCCGATCTTGGCGGCGAAGACGACAGAGCCGACGCCTTGATCTCCATGGCGAGGCGTCGCCGAACTTGATTTGCCTCGAACGCTGAGTCGAGCTCGGAGAAGAACTCCGCCGCCGGTCATGTGGTGGGTGGCGCCGGTGTCGAGGCACCACCCGTCGGTCTTGTCGTTCGGAATCGCCGCCGGGAGGCGTGTGCTTTTGGCTCGTCAAGGTGGAGGAGAGCGCTGCGGCGGCGGTCACGGAGGTAGTTCGATGCTCGTGATGAGCAATGAACGAGCCATTGCTCCTCCGCGCGCTGACGTGGGCTTTAACGTTGTCGTGTTGCCGACAATCCTCGCCCAATGACCGGGCTTGCCGCAGCTTGTGGCAAGAGTCGTCTCGTCTTGGCTTTTGCTTGCAGCGGCAGCCGCTGCTGGCGCCCACTGCCATCAACCTTGCGCGCCCTCGCCGCCTCACAGGCGTCTTTTGCGCTTCTTGCGCTGCCACGCTTTCGACCGCATTGTCGTGGAAGAGGCTCTTCTTCTTCGTCACCTTGGCCGGCAGACCCATCGCTCCCGAGCGAGGAGGAGCTTCGCCAATGGTGACGGGTCCCGAGACGCGCAGGGTTCATCGCCGCGACGACCTTGAGGCGCCTCGCCTCGATCGTCATCGTGGAGAGGTCCAGCAGAGACTCGACGAGCGAGCCATCTCGCTTGTACTTCTCGGGGGCAGCGGAAGAGCTTCTCCACGCCTCTCTCCTCGCGTAGAGTGTCGTCGCCGAATCGCACCAACTTCGCAACAGAGCGTTGAGACGGAGAGCAAAGTCATCAACGTCCTCACTTTGGCTTGAAGGCCGATTCTCCCACTCCTGCGTAGTGCACGCAATGTAGACTTGCGGTAGCGATCGGCTTGCCGATCGTCTTTGCGGCGATGGCGTCCCCTGTTTCTTTAGCGATCGCTTGTTGATAGCGAAGCGCATCTCGGCGGGGATCGCGGCGATGAGAAGATCTAGCGCCCGTCGATCCCGGGTCGTGTCGACGTCTCCGTCTGGATCAGATCCCACATATGCGCGCTGAGCTTTACCCTCATCACCGTAGCCCACTCGACGTAGTTGGTCTTAGTGAGGTAGGCCACTGCCGCCGGGCCGACGTCCTGACGACGACTGGTACTCGTGGTGACCACGATGCATCGAACCGGGAGAGAGCGCGTCGCTGTGAAGGTCTTATTCTCCGTCGACCAGACGCCGCCGCCATCGCGTCTCCTCCAGAGCGCGTCGGTCGCGTCCGTCTGTCTGAAATTGCCGCCGTGCTTTCGTGGCGTCTTGCGTTGCCCATCGCGCCACTCGCCTCGCTACTACCTCCTCTCCACCGGCTCGAGTCCGCGTCGGCCATTGCTCATCGCGAGATGGAGCTGCTTTATTCTTCCATGTGAAACCTCGACCTCCGCTTCTTTGCGCCAGACACGCCAGATTCGCCGCCGCCGCTTCGCCTCCGCTTCTGTTCTTTGCCGCTACTCATTCTTCCCGACCTCGACGCTTTTTTCGCCGCCGCGATGGCTCGTCTGCCGCTTCTGCGCGTTCTCTGCCACAATGAATTAACTTCTTCTTGCCACGCGTGCTTTCGGCGACCGAAGGCTGAGATCGCCTGCGGACATGGCGTGCACAAGGGAACTGCTGCGTGGAGAGAGAGCCGCTTGGTTGGTTGGGCTGCTGCGAAGGGCCGAGGCGAGGCCGAGAAGGATTGAGCAGAGATGCTCAAAGTTGCGAGGATAATCTGACTCGATACCACTTGTTAGTCATTGGACTCTTGCACTTGGTGATAGCAAGATCCTTACTCTCATCGGAGGATGACACTTGGAGACGGGGGCAATTTTTCTTTGTTTATTTCTCACACAATGCCATGCCAACTTTGAGGGTTGGGGATACAATTTATAAATCGCTAACTAGCCAAGCATATGCTAAGATGCTAGTCTAAGATGCTAGTCAAAAGTCGCTAAGATGTTGTCTAGATGCTAGTCAAAAGTCGCTAAGATGCTAGTCTAAAGTCGCTAAGATGCTAGTCAAAAGCACCAACACAAAAGAGACTTAAGACTTATCCATCACTGGGGCACCATGGTTGCCGCTTCTTGTGGGTCTCTCATCTCTGATTCATCGCCAACAGGATTTGACCACATGTATCAGATCACTATAAGCGGAGGAGGGACCAGGGTCGCCAGGGTGGACGTCCCCCAAAGGGCTCTGGGGTCCCTTCCACTCAGGAGATGGCGTCTCTCGCCAGGGCTCCTCCAGCGACGCCACACAGCAGCTCCTCAACCTACTCCAGCGCCTCGGGTGTGGGCTTAGCCTTGGACTCCTCGGGTTCTGCTCGTCTGGCTCTTGTTTCTCAGCAGTCTTTCTCGCCTCCGTATGCTCCCTCATCAGATATCTTGTCTTCGTGGATCTTAGACTCTAGTGGTTCCTTTCATATCACACCAGATTCTACCCATCTCACTTCTGTGAGCCCCACAACTCTTCCTTCTACTGTTTAGACTGTAGATGGTACATCTCTTCTTGTTGTAGGCCGAGATACCCTTTTCACTTCTTTTTCATGTTCCTGTAGTCTCTCATGTTCCTTAGCTTACTATGCAGCTTATGTCGGCTGGTCAGATCACTGATCACGACTGTCGTGTTGTTCTTGAGTTTGACTCTTGTTGTGTCCAGAACCACCGCACGGGGACTCTGCTTGGTACTGGCCCTCGGCGCCGTGATTCGTAGCGTCTTTCGGAGCTCAACTGGCTGCATCTTCCTTCCACTGTCTTCACCAGCCAGTTAGCCACTACCACTGCCTGTGTTTTTGCTATGTCCTATACTACTTTCTTCGCTCAGTGGCACCATCGCTTGGGTCATCTCTGCGGATCACATCTACCGTCACTAGTACATCGTGGTATTTTTGGATCTGTTTCAGGGGACACCTCTTTACATTGTATGGATTGCAAGCTTGGCAAGCAGCTACAGCTCCCCTATCCCTCTACTGATTTTGTTTCTACTCGTCCTTTTGATCTTGTTCACTCTGATGTTTGGGGACCGGCTCCCTTTGTTTTGAAAGGGGGTCATCGATATTATGTGATCTTTATTGATGATTATTCTCATCATACTTGGATCTATTTCACGTCCTCTCGTAGTCAGGTTCTCTCTATTTACCAGATGTTCACTACCATGGTTCGATCTTAGTTTGATTCGGCCATTCGTGTGTTTCGTGCCGACTCTACTGGCGAGTACCTATCTGCTGCTTTGCGTCACTTTCTCTCTGAGCAGGGTACTCTTCTCCAATACTCTTGTCTTGGTGCTCACGCTCAGAATGGTGTCTTTGAGCGCAAGCATCGTCACTTGCTTGAGACGGCTCGTGCTCTCATGCTTGCCTCCTCTGTTACACCTCACTTCTTGACTGAGGCTGTCTCCACTGCTGCTTTCCTCATCAACATGCATCATCCTTCTACCGCCTTTGTGGTTCTACTCTGCTGAGCGCTTCTCTGATCGAGCTCAGAGTACATCACCTCGCAGATTTTGGTCAGGTTCGCTTTGTCCTTCGTCCACCTCATGAGCGAACCAAGCTGACTACTCAGTCAGTTGAGTGTATTTTTCTTGGCTACAATTTTGAGCATAAGGGTTATCGTTGCTATGACCCTATTGCTCGGAGGATGAGGATCTCTCGGGATGTCACTTTCGACGAGTCTCGACCTTACTACCCTCATTTCCCCGTTGTCAGCTCAGATTCTCTTGCTGAGTCGATCTCCTTTCTGACTTTTCTTGACTCAGCTTTCCACTACTGTTTCACTTCATCCTTCACCTTCTTCGCTTCCCTCTCCTCCAGCTCCAACTGTTCCTCCTTTGCCGGAGATTAGCCCATATATACTACGTGTGCACCCCCCTGTCCAAAAGTTGTGCACCCAGGTTTAGCCCAACCTCCGGTTGGATGATGCATTTTGCCCATGTTTGCCGTATAAATTACTATTTAGTACATTGTTACTTCAAAATTATATACGTTGTTATATGTATGGTGAAGTAGTGAACCCCGATCATTTTTGTTCTAGTTCCGCCCCTGTTTGCAGCCGCTGCTCTTTCTAAGTCTATGATCTACCATGAGGCTGCTTCTCACCTTGAGTGGCAGCTCGCGATGCCCGAGAAGATTGTTGCTTTGGAGCGTACTGGCACTTGGGATCTTGTGCCCTTACTTGCACGTCACTCCCATCACGTGCAAGTGGGAGTACAAGATCAAGACTTTTTCGGATGGTTCCCTTAAGCGCTACAAGGCTCGTTTTGTAGTGCGTGATTTTCAGCAGGAGCATGGTCGTGATGATGAGACTTTTGCTTATGTCGCTCACATGACCATTGTTTGCACTCTCCTTGTTGTGGCCTCTGTTCGACAGTGGCCTATCTCTCAGCTAGATGTCAAGAATGCATATCTCAGTTGCGTGTTGCGTGAGGTCTACATGTAGCCGTCCCCTGGGTATTCTGTCTTTGATGGTATGGTTTGTCGCCTTCGTCGCTCTTTCTATGGGCTCAAACAAGCCCCTTGTGTTTGGTTTGACCGCTTCTCCACTGTTGTCATTGCTGCCGGCTTCTTCGCTAGTGATCACGACCCTGCGCTCTTTATACACACCTCTCCTCGGGGTCGGACGCTCCTCCTATATGTGGATGATATGATCATTACTGGAGGTGACTCTCAGTACATTGCCTTTGTAAAGGAGTGTCTCAGTGAGCAATTCTTGATGTCTGATTTGGGCCATCTTCGTTACTTCCTTGGGATTGAGGCCACTTCTACGCCTAAGGGCTACCACCTCTCTCAGGAGAAGTATATTCAGGATATCCTTGCTCGCGCTTGTCTCACTGATCAGCGCATGGTGGATACTCCTATGGAGCTTGGTGTTCACCTTCGGTCTTCTAATGGTGAACCTCTTGAGGACCCCACTCATTACCGCCATCTTGTTGGGAGTCTCAGCTATCTTGGAATCACTCGACCTGACATTTCTCACCCAGTTCACATCCTGAGTTAGTTCATCTCTGCTCCCACTCAGCTCCACTACAACACCTTCGTGTTCTGAAATATCTTCATGGGACCATCACTCGTCGCCTTTTCTTTTCTCGCTTCAGTTCTCCGCAGCTTTAGGTGTACTCTGATACGACCTGGGCTAGAGATCATTCTAATTGCTAGTCTCTTTCTGCCTATTGTGTTTTTTTTGTTTCTCTTTGATTGCCTGGAAGACCAAGAAGCAGATTGTCGTTTCCCGTTCAAGTGTTGAGGCTGAGTTGAGAGCCATGGTGTTGTTGACAACTGAGATCACCTAGCTTGGGTGGCGACTTGAGGATTTCGGTGTTTCGGTTTTTGCACCGACTCCTCTCTTATCAGACAGTAATGATGTGGTCAGCATTGTTCGAGATCCTGTGAAGCATGAGCTCACCAAACACATTAGAGTATATGCTTCGTATATAAGATCGCAGGTACAAGACCAAGTTATTGCTCTTTAGTATGTACCTTCGGAGCTTCAGTTCAACATAGTTTCTACCTCTGCAAACTCAGTGTTGTTGATCTACCATGAGTTTGAGGGGGTGTTAGATGTTAGTTTGTATAGGGTGCTTGTTGAATATTTACCCATATTGTAACTTGTATATTAGCTCTTTCGGCTCATTGGAATACAGAAGGTCTATTCCAAAACACTATTTACCTGTCGATAGTAATAAATTCAGTTATTCTCCATATGTTATGCGATAAGACATCACCTGATGAGTCTTTTTTGAAAAGTGCTGTTAGTTTTATTAAAAACATCCTAGACTCTAAAATGGAACTTTTGGGAGATTGCATTTGATACTGTATCATTAATCTCTTTTGGTATTAATACTGTATCATTATCGAAGCTCCCTAGTAGAGAATGGTTTAAATTGATCTGTCTCAGATCCCCCCCCCTCCTTTGCTTATTTAAGTAATTGCACTAAGTAATGTTTGTCTCCTGGAACAGGCTGCATCACCACCAAGGAACTTGGAACTGTGATGCGCTCATTGGGGCAGAACCCCACTGAGGCTGAGCTTCAGGATATGATCAATGAGGTGGATGCTGATGGCAATGGAACGATCGACTTTCCTGAGTTCCTCAACCTGATGGCACGTAAGATGAAGGACACTGATTCTGAGGAGGAGCTTAAGGAGGCTTTCCGCGTGTTTGATAAGGACCAGAATGGCTTCATCTCCGCAGCTGAACTCCGCCATGTCATGACCAACCTTGGTGAGAAGCTGACAGATGAGGAGGTGGATGAGATGATCCGTGAAGCTGATGTCGATGGTGATGGTCAGATCAATTATGAAGAGTTTGTGAAGGTGATGATGGCCAAGTGAGATGCCATCCTGATTTCTGAAGCTAGTTCTCTCCTGATGGTAGTAATTAGTTTAGCTTCGAAAACTGACAGCATTTGGTTATTCCCTATTCCATCCGTGGATGAACATATTTGTTGTTTGTTTTCTTCCCAGGGATGTTGGTAATTTCTTTTGGAGTTGTTTGCAGTTATATTACATTTGTGTTATCTTGGTACGATGATGCTTTTCCCTTCCAAATTGAGATGATGAAAATATGAAATTTGTTGTAGTACATGGTAATATGGTATGCAGGTATAGCGATATATGATTTTTTGTTTGTGCTGTTAACTTCTTGGGGTACAACGAATTCGCATCAGTGATCTGGACACTGTAGGACTGATTTAGCCAGAGTTTTCCAAGAGAGGAGATACTGGTTTTTGTTAGGGCTGAAAACGGGGCGGATAATTTCCGCTCGATTTATTGCCGTATTTGAAAAAAAAATCCGCTCGGAATATCATTTTTTAGTCTCGATTCGCTTATGATATTATATATGTATCTGTATCTGAAAAATATCAAGGAATATGGGTTATGATATATGAAGAGCAATATCTGATCCGTATCTCTATTTTATAGGATATCCGATAAATCAATAATATGGATATCCGATAAATATCAATATCCTTTAATATTCTCTATGATTTTCTAGTCATTGACTAATATATAATATGAATTTATATTTGATTATGTTTATGTTGTTAAGTAGGATAAATAATTCTCGATAGGTAGTAATTTGATACTTTCGTTGGTAAATTATATCTTTTCTTTATGTGTACACGATCGGTCAAGTTATCCGTGACTGATTTGAATTCGATTCTTATACGTCCCGTGCCTATATTCCGAAAAATCTATATTTATATTTGTATCCGTATCCGTATCTGACTCCGGGGTAAAAATATGGATTAGAATACGGAAAGAGTCGTATCTGACCCGTTTTCACTCTAGTTTTTGTTTTACTTTTAGAAGTTGGCTGCAGATCTATTCATTGTATTGTCTAATAGTTAGTAATTTGATACTTTTGTTGGTGAAATTATATCTTTTCTTTATGTGTACACGATTGGTCAAGTTATCTATGGCCGATTTGAATTCGATCCGTATACGTTCCGTATCTATATCCCGAAAAATCCATATTTATATCTGTATCCGCATCTGACTCTGAGATAAAAATATGGATTAAAATACGGAAAGAGTGACCCGTTTTCACCCTAGTTTTTGTTTTACTTTTAAAAGTTGGCTGCAGATCTAATCATTGTACAGTAGGTCCAAAGTGCGATTTTGCCCTTCATCCATGCTTTTCTTCCCTTATTGCTATTCTCTTTTGGAAAGGTCGATCTGTTCAATTTATTTTATTTTATCAATTTAGTTGAGTTCTTCTGTCCGTCTTGGAGCTTTCGCAATTTAAAAATCCATCACCTGTATTAAACTGGAAAAGGTAAGGCAATGCAAGCTATAAACCGCATTTTGGCTGCCTTGTTTTCTGAGAACAGACGCTGGAAAACGACAATTACAGATTTTTCTTCGTTCAAAAGAGGGAAATTCTCAAACAAGCATTAATCAACGAGGAATCCGTCAAATGGAGTTTTCCTGTCTGCTGAATCTTCTGTGCAGTTCTCAACCAATTATTTTTTCAACAAAATCAAAGGAACTCTTCAAAGGTCAGAGATCTCCGTTGCTTTAAACTTGGACAAACCAATGGGCTTGATTATTCAAACTAGATAAGATATAACTTCATGGAAAGGCTTCGCATTTCGCGTGCCACAATTTAAAAAAAATGAGAAAGAAATAATTCGATCTTTTGTCCAGCACTTGATAGCATTTTATTCACATCGTTGCAGCAGCAGTAGTTTTTTTTGGGGAGATTCATGATTTCATCATCGTTACATGTGAAATTGAGTTCTTGCATTATCATGAGGTGACATGTGGTCCCAGGACCCATATGTCATCCTCACGACGATGTGCAAATCCTCGAATTTCACTTCTGATGCCAAGAAATACTCAATTATTCCTTTTTTGTATCTTCCATTCTTCTCTAATTTATTTTCTCTTTTCCACTGGAAAAAAAATACATGCAAGCATTTATTCACGATCACACAGAAAACAACCACCACTCTCAAATTTCTGAAGAATCTGCGATGACAATGTCATCCCTATTTTCTCAATTACACTGATTCCTTAATCTACATAAGTAATCATAAATCAACACGTTTTCAATGGAGGGAGTAGCATCTTGCAGACCGGAGACGAGCTGAAATCTGTCCTCAGATAATTTCTCACTGCAAAAAGGCGGCATCTATCCTTCTCTCCGTAGAAGAAAAGGAGAGGGAATTAAAGCAGCTTAACAAAAGCAGATACCTAGTAGGATTACATAATGAGCAATCTTTTACGGGTTGCCAGTGCATCGGATTAGATTAACTTGAGAGACATCAGCTTCTTTTTTTCACTCTCTTTGCTGCTACATCAGACCAGGAACTACAGCCTGCAGCTTTTACACAGTGAATGCACCGTGCGTGCAGTGCAGTTCCAGCAAATAATGGCCATCTCATGGCCAAAGCAAAATCTATCTGCCACTGCCCAACCCTAGCTAGTGTCTCACGCCAGCCTGGGTTAACTTGAATACCACAAGCTGCCCGTGCCCAATTTCTCAGCTTCCCATCTACTCCTACTAACCTGCTCTAGTTGACATCTACCAGATAGGAGTATATTATACTCCTACTTTGCTAGAGTTTTGTTAGGATACTTTAGACTTAGGTGACAGATACAGAGACAATGAAATGGATCATCATCATGAGTTGGGAGTCAAAATCAGGATGACCGAAAATTCAACATGAGCTATTTCTCCTTAATCATTGTGTCATCATCATGAGCTGGAGTCAAAATCAGGATGGCCGAAAATTCAAACATGAGCTATATTTCTCCTCAATCCTTACACACACCCTATCTCTCGACAGGGACATATATATATCGCACGGCACGACTATAAAGATACATGTAACCCAACAATAAACAGTCATAGATCAATCTCAAAACTGCTCTGACAATAACAATCCTAGTATTTTGTAAGAGTAACCAATGAACATCAGTGACCCCTGGTCCTCCGTACGCCTTTTCGAAGAAACAACACTTTGAACGGTTCAGATCGAGTCGGAGGATCGCAAAATCCCAAGCTTTTCTTGCTCGGGACGAAATGCTCGGGATTTTGCGATCGTTTTAGTTACCATCTTGAACCGGTAGCAAAGCATTGAGGATAGCATTCTCCTAGATTTTTGGCCGATCAGCTTATCTGAGTATGCTGCTCATGCTGTTCGAACGCAATGGTAGAGGACACGAGTCCCCGCGGTCCGGTGCGCCGCCGCTACCCTCCGACCCGGAGTGCTCGGTGCAGTCGATCTTGCTCGTCCTCGCCCTCCTCTTCACGTGCAGCTGCACCCCCCATGACACGACACGCCTGCACACCCTCTCGACAACTACCCTATAGGTGTAGTGGCGCCTCCCTTGGCGCCACCACCCGGCGCTCTCGAGGGCGCCATGCAACTCGGACACCACCTCCGCCATCGCCGGCCGGTGCTCCACGCTCCCCGACACGCACCGTGCGGCCACGGCGAGGACGCGGGCGACCGCGCTCTGCGCCTCCGCGCTGGGCGGGGCGGCCACCCTCCCGTCGAACACCTCGCGCGCCATGCCGGCGCTGATCAGCGGCACCGCCCAGGCGACGATGGACGACGGGGAGGCGTTCACGTCCATCACCTTGCGCCCGCTGACGAGCTCCAGGAGCACGACGCCGAAGCTGAACACGTCGCTCTCCGGGCCGAGGCGGCCGGGCTCCGTGTAGCATGGGTCCAGGTACCCGATCGTACCCGCAGGCGCCGGCGCCGGACCAGCTGCAACGTCGTCGGGAGCGCGCGCGCCTGCGCCGGTGGCGACTCTGACCGCGAGGCTGAAATCGGCGAGGCGGGCGCGGCCGTCGCCGCCCAGCAGGATGTTGGCCGACTTGACGTCCCGGTGTATGACGCGGGGCTCGGCGCCGTGCAGCGCGCGGACGGCGCGCGCCACGTCGAGCGCCATCTCCACGCGGCGCGGCCACGGCGGCGGCCTCGGGCACCGGTGCAGCAGGTCGTGCAGCGAGCCGTTGGGCATGTACTCCATGACGAGCATCGGCGCCGCCACCCTCGGCCCCGCCGGCGTCGCGACGCCTACGAGGTTGACGACGCCCGGGTGTCGCGCGGCCGAGAGCACGGCTATCTCGTTGGCGAGCATGGCCTCCCCCTGCCGGTGCGTCGCCCTCTTCACAGCGACGGCGAGCCTCCTGCCAGTGCCGCCCCTGAGCCTGGCCCTGTACACGCTGCCGTGGCTGCCCTTCCCGACGAGGTTCTTGGCCGCGAAGCCGCCCGTTGCCGCCTCGATCTCCTCGTACGAGAACTCCTTCATGGCTACTTACCTATCTACGGCTGTGTTCTTGGTGTAATGGTGGTGTTAGTTAAGTAATGCCGTGTGAGTGGAGTCTAAGCCTAAGGAAGGGGTTGGAGCAATGTAAAGCAGTAGCAGCAACTAGGCAGGGAATAAAGGGAAAAGAGGAGGCAAAGAAAGGTAAAGGCATGGATCAAAGGTGGTAAAGAAGTTGGCGATTGCAATTTTCAGAGAGAGAATTTAGAGAGAGAGAGAGAGAGAGGACTTTTATAGTATGAGAGAGATGATTATGCTCTTGCTTGGTCCCCTAAAGAACGAACTTTGTCTTATCGAGGAGAAGGGCGAGCCAGAAAAACAAACTTAACAGAGCAAGCAAAGCAAGAACGCTAAAATGGCTTACTCGCTCTCTCTCCTCTCTCTCTATATTGTTTTATTGTTTAAAAGGAGGAAAAGGTGGCGCACGGTGCGTCGGGGTTTGGATCGTTGGAGTGGTTGTGCTGGCTGATGAAAGAAAGATCCTCGGAGCAAGCGAACAAATCAGCAACAGTGTGTTTATTTGTCAGGAGGGAACGTGCACCGCTTGGGTTGAGTTTTTGGAATTTTTGATTGAAATAGCGCGGTTGAGATGCATAATTACAGAAGTAGCGAAACCGAGCCTCATCCGGCTAGTGACGGGCCGAACGTGTGTCCGTATGACACATCGTCTCGTCTGGCCGGTTACGGGCCGGACACTCCTCCACGCGCCTCGTCTGGTCCTCCACCAGCTGGACTCCCCTGTTGAAGCCTCGTCCGAGCCTCCACCGGCCGGACACCAATTAGTGATTGCACTAAGCAAGTGATTAGACCAATTAGTGATTTCACTAAGCAAGTGATTAGCCATTTGTTTAAGTAATTAGTAGCCAAACTCATTTGTTCGAAATTTTAAATATAGCAAATGTGCTAAAAAAATTATGATTTTTTTTTGTGGAGCCTCCCGACACAGTGTACTAATTTTTGTAATTTTTCCATAATTTTATTCATTCGGAATGTTTGTCACAATTTCATTTAAGCATACTGTTTGTAGGAATTTTTTAATATAGAAAATGAGCTCCAAAAATTATGAATTTTTTTGAAGGCTCCTTACACAGTGGATTTGATTGTGTAATTTTTGCAGAATGTTTTTCTCGCAATTTTACGCCGTCTCTCATTTCCTTTCCATTGCTACACCTACGTCGTCTCTCATTTCACTTCCATAAATTAATACTTCATAAAAAGATACTAAGACAGAAAAAGATACAAGGAGTGTCCACATTTCTAATGGAGTTGCTAGAAAGACATTGCTGACAGAAAGACGTGATGGAAGCGACGGATTTACACATCCCACCTATCTAATCCATCACCTCCTCGTCCCCTCAGCCGTCTAATCCATCATCTCCATCAAGCCTGCACACAGGTTCCAGATCTTTTGGCTGCCTTGATCCGTCGCTTCCATCTGGCCATTTATTTGCTTCAACCTGTCAAAAATTTCACACGTCAATCTGCGAAATAAAGTTGAAGCAAATAAAGTGAACTATTTCACATGTGATAATACTATTTGACTTTATTTGCCATTTATTTGCTTTAATCTGTCAAATCGCTACTCTATTTCACATGAGTTCACTTTTCAACACAAGCCACCAAAATCGCTAGTGGCCAAGGAAGGACCCTATCATAGTTGACTTTTGGTGGTCGTTGGCAGTAGGGTTATTATCACAAAAATGTAAGACGTGAGACGTCATGTCTGACAGTGACAAAATACATCTACTTCACATGTGGTACATTTTGTTACTTCACATGTGGTGCATCGTAGTGACCACAATAACAAAAAGATAAAAGAAGATAGTTTGTACATTGTTGCCTTGATCATTTGCGCACACACACACACACACAAAGAGAGAGAGAGAGAGAGAGAGAGAGAGAGATGCAAATGGATTGAGATGTGTGCAAAAGCAAAGCAGATAGTGTATACATTGCTGGCAGAAAGAGAGGGAAAGACGGCTCCGACATCCGTCCCCTCAACCCTCTAATCCGTCGCTTCCATCACGTCTTCCTGTCAGCAATGTATACACTATCTACCAACTGGAACAGAGCGGGCCTTCGACTCATATGACATGTTTTACTATTCTATACGACTTGCGAGACGTCACGTCTGACAGTAACAAAATGTACCACATGTGAAGTAATTTTTTGTGATAATGTATCGCTGCGTCTCTTCGTCTCCCCCGACAACTTATAAAGATGGACATCCGCTTGCGAAAGTTGAATTCACACAAGCCCCCACCTTCCATACTGAAAAACTCCAAGCCACACACTCCACCGCCCCCATTGATCTTCATCCCTGCACGCTCCCAACCCAAAAATAAAAGGAAATGCCTTCGAACTCTTCTTCTGCTCCAGAGCCAACTACCCCCCTTCCACAGATAGTTCTAGCCTACCTCGCCCTGATATACAAGCACCTCTCTAGGTAGGACCTGGGCTAGGCTGTGGACGATGATTATGTCTGCGATCTCCTTCGTGCTCTGCCATCATGTCTACCGGAGAGTGTAGCTGCGATCATCAGCCCGCTGCGTCTCCTACTCCGTCGGACCAATGTCATGGTCTCCGACGTCCGACGGGTCAACCTCATCGAGATCGTACTCTCTAACTACGTGGAGCGTGTCAAAGCATCGGTGAGGAGGCTCGATGACTACATCGACAGGCAAAGCGCGACTCTACAATGCGGAGAAGCAGGTGGAGGAGTTTCTCCATATCTTCGCTGATCCCGCCCCCGCCAAAGTCCACGAGAAAGCTTACGAACGCTTGAAGACTACAGTAGGGTCCTTCCTTGGCCACTAGCAACTTTGGTGGCTTGTGTTGAAAAGTGAACTATCTCATGTGAAATAGAGTAGCGATTTGACAGATTGAAGCAAATAAATGGCAAATAAAGTCAAATAGTATTATCACATGTGAAATAGTTTATTTTATTTGCTTCAATCTGTCAAATAGTTCACTTTATTTGCTTCAACTCTATTTCACTGATTGACGTGTGAATTTTTTTACAGATTGAAGAAAATAAATGGCCGGATGGAAGCAATGATCAAGGCGACCAAAAGATCCGAATCGTATGCGGTCGGATGGAGGTGATGGATTAGATGGTTGAGGGGACGGGGAGGTGATCGATTAGACGGGTGGGATGTTTAAATCCGTCGCTTCCATCACGTCTTTCTGTGAGCAATGTCTTTCCGGCAACTCCATTGAAAATGTGGACACTCCTTGTATCTTTTTCTATCTTAGTATATTTTTATAAACTATTAATTTATGGAAGTGAAATGAGAGACGATGTAAAATTGCGAGAAAAAAGTTCTGCAAAAATTACACAATCAAGTCCACTGTTTAAGGAGCCTTAAAAAATTCATAATTTTTGGAGCTCATTTTCTTTATTAAAAAATTCCTACAAACAGTATAATTAAATGAAATTGCAAGAAATATTCCAAACGAAAAAATTATGGAAAAATTACAAAAGCTATTACACTGTGTCGGGAGCCTCCACAAAAAAAATATAATTGTTTGAGCTCGTTTGCTATATTTAAAAATTCGAACAAATGAGTTCAGCTGCAAATTACTTAAACAAATGGCTAATCACTTGCTTAGTGCAATCTCTAATTGGTGTCCGACCGGAGGACGGCCGGACGAGGCTTCACCAGGGGCGTTCAGCCGGTGGTGGGCCAAACAAGGCGCGTGGAGGAGCGTCCAGCCCGTGAATGATCAGACGAGGCGACGTGTCCAGCGAACAGCGTGTCGGGCCCATCACTGGCCGGACGAGGCTCCATTTATGCTATTTTGTCACGGCAGTTGCTACTTCTGTAACTGTGCCTCGCAAACGCGCTATTTCAGCCAAAAATTTGAGTTTTTGGCTCATTTAGTTTTTTTTTTGAAACGAGATAACAAATGTGCCCTGGGGTATGTTCACTTTGTAGGGCTTCCAGGTGCGGTAGGGGCGACAACATCGGTGGAGGAGGAAGGGATGAAGGCTGCACCAAGATTGCATGTGAGTCCAAGGCGAGATGTCCGAGACCTCTCCAGGGGAATGTTGTCGCAAGGCTGTTGAGCGTGGTACGATGGCGCCCATGGGTAGGAGGAGCAGGTCGGTGCGGTGTGGTGATGAACCCGACAGGACGGTTGGGTGCGACGAGGCGGCACGTAGCACTAGAGAAGAGGAATGCAAATGCGTTGTCATCTCGCACGCATGGAGGTCCAGCACTGCCACCTTGTGTGCATTGTAGCTACCACGCCATCACCAAGATCTTATCTTTGATGTCCTCATCCCACCACCGTGTGCAATGCTTCCTCTTCTCCACCTCGCTTTGCACTTTCTCTTCAGCCACCAGCATCTGACGCGGATTGAAATATCTATGTATTACTTTAATACATAATAAAAGACCATATGTCTTTGTGGTCGTAACTCCTAAGGTTAACGACCTCTGTGGTCATAAGGATTCTAGAGGTTACATAATGGGTACCCTGGTGGGATGAGGTCATGTACCTAGTCCCCGACCAGATGACTGCTCGTAGAAGCAACGAACTTGCATCTGGATTTAACTCCAAGCATATTCCTTACTGTATGATGAATAAAGCACATGTCATATTTGCTCCATGCCACGCGACGTTTCATGGTCCTAATACACTGATAACAACCACCATACGGTTGAGTATCTCACAGACATCAACCGCTGAACGATTAATACTTCATCAAGTGTCGTCTCCCTCGGACCGAACATGCACTACTACAAAAAGGCTAATACTGGACGCCTCATCACAGACGGTTGACCAAAACCGTTGGTATTACATTCAATCACAGACGGTTTTGGTTTAGAGACCGCCTGCGTGCTACTAGTCGCACTAAAACCGCTCAGGAAGAGGTAATATCACGCACGGTTCATGTTAAAACCGCTCAGGAAGTATCACGATGGTTCTAAACAAGAACCGCTCGTAATATTATTAGTATCACGAGCGGTTCTTAACAATAACCGCTCAGGATCCACGGTGAGTTTCTTCATCGCCGTCGTCCGTTCGCCGCCATCCGCCGGCTCCCGATCGTCTCTTCATCGCATCGATCCGCTTCGGCTCCCGATCGCTCTTAAATCGCCTCACGCCCGAATTTATTCCTTGTTTTATAAAAAGGATCATCCGCCATCCAAGATGATCATCCCCACATACTTATAAAAAATGTAAATGGTCGCCTCTTCCTTGTCGCCGGCATTGATGGCCTTCCCCCGCCTTGCACGAGCACCTCTCGGTGTAAGTTGAACTGTCTTCGCGAAGAACACCGCTTGATCAACAGTGTCTTCACTCCTTTGCCGGCGGAGAATTTGCCGGAGCAGGTGACGGCCACCTTCCGCCGTCTTGACATCCTCCTCCGCCGTGTCTTCCGGGTGATCTCCCACTTTCGGTGAGTTTACCGCGTCATCGACGTAGTCCTCCAAAACGACGTTGTACGCCTCCAGAGGCTTGCCGCCACTTGGACCGTAATCGAGGCGGCAAAGCATCGAGTCGACGGTGCCGAGACCCTCAAGCAAGGGAAGAGAGCCTATGGGCTCAATTCTTCTTGGTTCAACAGCCTAAGGGTCTTCGAGACACTTTCGAGCAGCGCGTCAATCCGGTGAACGATTTCGTGCTTCGTTCACGATGATCGAGAATCGTCCGATGCTGACACACGCCGCCTATGAAGTATTGCGATGGAGATAGCACCTACCTCCGCCACTAGAAAAACCTTGTTTAATTATAGGTTTCGCTTTTTTAATATAAACATGTAATTTCTTCATGTCATGTAAGTGTATATACAAGATAAATATACTTGAGAAAAACCATTTCACATAGTTCCATTATGAAACTGTTCGTGATATGGGAATATCACGACGGTTCCATAATGGAACCATCGTGATATGTCCCATATCACGACGGTTCCATTATGGAACCGTCGTGATATATCCCATATCACGAGCGGTTCTATTATGGAACTGTTCGTGATAATATCACCGACGGTTCCATAATAGAACCGCTCGTGATAAGTCTCTTTATAAGTAGGAGGTACCCGGTAGCCGCTAGGGTTTGCGCTCTAACTCGTCACTCCCTCAGCCGCCTTGCTCTCGTCTGCTCTCCCCACCTCGACGCCGCCATTCTTCCGTCGCCGACGGTTGTAGCATCGATGATACCGCAAAAGACACTCAGACGATAAGAGTGTCTTTTGCGGCGTCACCACCAAGTGCCACAACTTCTGACGCCCAAACTCTCGTCACTCCCCAGCTCCGCTAGGGTTTGCGCCCACCCTAACTCTGTTCCCCTCCCCACCTCGACGCCGCCGCTCGACCTTGTCACCGTCGCCGCTTGACCCCTTTGCGCCCCGCTAGGGCCCTGGTCGGGCTTTCTTTCCCCATCCTCCCTCTATTCTCCTCTAGATCTGTTAGCTTAATGTCTTTTGTTGAGTTTGATTTTTATGCATGAGCCTTAAGTTGTGTCCTCGATGTTTGTGTGATTTATGCAAGGTAAAGGAAATGGATGAGGGTTGTCTTTGGTGGTGGGGTCGCCACCGTGGTTGCGCCAGTACTAAGGTCCTCTCTGTCTCTACCCCCTTGCTCTGTGATGAAAATGGCTAGCTAGTGCTCATGCGATGGATGCCGAGGGCTACTATTGGTGTGGTGGGTTTGGACACCCTTGGTCTTGTTCTCTTCTCGATGAACCGCTCAATGATGTTAATAGTCTTATGCTGAAATTGAATTGATAATTAGTTCATATTAATAGTCCCTTGCTCTATGATGTAATGATGTGAATAGTCTTATGTCAAATTGAATTGATAATTAGTTCATATTAATAGTCCTCTTGTCGTGTGATGTAATGATGTCAATAGTCTTATGTGAAATTGAATTGATAATTAGTTCATATTAATAGTCCCCTTGCTCTGTGATGTAATGGTGTCAATAGTCTTATGCTGAAATTGAATTGATAATTAGTTCATATTAATAGTCCCCTTGTTCATGCCTGGTCAAGTTCTCCTACCTCTTGCGTGCAGCACGCCCTACCCTTCCATTCATAATCTCTTCTCTATAAAGTCTCCAAGCGGTGGTACTTTGTGCCATTAAAACCCGACATCATATATATATTATGTATATATTATTAAAGTCCTCGGCCACTTTAGGAATTCGTCCACGACATGAGAAGAATGAGGCGATATCCACGGGCAACCTTATTGAGCCCTGTAAGTTTAAAAAGTATGGATGCAAGGAGGCGTTAGGACATCCAATTACGGATTGGGCGTCGATATATTGAAGTGACGTTGATGCGAACTTCTCGATCGGGAAGTGGCATCATCTATCGACAACCAACAATTCTTGAGCATGTAATTATCTTTAAAGCCAACAAGAACACCAAGCAACAATTAAAGACGATTACATGCTCAAGAATGGTTGGTTGCTAATACGTGATGCCACTTCCCAGTCGGAGTATGTGCACATCAACGACACTTTCTGAATATAGCCACGTCCAATCCAGGTAATTGGATGTCCTAACGCTCTCTTTGCATCCATACTTCTTAAACCTGCAGGGGCTCAATAAGGTTGCCCATGGCTACTGCCTCATCCTTCTCATGTCATGTGGACGATCCCCAAAGTGGCCGAGAGATCACGAACAATATATATATAATATATATATGATGCCGATTTAATGGTACAAGCGACCAACGCTGGGGCTTTATAAAGAAAAGTCATCACAGACGGTTCCGGCCACAAGCCGCTCGTGATATGTACTTATCACAGACGGTTTGTGGTCAAACCGCTCATGATATATACTTATCACGCACGGTTTGTGGTCAAACCGTCGTGATATTATTATCGCAGAGCTTTTGAACCACAAACCGCTCAGGAAAGTATACATCACGACGGTTCAAAACCGCTCAGGATGACCTCATGTCATCATCGACCCATAAACTCGCACGGCTCACGAAACCGCTCAGGATGACGTTTTGAAACGCCTGTGAAAGCCTTTTTCGTAGTAGTGATGTCGCTTCCCACAGGCGTCTTCTTCAGGAAAAACTGCCACCTCTTCAATGGTTATTTAAAGATAGAGCACGGAGGAACAAGGGCATCAGACTGAAGCATCACAGTCGGCATTAGATTCATGTTTCAAGCCTGATTCAATAGCATAGCAGGCACTACACTCAGTGTAATTAGGACTAGTCCACTACCTTGTCGAAGGCACCCCCTGTAAAGGATCTAGTTCATAGCAATAAAGAGCAATCTCATTCTCTCCCAAGAACTCTTTGCCATTTTCCTCTATTTATTTTGTAAGATCGGTGACTCGATCATTGATAGCTAGCGTCGTCCGTGGGGAAGAAGCCATTGAGTTCTTGAGAATTACTTTGCCCAAGCATTCCTGATCCACTTCCTTTGCCTCATCATCGCTCATGTGAACATAGCAGAGACTTGGGATGAGGAAAAATGGTTCGACCTGGCAGACTACTCCAACCATGACATTGATGCAACCATCCGCGCCATAGAAGAAAACAGGATGTCATCGTCCTCCTCCTCCACCGGCTCGCCAGTCGCTGAGATTGGCGAAATCGATCGGAAGGATGAGGATACACCGTCGCCATCAATGGCGCTCTCAGAGGAACCGCTCGTTTCGACCAGTTCGGAACGTCCGAACGCCTCTACAAGCCCGGTCAATCCGACCAGCAAAAGTGGCAACGGAAGCCTAGCGCTGCAATCTGTACTCTCGATATTGTCATGGGCGACCAGTATTTGCCAACGGCTCCTACGTATTCTGGGGGCCAACCGACATCTAATAAGGGTATCAATAAAGTTATCACCGATCGTAGGCCAAATTGGCATGGTGAAACTCAGCATACGATCGGTAATTCGCCAGATCAGGCTGAGTCCACCGCAAAGCTCACCAGAGGTGGTGATCTCCGATCGCTCCCCGTCATGGAGACTCCTTGCAGAAGCACTGGAAGGCTCTCCCTTAGCTATGATAGGAGCTCATCGGAAGAGCACTGTTGGCGCCACAAAGTTAACACAATCAAAAATACCAATCCGGATGCCGTGTACGACCCTCCACAGATTAACTCACCACTACTTGCTGGTGGAAATGGTACGGGCGATCAAGCATCAATTACCGGAGGCAACCGAGCTGATGGACATGCATCAGTTAATTCACCTGTTCCTGCCCTACCACGAGTAAGGGGTCTGACAGGGCCAACCGGAAGGTCGAGGGAAAACTCAACTCATCGAACGCCCACTACAAGCGGGAATCTTCCACGACCTTCGGTAATAATGCAAAACCTGCAACAAGTTTGGGATATTCTGAATAATCCAGATCCTACTTTAGCAAGAACTCCAGGTTATGCTCAGCTTGCAGGTTAGGTGTCGAAATCCTCCAACAAACCATGCAACGTACAGAAATGTATCGGGAGTAAAGGAACTCACAAAGTCACACGATGACTTCGTCCCAGCGCTCCTCTCTTAGTAGGGGACAACATGGTCGAGCGAAGGACCAATCGACACCAAGACCCCCTCGTAGGTTCCGACCGAAAAATCGCGAGGGAAGACGGCTCTTCACAACAGCCACTCCTCCTCATCAAGAGGAATGACCACTTAATTCAGGTGATCTCAGGCATCATCTGAACCAAGCAGTTGGTCAAAGACATTATCATAACATCGACGACTGGATTGGGACATCGGATCCTAGGTACGCAAATCTAAGGAACCGATCCCCAACTGATTATAATCCGGCTCATTTTCAGAGAAGGCGCCACGATTCCATTACGGGATACCGAGCATTTTTGGCAGGTCTCCAAGCTATTCATTGGCCGGACAGGTTTCGACCAACCAACATAGAGAAGTTCAATGGGACTCAGAACCCATTAGAATTTCTTCAAATTTATACTACCGCCATCAAAGCTGCTGGTGGTAATGACAACACGATGGTAGAAGACTGCCTCATCCCGTCGACTCTACCAGGTAGGTTTCTTATCGTAGTTGAACTTACTATTAACAATTGTAAAGTTAATTGAGTCTTAATTGATGGAGGTAACTCTTTAAACATATTATTTACGGGAGCATTGGAAGAAATGTAGATTCCCAAGTCTAAAATAAAACCTGCGAAATATGTCTTTCACGGTATAGTTCCTGGTTTTACTACCAAACCGATATGTCCCTACCGGTTACGTTCGGAAGACCTGACAACTTCCAAACATAAAAGCTTCCATTTGATGTGGTGGATTTCGAAACTGCATACAATGGAATCCTCGGTCATCCGGCTTTAGCAAAATTCCTAATAGCCACACACTACGGTTATCAGAGTTTAAAAATGCTAGAACTAAAGGGAGTTATCACGGCTCGAGGAGATAGAAAAATGGCTTATGCATGTGATCGAAAATCCTTAGAACTAGTCAACGAGCTTCCGACCAGGGAAGCTAATCCGCCTACCATGTAGGTCAAGCACTTGAGGGCAAAGATGGTACTAAAGCCTTCCGAAAAGACCAAGGAGGTAGCACTCGGCAAAGGCGTTCCTCTGGAAAGTGCCAACACACCGTCTGGATCAAGAAATGCTAACATGTCTGCTCAAAAGGTACTGGTTGGGGCAGGACTCGACCCCAAATAGGAAGAGTCGCTTGTCTCCTTTCTCCGAGCAAATTAGGACGTATTCACCTGGGAGGCGTCCGACATGCCCAGAGTCCCTGGGGAGGTGATCGAGCATAGGCTAGCTCTCCAGTCTAATAAAAAAACCGATCGAAAGGAGACAATCCAGTCGGAGATCGACAAGCTCCTCGAGGCTGGATTTATTCATGAAGTCGACCACCTAGAGTGCTCACCAACTCTGTAATGGTTAGAAAAAGCAATGGAAAATGACGAATGTGTATTGACTTCACATATCTTAATAAAGCTTGTCCGAAGGATAACTTTCCCCTTCCACACATTGATCAACTTGTAGACTCTACTTCTGGATGTGAGTTGTTAAGTTTTTTAGATACATACTCAGGGTACCACCTGATTAATATGAGTAAAGATGATGAAGAGAAAATTTACTTCATCACTCCATATGACACTTACTACTATGTTAAGATGTCATTTGGTCACAAAAACGCTGGTGCAACTTTTCAAAGGTTGATGCAAAAAACATTTAATCCCCAGATAGGTCAAAATCTAGAAGCCTACGTTGATGACTTGGTTGTGAAAAGTATCAACGCTAGTAACCATATTTGTAACCTACACGAGACTTTCAATAACTTAAGAAGGCATAACCTTAAGTTAAATATAGAGAAATGTGTGTTTGGAGTTTTTTTTTCAGAAAAGCTTCTTGGGTTCCTAGTTTCAACTAGAGGAATTGAAGCAAACCTAGCAAAAATATCAACTATCGATCAGATGCGCCCTCCGACTACAAAAAAGGAAGCACAAAAACTAACCGGCAGTATGGTAGTGCGAAGTCGTTTCATAGCACGGTTATGTGAGAAAGGACTCCCTTTCTTCAAACTTCTTCGGAAACACGAAAGTTTTGAGTGGACTAAAGAGGCAAACGATGCCTTTGAAGAACTTAAAAAGTACCTTACGAGTACCCCGATCTTGGTATCTCTAAGATCGGGAGAAACATTGCTAATTTATGTGGCTACAACACCACAAACAATCAGTGATGTACTGGTCATAGAACGTGACAGCTTTCAACGACTAGTATATTACGTAAGCGAAGTCTTGCATGGACCAAAGGAACTATATTCACAGGTACAAAAGTTGCTCTATGGTCTGCTTATGGTTTTAAGAAAAACTAAGGCATTACTTTCAGGCTCACAAAGTGGTCATACCAACCGGATATCTCCTAGGTCAAGTTCTCGGCAACAGGGAATAATCAGGATGAATAGCAAATTGGACGGTCGAACTTGGGGCGTTCGACCTCCATTTCATCTCACGAACAACAATCATGTCCCAGGCAATAGCAGAATTCATTGCCGAATGGACAAACCCTGAACCCACCCAAGGGCCCGAGTACGAACACCACGACTAGTGGACAACGTACTTTTACGGTTCTTTGATGCTCAAAGGCTCGGGGGCTGGAGTTGTCTTGATATCCCCTACTATATAACACATCAAATACGCCATTTAACTAAACTTTCATGCAACAAATAATGTGGCGTATCTGAAGGTTTATCGAAGGACTTCAATGTACCAGAGCGCTCGGGATTCATGAGACATTAGTGAAAGATGATTCTTAACTAGTAGCGAATCAAGTCAGGAAAGAGTATCAATGCTCAAGTACCAAGATGTCATCTTATTTGGCGGAAGTACGAAAACTCGAAAAGCACTTCTTCGGTTTTCAGATCCAACACATTTCTAGAAAGAAAAACTTTCTGGTAGACCAGTTGGCATGGATGGCCTCCACAAGGTCACCTGTCTCGCCCCGAGTTTTTCTCGAGCAACTCGATTCACCCTCGGTGGTCGAGCATTTTGAGGACATAGATGTTCCACTAGAGGTTGTACAAATCGATCCTACGAACATGGATACTCCACAGGAGGTCGTCAAGCACGATTCCGGTAGAGATTGGATAACGTCAATCTACAATTATCTTCAGCATGGTATTATTCCTGAAGATGATGTAGAGGCTGATCGTATAGCTCGAAAAGCCAAATCATACACTCTAATCGAAAGTACCTTGTATAAATGAGGATCTCACGATGTGTTAATGAGATGCATATCTCAAACGGATGACATTGAATTGCTATCTGATATTCATGGAGGAGTCTGTGGACCACATCATTCCTACAGAACACTAGTCAGTAAAGCCTTCAGGCAAGGATACTACTGCCCAACTGCCCTTCATGATGCAAAAAGAGCTCATGACGAAGTGCGTACAATATCAATTTTATAGTTGACAAGTACATCAGCCGACACAAGCTTTGCAAACCATACCTCTTTCTTGGTCTTTTGCAACCTGGGGATTAGATATTCTGGGACCTTTTCCAAGAGCACTCGGGGGCTTCGAATTCCTTTTCGTCATGATTGACACGTTTACCAAATGGATAGAAGCCGAGCCAGTTGTTAAAACAATAATTGAAGCCGCTAAGAGGTTTCTCACAAAAATGTGATCACACGATTTGGTGTACCCAGTCGTATAATCACAGATAACAGTGCCAAGTTCTCTAGTGGAAATTTGTAGAAATTCTGCGAGGATCTAGGTATCAAGATACATTTCGCTTCTATCGCTCATCCATAGAGCAACAGGGCAGTCGAGAGAGCCAATGGTATCATAATGCAAGGAATGAGACGCCGGGTGTTCGACCAGTTAACAAAATGGTTAGGAGCTTGGGTTCAAGAACTTCCTTATGTATTATGGGCTCTTCGAACCACGACTAGTCATGCGACCGGTGAAACACTATTTTTCTTTTTTACGGTGCTGAAGCCATGCTTCCTCCAGAACTAAAAATAGGCTTTGCTCGAACTAATTGTTTCAATGAGAACGATCAAATAGAACGAAGACTCAACGATATCAATGTCCTTGAGGAACGACGAAACCAAGCCCTAATACGACCGACAGTCTACCAACAAACTATGCGAAGGTATCACAGTCGTAAGGTGCAACCTCGCAGCCTAGTTGTAGGTGATCTGGTTCTCAGAAAAATTCGAAGCTATGCAAATCACAATAAACTTTCTCCCAAATGGGAAGGTCCACACATTGTGGTTGAAGTCACCAGACTTGGTTCGATATGACTAGCTATGTCAGACAGGCATGTTTTGTCGAATTCTTGTAATATTGACCAATTTCGTAAGTTCTTTGCATAAATGTATTTTACATTCTTTTAATTTCAATAAAGATGCATTTCCTTTACTTTCCGATGTGTTTTATTGTTTATATATTTATTATCCGTTATTTGGTTACATATCAATGTTGTTTAACTGGTCGGAGAAGATGCTAATTCTCTCCGATATCCTTCTAAAGGGTCTCTTTTACTCCTTGGCTCAGACATATTAGTCAAACGCCATAAATGTCCTAGTCGTGATCATTACGTCGATAATTCTCACACGCGACCATACTCTTTTCTCAAAGAAACATGCGAGTAAAAGGAGCATAACACAAACAACTTCATATGATTACTTACATGCTTAAGATTTTGGAGTCTACATTTCTTCACTTCAACATTCTGTTCTGCCCTTCTTTGGCTATTGGTCGGGACACGGAAAGGCTCCTAGTCGAAGTCTCTCCTCTCCGTATGTGGTCCTGCCCACTAGAAGGAGCGTCCTAGCGACGGTTCTTTTCTTACGATTTTCGCTGCTAGTCGGACTTGAGCATGAGCACGTTTCACAAAGTATTTTTCATGTCTTCAGTTCTTAGCAACCCTTACGACCAGTTTTGGATAACATATATAAACAAAGCCACTTATCGTTTATTGCATACATCTTTGCATAATTTCTTTCTCATCAAGGCAAGTCTTATCTTACGACCATACAATGTATTGTTTATTATTTCAATTATGGAAAACAGATCTACAACTAGATGAAGTCATACACTGGTTTCGACCACAATTGATTTCCTAGTATTAACACGATCAGTTTTGTCGCATAATCAGAACATACTTTATATACAGTGGTCGTGGCTTTTACTCTTATTCTTGACTTACTGCTTCTTTAGTAAAGATCTTCTACTATAAAGTAGTTGAGGGCTAGAAAATATGTGAGTACTTCATAAGTCAAAAGGATAAACAAAGACATTATTGATGAAAGAAAGGTAAGTTTTTACATTCATAATTCCTATATTACAAAAAGCCTACTCCTTGGGATCATCATATTGGTCCCTGCGCGCTAGAGATCCGACCTCTATTTTTTCACAACCTTGTTTCCGAGAGGTGCCATTTTCTCGAAAAGTTTGGTTGCTTCATCTCCTGAGCAATTGAAGTCTTGCTCAATATCTTGGAGATTTATGGTAGAGTCAAAGGCCTTCAGCTTTGCCAAAGCAAAACTGACTCCATTTTTAACAGCTTCAAATAAAGTCCGTGCATGGTTCTCCTGAGTAGTTTTGAGCAAGCTTCTGAGGTCTTCGAGTTGTTGGTCAATGAAGTTGATCTTCTCTATAGGATGTCCTAAGATGGGCAGTTGCGTTCCCGGTCCCATATCGAAGAACATCTTGTTGAAGGCTTTGACCTTCTCTTCAAGATTATGCCCAAAGGCTGCCTTATTGCTACACTCAAACTCAAGAGCTTTTTATGTTTTCTTCAATGCTTGAGTTTGCTCTGCATGGGTAGACCAAAGAATGAGTACATACGACTAGAAAAAGATAGTACACTAGTTGAGTCTACGACCGGTTACCTTCAACCTTCTTCTTGGTAGTCTTAAGGACTTCCTTATGTCTAGTCGTCAGATATTCGATCGACCGGTCCTTGTTTTGGCATTCTTCTTTAAGCTTGGCTATTATGGCTTCTTTAGTCATAACCTCTTCTTTAAGTTTCTCTGAATCTATCAAATATGATAAAGGGAGAAATTAATCAATAGAAAAGGAGCCATATAGTACAGAAGGAGAGAGAACGACACGAAGAGAGTACTTACTTTCTAATTTAGAGTTCTTTTTCTCCAATAGTTTTATTCTCTGGGTCAGTCCTCCGACCACAGCGAAGTTCTCCACCAGATGCTACAACAATAGCGGACTCCTTTAAGCTTTTAATGAAGTTTAAGGGAAAGACTATTAAAAGTGGTCGTGGAAGCTTACCTGAATTGCCATATTGTTATATTTGGCACAAATAGAGTCAAGACTCGTCTCTGCTTGATGGTCTGAAATTCTTCCCCAAGCCTCATCAAGATCTTCATCATTGAAGATTCGGGGGCGATGAGAAAAGGCGACACAGAGAGGAGAATTTCCAGCAGGAGTTGGAACCTGCTGAGATTTCTTAGGAACCTCCACCTCCATAGGTGGGGTTGGAGCCACCATGGGTTTCTGAGCAGGCGCTAGCGCTGCCACCTGCTCGGGGGCTGGCTCGACCTCTTTTTTCTCAGGAGCCTTTTCTTGAGGGGTACTCTGGTCGAAAGCGACCGAAATGCCGGAGGACCTATAAAGAAAGAACAAAAGAAACTCAAGACTCTAAAACACCAGAGGTAAGTACTTACATAAGTTTCTTTTTCATGTATACATACTTGGTGTTTTCTTGGTCTTTAGCTTGAAGCGCGCTGAAGCAATGTCTGTCGCGCTCGCCTTCCTTTTCTTTTGCTCGACCGACTTCACTAGTCCGGAACCGGTAGGGCTGGTTAGACCCCTCACGTCCACCGACTGGAGGTCAGAAGAAATATTCTCGACCAGTTGGTTGAGAATAAGATCCTTGACCATCGGGTCGGAGGTTGTTGATTCATCAACCTCCAAAACAGTTGCTCCGGTAGCAACTAGTGGGTCGTAAGTGACCACATTGGAGTCCACGATAACCTCCTAGTTAAAAATTAAAGTTAGTTAGGTGACGAAAATTCTTCATCTAGAATGTATATTTCTATTCGGTTACCTATCTCTGTAAGACCATCATCTCGGGTGGTCGTAGGAGTAGTCGGATCGTCAATTGGCTCACAACTCTCGGTAGTCTCATTGATCCTCAATCCGACCGACTGTACATCAAAGAGGATTTACGATAAACCGATCAGAAAACACATAAATGGTGAAAGGTAGTTGATATTTTTACCTTAAGTCTCCCAGCTCTCTCTTTTGCAGAGACAACCGCTAAAATTCGGGGGAAGCCAGCCTTGTCTCTAGGCTCCCCGGCGCAGATCGTCTTGATCCGGTTTCTAATCTCATCAGGAGAAAGGGCTGTAAGAATAAACGAGAGACTTTAGGATTACAAAAGTGATTAGCCAAGATAAACAAACTGGTCAGAATTTTTTAGGACTTACCCTCCTTAAAATCTTTGGTCGTATCATCACGACCAATATACCAGAGCATCGAATGTGCTCGGGACTTTAGGGGGCTAATCCAGAGCATGGAGGAATCCCTTACTACGTGCTAGGAGGTTAAACCCCTGACACTAAGGTGTTGGATGGTTTCAACCCATCTCCCCACCTTTCCCTCCTTCATGGAGGAGTGTTATGTTGGATTCTCGACCGCCTTCTTACCAGTATAGTAGAGGCTGTCTTTCTGAGTGACTGTCATGTAGAACCAGTTTTTCTTCTATGATGACCATAAAGACTTTGAGTATATACGGATGTACTCATCAGCTTTTTCGTCGTAGAGGTGCAAGGTGCACTCTCCAGGCATCCCCATCGTCTTCCCCGACTTTGCCATCCTGTAGAAGTACTTGAAGAGCCCCAGATCTGCGAAAATCCCTAAGTACGCTTCACAGAGATAGACGAAGACACTGAGGTTGGCGATGGCATTGGGGGCAAGGTTCACCGATTCAACTCCATAGTGCTCCAAGATCTTGGGGAGGAATGAGTGAATTGGTAATCTAAATCCGCATTCAATATATGCAAGGAAAACAGGAATTTCCCCATCTTTGTTGCTCGGAGAATGCTCTCCTACCGCTGATATCCAAGAAATCAAGTCCTTGTCGGGAAGCAACTTGATCTCCTCTAGGCTCTTAAGTTTCTTTGCACTCAGATCAAAAATCGACCAGTTGATGATAGAGTCCGACATGGTTGGGTTTTGGATGAAAGGAAGAAAGGATGTCGTAGAAAGTTGTAGGCAAGAGGAGGTCGGAGGCGATATTTTTCTCAGAAGATGAAAAGGGAAAGCAAGAGGTGTAAAAACCCTAAAGCCCTGCGCTAAAGAGATTTTATAGCTGCAATTCTTTAACTGCATCGGGGAGTTACCCAAAGTCCAACGGACACAAACCAGAGTCCAACAGACAGAAAAACTCTTCGGGTCCCAAGGCAGTTTCTCAACTTTAAAGTGAATACGGACCACCTCATTTGTCACGACATTAATGAGGGTCTGCCTGTGCTCGATACGACTTTCATCAGGTGATAGTGTTCACACGACCAATTCATTTTAAAGTTCGGGGGCTAGCTGACGAGAATTAAAATCTCTATATATTACTTTAATACATAATAAAAGACCATATGTTTTCATGGTCGTAACCCCTAAGGTTAACAACCTCTGTAGTCGTAAGGATTCTAGAGGTTACATAATGGGTATCCTGGTTAGATGAGGTCATGTACCTTGTCCCCGACCAGATGACTGCTCGTAGAAGAAATGAACTGGCACCTAGATTTAACTCCAAGCATATTTCTTACCGTGTGATGAATAGAGCACATGTCATATTTGCTCCATGCCACGCGATGTTTCATGGTCCTAAGATATTGACAACAGCCACCATACGGTTGAGTGTCTCACAGACATCAATCGCCGAATGGTTGATACTTCATCAACTGTCATCTCCCTCCGACTGGACGCGTCGCTTCTAACAAGCGTCTTCTTCAGGAACAACTGTCACCTCTTCGATGGTTATTTAAAGATGGAGCACGGAGGAACAAGGGCATCAGATTGAAGCATCACAACCGGCATTAGCTTCATGTTTCGAGCCTGATTCAATAGCATAGCAAGCACTATGCTCAGTGTTATTAGGACTAGTCCACTATCTTGTTGAAGGCACTCCCTGTAAAGGATCCAGTTCATAGCACTAAAGAGCAGTTTCATTCTCTCCAAAGAACTCTTTGCCATTTTCCTCTGTTTATTTCGTCGGATCGACGACTCGATCGTTGATAGCATCCAAGGTCGAATGCAAGATTTACCTAGAATCATCTCAACACAGCCCATGATCATGTTCATATCTTCACAAAATCGCAAGAATAATCATGTTCCTAGAATCATCTCAGCATAGTCGAAGATTAAAAAGCTAGAACCATCTCAACACATCTCCTTCCTCTGCCCTTATTGCAAGCTCATCACCCATGGCCGACACAATACTGGGCACACCGTTCATGTCCATGATCCAAATCGAGAAATATATTTTGGTACAAGAAATTGAAAAAGAAGAATCAGGGAAAATCACAAGTGAATGGGGAATATGAAAAAGAAATTGGAGGTGGCATACGGTTCGGGCTTCAGCATGGGGAAGGAGGATGGCGGTGAAGGTGACAACACTGAGGTCGAGGAAGATGATGACAGTGGCGCACCCTGAGGAAAGGTCAGATCTGGTGGTGCCGCGCCCGGGGATGGCTGGATCCCATGGCGCCACGCCCGAGGATGGCCAGAGAAGAATAAGAAGGCGGTTGGTCGCATAGGGAATGTCGGACCCCCCGGCATGGAATACCCGAAGACTTTATGTGTATACTGTACTAATCCCATGATCAGTGGCTAGTACACACATTCACAACATTTGGCATTCACATATAAAAATAAAGTAATGGGGCACTTAACTTAAACTATTGCAAGTTATTACATCAACGGCCGACCGGCCAAATAAAAGCAGCCATTAGAGTAAAAGTAGCAGCGGAAGAAGTAATAAAAGTAGCAAAATTCCAGCGGCATGCCCATTCGATCTCTCAGGCAACTGACAAAAAAACAAGGCCTATATAGACTCGTCACCGAACCCTCTGGTTCCTGGTGCGAAGAACATCTCGTCAGGCGTTGGCTCATCTTCGAACTCTGAACAACAATATAAGCAATATTGAGTACAATGCGTACTCAGCAAGACTTGTAGTGTATCGTAAAATTATATTAAATGCAAGACTATCAAGGATGAGGCTCTACTCTACAAGTTATTTTGCTTTAAACCATTTTTATTTGCAATATTCATAAGTAGTAATTTGCAACGGAATTTGAAAGAGTAGTTAAATATGTATAAGATAGTAAGTAAGTAATTTAATGAACCACAAATCATAACAGCAACAACTCGCAACCCTCCTCGACTGCGAGCAACAATTTATGTTCAGCCATAAACATGACAGTTAACTCAAATAAAATAAAACCCCAAGTCATTGTCCATGTTTTCCCAATAAAACAGTTTTTGAAAATCAACACTGAAACCATATCAGCCGCACTAAGCACACTCATGACCGCGAGCATGGCTATTTAAATAGATTTACACTATGCAGAAGTGTACAACTTTACCTATAGTACACAAATTCTCTATACCACTGCTCACTACCATAGGTAAACAGTCTAGAGCACGTGGCGTAGCTTTTACATCATCTAGTCCTAACCTTGCACTAGCCCAACGAATGTTTATCCCTACTCACCCGGATACCCTCCATCGAGTGAGGCATTCGAAGTTGTGTCACCAAGCTTTGTGCCCAACACCATGGTGAAGGGAGCCCCTTCGAACATGTCTACCCAGTCATGCCCGCACTCTACGGCCTACCTACATGCATGGCTAGTTTTCAAACTGGTACATACGGTTGTACGCTTAGGTCTTAGTTCTGGAGTTGCTGGCTTCGGTCCTTAATTGACCTCGGGAGAGGATCTCCCCCTATCTACTAGTGAGGTACACCCCTTACTCTTCTTAGAATATAATATAACTCGTCCGCGTCTAAAACTAGGTTTTTTATTTTATTTTCATACAAAATAACAGAGGTACACCCCTATGGATATTTTTCAAAACCTCCCAAATTCACTATTAACACATTGTCCTTTTATAAATTTTTCGAAAAATCTATCGTTCTAATAGCAGTTGTGCGATAATGCATTCGAAAATTTCCAAATGACATTATATTTTCTCTAACCCATAATCTAATGGCTACAACAGTAAGGGATCAATTTTCCAAGGAGATATATGCAGCAAGTAGGATTTACAACTACCGATGTCACATTCATAGCATTTTCATACAAAACATACACGCATGCATAATAGATTTTTCAAAACAAAGTATAATAAGTAAAATAGTGGGATCAATATGATCAAAGAAGGTGCTTGCCTTGCTCTTGCTGTTCTGAATATATGGTTGGTTGGTCGTCAAAATAAGCACTCGAGCAATCGACGTCTAATTCAAAAAGAGCTAGAAACGAATTAAATAACACCAATAAATTCAACAGTGACCAAAATCAAATATTTTTACATATTCTAGTATTTCATTATTTTATATGAATTTAGAAATAAAAATAATTCAATTTGGAGTTTTTATGCAAAAGTTATTAATGTTTTAAGTTGGTTCAGTTTAGAAATTCCAAAGAAAATGAGAAATATGTTTTCCAGCAGAGAAAGTGTATTCCCTTGCATGTACTATTGAGGTTTAGGCTTTCCAATAAGAAAAGCGCATTCTGATCAGAACTAAAAACGTATTTTACATTTTCCTTTGATTTTCTTTATTATGACAAGTGGGGTCCACTTGTCAGTGGCTCGGTCCACACAACAGTGCGTAGACCGAAGGTCCATGGGCACAGCGCACGGGTTCACTGGATGTTCACTGTGCACTTAAGTGGCTGTGGGACCCGCATGTCAGTGACTCACTTAAGAAAATGTTTTGAATTAGATTTTCTTTAATATTTTGGCTCGGTCCCAAACATCAGCGACTCAGCATTGATTAACCAATCATTTAAAACTAGATTTGTCCTAACCACCGAGATATTACATGCGTTAATGGAGTTGTTCTCGTGGTTGTCCGCTTGACAAAGAAAGAGCAACGCCGAAAGCACTGCTTCACAAGAAGGGCACATGGTAGTGCCGTGGAAATCCCAAAATGGGTTCCTCAGACTTTTGCGCTTTGATGGTGCCAATGGTGGCCGAGACAAATGCCAGAATCTGGTGGCACGGCGAGTTAAGCGGCGATGGCGCTTCTGACTACAAGCCAACGTGCAAACCAGTGACGCTCTCAACTAAAGATGGTGCGCACAAGTATCTACATGTCACTAGGAGCTCATCGGGATGACGCAGAGTAAATGAGGTGGCCGGAGGTGGCTTGTCGACGGTGAGCCGGGATGGCGACGGGGTGCTCCACGTGGAGGGGTCGTTGGAGACGAAAGTGAAGCTCAGAGAAGCTTGGGGAAGGTTGATGATGTCCTCAAGGTGCTCCTGGCATGAGGAATTGGCTCAGAGTTCACTGAGGAAAAGACGGTGATGCGGGCGGAGCCGTCGGTCGGAGATGAGGAAGAAGTGGCAATGCAGCAACTCTTGTGGATAAAAGACAAAATTGAGTGAGGGGAACGATTCCTGGTGTTCTAGAACACATGATGATGCAGATAGAGCAAAGAGAAACCCTCTAGAGCGATGGAACAACGGTGGTGGCGCGACGGCAGAAATGGAGCTCGGAGCTCTCGGGTGTTTGAGCTCAACTGAGTGGAGAAGGAGGTGGGGGAGTGAGTGGTAGCAAGGAAAGGAAGAGAAGGAGCTCGGGGTGGCCTTTTATAGGCAGAGGGGCGGAGAATACCCACGGAGGAGCGAGCGTGCCCGCGAGCAAGGACGGCGGAGTTCTCGGGTGTCTGGCAGAATGGGTCATTGTCATGAGAGGGATGGGTCGAAAGACGGAGAGGTGATGGGGTTGGTTGGTCGCTGAAAACTAGGGCGGTCTTGGCTAACCGCAGCTCCCGGCGATGATCTCGTGAGCGTGCGCTGGCAAGGCGAGCGAAGGTGGATGAAGGTCCCTGCTCGTGGGGCCCACCGGTCAAAGAGAGGGAGAGGTAAGGTTAGGTTTAGGGTTTTAGATTTTCGGCTGATTTATTTGCCAGATTTTTACGCCAAGAAAATGACCTCAAAATCTTGTGAAAATTTTTGTGAGGGTTTTTAACCTAATGTAGTTTCTCCTATAAATTTTTCAGAAGTTTATCACTTCTGTGATTTTCTCTAAAATTCATATAAGTTTATGTTCTTATGTAATTGTATTATCATTTTTAATAAAACTTTACATAACTCATTTAATATATTTTTTCCACGAGAAATTATGCTCAAAATAATTCTCTCAATTATTTTTATTCATTTTAACCACATTTCTTTTTAGAGCATGTTTGTTTGTATTTCTTGATTGCTTTTAAACAAAAGTCAAATTTCAAACATGTGTAGATTTTCATATGCAACATGATCAAAATATTTTTCCTATTGCATTTATAATAGGTATTCCCAAAATATAGATTTTGGGATGTTACAGGGAATGGATGGATTTTGCAAGATCGCACCCGGATGGCCGGATCTCACGGCGCTGCCTAGGGGCAGTTGGAGAGTAAGACGATGGCAGTGGACAGTTCTGGCTACACCATGGCCGGATCACGTGGCGCCAAACCCGGGGACGGCCAGAGAGGAAGACGACGGCGGGGCATCTGGGGAAAGTTCGGATCCGACGGTCTGCGCCGAGGATGGCTTGATCTCATGATGCCAAGCCCGGGACAACCGAGAGTAAGATGACGGCGGCAGACGGATCCGGCTGCGTCGTGGATGGGGACGTGGTGGCTCAAGCTCGGGGCCGTCGCTGCCGTCCATGGGGTCACATGGTCAATGAAAATGGAGGAATGAGAAAGAGGAGAGGTTGAGGAGAGAGAGACCATATGTTTTTTAGTAGGATCGTGGAGGGGAGTGAGTAGAGCAGTTGGCAAACAAGAAACCGGCGAGACCAGCGCTCGATTTTGGAACGGGTGCCCTGCTGTGTGGACGATCCTCCCACTGCGCGGGGTATACCTCAATCTTTATTAGTTAAGGTAAGATATGTGTTGGGGCGCCCCCACCTTGCTGCAGGGGCAGACCCTCCCTTCGGGCATGCTCGGGCGGCCGCCCGAGCTCCCCTCCGGTAGGAAACCCTCCTCCCTTCTCCCAGCAATCAACATCCACGGGTCATGGCGCCGGCCACCGGCATCCGACGAGACAGCCACAAGAAGGAGATGAGGCTGCTGCCGAGTGACCACTGACCTCGTGGTCTGCTACAGATCGGGCACTATATATTTTGGGGGAAGAAAATATGCATCAGATTCGGGGTCTGCGGTCATTGGGGGCGAAGCAGATGGTGCAAGCTGCAGTGGGGTGGAGCAGATGGCGTAGGTTCCGGCGCCGGTAGCCTCGCCTTAGCCATTCCCAATTTTGTGGCCTTGTATGCGGTTAGAACTAGGTGAGATGGAGAGAGAGAGGCAGCGAGCTTGAAGGGGCTAGAGGCGACGCTCCTCATGGCGTAGCACAGGCTCACCAGGCCTGGGGATGGAGACCTCGCTGTCGTAGCCTCGTCATCTGTGCTCCAATCTTGGGTGCGGATAGTATTGGGAGAGATGGGTGGAGAGAGAGAGACAAAGGGTCAGTGAGAAATAAAACAAAATGAATGGCTGACTGGGACAGTGCTGCTCCCTTGGGTTGGCAAGGATAAGAAGAGCATAGGTGGATGCCACGGTGTAGAAAAAATATTAATAAGACTTGCATCTTCCCTTGAGTCCTTGGTCGCTTCATCATCTAATGGCGGTTAGTGATGGAAATTTTATTGTAATTACGCCCCATGTCTCATATTTAGTTTGTTTTATTTGCTTTTTTAATGTATTTGAAGTAGGAGTACAAAGTGAAATCTTGTGTGCATTTCTCCCTCTGTGTTCAGGGTAGATAGGAAGCTGGGAACACAATCAACTCAAGGGCAAAATCGACTTTTTGCGCACAACTTCATGGCCAAGTCATAGCCAACTGAAGAGGTATTTTAGCAAAGTTTCGAGTACAAGCACTAGGTAGTTCTTTTTGGTCCACACTTGCAACTCCGCCCTAGATAACATTTAGTCCTGGTCCGCTGCACTACGATGGAGAAGAATTGACTGGCTTTTAGGTTAGTTTGCGGGTGCTGCGTCTCTGGTCCTCTGTGTGATACTCTAACTACAACTGATCCATAACAGTTGGACGTAATCTAAACATATTTGATCCTACACGATAAGAAGGAAAAAAAAGTTCTAAACTAAACCATAAAAACTGATCTAGCGAAGACGTACTTTTAGTCAAATTTGAATTGTGAAGCATCACTGGTCTGCGTTGGCCAATCCATCCGGTCCTCTAAAACTCTGGAAATTGACTAGCATTGAAGGGATTGAAACCTAATCTCCGCTCATAAATCAGGTGCTACGCAAGCTAGGCTGCTATTGCTACAACTACTGATAGGTTGAATTTTGTGCTTTGCGTTTTGCTAGTTGTTAGATTGGGCATCTGAAATACATTAATACTATCTACTTCACTTGTTCTTTTCTCCTTTTCAATCAAAGAGGACAAAGTATTCTACAACGGAGAGAGTACGTAGGGAATTAGTGAATGATAGTAATCTGCAGCTGCAATGCCTGGTCGACAGTACACAACATTGTACGTATGTCCATCTGGTTGTCGTGACGAGTAGAAGAATATCGAACCGGCCGGTGACTAGAACCAGAAAGAAGATTGTTCGCCAGATCAAAAGGAGGAGGCTTTTGTGCTCGGCCGTGAGGATGCGTGTTCTTCTTCCCCAAGTGACTTGAGCACAGAAGAGACGGGCCCACTTTTGTTCTCCTCCATTTTTTTATCTGCCCGTGACGGTATCACGCACGTGGCGTCCATATCGGAATCGCACTAAGCCAAAGCTCGAGATCGACGTCAAACAAATACTCCTCCCAAAACCCAAACCCAAACCCATTTGATTCTTGTTCTAAAAAAATCAAACCATTTGATCATATGAGAGAGAGAGAGAGAGAGAAGAACATTTGTCCCGGTCGTTCGTTCACGAAGAAAAGCAAGCAACGCGTCCAATTGTCGATTAGTAGCCAGAGTTGGCACCCGGCACCGGATGATGCATGTATTATCATTGCGAGAAGAAGCGAACAGAACGCAAAGCATGCTGCTGCTTGATTGCTTAGTCGACGGGGCCATGATTCTGTCTTCCACCGCGCGCGCACGCTTCCCTTCCGATCCCCGGACGCCACGGGACGGCGCGCATCATCGTGACGCACGCGGAAGCAGTGCGGAGCCGGTCACGATCTAAGCCTCGGACTAGACTAATTATTCTTAAACTGAACTCGAATGTTTGGTGATTTCTTACGAGGTTTTTGTAGACTTTAACACTGATAAAATTTTTAGGCCTCGGAAGGATTACTTGTTGCTGCCTGTTGGTGCTATGCTAACGAGAAGAAAGGCGCTTTTTGCTTGCGCGTGGTGGAGCTAGCGGGTGGAGTTGGTTGAAACTGGGTGCGTGCGTATGACGAGCTCGGAGAATTTCTGTGTCTTTGGTGCTGCCTAAGTGTGCATCATTGTCAGGGATTACTCTATTACGCATGCGCATAGGCATAGCAGGCAGACAAGCCAAGCAAGCGTTTGCCTGCCTTGTTCCTGTAGGCACGCTGGCTATAGGCTGCAAGATGGATGGGATTAGGTATCGAATGGTCTCATCTGCCGTGCAGCTCAACGACTTGATAGTCTACCAAGGTGCTCCTTTGTTGCTGCTGCTGTTGTGATGGGAATATCAACACAGCAAGGGGAGAATACGTTGAATATGTGATCCGAATTCTTGGTTTATGGTGAAGGAATTACGGTTTGTGGTAGAGGAGGGCCCATGCGCCCGGATTAGTTTCCGTATCGACCACGAGTCGTTTTGTACCCCTCATATACCTTTGTAGCTGTCCGCCCGCACGTGATTGAGTAAATGACTCATTGTAAAATCTCTGCTGTGTAATTCTATTCGTATAGTGACCGTCGCCGGTTGTGCCCCTGTGGTTTTTTCTTGAAAGAGTTTTCCACGTTAAAATATGTTTCTCTTGTTCTTCGATTATCTTCCACAGTCCACGTAGCGTAGTATCATCATCCACGGAGAGAAGATGGTGGTAACAATCATTTGACTTGTGAAGCTGCCTTAGTTAATCAGTTAAACTAGTACCTGGTCTACATAGCTGTGTTCCACACTTCCACTTGGTCTTGCCGATTTGGCAGTAACGGGCTGAAGGCGACATGGCTCTTACTCTGCTGCATCAGCGGCCGGTGATAGCCATGGTTTGGTCTTGCCGTTTTGGCAGTAACGGGCTGAAGGCGACATGGCTCTTACTCTGCATCATCAGCGGCCGGTGATAGCCATGGTATGGTTGTTTTCGTTGCATATTGTACCGAACTTGTGGAGCAGGTGGTGTATATGTTGAATGTTTCACCGTCTTCTTCTTCTTCCTCTTCAAGTTGGTGCGGTGAGGCGCATACATATGTACGTGAAGCTGACATTCAAAAACAGTAGGATATATATACTATGTGCTGACAAGATCAAGCGATTTGATGTCTCATCAGAACTTCGTTTTCTTTAGTCGACAGACATCTCGCCAAGATGGAAGGCTGAGTAAGAAACAGGCAGGCTTAATCATGATGTAGACAACCTGATTTGGCTTGATTTGTCCTGCAAGATTTCGTCGCGAAATCCAGATCCTCCAGCGTTCGCCGGCGACAAGTGGGGTCTGATGATCGTATACCGTTCGTAGCCAACATGCATATGACATCGATGGGGATTCAAGGGCGCGTTTTGTCAGGAAATCTTGTAACTCAAGTTCAGTATGTATGTAGTCCGTCATAGGTTCCATACTAATTCGTCTTGTATTGTACTCCATGTCTCCGTCTGTTGTGAGTTGTGTGACATGGGAAATTTTTTTTTGTGAAAGAACAGGCAGGGAGGACTGCCTAACATGTTAATAGAGAATGTTACACAAACTGCCAAAACGGAACAATGTTTATAATAGGGACCTAATTACACAGTGTGAATTGCTCGAAGCACTTGGCCCCAACAAGGGTCCAAGCTTTGCATTCGTCCTTTATCTTTGCAATCAGATTCGAAGGTGTGGTCGATCTGCCGTGGAATATTCTATCGCTATATTCCTTCCAGATCTTCCAGGTAATTAAGATGACTAGGGTAGCCGTTGTCCTTCTTAAGAGGCCTCCCAAACTACTACTCTTTATCCACCAATCCCCGATGTTCGACCCCTTCGAGTTGTTTGCACAGGTTTCTCTGGGTTATGATTCGTAGAAGAGTTCAGGAGTTCAGAGAGAGGGGGGGCAAGGACTCAAGGGCTGGTGTTTTTAGTGCACGGCCCAACATGTCATTAGTGAGAGAAGAGCAGCCGATCCATCTCGCGCACGGCACAAAAGTTGAGGCGGCACAAATAGTTGCAACCTCAGGCCCAATGTTCACACGGGGACAGTGATATCCATATGGGCCAAGATTCCACGAAATCTAAACAGTTTTTTAAAAAAAAAATCTTTTCTTCCTTTTGTAGTATCAGAACGAGCCGCATTTCTCGATTCCAAAATGTACCAAAGGACCATATGCTGTAAAATCTAGGGAAAAATCGGTGGCATCATCGAGGTGTTTAAAATTTGTCCGTAAATTGAAAGGACGTTTAATTTGGACCCATTTTGTGGGACGCATGCATATTCAGTTGGGAAAGGTTTCGGGTTCAATACTGCTACTCAATGATTGAAATACTTGGAAGAATAGCAAGGCTTATTTGTCTCAAAGCTTAAATTTTAGCAAGGCTCCGTTTTCATTGTCATCTTAGCTCAGTATGGGCGACTCATGACGTGATCAAATTATAAATGACACAAATTTTCTCACACCTTGAGGACGGATCCAAACCATAACAGTCTGGGCTCCAGCCCAAGACGTGTGATGTTTACTAGCACAAAGTGTAAGTAAGCTCGGGGCGTTACCTTCTCTCTAAGCCTAGTTAGTTGCCCTCTACAGTCTAGGGAGGGCATAAAATTCTGGTTCCGCCACTGACAGGTTGGTAAGGCACATCTTGTCACCTACCTGCTTCTTAACAAATCCATAGGAATTTCCTCAAACGCATGCACAAATTCCATTGGAATTGGTTTGATCTGATTCTGCTCTATCCATGTGAATGCGACTTCCACCACTGACACGTTGGTAAGGCAAATCTTTGTCACCTACCTGGTTCTTAACAAATCCATGGAAATTTCCTCAAACAAACGCACAAATTCCATCGGAATTGGTTTGATCTGATTCCGATCTATCCAAGTGATGCGACAGGAAATAAAATTTGTTGGGGAGGATATCACGTGAGACCCCTCCTCGTCGGCCGTTATTCCTCCCGCACAAACAAAATCAACGATGGTATCTCGTTTGCGTCCCCACCCGCCAGTGACCGCAGGAACTGGAAGCGTCGTTTCAACTTTGGATTCCGCGTGTGCGTGGCCCTCGTCTCCTTCCCTCTCTTCTCTCTATTCGATTTCCCCCAAATTCCCCACCGATTTCCCCCCAAACTCGACTCGACTCGACTCAACCGCCTCTCTCTCTCTCTCTCTCCGCCTCCAACCAGATCGCCCCGGCCATGGCGTCCCCCTCCCTGGCCGCCGCGGCGACCAACCCCGCCTCCCCGCTAACCCTAGACCCCAGCCCCGGCGCCTCCCGCCCCGCCGCGGCTGCCCTGCGCAAGCGGCCCCTCCTCCTCCTCGACCACCGCCCGCACCCCGCGACCCCGACGCCGCCGCTCGACTCCTCCGCCGCCCCCAATCTCTCCCACGCCGCCGCCGCCACTGCCGCCGCACCTCTATCCCAGGCGCGACGTAAGAAGGCGCACTCCTCCTCGGCCCGGCCCAGATGGCAGACCGCGCTCAGCGTCGCCGCCAAGAACGCCGCCCTCCTCGCCGTGCTACTCTACCTTGGCGACCTTGCCTGGCGTTGGGGTCACCCCGCCCCTCTCCCGCCGCCCAACCAGGCCGCGCTCGCCGGCTACACCGCCCGCGTCGCCGACGTCGAGGCCTCCCTCGCCCGCGCCTTCCGGATGCTGCAGGTGCAGCTCGAGGCCGTCGACCGCAAGATCGACGGCGAGGTGAGGGCCGCCCGGGGTGAGCTCGCGGCGCTGCTCGAGGAGAAGAGGCTGGCCCTGGAGGGCCAGCTCAAGCAGCTCGACGCCAGGACCGACGAGCTCAACGACGCGCTGGGCGGGCTCAAGCGGATGGAGTTCCTCAGGAAGTACGATTTTGAGAAGTTCTGGAACGAGGTCAAGGAGAGCCTGGGTTCGGGTTCTGGCAGTGAGGTCGATCTGGACCAGGTCCGCGCATTGGCCAGGGAGATCGCCATGAGGGAGATTGAGAAGCATGCCGCTGATGGGATCGGCAGGGTGGACCATGCGGTGTGGTCGGCTGGGGGAAGAGTTGTTCGCCACTCAGAGGCGTATGACGTTGGCAAACGTGGTATCCTTCCCCTTCCTCAGTTTCTGGGTAGAGAATCTAGAGATTATGTCGATCCACCACAGAGGATGCTTCAGCCGAGCTTTGGGGAGCCTGGGCAGTGCTTTGCCTTGCAGGGGAGCAGTGGGTTCGTGGAGATCAAGCTGAGGAAGGGCATAGTCCCTGATGCAATCACACTAGAGCATGTGTCCAAGGTAATGTTTCATTGTTTCTTGACGACCCATGAACAGAACTATAGTATTGTTTGCTTCGCTATGCATTCAGGTATTATTTGCAACAAATGTCAACTTCAGTCTTCAGTTATGTGTCTTGATATCTTCCAAGATTAGGTCTTGAAAGGAATTGATTGACCTAAAGGGAGGAGTAGGGTTTGCAAGCTGTAGTGAATGTTAACTGTTACAATTTGGTGTGTGCATGAGGGGCTTAATGCATAAGCTTTTGTGGCATCTGGGTTACTATAGTAGTCTAGTAGAGGTTCCAATTCGAGATGGTAGCCTTCAAGTGAACCTTTTTATAGAAATTCTTACTTCTGTTTCTTTATTAAAATTCTTAAGCCTTTATGTGTAGTCAACAATTAACGATTAGTCCATGCTTTATGGTCATCACCATCAGATACATATCCTGTCTTATGAAAAGGAACCATATTATAGCAATGCTGCTTCTAGGAAATTTCTCCATTGTGTGCTCACTGGAAATTGAACAAGACAAACACTTAACTTCTATGCCAATATTAGACTGAGGACCTGAGTTGCATTCTAATTTGACCTGTGTTGTATGCCTTTCCTTCCAATGTTAATTGGTGGACTACACTTGCTCTTGAATAACTATTCAATATTCATTTTAAAAACCTTATGAATTGCTTTTTCGAGAGCATAAAATCTTCTGAATTGTGATTAAGCCTTTTCTGATTTGTTTGTAAAACATTAAGTCCTTGTCCAATACATCTTATCAAATCTAACTGCAATGAAACTCCCAATAGGCTCACCAGTCTTCTGAACCACAGTTCACCCACCCTCTTAGAATTGTCAAGATGATCGATCACTTCTATAGTTATTTGTCTAAGTTGAATCCAATGATTCTACCACTTTCTTTTGTTCTTGTTGTTTTTTTCTCAAAAAACACCATGCACTAAGATATTTTTCTACTTCGTTGGCATGAATCTCGATTGTTGTAGTATTATGTTCTCAACCTTGCAACAAGCAATTTACTCCTACTTGCTATTTTTTTATGGCAACGGGCAACCTGATTGAAAGATCAGAGAGTAATAGCAATATAGCATATAGTCTATCAGGCCATGGTCTTTAACAGGCAACCTGATTGAAAGAATAGAGAGTAATAGCACTATATCATATAGCCATATATTTGTATCAGCCTATCAGGTTATGGCCTGTAGATTATTATTGGAAATGTGATAAGTAATAGTTTTATTGTTTGAAACCTGGTTGCTCTTAATAGCATTAAGTTGACAGTGTTTATTGAAAACTTTTCAGAAAAAAAACATGTTAGGTTGGGTTATTGTTGAGGGGAACCATGAACTCCATGTGAACACAACTTTGTTTATCCTTGCATGAGCTTCCTGTTTAGACACTGTTCATTTTGATTCTTGAGATTCGTCTACATGTTCTGTCAGATCTTATCAAGTTCTTCTTCAATGGTTGGTGTTGTCTCTTGATCCTTTTAATTGGTCGGGGTAGCATTCTTCAATTGAATGAACTTTAGTTTCTGGTAGCCTTACTATTACAGAAACAATATTATTAAGAATCAAATTACTGTACAAGTGATTGCTGTTTCTTTGCTGCGCCCAAACCTCCTGCTGGTAGATTGAAACTCTCATAAACATGATTAAAATTAGCAACATTTATAAGGATCCAGCTATAGTTGTAGCATGACAAGTTTTTTCAGGCAAATTTGATACATTTATTTAAGTACGCATATTGAGCATCTATTTCAACCTCACAGTAACTTAAATTAATTGGTTTGGAAACACCCCTCAAGATATTTTATATCTTTGCTGCTTCATCAGATTTCTGAATGTCCTCTAAAGACTAAAACCCACAGGTCTGTGTACTTGATTATGAATTATACAGCTGTGATTTTGAAACAAATTCTATTTTTCATGTTTGCATAAAATCTGTTCACATTTAGGTTTCATTCTACAGTTCTACTGATGGAAACTTTTTTAACATTACATGCTCAATACCCTACCCTAGGATAAATGCTTAATTCTGCGCAATGAGAAAGTTCCCTTCTGTCGCAACTACTATTCTTATTATGTCGATTGATATGCAGGATGTAGCGTATGACATGTCAACTGCACCAAAGGACTGCCGGGTGTCCGGATGGTACCAAGAGGCACCTAGCGAGACCCATTCAAGTCATGCTGCAAAGTTGTCTGCCTTGGCTCAGTTCACATATGACCTAGACAAGAACAATGTCCAGACATTTGATATTACGGCCCCAGATGTTGGCGTCATCAACATGGTCCGGCTGGACTTTACTTCGAACCATGGAAGCTCAGCGCTGACGTGCATTTACCGCGTCCGGGTGCATGGTCATGAGCCAGTTTCTCCAGGAATCTCAGGTTCGCAGTCCTAAGATGGGAAATCCTTCTGTTTCTCTTTTGTATGGGTTCTGCCTTAGGGGTGGGTCTCTTTGTGCCCTTGCTAGTTTCAGCCTAGGATGCTGTCATGTAAACTCAGTAAAGCTAATGATTATTTGCCGCTATCTTCTACTCCAATGACACGGTAGGTGTTTAGTTTGTGCCACCTATGGATGGCAAATGGCTCTTTGGTCAGTAAGGTTGCAGGATTGCAGCACTGTTGGTGGTTGTTTGAACTTGGTCGGGTTGAAGGCCTGAATCAAGTGTGTTCAGGAAAAAAAAAAAGCTTCTATTCTCTTTGATTGCTGCCTTTTTATACCTGTTTTGAACCCAGGAATTTGTTGGCTTCTGCATATTTGGGAATAATCCATGTCTCAAGGCAAGGACTTGATAAAACAGCTCCGCGTGCAAACATCGCACGAGCACTTTAGATTGCTGCAGCATAGCACTACGTGGAGTTGAGCTTACATGTTGGAACCAGAGCATTCAACATAAGAATTTTTTTTATTAATTAATCTTTTATTAATTTTATTTTAAAGTTAACCCCCGCGTATTTTATTTCCAATTTTGATCCCTTTGGTCATGCGTGATAAAACAATGTCATACCACCAGATTCAAGGCAAGCTTTTGTCACGCTTATCACTGTGGTGACAAATGTTGTTTGGTCACGCCAAGACTAAAGCATGTGACCAAAAATGCTATTTTGGGAACTTATCCTGTTGTGTGACAGTATTGTTTTGTCACGTCACGGGTGGTGGCGTAACCAAAGAGGTCAGATTTGGAAATAAAGTGCGCCGGAGTTAACTTTAAAATAAAAACCAAAAAAAGGTTAAATAATAAAAAAAGTTCTCAACATAACAAGTGATAAGTGATGAAACTAAGCGCTAGTTGGCATATTTGACGAGCAAATCAGGTACTAGAAGAGTAGAAGTGAACAACGCTCATCGGTGGCATCGAAGGGCTGTCTGTAACATTTTAATTATCGAGCGTTAAAAAGTGTAGATTAGGTTCTGGAAACATTCCACCAATTTTCTTTGAACTAATAAAGCTTAATTGAGAATTTTTAAAATTAAAACAATTAAATATGATTAATGTAAACTTTAATTAAATAAAAAAATCAGTGTTAGTTGGGTTTCTTTTGTTCCAAAGAATTTTCCTGGATTTTTTGAGTTTATTTGGTGTTTATTTGAACTCATTTGAATTTTTAGTCTTTTTCTCTTTGTGGGCCGAACTGGCTCGGCCCATTTTCCTTCTCTCTCCACCCGGCCCAACACCGTCGCTCTCCTCGCCTCTCCTACCTGCCTCGTCACCCTGGCCCACTTCCCTTCTACACCGCACCGGTCCAACTCCCTAGCGCCCACGTCGCTAGCTCGGCTTGCCCGCGCCAAACTCTAGCGTCGCGTCGCCTCGGACCCACCTGACAGTCGTTGCCACTACTGCTCACGTAATTGACGTGGCCGCCGCCGCTGCAACCCTCGACTTCCGCGCCACGCACGCCTCTCGGGACCATAAATAGCCTCGATAAACCTCGTTTTCTGCGCCTCATGACCCCCCACCTCCGTGCCCTAGCTGACGCCGCTCGGGAAACCGCCATGCACCACCACCGAGTTCATCTTCTCCAAGTCCGACGACGCTCCGCAATAGCTGAAACACTGCCTTCGCGTTCCCCGTCTCCTCAGTGAGTTCCTCTCAAATCTACCAGCGTCACATCATGTTCCACACTTCGATCTACCATTTCCCTCTCTTGATTCCAAGATTCGTTCATCGTGCACTAAGATCAACCTTGTCTTCTCCATCTCCGGCTGACCGCCTTTGCCGCTCGATTCTGCCGCGCCGATGAGTCCTCGCTGTCCATGTTCACCACCATCTCCGTCCCTACGCCGTGTTCTATCCTGTGCTCCTCTCCTCTTCCCTGGAGCTCCACCGCAACGCCGTCGCCACCATAGCTGATCCATCGCCGCTGCTTTGTGCTCGCCGCCGACCATTTCCATTGACCTTTGGACTCCGCGCCCGCATCATCGTGATTGCCTCATCGCCCTCTCCACGTTGCGCCCTCCTTCTCCCTCGCCATGGCTGCTACCGTCGACGACCTCCTCGGGCCCGAGCGCCACCGCCTCGTCGGAGCCACGTTGACGCCATGCAACCGCCACATCGCCTCTATCTTGCCACCTTGTGTCACGTCATCGCCCCGTCAGTGCCGTTTGCTGCCTCTCCACATCCTTGCCATGTCATGCCCGCGTGGAAGGCACCTTGTTGCCACGTGTGTGCCTCATCATCCACGGCCGGGTCCCACATGTCACCCACACAATCCAAAACTAACATTTTCTCTCCCACTTACATGCGGCCCCACATGTCAGGTCAACCTTTGGTCAACCCGATCAGCATAAGCTTGGTCCACCGTGGACTAGCGCACCTCTTCGTGGACATGGTCCATGGACCAGGGCCCACATGTCAGCCCTTGTCCTTTTCATGAATTAAATTAATTTATGAAAATCATTTTTATCCAATGGGTCCCGCATGTCATTCTCTTACTCATTTTTCAAAATTCCAGAAAATAAAGATTCTAGAAATAATCCCTCGGCTCCACTTGTCAATCACACATACTATCTCTCATCTGTTATTTTATTTTATTTTCTTTCTCGGTCAAACTTCCGAGAGCTCGTTCTTCCTTGTACGAACTCCGATTGAATCCGTTCAAGTTTTTAAATTAATATAAAATCAAGCCCTACCTTCCAGTACCTTTAAATTTAAATTTGGAGTTTATATAAGTTTTTGTGTTTTCTCTCTCGTTAGACGTTGACATTCCGGAATAACTGGAAGGAGCTGAAGGTCAAGGAAGATTGAAGATAAAGAACAACAACATAGCTATATCAAGGCAAGTTATGCTTTGATCATATTGCACCCAATTTTACAAAAATTACTTTGAATCAAATTATTGCATGTTAATTCAATTATTAAATGCTTTACTATTTTCAGATTAGCTATGTGTAGGACCGGAAAGGCGACTAGAGGGGGGGTGAATAGAAGATCAAACAATTTTTGCAATCCCCAAAGAGCAGCAACAATAAATCAGAGCCTCTGCTGCAAAATACCGAAATCGGTACTACCGCCATTATAATCGCGGTACTATCGCATGGCGGTACTACCGCTGTTCATGGTGCGGCATGTCCGATTATCCTAACGAGCTTGCTGACAGCAGAGAAAAGAAACCCAAACGGTTGATCAACTTAAGTTTTAACCAACCAAAACCAATCAAACTTGAAACATATCATCTAGAGAATAACAGGAACCTATTCCAAACATCTATTCAACAGATCCACATCAAAGACTTGACCTTTTTCAGATTTAGTATAGTTCGGTTCAAGAACAGGTCAAGAACGCAAATCTGATCCTAGACTTGCTTGTGGTCTATTGATGATCAAGATGACCTTAGATGGTCTCCCATAAGTCACAGCAAGCATAAGCAACAGAGAGAATCGAGGGAAAAATAGTGGATCATCAAAACACCAAAACATCAAACAGGATGCAAGAACAGATAAAAGAACGAAGAGAGCTCATCTCAGAGAACTTGTATGGATTGATTGATGATTGAAGATTTGAGGTTTACAGCCACTCCATCTTGGAGGACGCAACTCAATACATGAGCACCAGATCAAACAATCTCTAAACCCTAGCTCTCCAAAAACCCTAAGAACCACACTCGTGTTTCTCTCGTGTTCTATCCTGCTCTACAGCACACAGCACACAAGTGCTTATATAGTGGAGGCTAGATTCTAGGAATATTCTATTAGGGCACCCATTAAACCCTAACACACAATGGGTTAACTCACGTATGTATCTCAAAGCGTCGTCTTCGTCTTCGATTGACTTAAACCGTTTCTCCAAGCGCCAACCCGTGCCGCGGTTTAGCCAACAAGTCACAAATACGGTATTTGGTGAAATAACCAAAATACCCCTTCTCAATTCTTCTCCATGAACCGAGTCCAATCCTGTCGAAGCAATTGCCTGCTCCGCCATGTGTAGGTTGATCAACGGCTCTCATCATGTCAGCAAGTCTCTCCCGTCCGAATCCCATCTGAACCTCCAAGGCACTTGCACCGACCCCCGCGCCGCTTGATCCAACCAGCTGCATGGAACTTCCCGTTTGATCAACCTTGTCCATTCTGCGCCATGCTTGAGTCACTTGACTTCACTCGGCATCCATGATCGTTCTGGACCTCAGCTCTCCAAGCTTAGTCCTGATCCTCCTCGCCGCTGATCGTCGTTGACTGCAAGCCACCGCACAAAGAATAGACCAAGAAATCGCTCTCCGTGAACAAGTTCTTCACAACTTGACCCACATTAGTGAAAACATGCAATATGCAACACATATGCAATGGCAAACAAGGATATGACTTATCCCCAACTCAAACTTACAAGAGAATCGCTTTTAGTCCACATGCGGTACTACCGCCAAATAAATCTCAGATTATCGCTTCACGGTAGTACTGCTTCCAAAGATTAAGGTCGCAGCTTTAAAGATTCCCAAAACACCTAAAACAAGCTCTCTGAATTTCCATACAAGAAAATCACGGCCATACCGCTCCACAAGAAAATCCAAGACCATTTTGCACTCGCTCGTTTTTCCATACCGCTTAACAAAGAAACGGTCAGATTCTGTGATAGTACCGCTGCTTCCAAGCCGTTATTACCGATACTGTAAAATTGCCACGCCTCTCAAAGACCTCCAGAGCACCGCCTACTTAAACCGGTTGTTCATTAAGCGGTATTATCATTGATAACACGCCTAAGATTACCGATTATCTTGACACTTTGTCAAACTTTCAAAAACAGAATTCCAACAAACCTTCAACCAAATTGCCAATTGTTACATCACTTAGGATCATGAGCATATCCTCATGGTGTTCACAATCTCCCCCTTGATGAACACATTGGCAATAACCAAAAAATGAATGTTTTGAGGCTTGAAAGTAAAAACAAAAAAACAAATTTTCGCGCAAAGGCACAATTTGGTCCATCAGCAAGTAAAAGCAAGGAAAATGACCAAATTGGCTTCAGAATAGTTTCAGCAAGTGAGATAAGGCAGAGAAAGCAAAGAGAGCTTCAAATTCCAGAAAATCTCACTTAAGGTCCAAAAGAAAGAACAAGTGTTCTATTTGACCTTCTAGAAAAAGCACAGAGAGCATCCAAAACAACATTTTTGATCAATTTTTCTCCCCCTTTGACAATGAATTCATCAAGGTGCATGGAAGAAGATAGGGCAAGAATGTAATGGAATGGCTACAATTTTTCAAGTTTTCCAGTTTTCAGTTTTTTTAAAAAAATTTAGCAAAAGGAGCCATGAAGATTATCCATGAGGACTGTACAAGTATTAACCAAGCCACATTATGTGAAGATGGCTATGTTTAATCATGGCAAAACATGTACAACAAAATTAAAGCCAAAAGAGCAATAATCTGAGATTAAAAGAATTTAGAACATGACATGGTGCTCAAGATCATAGTTGAACTAAAGGTATCCAAAAATGAGTTAGGCCATGTCTATAAGCTAAATGGAGCCAAAAGCTAGAAAATGAGTCAATTTTGAGCATTTTGAGATCAATTTTGATTCAATTTGTTCAAGCATTTAGAATTTAGCACTTTGAGCACTTTGCTAAAAATGATTGGTTTTATCTTAGTAAAGCAAGTCCTGGACTAGGAGCCATCCACAACTGCCTTCTAAGCTTCAACCAATTGCCAATTTGTTTTCTTAGCATTGTGCTAGATCTCAAGCCTCACTACGACCATCTCAAGCAACAAAAGCTTAAGAGAGTGGTCTAGGTCATCCAAAACTTCCCCTAGGTTCATGCCTAGTGCAATGGCAAGCTGTCTCATAGGAAAGAATTGGTGAGATCAGTTTTTTCGCACAGAAAAGCTCATTTTTCATTTGCTTGACATAAGAATTATCATAGCTTAATTTAAAACTCAGAATAAGTTCAAAACTCAATTAAGTCTATATGACATGGCATGAATCATGAGAAGATCACTATAGCAAAACTAGTCACAAGATCCAACAAGCCATATTTTGATTCAGTTTTCTCACAGATAATAGAGCTAGCATGGCAAAGGCTAAGCTAAACATGAAAAGCCATGAAAGAAGTCTAGCAGACTAGCACAAGATATGGCAAGGTATGAAGCATGAAAATTAGTCATACAAGGATAATAATCAAGGCTCCAAGGATTTATATTACAATACAAGTTGTTGGAATTGAAAATGCATTATGATACAAATGAATGCAAAAAGAGCAAACTCCCTCTCAAAACAGGCCAAGAGGACTAATAACCCCCAACTCTCCCCGCAAAGAAGCAAAACGAGAAGAATCAAGAGTTTTAGTGAAAATGTCAACAACCTGTTTCTCAGACTCGACAAAATGAAGCACAACGTCACCTTTCTCAATATGGTCTCTAAGGAAATGATATCGAACATCAATGTGCTTAGTCCTAGAATGTTGCACTGAGTTTTTAGCAATGTTTATGGCACTAGTGTTGTCATGGAAAAGAGGAACACTACCCAAAGACAACCCATAGTCTCGAAGAGTAGATAAGATCCAGAGAACCTGAGAGCAACTATCGGGTCATAGCTTACATACTCAAATTTCTAAGAAGGATCGCAACAGAGAACTGTTTTCTAGATGACCAAGAGATAAGAGATGTGCCTAAGAAATGACAAGTGCTAGAGGTACTCTTCCTATCCACTCTATACCCGGCAAAATCAGCATCAGAAAGAGCCCGAATAGAGAGAGCAGAAGAAGAAGAATACCAAAGTCCAAAGTCAAGAGTGTCCTAGAGGTACCTGAAAATACGACGCACTGCTTGACGATGAGAGGCACAAGGGAAGCTCGAATCGAGCGCACAGACACACAAAGAAATTGTATGTCCTACCGACGCAGCCGAGGTAGAGGAGAGAGCCGATCATGTCATGCATTCTTCCGTCCACGGCTCTCCATCCTCATCGTGGTTCCGCACGATGGTCGTGGCAATAGGAGTAGACATTGGCCTATCGCTTCCCATGTCGGTTACCAAGAAGGTCCTTTGTATACTTACTTTGATGAATGAAGGTGCCTTATTTCAGCTTGCTTGACTTGAAGACCAAGGAAAAGGTCAATTCGCCCATCATGCTCATCTCGAACTCCCCGCTCATAGAATCAAAATCTGATACCAAAACATGAGAGGAACCACCGAATATAATGTCATCCACATAAATCTGAACCAACAAAAAGTCACTGCCATGCCTGAGAGTGAACAAGGTTTTATCAACCAATCCCATTTTGAAATCATTTTTAAGCAGAAAACTCTTAAGCCTATCATACCAAGCTCTAGGGGCTTGCTTCAATCCATACAAGGCTTTGGAGAGTTTAAAACATGGTTTGGGAACTTGGAATTTTCAAAACCAGGAGGTTGCTTGACGAAGACCTCTTCTTCTATGAAACCATTCAGAAAAGCACTTTTGACATCCATTTGAAATAGCTTGAAGCCCTTGGATGCCGTAAATGCTAGCAAAATGCGAATGGCTTTCAATCTAGCTACAGGAGCAAAGGTCTCCTCAAAGTGTAAGCCTTCTACCTGGGAAAAACCTTGAGCTACAAGTCTAGCCTTGTTGCGAACTACCAACCCATCTTCACTTTGCTTATTTTTGAAAACCCATTTTGTTCCAATTACATTATGATTAGGTGGAGGTTCAACTAAGGTCTAGACTTTGTTTCTTTCAAAATTTTCAAGTTCTTCATGCATAGCATTGACCCAAGAGGCATCAGAAAGAGTATGGGTGACATCTCGGGGTTCAAAAGAAGCAACAAAAGCAGAATGTGCATGAGAATCAGGAGAAATGAACCTGGAGCGAGTGACTCACTCATGTAGATCTCCAATAATCTACTCAGGTGGATGCTGTCGCTGAATATGAAGAGGTGCTTCTGGTGCAAAAGTGGCCTCTACCTCACGGTCTGGGGAGGTAGGAACAGAGCCACTCGATCGCCGGTGAAGGTAGGAAGAGGTCGCTCATCCAAATCGGTGTAGTAGAAGCGTGCTCTCCAACCATGTCGAAAGGACTTGAGGATGGATTGGGTCCTCATCCTCGAGTCATCATCGATTTAAGATGCTCTCGAAACTCGTGGTACCAAGATTTTCGGTCTAGTACTGTGACTAGTCTCATCAAAAATGACTTCGCAAGTCTCAACAATTTTGTTAGTGTCAAAATTAAATACATGATAGCCACGAGAATGAGCAGGATAACCAAGAAATATGCCATCAGAACATCTAGATTCAAATTTATCAAGGTTGTCATGTTTAAGAATGAAGCACTTGCAATCAAAAATCTTGAAATGAGAAACTTTGGGCTTATGACCAAATCTAAGCTCATAAGAAGTCTTGCCAATCACAAATCTCAAGAAAACCCTATTAGAGATATAACAAGCAATAGAGATCGCCTCAGCCCAAAACCTTCTAGGTGTGGAATGCTCATCTAGCATGGTCCTGGCCATCTCTACAAGGGTCATGTTCTTCCTCTCTACAACACCATTCTGCTGGGGAACTCTAGGAGAAGAGAACTGGTGCTCAATTCCCTATCGGTCAGTAAGGTAGAAAAGGAAGAATTCTTGAATTCTCATCCCATTGTCACTCCTAATGGCTCTCAAAACCTGTAGATCAACAAATACCTAAGGACCAACTCTCTAAAGAAGCCAAATGCCTCGTCCTTAGAAACCAGAAAATAAACCCATGAATACCTGGAGTAATCATCCACAATCACAAATACATACCATTTCCCACCGGCAGATTGAACTCTAAAAGGACTAACAGTGTCTAAGTGCAAGAGCTGACCAGGTCCATCAGTCATCACTAGAGTAAGAGGTGGATGAGAAGCAGAAACCATCTTACCATGTCTACAGGGTGTGCACACAAGGTCTCTAACAACTTTCAGCCTAGGCAAACCTCTAATCAAATCCTTGCTACTGACTCTAGTCAAGTGGTCGAAGCCTATGTGCCCAAGCCTACGATGCCACAAAACTAGATCATGGGAGTCAGAAGCCATAAGACACCTAGGGCTAGAAGCAGAAGAGATACTGAAATCAGCACAAAAGATCCTCTCAAACCTGGAGATCTTAAAGACAAGCTCACCCGAGGAGTCTAGAACTCTACACTCACCACTTTTAACCCTCACCTTTAGACCCTCATCAAGAAGCTGGGAGACAGATAAAAGATTATACCTCAGCTTACTTACCAAAGCAACGTCCTTGAGCATGAACTTGTTGTTGACGCGCACTGTGCCCATGGCTGTCACGATCCCGGTAGAAGCATCCCCAAATGTGATCAATTCATTGCCGAATGCACGTGTGAGGGAGGAGAACCATTTAGAATCTCCAGTCATGTGTCGAGAGCACCTGGAGTCAACAAGCCATATGTCCTCCTTTCTCGCACGATGGACCTATAAGGCACAAATAGGAAACATCTGTGCCTCAGTACTAGGGTTAGTGATAAACGACTTGGGAATCCAGTACTGAGTCACACGATGCTTGGGCAAAGTAGTAGAAGCAGCAGTAAAATGGTTAGGAGCAAAATCATAAGAATGCACACGAGAACTACCTAGACCTCTCCGAATCGACCATCCAAAAGGTCGGTACTCCCCCTGTCTAGATGCTACCCGTGGTCTCTCCTCATGATATCCTAACCCAAAGCGCTGCCTAGAGCCACCAAAAGAGTCAAAGAAGTCATCTACGAATCTAGGCCTATGTCTAGCAAGAAAGACAGGCTGCCTAGCTCTAGGGACTACAGTAGGTGAAGGAACTCCTCTAATGGTTCTCAAAGCACTCATCCTCTCCTTCCTCTCAATCTTAGCTCTACTAAGGTAACTCAACAATGTGGCCATTCTTCTTGCAGAAGGTGCAATGGTACTTGACCTTTTGAGGGGTCTGACCTGATGAAGTAGAAGCACCTATCTTGCTAGAAGGGGTTTGGGCAAAACCAGCAGATTTAAAGACTATCTTGGATGGCTTAGGGGTTCTATCTCAAATGCACTACTCTCAACAAATCTAACAACCTTAGGTGGATGATTCTTGGAATGCTCTAGGAATTAAATCATAGGCCACTATTGTTCACACTCACCTTAGATTTGTCTAGAATCATGTTGAGGTTCTTCTTCCCACTAGTAAATTTCTTAAGAGTCCTGTTAAGGTAGTCATTTTGTTTGGCTAGCTCCTTACATGAGGCACACTTATTTGACTTGCTAGCCCTATCAAACTTTTCCTTATAGTGAGCTACCTCGGCTTTCAAAGCCTCACAAGATACACAATAGTCATCTCTAATCCTATCCAACTGCTCTTTGAACTTAACTCTAAAAGCTTCTTGTATCTTATCTACATTATGCCCAATTTCAATGCAAAGATCACAAGAATTAGAATCAATGACTTTCTCGGAAGCAGTCATGGACATGGATTGTTCAATTTTAGTTTTCTCCTCAAGAGTCTTGTTTAAGGCATCATTCTCAATTATGAGTTTAACACAGTTTTCACATGAAGCAGTTTTAGAGTAAAGAACCATTTCAGTCATCTCCTTCATTTTAATCATACTATCCTCACAATGAGAACACATGTGACTAGCATCAAATTTCTGCAATTCTTCTATAGCGCTATTCAATTTTAATTCAAGTAAAGCACAATTTGAACAGGGTAAAGGAATAGCATCTACAAAGAATACATCAAGAGCAATGGCATTCATGCAAGGTGACTAGCCTTGAGAGTTTCTAGTTCATCAAAAACATCTCTCAGTTGATTAGCAATAGAGGAATGAGCTAATTTCAGATTTGCTAGTTCATTAAGCAAGCTAGAGCAAGAATCACAATCATCAGCAGGATTTATGGATTTGAGCCTATCAACTTCTAGGTTCAAGCCATCAATTATGGCATCTTGTTTCCTAATCGCTCTTTCTTGCTCATTCATTTTTTTCAAAGAAGAACTAAAGCACGCTTTCATTTTAGCAAGTGAAGGACGACTTCATCGGGATCGCCGAAAATATCATCGCTGTTGGAGGACTCGACGCCATGGTCGCCCCTAGCCATGAAGCACATACCGTGAAGTCCTCGGCCTTCTTCTTGCCATGAGAGTTATCGCCGCCGCCCTCCGCCTCCGAGTCCACATCGCTCATGTCAACACTCTCAAGAGCGGCAAGGACTTGGCCGATTTAACTTGCGATAGTTGGGCTTCTTGCCTTTCATGTCTTTGGCTTGATGACGCCTCCGAGAGTCCTTTTCCACCTTGCCCTTCAAATTGGGGCACTTGGAGCGAATGCGTTAGGCTCACCACACTCAAACAAGTGACAGGCCACCTCTCCTTCGCTCTCACTTTGTTGTAAACTCGAGAATTTGGTGGATAGGATGGCTAAATCATCCTCGTAGCTTCTAGCCGCCATCACTCGAGAGAATGCAAAGCGACAAGGAAAAACCAGATGAGCCAAAATCCAATGAATCAAGAACTACCCTTAGATGGGTCGACCACCAAAGCCATCGACTCGTTTTGGGGAGACGCGAGATAAAGTCAATCTCATGCGTCTTCAACCTCGAGTAGAGCTTATCCATGGTAAGCTCACTCATGACAAGTTGTTGTCATTGATGGATGTGATCTTCATCCTCGACCTTCACATCAAGAGCATCCAAAAGTCAAGCGTATGCTCTCGCACTCAAGTGAAAACAAAATCAACAAATAAGAAAGATCATGAAGAATCTTGGAGAACCTCCCCACAGCTCATCTAAAGACTCACCGTGCCTTTACTCGATCTTTGAGTATTCTTTCTTGAGTCGGTTCTGTCTCACTTCCTTGATCGCAGAGAACCTCGTGGTAATCACAGAGAGTCCTCCAGATCTCATGAGCAGACCTCAAATGAGCCACGCGCTCAAACTCAGATCGACTAAGACCTTGGATCAGAAAGTTCCGAGCCTTGCTATTAGCCTCAACATCCGGAGTGATCACATTGTCATTGGCTGGCACGACATATGGATTTTTGACTCTAAGCCAAATAGCGTGCCCTTGAGCCTCGATGTAGGCATGCATGCGTGCCTTCCAGTAAGCAAAATCAACTCCATCGAATACAGGTGGTTTGGTTGAATACTTGTCAGTCGCCATGGCTCCAAAGATCGGTTAAGATCTATGAGAAGAGCTAACCGGGCTCTATTACCAATTGTAGGACCGAAAAGGCGACTAGAGGGGGGGGGGTGAATAGGAGCTCAAACAATTTTTGCAATCCCCAAAGAGCAGCAACAATAAATCAGAGCCCCTGCTGCAAAATACCGAAATCGGTACTACCGCCATTATGATCGCGGTACTACCGCTGTTCATGGTGCGGTATGTCCGATTATCCTGACGAGCTTGCCGACAGCAGAGAAAAGAAACCCAAACGGTTGATCAACTTGAGTTTTAACCAACCAAAACCAATCAAACTTGAAACATATCATCTAGAGAATAACAGAACCTATTCCAAACATCTATTCAACAGATCCATGTCAAAGACTTGACCTTTTTCAGATTTGGTACAGTTCGGTTCAAGAACAGGTCAAGAACGCAAATCTGATCCTAGACTTGTTTGTGGTCTATTGATGATTAAGATGACCTTAGATGGTCTCTCATAAGTCACAGCAAGCATAAGCAACAGAGAGAATCGAGGAAAAACAGTGGATCATCAAAACACCAAAACATCAAACAGGATGCAAGAACAGATAAAAGAACGAAGAGAGCTCATCTCAGAGAACTTGCATGGATTGATTGATGATTGAAGATTTGAGGTTTACAGCCACTCCATCTTGGAGGACACAACTCAATACATGAGCAACAGATCAAACAATCCCTAAACCCTAGCTCTCCAAAAATCCTAAGAACCACACTCGTGTTTCTCTCGTGTTCTATCCTGCTCTACAGCACACACCACACAAGTGCTTATATAGTGGAGGCTAGATTCTAGGAATATTCCATTAGGGCACCCATTAAACCCTAACACACAATAGGTTAACTCACGCACGCATCTCAAAGCGTCGTCTTCGTCTTTAATTAACTTAAACCATTTCTCCAAGCGCGAACCCGCGCCGCGGTTTAGCCAACAAGTCACAAAGGCGGTATTTGGTGAAATAACCAAAATACCCCTTATCGATTCTTCTCCATGAACCGAGTCCAATCCTGTCGAAACAATCGCCTACTCTACCATGTGTAGGTTGATCAACAGCTCTCATCATGTCGGCAAGTCTCCCGCGTCCAAATCCCATCGGAACCTCCAAGGCACTTGCACCGACCCCGCGCCGCTTGATCCAACCTGCTGCATCGAACTGCCTGTTCGATCAACCTTGTCCATTCTGCGCCATGCTTGAGTCACTTAACTTCACTCGGCATCCATGATCGTTCTGGACCTCAGCTCTCCAAGCTTAGTCCCGATCCTCTTCGCCGTTGACCGTCGTTGACCTGCAAGTCATCTGCACAGGAATAGACCAATAAATCGTCTCCGGGAACAAGTTCTTCACAACTTGACCCACATTAGCTGAAAACATGCAATATGCAACACATATGCAATGGCAAACAAGGATATGACTTATCCCCAACTCAAACTTACAAGAGAATCATCTTTTAGTCCACGTGCGGTACTACCGCCAAATAAATCTCGATACTACCGCTTCACGGTAGTACCGCTTCCAGCATTGCGGTCGTACCGCTTTCGAAAGATTCCCAAAAACACTTAAAACAAGCTCTCTGGAATTTCCATACCGCAAAAACCACGGTCATACCGCTCCACAAGAAAATCCAAAACCATTTTGCACTCGTTCTGGTTTTTCCATACCGCTTAACAGCAAACGGTAGTACCGCGGCTTCCAAGCCGGTACTACCGATACCAAAAAATTGCCACGCTCTCACAAAGACCTCCGGTAGCACCGCTCTACTTAAACTGGTTGTTCCACCAAGCGGTATTACCGCTGTTAACACGCCGGTACTACCGATTATCTTGACACTTTGCTGAAACTTTCTGAAAAACAGGAATTCCAACAAACCTTCAACCAAATTGCCAATTGTTACATCACTTAGGATCATGAGCATATCCTCATGGTGTTCACACTATGCAACCTATTTGATTATGCCTACATTGTGAATTGTATTGCCATGATCAATTGTCACCTTAGACTGGATACTTATTAGTTGGTCAATAATGTAGAACCAACGTGGGTTGGTTTAGGCACGATTAGTATGCTTAGCCATGCAACGGACATTGATACCGTTTTAATGGCAAAATTCAACATGACTAAGTGCTTATGGAATATCTTTGTGATAAATTGGTATGACATGTGTTGTCACTCAGTGGAAGTATGTGTTGCACTTTAAACAACTGGGTGGAAAAATGTTTAGATTAGGGCGAGTGGGAGAACTAAGCGAACTGGTGGCTTCGTGATTGGGATATTCGTGAATAAATGTAGTAAATTGGTAGTCTCACCCTTATCAAATTAAGGACTTAACTTTGTGCACCATTTAATTGAGCTATACAGTACAACCATATATCTGGAATGGGACAGACCTAGCTCAGTAAGTTATGGATTCTCGACATTGGTTGCCTTAGATAGTAGGTTAACTCAATGAATGGGTTGAGATGTGGAGTCATGTTTTAAGCCACATTTATGAATGGTTCGCCGTTTACATATCCAACAGTGTGCTCCGAGCCAACATCTGTGTGACACCAGGCTACCTGATTAAAGCTCGCCGGGAGTCGATTGTTGAGATGAAGTTTCGAAAATGCGTTGTTGTGATCTTCTCTGTACAATTTGATTGCATATTATGGGTAAAGTGTATAACCTCTGCAGAGTGTTAACAATCTATTCGAATAGCCGTGTCCGCGATCATGGATATGCTCGGGGATTTCACATAGGGTATACTTTACAAAACAAAACTGGGAGGGACAACTATGAGAATAAACTTATATAGCTGTGTGAAAGAATTGGCTTATACTAAGTGAGATTTGTGGAAATACTTGTTTAATTACTATTGTTATTTGTTTTCAATTATGCTTTCAATCTATTTATTTGTATTCAAATGCAAATGTTTGTTTTATGAAAAATAACCATAGATGTCATATCCTTTGGAATAAAACATCATTTATACTTGTATTCTGTGGTACAACTTACTGAGTACTCTATATCTTCACTCTTGCTATAAACAATGTTGCTCAGTTGTTCAAGACCACATTAGTTCATCTTTGGCCAATAAGGACTACTTGAAGGATCATGGAGAACTAGATCGCGTTACCCCAGTCGATTGCCTGTGGGCATATGGATGAGTTACACTGAAGTTATTATGTTTCCTTCTACTGTAGCTTATCTTAGATATTCACATTCTGAGGTATTAATTGTAAGCTTCGACCATAAGGTCACTACTTTGATAATATTTGTTAATTGCATATTTCTTAGTTATTTTTGCATATAGAATGATATTTCATCGATGTTGCCACTGTGTATACTAGCGTGATCCTAGACTAGTGCAGTATACGTGAGGGTCCAGATTTGTATATTCGGGTCCCGACACCAATGAAGAGCGATATATTGATACTTTGGAGTGTACTGGAACATGCTAACAAAACACACGGTTCAAAAAAAAACTCTAAAGTTAACCATGCAATATGGTCAGTGGTTAGCCAATCACACAGTGGTTTGATGAAGACCAACAGTTGCTTACAAGTTGCAATTCACAGATCAGGTTATTTTTTAGAAGTGGCACAGGACGGGTTATTATGTGACTTATGTCATACCTACTCCTCTTCTGCTCCCAAAAGAATAAAGATAGAGAGAATGCCATTAGGACATCTCCAATAGCTAAAGATAACATTGTCTCTAACATATGCTATAACATCTATAGAAACAACATCTCCAATAGATAGTCTCTAGCACACTCTCCAGCATTTATATTTTATAATTTTCCTTTGAAATGGGCCTACATGTCAACTAGAATAGATTAATGTATCATGTCTTGTTTCACGTGCACGTCAGTCTCTTTAGGAAGAGACGACATGTGCTCTCTCTCCTCCCCCTTTCTCCTCCACATAGGATTTTTTTGACGTGGCATAGCTAAGGGACGACAATAAATACACTATTGGAGATGCCCTTAGTTGGGGGCAACTTAAGACAAATATGTAATTTCGAAAGAAAGAAAGAAAACAACCATGTAATTTCGAAAGAAAAAAAACATCTATGTACTCCCCCATAGAGCTGGCCAAAAGGGTCGGGCCTACCGGGCCAGCACGAGGCACGACACTGTAGGCCTGGCCTAGGCACGGCACGACCCACACTATTCATGAGCCGCTGCCCCCCAAGACGAGAGCCTGTGCCGCGTTCGGCCGCCACTCAAGACGGTGGGTCACCCCAGACAAAGATGAACAAGGTTGTCGGCCGTGCAGCATGGCATTATCTTAGGCAGGCACGGCATGGCTCGAGCGGCCCGGAGAGCCAACGCCAGTGGCTCCGTGCGCCCGCGCCAGCGTGGAGGAAGAAGGGTGGGGGCAGCGCGGGACTGGGAAGGACCTTGGAGGCTTGGAGGTCCGAGAGAAGGAGGAGAGGAAGAACGGCCGGCGGCACGGGAGGAGGCCGGAGTGGAGAGAGAAGAGAGGGCCAGGGAGGCGAGGAGGCAGCTCAAGGCTTGCAGTGCCAGGCGTGACGAGACGAGGAGGCGCTTCGTTCTGCGTTGCTAAGGACGAGGAGGCGAGGAGGTGGTGCGGGGCTACGTGTCAGACCCCCGGGCGTGAAATACCCGAAGACCTTATGTGTATACCGTGCTAGTCCCAGGATTAATGGCTAGCACACACATTCACAACCATCCATTCAAATATACAAGGTAAAGCAAAGCGGTACGTAACTTAAGCGATTACAATATTCACATTACAAAGACTGACCGGCCAAATGAGACTTAAGTAGTAGAAGTAACAGAGTAACAGAAATAGCAGCGGAAGATTAAAAGTGGTGAAAGTAAACAAATTCTAGCGGTGTGCCCATCCATACCCAAAGGCAACCAATAAGAAACAAATCCTAGATAGTCTCGTCACCGAATCCTTCGGTTCTGGGTGCGAAGAAAACGTCACCTGGCATCGAATCATCTTCAAACTCTAAACAGCAACATAAGCAAGATTGAGTACTTGTGTACTAAGTAAGACTTATAGTGTATCGCAAATGTTATATTAGATGCATGGCTGTCAAAGGAAGAGGCTACTACACTAGGCAATTTTCTGCATAAAGCGATAATTTTCAGCAAGATACCATATTTAGATTCAAATGGCAGTGAGTAAAACTTTTTAAATATTTAAATAATAGCAAGTAACATTTCAAAGTCCTCACATTAAATCCATGATCACAATTCCAATGACAGTAAGGTAACATCTCAATAATCTTCATGTTAATTCCATGATCACAATTTCATAACAGTAAAGTAACAGTTCAATAGTTCTCACATTAATCAATGATCACAAACTCATACCCTTGCCAAATTTTCCTAATCCCAAAAGTCCAAAATCTAACTGTGCCTGCTTTCCCAGAAGTGATGTCCATGACCGGGGATACAGCTATTCGAATAGATTAGTGACTTTGCAGAGTTTGTACAGCTTTACCCGCACGATATGAATACCTCATACTGTCGCCATGCACTCTTCCGTAGGAGTGTGACTGAGATATCATAATGAGGCCTTTACAATGTCATGTCCTAACTATCAAACCACCCAAGGAAACACCCCATGGTGGGCTATCGTTCGCAACTGAACCACGGGTGATTCTCGTAACAACATAAATAGGAAACACCACATGGCAGGCTATCGTTCTCAACCGAACCATGGGTGACCCTGGGAAACACCACGTGGCAGTCTATCGTTCGCAACTAAACCACGGGTGACCCTTGTTATTTAGTGGTTTGGTAGAAAGAACACAACAAATTATTTAGCCAAGCCATCACCATAAATCCCAGCGCATGGTTGCACGTAAGCCTTGGTTCACCACATCACAAACCGGTCCTTAATTACCCAGATGGGGCTACATGAATCCGGGACAGTCTCCCTTCATCAACCTATCACCTGTCCAAGTCTAACCCACAATACCCACAACCCAACAAGTTCACAACAACCTGATTCAAGATCTGAACACAATCCTCAAGTTTAACCAAATTCGATTTAACACATTCCTCAATTACGACATAATTTGATCCACACATTCCTCAAGTTTCAACATAATTCAATTCTCTTCGGCCGATGGACTAGCTCCGTCAACCGCTTTCGACTACAACTACTAGCATGGCTAAGCATCGATCTATCTTACAATGGAAAATTTCCCATACATACATATATTCTAAGTAACAAAGGAATAATGGGATATCAACATTCAAGGAAGGTAATGCAACAATTAGGAATTTAACTACTTCTACCCACGAACATAATTCCCAAAATAGCATGCATACATACAGTTGCAAAACAAAGTACATTAAGTAAAATACTGGAATCAATTAATGTTTTGATTTGCATCTATTTGTTGTCGAATTGTTATTGTTTCATTGATAGTGCCTTATCATGAATTGCATAGAAGGTCTATCTCATTCTAATAGTTCCTTTTGTTATTATTTCCTATTTATCGAGAAAATTCCATGTGTTAAGTGTGTCCTTTTTATAGTCATTTTATGACTAAGCTTATGCTAAGGTGTAACTATTACTAAGTTAACTTCCAACTAAAATATACACTAAAGATTTTTAATCTCTAATTGCCTTACCATCTTTTATTAACTAACTCATTGACCTAGTGTCACTATTGCTATTAACAAAACCATGGCATAAGGTTACTGTTGTCAAGCTACCTACATTACCAATCTTGACTTCTAAATTAGTTTGCTCTTTCGATCAAATGCCAAAGGCTAGTTAACTCAATATGCCTTCTATTTACATGGCTTTGGTTTATGTCAGTAGGCTTCCTATTCTTCATAATCCCATATTGCAACTTTCTTTAAGTGCTAATTGATGTTTAGCCCACTAACCTAATCAATCAACCTCTAATTGCTTTGGACCAAAAAACTGGTAGCTATCTGCCAATTCCTAATCATCTTATCAACCAACTACCAATTAACCCTACAAGATGTAAGTGGAAAAGATCTGCAAGTTAAACAGTAACCCTACCAACTGGATGTATCTAATCAACTTAACTAGAATGGCCCTACTGTCATTAGTAGATTTCATCTAAACACTTTCCCTTTTCTACTAGTTTGACTGTCCAAGGTTCAAACATTGGACTTAGCCAACAACAATGTTTGCTTTGCATGTTAGAGTGCTCCTTTTAGATTAATCACTAAAAGCTATCTAATCTAACACCACCTTTCCAATTGCAAGAATCAGAAAAGTTAGAAACTAAAGTTGTTCCCAAAAGCCCTCTAATTTCTTTCTCTGTCTAACACTTCATTAGAAAGAGTTGATTATTCTCTGTTGGTTTCTGAAACTTCACCTCCATTCTTGATTTTCAGTTTTGACTACTACTGGAAGCTTAAGTGTTTGGATGGCTAAAAACCTTTTCAATTACTAAACTTAGTAAAGTCATTAACTTCATGTCAATTTTTATTATCTATAGATTACACTTTCTGTTGATTTTTGAATGCACCCACCCCTATTGTTTTTTTTTTCAAATTTTGGTTGCCACTGACAACTAAATGTCCAACTGAATTGATTCACTAACCTTTCCAACTACTATAATAACCAAGCCTGCTTACTAGCAAACTAACTTCAGATTACTGTTTACGAAACCTACAACAACAAGAGTTGACTAAACTAAAGTACTAATCTAGACTCCCTTCAATTTAGACTTCCAAATGCTAACTCAAACTCCAGATTTTTGCTAACTCATTTGAATGGTTCCATTTTTCAGAGAGAGGAGAAAGAACACATAGGGAGCACAAAGGCAACAGAGACAGGGGAGGCTCGGGTGATTTTGGAGTGACGGTCATCGCCGGTAGTGGAGGCGATGGTGGCGGCTGGGAGTAGCAAAAATAGAATCGTGGGGTGGAGGCGAACCGGAGGGCGGTGGTGGCTTGGCCAGAGGTGGACCGTGGCGGCCGGGGGACAGCTTGCGGCGGCTGGCCGTGGAGGAGAAAGGGCGACAACGGCATAGGGTGGAGTTGGTGCAAGAATGGAGGGAGCATGGGCACTAGTGGGGCCTAAGGAACTCACCAGTGTAGTTAAGGGGAGCCGAGGTGGCCAGGAATGAGCTAGCGGCGGCAACCATGGGCGGCGCGGGTGCTCCACCATGGAGGTGATCCTGTAGAGAAGGAGTGCACAAGTTAGAGGTAGGAGGTGGTATAAGGATGCTAGGAGATACTCCCGCGGTGATGAATTGAAGGGAGGATCGCCGTAGAAGAAGTGGCGGAGGTGGAGGTGGTTGCGACCGGAACCGGAAAAGAAGAAGTGTGCGCAGCTCCTCGGTGGATGAAACTCTGAATTGCTTGAGGGGTTCGACTCTTGGAGCGAAGGGTCACGGCGTGACGCAGTTGGGGGCGGCCGGAGCTCACCACAGCGGCCGGAACGGTGATGCCAAGGCGGCGACCGATGCGGGCACTACGCGTTTCCTCGCCATTGCTTGATTGGAGAAGAAGGGGAGGGGATGAATGGCCGAGAGGGGGCAAGGCCGGCTCGGGCTGGCCTTCTTAGAGGTGGAGTGAGGGCGGAGACACCGATGGTGAGACAGTGGCATTGATGGTGACAACAAGGTTGGCAACATTGAAGACGCGACGTGGGCGCAAGACTCGACCAACCGGCATGGGCTAGGGGAAGGAATCCGCGGGCGGCAGGCAAAACCAACGACGGGCGGGCTGCGCTGGAGTGGCGCGCGGAGCCGCGTGTCCCTGGTGTGGCGAGCTCTGGTCATGGTGGCTAGGGGCGCGTGGAAGATGAAGCCTGGCATTGGGGCCCACGACTCGGTGAGAGGAGAAAAGGGAAATGAGCTCCAGGACTTTTGAGATTAGTTGAGAGTGTTTAGGGAATTTTTAAATATAGCTGTTTAGCTTCAAAATTTATGAAAATTTTAGGAGAGGCTTAGGACTCATTATAGATTTTTGTGTAATTATTTCAGAATTTTATGTGCTCTGAATATTTCTCTAAAAATTATTTTAAGCTTTTGTTTGTATGCACCTTTATTATTTGATGTGAGGAAATTTGCAATACATGCTTTATTTGATTTATCCAGTTTAGTGACAGTACAAATATATTAAGTTTATATTTTTAATTACCATCTTTCCTTTTAATTTGTTTTAGTCCTTTTTGTATTTCTAGAATTTGATGTTTAGATTTCTTTATTAGACAAAAAGTCTTGCAAATGAAATCCAGAAAAACAATTGTAAATAAAGTCCCTCAAAAGTTTTAAAAAGCTCACATTTTTACCTATGTGGAAATAATCCCAATTTTTGGGTTGTTACACTACGATGGTGTGGTGAGGAGGCGGCTCGATGGCGAGGAGGTGGCGGGGCGGCGAGGCGACGAGGAGGCGGCAAGACGCTCGGGCCAGTGTGGCATTGCACAAGATGCGCACTAGCGAGGCAGGGCCAGGGGAAGAAGAAGGGACGGGTGGGGTGTCAAGGTATGGGCAGCCGTGCATGGCAAGTGCTCGTGGGTCAGGCTTAGCACTCAAGACAAATTTCAAAAAATCCAAATTGGGATTTTAGCCCTTTTTTTTTTTACCTTTTTGACTGTTGGAGTCTTTAAAAATAGCAAAAAATTTCAAAAAAATCTCGATTTTTTCTATAGATAGCAACTATAGCCCCCCATTTAGCACCCCTTTATTCTCCATTCTCTCTTTGAAATTGTGTTGTGCAAATTCAAATCCGTGTTGAGCTAATTTGGCAAAATTCAAAAAATTTGTGCCAAAATTTGGAAATTTCAATTTTCGGCTGCAAATCAGCGAAAGAGGTACAATACTATTTTTGTAATACTTTTATTGTTAGTTCTTGTTATACTAAGATGAAAGTAGTAATAGTGTTAGTTTCGATTTTGTAGTTTTCGTTATGGACAATCCTTACAACAGCTTTGCTCTTGGTGATTACGGACTTTCACTGGAGGAAATTACGTCCATGGAGGCGGTTGTGGCTACCTCAAATCAACCAGAGGTTTCACCGGAGGAGCAATGCGGAGTTCCATCATTGGGCTGCACGACAGCATCGGGCGCCATGGCAACCGGAGCAAAGAGGTCGAGACCGTCTACACCGGGAGTGTGGGAGAATTTCGATAGGGCAACCAAGCAGGACATAGTGGAAAATGAGGTACCATATGCTATTTGTAAAATTTGTCGCCATGAATTGTCTGCAAAGTCTACAGGTGGAACGGGACACTTGTTTAGACATGCTACAAGATGTCGAACCAAACAAGGATTGGTGATGAGACAGACGCAGCTGCAATACAACCCCGACGGTATGGTATGTAGCTGGGACTACGATCCTCAAGTAGCCCGCCAATCTCTCTGTCATTTAATTGCTTATGTGGATTTACCGTTAGGCTTTGGCGAGTCTGCTTCTTTCTAAAATTACATTAGGACTGCGCATAATCTTATATTTTCTTTTGTTTCTAGACAGACAACAACTAGGGATATAATGAAATACTATAATGAACGTCGTAATAAAATAAAGGAACTATTTAGTATGTGCACATTTTCGGTGGCCCTAACCTCAGACATATAGAGTGGTCGGGCTATAGAGGATTACCTTAGTGTAGTTGCGCATTATGTTAATGACGACTGGATAATGAAGAAAATAATTATAGCTTTGAAATTAATTGATGCAGCACACATGGGTGAGAATATTGCAAATTGTATTATCAAAGTCATGGAAGACTTTGGTCTTACAAACAAAATATTCGCAATTACTTTAGACAACGCCGCTTCAAACTCTAGAGCCAAGGATATTCTTACTCCAGTGTTAAGTACATATATCGATTCCTTCTTGTTACATCAACGATGCGCTTGTCATATTATCAACATTATAGTCAAATGTGGTTTGAAGAGGTTGAGTCCGTATATTAAAGCTTTTCACGATGCGATTTCTTTCTTGAATAATTCTAACATAAGAATAGCACAATATAAGAACTTCTGCAGGGCGATGGGTGTACGTCCAAGAAAGTTCGGTTTGGACATAGAGGTAGGGTGGAACTCTACTTACCTCATGCTTAAGAATCTTTTACCATACAAGAGCATTTTTTTTTCTGTTTTTATTCAAACGCACTATCATAGCACTGACGGTAGTATACTATTAACTGAGCAACATTAGTTCATTGCTGAGAAGATACTATTATTTTTAGAATTTTTTTATGAGACAACTGTTGCTTTGTCCGCTGTCTACTATCCAACATCTTCTATAATTGTACATACTATTTTACGGATTGCTACTCAATTGAAAATGTATGAAAATGATTTAGTTTTACGCGATGCTGTTGTTTCCATGAAATCTAAATACCTTAAAAATTGGAGAGAAATGCCTTACCTATATGTATTTGCATTTCTTTTAGATCTTAGGGCTAAAATTGATGCATTTGGTACTGTACTTGATCTTCTTAGTGATGCTACGGGGTTAGACCATACTGACTATTTTGCAGAAGTTCGTTCTCGGTTATACGAGGTTTACCAAAGGTATGAAAATAAGTTCTAGGTAGTCCACTCGCAACGACCTCCAGTAGCCCCCACCTCGAGTGGGAAGACAAATATGTGGGGCGTGATCTTCGGTGCCTCTTCCTCCAGGTCTAGGTTCCTGTCTTCTTCTTCTTCTATACCAATGCCTACTTAGCTAAGACCTACAAGGAGTGGGGAACTATCAACCTATCAGGATAGCGATACGGTGGATTTCAACTCAGAAGGCTTCGACATCTTGCAATAGTGGCAAGCCCATAAGTTAACATATTATCACGTGCTATCCATACTTGCACGTGATGTGTTAACTGTTCCTGTCTCTACGGTTTTCTCCGAGTCTATTTTCAGTCTTTTTGGAAGAATATCGAAGGAGAGAATAACAAATCTCACAAGTGAGATGGTGGAGATCCTTCTAACTGTGAAGGAATGGGAACAAACTGATTCACGAACACAACACTCTGTAGAAAACCCAGAGTTATCGGAGGTGTTCGAAATTCTGTACTTAGACAGTGACATCGATACATAGAATAATGATGTATCATGTATGTAGAGTTGTAGAGCTATAGGCTGTACTCTTTTTCTTTGCCAAGGTTTTCTCATTTTGAGTTTTTACTTGGCGAAGGTTTTAACGAGTCAGTCAGTTGGACATTAATAAAGCTCTTTATTACACTTTTAATATGATTGTTTCATTTTTTTTTAATTTTTATGTCTACTTCTCAATCCTACATATTTTTTTATTTTTTCTGGATTTTTTTCATTCTAACGGACCAAATGGGCCACACATGGCCCGACGGGCTAAACGGATTCGGGCCAACCCGGTACGGTATGAATGCCCGACGGGCTGTGTTTAGACCGTCACCCCGGTCCGTGGATCAATCCGGTACTACATCAATAGTATCCGAACCAGGACAACTGTGCCTAAACGTACCGTGTCGACCTGGGCCCGGGCGATGCCGGGCCGGATTGCTGTTTGGTCATGTCTGCTCTCCCATGAGGCCATGTCTGTACACCGACAGGAACGGCGCGAATCTTAAAGCCCTGCCGCGGTTTCTAGAAGGTAAGCTCGTCACCGGTGTTCCTCTTCTTCCCCCAGCTAAGCTTTGACGCGCAACCTGCCCCTCCCATTGGTCGCCAAACGCGCCGCCCCGTCCAACGCCCCCTCAGGAATTCCCGCCGGGCCGCAGCCGCGCAGGTACGATGCCAAGGACAAGCCTGCCGAATTCTTCCCTCTCCTGATCTGCCATCCCGCTCCCGATACAACATTCCATCGCTTTTGCGTTTTCCCAAATCTCATCTCGTTCTTGGTTTCTCGCCGCGCGCTTTTGATTGGTTCTGTGCTCGTTTTCTTGGTCTGTCGGTGTCTGGAATGCGCAGGGGGCAGGTATTAGGCGGCCGGAAGGTTTCGGGACGGGGAACAAGGGGTCGCGGATCGGTACAAATTTAGGTGGCGTTGTTTTGGCGGCGAGAACGTTGATTTGTTTGGTAAGTTACACCACGCACCCCTCTCTCCCCTCCTTGGAATCTTGTGTTGTTTCTTGTTTATATATCTTGTTTCTTTCCTGATAAGATCTCTGATCGATTAGACGGTTAAATGCCGTGGATTCTCAAATCTCTTTCTGTTACCTGATTTGTAGTTAACTTTGTAGATCCATAATTCTATTTCTAACCTGAGTTCATGAGCCTGACAGCCGAATTGTAAAGCTAGAATTCAACATGATGATTGCAGCGTGATGCAAAATCGCAAATGGTATAATTCACTCCATTTTGGCCCTTCGCCTGCGAACCCATGGTTCCGTGTTGGAAAATCTTGCTTTTGTCAGGAATTCTTGTTATTGTTTTCTAGTATATATTTCTTGGGCGTTATCTGAATTAGGGCATAAAATCAAATTAAGAGTTACACCTTTCTAAAAAATATAATCAAGAGTTACTTCCCTGTAAACAGTTCAAATACTTTTTTTAAGTCATGCTGAATTCCAAAGTTGATCTAATAAGTGAGCTTCACGAATTATTGTTATCAACTTGTCATCAATGAGACAATGATCAAACACGTCAGAAATTTATATTTTGGAATGTTGTTGCTAAACTTGGTCTTTCCACTGCCTTGTCTCGTACGTGTTATTTTCTTTTAGTGAAGAAACTGCCTTTTGTGTCACAGAGATGGCTGGAAAAGGAAGCTATGTTCCGCCTCAGTATATTCCTTTATATGGCCTAGATACTGAAGAGGACCGCGTTCCTGTGGAGGAGAACCTTGCTGCACGCCATAAATTAAGCCGGGACCCTACACAGTGGTCTTCAGGCATATGTGCTTGTTTTGATGATCCACAGAGCTGTATGCTACTTTCTGACCTGTGATTCCTTGATTTACAGAAGAGAAGTTAAAAGGTGCTATTTGGTTGCATGATAGGATATGCATAAAAAATAAACGCAAAACTGTACCTAGCTGCCTAGTTAATATCTTTGTTTTACTGTCATTAGATTTATCACATTTTAGTGGTTGCTTGATGTTTTCTTAGAGTGTACTAGGAGTGAGTGCTTTCTTTAGAGAGAAATTTGATCTCAGTTATGACTAATGAGAATAATCTTCCTTTTAATTTGTAACCCTTCTTGCCTCTATTTGTTAATAGTGGTTGGTTGCTGGTGGTGTTCTGGGTTACATTTAGTTCTATAGAGAAAAGAACAATATCTTTGTAATCTGTATATTACTTGCCATGGGGGCAATCCTACTGAATGCACAACCGCATGTCTAGCATAAAAATCACCATCAAGTAACTAATATTAAAGTTAAAACAATATGTAAGTAATGTGGTAATCTTCTGATAAATTTTAATTTTGGTAGTACAGTATGATATAGGAGCAGTGAAATCAATTGTCCTGTCCAGTATTCTCAGCGTTAAAACGACTCGTGCAATCCCACTGCAGCCAAACTTGCGCGTAAAATATAATGACTGAGATACTTAAGATAGTAGAGAGAATCTGTGTTCATGCTCCAATTTACTGGGAAGTTATGAATAGCTTCTTTCTGCCTTCTCATTTATGGGTCAGTGAGAAGAGGAATGAAAAAAAAGTCAGAACTACTTCTCATGGTGCCAATGCGGTTAGTTACCATTTGCACGATGCTATGCAGCTGTATTGGAATTTTTTAAAATTAATGTAAATTTAAATAAAATAATGTAAGGTTGGCTTGATTTTAGTATTATCTTGTCTCAATAGAACATGTTAATATTTAGTCTTATCATGGCCGTTGCCCTTTTTCTTTTGCCTCCTAGCTGTCCTTTGAAGTCATAGTAACAAGGTACTTCTTAATACGTGTTCGTCTGACTTTTCGTGGCACATGTAAAAACAAGATGGTTGGGGTATGAATATCTTTTTTTTTCCCGTTACAATCAGATTGTCAAGGAGATATTTAGGTCACTGGAGGCCTGCAATGCAGCTGATATGGCTTATGGTGGTGGAAGGTAAGGATAGGGCACAGATCACCCTCAACGCCGGCAAGGACTTGTTCCTTGCGGCAGAGAGGCTCTGATCAGGCTGAGGGAAACTTTGATTAAATCATTATTGCTTCTCTCAATAGATACTTGGCTGACTTTATAGAAAAGGAGCCTTCCTAACAATAGTTACTAAAGATAATAATCCATATATAAATTATACTTGCCTAACAAAGGTTAGCCTATTAATAGAATTACTTATCTCTTTCCTTCTGGCTGTTGTTGCCCAAGGAAAGTACTGCTGCCGTAAAGGATTCCTTCATGGTGCTGCCGCATCCTCCTTGCTGGTCCCAGTACCACGACACTGGCGATGATAGTTTTACCCAACAAATGCGTTTATAACGCTTCCACCTTCATTGCGAAGTAGCTCGCCCTCGAGCTGGAATGTCGGGTAGCGTTCTTTGAACTCAGCTACCTTTTCCCAAGTAGCATCAGCAGAGGCACATCCAGTCCATTGAACTAACAATTCCCAAACTCCTCGATCGAGACGTGCGCGTACAATGCTGCTAGGCGATGGAACCACACGCCCATGGACAAAGTCCGGAAGTCCAACAATCTCAGAGGGAGGTGTACCTTCAAACTTTTTAATAAGTGCAACATGGAAGACATCATGAATGCGAGCACGGACGGGAAGCTGAAGACGATAAGCTGTTAAGGGTATTAGTGGTATTTCCTATTGTTAGGGTTTAGTCTTGTGTGTGTCCCCTTGTACTATATATATGCCCTATGGGCTATTGCAATAGATAAGCTTCCATTCATATTAAAATGGTATCAGAGCAAGGTTCAAACCCTAACCTCTAGCTCACCTGTCTTCATTTGTTGTTCTGGATGGTGCTTCTCTCTCTCCATGCCATGTCCGCCGACCGTCAGGTTCACGCCTTTTTCGCATCATTGACGCTGCCGCCCACCGCCCGGCGGCCACATGCTGATTCTCGACGTCGCCAGCTCTCCCCGAAGCTTTCTCGCCGGATCCGGTCCTCCGCCGCCGGGGGAGCAACCTACACTCCGGCGGCGATGAGGCTTCGTAACTGCCGGGTCCGCCTCCCCACGGCCAGATCTTCTCACGCCGCCGAGCTGCGCCTCCTCCGATCCTCATCTGCAGACGGCGGCGGGAGGAGGAGCATCTTCTTCTTGCTGATCCTTAGCACGCCGGATCATGCCAGACGACGATGTAAAAACACGACAAGCGGCTTTTCACATGCGCCGCCGGGCGCTTCCCACGTCTTGCCCCGCCACCGATCTCGCTCTCCTCGACCGCCGCTTTGCTCTCCCGAGCCTGGCTGCCGGATCTACCAAGCTCCCGACCACGCCGCCTCCGCTTCGGATCTGGCCGATCCGCCGCCGACCTTGATGAGCCTCCTCGTTGCCTTCTTTTGCCACCGCCACTTGATCCACGCCAATCGAGCTCCATCGCTACCGCTTCCAGTTGCTAGGTCGCGCCCATATGGCCGCTGCGCGCCAAGGCCACCCCGGATCCGGCCATCTCCACTGTCGGAAGCCGGACGGCAAGCGGATCCGATCCTCTCGTCCCGCCACCTCTTCTTTCTCTTTTTTCCATTGCTCTGCGGATCCCGACGCCGCCAGACATCGCATCGGCGGCCACAAGACGCCATGCCAAACCTCTCTTCAGCTCTCTCGCCGGTCTCGGCCAGCGGATCGGTTGTGCCATCGCCGTCATGCTGCCGCTGCCCTTCGAGCTTCGCCGGCCGATGCCGATGTTTCAGGAACGGGAACCCTAGAGTTCTCAAGGCGTCTGCAGTAATGCGAGCCGTGTGGGCTATTTTAATTCTTGGCCGTTTTGCTAGCCGCCCGAAAAAAACTTCTTTGCTATAATCCGCTGCCTATGAGTTCTTTCTTTTGTGTCTTCCGTTTGCATCCATCCAAGTCCGTAGCATCTCTCTCTGAGTTCGTCAAAGTCGTACGAGTCCACAAATCCTTGTCAGTCAGCCGATTGCTTTGCTAGCCATGATTCATCCTCTTGGATTGAATGTGGTCCTCTCCTTTCTTTCGCATGGCTGCAGCCGCCACTCTTCTCTCCGAGTTGTTGTAGATCGTAGAAGTCTTTATGATACCGCCGCTTCTCTTTGAGCCACCGCCCCGAGCTTCTAAGGCCGTCGCGCTTCTCGCAGACCGCGCCTCTATGCGCTTTATTGTGATCGAGCCGCCTTGGGAGCTTCGATTTATACCATCATGCTTCTATCTCTCTCTTCGGCTTGATTTGACAGTTCTCTCTATTTGTGTCACCTTCCACATCCTCTCTCATCGTGTTGCCGTGGTCGACTTTGCTCCCGCTTGCCTCTACTTTCTCAACCCTTGCACTTTGTGCTTATGGGCTGCAGCATGATTTCGGATGGGAGGAGATCCTTTCGTACCGACATAATTTTCCAAGAGTTGTACGCTATGACGACCTTATCAAGGCTCGGACTTCGGTTTTTCCCTATTGTAGTGTCAACCCTTTCCAAATGTAATGCTATTGCATACGCTTTGCATTTGAGGAGGGTGTTAAGGGTATTAGTGGTATTTCCTATTATTAGGGTTGAGTCTTGTGTGTGTCCCCTTGTACTATATATATGCTCTATGGGCTATCGCAATAGATAAGCTTCCATTCATATTAACATAAGCAACCATCCCAATCTTGCCGATCACCTTGAAAGGTCCATAAAAACGCGGAGACAATTTGGAAGACCCTTCTTTGATAGCAGATGTTGTGCGATGATGAAGTCGTGGCCATACCCAATCGCCGATGTCATAGACCACCTCACGGCGTGACTTGTCATGGTGTTGTTTCATGCAATCTTGAGGTTGCAATAAACACTCGCGTTTCTCCTCCAAGAACTCATCCCTGTCTTTGAGCTATCGGTCAACTACTGCCACTCGGGCGGCTCCTGGTTAATAAGATAAAAGGGTGGGTGGATCACAGCCATAAACCACCTTGAAAGGAGTCGTCTTCAAGGCTGTTTGAAAAGAATTATAGCAATATTCTGCCCATGGAAGCCACTGAAGCTATTGTTTTGGTCGGTCGCATGAAAGACAACGAACATAGAGGATGAAAGGCTGAACTCAATTGTAATTTAACACTAGCAAAGTGAAAGAGTTCCGCCCGAAAAAATTGCTAGTGAACACCGGATCACGGTCGCTGACCATGGAGGAAGGAATACCATGCAAGCGTTTTATCTCATCGAATAACGCATGGGCAACAGTGCTAGAAGTGGAGGGATGGCCCAAAGCAATAAAATGGGTATATTTGGAGAAATGATCCACCATGGATAAAATGATTGTGCGGCCGCCCACCTTGGGAAGACCCTCCACAAAGTCCATAGAAATATCTTGCCAAATAGAGCTAGGGACCTCCAAAGGTTGTAAGGGGCCGGCAGGATGGAGATATTCGGTCTTGTTGCGCTGACACATAGCACACCCTTTGACAAATTCACGCACCTTCTGATTAGCTTGAGGATGATAGAAGGTGGCACGTAACTGGTGAAGGGTCTTCTGAACGCCTTCGTGCCCACTGCCATGAGCTTCAGCAAGCAATTGAGGCCACAAAAGCGAGTCGGCTGGGACAAACACCCTACCTTCATACAACAGCAACCCGTCCACCAAGGACCAAGCCGGTTTGGCCGTGCCGGCTAAGACTTGATCACAGATAGACTGGAAAGCAGAATTGTTCGCGAGTTCCGTGCGGAGATAATAAAAAACAGCAAATGATGGAGAAGAAATAGCCAACAAGGCAGCAGCAGGTTCCAGCTGGCGAGAGAGAACATCAGTGACAACATTTTGACGACCTGACCGAAATTCGACCAAAAAATCTTAACCGAAAAACTTGCTGACCCAAGTGTGTTGTGGAATTGTGGAGAGACGCTGATCTAGGAGATACTTTAGACTGTAGTAATTCGTACGCACCGTAAATGCACACCCCCATAAGGCCGCCAATGGCTCACGGCCTCAACAAGACCAATCAATCACGGCCTCAACAAGACCAATCAACTCCCGTTCATATGCCGCCAATTGGAGGTGGTGTGGTGCCACAACCCCACTGAAGAAAGCAACAGGTCCCGTGCCTTGATGTAATACCACGCTAAAGCCTGTACCGGAAGCATCGCAATCCACCAAAAAGGACTTGTCGAAGTCGGGAAGTTGGAGGATAGGACCGGAAATAAGGGCCGCCTTGAGTGCATGAAATGTTCCCTCGGCTTTCGGTGACCATGCAAAAGCTACTTTCTTGAGCAATTTAGTGAGGGGAGTAGCTACCTCGCCATACGCCTTAATGAATTTTGCGGTAGTACCTGGTGAGACTGAGAAAACCCCGCAGTGCACGTACTGTAGTAGGCGTTGGCCAGCTCTCAACGACTTCCACCTTGCTGAAATACATGGCCACTCCTTGGCCCGATATGATATGACCCAAGTAGGCTACCGATTCTTCCCCGAAATCACATTTGGAGTGCTTGAGAGCCAACTGATTGTGTCTCGTCAATTGAAGGATTGCACGGACATGCTGAAGATGCTCAACCCAAGATGAATTGTAGACCAAAATATCATCAAAGAAAACAAACACAAATCGACGAATATAGGCCTTAAGAACATCATTCATAAGAGCTTGAAAAGTAGTTAGAGCATTAGTTAAGCCAAAAGGCATAACGAGAAACTCGTAGTGGCAATGATGAGTCTGAAACGCTGTCTTCTCGATATCTGCCTCATGCATACGTTCTTGATGGTAACCACTCTGTAAATCGAGTTTGGTGAAGAAACAGGCGTCTTTAAGCTCATCAAGGAGCTCATCGGCCATCGGGATGGGAAATTTGTCTTTCACCGTTTTGTCATTAAGTGCACGATAGTCCACGCAAAAGTGCCACGAGGTATCCTTCTTGTGGACCAGCAGTACCAACGAAGAGAATGCGGATGTACTCTCCCTGATAATGCCTTGCTTTGACATCTCCTCGCACTGATGCTCGATTTCATCTTTCAACAATTGGGGGTAGCGATAGGGATGTACTGCCACGGGAGCTGTGCCCGGAAGAAGATGAATGTGATGGCCACATCGGCGTTGTGGTGGTAAGCCGTGAGGCTCCTCAAAGACGTCAGCAAACTCATCGAGAAGGGTAGTCATCAAGTTGTCATCGTCCATGGAGAATGCTTTGGATTGCTTCTCTTGTGCCTGCAAACCATGCCACGTGACCTTATGGTTGTCCCGCCAAAAGGACATGGTCAGCTGCTTTCAAAGTCCCACGTTATGGGTCCCAAAGTACGTAGCCATTGAACGCCCAACACTATATCGAACCGGCGAGGGGAATGATATAGCAGTCTAGCAAAAAATCTTCGTTGCTAATCCGCACATGTACCCCGGTGAAGAGTCCTGTGCTGGCCACCTTGTCGCCATTGGCAACAACGACCTTGATGGAGTGGCTAGAAACCGGTGTGAGGCCGAGGCAGCGTGTCGTCTCCTCGGCGATAAAATTATGTGTTGATCTGGAGTCAACAAGAACTCACATCTTCTCATTGTGGACGTCAACTTGCAGCTGCATTGTCTTCCCCATGCGAATGCCAGTGAGGGCGTGTAGGGAGATTTCCACCTCTTCATTGGAGGAATTGTCGCAATTCTCCCCGTCGTCCAACTCTAGCAAATAGATGCTTTTCATGGGGCACTTGCTGGCATGATCTCTGGAGAATTTCTCAGGGCAATTGAAGCATAAACCCTTGAGATGACGATCTGCCATCTCTTCCGTCGTCAAGCGGCGGAATCGAGAATTAGGCGTCTTGGTGGCTGGTGGCGCTGCTGCTGTAGTTGTTGGAGAAACTCCCTTTTGTCTCCCTTTGGGAGCCGAACTGGGGCCAAGAAGCAAGCCACGGCTAACGCCCGCTGGCCTGCTGGAGCCCGGCGGTTTAGCCACTGGCCGAGTCTCTTCGTCGTCATTGATCCAACCTCTTCTCATATGCCCGTGCCAGGCTCATCGCAGTTTCCAGTGTCGTTGGGTTTTGTAGTTCTACATCAGTGCGCAAGGGGCCCAGTAGTAAAAATTTGCACTTGTTGCCTTTTCTTCATGTCATCACATCGACACAAGAGAGCCAAAAATTGCTCCTGATATTTGCCTACTATGCCAGTACGGCAAAGTTGGATGAGCTCGCCCAAAGTGTTACTCTGAATTGGGTGTCCAAACCGGAGGTTGACATGATCCACAAAACGTGGTCATGATGGAACACCCTGGTTTCTTTCAAGCCGATAGTACCATTGTCGTGCAGTCCTTGTCATGTGATACGAGGTGAGCCACACCTTCTCCATCGTCCATTGCCCTTTGAAAAACTGCTCGCAGCAGTTTAACCAAGGTAACGGGTCTTCTTTGCCATCGAAAATTGGGAACGGCAGCTTGTGGAATCATGGTACTCGACGACCTCCTGAAGCTTGCTCCTCCTCGTCGTCCTTCAGCCCATCGAGGGCGATTTTCTTCCTGCTGCCGTTCGCGCCGTCACGACCCGGAGTCTCCTTCTCCAGCGCCGCGAGTCTGCTGTCCATAACATCTCTGGACGTGGTGAGGTCCTGCAGCATCCTGTCGGGCACTCGGGCTGCCCCTTTACTTGATCATCCATGGCAGAAGGTGGTGGTAGGGCTGGTTCTGATACCAAAGATGTTATGGCTTATGGTGGTGGAAGGTAAGGATAGGGCACAGATCACCCTCAACTCCGGCAAGGACTTGTTCCTTGCGGCAGAGAGGCTCTGATCAGGCTGAGGGAAACTTTGATTAAATCTTTATTGCTTCTCTCAAGTAGATACTTGGTTGCCTTTATAGAATAGGAGCCTTCCTAACAATAGTTACTAAAGATAACAATCCATATATAAATTATACTTGCCTAACAAAGGTTAGCCTATTAATAGAATTACTTATCTCTTTCCTTCTTCTTGTTGTTGCCCAAGGAAAGTACTGCTGCCGTGAAGGATTCCTTCATGGTGCTTCCGCAGCCTCCTTGCTGGTCCCAGCACCACGGCGCCGGCGATGATAGGCTTGCCCAACAAATGCGTCCACAGCAGCAGCATCACATCCATTAACCACCTCATAATTATGCTTCCTAATACTTTAATTTTGTGTGGACTATTGCTGTATTGCTTTGCTTTGAACATATTCATGATAGCCTAAGAAGCATACTTAATCCAATTCGGAAATGTTATCAGCAGATATGTAAACTTATATGCCAAAAAAAACACCTTGCAGAATAGGGATTTTTTTATGACCCTCATATGATCGTATTTTTAGGTTGTATTGGTGCAACTTGCCCCTGCTTCCTTTTTGGAAAGAATGCACAATTCTTGGGGTCTGGAACTCTTGCTGGATCATGCACTACACATTGCATGCTTTGGGGCCTCCTTACAAGTCTCTGCTGTTTGTTTACTGGGGGGCTTGTATTAGCAGTTCCAGGGTCTGCTGTTGCTTGTTATGCTTGTGGATATCGCCAAGCACTAAGAACAAAGTACAATCTTCCGGTACGAATTTTGAACTACTAGTTATTATTATCCTTTATTGGTCTGTGATTTTCTTTGGATGTTGATGCGTTACAATCTTTAGATTGATCAGCAGCAATTTTCTTATCATGCATTCATGTTGTAATTTCTCATAGCTGTTCTGAAATGCATGGTTGTTATTTTCATACCACTTGACATGGTTATTGGGATGTCTAGATAAACTATCCACCATTAATGTCTGTGTTGTGATTCTTTATTGTTTTTAATTCCTTTCCTTGACCAAAGGTTGTTCGTCCCAAATACTTTGCTTTTGCAGGAAGCACCATGCGGTGACTTGACGACGCACTTATTCTGTCACTTGTGTGCCATATGCCAAGAGTACAGGGAGATTCGTGAGAGAACAGACAGCAGCACCTCTTCAGCTCCTAATGTGACTCCACCTCCATTGCAGACGATGGATGAGCCTTGATAGTAATAGATGATGTGAACGTATCCTATCTCCATTGCAGACGATGGATCAGCCTTGATAGTAATAGATGATGTGAACGTATCCTATCTGACAAATCTTTGGTCGGTGCTGTCTTTGCCTGCCAGCGTTTTGGCATCTTTTTGTTGTTGTGCTCCTCAGTATTACTACGAGGTCTGGTTTCATAGAGTTGTCGTAAAGATAATTTTATGAACTAATGAACAATTCAAAAAGGTGTAACCTTATTTCAAAAACACTCTCAAAAAGGTGTAACTGCAGCTGTATCATTGAACCGTAACACGATTACTATATGTAACATTCTTTCTTTTATATATATTGGGGATGTGATGAGAAGGGGACAAAGAAGAAAACAAGTGGTTTCATCTGGTATAATGTTCTATCTTGTATTGCTTGCACCTTGTCTCCCTATGCTGATGCTTTACAAATTCCAAATATTTATTATTTGTGATGTTTGGTGCTAACTGCCAATCCATACACATCAACACTTCAAATTTTTGGACCATATTTGAACGCCTTGTTGAAATTTCTAAAACAGTGGTTATATGAGTTGCAATTTGTTTGAATTTTTTTTGTGATACTAACATAACAGATCGACACTCGGTCTGGCGTCAGATCATCAGCAGACTCCACCAAGAGCCTACTCATTCCATCTGTCGCTGCAGCAATCTTGGGGCTTCAGACCTCTTAGCATACGGGCTCCAAGATGTGAGCCCAGTTGATGTCCTTCGTGCACTGCTTGGTAATGTTGATTAATTTGTAAATCATGTCAGCCACCAAACCATTGTATAGTTATATACTTACAAAAACAAAATAGCCTCAACGACGGTAGCTCAGGGGCACTTACATCGTCTGTAGCTTGGATGGACTCTGCACATCGAGCATTGGGCGGAGCACTGTATTTTCCTCTACAGCTCTAGAGTGTCGGCCCGGTATTTTCCTCTACAGCTCTAGAGTGTCGGCCCGACCGGCCGGCGGCGGCGGCTCTGGAGGGAGGAGGGAGCTCAGCCATGGAGCTCTCATTCGGCAAGAGAGGAAAGCTCATAAGCAACAAAAAAAAAATGAAGAAAGAGAGAGTTGTTTGGAGAGGAAAGCAAATGGGGAAGGATGCCTTGAGTGTTGGCCGAGAAAGAGAAAGTAGGGAGAAGAGAGGAGAGAAGAGATAGAGGGAAGGCAAGGCAAGATTTATATGGCCAGGAGTTGCTCTCAGCCACATAAATTAGATTATGTGAGAGAGCAGTTAGGGGAGGAAGGGAATAGGTGAGAGGGGTTAAGTAGAAGGGGATTAGGGAAATAAAAATAGGAATTAGTAATTTGGAAGAAAGTAGATAAATAAATTCAGTGAGGACTAGTGGTAGTAATTTACAAGTAGATTTGAACATTAGTATTAAATCGTGTGGGTAGTGTCAGACCAAATAGTTTTGTACAAGCCGTGTACGAATAATTTTCATTAGACCGACCGATAGCAAAAAAAAGAGATAAAAGCATAGAAAGTGAGGTAAAATAAATCTAATAAAATCGTCACCGCGTTAGATAAATAATTTGACACGTTCAATTGAATCGCCAAAAAATTGGACTATTTTACTATTTTACCGGGTCCGCCACTTGCCGGACAGCACGAGGAGCCGAGGGTGCCATTGGGTAGGCCGGCAAGGGGTGATGTCTAGCGGCCGGCGTAGTCGGTGGCCTGGGCGGCGGCACGGTATTTCTCGATGTCCTACCTTTATCTTCAATTCAGTGTCGTATACTCGTATTGCTGCGATTGCAAATTTGTAATATAGTTTGCATATTGGACCGTACTTGGCGGCTTGCGACTCCACCATACCTAGAATTCAATCCTGAGTCCGCCACTATATACAACTTATAATTCATTATCTTTTTATGATGTTCTCATATATAAACACAAACAGGGGCGGAGATGGGCCTCGGGCGGTCAGAAACTTGACCGAGGCCCAGAGAAAATAGGAGTAGAAAATTTGAGTACACATATAAAAACAATAATCAGCAATGGATAAAGTTCGACCTTGCTTACCGGCCGAGGTTATAATCGGCCGCCCGGTGAAAGTCCGTCCGCCTCACTGGCGCCGCCTTAGCCTTTGCCTCGCTTACGCTTATCTTCCCTCCCCTCTTTCCCCAAACCGCGACGCCGCTTCCCCCATCGCCTCCTCTGCTCGACCCTCTCGCCCCAGCTCGCCGCCCGCTCGATCGCTGGTCCTTCACGCCCATGACGCCCTTCGCCGCTTTTCATCGCCTCCTCGGCGAACTCGGTGGATCCTCCTCCTCTTGGCTCGGCTCTCCGCCATTGCTTGGCGCCGCCACCGCCCAGCCTTTCGCTCGCCGCCTCGCTCGCCTTGGGTTCTCTGCTGGCCGATCAGGTGCTGAGGTCTGCTGCGAGTCAAGGCTGCTTCGAGGGCTTGCGCCACCTTGGCCTGCCTGTAGAGCGGAGCATGATTTGCATAGGAAATATGGTCAAAACAGTAGAACAAGTTGCGAGATCATATTCTTTGCCAATCCTATAGAAACTTAGGCTCAATTGTTAATGTTATTGCTGTCTATTCATGGTTAGAAGGCAAAGACTTGATGTCAATCTAACTCATATGTTTTCTCTGAAATGCAGTTTTCACCATATGTTCAGATTTTTAGGATCAGACAGTGTGTATAATATATTCTACAATATGTTCAGATTAGTTATCACTATTGTTGATGAAGATATGATAGGTTCAAATGAATCAAATCTTTGTTAATTAAGCAAAAATTACCTTGTGCTAATGATATGTTACATTGTTATTTTTTTTGGCTATGTTTTATCTATTTTTTTTCGTATCGTTAAACATGGAACTCAAATTTTATTTCGATTGTGCATTTGTGTTGTATTTTTGTTATGCCTCAGTGTTGATAGTATTTGACGTTAGTTATAGACTTATAACTCCTTAGTTTTGGGTCCGAGGCTTATTGAAATCTTGGCTCCGCCACTGAACACAAAACATGCTCAGTTATTTCTTCCTTTGGCGTCACTCAGCCAGAGGATTCACGACAAGCCCAAGGAACAGCACGGCGCCGGTTCTCTCCTCCACGATGGCAAACAAGAACGGCCGGTCCGCCACGAAATCCACCGGCGGCCGCGCGCTTCTGCACTGACCGATGACCACGACCGTGGCATCGACGGCCACGGTGCCCTGCTCATCCACCTCGATGGTGGCCTTATGGTACACCCCCGTGATGGAGAGCTGATTTCCACCGGTCACCATGCCGGAGAAGTCGCCGCCTCCGAACGCTCAGGTGACTCCCAGCTTTTCCATGACGCGTGACGCCTCGAACTCGAACGTTGCAATAGCCCCAAAATTTGGAACAAGTTAAACCTTTCATAACCGTTTAGAATGTGTAGTTATGAGGTAGTAGCATATTAAATAAGCTTTCGATTACAATAAAAACCAAAATTTTACTACACAGGGATAAAACTTAACAGCCAGTTTTAACACTGGCACGGGCATCCGAGCACAAAGATAAGATATTACATAACAAAAGAAATTTAAACCATAGGCACGCTTAAGCGTAGTCGAGACCTAATAATAATAATCGCTGCCATCTGGGGGTTCACCAAAATCCTGCTCAATAAGATTCTAAGTATTTTCCTAGGTTTCTTCTGTAGATAATATTGCAAGGTTGAGTACACAACCGTACTCAGCAAGCCACATGGAAAAACTAAATAATTACATGCAAGAAGTTCAATGAATTGGTTAGGGTTTACCATGTCAGGTATATATGGATGCATTTGAGTTTAAAGTAGTTTAACTTTAAATCAGTAATACAATAATAAATATAACATCAGGGGTTTCTCAACACATACCAACTTAAAATCTCAAAAACTCTACTTATGCCTCATGTACTGGAATCACCTATGAACACAACTTTATTAACCGGAAGCACGACATATTCGAATATCTTTAATTATACACTTTGCAGAGTTGCCCAACTTTACCTACAAGATACCTCCAACTCATACTGGCATGCAATATACACGCAACACATTAGCGCGCAACTGAGTTGAGATAACAAAGTCTTTTCATTGCTCAACCTTTCTAGCATCTACCTGGTAGGTTATTGGATCATACAACCCTCGGGGGACTACCGACCAATAGTGGAACTATCGACCCGATGCTGATGGCTCCTACCGTTGTGTAGACCAGCGAGTGTCCCTTCAGGTCCACTCCCGTCCCACCCCAATTCCTGTAGATATTCAATCGGAAGAGCAGTGTACTAAGCTAGGTTGGAATGACCAAACCTGTGGTTGAGCAATTTTTTGTGTCTGTTACTTGACACAAGGTTATTGTCCTTACTTGTCATCTAGTGAGGCGATGGATCAACACCAACTCGTAGCCGTCCACCTTCATGCCTCACTGATGACTCACTTTTATCAGTCTATTGGGTTGTTCAACTTCCTGGTCTCAACCCTTTACTCTCCACCAAAACCATTGGCGAAAGTCAATACTGCTTTTCAGGATTTATAAACACATTGTGTGACACTGCTAATTATATAGCTATCATTTTATGTAAACTTGTCAAGGTGAATATGGCCTACAAGAATATGTGGGTTTGTTTGTGGGGTATCGGGATTTATCTATTTGTCATGGCATTTGAAAGTATTATTTCAATATTTAAAGTAATTGGCACAAATACAATAATGAAAGTAATAATATAAATAAATGAAATATAGACTCAAAATTATCAAAGCAATGCATGCGACTTGCCTCCTTGCACAAAGTCTTCTAGCAAATTGTCTTGTTTGGTACTCTCCGGAGCTTGGTCGTCGAAGTCATAACCTAATGTAAAACAAAATAAAATAAACCAGATAAAAAGTCTGGCTCGACAAGGAATAAGCTGGGAACAACATGCAAGTAAAGAATTTCGGAAAGAAACATAAAGGAAGGTGGTGGGGATTTATTTAGTGCATGATTGGGCTGAACGGGGATTTATTTAGTGCATGATTGGACTGAACAGAGTTAAGAAATGGATTCATATGCTCGAAACGGATATATAATGTCAAATTAGGGTTTTTTTTGGGAGGGGGGGGTTGAATAGTGCCGAACGATGAATAGCGATGTTTTTACTGTTCAGGTACGAAAATAGGCTATGAACAGTAATTAAATTCGCTGTTTTGGTCTATGACCAGTAATCATGTTTTGCTGTTTCTAAAAGTGAACAGTAATGAACTTTACTGTTTTCGGGTGATGCACAGTGTTTACTATGAACAGTGAATGGTCGATATAGGGATGGGCTGAAAAACAGTGTTGGGCGAAGCCCAACACCTTAAGTGGGCTGCTGACCCACAAGCCAGGCCTCAAAGACCTAGCGCACGGGTGGCTTGAGCCGCCCGGCCGAAGGCCAAGCGTGTAGACCCGAGCCGAAGAGGAAGGAGCTGGCGGCGGTCAGGCATATCCGTGGCCGGCGGCGAGACCGAGTGGTGCGGGGAGATTCCTGGTGGTGAGAGCAACCCATTTTGGGGTTTTGAATGGGTGGAGGAGGTTCGAAAATAGGGTGGCGGCGGTGGTGGCACACGGCCAGTGCAGGGGACAATGGTGGCGGCAATTGGGCGGCATTTTCAGCCAAAGTGAGTGACACATGAGCATTAGTGGGTGATGGGGGTTTCGGGGAAAGTGGTGGTGGAGCTCGGGGTGCACCGAGGTGCTCTGGCCACATGGGCCAAGGATGGTGCAGCGGAGGAGTTTGGCACCGGCGAGCTCCGACGAGATTGGGGAGTGGGGAAGGTGGGGAAAAGAAGCGGGATGGTGAGGCGGAGGTAAAGCCAGAAGGGGAAGGGGAGGGGAGGCAAGGGAAGGGGAAGGGGAAGGGAAGGGGAGGCAAGGGGACAACGGATTTTACCTCGGGTTCGACGGGGAAGAAGCACAGTGGCGGCGGGGAAACTCAAAAATTCGTCGGCGTTGGTGACGAAAGGGTAGAGGGGAGGTGGTGTGGTGGGAGATGATGGTGGTGGTGTGCTCTGGGAGGGCTTTTATGGCTGGAGAGCCCATGTCCCTTCGATGTAGAGAGCGTTGGCGAGGATGACCACCGTGTGGATGAGTCGACGGAACCAGGAGGACGTCATGGCTGAGCCTGTTTGTTGCATTCGTCACAAAGGCGTTTACTCGCAGCCTCGCCAGCTCGGCCTCCGACAGGAAGTCCACAGATTCCGCGACGGCAACGTAGCACGACGGTGTAATCAGATTCGGGCATGTTCCACGGGAAGAAAGGATCATGTGAACTCCTGCATGAGTTTCGAGTTCCGGTCAACCTAGATGCCGCAGGCGAACGACGCCTGCGGTAGGCTGCGGAGCCTGCCGACCAGCTTGTTAGTAATCTTTGTGCATATGGTGTATCTAGATTTTATGGAAAGTTTGTTTTGCGTAGTCCTACAGTATCTAGACAATATTTATTATGGATACTAGAGTGTGTGTAGTATCCCTTCAGGATAGGTAGAATCATTGTCAGATACGAATAGTCGTTTGCTCTCAATAAAAGGGCACTCTGTAATCAGATTTTATGAACAAGAGCAATAGAATAAGAGAAAATAAGAAAAGCTGTTGTTGTTTTGGTGGCAATTTTTTTTCCTTATATTCTTATGTTCGTGTTCTATGATTCTATTATATTCACGTGTATTCTTCTTCAGCTCAACCGTCGCTACGCTGTTTAGCTCGGCGAGCGACGCGCGGTGACCCCAGCAAACCCAGTAGCTCACGCTACGTGTCGCCTCGCCCCCCGTGCTGGCGGTCACCAGCGCGAGCGCCGCGTGGAAGCTAAGACAGCGACGAGATGATGAAGTTGTGTCCCTTGCCGGCCGCCCCCCGTCCGGGTCGCTGCCCGTTACCATCGACTCGTCGCCAGGAGGCGCCTCACCACCGGAGAGCACATTCAGCAGGCCGCCGCCGCCCTGCGTACGACCGCCGCATGTCACCGTGCGGCCGAAGGATACCTCATCACCGGTGATCCCATCGGGCATGTTCCATGGGAAGAAAGGATCAGGTGCCGCCTGCCCCTGGAAGTCCAGCACGCCGGCGTCGTCCTTATCATGCCCGCCGTTGGAGGCTGCCCTGTTAACATCTGCCTCCGCACCGCGGTACGGGTGGTGGCGCTCGCCCTTGCCGAGCGCCACGAGCTAATTGTACTTGTACGCGAGCGCGGCGTGCGGCTTTGGCTCCTCGAAAACTCCTGAAATTGACGTGCGACCACGCGCGAATCACAGCCAATTACACAACACGTACGTACGTTCCTGCCAAAAGCGAAGCATCCTCACGTACGGCACCAAATCACATCATTGCATCGCAATCGCGACAAGATTCAGCGCCAGCGACCATCGAAAGAACCTACTCGTACTAAGATGAACTCACCAGCACAGCGCGACGAATCCGGTAGGTGCTAGCTCGCCAATCGGTGATTACAAGTTGCCGTGTTCCATGAGGCGATGAAACAAATCATCAGTATATAGTTCACTGACAGCAGTCAATTAAATTAACTACACATATCAGTTGACAATAATATATAATAATAACTGAAAATGAATCACAACGAACAAAAGACTGCAACCGAATACAACCCAATGAATTGAAAGCATTAATCAAACTGAATCACAGTGAACTAAAGAATCACAGTTAATGGTAATAGATAACCGAATGCAGGGGTGGACCCAATAAAGGTCATGGGTGTTCACTTGAACACCCATTTTTTTTTTCCAAAATACTTTTATTTAGTAGATATATTATGTATATATGTTGATAATTAGACCAAATACTTAATATTTATACCCAATAGATTTCAACTCACTCCCTCCCACACCTCTCTCCAATTTGTCTCAATTAGTGCGGCTTAACCCACCAACTCAATAGTTTTCAGCCCATTCAGAGACCCCCTCCCCCTTAAACCAAGTCATAACCTCTCACTCTTAGGCCGTTAGGCGGCGCTAGCGTACAAGTCAACGAGGCAATGCGATTTGGTGCCAAGCAAGAAGACGAGGACGAGCTCGGGCTCCGGCTTGACCTCGACGGCAGCGCGTTGGATAGAAGGTATGAGTAAGGTAGCAAGTGCCAAGAAAACGGGTATCGAGTGAGACCTAGCCGGGCTGCTGGGGCCAGTGAGGTAGGCCGCACACGTCGATAGCAGCACATGTGCATCCCTATTCCTCGGTCCCAAATTATAAATTCCCAATTCAACATTTTTTTAAAAATTATTTTGTAATTTCTCTAAATTTTTTGTGGTGTTATCTCTAATACGGAAAATTTGTACTTTGTTATTTGCTATTGAGAACCTTTAATTTTTTTCATTGAAAAATATTTTATTAACTCCGAACACCCATCCGATAAATCCTGGGTCCGCCTCTGACCGAATGGATCAATTGCATAACACAATAGAAAACACCAAGTAATCTACAAGCTCAAGACCAATTTATACCCAATTATCATATTCAATCTCAATTTGACATCAATTCCTCATCAAGCATATACGAAGCCCACAAATAGAACAATGCAAAGTCCCACTGGTGCTAATGTATAACAAATACAATTTGAAACTTCCACTAGCATGGCACACTAAGCAAATGTAAGATTCCAATTTTCTGAAGTTTGAAAATCCTTTTGAGTAGTTTAGTCCTTTGGAAAATTCACCCAAGTTTTATTTAAATTTTAATTAAGCTTAATATGGACTTTTAATAGCAAAACAATATTTAACGTGACTAATCTAAACATCAATTAATTCAAAAATTATTTTATTTGGGTTCTCTGTGCTTGGAAATATTTTCCAGATTTTTTTGGAATTTTTTCGAGTTTATTTGCTATTTTCCTTTTGCTGTTTGGATTTACTGTAATTTCTGAAATGCAAAAATTGTTTAAAATCACAGAAAATCAGTTGGGCCGAATTCCCTTTGCTCCGGCCCAACACTATGCTTTTTGGCCCAAAACCCACGCAGCCCATTCTCTCTCTCTCTCTCCCCCGCTCATGTGCCGCCTTGACCCCACCAGTCAGCCTCAGCGTCGCCTTTTGCTAAGCGTTTCCTCCCGAGCTTGTATCACTGACAAGTGGGTCCTACCAGGGGCACTGTTCATCGTCTTTAACCCAGATTCTATCTCCGAGTTTCTCGCGTGCTCCGCCGTCGGCGTCAACGCGGACTCTCCCATCCCCGACCCTATTTAAAGACTGCACGTGCATCAACCGTCTTCGCCCAAATTTCGCCGCCATTTCAAGAAGCACGAACCCTAGGTCGCCGCCTTTTTGTCGGATTCAGGAGCTAAACCCTAGCGCCGCCGAAGCTCTCTTCGCCAAATTCCACCGCCGTCGGTGAGCTCCTGCCCCCATCGAGTGCACTGCCAGCTTCGTCGTACCGCATTCTACATGATGCGCACGTGTTCATCTTCGGAGGGGCCCCGAATCGCCGTCGCCGCCACCAGCTACGCCGCACCACTGCTCAGCTCATCGCTGTGGTCATCTCCGGCGAGATTTGATCGCGTCACCGAGATCCCCATGTCACACTGGCTCAGATGCACACCTCCACTACCGTCGAGGAGCCATCGTTTGTCGGAAGCACTAGGTCCCCGAACCTCGCCGATGTTTAGCCATCGTGGCATGCCACCTCACCTCCGTGTCAGCCGCCACATCAACCCTTTCGCCCACGTGTTGCCCTCGTGTCGCCCGGTCAGCGCACGCGTGTCGCACCAGATCCAAACCCTAAACCCAAATCTCGGTGGATCTATTCCACCACGAGCCAAGCCTATGACATGTGGTCCCCACATCAGATCTACTATTCTGTGAACCCGTGAGCCGTAGAGCATAGATCAGAGTCCATGAACCCAGTCTATAGACACTAGGCCCCATATGCCAATCTCTATTCCGATTTTCCCGGTTTTTCTTTTTATTCCGAAATCAGGGCTGACGTCATGCCGACGTCATAAATCGAGATTTTCAGTGGAAAGTTAATTCAAGAAATTTGAATTAGAAATTCCTTTTTCTTTTTCTTAGGGTTAGATCTTCCAAAAGCCCATTCTTCCTCATACGAACTCTGTTTAAGCCCATTCAAATTTCTAAATTCATCTAAATTCAAGCTCTATTTTCCTGAGATTTTTAATTAATTTTTGGAGTTTGTTATATCTTTGTTTTGTTTTGTATTTATTTTTGTTTATTTACTTCGTTTGCGAGCAGACGTTGATATTTCGGGAGGTTTTGAGGAAGGAGGAGTTGATTAAGCCCGAGACGAGTACGAAGACTTGTTTCAAGGCAAGTTGTACCTTTGACCATGTTGAACCCAGTTTTCTAAAAATACTTTGATTCAATTATTGCATTTACTTTAAGTATTTATTTAAATACTTTGGGTTTAGTTATACACCATTTAATTATATCCACATTGCCTATTGTATTAACCTAATCTTTTGTCACCTTAGCTTGGTTAATTATTAGTTGGTATTATTGTAGCACCAACATGGGTTGGTTAGGTTCAAGTAGTCTGCTTAGCCATGCAACGAGTCACTTGTATCATTTGAGTTGCAAATATAAACTTAACTAATTGATCATGGAACTTTGTGTAAAACTATGTGTTGTGTGCTATTACTCGTTGATTGCATGTGTTGCACTTAACCAACAGGGTGGGAAAAGATTTAGACTAAGGCGAGTGGTGGAATTGTGTAATATGGTGGAGCTTTGTGATTGGGAAATATGAATCTTCGTAACTTCAATTAAGGGCTTAATTTTGTGCGCCATTAAACTGAGCCACAAATGTACGACCACATGCCTGATATGGGACGGTCCTAATCTAGTAAGCTACGAAGTTTTGATGTTGATTAGTCAGGCAGATAGGTTAAGCTATGTGCTAGGGTGGAGGTGTATTTTTGTCTTTGTGGTAATTCACATCGATGGACGGTTCGTCGATTCTAGGTCCAACGGTGTACAACGGGCTAATTTCCTGTGTGGGCATTGATGTCGTCAGTAAAACACATCGGAAGTGCCAATTGTTGAGATGAAGTTTTGGAAATGTAATGTTATGTTATGATTAGTGCTAGCTACACTGGTGATATTGTGTGGGTAAAGTGTACAACCTCTACAGAGTGTTAATAAATCTATTCGAATTGCCGCGTCCGTGATCATGGACATATTCGGGGATTTTACACGAGGGGTAGATTGCATTCTGTAGTACAACTTATTGAGTATTCGGAGTACTCATTCTTGCTACAATCATTCAGCTAAAGTGGAGGAATCGTCACCTGCCTTCGAGGAGGAGTTCTACGAGGTTGCTGATCGTTAGGTCTTGATCCCGATGGGTTGCCTATAACCAGTCGATGGGTTTCCACTGTAGTTGCTTTTGTTTCGCTGCTGCTTATTTGATTACTGTCAGCCCTACGTGGCTTAATAAGTGTAAACTCAGTCATAAGGCCAAAACTGCTATTTATTATTCAAATTACCCGTTTATTCTATTATTCGTCTTGTGTGGATCGATATTCATCTACGTTGACACTGTGTGCACTAGCATGATCCTGGACTAGTGCGTTATACACAGAGGGTCTAGAATTGCATTTTTTGGTCCCGACAGCAAAGTAAAACGAAAATAAAAAAGAGCAAACTCACTGTGTGACGAGGATATAATAATCCTCATTTAATCATTTATCTATAATTCATATTATAGATAATAATGACGTCATATAACTCTTGATATACCCCTTAATAGTCCTAAGTGAGAAGCTGGAGATCGTAAATTCTTCTACGACCACATAGAAGTTGTAAGTCCTGCTACGATCAGTCTGTGGTCATAAGATCTTCTTCGACCACCACCTGGTTGTAAGTTCTTCTACAATCAGTCCCTAATCGATAGGGCTCACAAACATGTGGGCCCAGTCGATCAGGGAATCTTTTGTACCGTATCCAAGAATATGAGCAATCAATTACGCTGTTATTCTCTGGAATAATGGCACGATTTAAACTCCCCGTTATGGTGATGACTGCCTGGCAACGTGGGAACGTTACTACTCCCACAATAACCTCCAGTAACGGCTCCACGATACGGAACATCAAGGCGGCCTTTAGACTGGAGATATAACGAACACTTCGAGGACTGTATAAAAGGCAGGATCATCATGACAATAGGAGAGGAGGCCAATTAGAAGCACAATACTCTAGCCTTTGGCTCCATCTTGTAATCCAGCGTACTCAATACATACACACAGGAGTAGGGTTGTTATTCTCCTAGGAGAAGGCCTGAACCTGTATAAAAATCCCCGTGTCCCCATCTCTGTGTGATTTTGAGCCTAGAGGAACCCCCGAATTAAACAATCTTTACGTAAGTTCGGTTCTAAAACACCGACAGTTGGCGCCGACCGTGGGGATCTCGAGTCATCAGACTTTTCCAAACTCTCATGCTCTCATGGTAGGAGAGTGGAACAAGGAGAACTGGTTCGACTTGGCCGATTACGCAGATATCGACATGGATGCCGGTTTCGACTACGAGCCAAGTACTGCATCATTCGATGGTGATGTCGCCTCCGGAGATCATTCTCTAGGAGACAATACCATCAATGGAGTTGAGGAGGGATCCTTATCCCCTACAACGATACGTCCAGATGGGGAACCAGCTTCCTCAGAGGGCAAGGGTCAATCCAATCACAATGAGGGTTATCCCAAGGCAGACTTAGGGCATGGCAAGGGTTCCCTCTCCAAATGTTTAAGTCTACCTAAGGCAGTCCGACCTGGCATGACAACTCTTGGAAATCGTAATTCCGGATCTTCATCAGCACCTGGTAGTTCTCTCTCTCCGGCTAGCCTAGCCAAGGGTGCGATCGAACACGCTCTTCCTACGAGTTCGACCATCCCAACGCAGGGCTCACTTACGGACGAAGACGGCTATAACCTGGAATTCATCTTCCTCGAGGGGTTTGCTCCAAGTCGCCATATGGTGTCATTCGATGACTCCTTAATCGAGGAGGCCTCAAGCGCGTGGAGATCATCAACGGGAGGTCTTTGTCCTTTCCTCAGGTAGCAATAACTCTCCTAGAGACAGGACTGATGACGCTCCCAGACGATCACACCTACGACCGCTCATGGCAATGACAAGGACACCTCCAGCGATGAGCGTGTGAAAAATTCTCAAGATCATCGCACTTCACTAAGGCAAGCTCAAGGATCAAGTATGGATAATTCTGAAACAATCCGACGGAAACGAGTTGCAGCCCAGATAAATTTGCCTAGGCGCACTCAATACTAGTCGAAAGAAGCTCAGGAACTTCAACATATCAACGACTTGCTCGAGAACCCATCTCGAAAACTTGCTCGAGCACCTGGCTACGACCTCTTCGCTAAAGAGATTGCATGAAGGTTACGAAGCACGATAAACAAGCTCGAACGTCCTTGCCGACATCACTCTAGAAGTCGTAGCAGTACGACTCCATCAGCTTCCAGTCATTCGAATAACTCATCGCATGAAGATCGACGCAAGTTGCATCATTCTCCAAACCGGGAAATGGTTCCTCAAACGCCTGATGATCAAAGGGCTCCCAGGAGAGGTGATCATTCACCACTCCGACCCAGGGGTCTGCAACAGCAGGCAAAATACGAGGAGTATTACCCTTGTAGGATCAAGACTTATCATAAGTCAGATTCACCCATTGCCGGGTATCGTCGAGTACGATCGCCTGGCGACGTCAACCATTCTTTCTTGCAAAGAAGGCGTTACGATGTGATTACCGGATGTCGAGCATTCTCGCCTGACCTTCGAGCAGTTCACTGGCCGCCGCGGTTTCGACCAGGGAACATGGAGAAATTTGATGGGTCTCAAAATCCCATCGAATTTCTTCAAATCTACACGACCGCTGTCCGAGCGGCAGGAGGAGGAGAGCGCGTAATGGCAAATTACCTTCCAACTATGCTCGAAGGATCTGCTCGATCGTGGTTATTAAACCAACCACTCGAGTCGATGTACTCATGGCAACACCTCTACGACCTTCTACTGGCCAATTTTCAGGGCACCTACCATCGCCCCGGGAAGGAGGACGACCTGCACAGGATGAGACAGGACGACCACGAGACACTATGCCAATTCATCAGGCGTTTCAGTCAGGTTCGCAACTCAATTACTGAGGTTTCTAACTCATCTGTTATCAGAGCCTTCAAGCAGAGAGTTCGCAGCAGAAGAATCACAGAGAACATCGTTTTGAACCCTCCAGCTACTGTCGCTGAACTCTTCGAGATGGCTGATCGGTACGCGACTGTTGATAAAGCAGTCGAGTGGACCAAAATTATCGATCGAGATGACCAACACCCTCAAGAGGTTGGCAAAGGTGGCAAGAAGAATGATAAAAGGCCAAGAAATCTAAGAACAAGGCAAAAGGCCAAAAACCACTAGCCAATAGTTCTAAGGAGGTCCTGGCCGTAAGCGATAAGGAGCCATGAACTGCCAAGCAATACCCTGATCAAGGCAAAGGTAAACACCCCGAACGGAAGAACGATAAGCCTAGGTGGTGCTCTTTCCATAAAAAGGAAGGGCATGACCTACGCAACCGCCAAGTTTTCCAATGAAAACTCGAGGATTACTACAACGACATTTCCATGCTTCTGTTTCGTACAACTTGCTTTCTTGACCTAATCCGCTTCATCATGCGCCGTCTTGCGCCGTGGGTTGGCAAAAGGTCACTAAGGTGGTATTTGGTAAAATTACCAAAATACCCCTTCTCGATCTTTTTGCAAAGACCGAGTCCCATCTTCGTAAAGCATTTCCATGTTTCGCCACGTGTAGGTTGATCCAACGACTTTCATCATGTCGGCAAGTCTCTCCCATCCGGCTCCCACCGAAACCACCATGGCACTTGCACCGACCCCCGCGCCGCTTGATCCAACCCGTCGCACCAAACTGCCCGTTCGGTCACCTTTGTCCCTCTTGCGCCATGCTTGACTCCATTGACCTCACCCGGCATCCCCGATCGTTCTGGACCTCAGCTCTCCAAGCTTAGTCCCGATCATTCTCGCCGTTGACCGTCATTAACTTCCAAGCAACCTGCACAACAATAGACAAAGAAATCGATTTCGGGAACAAGTTCTTCACAACTTAACACATGTTAGTCAAAACATGCATCATACAACACATATACCATTAAACCCATGAACTTGACCTAACCCAAAAATAATTCTCCAAGTTAACCAAAACTTAGAAACAGAATCGGTACTACCGCCCAAAGAAGGTCCCAGATTACTACAAGACCATGGCTTGTACTGCCATATACCTGTGGTCGTACCGCTTCTCAAGGAAATCCAAAACTCCCCAAACGGTATGACCGTGATGCCGTACTACCGCCCTCTACAAACCGGTACTACCGTACTGCGGTCGTACCGCGACTTACACACCGGTATGACCGATTATCCTAACACTTGCTGAAAACGCTGTTTCGACAAACCATTAATGACATTGCCAATTGTAACAGCATCCAAAGATCGTGCACATATCCCCCATGATATCCACAATCTCCCTCCTTGATGAACACATTGGTAATTTCCCATAAAAGCAAATTTTGAGGTTTGAAAAGTAAAAACTCGACGTTTTCGCACAAAGGCACAACTTAGTCCAAATGCAAGAGAAAGCAATGAAAATGACCAAGTTGGCTTCAGAAAAGCAAAGACAAGTGAGATAAGGCAAAAGAAAGCGAGAAAGCTTCATTTTCCATAAAAGAGTCAAAATCTCACTTAAGATCCATATGAAAGAACAATTGTTTGATATGACCTTTGATCATTGTGAGGATCAAGAATTGCAATTCAAGTTCAGAAGTAGCAATAAGACCATAAGAATGCAAATAAGAAACTCCCTCTCACTATGATCCTCAAATTTCAGAAAATTTCAAATTCTCAAAATTTCTCCAAAAGGCTCCCCTTTTAACATTTTTATATCCTTTCCCCTTTATACCATTTGATATATCTTCTCCCCCTTTGACAATGGAGTCATCAAGGAATCACGCCTTCCTCTCGTACAGAGATAACAAATGCAGAATGAGGAAAAAGCATAAGAAGGAGCATGCATGAAATGAAATGGAGTGGCTTCATTTTTTGTATTTTTTAATTTTTGAGTACAAGAAGTTTTGGAGATTACCCAAAAGAATAAGCTAGCATTTCTAATATTGCACAAATAATATATCAAGCCTAACAGCACAAGCAAGATCATGATAATACATATATATCAAAGCTAAGCTAGAAGGCTCAATGTAACGTAATGAATTTTATCAATTTAAGCAAAGCTTCAAATTTAGCAAGTTCATCAACAGGGATCCTAAAATGATACTGACCATGTCAAAATGTCAATGTGAGATCAAAAAGCTAACAATGACCACATTAAGAGACAAACAGGTCCTGAATTGAATCATTTTGCTCAATTTTGCTCAAACACCCATTTTTCAATAATTTTTCATTTGCAATGAATATTGAAGTTGACTAATGGTCTAACTTAGTGAAGAAGATCCTAGACTAGGAACCATCCACAAACTCTTCCTAAGCTTCGACCAGAAGTTGATTAAAGGTATATCTTAGTGAAGAAGATCCTGGACTAGGAGCCTTCCACAAACTCTTCCTAAGCTTCTACTAGGGCGACAAATCTTGAGGTTCATGTCAGTTTTGACAAGCAGTCCCCATGAGATCGTCTGGATCATCAAACTATCTCCAAGTTCATGTCTATGACATGCAATCTCGTGAGAGTAGTTTGGCACATTTTAAGCACATGACAATCTTTAAATTTGATTTTTTTAATTTTTTCACAAGAGCAGTTTTAGATTCTCAGAAGAACAAGAAGCTCAAGTAATGATCAATTTTAGATTCAAGAGCTAACAAAGTAATTTTGACAGGGCCAATGTCACAAAAGGAGCACTAATTACGCAACTAGCTAAAACATCCACAGATTGCAATTTTTAATTCAAGTTGTTTTAGAGTTCTAGCTCATTCAGCAAAGACTTAGCTACACATGTGAAAATATGATAATTCTAGCAAGTCAAAGAACTAGACATGGCATTGAGCAAGAATTGAAATACTAAAGCTCCAAAGAGTAATAAGCAAAGCTTCATCAATTTTAAAAGATAAGCAGAAAAGCTTATATTACATTGCATCTTGTTGTGTTTTTCATATGAATGCAATATGATATAGTGAAATGCAAGAAAAGATCAAAAACCTAAAAAGCCTAAAAAGATCAAAAAGATTAACAAGTTCAAAAGAAGATCAAGAAAATATCAGATGAACATGGAAAGATCAGAAAAGATCCAACTCCCCCTCAAACCAACCCATAGGGATAAATTACCCCTAACTCGCTCCTCAAGGTGGCAAACCTTGTTGGGTTTAAAGGTTTGGTGAGGATATCAGCTAACTGAGCCTCGGACTCCACAAAATGCAGCACAATATCACCCTCTCGACATGGTCTCTAAGGAAGTGATAGCGAATGTCTATGTGCTTGGTCCTAGAATATTGCACTGGGTTTTTAGCAATGTTAATGGCAGAAGTGTTATCACAGAAAAGAGGAACACTAGCAAAGTTCAACCCAAAGTCCTTAAGAGTAGACACCATCCACAAAATCTGACTATAGCAACTAGCAGGAGCTACATATTCACTTTTTCAAAGAAGGATTGTGCAATGTATCTTGCTTCCTAGAAGACCAAGAGACAAGAGAAGTGCCTAAAAAATGACAAGTGTCAGAAGTACTCTTCCTATCTAGTCGACAGCTCGCAAAATCAGAATAAGAAAACCCCCGAATGGACAACGAAGAGGAGCAGGAATACCAAATGCCATACTGGAGGGTAGAGTGTAAATACCTGAAGATGCGCTTAACGGCTTGGCGATGTGAAGTCCCTGAGACGCTGGCGAAGCTCGCAGAGACAGCATCGAAGTGGATGTCCGGTCTTGAGGCCGTCAGGTCCAGAAGGGAGCCGATCATGCTGTGGTACTCACGTTGATCCACGGCTTCTCCTTCCTCATCTGGATCCAAAATAGTCGAAGTCGTCATGGGAGTGGCGATCGGCTTGCAGTCACCCATCTCGAAGCGCTTGAGCAGATCCTTGGTGTACTTCGTTTGATGGATAAAGATCCCTTCCTTGCATTGCTTGATTTGAAGCCCCAGAAAGTAGTTGAGCTCGCCCATCATACTCATCTCAAATTCCCTGGACATGGTCTCAGAAAAACTAGAAACAAGAGCATGAGAGGAACCACCAAAGATAATATCATCAACGTAACTCTTAACAAGCAGGAAGTCATTGCTATGCCTAAGAATGAAAAGAGTCTTATCTGCTTTTCTCATTTCAAAATCATTCTTAAGCAAGAAGGTCTTAAGTCTATCATACCAGGCTCTAGGGGCTTGCTTAAGACCATACAAGGCTTTGGATAGCTTATAAACATGATCTGGGTGCTTGGGATTCTCAAAGCCAGGTGGTTGCCTAACATACACTTTCTCCTCTATAAAACCATTCAAAAAGGCACTCTTAACATCCATTTGATGCAACATAAAACCTTGAGATGCAGCAAATGCAAGAAGAATGCGAATGACTTCTAATCTAGCAACAGGAGTGAAGGTCTCATCAAAATTTAACACCTCAACCTGGCTAAAACCCTGAGCTACCAACCTAGCCTTGTTTCTAACCACAAAACCATCCTCATTTTGTTTATTTTTGAACATCCAACGGGTTCCTATAACATTATGACCACTAGGAGGTTCTACAAAGTTCCAGACTTTATTTCTTTCAAAATTCTCTAACTCCTTATGCATGGCATTGACCCAGCTAGCATCAGATAAAGCATGTGATATATCGCGGGGTTTGAAAGAGGCTACAAATGTAGAGTGAGAGAAAAAATTCGGATCATGATACTTGGAGCGGGTGACTTGCTCATGAAGATTACCAATCATCTGATCTGGAGGGTGCTGCTTCTGAATGTGCAATGGAGCGCCTAGGGGAGATAGCATCTCCTCAACCTCCGCAGATATTCGATGATGAAGATACTGGCACAGGAGCCTCAATTGGAGGTGAAGCGATCGAGCGTGTTCTAGAGCTTGGGCAGAGCATCGGCAGGTGAAGGAGCAATATCGAAATTATCCTCATCTTCTTCAACAAAAATGCTCTCTGTCACCTGTAAGTCACCTAAAACATCGGATTTAGCTCCAGGGCTAGTCTCATCAAAAGTAATATTGCATGTCTCCTGGACAATGTTAGTTTCAACATTAAAGACCCGAAAACCCCTCGAATGAGCAGGATAACCCAGAAATATACCATCACAAGTTCTTGATTCAAATTTATCTAGGTTTTCTGTCTTGAGAATAAAACACTTTGATCCAAAGACTCGAAAGTGAGAGACAGAGGGTTTTCTACCAAATCGAAGCTCATAAGAAGTCTTGCCCAAAGACAGTCTCAAGAAGACACGGTTTGAAATATGGCAAGCTGTAGCAATAGCTTCGGCCTAAAACATCCTCGGTGTGCTATACTCATCTAGCATCGTCCTAGTCATCTCGTGTAGGATCGTAATGGCAATCAGAAGGGGGGGGGGTTGAATGATTGCAGTAAATTGACCCCCGAATTCCAACTTCTTCTTGTTATCAAGAACTCCGGCAAACACTCAGCGAGTAGCACCTCAGGCGCATAGCAAGATCGACAAATCAAGAACCAAAGTTGAACGATTCTGAACTTTATATATCAAACATGATTTGTGTCTACAAGGTGCTTAGCAAGCACCCCTCAAAGCCCCAAATCGGAGGACCTCACAACCGCAGCTGAAACACCGAGAAAGCTACGACCAAAACCTTACCAAAAGCTCGTAACCCCAAAAAAACCACATGCAAGCCGCACCCTACTACCTTCTTTTATAGCCTAGAGTCCTATCCATGTCCAACATGACACCAATACGGACTCTATCTCAATGCAACCAGATTTGGAAATCCTTCTAAAACTATCTTTCCAAAATTCCACGTCGTAAGCCTCCAGGACTCCATCCCGTAGCTTTAGCGCAATTCACCTTTGACCTCCGCGTGCTCCAGCGCGATCCAAATCACCTCTTGACATCCACGACTTCCAAGACCTCAGATTCCCCATCCTAGTCCGAGTCAATCCCGTCACCAACCGTGATTCGTCCTCACGTTCAACCTGCACATGCAAAGATCAAAGAACCCTATTCTTGGCACAAGTTCTCCAACTTGACCATCCATTAGCACACACACATACCAATGAACACTATCATGCATCATGCAACAAGATAAGACTTACGAAAACAACAAACCCTAACTCAAAATCCCCAAAGCGGCAACTTTCCAGAGTACAATCGGTACTACCGCCATTGTACGTTAAGATTACCGCGCACGCGGTCGCATCAGCTCAAGACATCAGAGAACTACCACTCATCGGAAATCTCAAGATCTTCCAAAACATGCTCTCTGGAATTTCCATACCGCAACCTTGCGGTCATACCTTTGTCGGTACTACCGCCATTCAAATCTAGCGGTATTATCGCCTGCGCGGTCGCATCTGCTTTTACAACCGTGGTACTACCGATTTTGACTTAACGATTACTCGTCGTAACCTTTCTCTCTCTCTCAAGAACAAGCGCGTACTACCGTTGTTTTCACCACGGTACTACCGGACACGCGGTACTACCACGTTTACAAACGGTATGAAAGTATGGAAAAATGTGTTACGAACCTTAAAGCACGCGAACGGCCCAGATGCAATGTCGATCGGACCGTGCTTCACAGCCGTTGGATTTACTGTTCAAAGTCCGAATGTTCACAATAATATCAGCCGTTAGATTTTAGATCAAGGGCTCACATTCCTTGAGACGTTCGGACGGTCCGAACGTTCATCTCAAAATCAGCCGTTAGATCAAGATCTAACGAACCGAGCAAAACTCATTAGAGAAAATGACTTGCGGTACTACCGTAAATTACTCGTGGTACTACCGTAAAGCGGTAGTTCCGTGAAAACAACGCCGGTATTACCGCAACATGAAAAAGCTCAAAAACTTCAGAACAAAGCCCTTTTTTGCCACGTGGACGCTCCAGATGACACGGCCGATCGGACCACGCTTCACAACCGTCCGATTTACAAAACACTGTAGCAAGTCCGAACGTTCACTTCAATATTAGCCGTCAGATCAAGATCTAACAGTTCGAGCAAAAACACCGTTTAGACTCAGTGACTTGCGGTACTACCGCTGCACACCTGCGGTCATACCGCACTCCGGTAGTTCCGCACAAACAAAGCCGGTACTACCGATAATCCTGACAAAACCATATTTTTGACAGAATTCAACAGAGTTTAAAAGCAAGTCAGCAACTGAGATCCAAAACATGTTCCAGAGACAATGTATTCAACTTTAAGCACCAAGACTAAGTCTTTATTAAAGGCAATGTATTCATCATCAAATATCATGACCAAAAATCTCTTGGTCTTACAATCTCCCTCTTGATGAATACATTGACAACACTTCCAAAAAAAATCAGAAATGAGTGTGAGCAATTAGAAAGTGTTAAAGTTGCAAGCAACAGAGAGTTTCAAAAGCCGCAGAAAAACTTCCTTTAGCATAGGACTTCCTTTAGCACAGGAAAAACAAAGTTTTGCAAGTTCCGCTCATTTTCTCCCCCTTTGGCAATGTGATCATCAAGAGCTTCAAATTTCGAAAAAGAAGAGCATGAAGTGTAAAAGTCCAGAACTTGTATGTAGTTTAATTTATTGAATGAACCAAGCCAAATTTTGTTGAATAGAGCTAACAAGATCATATAAATACATATACCACAAAGCAATATTTGGACAAGTATTTCAAAGTGATAAGTTAATTTAGAGTCATGACAGGCATATCACACAATGACTAAAAAGATTAAAAGATCACAATTAGAAGTCACCAAAAAGTGAAAAGCGAAACAGTGAGACAAACTTTAAATTTGGATGAGCCACAGTCTCATATAACATCCTTTTGCTTCACTTTCAATTTTTATTTGCATGTGGCATGCTTGAAGCATACTTCTTTTCCAGGGTGGCATGCTTGAAGCATACTTCTTTTGATTAAGGCACTTTTTGTGTATTTTTTTTATTTCAAAAACACATAGCTGGGGTATGGTATGCTTGAAGCACACTTCTTGTCCTTTGAGCACTGTTAAATGTACCCCTTATTTTTTGTTTGATACACAGCTATGTATGGCATGCTTGAAGCACACATCTTTGCATATTCTTTTTCTCAACCCTTTTAACTTTTAAAACATGCCAAATTGAGTGAGCAACACAGGACTGAAAAGAAGGACCTTTTTGCTTCAAATCCAAGACTTAAAATAGAACTCACAAATCAGCTTATCCTTTTCAATAAACAACACAAAGTGATTCCAATAATCAAACTAGTCAAAGATTTCAGCTATGTCAAGCTTTAGTTATTTATGTAGCAAGTTTATTAGACCAGTCCAGATCAAGGCTACATAGCACATGAATAAATATGATAAAGATAGCTCAATTCCTCTTTTGAAATCAAAGGCTTGACTTAAATAAAAAGCAAAAGCTTCAAATTTCACACGCTCCCCTCAAAATAAGCCCATAGGATGAACAACACCCAATTCACTCGCATAAGCGAACAAAACGAGAAGTATCAAGCGGCTTAGTGAAAATATCAGCAAATTGGAGATTAGTCTCAACAAAGTGGAGAACAATATCACCTTTTTCCACATGATCTCTGAGAAAGTGAAATCTGAAATCAATGTGTTTTGTTTGAGAATGTTGCACTGGATTTTTAGCAATGTGAATAGCACTAGTGTTGTCACAATAAAGAGGAACAATGTCCAAATCTAAACCAAAATCTTTGAGAGTAGCAGAAATCCAAAGAACTTGAGAGCAACTAGCAAAGCTGACAAACATACTCAGCTTCAGCAGTTGATTGAGCAACGAAGATTGTTTTCGAGAGGACCAAGACACTAAGGAAGTGCCTAAAAGTGACATGTGCGGATGTGCTTTTTCTATCAATCCTACACCCATAAAATCACTATCGAGTATGCACTCAAAGTAAGACAGATGAAGATGAATAGAAAAGCCCAAATTCTAAAGTGGATTGAAGATACCTGAGAATTCTTTTTACAGCCTGTCGATGAGAAGCACGAGGTGAAGCTTGAAATCGAGCGCATAAGCATACAACAAAGTGTATATCCGGCCTTGAAACAGTTAAGTAGAGTAGAGAACCAATCATACTCCTATATTCTTTTTGATCCATTACCTCACCTTCTTCATCCGGTCAAGAACGGCTTGTAGACCCCATTGGTGTAGAGATGGGTTTGCAAGTTGCCATGTCAAAACGCTTAAGCAAGTCTTTAGTATACTTGGTTTGATGAACGAAATTGCCTTGCTTGGTCTGCTTTTACTTGCAGCCCTAAGAAGTAAGTTAACTCCCCATCATACTCATCTCAAACTCCCCGCTCATTGTATCTCAAAACTTGGAAACCAAAGCATGAGAGGAGCCCCAAAGATGATATCATCCACATAAATCAACAAGTAATAGATCATTGCCATGTTTAAAAGTGAAAAGAGTTTTGTCTACCTTGCCCATTTGAAAATCATTTTTAGCAAAACAACTTAAGCCTCTCATACCAAGCTCGAGGAGCTTGCTTCAAACCATACAAAGCTTTTGAGAGTTTGTAGACATGATTAGAAAACTTAGGATTTTCAAAACCAGGTGGTTGCTTAACATAAACTTCTTCCTCAATATAGCCATTTAGAAAAGCACTTTTAACATCCATTTGAAACAATTTGAATCCTTTAGATGCAGCAAAGGCTAAAAGAATTCTAATTGCTTCAAGTCTGGCTACAGGAGCAAAAGTTTTACCAAAATCAAGACCCTCCACCTGAGAAAATCCTTGAGCAACAAGTGTAACAGCCCAAAAGTTCTATTACCAATTTAAATTTATTAAAGTTATTATTTTTATGGGATGTTCTGAAATTTGAGAGAGTTTATTTGCTTTATTTGAATTTTTGAAGTCTTAAAAGTCAAAAATAAGATTTATTAAAATTTTTCAAGTTTTATTTGAGTTAAAGTTGAAAAATAAAAACTAAAATAATTTTGAGAATTTTCTGAAATTTTAAAAGCTTTTTCCTAAATATTTTAACACCAAAATAATTTATTTGCAAAATTAAAAGCCAACTTTAAGTTGGGAATAATTTTATTAAGTCCAAAATAACTCTAGGATTTTCTGTGAATTGTTCTAGAATTTTTGGATTTATTTTGCTATTTTCTAAAGGCTATTTTGACTTAAGTCCATTTCTGAAATTGGAAAATAGTTTAAAATTCCGGACAGGCCAATGGGCCAAATCCTCCGTACCCATCTCCTATTTCAAGACTTGCCGCTTCCGCCCACTCGCCCGCCAAGACCGCCAAACACTCCACTCACTCATGATCGTCGGATGGAGATCCGACGGCCTGCGAGCCGACACATCGCCCTCTTTTCTCGGCCACACGATCCCAATCCAAATTACCGCCACTTTCTTCTCCCCACCTCTTTCTTCCTCACGAAACCGTGACGCCACCACCGCCGCCATATGAAGCTCCACCCCGCCGCTTTTCCCGCCACCTCTCCTCGTGCGCCACACAAGACGCTTCGCCTGCACGAACCGCCCCACTCCCCACGCTTCCCTCTCTCTTGCGCCTGTCTCGCCACGCACAAAACCGCCTCACGCCATTAGCGCCGCCCGATCTCCTCACCCCAACTCGCCTCGCCCTATAAAGGAGCGCCCGGCTCGATCTCTCACTCATCCAAACGCCTCACCTCTTAGCCCTCTCGCCCAGAAGCGCCGAATTTTGAGTTTGAGCGCCACGACCGTGTTGCCGCTTCATCGTCAATTCCGGCGAGGTCAAGGACAACCGGCGACTTTGACGCGCAAACGAACGCCGCACCCGTCGCCACGCCAGCTCTTGCCGCGCTCAAGCACCCCAGAGCGCCACGCCACCACATCGCCGCACCACACCACCACCGCCGCCGCAAACTCCCCTCGCCGCCGGCCTTCCAGACACGCACGGACGCCGCAACGGTGAGCCCCAGATTCCCCGCGTCCTCCTCTCCCCGTTGGTGCCATCACCGGTCGCGGCGTGCCCAATCGTCGTGAAGCGTGGTCCGTGCCATCTGCCGCCTTCTGCCGACGTGGCCATGCCACGTGGTCGCCACCTTAGCGCCAGTCGGCGCCACCTCGCCTCCTCGCGCGTGTCCGCCCGTGTGCGCCAAGTGGCAAGGTCCACCTCCTCGACCTCGAACACCGTGGACTTAGTCCATATGAGTAGTGAGACCCACATGTGGGCCCCACATGCCGAATTCATTTTATTCTTTTAATTTCCGAATATCACACCGACATCAGCCTTGCGCAATAATTCATTTTTCCTTTAGAATAATAATTCAGAAATCCTTTTAATTGCGATTTAGTTCTAAAATTTGTAAAATTTATAACTTTTACATCTTAGCTCCAAATTAGATGGTTCAAGTTGCTAAAATCTTATAAAATTAAGATCTAGCTAAATAAAATATAATTATTTGATTTGGAGTAAGTTTAAACTATCTGTTTGAATTTGAAATGATTTAAACTACAAATTTAGGATTTAAATTTGTAAAATTCATATCTTTTGATTCCTAACTCCAAATTAAGTGTTTAAAATTTCTAAATTCATATAAATTGAAGATCTAGCTAACTAAACCAAAATTATTTAAATTGTACTTCATTTGAATCTTGTTTGTATTTAGAAATTCATTTAAATTTGATTTAGGATTAAAACTTGTAAAATTCATATCTTTTAAATCCCAACTCCAATTTGAGTGTTTCAAATTTATAAAATTTTATAAAACTATTATCTAGCTAAATAAAATAGAATTATTTAGTTTTGAGTTAATTTTAATTGTCTTTTGATTTGTTATTTGAATTTTGTTTGAATTTGGATCGTTTAGCGTATAGATTTAAATTTACTTGAGAGTCGGCCAACGTAGTTGGAGACCATATAAGAGGATTGATTTTGATCTGTATGATCATCGTGGTTGTACATACAAGCAACCTGGAGAGAGTGTTTGTGAGTACTAGGTGACCTGTTAAGGAAAACAACATCACCAAGCGAGGCAAGTTACACCCTTGACCATATTGCCCTAGTATTTTAAAGTTATTTAATTTAGTTTTTAAAATTATTATTGCATGCATATTTTTAGTCAATTATTTTAATACCCTGTTTAAATACTTAGTTATTCCAATTGTTATTGTATGGCCAATTTTGTATATTGAAATGCCATCCCTTGTCACCATAGGTAAAATTGTTTGGAAATACTTAGCAAATGCTTAGACCATGATTTTGATTTTGGGAGGATTTAGCCAAACCATTACAACTTGTTTAAAATTAAATCTATGGTATTGTTTTACCATAGAAAGTTTGTAAAGGTGGTTTTCGCTAAAACAAAATTAAAATGGTTTGGACTTGGGCGAACGGATGAAAAGTGGGTGCGAGTTTGTGCACGGGTTTAATCTGTTAGGATTAAAGCCTGTGGTTTGATTTGAAAGACGCCCAAGTCAATTAAGGACCGCCTTTGAGCTGCCTTTGCTATGCCAAAACGTACTACCACATGTTCTCAGATGGGCGGGGACTGGCTTATTAATTTGGGATACCTCTTAGATATTCGTGCCATGTTGTATGAGTGGGTGTTGGTTAGACAAGAGTCCCACATGGCGCAAGAGGGGCTCCTGAGGATGGTTAGTCCAATGGAAGTGAAACCTTAGCGGCATGAGTACTTTGAGGTAGATCATTGTAAAGGCCTTGTCACATGCTCTAGACCTGCTACCTAAGGTAGTGAGCGGTGGCATAGATATATGCTTGATAAACTAGAAAATTCGTGTCTTGTGGGTAAGTCGCATAAACTCGCAGAGTAGGAAACTATTCAATAGCAGCGTCATGATCATGGACATGCTAGCAAAGCCACTTTGAGTTAGACTTGTTTTTGGTTTATAAAAGTGTTTTCAACGGATGTTTTCAGGATGGTTAGTCCTGTGGGAAAATTGGGCGGTTAGCCACTGTGATAGGAGGGTATCCTTCACCATTCAAATATGGAGGTTATCCATACTATAAAATTGTTGTTTAAAATCTAATTTTAGATATAGTATAAAATGGCCTTGGAAATTAATATGATTATTTAAAATTGAAAATGTCGCTTTATGCAAATAAACCCCGCCAATACCCCTTGTTTACCTTATGTATGCATGTCATTCTCATTAATTGACGGTGTAACTTGCGCAGCACGTGGTTGTGCTCATACTTGCCTTGTGCAAACAAATTTCAGAGGAGAAGAACTTCACCATTGGTGTGGATCTCGACGATTAGGCCGCTACCCCAACGATTGCTCAGGCGATCACCGACTCCACTACCTCTTCGCCTTCCATTTGTGTTATTTATCGCTGGCTTGTAAGCCTCTTTTGTAATAAACTCAATAATTATTAATAAAGTGCGCGATATGTTTTGATTATCACTTTTGTTTGATCGTACACTAGAAATCCCGGACTAGTGTATGAACACGAGAATTCGGGATCCTTCGCCTCCGGGTTCGACAAAAGTGGTATCGAGCCATATCGATCAGAGGTCGAGCCTAGTTAGAACGGTACCGTTAGTTGAAAACTTCAAAATTTATTTTATAACAAGAAAAAGAATAATTTGTTCTCTCCTCATCTTGGTCATCTGTCTATAGCTTCCTTATAGCAATTCTTTCTTACCTAATTCTCTCTTCACCGTTTTAAAATGTTAAACGGATCCTCTTGCCCGTATCAATTTCTATAGTTGGTCCACGCGTTCTTAACCCTTACGTTCAAGACTACAAGACATGGAGCCATCGAGAAAGTATCATCGTCTCCACCATCCAAGGACAACGCATAAGATATACCAAGATCGATTTGTCGACCAAGCCATATAGCTTAAGTTTGTCAAGACTCATTCTCGTATTGAGTCGTTTCACCAAGTTACGATTATCGATCGAGTAGAACGTTGTATTGTTCCTTTATTTGTATGGTATATTTTATTTTGGCACGTCAGACGAGATCTTTTGATCTTGTGTACAACATTTTCTTTAATGGGTAGACTTCTCTCCTCATAGCTTTCTTTCTCACCCTTTGCTATTTCCCTTCTCTAACAATCCATTGGACTTCTAACCCATCGGTGCACCTGTGACATGAAGAACGGATTAATACTTCAAAACTTGGACAACTCAAGATCAGTAGACATCAAGCCAACCGAAGATAGACTCTTTCTATCTCTCAATTCATTTGTCTTTTGTCCGCCTTCTTTCTTTCTAGTTTCTCCGAATCTCTGGGACGAGATTCCTTTTAAGGGGGGTAGTTTTGTAACAGCCCAAAAGTTCTGTTACCAATTTAAATTTATTAAAGTTATTATTTTTATTGGATGTTCTGAAATTTGAGAGAGTTTATTTGCTTTATTTGAATTTTTGAAGTCTTAAAAGTCAAAAATAAGATTTATTAAAAATTTCAAGTTTTATTTGAGTTAAAGTTGAAAAATAAAAACTAAAATAATTTTGAGAATTTTCTGAAATTTTAAAAGCTTTTTCCTAAATATTTTAACACCAAAATAATTTATTTGCAAAATTAAAAGCCAACTTTAAGTTGGGAATAATTTTATTAAGTCCAAAATAACTCTAGGATTTTCTGTGAATTGTTCTAGAATGTTTGGATTTATTTTGCTATTTTCTAAAGGCTATTTTGACTTAAGTCCATTTCTGAAATTGGAAAATAGTTTAAAATTCCGGAAAGGCCAATGGGCCAAATCCTCACGTACCCCATCTCCTATTTCTCAAGACCTACCGCTTCCTACCCCTCGCCCGCCAAGACCGGCCAAACACCTACCTCATTCATGGCATGATCGTCGGATGGAGATCCGACGGCCATGAGCCGACACATCGCCTCTTTTTCTCCACACGATCCCAATCCAAATTACCGCCACTTTCTTCTCCCCACCTCTTTCTTCCTCACAGAAACCGCACGCCACCATTGCCGGCCATATGAAGCTCCACCCCGCCGCCTTTCCCGCCACCTCTCCTCATGCGGCCACGCGCGCACGACTCGCACGCACGAACCGCCCCACTCCCCCACGTTTCCCTCTCTCCTTGCGCCCGTCTCGGCCACGCACAAAACCGCCCACCGCCATTAGCGCCGCCCCACGATCTCCTCACCCCAACTCGCCCTCGCCCTATAAAGGAGCGCCCCGGCTCCGCATCTCCTCACTCATCCAAACGCCCCTCACCTCTTAGCCCCTCTCGCCCCGTAGCGCCCGAATTTTGAGTTTGAGCGCCGCCGACCGTGTTGCCGTTCATCGTCAATTTCGGCGAGGTCAAGGACAGCCCGGCGACTTTGACCGCAGCAACGGCATCGCACTCTTCAAATTCAGCATGAATTGATCTAGCAAGTTTTAATTCAGAATGCAAAACTTGGCATGATTCACATGATTCATCATCGAATAGCGACTTTAAGTCTATCAATTTCGAATTCAAGCTATCAACAACAAGGTCATGTTTCTTTGCTTTCTTTTGTATTTTTAAGCTCATTTGTCAATTTCAAAGACAAGACGTGATAAATCAAAGATAAGAGGGCTTTACCTCATCAGGGTCATTGTAGAGATCATCATTATCATTAGTTTCTTCACAACTTGCCATAAAGCACATCCCTGTGAAATCAGCCTCTTTTGCCTTCTTGTGATCGTCCTCGTTGTCGCTGTCTGAATCAACATCACTTAGCCCAATCTCCTCAAGAGCTGAAAGCACCTTGTTGACAGCTTTACGATAATTTTACTTTTTGCTTGAATCAAATTTGAATTTTGAACGCCGAGCTGGTGCTTTGTCCTCCTTGGCTTCTTTTCCTCTCAGCTTGGGACAATTTACTTTTATGTGGTTTGGCTCACCACATTCAAAGCATCTGATTGGACCTCCTCTTCTCCTTGATCTGATATTGTTGATTGCTTTAGTCACCCTGTTGGAGAAGAGTACAAGCTGCTCTTCTGGGATCTCCTCCAATTGTTCATCCGAAATAGCACTCAAGGCGCATAAAGAGAAACTAGAAGAACTTAATGAACTGCCGCTTGGTTAGTCACTAAACCCAAAGAATTTGACTTGTTTATCCCGCTAAAATATCAATCTCATGTGTTTTCATCTTGGAATAGAGATCATTTAAAGTGAGTGTTTCCATGTTGATGTATGATTGATGGTAGTGACTAGAACCTCCCAAATGCATATATCTAAAGCATTCAAAATTTGTCGAGCATTATCGTAATCGTAATATATAACATCAACCGATTGCAAATCACTAACAATTTTATTGAAGCGATCAAAAGAGCATCAACAGATTCTCCTAGTTTCATCTCAAATTTAGAGTACTCCTTTTAAATTGGTTCGATTTAACACCTTTAACAGATTTAGAACCTTCATGATAATCGACAAGTGTAGTCCAAATTTTGTTAGCAGATTTAATGTTGGCAATTCGACAAACTCATTTCTACTTAATCCTTGCAATAATATGTTCCTAGCTTTAGCATTAGCTTCAACATCAGCAGATTATTGTTGGTAATAGCGCAGCAGTACCTCATAAGGATTTTCAACTTTTGCCGATGACATTACCTTGTGCTTGCAAAAATACTTCCATACGTGTCTTCCAGTAGATGTAATCTGATCCATCAAAATATGGAGGCTTACCTGAGAACCGATCTCGATCTGATGCCATTGCAACCTTGCTCTGATACCACTTGTAGGATCGTAATGGCAATCAGAAAGGGGGGGTTGAATGATTGTAGCGAATTGACCCCCGAATTCCAACTTCTTCTTGTTATCAAGAACTCCGGCAAACACTTTGGATGACTTAAAAAACTTCACAGCGAGTAGCACCTCAGGCGCATAGCAAGATCGACAAATCAAGAACCAAAGTTGAACGATTCTGAACTTTATATATCAAACTTGATTTGTGCCTACAAGGTGCTTAGCAAGCACCCCTCAAAGCCCCAAATCGGAGGACCTCACAACCGCAGCCGAAACACCGAGAAAGCTATGACCAAAACCTTACCAAAAGCTCGTAACCCCCCAAAAAAACCATATGCAAGCCGCACCCTACTGCCTTCTTTTATAGCCTAGAGTCCTATCCATGTCCAACACGACACCAATACGGACTCTATCTCAAAACAACCAGATTTGGAAATCCTTCCAAAACTATCTTTCCAAAATTCCACACCGTAAGCCTCTAGGACTCCATCCCGTAGCTTTAGCGCAATTCACCTTTGACCTCCGCGTGCTCCAGCGCGATCCAAATCACCTCTTGACATCCACGACTTCCAAGACCTCAGATTCCCCATCTTAGTCCGAGTCAATCCCGTCACCGACCGTGATTCGTCCTCACGTTCAACCTGCACATGCAAAGATCAAAGAACCCTATTCTTGGCACAAGTTCTCCAACTTGACCATCCATTAGCACACACACACCAATGAACACTATCATGCATCATGCAACAAGATAAGACTTACGAAAACAACAAACCCTAAGTCAAAATCCCCAAAGCGGCAACTTTCCAGAGTACAATCCAGATTACCGCCATTGTACATTCGCAGATTATCAAGACACGCGGTCGTGCTGCCAAGACACTCGGAACTACCGCCATCGGAAATCTCAAGATCTTCCAAAACATGCTCTCTGAATTTCCATACGCAACCTTGCGGTCATATTTTGTCGGTATTACCGCCATTCAAATCTAACGGTATTACCGTCCTGCGGTCGCACTGCTTTCAAACCGTGGTACTATCGATTTTAACTTAACAAAGGCTCGTCGAACCTTTCTCTCTCAAGAACAAGCGCGATTACCGTTGTTTTCACCACGGTACTACGGACACGCAGTACTACCACGCCATAAACGGTATGAAAGTATGGCAAAATGTGTTACTTAACCTTAAAGCACGCGAACGCCCAGATGCGATGTCGATCGACCGCGCTTCACACCGCTGAATTTACTGCTCAAAGTCCTAACGCTCACAACAATATCACCGTTGGATTTTAGATCAAGGGCTTACATTCCTTGAGACGCTCGGACGGTCCAACGCTCATCTCAAATCACCGTTAGATCAAGATCTAACGAACCGAGCAAAATACATCGAGAAAAATGACTTACGGTACTACCAGAACTACTCATGATACTACCGTAGAAGCGGTAGTTCCGTGAAAACAACGCCGATATTACCGCAACACGAAAAAGCTCAAAACTTCGTAACAAAGCCCTTTTTGCCACGTGGACGCCCCAGATGACACGGCCGATCGGACCACGCTTCACAACAAATTCGATTACAAAACACCGTAGTAAGTCCGAACGCTCACTTCAATATTAGCCGCCGATCAAGATCTAACGGTTCGAGCAAAAACACCGCTTAGACTCGGTGACTTGCGGTACTACTGCAGACACCGCGGTCATACAAGACTCCGTAGTTCACGACAAACAAAGCCGGATTACCGATAATCCTGACAAAACCTGATTTTCGACAGAATTCAACAGAGTTTAAAAACAAGTCAGCAACTGAGATCCAAAACATGTTCCAAAGACAATGTATTCAACTTTAAGCACCAAGACTAAGTCTTTATTAAAGGCAATGTATTCATCATCAAATATCATGACCAAAAACCTCTTGGTCTTACATCTCGACTAAGATCCTGTTCTTCCTTTCCACAACGCCATTTTGTTGAGGGACGTGTGGAGAAGAGAACTGATGCTCAATACCGCGCTCAGCACAAAAAGAGGCAAAAGAAGCATTCTTGAACTCCGTGCTATTGTCACTACAGATCGCTCTCAAGGCACCAGGAGGTTCAGAAGCCAAACGAAGAACAAAATCATGATAATGATTAAAAGCCTCATCCTTCGAAGCAAGAAAGAACACCCAAGAGTATCTCGAAAAACCATCGACTATGACAAGGATATACCCTTTGCCACCGATCGATCAACCCTAGCAGACCAACAAGATCCATGTGAAGCAACCTGTCATGTTCCACACCATGACTATAGTCAATGAAGGGTGTGAGGCGGCAACTTGCTTGCCATACCTACAGGCGCATCAACACATCCTTGACGGCTTTGAGTTTAGGCAAACCTCTCATGAGATCAAGGCCGCTAACTCGTGTCAGATGATCAAAACCAATGTGCCATAAACATCGATGCCAAAGCCAGATATCAGAAGAAGATGTAATTAAACACTTAAGAGATCCGGCAAGAGATTCAGAAAAATCAGCTCCAAAGATTCTACCAACTCTAGAAACCCCAAAAACAAGCTCACCGGCAAAATCAAGCACACGACAGACATTTTTCTTAAAACGAGTTTCGTAGCCATCATCAAGAAGCTACGAAACAGAAAGCAAGTTATACGTTAGCTTGTCCACAAGAGCGATGTCCTTGAGAATGAACTTGTCGTTCATCCTGATCGATCCAGTTCCTTCGATCCGCCCTTGTGTATCATCTCCGAAGGTGATGAAGTCATCACCCGTTGACCGTGTGAAGGAAGTGAACCATCTTGAGTCTCCGGTCATGTGGCGTGAACAGCTGGAGTCGACGAGCCATGTGTCTCAATATTAGGGTTAGTTAAAAGCGACTTGGGAACCCAAGATCAAACACATGTCGTGAGTAGTATGCAAAGCGTAGTGCTATCCTTGATTTTATTTGAAGTTACATATGAGCAATGGTTACACAAACATGAGAAGCATCCTGTCTAGAAACCTTATGATGATGAGCATGCGAAACAAATCCTAGTCCAGGTTTCTTCCTTTCTAAATGACCATGTCTCATAAAAGCTCTAGGTTGATTAGATGGAATTCTAGCAATATTTTTCTTAGCGTTCTTCAACCTACGCCAACAGAACTCAACCAATTTTTCACTCTTCTTGCAATAGGTGCAATGGTATTTAATACCACTGGGAGAAGCACCTTTTGACTCAAAAGAAAGTTGGACAAAACCTGCAGATTTGAAAATTGTTTTTGCAGGTTGGGTTGTAAATTCAACTAAGCCTTTTTCCAAGACCTGAATGACATTAGACTTGGATTTGTCCTGGGCAGAGTTGTATCCTAACCCTTGCTTCTTATAAGGAGTTTTTGATGTGTCCAAAATCATGTTTAACTGTTTCTTACCTTTAGAGAATTTTTCTAGTGTGTTCTTAAGGTAAGCATTTTCTTTTCCAAAGTTAACACATGATTCACAAGTCTTGGCCTTAATGGCTCTAGTATGTTTCTCCTTAAGATGAGCAACTTCAAGCTTATAGGCTGCACATGAGGCACAAGGTGTAGACTCAATTGTGTCCTTAAGCTTGGCATATTTAGCTCTAACTGCTTCTAAAATGCCCTTAACTTCATGTTCACGTTCTATGCAAAAAGAGCAAAAGCTAGATTTAACATTACCAGAAGCATCCAACTTGCTAGATTCTAAGCATTTTTCACAAGGAGCAGATTTGACATCAATTAGCTCAGTCCTAGCATTTTCAAGTTGATGCAAAGCAATATCATGAGCAGATTGCAGTTTAGCAAATTCAAAATGTAAAGCATGACAAGATGAACATTCATCAGATTCAAGAGTCTTACATTTGCAAGTTCTAACGTCAAATTGTCTACTTGAGACTCTAAGTCCTTGTTCCTAGCCATGGTAAATTCTAATGCTTTATCTTGATTCATGAGTTGCTCAAACATGTTGTCGCATCTAGCAGAAAAAACATCATAGGAGAGAGGTACTTCATCGTTGTCATCGACATCGACGGAGTTGGCCATGAAGCACATGCCGGTGAAGTCCTTGGCCTTCCCTTTCTTATCTTGAGGGAGCTCCTCCTCCTTGTCCTCCTCGCTCCAGGAGTCCACATCGCTCATGGATTGCTCTCCAAAAGCGGCAAGGACCCAGTGAGCAGCCTTCATGAGCTTGGCAGCATTGTACTTGGGCTTGTTCCCTTGAGGCTTCTTCCAAGCTGGCTTTTCCTCCTTGTGGTTGCTCTTACCTTTCAGCTTGGGGAAATTTGCCCGAATGTGATTAGCTCTCCACACTCATAGCACGTCACAGGGCCACCTCTCTTATTGTTTCTAACATTGTTATATGTCCGTGTGACTTTCTTGACTAAAAGAGCTAAATCAGCCTCAGGAAGACTCTCAAACTCTTCTCCTTGAACAACAGATAAACACGTAAAAGAAAAACCAGAAGAAGACTCAGAAGAACCATCAGGAGTCCCTTTGAGAGGATCAGCCACCAAAGCTATGTTATCCTTCTTAGGAAGGCTACCTCTCTTGATCTCATGAGTTTTGAGCTTGCTATAAAGCAGCTCTAAAGTGAGAGTAGAGAGATCGACGTTCTCCTCAATGGAAGTAGCTTTGATCTCCCACTCCTTGGTGTTGATTGCAGCCAAGAGGTGGGTGGCATTCTCAGATTGAGAGTACTCAATGTCAACAGCTCTCATCTGATTGATCACCTTGTTAAAGCGAGTAAAACGCCATCGATGCTCTCACCAGACGCATCTCGAATTTGTTATACTCTCGCTTGTAGACCGCCTCATGACTTGCTTGATCTGGGACGATCCCTCATGGTAAGTTTCGAGGGTGTGCCAAATCTCATGTGCGGTCTCAAGGTTGCAAATCCTATCGTACTCTTGTCTACCAAGTCCAGCATATAGAAGGTTCTTTGCCTTGTTGTTGTTAGCCAAGAGGACTGCTGAAGCTGAGAAGCAACTTCGGGCAAAACGAGCGGGGCTCGAACAACCTCCCATATAGCTTGTCCTTTGCTCTCAAGGAAAACTCGTATGCGATTCTTCCAATAGGCATAGTTGAGCCCATCGAAGACATGCGGCTTGGTCGAGTACTTATCCATTGCCAAGTTTAGTGACCGGTTAAGATCAAGATTGAACTAACCGGGCTCTGATACCACTTGTTGGACTGAAACAACGACTAGAGGGGGAGGGGTGAATAGGAGCACTATCTATTTTTCGCTTTGATCGGATTCAAACATGATATTGATTCCAATAGCTATGAGAACTATGAAGATAAATGTATATAAGCGTAGCGGAAGACTTGTACTAAATCCCCTTCAATCCCCCAAAAGAAACGACCAAAAACACAAAAAAACAGCCTGATGAACAGTACTGATAAACAGTACCGATTGTACCAGATGAACAGTACCGATCATACCGGAAATCGGAACAACCAGATGAACAGTGTCGATTGTACCGCGGTGAACAGTAAAATTAGGCAAATGAATAGTAAATAGCCTAAAAACGATCGTGAAGATCCTTGCCAAAGTTCTGACATTTTTCCGTTCGAACGAAGGTTGCTCCAAAAACCGAGTCAAAACCAAAATATGTTCTAAACACTTGCTCGTGGGTGATTAATGATCAAGATGATCCTAGATGTATTCCCACATGTCACAGCAAGCTAGATCACGACAAGAAACCAAGAGAAAACTCGTGAATCAAAGAAAGACTCAAAATCATCAAATAGAGAGAAGGAAAGCAAAGAGACACATCTTTGAGCAATCTTTCCTTGGATTGATTTGATATGGTATTGGTTTACAACCACTTCATCAATGGAGGACAAAGACTCAATACATGAGCACGAAATCAAATCCAACTCTCTAGAACCCTAACATCCACTAATCCTCTCCCTAAGCAAACTAGGGTTTCAAAACAATGAAAGGGTTGAAGGGGGTGCAGCCACTTCCCTCCTCTATTTATAGTGGAGGCTTAGACCTTCTAGAAGCATTAACCCTAATGGGCTCCCGTTAAGGCCCAACACAAACGGGTCACACACGCACGTATTTTAAAGCGCCGTCTTCATCTCCTCTTGACCTAATCCACTTCATCATGCGCCGTCTTGCGCCGCGGGTTGGCAAAAGGTCACCAAGGCGGTATTTGCTAAAATTACCAAAATACCCCTTCTCGATCTTTTTGCAAAGACCGAGTCCCATCTTCATAAAGCATTTCCATGCTTCGCCACGTGTAGGTTGATCCAACGGCTCTCATCATGTCGGCAAGTCTCTCCCATCCGGCTCCCACCGAAACCACCATGGAACTTGTATCGACCCCCACACCGCTTGATCCAACCCGTCGCACCGAACTGCACGTTCGGTCATCTTTATCCCTCTTACGCCATGCTTGACTCCATTGACCTCACCTGGCATCCCCTATCATTCTGGACCTCAGCTCTCTAAGCTTAGTCTCGATCATCCTCGCCGTTGACCGTGATTGACTTCCAAGCAACCTGCACAACAATAGACAAAGAAGTCGATTCCGGGAACAAGTTCTTCACAACTTAACCCACGTTAGTCAAAACATGCATCATGCAACACATATGCTATGAAACCCACGAACTTGACCTAACCCAAAAACAATTCTCCAAGTTAACCGAAACTTAGAAACAAAATTGGTACTACCACCCAGTAAGGTTTGGTACTTCCGCACCGCGGTTGTACCGTGCATATACTTGTGGTCGTACCGCTTCTCAAGGAAATCCAAAACTCCCCAAAAACATCCTCTCTGGAAATTCTATACCGCTACTCAAACGGTCACACCGTGATGCGATTACCGCTTCTCTACAAGCGGTACTACAGATTATCAAGATCATGGTCGCATCACGACTTACACGCCGGTATGACCGATTATCCTGACACTTGCTGAAAACGTTGTTTCGACAAACCATTAACGACATTGCCAATTGTAACATCATCCTAAGATCGTGCACATATCCCCATGATATCCACAGTCTATCCTTGCGATATTTGATACCACCCTTCTCGAATTCCTTGTCGCCGGGATCCACGGCTTTCCACACCTCCTAGGCTTGACGAACAACGCTCATCTTCATGACCCATATGGTGTAATTGATGTGCCCAAGTTGCGGGTACAGCAGTGGCATCATTGGAGTCTCTTTCTTGCTCTCTGATGCCTCGCCGCTTCCTTCCGTTGACATGCTTCCTCCTCCTCAAGAACCGTAGCTTTGATACCAAATGTTAGAATTTTGTCGCTGATGTTGTTGTCTTTGCTTCGTTCCAGATAAATGAACTCATTCTGTTCTTCACGCTGTACTGCTTCGTCCAGAATTATGCCAAGCCTTCTCCGTGGACCCTCTGGTTTATGCACCGTTGTCCTCCCGACGTGACCAGCTGTAGCTCCTGTCTTGTCTTCAGGTACCGTGCCCGCCTGGTAATGCTGCACCTCGTCTGGTTCCTATCCACGTAGAACAAGCTCAAAAACCAAAACAGCACCTTTGCTCTCTGGACTCTGTAGTCTCCACGTGATAGCACTTCTAGCTTCTCTCTCCGTGGTGAAAAGAAAGAAATCGAGACAAATCGAAACAAAGAACAGAGTGCAATCGATATTTTGCTTCGGGAGCACCGCTCCACTTTTTGTTTTTTTATTTCTTCTCTGGACTTTTCTCAACTCTATACAAGAATGATTACAGACTTGGCCTTATAAAGGCTGAGCTCCTAGACTCATAAACGGACTAAGAACCGACTCAGAAACCAAATACTAAAACAGAAACGGAAAGAAACTTCTAAAAACAAGATTAATCCTAACAGTTCCATCTCCCTGACAGCACCACCGGGCATGCGCCATTCATGACGAGCACGTTTGATCAACACATCGCCGTCTTCCCTGATTTTAGGGCCCTCGAGCTGCCCTACAAGAACGACGACGACGGCGGGCACCAAGTCGCATCATTCCACATGCTTCTGCTTCTCCCTGACAATGCTACTGTCAGGCTCCGTGGTCTCTATGACAAGGCCGTCTGTCTCGACGTCGGAGTTTATCAGGAAGCACGCGCCGACGACCAAGGCTCCTGTTGGGGGGTTCATGGTCCCGAAGTTCAAGTTCACATTCGAGTTCGAGGCATCGGAAGATATGCAAAAGCTGGGGGTCACCAGAGCTTTCGGAGGTGGTGACTTCTCCATGGTGACCGGTGGGAATGGGCTCTCCATCACGGGTGTACCTAATGGCGAATCCAGGATGAAAATAGAGGAAGAACTCTACTGTTGAGGTTATAGCACAATATAAGCATATTAAAGCTATATTTACTGGTCTTTTGTCATTGGAATACCAAATTCATACATAAATAGAAAGAGAACAAATTGAAAATATACAATACAATAAATTTAGTACATCGCTAATGGATAATGTGCCTCCAAATGTCCATAAATATGTGAGTACCGATCTGTAGATAAGAAATATCAAATTTTGTGATACAATGTTAAATTGTGAATATTCATAAACATTAAAAATGAAATAAAAACATATCACTAAGGCACTAAATCTGATTACGACGCAGTTTCACTCTACGAGTTTTCATGTCTTGAAACCGTTGAATGATTCTTTTATTATCAAGGCTTCTAAATATTTCTTGCTCAGTGTAACACACCATCAAGTCAGTGAGCTATTCATCTGATACCTTGTTGCGCAAATCAGTTTTAATAATCTTCATTGTTGCGAAGATTCTTTCAACTGATGTCGTTGCCACTAGAAGGATCAATGTGAGCTCGATGAGGCGATACACCAATTCGAAAGTTATATTTTTTTCCAGTTTCAACCATCTTTTCAGCAACATTTGCAAGATCACAACATTCACGAAATTCAACACTTCTTCTAACATTGAGAATAAATGTTTGAAGTTGATTTCTTAACAACAAACAGTCAGCTATGGTGAAATCTACAGTATAAATCTCAGCAAGGCAAACAAGCTTCTGCACATCAAACTTAGAGGAGTTGCTTGGATCAAGACAAGATATGCATACCAATAACTCAAAAGAAACGTCATTGAAGCGACGATCCATCTCTGCCATAATGGCATCAAGAGCAACATTGAAAATATCAATATGATAAATGTGAAGGAGAGTAACCTTATGCTTCTGACGTGCAGATTTACCCTTAACTCCGATGTAATCATCCATACTTGGCACATCAATCTTATTTGACTCACAAAAGCTTTTTACTATGTTCAACAATGGCTCCCACCCATTGTCCCTCGTATCTTGCAAGCGTGTTTTCACATCCACAATCAAACCCATAGCTTCAATAAAATCTTGATTCCTTCTTTGCAAAGAAAGTGATAACTCATGTGTAATGCTCAACAAGTCTATCAAGAAATGCATGATGAACACAAATTCAAAGCTCTCCATCTTTTGTATCAAACCTGCTGCTCCACCATGACCTGAAGGATATGTTGCATCGTTACATATAACCTCTAACACCGCAAGCACTGACTCCCACATTTGGTATATACGAAACAATATTTTAAGATGTGAGCCTCATCTAGTATCGCCAGGTCTAGTGTCGGGACCCAAAAATACGATTCAGGAACCATCTGTATATTCTGAACTAGTCCCAGATCAGTAGCTAGCTCACACAGAAAACAGTGATAAAATACCATCCATTTATTCGATTTAACTAAAAAGATCTCAAAGTAACAAATAATAAAAATAACCAGACCTTATGGTCAATGTTTACTTAACTTGCTACGCAGGGCTAAAGAAACAAATAAACTCTTACAGCGGAACGAAACTCTTGAAATGGCCAATCAATATACCCACAGGCAATCGAGTGGAGAACGCATCCTAATCCGCAAAACCTTCATAGTCCTCCTTCTGAAAGAAGTCCTAAGCAGCTTAATATTCTTCAACTGATTAACAAAGGCATAGGCCGTAAGTACATAAAGCACTCAGCAAGCCGTAGGGAAATGTATGCAAATATTATTCATGTACGGCCTGACAAAGGCTAGCTTTATGGTTCTTTTGCAGAAAACAACATTGACGATAAATACAATAATTAGATTGAAATGCGTAATTGAAACTATAATAAATAATTAAACAATTTTTTTGAAACAACCAGTGAACTTCCCATTCACTTCCCAACCAAACCATTGATAAGTGAATCCTCAATTCACCAATCGACACAAACCACCAAGTGAATTACCCGTTCACCAAACAAACATTATATTCATCAAGTGAACTTCCTATTCACACTCTGACCTATTTTATAAGAAACTCTACCTCTCGTGTGAAATCCCCGGACATGTCCATAACCGAGGACGCAGCTATTCGAATAGATCAATTGACACTCTACAGAGGTTGTACACTTTACCCACAAGATATAACCAGTGTAGCTAGCACCAATCATAACAAAACCTTTCAGAGGTTTCATCTCAATAATTGACTCTCTCGTTGTGCATACAGCCCTCCCAAAACCTCATCGTGGGTTGACGCACAACGTTGGATAGGGATGCAGCGAACCGTCCCGCGATGTGGCCTTAGAAAAGGATACACACCTCCACCCAAATACTACCTGAGTAGTCAAAAGCTAAAACTCAACAACCTACTAGGTTAGGCCCGTCCCATACCAGGCATGTGGTTGTACAAAAAGGCCCAGTTCAATGGCGCACAAGATTAAGTCATTGACAAGTTACTCAGGCGAGAATACCACAAACCCACGACGTGTTGAAACACCCCCACTATCCACCATCCACTCGTCTGAGCGAAAACTATTTTTGTTTAAACAAGACCAATGACACACCCTGTCATGGTACACAAATTTTAATAACAGCAGTGGCTAACCACCACGATTCCATATTTCGTTAAGTCAAGATTAATCATTAGGACACATGTGATGATGAACCCATCGTAAATAAGCTAAAATAAGCATCTATACGATACCCATGTTGGTGATATAAACATGTCCAACTAAAATTATCCACGCTAGGGTGACAAATGATTCACGATATTCAAATAATCAATGGAGGCATAATGACAACAGGTAATAACTAATCCCAAAACAATTTATATAAAGATAGCATGCAATTGTATAAAACAATATACTTTTGAAATCATAGGTTCAATATGATCAAAGGACTATGGCTTGCCTTGGAATAAATCCTGGGATTGATCTTGATCTTGGTGTACTCCTCCTTGCTCAAAGCTTCCCGAAGTATCAACGTCTACTTGCAAACAAGGCAAATAAACCAAATAAATAAATAACAGAGAGGAAACAAACTCTAAAAATTAAATAAAAAATCTTAAGTAAATAGATCTTGAATTTAGATGAATTTAAAATTTTAATGGACTCAATCGGAGTTCAGATGCAAAAGATATGGGCTTTGGAAGATCGAAATCACATAAAATACTGAAAATCACTATTTATGAATTTACTGAATTATTTTTCTACTGAAAATTCAGTTAATGACGCCTGTTGACGTCAGCAAAGATTAATCAACCGAAAAGAAAAGGAAAAGGAAAATAGAAATTCCCCTGACATGTAGGACCCATATGTCAGCGAGATGGCTCACGGTAAACCAAGTCTACCAAGCCGGTTTAGGATTGTGAATTCGGATCTGCCACACGGGCATGGACGTGGCGATGACTCAGCAGCCATGTTGGCTACAACACTGAGGTGGTGGTCGATGTCGCGGCTGACTGGAACGGCCTTGTCACTGTTGACGTCATCCCGCGATGGGGTTTCGGCCGTGTACGACAACGGCGATGCCGGCCACGACGGCGACAACGGAGGCGAGCGCTGGACTCCTTACGACCATGCAAACCTAGTGACATGGTTTGATGCTCCCAGCGGTGACCAAAAACACTGCGACGCTCAAGGTCGGCGGTGGAGCGGCACAGTCAAAGATGACAACGGGGCTACGAGGGTTATCCGGCGAAATGGAGGCACGCACCGTGTAGCCCGTGTGGCGGCAATACTAGAACACTGGTCGGAGGTGGCGAGGCACTGACGGCGGTGGCAGAATTTGGAAAAAGAAGCTTCGGCTATTGAAACCCTAAAACTTGAATCTCACCGGTTCTAGGGCTTGAGGAGCTAGAGGGGTTGTAGCCTCGAGATGAGGAGGTCATGGGGGCCCTGGGGCGCCCTTTTATAGGGTGTGAGCATGGCGAAGGTGGCGTATCGGCGTTGGAGTCCATCTTGGAGCTGGTGCGATAAAAAAGGGATTCGCCTGCGATTCGGGAAAGATAAGGATCCAAGTTGGTTGTGAGGAGATTGAGAATTTAAATGGCTGTATCGGTGACGAATTCTCGGGTTTGGAAGTCCGTTGTTGGACAGAGCCCCACAAGGTCGTCAATGGCGTTTTCGGACTCATGTGCGTGAGGTAGGAGCTGGAGGAAGGTGATGCTGACGTGGCAAGGCGGCCACCCGACAGCGAGCGAAGGAGAGAGAGCGGCGAGGCTAGGCTTCGCGCACGGACAAAAGCCGAGAGATGGGCTGGGCAGACAGGAATAGGATCGGGTTGAGACGGAAGTTTCGGCCCGAGGTAGATTATGAGATATTAATTAATTTTATTTTTAGAAAATAGCAGAAAATCTAATTGGCAAATAGAAAATAGCAAATGCACTCGGAAAAATTCTAGAAAATATATCCAAGCACATAGAATCCAAATAAAATAATTTTGATAATAGTTGATGTTGAAATTAATCACATTAAATTATTTTTGAACTCTGAAAATTCCAATTAAGCTTTAACTTTAGCAGAAAAATTCAAATAGTTATTTTTATTTTTAAAACTTCAAAACAAACCAAAATTTTAGGATGTTACATCTAGCTAGGCTAGTTGCTTGATTCAAGCATGTTCCTGTTGAAAGCACACCATTCTCCAATTTCTCCAATAAGACTTGCTCAATTGCTCACTGACGGAGTCCGAGTCCGCGCCCAGCTTGTTGACCACCGACAGCCTCCAGCCTCCCCCTCTGAACTCTGGGCCTCCGGCTGCCCTGGCCTGCCTAGCGCCTGCGCAGCTCCCCCTCCACGCCCTACGGCCCTAGCCCTCACGCCGCCAGCGCCATTCACCACTGCAGTGCTCTACGGCTCTCGACTCTAGGCGAGTGGGCGTCAACTGGGGTCTGGGGCCTCTGGGTGTTTCTCTCTAGCTCAACAGGCAACACCGCAATAGCCTGGGACTGGCTGAAGCACCGATTGAGTGATTGGGCCGGCCGCCCGGCTAGGCATTAATCCTTAAGGCCTAAGCCTTAAGCCACAACCCACGCCCCAACAACCCACATGCTGACATGCCTCACGGTCATGGGTGTTTCTTCAACCTCCAATCCTCATCTCAGCTGCCGCATGCCCGAAGAACAACAGCACTGCCGCGGCCGCAGAGCTAGCTCGCCGGTGCTCATGGCCTCAGCCCTCATGGATACTGCTAGGGGTCCGGTGGGGGGAGAGGGTGCTCAAGCCCCCACTAGAACCCACCATGAACTTGCCCCTGGGTGTATCAGAAGGCCACCTCCGTCGTGGAGGAGAGGAGAGGCGCTGTCCTCTTCTTCGGGCATGTGGTGAATCCCCTGGCTGAGTGATACGTACCAGCTATAGCCTACAGATACCAGTATACCACCCAAGTAAGCATTTCATGTTGTATTGTTTGATTTTACATCTGAAGATGATTTCGTCAGTTCTTTTGAAGAGAACGTGGAGAACAGTTCGTTGGTTCCTCACATCAGTGTGTGAAAGGGTTTTTGCTTCGGATTGGAGTTGGACCACTGCAGATCACAACCAAAACAACGGAAAATTCTTGATACTAGAAGCTAACCCGCGCCGGTTGGCGCGGATAAGGGTGTTTACAGTAAAGAAAGGTTTTTTTAAAATGTTTGCTAGCTGTTTTTTGATAGCTTTGTAGACTGTTTGGTCGTGTTGAATGCGTTTTGAGTCGCTGAGGAAGTTGAGCACATGTGGGTGTGGGCGTGGGTGTAGGTATTTGCTTCGGCTTGTATAGTAGACTTTAACAGGCTCTAGCACACAATGAAGATGATATAGAACGGAATCTGTTGAAGAGCAGTGAAAAGGAGGCCTAGAAGTAGGCCGGAGAGCGTAGTCGTGTTGATAACGTATTATGCGACTACCGTCGGCGAGTCCTGTCCGATGATCACCGTCGTAGAGGAAGATGAATCGCACACGCACAAGTAGAGAAAGTAAAATAGACACAGAGATATGAGAAACTTATTCTACTTTTTATTACTCTTCTGATCAATCATTCATAATGATTGGCACCTAGGGGTGCAAGTGGGGCGGGCTGCGGACAGCCCGCGCCCACCCCACACAAGCTGCGGAGGTTATGCAGCTGGAGGCAACCCGCAAAGCATTAATACGGTGGGAGTTGGCGGCAGCCCGCATGGCCTCCTCGCTGCCCGCAATGCACGCTACCTACAGGAGTTCGATCACTAGCTAGGCTACGATAGTAATGCAGCCTAAAAATACATTAGTAACAGAAATGCACTAATGTTGTATTGTCCAAAGTAATGCAGCCTGGAAATGCATTAGTAATGTGAATGTATTACCGGAGGATTAGTAATGCAGCCTGCCTCTAATCCTCTAAATCTATGCATAATTTGCTAGATGTATAATCCTTTAGCAGCAATTAAAAAATCCCAAAATGATACCAAAAAATCTGGGGAAAAAATCCAAAACGACTTATTCTCAGAGTTGTTAAGATGAATAACTTAACAGGATTACATCATGTGTACCTCTGTCTTACAGAAATTAAGAATTACATCATTTGCCAAAAGAACTAATAGCTGAACTTCAGAATTTGCCATCAAATAGTTGGGTCTAAGCTTCTAAACTTGGCATCAAAGAGTTGAGAGTTGAACTTCATCTGTAAAACAATGAACTCTTACCAATTTTGTCTGCAAAGCAAAAAGAACATTAAATACCAAGACTGTCAACACCAATCAAGCTTGCCTCCTGTAAAACATATTGTACTGCAAATTTAGCATAGTCTATAGAAGTATTAATCCAATTGGCAATATAAAGTCAGAAACATAGACACACCCCGACAAATTGCTCGAAGAAACTCCCACTTCTTGGCTAGCTCCTAGTCCACCCTCTTGAGCTTCCATAGATAACACCTGCAATGGTACAAAACCTCAGTCATGACAAGTAAGCAAAAATAGTCTCAAGACTACTAATTAGATAGCAAAAATATGTCAAAGTTCAAGTCTTGTTTGACGTGAATTTGGATGCCTATTTTCTTCTTAATGAAAAAAAAAATCTAGTTCCTCCTAGGTATTTTTTGTTTCCCACTTATGTTACATGTAAACATTCGAATCGAATCGGTGAATTTATCATCAATTAGAAAACACGCAAACAAGAGATCAAAGTCATGACAATCGACATGTCATGTTGCAATTCAAGAGATCAAAGGACCAAACTTATGACAGCAAACAAGAAATCAGTTCATCGTACCAAATGACCGGGTCATTATCTCGAGGAGTCCTCGAGTATTGAGTAAAATGGAATTGCTAATGCTGCAGAATCATTCACAGTGAATGCTATCATGGATGCTAACCTCGACGGTAACAGTGTCATGATTTTTACTACAATTCTAGTTTGTAGGCATGCCTTTCAGCAAGCCTTTGTATATAGTGAACTATATGCTGCTCACTGGTGGAGTATCTGGATTCCTGCTTTTTTTGCTATACCTCCATATCTTTGGAAATGAATGTTACTTATCTTGTTCGACTTCCACATGCTCAGAAGATCATCAAGGAAAATTAACAAACATATACACTAGAAGATCATGAAGGCAAGTCAGCAAGCATATACACTAGACACTAGCGCATTTGTCAATCTGTCTGTTTTATATTGTTCTACAGATTAATCACATCATGTAATTTTGTGAAGAACATAATGCCTAATATATCAACCAAGAATTTCTACAGCTTACTTGCACACATCATACCCACAAGGAACCCACCCATATAATCATATAATCAGTTCATCCAAGAGCAAAGGGGAGGGGCAGAGGAGTAGTAGAGAGGAAGAGGGGTAGTATACCTCAGTGCGCCGACAGCCACACCATCATTAGTGAACCCACCTCCAATTCAATCACCATGCCTAAGCAAAAGACCACATGAATCAACATTCATCCATCCAAAATTAATCAAACTCTTCAAGAACAAAAATAGCAGTAGTAGCCAAGAAACGCACCTAGATGGTTGCGGCGACGATGGGGCGACGCTGGAGAAGATGGGGACGACGGTGGAGGAGGCGGCTGCGTCGAAGATGGGGGTGGAGGCGGTGGAGGCGGTTGCGCCGAAGATGGGGGCGAAGGCGGAGGAGGTGGCCGCCCCGAAGATGCGGGTGAAGGCGGAGGGGGCGGCCGCCCCAACGATGGACCGATGGGCGAAGGTGGAGGTGGCGGTCGCCCCGACGATGGACCATCGAGGGGCGAGGGGCGAGGTCACGAGGAGCCGAGGACTGCAGGCGGGCGCGGTTAACCCAGCGGGCAAGCAGGCCAGGCGAAGTTTCTAGACGAGTGGCTAGCGGACTGGCAGGCATCACTTAACAGGCTGGTTTTGCGGGGCGGGCTAGCCGGCCCCACTTGCACCCCTATTGGTCTATATAAAGACTCCGCCGTTGGTCAAGGCCGGCCGCCCAGCAGGGGCGGATCTAGCATGTAAGCATTGGGGTCATATGACCCTAATGACTTCTTACTAAGCCTAGTACAAATTCTCTTTAGAGATAATAAATAACACTTATAAACAAGTAATGACACCATCTAAGCCTAGCTACATAATAACTGAATCCATCGGCTAAATTTCCTGGCTTCGCCCTGCCGCGCAGGCCCAGTTTTCCAACAGATGTAACCTTCTGCTCGCTGTACCACCGTGAGCACATCACACACATCACATCACCACCCTCGTTGCGTACGGACGATGGGCTCGTGGCGCCCGGCCGGCTCGCACAGCTCCCCATCGCAGCGGCGCCACGACGAACACCCCGGAACGCTTCCCGCTCCGCCGTACGGCGCCGGCAGCCAGGCTTCCCAACTGTTCCCCGTTCCAAAGGTCACGGCCGCCATCGCGAGCTACCTCGCCTCTCATCCATCCCAGCCTGACACTTCCTATACGCGCCGGCTACCCATTGACGACATCGAAACCTCCCACCCTCCTCACCAGCATAGCTCCGCCGCACCGCATGGTCCGCATCCATGGGCGCCACGCCATCTCCACCGCGCCGCACCCGTCGCGCCGTGGGTGCCCACGTTCGCGAGCTACCTCGCCTCCCATCCATCCCAGCCTAACACTTCCTACACGCGCCGGCTACCCATTGACGACATCGAAACCTCCCACCCTCCTCACCAGCATAGCTCCGCCGAACCGCATCCATGGGCGCCACGCCATCTCCACCGCGCTGCACCCGTCGCGCCGTGGGTGCCCACGTTCGCGCCACCGCCACCTAGTTTTTCATCCTCCTGGATCGTGCGGCCAAACGTGATGGTCCCAGGTGAGGCCCTCCACGTCTCTTCCGGCGGCACGGTAGGGGCGGGCGACGCGAACGGGCCGACCGGCTGCATGCGCGTGGCGATAAGCGCCGGGTGCAGGGCGGCCGGCAAGGGGAGCAATTTTATCGTCTCGCCGCTGTCGCTCCACGCGGCTCTCGCGCTGGTGGCCGGTGGCGCGAACGGCGAGACGCGGCGGGAGCTGCTGAGCTTCTTGGTGGGGTCGGCGTCACTGGCCGCGCTGCACCGCGCCGCGGCGACTAAGCTGGTCGGCATGCTCCGTGGCCTCCCGCAGACGTCCTTCGCGTGCGGCGTCTGGGTGGACCGACGGTGGGTGCTCAGGCCGGAGTTCGCGGAGGTCGCCGGTGCTCTCTACGCCGCCGTCGCGGAATCCGTGGACTTCGTGTCACAGGTACCTACCGCCTAACTAGTAACTAACGACCCATTTGTTTATTTGTTACAGTGAATATTGTATTGCGATCCAGTTGAATGATAGTAATTGTTTAACACATATACATTCTGACCAAGCGATCTTTACGAATCTGACCACATGGAGAAAAGATTCAAGTACGACTTCTAAACATTTGCACCTTCAAACTAATTAGCCACATATCGTCCTACAGTTTACGCTATCTAAAAAAAAGTGGTCATGCTATTATGCTAAGAGGTTTGGTAGGGCAACGCGTTAAATTTCTCTGCGTGAATATGTTACTATGAAGTATCCGCGTAGCTATGTCAGGAAGGCTACCCCTCGGAGGAGTGCTCATCTAGCTTCAAAAGCAAAAAGAAGGGTATTTTTATGAAGTGGAAAACGAAGTGCTCTCTCTATATTGTAGTAGAGCGGTGGTATTTTCTCTTTTTCTATTAATGCAACGGCGCGCAAGTCTTTTACGTGTTTTTGAAATAAAATGAAAAGGAAAACAAGTACTATGTGCTAACAAAGGAATTAGGCATCATTGACAAAAATGATGAGGCGGGTCAAAAAGCCGTGGACATTTGTCTAGAATTCTTGAAGGAGAAGTGTCCGGAAAATTCCACCGACATTATTGTAGCATTGTTTGGGTTGCACAAGTTGAGGAGTTTAGCTTTTTTGTTGGTAGACTGCTTAGGGTATATACAATGGTATATATAACTGTTGTATATAGTATCTCCCTATATTATTTATAGACAGTACTAAAACCAGCTTCTATAATGAATTGTCTTTTTACATGTCTCTATAGACAGCTTCTCTATGTACAATGTGTCTTATTTCTCGTGTTACAGTCGACGACTATATGAGAGACGACCCAATTCTTTATGCTCTTCCTTTCTTCCCCACATCATCTCGTATCATACATGTCAAGGTTTACAGACAACTGATGTCACACCATTGCAAATGCTCTTAGTAGTTTAGTGTTTTGAGGTGTTTGTTGTTGTCTTCGTGTGCAGGAGGTGTCTTTGTCCTTTTTTTGGTTGCTACTTGTAGTGATTTAGGTTAAGATAACATTGTTGCGCGACAAAATAGCAAAAATAGCTCATCCGCAAATGACTTGGCAAGCCTATTAGTTGGGCTTGGGATCTCCTAGATGTGAAGTTCTGTTCGAAGGACGTGTCGGCAACTATCATCTGCAGGATGTGGTCGATCTCGACATCAAGGAACATTGGCTGCCATGAGAAGGATGTGTTTACACCTTTTGTTGCTGCTAGATGGGCGCGTGATACTGCTATGGAGGCGTGCTTGTTACCGGGGGCGCTGACAGGATCTTCAGAGCGCCCTAAGGTGCGTTGGTTGGCGCAAGGTAAATGAGGACGAAGCTTTCCTTATAGCCCATCTTAATGGAGCTACGGGAGTTGTGGTAAGAAATGACCAAGGTATTTTTATCACGGCGGCGCCGATGTGGTAGGATCATGTGCCAAATGCGTTAACTGCAGAAGCTATTGCTTGTCGGGAAGGAGCTAAGATGACGAGGGACTGGGGATTCTGGAATGTCATTGTGGAGACGGATAGTCAGTCGATGATTAATCTCTGGAAGGCTCGAAAGGAGAATAGGGCAGAGGTTGCCGGTATCCTAAAGGACATCTAGGAACTTAGTCTTGGTTTTGATAATTTTGAGTTAGCTTGTGTGTGGCTAAACGAAGCACCGGATTTCTTGTTATCGTGCTTAGATGCTGATTGTACTCCTGTTTTTGAGCATTAATAAAGCTCCTGGTTGGAAGTTGTTTTCAAAACAACAAGTTTAGTCACACATGTAAAGTCTATGATAAGCTTGATCAACTTATATAGCTACCTTCCATATGGGCTTAGATGCTGATTGTACTCCTGTTTTTTAGCATTAATAAAGCTCCTGGTTGGAAGTTGTTTTCAAAACAACAAGTTTAGTCACACATGTAAGGTCTATGATAAGTTTGATCAACTTATATAGCTACCTTCCATATGGGCTTTGAGAAGAATTAGACCTAGGTGGAACTAGTGTCCAATATACTGAAATTGCCATTTATATTTTCATCACACGTGTGCGCGTGCATGTGGGCAGGGCGTGGGCTATGTGGCGTCATTGACGCCTTTTAGATGCCTTTCATTGACACACTTATGGCACTTAGGGGCACGTGGGCAATTTGCTCGGACAAGCAATTGTTTTTTGTAAAAAAAAACAGTTTTTTAACTGGAGGGTGCATTCGAAGAGTCGTGTCTCTTCATTTCGCATCCTTTCACTGGAGGGTGTATTCGAAGAGTCGTGTCTCTTCATTTCGTATTCTTTCAAACTCTATATAAAGATAAGCATTTCAGATTTTGAGATTAATTCGCAATCATGCACTCTTGTTCTGTTCACGACAAGTTTTCACTTTGTTTTAGTGCAAACTTCGTTAGGGTTGTCTTATCTTACTAGCTTATTTGCAGTAGACTCTCGAAGCATTTAGACATAGTGCAAATAATCGCTTTAAGAAAGCGTTTCTGGTGTGATAAGTCTTCTTCTCGACAAAATTCAAAACATTAGCTCGTAAAACTTAGGAGTGCAGCGTGTTAACTGTTAAGCTTTTTTGTAAAGATTAATTAAGAATTCATATTGATACCTTTTGGTTTTGGACATTGTCTTGCAGGCCGAGCAGGCGAGGCAGCGAGTGAACGCCTTCGTGACGGACGCGACGAACGGGCTCATCCGTGACGTCCTCCCTCCCCGCTCCGTCGACTCGTCCACGGTGGTCGTCCTCGCCAACGCTCTCTACTTCAAAGGAACGTGGGCTCTGCCGTTCGACCCGTCGGCAACCTTCGCCGCCCCGTTCCATCTCCCCGACGGCACCACCGTGCGCGCGCCGTTCATGACGACGAGGCTACTAGAGCAGCACGTCGCCGTCTTCCCCGGCTTCAGGGCCCTCAAGCTGCCCTACAAGAACGCCGATAGCGCGCACCAAGCTGCATTCTACATGCTTTTACTTCTCCCGGACGATACTTCCACTCCCAAGCTCACTGATCTCTACGGGAAGGCCGTTTCGACGCCGGAGTTCATCGAGAAGCACACGCCGGCGGCCAAGGTTCCGGTGGGGCGGTTCATGGTCCCCAAGTTCAAGTTCACGTTCGAGTTTGAGGCGTCGCACGACATGCAAAACTTGGGAGTCACCAGAGCTTTCGGAGGCGGCGACTTCTCCGGCATGGTGACCGGTGGAAATGGGCTCTTCATCAAGGGGGTGTACCATAAGGCCACCGTCGAGGTAGACGAGCTGGGCACCGTGGCCGCCGCGGCCACCGCCGTTGGCATGTGTCAAAGCGCGACTTTGAGGCCGCCGGTGGATTTCGTGGCGGACCGGCCGTTCTTGTTTGCCATCGTGGAGGAGAGGAGCGGCGCCGTGCTCTTCTTCGGGCATGTGGTGAATCCCCTGGCCGAGTGATGCGTGAGCATGCCATGTTGTATTGTTAACTTTACATTTGTTTTAGCTTCGGTTTGGACCCCTGCAGTCCAGAACCAAAACTATTGCTGTGTGCAACATTGATTCATATGTAATAAAAACACGACGATTAAAACACCAGGAAACTAGTGAATGGCTTATTAATACACAACAATATGCCATCTACCACAAGTTCCTAGTGCCACGTTGTCAATAACATATCACTACGAGTCTGCGACAGTTTCAAAAGAGCAGTGAGATCCCAGACTTGTGCAACCACGACCACTTTAGCATGATCAAAATTTACAATGGCTTCAGACACGGATCGAAAATGCAGCGAAAATGACAATAGATTAACGATACACCATGCAGAAGATAGTGCTACAGGGAAATAAATTCATAAAGGCAAACTGTTAGAACCCAAATGTACCTGGCATCAAACTCACTGCATTATGACAGGCTTTGATAAACATAAATAATAAAGTGGGTGGGTCTGTATATAGGGTTTGAACACCAGTAGTAGGGGACTAAAAGACAACCGTATCTAGCATTGTCCCTAGGGTCTGAACTATGTTTGACGACATCAAATTTGAGACGTGCTCTTCCAAATGCTTCTTTGCATCTTGCCGTCCCACATTGGCTATCGCTAGTTTCTCTGGTGGCAGCTCATCCTCCTCTTGCACTGCCTTGTTGTACTTGATGGCTAAGTTCAGCATTTCCTGCACGTGAGAACACAAATAAGTAACTAACAAACAGCAAAGAATACTCAGGTTTGCATCATCAACTAAAAGGATCTTTGAGTGAAAGTAGAAAGTTGAATACTACAAACCTGAACAGTCTGTTCATTTGTTTTCGAATGAGTGTCGAACCTCTTCAAAATTAATCCATCCGTCCATTTCTTTTTGTGCAAATTCAACAACATTTTTTCCTCGAGCTCATTTTTGCGGTAATTGATTGCAATGGAGTAGTAGTGTCTGTTGAGCCCGTGAATAAGAGCCTGACAACACAGAGATGGTTTAATCCTCCATAAGAAATTAATAGAACAAAAATTCATTAGCTCCAAGTTAATTATTAATTTACCTGAATAGATGGCTTATTTAGGTGCCCAACATTTGATGTTGTCTGTCGTGGCTCCTGGCCAAGCATCATGGTCTGAGGATTAATGAGACGAAATGCATCAATGACCACCTTCCCCTTGACACTCTGGATGGGGTCTATCACAACAGCCACTGCCCTGGGATTTAAAGCTTCAAAACTCTGCATGCTCAATTTTAAAGATGTTAGACGTGCTCTATCACTTTTCATATGCTAGTGCTAGATGCTACATAAAAGTAAATTGGCAAAAAAATTTTTTGCATCAAATTAGGTTTTGGTGCTTTGCAGACTTAACTCGGCACCAAATAGTATTCTAGGATTTATTTTCCTATATTACTCCAGATCAGGCATAAACAAACCAAATGCATATCTGTCCAAACAAGTTAACGAACAGAAACTCCAGTTAGTTAAGAACCATGATCAGCCCTATGTCAAGAGCAGTGAATAGCCTTGCAGACAACAGGATTGACCTCCACTAGGTTCAATGACAACTTTCAGACAGCCCAAGAACACAAGGAAAGCAGGGGCATAGCAAACATAAGGCAATACAAACCAAACTTATGCCACAATTTACTCTTTCCATCTGAATGATTACATTATTTTATTAAAAATCTATAAATACTTGATGAATTGGCACACAGTTCAGTGGGACTACAGCAAATCCACCAAGCGTCTCTGTTTCTCAAACAAAACAAGACATGCTCATTCTACAACGAATACAACGAGAGGTGGAATATGCATGCACCTGTTGAGTATTGATGTCAACGCCTGAAAGCCAGCAACCAAAGCCAGGATGGGAGTGATACCAGCCTACCACCATTTCTGGCCTGTAAAAGTAGCAAAAATATAATTTTTGCCTACAAAATAACCGAGTACAAACAACACTAGATCATCAGAGAAAAGAGTGCTGATCAAAGCAAAAAGATCTAAAACTATTGCATCAAGAAAATTGATGAGAATTTCTTCTCAAATGTCTCTTTAAATCCAGCTTCTTAAATATTCCGCTAAAAATAGCAAATAAGTAGGTTTAAGAACCTAAAGCTGGTTCTAATAATGATTATCCATTTGGTACATGCATTAGCATAAATGGTGCCTAAGATGTTCACTGCACAATAAAGAATATATGCAATCAAACAATCTAGGGAAAAACACATGTATCTGCTATGTTTACATAAGGATTTCTTTTTCATAAAAGGACTGTCTGATCACATACCTATATATGAATAATCCGATAACTAAAAAGGACTTGGATGTTTCATGAAATATTGAATTTCATACAAATCCACTGCAGGGTTATATTGTCTTAACCCGTTCAATTAAACTGGTAGCAAGGATCAATCAATTAATAAAGAGCAAAAGGCAGCAGCACATATTTGTTATGAATATTGTGTGTATATTGAAGAGGCCAATGGGCAATATATATAGGAGTACAAGAGGTGTATGCTATATACAGATAAAGCAATACAAAAGGATTCCTATCTCTATCTCTAACATATCTCTAACAACCCCCCTCAAATGCAAAGCATATGCAATAGTATTGCATTTTAAGATGATTGACACTAAAATATGAAAAATCCAAAGTCTAAGATTGATAATGTCGTCGTAGCATGCAGCTCTTGGAAAATATGTCGAGTATGAAAAGATCTCCTCCCATCCGGGGTCGTGCAACAGCCCATAAAGCACAAGGTGCATGGGCTAAGAAAATCGACCGCGTCAACACAACGAAGAAGATGATGAAAACGACATGAATTGAGAGAGCTTTCAAATCAAGCCGAATAGGAATAGGTGGAAGCATGACAGCGCAGATCAAAGCCTAAGACGGTGGCGGCCTTAGAAGCTCGGGGCGGCGGCTAAGAAAGCGGCGGCATCATAATGACTTCTACGATCTGCACGCGGCTTAGAAAAAAGAGCGGGAGCGGCGGCTGCTGCCATGGATAAGGCAATTCCTATGCTTCTATGACTGACAATAAATTTGTGGACTCGCATGGCTTAGACGAACTCAAAGATTGAGTGATATGGACTTGGATGGACGCAACGGAAGAAACGATACAAAGAAAGAAAATACTAAGGATAACTAGCAGCAGTAGAAGACCCGTCTCCTCATCAAACCATCAAGCACCAGTGCAGCCCACCCGTGATGGCCCATAAATGCACACGAAGGTAGCACAGATCCCATCCTCTCTCCTCAATCGACACCGACCCCCTTTCTGTTTTCTCAATCGATGTTCGCGTACGTCCAGCACAACGTGGTGCTGGAGATCCAGGCCATCATCTCGTCGTAGAAGATCCAGGCCATCATCCCGTCGTAGAAGCCCATGTGGCGAGGTGTCGTCGTTGCCTACCTGGTTGGGATCGAGCTCGGGGCGACCGGATCCGAGGCATATCGGCATCGACTCGAGCCCGTTGGTGAGCGTCGCAGGGAGCCGAGGCGGCGGCGGGCCTATCCAAGGTGGATTTGAACGGCGGCAGCGGCGGTCCAAGAAGACGACGTTGGTGGATCCGGATCGGGCGGTGCGAGGATCGCGGAGAGAGGCACCTCCTTCGGGCGCGAAGGCTATAAGCGCTCTCAGAGAAGGGTCGAATAAAGCGGCCAATGGCGCGGCGGCGCGTTTATTCGACGGCTGGCGATGGCCATTGAAATCGGATCCAGATCGGTTCGTCGTCAACGCCGGGAGCCAGGACGCCTCCTTCGGAATCGGAAGCGTCTTCCTCCCCCAACTACCGGATTCCCCACCGACTCGTGCCATCAAGCGATGAAGATGTTGCTGCTGCTGCTACTAGGAAAGCCTACGACTAATGTGGCGTACTCGAGAGGAGATTGCTCCTCCCGGCAATGCATGAGAACGGCGGTGGCTAGGAGGCGGCGACAGCGGTAGCAAACCCTAACCCTAACCCTAACATTTGCTCTGATACCATGTTATGAATATTGTGTGTATATTGAAGAGGCCCAATGGGCAATATATATAGAAGTACAAGAGGTGTATGCCATATACAGATAAGGCAATACAAAAGATTCCTATCTCTATCTCTAACATATCTCTAACAATATAAAGAGTACAAGATGGGTTTAAGTCAACTACATGATAAATTTATGAAAGCAGTCCTGAATAAGTGATAACTAATATATTCTCGGGGAGAAATTGTATCTGCAGTTCTGCACTATACAATTTGGCTGTAATTGAGAAAAATTACTATGTTATTGTTGTCCCAAAGCCCAACTCACTCATTTGCCAGGTACATCATAATACCAACCAACCATACAGATTGTGTGTATCATCATTATTGATGCATCATATGCTATCCATGGCTAGGGTGTTGGCGCTCATTTTATGCATATTTTATGCACCAATATTATGCTTATATTTCAATAAATGTGCATATTGGTGCCACTTGGCGGCTAACCCTAACCCAAAACCAAGTTGTCTTGTCGTTTCATGTATTTTGCAGAAATCAACGAAAATCATTTGGAAAACATGAAAAGAATGTCAGGGGCCCCATTGGGCCGAAGACCACCAGGAATTGGGCCATTGGCTTGGCCAGCGTAGCCCATGCTCAAGAGTGCGCTGCCCCGCGCACCGCCTCTCCTTCCCGTTATTGACATTAAAGAGCCTTCTAGAAGTCCTCTGAAATCAAGAGTTTGTTTCAACTAGAAGATGAATCTACTTGCACATCAAGAAATCGGACTCTACTCAATTTTTGGAAACCAATGCGAGTTTTGGACAGAGAACCGACATGATTCGAAAGGAGCCCACACATCATACACACATGGAAACATCTGGAAGCGAGGAACAGCCTCAGGACTCCTTGTGCTGCTCGGTACAGAGTCTTGCACAGTCCCGCATAGGCCGAGCGCAGCCCGACGCTTGCTAAGCGCTGCCCGTCGCTTGAGGGGTCCCAGGAGCACTATAAAAGGGCACCCCCTCCCTCAGTTTTGTAGATCCAAAATCCACATATTGCCACAAGTTTCGTCGAGATGTCGCCGAGATTTCAACTCCCAAAGCCACCATGGTCTAGTTGCTTAGGTTAGTCTAGTTCTAGTTCCTACGAAATTAGCGCCTCTAGTTGGGATTAGATCGTCTAATTACCGACTAGAAGGCCAACTAAATAGCCGAGGTCCGGGAGCCTTTGTCGTCGACTTGTAAGAGGTGACATGTAATCCTAAGTTGACGTATCAATTACTTGTTGGTTGAATCCATGGTTATGCTTGCATCTACCATACTTTCTTCCTCGATTGTTTTGCGTGCAATGTTCTCATCGTCGGTCTATTTATGTGGTAGATTGTTTTAGCTAGTCTTTCCCTAACCGTGGTGATTAGGTTAGATATTAGTTGATCCTTGCATGTGAGTTTATAGTTTAGACCGATCGGCGATTGCTAGTTAGTGTTTATTAGCTCGATGGATTCGGGACAAGGGTGAACAGTGAAGGGGCTAGCTAGTGGATGATCTAGATTATAACTGATTTTAGGGTTTTAGATTGATTTAGAGTCTAGTGTTTATTATTGCTCCCATGGCATCTGATGATACTTGTGTCTAGACGTAAGTCGATGGGTACATAATCGATGGTATCCCATGGACAGGCTTGAATGGGCTAGACCCTAGATTTTTTTTTTTTTTTTGCCTTAGATCAGCATTTGAGAAGATTAGATTAGTTAGGTTTATTTGCATCATAGCTTGATTTCAACTTTGGCTAAGGACTCTAGAACGCGACTAGTTATCTTTTTGTTGGGAATTTTCCATGAATTTGTGGATTGGATCATTATTTCATGCAATCTTATCGTCCCTTGGTGGATCGTTAGTAAACCCAAGTTGATCATTACATATGTTCCCTATGGATTCAATAAACCCTGGAATACTCTTGGCGAAAAGCTACAATTGACCCGTGTACTGTGGTTATATTTGATTGCGCGTAGTTTGCGTCAACATAGGGTTAGCTGGTGATAAACTAATGAATGAAATTTAATCCCTAGAGTGTAAATAAAAATACTGAGCTATCTTCAGAATCGATTATATGATTATTTTCTTCAAAAGTCCAAACTTTATATTAGTGACGCAAATTTATTCCTTCAATGGAGGGCTTGTTATCTATCGAAAGGATTGAGCTTATCAAATAGCAACAACTAAAAAGTAAAATTGTCCTTTTTCTCTTAGAGAAGGACCAATCCTTTTTAGTGGAAAGGGATTAAAGCAGTTAATGCACAGCAATGCGCCTCACGGAGCATCAGTTATTAGGGTTGGGACTAATGTTCCTCCACTTCCTAAAGAAACTCGGAGTTTTTGTTTTTCAACTATGCATAGAAGAGCTGTGCCAAACTGCTATCAGGACAAGTTCATACTTCCTTATCAGGTTTTTCCAATAAGGCTGGTCTTGTCAATTTTAACGCCTACACAAGCAAACTAACCACACCAATCTGAAGGGAAAATAACATCACAACGAACAGATGCGTATTGAGACCTCGTGTGTCATAAGGCCGATCATGTTCAGATTAATCGAGTACAGCGAGCAACACAACTAACCAATCGCGCAAAATCTGAACAAAGAGAAGGAGAAGATCTCAAACAACAGATCCACCCACGGATCGGCGGCCGTACCTGCCGGTTTGCTTGAGCATGTCGAGCATGTTGGTTTGGAAGACGTGGTCGACGGCCTCGACGCTGACGCCGGTCCCGCTCTGCGGCATGGCGAAGACGTCTACCACCCTGACCGTGTAGTCGTCGACGAACTCGCCGAGCATCAGGCCCATGACTTCCAACGGCACGCCGGCCCTCCCTGCGTGCAACAGCGCCCCAGTCCAAGAGCGTGAGCCCAAGCGCAAAAGACGTCAGTGGGGGCGAGGGAGAGATTGGGGGGGGCTGCTAGGGTTAGCGAGGAGGGACTGACTGACCGTGCTTGAGCATCTTTAGGAGCGCGAGGGAGGAGATGTAGACCTGCTCGGAGGAATCGAGCAGCGGCGAGTCCGTCGGCGGCTGCCCCATCCCGGAGGCGCCGAAGATCCGCTGCAGCCGCTCCATGGCTTCTCTCCGCGTCGCCTCCGCCTCTTCGCTCTTCGGTTTGGTTCGCTTTTGGTTGAGACGGCGGTTGAGACAGCTTCGACGCTGCGCTCGAGCTTTACTCGGCCGCAGATTTCTTTCTTCAAGCGCACGAAGCCGAGGATTCTCTAGAGTGGGCCGGAATGTACTAGTCCGACGAAAGAACAGGCCGGCGCCAGCTCGGCACACTTTGGGTTTCGGGCGGGGTCGTGTGGGCCGCGCGTGCCATCTCCGCTCCTGGTCTGCACATTTGCGCGCGAGGGGGAAGTGGAAAGTGGAAACTGCGCAGCCTCTCGGCTCGACTGCGAAGACTGGCCAGCTCCGTTGCCTGGTCCGGCAAAACCGCGCCGGGGCCGGGGCCGGGCCGGCGGAGTTTGGTGCGGCGCGGTGAGGGAGGCGGGTGGGCGGGCGGCTCAGCCCAGGGTGGCCAGCGGTCAAATGGATGGTTTGGTCCGGCACGGATCTATGCTGACACGGTTTATTCTAACCGCGAACTAAATAAGTTGTGTCGTGTCGGCTAGGTAGCTCAGACATGGCTCGATGGTCTTTTGGGCCGGCCGTCCGATGGGCCCAATTAGCCTGTTAGACATAAAAATTCTAAAAAATCAGAAAATTCCCAAAAAAATCATAAAAATGTGTAGAATTCATAAATACATATGAAAATTGTAAAAAATGATATAAGCATATTGAAAATGTAATATAGTTTTATTAATATCCAAATAATCGCCTCGTTAAAACATTTGTCATTTAGCTCATAAAATATAAAATATAAAATGAACTATATAAAATTTAAAACTACAAAATAAAACCATATAAGTATTAAAAATGGAAACAAAATCATATAAATATTAACAAATAAAAATAAAATCATATACATATATCAAAACAATTAGTCGTGCCTAATGGGCGTCTTGAGCCTAGGTCGTCTGAAAGTCCAAAGACTATTTGTGCCGTGTTGTGCCGGGGTGGCGCCTAAGCACGCACACAGGCTATCGTGTCGTCTTGGCCGACCAGAAAAAGATGTGAGTCGTGTCGCTTGTGCCGAGGCAAAGCGATGTCATGCCTCGGGTCGGCTCGACAGGTACGACCTGTTTGATCAGCTTTAAGAGGAAGAAACAAGATGAAGAAGAATACGACATGGATCTTAACATGGATGTCCAAGTAGCATCCACGTCGGTTAAAACCGTTTTAGATTGAGTCATGTAAGACAAAATCACTCTGTTTGGATTGAGAGGATAAATTAAACGGTATTAATAGTTGACGGGTCGATCATCCGATTTCATCGCTAAAGCTTGAAAATTAGGCAAACGCGATAGTTTAATGTTATAAAATAGTTTTATTCCTAACCGTGAATGTAGGCAGAACAGCAAAATCAGCTCGGGAGAAATGTAGTTACGACACACACACCTTTTGGTTGTGTAAAATGGCATTACAGGAAAGACGGCCACGTTAATTTCCAACGAATTGCATCCATACGATATGTTTTCCCTTTGCACCATAGCAGCTGCGTTTCTTTATGTTATCCTCCGCGGGAAAAGTGAAACAGCACACTAGCTGGCATTGTGGCGGTCAGTCTACAGCCAAATTAGCACCCTTCTTGACGCGAGTGGATATGCACCGAATGATTCATCTACGAACTTTTTTATTAATTAACCCTTTTTTTTATTTTAAAGTTAACTTCTGACAAACTTTATTTTTAATTCTAATCTCTTTGATCACGCCATCATCTGTAACGTAACAAAACAACGTTATCACGCCATAGGATAAGTCTGTTAAATACACGTCACGGATGGTGACGTGATAAGAGCTTCCCCAAATACAAACTGGCGTGACAGCGTTGTTTTATCACGCCACGGTGATGGCGTGACCAAACGATCAGAATTAGAAATAAAGTTTATCCGGCTAACTCTAAAATAAAAATTAAAAAAGAATTAATTAATAAAAAAAATCTTCGTCCACCCTTTTTCCCTTTTTGTTTTCTTCTCATTATTGTCATTATCAAATGTTTGGTCCCCGTCAAATCGTAGTGTCTTTAGGCATAAAGCCTTCTCCGCTACTGAGGAAAGTTGATGGGTCTGGGGCGCGCGGGCAGCGCATGAAAAATCTGCTTATTAGAGTTATCGTTTTCGTGTGAATCGTGGTGACGATGAGCTAGACCCACTAACATGACCCCACAAAGGATGGAAAAAAACTGGTTAGATAGTCGGACTCGTTGTCTCAATTCAAAATTACTTAAATATTAAAATAGTCAATTTCTAATGAATTGAATTTCGCTCTAGCTTGGTTCGTCTCGTTAGCTCGATTCCAAAAATACTTTCAAACCATAAATAAAATAATATTAAATCAAACTGTGTCAATTTCAGAGAATACTCGATAAGAGGAGGACTTGGCTCGATAATGTAACATCCCCAAGTTAATTAATGATAATTAGTATGTATCTCATTAACATGCATGTTGTTTTTTAATGCATTTGCATTAATTATTTCACTTGGAAAGTTCAAACTTTAAAACTACAATTCAAAAGAAACTCCCAAGACAAAACAGAGTTAAAAAAACTTGTGATAATCTTTTGGAAATAATTTATTCAAATACTATAATATTTATCATGAATAAATATGAATTTTAATAAATTTTTAGGAGCACTATTAACCCTATAGAAATCCCGAACACATCCCAAAGGCTGGATTAGAAATTAATTACTGCTCTTAATTGAAAAGTGATCGGTGTGTGGGGGCTTTAAAAATAGAAACTACACTTAACAGTGAAGCCACACAAAAAATTTCAAAATTTTTGGAATTTATTTACTATGTTTTATCGCTCAGTCAAAACTGCAATACCAAGTCAAATATCAATTTAATTTCGAATTTTCCCAACACCACTTCTTCCTAGCGAACAGAGCACATGCGACCACTTCATCATGTGTTCCAACTGCTCATTGAATTTTTCTTTTATTCCCAAATTTAACACCACCCATCGCCATCACTAAGGAATTTTTTTATATTAATTAACCTTTTTTTGAATTTTATTTTAAAGTTAACCCCTACAAGCACTTTATTTTCAATTTTAACCTCTTTGGTCACGCTACCACCCGTGGCGTGACAAAATAATCTTATCCACGCCCCATTTTTGGTCAAACTCTTGTCACGCCAATCGAAGTGGCGTGATGAAGAAGGTTTGGTCACGCCATAACCAAAGGCGTGACAAAAGTGCTATTTTGGTGACTTATTCTAGCGCGTGACAGTGTTGTTTTGTCACACCACCACCCGTGACGTGACCAAAAAGGTCAGAATTGGAAATAAAATGCGTCGGAGGTTAACTTTAAAATAAAATTTTTAAAAAAGATTAATTAATAAAAAAAGTTCCATCACCAAGCCATCACCAAGCCACCTTCCCATTATTTTTCTTGCCCAGCTGAAACCATTTTCATCTCTCCACTGCCCACTCCATTATTTCCATCTCCCCTACTCTGCCATTTTCCTGCCCCAACCAAACCAAACCCAGCCACTCATCTCTACTACCACCTTTCCCTGCCATAACCCCATTCCCCACTGCCTCCCCACGCCACCTCTCTTCTTCCCCCAACAGAACATTTATTCTTTTCTCCAACACTAGCACAAGCTCTCACTTCTCTCCTCCCAATCCAAGCAATAAACCACAAATCGGCCCCTGCATGCTATACCATCTTGTTGCTTATCACACCAGCTTCTCATTCATCCAAGAATTTCTAACATGCATGGCCTTTTGAGCATTTGAGTATTTTGGAGAGAAGAGAAGAAATGTCAATGGCATGGCCTGGAAGGAGTAGCAGCGCAAGCAGCGCGCAATGTCGCGACGCCGAGGCGATGCAGCGGGTTGTTAAGTTAATTTCATATGCATGTCTGTTTAGTCTTCAGTTTGTTTTCAGCACTGCATGTAGAGTTTGCTTGAAGTAGTTTTTAGTTTCTGTTCAGGTTTCTGCATCTAGCTCTGTTGCTTTCATTGGACCTTTTCATCCGGATCTTGGAGTGGTAGCTCGAGGGAATTTCAGGCCACCAATTTGCTTGTAACTAATTCGTGAAATCAGCTAGTATTAAACAAAAGGTAACCAAGTTAAGGAGGTGAATGATGAAGTAATCTTGTTATCTTGCTTGTTCAAGTTAGCTCTTGGTGTTTTGTCTGAAGCTGAAATAAGTAGACTGATGTTTGATATATTTCATTTGTAGGTGTTTTGTAGTTCAGAGTTCTTTTAGAGTTTCAGGACTTGAAGTGAACTTGCTACTATAGGAATAGTAGTATGAAAATTATCATAATCTGTCAGAAGGTTAATAACATGGCTAATCCTAGTAGTTTTTCAGTTCTAAGAGTTGTTCTTTTGTGGGTTGTATGAACAGTAGAGGGAGTTCAGTGCTTAGTGCTATGTTTAGCTATTAGATCACTCAAGGCTTCTATTAACAAATGAGTATATGATGTAGTAAGATAATTCCTCTAATTGAATGCATGAACAGAGAAGGGAAGGTAATTAGAGTGCTTTTGGGAACAACAGTAAGTTACTGACATTTCAAATTCAAGTAATTGGAAAAGTTGTGTCAGATTAAATAGCTATTAGAGATTAATTGAAAGAAGCAACCTAACCTGAAAGACAAAGATTAAAATTGGTTTGTCAAAGTAAGACAGTGAACCTCCTTTCAGTCAAGTGAATAATTGTCAAAGTAGTTAGTGAGAGGGTTAAACTTCAAAAATTCAAAACTAATTCGAAACAACTCCAAAACGAGCGAAACCAATTGTGTTGGTTTCAATTTTTAAAGAACATTAACTTGGAATAGGTTTCAAACATGTTACTGTCCCAGAAAATTTCGAAATTAGAATTATTTTCTGGAAAGAATTACTTTTACACTAGAAAGTGAATTAACTTCAAAAATTTATAGAAAATTCATAAAAACTCCAAATAGGATAAACTCAGTTATTTTGATCTTATAATTTTATTTCCTATTTACCTACGTGAACCTTTTTCCCACCACCTTTCTACAAATTTTCACCAAATAATTAATTTAGAGTGAATAGTAACCGAATGCATTTTTTCTGGATTTTCTAGAAAACAGATTTTCAAACTACTATAACTTTCACATACTAAATGCAAATGGGATGAATATTTCACCTAAATTCATCTATAATCATGAACTACCCACTGTATAAATTTCATGTATTTTGGATGATATTGATTTTTGGGATGTTTTCGGTGTTATTGCTCTTATTTGATGTTTTTCGTTCATTCGATAGTTGACGAAGTTACGAGTGTGATCGAGAGTGATTTGCAGCATTACATGGACCATCCACAGCAAAGGCAAGCAGTTTCATACTTTGATGCAGAATTCCTATTAATTTCGAAAATGTATCTATGTTGTTTTTCAAGTATTCTATGCATTGCTTAATTTCAACTACTTGTATGTCAAATGGGTAGTTTAGTTATATTCACTTGCTGCATTGGCCCTCCTATGAATTTTGATTACCCTTTTACCATGAATGATAAGGGTATATGTTATATGAGAATGTTTGCTAATTTGTAGACAATGCTTAGCCGAGCAAGTAGTTGTAGTCGAAGCGGTTGATGGAACTAGTCCATCGGCCGATGGATTGAATCGAATCTTGATGAAATTTGAGGATTATATGGATTGGATTATGTTGATATTGAGGATTGCATCTAGATCTTCGAATCTGGTGTTGTGGACTTGTTGGGTGGGTTGTTGTTGTGTATTGAACTTGGACGGGTGATAGGGTGATAAAGGGAGTGGTCCCGGATTTGCATAGCCCCGTCTGGGTATTTAATGACCGGTCTGTGGCGTGATGAACCAAGTCTTACGTGCAACCACATGCCGGGTTTATGGGTGATGGCTTGGCTTAATAATTTGTTGTGTGTTAGTTATCAAAACATAATTAGATTGACAATTGTTGTTGTTAATGTTTAATGGTTCTCTTGTCAATCAAGTGGGGGCATGTTAAAATTTTCTTTCTTGCCCTTAAGGGTTTCTTGTTTGTAAGGAACTTACTTACACCATGGGGTTCCCCTATGGTTCAGGCGACCATTCAGTCTAGCCATGGGACTGTTCCTAGGGTGGGTTGATAGTTAGGACATAACATTGTAACGGTCTCGTTATGATATCTCAGTCACACTCCTATGGAAGAGTGCATGGTGACAGTACGAGGTATTCATATCATGTGGGTAAAGCTGTACAACTCTGCAGATAAATAAATCTATTCGAATAGCCGTGTTCCGGTTATGGACATCACTTGTGGGAAAGCATGCACAATTAGCTTATGGGGAATTTGGTTTGGGTTATGGTTGGAAATGTTATGTTGTTGTGTTAGTTTATTCAGATTTGAAATGTTATCCTGAACCAGAAGTTCGCGTGTTGATTTGTTAAGGAATGAATTGTGTCACGAATGGGAAGTTCGTGTGTTGATTATATTTGGAGTATCTACTATTGTTGATCATAAATTTGGGATTACCTAAATGTTTTACAAATGGCAATTTGAATCTATATCGTTTATTTCAATGAAATCTTGCTTTATGCTGAAAATGAACCATGTAAGCCTTCTTTTGACACTTAAACGCATTTATTATATGTTGTTATTTGTAAGTCTTGCGAGTATATTTTTGTACTCAATTGCATTGTCCACGCTGCAGGTGAGAAGTCGTTCAAATTGGGTTAAGTACTTTAGACGCTACGACTTTAACCCCAGTTGGTTGCTTGTGGGTTTGGGCATGCCAACTCAGCTCTTTCTCTTTTATTTATAAGTTTATCTTCCGCTATGATTTATTTGTGTTGTTTAGATTTGGCCGATCGGCCCTCTTATGCAAACCTATACCTTAAGATTCTATTTAATGATGTTGCAAATACGATTATATTATTCTTGTATATTGCGTATGGATGTGAATGCAATGTTGTGTTTGGATATATGCATGTTAGCCACTAATCCTTGGGAGCTAACATGAGACACATATCCAGGCACTCGGAATCGTTTTTGTCTCTCGCTAAGTGTTGTGCTCTTAACGTAATCACTTAGCTTGAAACGGATCTGATCCTGGGGACCCCATAGATATCCACCCCTACCCACATGCACATTAACATGGAAATTGGGCTATGTACAACTCGCACATCCTATCATTTGAATAGTACCCTACGCGAGCCACCTGGCGCGCGAGAATAGACAACGTTTCAGCGAGAAGTAATAGACGGGTAGAAGCAGAGAAGGGAGAAGAGTGATCGTATGTATCGTAGGGGTGATTGGCTGGATGACAGATGTGGATAATAAGCATAATGTTTACCAAAGCATGTGATAAGTTTTAGAAATAGTAAGGGCAAATTGAGGTGTAGATAACAGGAGATGTTTTGTGAATTATCATCATAGGGAACCATTGGTTCCACATAGGGTTCATTATCATCATAGGGCACCATTGGTTCCACATAGGGTTCAGGAGTAGTTAGTTTTGTGTACAAAATACTGTATATTATTTCCTGAAGGTTACATACTATTTTGTAACACAAGACAGTATATAGTTTGGAGGCATTACCGCAAACTAACTACTAAGGACACCTGGTCTTGCTACCTGGCTGCAGAGTAGGATGTAGGTACTGTATGCAAGGACTAAACAGGTGTCGTGCAGCAGCATCGTATTGTGTATTGTCTGTTGTACACAAGATGGGAAGGCAAGCGTAATATTGTTAGTCGTGTATATAACAGACGAAAATAACTATGTACAGAAAACAAGTATATATTGTGACAACCCAAACAATTAATTTAAGCTAAGCGTCGATAAGCAGTGTTAAACAGCATTACACAGTAAATTAAGCTTGTCAACATAGTAATTACCAACGCATTGAACACATAACAAAATCAGATTTTTCATCGTTATTTCAAACTCAGAATTATGAATCAAAAAAATTCAAACAAATTTAAACAACGCTAACCGATAATACGTAGTAATTTAAATTCGCCTAAGTAGTAATAATCAGTAAAGTAACATTTCATCTCAGCAGTAACTACAAATAAACTGAACAAGTGGCAAATCAACAATATCCAAAGATTCATTATCAGGCACATCAAATCGTTGTCAAGAGTTCACAGCAGTGCATACATCAAAAGTACAACATCAATTCAAACTCTGAACCAATTTACATGAATTCATTTCAAATGGGTATACAACAATTAATACAATCTTTGAGATAAGTTACAGTAATGAATCCATTACAAATGAGATTAAAACATTAATATAATATAGGAATGCATTGCAAGAATCTTGTATGATTGAAAGTAAAACTTTAAAGTACAAAATAATAATGAATACATCGCTAAGCAATGCCATGCAAAATATTAATATACTCCGGAGTTCATCAACATAGATTGCCATCTGAATTATTAAGTCAAGCATATAACATTGAGTATAACTCAGAATCAATTATGAAAAATCCATGGCAATCAAAGGTAAAACATTAAAGACAAACTCAAAATTAAATAGCAATAATTCTCTACGTTGGATCGACATACATAGTTTCATTGCAAACGAGAGAAAAATATCACAACTCAGGTTTATTTACAAAAATTCGTTACAAGTGGAAATAAAACAATAATCCAATCACTGAATCATCAAGAGGATACAAACAGACATCCAAATCAGCCTACATCATCTTTATATCATTCAAAGTCAATTACAATAATCTATTAAAGCTGAAGGTAAAACATTAGATACGAGCCTAGAGTTAATTACAAGAATGCATTACCACAAATACACAATATAATTACAACCTTGTTTAAGTTATAAAAGAATAAATCATCTTTATAATCTCATAATCTTTTGTAGGAAGTCATTACAAAAGAACATACATCATTATTTCAATCTCAAAATAAATCACAACATGATTTCATCGTCATGCGAAATTAAAATATTATAACTCAGGATCAACATACAAGAATTCGTCGCAAGCGAAATAAAAACATTATTATTTAGAATTTATTACAAGAATCCATCTCCAGGAATTAGAAATGAAATTGAAAAGTAATAATACAACATTGTTACACTCTCGAATTAATTACAACAATTAATTACCTCAGACCACTATATAAATTACAACAGAGTTTATTACAAAAGAAAATAACTAAATCTTGCTTTGCATGTCGCAAAGCCTTTCTTTGACCATATATCGCCAGCCATTGAACCCATCCTTCGGCCAATCTGGCACCCGAACCACAGTTCCATCGCACGCCATTAACCATCATAACATTAGAAAACCAAACACGTTAAAATAGAATTAAAATAAAGAAGGTTGTCATCAGATTTCACGAAGTATAGTCGGATTCCCGAACTAACCTAAATTAGTCGGCACCATGATCATCAGGGTTCCCAAACCCACCTCAGTCAGTTGGCACCCTGGTCATCAAAACACCAAGCCAACCTAAGTTAGTTAGCACCGTATCACTTCTGTGGGTCTCCTCATCCGGCGTTATTAGAACCCAACACCCACATTGTATCGACTTATTTCTACCGCGGGAAAACCCAAAGTATAGTAGCCAAATCACCCCTTGGACCCATAACTTTTAGCCCATATAGTTCACAATGGAGGGCAAGAAGGGATATGATCATGGTAAGAAAAAGAATAGGATCGTGGTGAAAGGTGAGTGCACAAGCAAGTGATAAGGCAGCCGAAGCACCTCCCCCATTAGCCATCTCCCCCACATAAGCCCTCCCATATCACAAAGCCAAAGCCATGGCTAGGGGCACCTCCCCTCACATGCTCATTCAACACCAAAGAAAAAGGCAAGCAAGCCACTGCCTCTCCTCAAGCAAAGCAAGAACACAAGCCAAAAGCAAGCAAAGGCAACCAGAGCAATCTCATCCCAAGCACCACCACACCACTGCCTCCACAACAAAGCCTCTCATTCAACCACAAAGCTCCATTCACAAGCACAGCCGAAGCATTTCTCCACCCCAACCATGCATCACAAGTTTCCAGTTCACAGCCAAAATAATAACTACAACCAAACAAGCAAACCACCTCCCGCTAGAGGCAAGCCAAGACAACCACCTACATCCACATCATCCACAAACCCAACCACAGCGAACAACCGGAGAAGGGAAGTAAGGGAGTAGAGGAAAACTAAGGGAGCGAGAACGTCGTTGACGACGGCCTCGAACCATCACCGACCACTAGGAACAACGCGGATCCAACAAGAACCAGGAGGACCAGAAGCACCGGGGAGCACCGCGACCACAACCAGCCACCACTACTGCCATCCTCACCCCAAAACCGACCAAACCCAAGCCAGCAAAGGTAACCCCATTCATGCCCCCTTTGATTACTTTGCCCAAATAGAACCACCCATGAAAACCAACCCCTTGTACAAAAGGCACATCCCACAGTCACCATCTTTCCCTACTATCATTTTTACCCAAGTCGAACCTCACCTCATGAACTCAAACAGCTTATAGAAAGTGCACACTCAACACTAACAGTAGCATCTCATGGACATCATAGAGCAAGGGGTGGGAACAGGATAGAGAGGAAGAGGAGAGGATACCTTTGTGTGCGGCGACCATGCATGGTGGTAGCAACCCACAGCTAGCACCACCTCCACCATGCCTCAACCCACATCTAGCACCTCCACCCTACATTAGCACACATCAAACCACATCAGGTTCAACAACAAGTATCATCAATCAAAAAGAAATTAACTCACCTCAGTGAACTAATCAACTCAAACCAAAGCATGAACATCAAGCACAATTGTAAAACCGAAGCAAAACAAAAGGGGGAAAATAGGTAGGGGGTTAGAGAAGCACGGCCGAGTGGCGGCGACAGGCCAGTGAGCAGGGGGTGGTGGCGCCATGGAGCCGAGCTAGGCCGAGGCGCATCATGTGTAGAGAGAAGCCGAGGGGTAGGAGCCGGCGAGCCAGGGAGAACCGGCGCTCTGGACCGGCATGAGGGCGAGCCGAGGCGGCGCTGGCCACCAGGCCACACCGAGGGGGGGAGCCAGAGGAGGCGAGGCGACGTCGGGCCAGAGGCGAGCCGAGGGCAGCTGGGCTAAGGAGCGGCGCACGGGCCGGTGGCGCCAGAAGGGGAGAAGGAGGCGACACCGGGAGCCGGCGGCCGGAGGCCACGCCGGCCAATCCGAAGTAGGAGAGGAGAGTTGGGGAACCGAGGGAGCCATTGGGCACGGGCGCAAGGCGGAGGTGGCACAGGGAGCCGGGGCAAGGCCGGTGGCCATAGGAAGAGGCGCCATAAGAAGCTTCGGCCGGAGGGAGTAGGGCGTCAGGGAGGCGGGTTGAGCCAGGAGGAGTTGAGCCAGACTGTTGAGGGCGACGCCGAGCGGCCGGGGAGGAGCTAGGCACGACCGGCGGTGGCGGCACTAGGGGCCGGGCCGGCCGGATGGAAAGGAGAGCCGGGAAGCAAGCTCCATGGAGGAGCCATGGGTGGAGAAGAAGAGAAATGAGATGGGGAGGAGAATAGGGCACCTGGTGTGTGTCAGCCGGGTAGGGGAAGGAAGAGAGGAGGGGTAGGACTAGGAAAAGTTAGGTAGGAGTAGAATTAGGGTTGGAAAATTTAGTATAGGAAAATTTTTAGGGAATTGTGTAATGTCTAGTCAACTTTAATAAGTGATATATGTAACAACAGAGATTAGAAATAAAATTAATAAGTGTCGGCACTAGGTAATTATTCGACCAAACGAGTTAATTAGATCACATAGGGGTAAGTGGTCATAAATCAGTCTGGTACATGATAAGTTGAAACAAGATAAAATATCATAAAATGATGTTAATAAAAAGTTAGTTTTCAGGCGTATCAAACCTATAAATGTAGATAAATAGTCTGACATGTTAGAAATCCTATAACCATACTAGAATAACTAAATAATTCTACCTCGAGTCTATTTAGGGAATTTGTTGGACCAAAAAGGTGACTAGAGGGGGGTGAATAGGTGCACGCTCACTTTTTCACTTTGATCTGATTCAACACGAATTTCACTCCAGTAGCTATGGAAGCTATGAAGATCAATATGCAAGTACAACGGAAGACTTGTATTGAATCCAATCCAAAACCCCAAAGCAAAAGACCAAAACAGGAGTTCAAACCCTCAGTGCGGTCTAACCGATGTGTATGGCGCGATCGGACCGGAGGGCGGTCTGACCGACGGCTATGGCACGGTCTGACTGGCAGCTTGAGTGCGGTCTGACCGGCTGCACGATGAACAGAACAGGTAGCCCGAAAACCAGAACACAAATTGTTCTAACTTTTGATCTGTGACTCCAAACCTTACCAAACTTGAGACACACCTTCTCTAAGATATTAGGAACCTATTCCAATTAAGGATCACGAAGATCCATGCCAAAGTTCCTATCTTTTTCAGTTTGAACGAAGGGTGCTCTAAAACCGAGTCAAAATCAAAATATGATCTAAAGACTTGCTCGTGGGTGATTGAGATCAAGATGATCCTAGATGTATTCCCACATGTCACGGTAAGCTAGATCAAGGCAAGAAACCAAGAGAAAACTCGCGGATCAAAGAAAGACTTAAAATCACGAAATAGAGAGGAAGAACACAAAGAGAAACATCTTTGAGAAATCTTTCCTTGGATTGATTTGATATGATGTTGGTTTACAACCACTCCATCAAAAAGGACAAAGACTCAACACATGAGCACGAAATCAAATCCAACTCTCTAGAACCCTAACCTCCCACTAATCTCTCCAAATCCTAAGAACACAAAACTAGGGTTTCACAAAATGAAGGGTTCAGGGGTGCTGGCCAACACCCTCCCCTATTTATAGTGGAGGCTTAGCTTCTAGAAGATTGAACCCTAATGGGCACCCGTTAAGCCCACACATAAACGGGTTTCACTCACGCACATATTTTAAAGCGTCGCGATTGACATAATCCGCTTCTCCTTGTCTTGTGCGGGGTTGGCAAAAAGGTCACTAAAGGCGGTATTTAGGTAAAATTACCAAAATACCCCTTCTCGATCTTTTTCAAAGACCGAGTCCCATCTTCGTGAAGCACTCCTCATGCTTCGCCACGTGTAGGTTGATCAATGGCTCTCATCATATCGATAAGTCTCTCCTATCCGGCTCCGACTGAAACCACCATAGCACTTACACCAACCCATGCTTACTTGATCCAACCCGTCGCCGAAGACCGAATCGCATCCTTGTCAATCGGACTCATCCTTGTCCAATTTGCACCATGCTTGACTCCATTGACTTCACCTCCAAGCATCCCGCGATCATTAGACAAAGACCTCGGCTCTCCAAGCTTAGTCAAAACATGATCATCCTCGCCCTTGAACTTGACCTAACCAACCATCATTGACCTCCAAGCAACTTTGCACAACAATAGACAAAGAAAACCTCGATTGCCAATTGAAACAAGTTCTTCGAACTTGACCCACGTTAGTCAAAACATGCATCATGCAACACATATGCAAACTTAGTAAACCCTTAAACTTGACCTAACCCAACCATCGACCCTAGAGTGAATAAATCGTAAAACAACCATAGTTGGGAGTGCTAACTTAACCCAAAAATTTATGGCCAATGAATATAGCTATATTAAATGTAAACCGTTATATATTGTTGTATCATATATGTATTGCATCAAAATTATTTCTAAAATCAAATCGAATAAATGAGATTAAGATGAAAATGAGAAAATAAGAAATGAGAATCAGAAAGAGGAAAGAGGTAAGAATTACTAGGTTGGTAAAGGGGGCCGGCGAGAACACGATGATGATGATGAGGTAAGAGGTGGGACCCCTTTACATATGGTTAATATATAAGGACCAACAAAACTCTCACCCGGATCTAATGCCGTAAATTCAATACCAACCATTTTTCCGTTTTGGCGGGCAGAAAGTTCTATCTTGTTATGTGATTATTCTCTCCACGACGGGTAAGTCATATTGCATGGGTTGAGTTAGGGAAGAACCCAGGACCGGTAGAAAAAGTCCGAAAATGGGGGATCCAAGGCATTATAGTAACGCATGGCGGAGTGTTGGGTTAGCGTCCCAACCAACATTACTGGAACTCGGTGGATGATGAAGTTAGCACCGATGAAAAGTAATGGGTGGAGACTTAATCATGTAACTTGGAAAACATTCTATATTCTAAACTTGAACCCGCATATAAGGAAATGCTAGGAACCTGGTTAATTTAGAGCTTAGAATAGCTATAGGTAAAGTGGTACAAGCCTGCACAATGCTATATCAAATCATGAATTCATGTTAGTCTCCTAGATTGGAGTCTACGGGAACCACCAGGTGTCTATCTTTCTATTCGAGTGACAAGTAGTCTTTTCATAATTAAAATTGTAACCTAAATTTTGATGACTATTTTTAGAACAAGAGAAGAGGTAGGAATTTGATAAGGACAAGAGGTAGAGTCATCAGGTGCATTTTTGCTATTAATGCTTGCTGAATACACTAGTACTCACTCTTGCTATCTCTCCCCTTGCTTAGATCTTAGTCTAGCTGGGAATTATCCCGAGTGGGATGAGGGATTCGCATGTACCGAGGAGGCCACCAGAGGCGAAGGCGTTGGTTACGAGAAGCAGGGCTAGGTGGACACCCTATCCGACTCGTGGGACAAGTAGACTGTCAGAGGGACCTAGCAGGCAAGCGCGGGAAGTGTATTCCCCTTTGTAATTAAATAATTGTATCCAGAACCTTAGCCTTGTGTGGCTACTGTTGTAATAAAGAATAGTTTCTATCTTATTGTTCTATTGTGTTAACTCTGGTAAAGGCTTACTATTCATTGGAGCAGTGTTTTACTGAGCAAACGAATAGTAATCCGTATGTCTAAATGTGATTACCCCTGGGGTAATGATACGGGGCACCACATATATACTCTGCTTGGTATTTAGTGTGAAGCCTTACCATCTGGGTGGCTCTTTTTCATAGCATAGGAGGGCACTAGATCGGTAGATAGCTCACGCTATTAGCTGCACAAGATAGACAATATGTGAGATCTAGATCTGAGAACACAACATTTAGTCTAGGATAGATGAGCACTGTACAGTAGATAGACGATAATTGTATGAAGCATCCTAATTCTATATGAATAAAAAAGGACTATTGTCATTTGTTCTAGTTTTTGTATGCATGGATTTCTGAAGGTAAGTAATGTATCCGTAAGCAACGCTAAGAAGAAAGCACGTAAGAAAGGAAACAGAATGTTTGGGATAGGATGAAAGAGGCTAATGAAAACTAATATATACAACAGACCATCGAAAGCATGACAAGCAGGTATAGAACAACCGGAAACCAGCAGCAAAGATAAGAAGTATAGAACAAGAATAGATGAAACAAAACGAAGGAGATATCACATTTGCAGTTGAGCCTATTCCAGTGATACACCCTTGAACCATTCCCTTGGGTTAAAATTGCAAAAATTACATGATGCAAAGAGAGTATTTAGTATGTTATGGAAAATAAGTAGCTTCATTTAGTTCATGGATAAAATTATATGATGTAGATTAGTATCTACTCAAAAGGTCCATTTTTTTTAAACAATGATGCTTATCTATTAAGAATAAATTCAATAGACAGATTTTATTCACATGGTCCAATGAACAAAAAACAAAAACTAAAGAGGGTGCATTGATAGATTACTACTTACACAAGGGCTAACCAAAATGCTTATAATCACAAGGCTTGCAGCAAGGTAAGGGACCTTCAAGAACCACAAAACAAGAAATTTAGCACAAGTACCAAGCAAACGCTCATGACTAAACTATCGTTTGATCAGTTGCATACCCAGAATGACTATGCAATGCTATATAGGAATTCCTGCAGCATCCACGCCAGATCTGATCAAATGGTTCTTGTAGAAAATTAATAAAAAAACAACTAAGAAGGACTATCCACCAATAGCGGTGCCCTTACGTGCATGCAACTTCCCAAAAGTGCTACAATAAGTATCTTCTGCTCACCCAGCTTTGGCGCCATGAGAGGCATAACGGTGAGTTGCATCATAAGTCATAAACTGCTTTAGGTGCACCTATGCAAAATCTTAGCACAGGAATGGTTATAAATTAAGGCATTACAGGAAAACGTTACAAAATAAAGTTGTACATGTGAGAAGCTTCCTGTAATGCCAATAATAAGCTACAAATTGGCATACTGGTTCTTTGTATAATGGAATTGTGCCTTCAGGAAATACTACATTTGTATCCCAAAAGACAGAACAGGTTGAAGCATTTTTTTTGGATATCCATCAGGTAATACTTGAAAAGACCAACTATGGGCATGTAAGAAATTTGATTGTTCATGAATTTAGCTTACTGAGTTCTTTCAAGAGGAACCTCTGCGCAATATTTACATCATTACAATCTACATGTATGTTTTTACTTGTATCTTGTCTTTCCTACTAGAGAAAAGAGAAGTACCAATATTGCAGTTTGTAGGCCTATATCACCAAGGTTGTGGAAAAATGTGACAACCATTGCTCTCGACAATATAGAGCTGCAAGTGATTCACATGCATTCAGTAGGTATCCCGAGGTACATATCATGGTGTAGTTTTCTATGATCATTGACAGGTTTTGTGGTTTTGGTAACAAGGTAGATGTAGGGTCTTGTTGGGTCACTGAAACTGAAAGAAACCCTGGCCGCTACTATACATCAAACTCAAGGAGTTGCTAAGAAGAGATCTGATGACTTGAAATCTTAACCTCTATATGGTTGTGGTCGGTGTAGGCTTAATCAAAAGGTTAGTACCTTTTGTTCTCTACAATGAGCTAGTGGTGTAAAAGATCAACTAACTCTGATAATCAAACTACACTGGCATCAAGTGCACCAAGATCAAATCCGTAGATGGACAAGCACCAAAACAACTGATTAGTCACTAGTGCAGTAAACAAGTTTACATTGATCCGTAAAAACATAAGTTGGAGATTATATATTACATCCATCTGCAGCCACCAAAATTAACAGATGTTTCAATTAACTTTTTTGGGGGAAAATAGATGTCCTAACTTCAAACTAATAGCAAGAGCCTAGGACTTCACCACCTCTCAACCTGAATTTAACAGATCACAAGGGCACTGTAGCTACCGCATTGGAGGAGAAACACTGAAATCATCAACCAAACAAATAAAACACCAAACTAACACTCAATTCAGACAAATTAAATTACCAGTCAAAGCAAGTGCATGCGGTCATCTTATGAGGACAGGACGAGGCGAACTTGGGGAAGTGTTCTGGCTGGGTCGTTTAGCCGGAGGCGAGAGGGAGCGGCGTAGAGCGGAGAGCGGCCATGAGGATGATGACGAACGGGCGAAACGAGCGAAGAGGGAAACGGAGGAGGAGGGGTGTAACACCCTGATTTTTGGAGCCTTTTTGGATTTTCAAAATAAAAAGAACCATTTTGTTTTGAGGAGAATTCAAAGCTTGAGCGTGAGATTTTAAAGGAACTTTAAATGGCTAAGCGAAACTTCAACTAAAGACTTTCTATTGGTCTGTTGGATTTGTTGGAGTTTTGATGATCTCTCCTTTTCTGTGCTTGTTTTATTCATCTTTGGTCTATACCTCCTTAGGTCTAGACCTCCCAAGTGCTTGGACCTTCTCTGGTCCAGACCTTCCCTCTTTGATGCTTCTTCGGCTTAGACCTCCCCAGGCCTAAGTCTCCCCTTATATTCATTTGAGCTCCTTTTGTGTTCTTTGGAATCCTTCGGTGTACACTTGGATCTCCCTGTGCTTCTTGAACCTTCTTGAGCTTATTTGGACCTCCCCGTGTTCTTCAGGACCTCCCTGTGTCCTTTAGGACCTCCTCCTCGCTTATTTGGGCATCCCTGTATCCTTCAGGACCTCCCTGTGTCCTTTAGGACTTCCTCCTTGCTTATTTGGACCTCCCCGTGTCTTTCAGGACCTCCCTGTGTCCTTTAGGACCTCCTCCTCGCTCATTTGGACCTCCTTGTGTCCTTCAGGACCTCCCTGTGTCCTTTAGGACCTCCTCCTCACTTATTTGGACTTCCCCGCGTCCTTCAGGACCTCCCCATGTCCTCTAGGACCTCCCCTACGTTCACTTGGACCTCCCTCACATCTGTTCAAGCCTCCCGCTTGGTCTAGACCTCTCCTTTGTTAGATCTAAGGGTCCAGACCTCCCCTTTGAGGATCTAAGGGTCCAAGACCTCCCTTTAAGGATCTCGGGACCTCCCTTTGAGGATCTAGGACCTCCCTTGAGAGATCTCGATTGTCAGACCTCCCTTGAGAGATCGACCGTTAGGACCTCCTTTGATTTGATCTCGATCGTCAGACCTCCCTTGAGAGATCTCGACTGTCAGACCTCCCTTGAGAGATCGTACCGTCAAGACCTCCCTTGATTTGATCCGATTGTCGGGACCTCCCTTAAGAGATATAACTCGCCAAGACCTCCCTTAAGAGATCGTGGACCGGAACCTCCCTTGAGAGATCTCGACCGTCGGGACCTCCCTTGATTTGATCCGACCGTCGGGACCTCCCTTGAGAGATCTGGACCGTCAGACCTCCCTTGATTTGATCCGACCGTCTAGACCTCCCTTGAGAGATCTCGATTGTCGTCATCTCCCCTTGATTTGATCCGACCGTCAGGACCTCCTCTTGAAAGATCTGACCGTCAGGACCTCCCCTTGATTTGATCCGACCATCAGGACCTCCCCTTTGTGGATCTAACCATTAGGACCTCCCCTTGTAGACCTTGACCGTTAGGACCTCCCTCGAGAGATCTTGACCCTCGGACCTCTTGTGAACTGTGAGCAGGTCTTTTGGACCTCCTGTCCTCAGGACCTCCCCGTTGTTGTGTCTTTTGGACCTCCTATCCGCAGGACCTCCCTTTGAGCCTTGACTGGCCCCATTTGTCAGTCATGACCTCTTTCTTTATCCTTTGATCATGTCCTTTGCACTTGGAAGTCCTCGAAGCATTTAATGTCTGTTGTGTCGTATTAAATGCTACTACCTTTTGGCAGCACCAAGCTATCTTTTGTCTCATCTATTACCTGCTCCTATCATTTCTTCACCAACTCGTGAACACGTATACCATTGGAAATCTAGGCGGCTCTGGCTATATAAGCTTGGGCAGCCTTTCCTCTTCACCCTTTGCTCATTTCCACTCTCTAGCTAAACCGACCAGCTCTTGGACCTCCCTCTAGCTCTCTGGACCTCCTCTCCTTAGCTTCGGACCTCCTCTAGCGAGCTCCTTGGACCTTGACGAGGATCTAATAATCCTCATTTTATCTTTTATCTATAATTCTTATTATAAGTAAATATGATGTCATGTGGTCCCTGGGTATACCCCTTAAATCTACAAGGGAGAAGCCTACTAGGTGGTCGTAGGTTCTTCTACGACCACCCCCATAGTCGTAAGTCTTGCTACGACTACCTTATGGTCGTAAGTTCTTCTACGATCACTACCCAATTGTAAGTTATTCCATAACTACCTCATAGTCGTAAGTCTTGCTACGACTATCTTATGGTCGTAAGTTCTTCTATGACCAGGTCAGTTACGACCACCTTATGATCAATAAAACCTACAGGCGAGTGGGTCCAATTGATTATGGAATCTAAACAGTCAACATACGCTGTTGTTATGCGAAATAATGACACGCAATACCCCATTATTTCTGACAAGTAACTGCCAGGCGACGTGAAGGAGTTACCATCCCGATGATTATCGCAAACGCGCGCCTTCTTCGATTTGATGAGACGCTCTTCAACGAGGAAAACGGCTATTCCTTCACGACTATATAAAGGCAACGGTCAGAGAGGGAAAGGGGACAGAGCAATCGAGGCGTACATACATGCTATCGAGGGCTATCAGGAAGACAAGTGCTATCATCTGTAATAGTCTTAGTTTTCTCCCGATTGTTCGAATACACTCAATACCATACACACACAGGGAGTATGGTTGTTATTCTCTCCTGAGAAGGCCCGAACTCAGATAAAAATACCCGTGTCAATCTCTCTACGTGATTCCATTCTAGGAGACCCCGAATCAAACAATCTTTACGTAAGATCGGTTCTAAAACACCGGTTAGGCGTCGTCTCAGGGGATCTTCCGTAATCTCTTATCAACATACTTTCTTTTTTCCAAATCTCATGCACTCATGGCAGGAGAATGGAACGAGGAGAACTGGTTTGACTTGGCAGATTACGCAGACGTCGACATGGATGCCAGTTTCGATTACGAATCGAGTATCGACTCATCCGATGGTGTTGCTGCCTCCAGGGATCTTTCCGCAGATCCAGGAGTCCATGCCACTGATGGAGTTGAGGAGAGATCCCTATCCCCACAACAATACGTCCAACAGAGTAATTAATCATCTCAAAGGACAAGGGTCAATCCGACCAGACTACACCCGCGGACTCACAACACGATGAGAGTTTTTCCTCCAAGTGTCCAAGTCCCCCTAAGGCGGTCCGACTTGGTGAGACAAGTTCGGAAGCCACAATTCCAGACTTCACCAAGATCTGGTGATCCTCTCTCCCGGATGACCCCAGAGAGCGGGATCAAGCATGTTTTTCACCAAATTGACCATCTCTCCGCAGATCACACCTCATGGATGGAGATGGTTATAACCCGTAGTTCCCCACCGAGGGGATTACTCCAAGTCACCAGATGGTGTCTTTTGACTACTCCTCGAGTGGGGAGGCCTCGGCGCAAGTGAGAATCATCAACGGAGGTCTTCGTCCTTCCTCGGATCAAGGTCACTCTTCTAGAGACCGAGCTAGGGACACTCCCGAAGATCACGCCGATTCGCCCCTCGTGGCAATGGTAAGGGCACCACCGATGGCGACAGACCCAACACCTTGATGAGCGAGGGAAATCCTCGACATACTCGCACTCCATTGAGATAGTCTCAAGAATCGACATGGAAGATCTCGAGGCTATTCGGCGAAAGAAGATTGCGACCGAAGAATCGTCTGGTGCATCCAATATCAATCGAGGAAGCTCAAGAACTCCAACTACTTTTTCCACACGACATCAACGACTTACTTGAGAACCCAACTCGAGAACTACTTCTATATGCCCCTATCGAAGGGACTGGTCCCAGCTACGATCTTTTGAGTTTTACTTGTCGAATAGATCGCACAAAGGCTTTGAGATAAAATTTAACTCATAAAACAGAATACGAAGATCGCGATGGCAAGATCTAATGGAAATTATGGAACCGCATGAGCCACTTTTGATAAAGATGTTGTGCGAGCTGGAAAAGGTGATCGCTCACCATTCGATATGGAAATCTGAAGGCGAGATGGACTACGAGTATTCCCTCGTAGGACCAAGACCTATTACAGTGTCGGGTCAACTCACATTCTTTGGGTATCGTCGAGTACGACCACCTGATGATGTCAACCCTTCTTTCCTGCAAAGGAGGCGTCAAGAAGTTATTACTGGGTGTCGGGCATTTTTGCCTGACCTCTGAGCTGTTCGCTGGCCACCTCGTTTTCGACCAGTGAACATGGAGAAGTTCGATGGATCCCAAAATCCCATCGAATTCCTTCAAATCTATACAATAGCTGTCCGAGCAGCAGGAGGAGGAGAGCATGTAATGGCGAATTACCTTTAAACTGTGCTCGAAGGGTCTGCTCGTCGTGGTTACTGAACCAACCACTCGAGTCGATCTATTCTTGGCAACACCTCTGTGACCTTCTACTGGCGAACTTCCAAGGCACCTACAATCGCCTTGGGAAGGAGGACGACTTGCACCGGATGAGACAGAACGACAACGAGACCTTGCGCCAATTCATCAAGCGCTTTAGTCAAGTTCGTAATTCAATTCCGGAAGTTTCTGACTCATCTGTCATCAGGGCTTTCAAGCAAGGAGTCCGTAGTAGAAGGATAACATAAGATATCGCTTTGAATCCTCCTACTACCGTCGCCGAACTCTTTGAGATGGCCGATCGGTATGTGACTGCCTCTGAGGCGGTCGAGTGGAACAACACAATCGATCGAGAAGATAACACCTCTCGAGAGTCAGCGGTTGGTAAGAAGAAGGATAAGAAAGCAAAAAGTCCAAGAACAAGGCGAAGGGTCAAAAACTCCAAGCGGCGGTTCCAAGGAGGTCTTGGTCATAAATGATAAAGAGCCACGCACCTCAAGCCGCACTCGACCGAGGCAAAGGTAAGCGCCCGATCGAAAAAGCGATAAGCCTAGGTGGTGTCCTTTCCATAAAAAATAAGGACATGACCTTCATAATCGCCGGTCTTCCAGCGTAAAGCTCGATGACTACTACAACGGCAAAGGACCACTTCCCACTCTCGAGCAGGTAGGACAAACGAGTGGTCATAAGTCGTCAGACGACGATGAGGAGATGCCGTTTCAGGATCCGCAACATACCGTCGAGCACATCTACGAGGATCATCGACATCTGAATCAAAGCGACGACTTAAAGTCACGAACATGAGGTAAACTCCATAGATCCTCCTCTCGTCAATAAATTACGAAGTGGTGGAAGTCACCATCTCCTTTGAGAAGGGTGACTGCCCGATTCCTTCGACTCGACAAGGTCGGTATCCGATTGTGCTCGAACCCACCATTAACAATTGTCGGGTCAATCAAGTTTTGGTTGATGGTGGCAGCTCGTTAAACATCTTGTTTACGAGTGCCCTAGACAGATGCAAGTACCGGGACTAAGGTAAGACCGTGCGATACTCTTTTCATGGGATCGTACCGGGGTCTTCAGCCAAACCTATTGGCTAAGTTTCTCTTCCTTTAACATTTGGTTCACCAAGTAATTTCAGGACAGAGAAAATCTCCTTTGATGTGGTCGATTTCGATACGACATATAACGCCATACTCAGACGACCAACTTTGGCAAAATTCTTAATGGCTACTCATTACGGGTATCAATGTATTAAGATGCCAGGTCCCAAAGGAGTAATCACAATTCATTGTGACAAGAAGATGGCGCATACCTGCGACCGTCGATCCCTCGAGATGGTTGGACATATATCAACTCGAGAAGAAAGTCGACCGACTAGCAAGTCGAAGCCTAAAAAGCCGCACCAAAGCGAGCGACAAGGTCCAAGAGGTTCCTTTGGGCGCAGGGAGCCCTCGAAGGCTCGCATCGGGGATACTTCCGACCCCAAGTAGGAAGGCGCCCTCATCACCTTCCTCGAGCTAACGCAGATGTCTTAGCGTGGCAAGCATCCGACATGCCCGAGTCCCCAGGAGGTGATCGAGCCTGAGCTAGCTTCTACCGACAAAGCACCGTAAAACAAAAATTATGGAGATTTGCCCCGATCGGCGAGATGCTATTAAATCAGAATTGGATAAGCTACTTAAAGCAGACTTTATAAGAGAAGTCAACCACCTAGATTGGTTGGCTAATCCTGTAATGGTTAGGAAGTCAAACGGCAAATGGCGTATGTGCGTAGACTTCACTGATCTTAATAAAGCTTGTCCAAAAGATGATTTTCCTTTACCTCGCATCGATCAGTTGGTTGATTCTACTGCAGGTTGTGAAATGTTAAGTTTTTTAGATGCATATTCTGGATACCACCAGATCAATATGTGTCTAGACGATGAAAAAAAGACCGCGTTTATTACACCATTTGGTATATTTTGCTATGTCAAAATGCCATTTGGTCTAAAAAATGCCGGCGCTTCTTTTAAACGCTTGATGCAATCGACTTTCTCATCTCAACTAGGCCGAAACCTAGAGGCTTATGTTGATGATCTAGTCGTTAAAAGCATGAAGAGACTTAATCATATCACTGACCTACAAGAAACATTCGACAACCTCAGAAAACATCGCTAAAACTCAATCACGAGAAGTGTGTGTTCGGAATCTCTTCAAGAAAATTGCTTGGATTCCTAGTATCTATCTGGAAATCAAAGCAAATCTGAAAAGATAAAGGCCATTCTCCAAATCGCCCTCCAACCACAAGGAAAGAAGTCCGAGAAACTCACGGGGTGCATGGCGGCTTTAAGTCGTTCATCATACGACTAGGAGAAAAGGACTACCTTTCTTTAAACTTCTAAGGAAACACACAATGTTTTGAGTGGTCGACGAGAGGAACGCCTGCCTTTGAGGATGTCAAGAGGTATCTTCGAGTGCTCCTATTACGGTTTCTCCGAGGCGGAAGAAACGCTCTTAATTTACCTAGCCGCCACGCCATAGGCGATGAAGCGCAATCTTGATCGTAGAATGTGAAAACGCATAACGGCGGTTTACTACATAAGTGAAGTTTTACGGGCCTAGGAGCGTTACCCTTAGGTCCAAAAGCTTCTATATGCCCTCCTCATGTCTTCGAGAAAACTACGACATTATTTTCAAAGCACAAAATAGTTTGTCGTTTGAGTTTCCCTTGGGAGCGATCCTCCGAGAATAGGGAAGCAATGGGGCGCATGGCAAAATGGTCGGTCGAACTTGGGGAGTTCGACATCCATTCGTGTCTGAACGGCCGTTAAATCCTAGATCTTGGCGGACTTTGTCGCCAAATGGACAAATTTGAACTGTTCAGGATCCCCATCTGATTCCCGAACGATGGGCGATGTACTTTGACGGTCACTTACTTTAAGTGGCTCGAAATTTGGTCAGGTGGTCTGGTATCTCCTAGGAGAGACCTTAAAGTATGCCATACAATTAAACTTTCAAGCCACTAACAACGTGGCGAGAATCTGAGGTTTGCTAGGCGGCATACGAGCTGCGGCGCGCTCGATTCGCCGACTACTCGTGAGAGGAGACTCTCAACTAGTCGTGAATCAAGTCGGAAAGAGTACCAGTGCTCTAACTCGACAATGTCTCGTACTTATCGGAAGTCGTAAGCTAGAAAAGCATTTTTAGGTTTGAGGCATAATTCATCCTCGAAAGGATAATTTTCTCATGAACCGACTTGCTCGAATAGCTTCTTCCCGATCTGTAGTACCAAAATGAGTCTTCTTAGAACAACTCGAGCCGCCCCAGTCAGCGAACCAGAGACACCTCCTATTGAGACGACATCTCTAGAATATGAGGATACCGGATGGCTCCCATCTATGAGTATCTTGAAGGGTTCCGTGCCGGAGAGCGATCCCGAGGCGGATCGCTTATCCCAAAAGCCAAAATGTATACTTTGGTTGAAGGAGTCCTCTATAAACGAGGTACTCAAGGGGTGCTCATGTGATGCATTCCGCAGAGCGAAGGATTAATACTCCTTCACGACATACTGCGGTGGCATCTGTGGAAATCATGCTTCCTCTGAGAATCTTTGGTCGGTAAGGCCTTTTGACAAGGTTTTCTTGGCCAACACCATATGATGCTAAAGAGTTGGTTAAAAGTGTATCTAATGCCAATTTCATGGCAGGCAAATACACCAACTAGCTCAAGCATTACAAACGATACCTCTGTCTTGGCCTTTTGCGACCTGGGGTCTCGATATCCTAGGACCGTTTCCCAAGGCTCCAGGAGGTTTCGAGTTCCTTTTTGTGGCTATTGATAGATTCACAAAATGGATCGAAGCCGAACTCATAATCGGATAACAATGGAAGCGACAAAAGGTTCATGATGATATGCGTAATTACTCGATTTGGAGTACCGAGTCAAATAATTACATATGACGGTAAGCAATTTTTGAGCGCAAAATTTCAGGAATTTTACGACGAGTTGGGTACCAAGTTATGTTATGCTTCTGCGGCCCATCCCCAAAGCAATGGGGCGTTCGAATGTCTTGACGGCCAAATAATGCGAGGAATTAAAACCAAAGTCTTCGACTAGCTCATCAAGCGCTTGAGGGCTTGGGTACAAGAATTACCCTCCGTATTATGGGCGATTAGACAACTACTAGTCGGACTCTGGTGAAACACCATTTTTTTGGTCTTGAGTCGAAGCCATGCTTCCTCCTAACTAAAGATCTGGTCAACACGAGTCGAAACTTTCAATGACTCCAACCAGGAACAACTTCGAGCGGATGACATTAACCTACTCGAAGAAAGGAGAAACCAGGCCTTAATCCGTTTAGCAGTCTACCAACAAGCCCTGCGCAGATACTACGATCGTAAGGTCCAACCTCGCAGCCTTGCTGTAGGTGACTTGGTATTGAGGCTCTGCCAATCCAAGTCTAATCGGAACAAACTTTCTCCCAAGTGGGAAGGTCCTTACACAGTGGTCGAAGTTACTCGGCCAGGGTCAGTACGATTGGCAATGGAAGACGGCCAGGTTCTCTCGAATTCTTGGAACATCGACCAGTTACGCAAGTTTTATGTGTAACCAACCATTCAGACAATAAAGACTCAGGTTCTTTCTACCTCTATTGTCTTACTTTTGAGTAGTGCTTTCATAATCTTTCGACTACATTCCAAACACCCGCTTTTTACCTTTGGTGAAAGGTAGGTAACATCACCTAGTAGAAGCCTCTCCTCTCTGCACGTGGTCCTGCCCACTAGAAGGAACTTCCTAGTGTCGACTTGTTACTCACTTTTGTTGTCAATACAAAGAGCTCGGGTTCTATTTGGTCGAAATATTTTTAAAGCCAGCTCTTTTCACCTTAGTTTATTTCTTCAATTATTTTGAAAAATAATCTAGCAGAGTGCACTTTCTTAGATTTATTCAACCACCTTTGGTGTACTCGATCCGTCTCAACTGGTCGGAGGAAGAAACACATCTAGTCGAAGTCTTTCCTCTCTACACGTGGTCCTACCAACTAGAAGGAACTTCCTAGCATTGTTCAGTTTCCTACTTTTGCTACCAGGACAGACTTATCAAGTCCACCAAGGAAGGGTGAACGAATTTTTTGAAGTCCTCTAGACGTTTGCTTAACTCAAGTTGCCGCTCTCGATTTGATTAAGCTGGTCGGAGATGGTAACATCACCTAGTCGAAGACTTTCCTCTCTGCACATGGTCCTGCCCACTAGAAGGAACTTCCTAGTGTCGATTCGTTCCCACTTTTTCGACCAGTGCATGACAATCGTAACAAAAAACTACGAGTTAATCAAACCTCTCTGTTTTTAGAAACCCTTTTTAACACTATTTACTTTGTTTGTCTAAACAAATTAAGCAAATAGTCGGGGCTAGGATAAAGTTATTAATTTGACTTCAATTCTTAGTCTTTCTTTCGTTAATTATCTTTTGAGTTACTAACTACTCGACAAGATGATTTGCAGGAAACAAGATGGATTATATAATACATCAACAAAAGCTTATTTTTCACAAGTTTTTTACAAACTACTCTGAAGAGGGAGAGCCCAGTCGCATCTCCTCCGGGACCTTCCTGCCAACTGGTTGCATTTCTTCCATAAGATGACTTGCTTCTGCCTCAGGGCAGCCGAAGTCAACTTCAATTGGCTGTGCATTAAGGTTGGGGTCACGAGCTTTAAGTTTTGCCAATGCATAGCTTATTGCACCTTCAACCGCCTCCTTGATTGATTCAAATTTTGGTTGGCCTTGAGTGGTCACCAGCCTTGCAAAGTCCCGACTTGTTCCCCAATAGTACTTATGTGAGCAAATATTGTATCATCTTGAGGAGTTTTTCCTCACTACATAGCTCACCAAGTATATTGTTCAGGAGCATGATGTTGTCTTGAAGATTAATCTTCATCGACTTCATCTCCTGTTGGTTACGGGTCGAAGCCTCGCGGAGTTGTTTGTTTTCGACCACTTGCTCTGAAAAGAATAAGACTGGTCAAACAAAAATAAACTCCTAGAGGAGGAAAAAACAAAAATAATCACAGGTAAAAGCATTCCTTACCTACTAGTCGAGAATCTAACTTCTTGATTTCTTCATTATGGGAAGCAATGATCTCAGCATGCCGCTCCTCCCATAATTTGATGTCTCTTGCATTTTCTTTAGCAATGCGGACAGTCTGGTCAAGGATTAGAGTTTTTTTTTCCTGATCCCTAGTTTCGAGTCTTCCCAATTCAAGCTCAATTTCTAAGAAAGAAATGGGAGTTAGAAAAGGAAAAGAACTCGTAAAGGACTACTGGTAAAGAATTGCTTACCTGCTCGTCGAGATTTTAGCCTCTCAATTTCTTGATCTTTATCTTTGGCTATACGAGAAATCTCGTGAACAACCAAAGTTTTATCTTTGACTTTATTTTGAAGCTTTCTCATGTCGTCTTCTTTTTCTGAAAAGAAGCAAGAGTTAGGTAAAGATCAACAACATAAGCGATCTTATGTTCAAGACTTCATCGCTTAGTTCTTCCTGCATTTTTACAGCTTGAGTTAGCCTCTTGAAGCTTCTTCAAGAGGTCTCCTACCTTTTCCCTAGTTTTCTCGACTCCTCTTTTTCATAATCGAGTGAGTCGGCCAGGGTCTTTTTCGTTGCTATTTAACCTGTAAAGGTTAAAAGTAGACATGAACACTATTTAACTAGTCATAAGTCTTTCTACGACTAGCATCTAGTCGTAAGTTTTTCCACGACAAGCCTCATAGGCACTGTATAAGTAGTCAAACTCTAAAACGACTACGAATAACAGTGAGTTACCACCTCTCTGCCTGTTCACAGAGTTCCGCTTTGTCCTGTCGTAGCTCTATGAGTTGTCGGTGATATTCACCAACAGTGGCAATTTGTTCTAGAGCTTTCTACAAAAAGAAAGACAGTGAGAAGCAAGGGAAGACCATGTATATAAGTACCCTTAAATACTTACATTCATGGTCGACCGAGCAAACATTGAGTAAACCAACGCTGGACTCTTCAGCTCGTCTATCTTCGCGACTTGATCCCACCAAACCTTCTCAAGACGCTCATTGTCAAAAGTTTCCTCTCTATTGGGAATATCTTTGGGATGAGGGACTCGGTCGCGAGATCTAAAAGTCAAAACCCTACGATGGAAGCAGCCCAAAGAAATCGGCCTGAAGTTGAAATATTCCTCGTCTTCGATTCTCAGAATCGCAGCTTTTTGGGTATCGGAGGAATGTCTTCAACGACTTCCTTTCCAAAGACGGTGGTCGGTACATCACCACCTTGGCCGAGGCTTCTATAGTCCTCTCTTTGTCTCCACGACCACCTCGGGGTTGTATCTACTACCTCGATGGTAGTAGCTACTACCTCGATGGTTGTGGTAACCACTTCAGAGCCATGACTTCCTCCACTACCCGGCTATGGATGATCCTTCGATCACTTCATTGTCATCTCTCCAACCGCTGGAGAGGCGGCAATGAGCTTCTCGATATAAGCATCCTCGGGGGCTGGAGGAGTCGGGCTAAAATCAACAAAAGGAAAGCAAGTCAAGTTGTGAAAAGCGAAAGGTAAATGCTGTTCTTACACTTTAGTTTGTTTCACATACCTTTGCACCCTGGACCTAACTAGGAACTTAGGAGTTATCTTCCCGACGGAAGATTTCTTCGACTTCTTTTCTACGACCACGTCTGGTCGGAGTTCAAGTTGAAGAATGGGCTCAGCCACGACCACGTCTGGTCGTGGATCTTGAATAGGAACCATCTCTCTGGTTTCTTGACTTTTCGGATGGCCGAGATCAGTCTCGACCACTCCAAGAGCAGCGCTACCCTCAACTATAGGCTCTGCTGGATCACCATTGTCCTTCACAAAAGACATAAAGTCCTTCCAGTTCTCCTTTTCTAGTTGCTTGACAAAACTAAGAGTGGCAGAAACTACGAAAGTTTTCTTGTCATAATAAAAGGGTACCTTGGCCTTGCGGGCTTTGCACCTAAGAGGTTCTTCAGCCTCCTCAGCTTCAAATTTTCTTCAACCTCGAACCTGCTGCGGTAGTCCGCCACAAACTTTGCAGAGGATCTAGTCGAAATAAAAGTACTCGAGCTTGCTCCTCCCTTGTCGGCGACTTTTGTGAGTCAACGCTTCTTAGTCAGAGGAGCTGAGCCTTTGTCCGTTGTCATCCCTGCACCGATGGTTATCAGTTCGACCTCTTCGTCGTCCTGACGGTTTTCCATACCTACTTTCTGTAAAGAAAAACAAAAAAAAGAAGAATCACTGACCGGTCGTAAGATTTTCTACGACCAGTATCCAGTCGTAAGCTTTTCTATGACATTTCCTTGATCATAAGATTTTCTATGATCACTACCTAGTCGTAAGTTTTTCTACGACATTTCTTTGATCGTAAGATTTTCTACGATCACTACCTTGTCGTAAGTTCTTTCTACAACTATGAAGTCCTAAGGATAAAATCAACTCTTGATTACCTTTAGGCGCTCCATCTTTTCCTCTGCGGATAAAACCGCAAGGATTTGAGGAACCGCCACTCTGAGTGGCGGAGACTTCACAAACGAAGTTTGACTCAACATCAATTTCTGCTCAGGAAAGATCTGTAAATGATAAAGATATTCATTAGACAATTTTGAAGAAGACCAAACCAAGAGCTAAGTCGAAGATTCACTTACCCTCTTCGTAGTCCCTGGTTGGGTCTTTTGGCCCCGTGTACCACCACATAGGAGGTACTCGTTTCTTCAAAGGGCTAATTCGACGTGTGATGAAATCCTTCACCACATACCATCTGGTCAGCCCCTCCTCTCTCAAGTCCTTTATGGCTCGAATATAGGGGGCAATCCGGCTGATATCCTTGGGAGTCGAATCCCATGAAGAATTCTTTTTGGCAGCCTTCCCCTCGAAAGTAAGGATGTCTTCTTGGGTGATTTTCCAGTAAAACCACCTCTTCCTCCATCCCGGCCACGAAGATTTAGTAAACATCTGAATATACTCCCTCGACTTCAAGTCATGGAGCTTCAGACCGCAACTTCCAGCAATTCTAGATTGCCGGGCCATTCCATAATAATATTGGAAAAGCTCGAGGTCCGCAGAATTCCAAGGTACGCCTCACACAAATACACAAATACACTTAGCATAGTGATGGAATTAGGACCGAGGTTCACTAATTCCACCCCAAAGTGCTCGAGTACGAGTGTGAGAAAGGGGTGAGCGAGCAATCGAAGGTCGCGACTCACAATATGCCCGAAGACGGGATTTGCCCAATCTTCCTCGATGGCCAATCTTGTCCGAGCCGCAATCCATTTCACAAGAACTTTCTCTGAATCTTCCCGGTGTCGACTAGGGCTTGAATTTTCATCGCATCCATCTCCGACTCAGCCCACTCAGAAACTTTCTCGGCCATCTCTCTTAGAAGGGGCAGGTTTTGGATTAAGGAAGATCTTCGGAGAAGACACGATTGGGTTGGCGGCGGAGAAGACAAGAACTCGATGAACAGTAAGAGCGATTTGGGGAAAAGTAGAAATCCAAGTTTTACCCCTGGTAAGTATTTATAACCGTATGCCTAGGCTGAAGGCGTGGTATTCCAAAGGTAGCCACCGCTTCGGGAACCGCTCCAACGGACAGACTCGTGGGAGTCGTTTGCGATTCTTTAACTTGTCCGTTCAAGAAAACCAGGTTCATTTTTACACCTCAAGCAAAATTTCTTTCTTGGTCGATCTTTTTGACCAAATGAAATATTAATCGGAAAGGATTTTCTTTCGATCACCATACTACGACCACCTCGTGATCGTAGGAGTTTTTCTACGGCTATTTGATAGTCGTAAGCAACCTTCTTGACCAAGCATATTTCTGGTCAAAAGTAGTACACAAATGTCGAAGAGTTTTTCCTTCGACCACCTTTCTCTTACCCTCTCGTGGTCAGTAAGACCATCTATGACTCCTTCACCAAGTAAGTTACTTTCACTTGAAGCTGGGGGGCTAGATGATGAGGATCTAATAATCCTCATTTTATCTTTTATCTATAATTCTTATTATAAGTAAATATGATGTCATGTGGTCCTTGGGTATACCCCTTAAATCTACAAAGGAGAAGCCTACTAGGTGGTCGTAAGTTCTTCTACGACCACCCCCATAGTCGTAAGTCTTGCTACGACTACCTTATGGTCGTAAGTTCTTCTACGATCACTACCCAGTCGTAAGTTATTCCACGACTACCTCATAGTCGTAAGTCTTGCTACGACTATCTTATGGTCGTAAGTTCTTCTATGACCAGGTCAGCTACGACCACCTTATGATCAATAAAACCTACAGACGAGTGGGTCCAATTGATTATGGAATCTAAACAGTCAACATACGCTGTTATTATGCGAAATAATGACACGCAATACCCCATTATTTCTGACAAGTAATCGCTAGCGGCGTGAAGGAGTTACGTGAAGGAGTGAGGGTCTCTTCAATTTGATGAGGCGAAAAAAACAACTATTCCTTCATGACTATATAAAGGCAACGATCGAGAGAGGAAAGGGACGAGCAATCGAGGCGTATATACACGCTATCGAGGGCTATCGGAAGACAAGTGCTATCATCTATAATAGTCTTAGTTTTTCTCCGATTGTTCGAATACACTCAATACCATATACACAGGAGTAGGGTTGTTATTCTCTTTGGAGAAGGCCTGAACTTGTATAAAAAGACCCGTGTCAATCTCTCTGCGTGATTCCATTCTAGTAGACCCCCCGAATCAAACAATCTTTACGTAAGATCGGTTCTAAAACACCGACAGACCTCCTCCTGATCACCTAGCCTCTCTGTTGGTTTTATTTTGGAGTTTCATTGAAGTTTCTTTGGATCTTATTTGAGCTCTACTTGAGTTGTTTTGATTTTCCACTATGTAGATTGTGAAGGCACGGAGGAGCCCAAGTTCCTTGAGGAAGAAGAGGACACCCAAGCCTTTGAGCAAGGCAAGTTACACCCTTGACTATGTTGCACCCATTACTTCAAATTACTATGTTCTGTTTCAAAGGTTTATGCATGCTTACTTACTTACTTATTTCAATACCTATCTTTAAGTTCATAGTTATGCCCAAATCCTTTGTATGGCCAATCTTGACATTGAACCAAACATGTTGTCACCCTAGTTACAAACTGGTTAAAGGCAATAGCCTGAACCAGAACCTTTCGGAAAGGAAAAGCTTAGTTGTGCTTAGACCAAAAGTATTTGATTTTGAGAAGTTTTATCTCCATTGACCAACTTTTTTTAAAAAATGTTTTGGCCATAGCATTAGGTTGTCATGGAAGTATGAAAATGTTGCTGGGGAAGCAAGGAAAAAGGAAAATGGATTTGGTCTTGGGCGGATTGGTTTGCTTGGTTGGTGCATGTCTATGCACGGGCTCAACCCGGGTAGGGTTGAGGCCTACGGTTTTGTGGTAGCCGTCTAAGCCAGTTAAGGACCGGTCTGCGAGCCGCATCTTACTAGCCACCATCGTGCAACCGCATGTCCTGTGTGGGCGGGACCTGGCCGACTAATTTGCAAAGATCCATCGTGGTTGATCCTGTTGGTGTGGTGGGTAGTCATGTTATGACCTTCGTAGTCCCACCTAGCGCAAGAGGGGGCCTGAACCCTGCGGATGGGTAATCCAAAGGGGGTGAAACCTTAGCGAGGGTGGATTGCGGTGGAGCGATGCATTGTAAAGGCCTTGTCATGTGCTCTAGACCTGTCACCAAAGGAAGTGTGAGGTGGCGTTGACGAATGCCAAACAAACTAGAGAAGACATGTCATGTGGGTAAAGCTGTACACCTCTGCAGAGTGTAAATCTATTCGAATAGCCGTGTCCACGGTCATGGACATGCTAACAAAGCCACTCAAAGTTAGCTCTTGGTTTTGTTTTTAAAAGGTTTGTGAAATTGTTTTTGGATTGCTATCCAAATGGATTTTGGGCGGGTAGCCTTGTGACAGAAGGGTATCCTTCACACTTTGTGATGAATGTTATCCAACTGTAAAATTAAAGCTTTGCAAATGAATTTTAATTATTGTTATATGCTTTGGAACTTACTACTTGTAATTGGAAACAAACTTGGCTTTATGCAAACTAACCATATTATGCCTTCCTTTGAGATATCCATTTATGCATGTCATTATGTTAATTGACGGGTGTAACTTGCGAGCACAGTTGTTGTGCTCATTCTTGCTTGATTAATCATTGAGCAGGAGAGGACTATGAGGAGGATGAACCGCAAGATGACTAGGCCGCGCCCTCTAGCCAATTACCTACGGTGTATTGGATGTACATGGTTTTGCTTCCGCTGTGTATTTTGCTTTGTTGTCGTGGCTTGTAAGCAACTTTGTAATCAACTCCCTTAGGGACTAGTTCGGATCACAGGAGGTTTATGACTTCTCCAAGTTTCATGACCTCCTCGGGTTGGTCTCTTGACCCTCCTCAGGTTTGGTCGTGGCTTTTGGGGAAGTCCTGAGTCTCAAGACCTCCTCGAGTTAGTTCCCTGGACCTCTTGGGAGGCTTGGAAGGACTGCCCGAGAGGTCCTTTGGACCTCCTGGGAGGTTCTGGTGGACTCCTAGGGAGGTCTTGGAGGACCTCTCGGGTTAGCCCCTGGCCGGGTCGCCACAAGGGGACACGACGAAGCAACCACAGTGGGGTTGGGGCGGCGGCGACGGCAGGGAAGAGTGGACGGCCCAGCGAAGCTGCAAGGGTACCGCCGCCTGCCGGTGGTGGAAGCGGGGGTGGGGAAGGGGGCAGGGGCCTGCGGAACCCGTGGAAGAAGAAAGGGAGCGGAAGAAGAAGGAGGTGGGGGTGCGGCGGTGGAGGAGGGGACGCGGCGGGGCAACCACAGTAGAATTGGGGTGGCGGGGAAGAGTGGGCGACGCGGCGAAGGCATCGTCGCCCACCGATGGTGGAAGTGGGCGCGGGGAAGGGGGATGGGACTTGTGGAACCCATGAAGGAAGGAAGGAAGGAAGGAGGAGGTGGCGGCGGTGAAGAAGAAGAAGGGGAGCCGGGCCACCACAGAGGAGGACGAAGCAGTGGTAGTATGAACTAGTTGCAATGGCGGTGGAGGGAAAGGAGAGTGAATGAACTAGGAGGAAGGTAAAGGAGACGCGGAGCTTCTCTCTGCGTGACGCGAATGCGCAGCGTGGCGACGCGGAGCGAGGACGTGTGAACGCACCGCCTAACCCGATCGAACGGCCACGAGTCTAGTTAGATCCGTCAGGAAAGGAAAACCCATCGATGTGGCCTGCCTCTCCTCGCCCCAATCCAGCCTCCATTTAACCGGGAGGAGGATGCAAGTAGCAGCAATTAAAAGGAGGGCATTTTTGGCGTGATTAATCAGTGCTAAACCCTTTTGTGTGATGCAAATTAAGGATAGTGATATAGTTGCCCCACGGTGGAAACCAGGGTTCAACTTCCACCATTGCGTTTTAAGCATGTTTGCCGGTTAATTTAGGGTTTTCTGGGATTTGATCCGGCGGCTTTACATCTATCAGGTGCCAATTCAACCTAGTATTATTTTTTTAGAAAAAAATGCCATTTGGTTTGAACTTATCCGACGCTCAAAAACAACATAAAAAAGTGTGCGCACCATATGCTGCTAGTTTTTATGTTTAAAGTTAGCTCAACAGTGGATGCCCACAAATTTTCAGCGGCTAGAAGCTTAGAGCTAACAGGATTGTTCTTGTCCGGTGTGAAAATAGATCCTATGTTGTACCACGTCACTGTGTTCTTAGGTACTAGCATTTGATTGATCTGGTTTTTTTTTTTTTATCGAACGATGAAGGGTGAAGAGAAGAAGGTAATGCCTAGACCGTCCACCCATCTTTTCGGTGCTAGGACGCCGCGGCACGACGCTGCGCCTGTGGTGATAGCGTAGACGACTGTCTGATTGCACGTGCGCACACGGGCATGAGCACAGCACGACGCTGTGGATATGGTGGTAGTCCGGCTCGAGCTTATCTCGAACGATCGGGTGGTTGGCTTTGCATATCCCAGTGACCGGTTAAATTGCAAGCATGAGAAACATTTGGAAAGCCCGCGTCAGCCGCATCAAGCTATCTTCAATTAAGACGACCGGTGTCTTCTCCGACGATCGCCACCGCCAAAACACTGCTCACAGAAAAGGATGCGCAATCGATCGAAATGTGCCTCTACTTCTGTCACGTTACCTTTTCTTTTTGCAAAGTTGTGTTTTAAGAATCAGGACTGTCTGTAAAATTCGCAGCGTTTTGTGATCTGTCCCTTGAACGAATGCGAAGCCTCCTTTGTACGAGAAAATACGCTGCCAAAAAAATTGCACGATCGATCAATCCTTTTTTTCTTTTTTTTCAGACAATGACATATCGATATCTTCTCTATCCACATGGAAATAGGACTCTCTACATTAAAAGTCTCAATACAGAGAATATACAGTATATGGTATTAAAAGACGATCCCTATCATTCGATCAAACAACAAATGTCTAGAATAAAAGCTACAGCATTGATAAGTACAATCCGCCGCGCTTGCTACCGAGTACCATAAGATGGGAATTTGCGTAGGATCCGGATCCGGATCCGTATCCACAATTTGTCTCTGGTGGAACAGTGCTCCCGCCAGCTCCGAATCCCGGCAGAAGCCAAACACTAGTGTGTTCTCGAACCGAAAAAACGAAAGCTAGCCGAGCTACTTCACCGCTTTACCCTGGTCTGTCTAACTCGCTCCATGCATGGGATCACGGGATGGGAGGAGGCAGAGACGTACGCGCCTGGGCTACTGATGAGGCGGTGAGACCACGCGCAGCTCGTAACCCGCGAACGCACGTACGGTTCGCGACGAGACGAGCCCGCGCCGGCGCGGCGCGGTGCGTGCGCCACGAGCACATCTGAGGACACGGCCGAGCGGGTGGAGTGGAGCCGAGCCACGCGGCACGCGACGGACCCGCCAAAATAGGGAGGGAGGGAGGGAGGCTGGCTGGCAGCTAATAAGAAGCGGCGGCGCGGGGACTAGAAATCCTGCCTCTCGGTTTCGATTCCGCCCTTCTCGTCTCCACCTCCGGCTCTCGCGGATCTTCGGAAGGAGAAGGAACTCTGGTACGAACTCAACTCCCTTCCTTTTCCCGGTCCGCGCGCGATGCTCTCTTTCCTGCTTCCTTGTTCTATCGGCTCGATTGCCTGGTCGGGATTGATAGATTGCCTAGAAGCCCTCGTCTCAATCTAATCCTTTCGCTTGTTGCCGCTACGCGGATATATCCTTGGCCTTTAGGTTATATTATATCGCATCCGCATCCGCATTCGATTTTTCTTAGGTTGTTCTTGGCGCGGCGGTGATGCGCTGCCGTTATAGGCTGCTACAGTTTATGCGATTTTAGTTGTAGTTTTCTCAAGAAAAGATGGTGCTAGGCGATGGGGTGCAAATTTGAGACGCGGGCTGTGTATTACTATTTTCTTTAACCTGTCTCGGTTGGTCGATGCCCGTCCTTCGCCGCTAGGGCGATGCGTCGAGGTTTTGTGTTCTTCAAGTGTTCTGTTTCTTGAACGCGATTGTTGGAAATCGGCGGATCGTTGCCATGTTTTTTCGGCCGCAAATGTGGTGGAGAGGGAAGGGGGATAGATTGAGAGCCGAAAAGAGACAGAGAGGGAAAGACAAAATAAGTTTGATTTTGTTCCTGTTGTTTGTGTGGGTGGTTCATGTGGACGGAGGGGGAGAGAACGGTCTAGGACCTCTAGGCCACTAACATCTTGAGTCCTTATCAATAGGATTTTGAAAATTCGATTCAATTTTTTCCTAAAAAAATCAATTTAAATTTGTACAGTAGCAGTGTTGCATTCCCTACCACTTCTTCCTTTTCTCTCGAATCTTCTCTTTTATATTGTTTCCCTTTCTGTTGGAAATCTTTCGCTTTCGTTTTTCTTTCTTTCTGTTGCTCTCTCCCTGCCCAAAGGTTCCTTTTGATTCATCATGAATCTTTGTTTCCTTTTTTTTTAAAGGGATAAAACAGTTTAACTTTTCCCATCTTCTGAGTTAAAAGGCAAATAACAAGTTTCGGCGGCGCCGGGGGGGGGGGGGGGGTTATGGTGAAATTTAATAACGGAAACAAAAAAAATGAAAATATTCCCTTTCTTATTCAAAAGAGAACAACACGATTTTTTTTACACTGTCCGTTCTCTCTGCGATTTATGCATCAGGCCACAGATGGGTATCTTCAGTGGAACGCCTCCTCCGAGCTGCCCCTCAGCTCGGCACTGCGCGGAATGGGCCCAAACCTACCTGAAGTACTGCCTGTGCAGCAGGAAGGACGGCGTTGCCCTGACGCTCGGGCTGGTTAGTGTCATCAGCTGGGGCGTTGCCGAGGTGCCGCAGATCATAACGAATTACAGACAGAAGTCAACAGAAGGGCTTTCCATTGCCTTTCTAATGACCTGGATAGTTGGGTATGTTGTTTCAGATGCCCCATGTTCCTCTTATATTATATCACTAACTGTACTATCAGTAGGATGTTGTGTGCAATGCTCTATCTGATGTTCCATGTTATTCTTCTGCAATTATGCAGGGATTTGTTTAACCTTGTCGGCTGCTTCCTGGAACCTGCTACGGTAAGATCCATTAATTCCGTAGTTTCTGAATCATATGCAACAGTTTTTTTTTGGCGAGGCATATGCAACTGTCAAGCATGCTAACATCCCACGCTAGCAGTTTTCTCTGATTTAATGTATATCTCGCTCAGATTTTCTTGGCACGGTGTGACACGGTGTTACTCGTTTCTGCCTGCCTGCACTATTTCTTTGTTGTGGTCGTTGGTTGGGTACGGATCCGAGGACCGAGAGTAGCGCACTCGTCCTCATCTAACCGTCGGCATAGCTCTTTCCTGTCGAGGTAACGAGGTTCTGAGGCCTGATTAGGTAGGGAGGCGAGGGATCGTCCTCTAAGCTTGGCCGGGACTCTTCTCGACGAACAAGGAGGCTTTGATCTTTAGCCAACCGGTTAGGAACTAACTTTGTTTATTTCTTATTTGATTGATGTTGGAGATATTAGGGATTAGGAAAGAGTCTAGAGTTTAGGTAAGAGTCCAAGTCGTGTTGGAGTCGGACTGTAATATTTGGCACTATAAATAAAGGATGTGGGGATCCCAAAGGAACACACAATTATTCCTCAAAATCCTACATGGTATCGAGCCAATCCTAATCCATCGTCCGAAACCTAACCCTAACTCGCGACTCACCTTCCGCCCATCATCGCCGCCGCCCCTCGTCGCCCATCACCGCCGCCGGATCGCAATAGGGCGCCACCATCGCCGTCTCTGTGGGCGTCTTGCTGAACGCCGCCGCCGCCGCCGTGCCTTGTAGGAGGAGGCGCGGTGGCGGTGGACAGCCTGGGATGGATCGGCGAAGGAGGAGGGGAAGGCGGCGGCTTGCGTGGGGTTGCCGAGGGAGAAGCAGATCGCAGGGCTGGCACACGCTTTGGCAGCGGAAGGTGCGGACGACGGAGGGCGCGCGCTGTGGCGGACGATTCGGGTGCTTCAACGGTTGATCCGGCAAGCGGGTGGATTCGGGCCGGTCCAGTCGGAGGGAGAGGACGGAGAGAAGGAGGCGGTGTGGTGCTCCGGGCGGTGGTGGCGAGATCCGGCGACCACTAGCCGGATCTGAACGATCTGGCGTGGTCGGCTAGGTGCTGGCGTTTGAGGGGGTGGTGCTTGGGGGAAGGAGCTTCGGTGCGGCGGAGGCGGCTCGGGCCAGTGAATGAAGAGGGAGCTGGGGGTCGGCGACGGTGAGGGAGAAGGGATCCGGTGGATCCGGATCCGGCGATGGGGCGCTGGAGGTGGAGTTGGCAAGGAGGAGAGGCGGCGTCGATCGAGGCTAAGAACGGAGACGGAGGTCGGCCGACGGCGGCACCGAGCGGTGGAGGCGGCCAGATCCTTGTCCTACGGCCGGATCTGGACCGTGCAGGCTCGGGGGCGTGAGGAGGCGCGGCCTAGCGCCTGGACGGCGAGCAGGGGCGCGATGGAGAAGTCTTGCGTGGTCGAGGTGGAAGAGGAGAGAGACGTGGAGCGGCGACAGGGTGGCCATGGATGGTGGAGCAGTGGAGTGCGGAAGGAAGAGAAGGTTGCGGGGAGAAGAAGCTTGGGGGAGGAGTGTGGCTCTTGGATCTGGTGCTCTCGGGTGGAGGCAGCAGGTGATCGGGAGCAGGAGAGGAGCTCCGGTGGAGGAAGGTGAGGAGGGCGGCTTGAGGAGGAAGGAGGGCGGCTTGAGGAGGAAGGGAAGCAGGAGGGAGAAGGGGGTTCGGGAGGAAAAGAAGAACAGGAGGTCGGGGGGAGAGAAGGTGCTCGGGGTAGGGAGGAAGAGGATGAAGTTTGCTGAGGTTTGCAGTTTGCTATGCTTGAAGAGCTGTTGGTGGGGATCTGAATCTGGTGTGAAGGATCTGATCTGGCGTGGAAGGATCTGGTGTGGTCTGAGGTCCGAATCCGGTGTTAGGGAAAGGAGAGAGATGGTGGTGTATTTGCTGAGAGGTTCAACTGCTATGTTGGGGAAAGGAGTGGAAGACAGGGGGAGAAGACTGTTAAGGTGGTGACTTTGGTGGTTGAGCTAATGATGGCGATGAGCTTGACGATGGTGAGGATGAAGTTGGAGCTAGTGGTAGTTCCAGTGGAGGTTATGTCAGTTGGTAGTGATGGTATTGGTGTCATGCGGTGGTGTTGGTATGGGTGCCGAAGATAGTGTTGCTGGAGATGTCCGGGAGGATTGGGACTGAAGTCAGGCGTAATGGTCTGTGATAAGGGTAGAGGTGGCGGAGGCCGAGACTAGGGGTGTGTGGGTAGAGTGGTGGAGGCCGGGGGTGGCTGGGGGTATGAGGGTAGAGGAAGATGAGGTTGAGGTCGGGCAGTTGGTAGATGGTGGAGATGGATTTGGTGACGTCCCTGGTAGTATTGGTGGTTAGCAACTATTTTTTGTGGTATTGGTTATGGAGTCGATAGATGGTAGTTTTTACTAGATTCTAGTAATGATATTGCATTATGTAACAAGATGATCATGATTGCTATCTCATGCCCATCTTGAAGGGGAGTGTTGGAGATATTAGGGATTAGGAAAGAGTCCAGAGTTTAGGTAAGAGTCCAAGTCGTGTTGGAGTCGGACTGTAATATTTGGCACTATAAATAAAGGACGTGGGGATCCCAAAAGGGACACACAATTATTCCTCAAAATCCTACAATTGATAATAGATACATATTATCCCTTTTATATGGACGACCCGACTTGACCCTTAATAAATAATCTATAAGGAAATTTATCTCTAACAATCCAATCTAATAATAACTCGCTTAACTAATAGATAATACCAAACATCCAATAGATAGATTCTTAAATAATAAATCCTGAATAATATCTGCGGGGATTGATGTTCACGATGTGCTACAGTACTCGCACTGCTACAGTGACGCACCCTGCAGTACCTTGGCTAGATATTGGACCATAACATCTTGAACCAGCACCAGAGCTAGTATAATTATGTTGTATGCACTAACAATTAGTAGCACACGCAAAAGAATTGAATAGGGACATTTAGACAAGAGTTCCAAATCTAGAGAGTGAGAGAGTTCCAAATAGATCTAGATAAGTTTTACAATGATATGGCATTTACTGCAGATAAATCTGATTATGCTTGCCAATATATTGCTCTAGCATTTATGTATTCAACTTCTCTGTGTTCAATTAATATGAAGAAATTTTCTCATGGGATAGCATAAACACCTTTTCTTTTAAATGTGCCAAATTTAATATTTTCATTATGTTTATAATGCAGCTGCCGACACAGTTTTACATGGCATTGGTAAGAACACCAGTTTCTGGACTCCTGTTATTTCAATTCTTGCAGCGGTTTTTGTCATCTGAAAACTTAACTTTTGCAATGCAGCTGTATACCATCACAACTCTGATCCTCACCGGACAGACAATATACTACAGCCACATGTACCACCGTCTTAAACCAAAGAAAGCCAGGGCAACTAGCAAGGTGATTTCTTCAAAATCTTGCAGATTATCATCATGGTTGCATCAAGTTTTGCATGATTCGCTTCTGCTGAACTTAGAAAATAAATACTTGATGAAGTGCCTTGTTAACAATTGTGACACAGCAACAATTGTATATGAATAGTACTTCTGGATTCATGAATTGATAAAGTATATTGTTCTCTTCTTTGCTTTGTACTTAGTGTTCTTCATACGCTGTCAGCTGTCTTATTAGAGTATCTCTGATAAGTCTGCTTATAGCGTGTGAAGATCAATCCAACCACAGGCTAGATTCACTTGTCTTTGTTAGACACCTGTAACTCTTATCATCTTTCTGAATTACTCTGTCTTCTTTTGGGACACTCTTACGGTTTTCAGCCTCAGAAGCATCAGCGTGGGGAAGCTTCATTGCGTGAAAAGCTTTTGGGGCCCAAGGATGACGAGGCATCCAAAAACAACGTTCAGTCAGGTGCAACTGTTCCCATTGCAAGCTTACCAGTCCAGGTGAATACAAAAGTAGTCCAGCAACGTCATGGTCCAAGCAGCCCCAGCACAGACTACTACTATGTGTAATGTTCTTGGGCTAGTTAATGTTTACTCATATTCCCATCCTTCAAGCAAGTTATCGTCCTACTACTTTGTCTGTTTGGATAAAAATCTTTGAAATATTATTGATTTGTTTTATTCATATGGCACTGATAGGCCAAAGGACTATGCTCTTATGTTGCAATTGACCATAGCTTCTGAGTGTTGCAGTTTTCCTTTTACTTGCCGACAAAGCACTGTACCAAACACATAGAAGTTCAGAAGCATCTAATTTGATGGTTGATTTTACAGGTCAGCAAGATCTCTATCAAGCAGCCCAGTGCCAACTGCAGGTACATGGTTGGGCAATAGTCGTCAGACAACAAGGACTCCACAAATGAATGACCAAGGGGAATCTTTAATTGGTGAGTTTGCTCCAGCACAATCTGCACCAGCTACTGTAATGAAAAATTCTCTCTCAGTGGTACGTTAAACTGCAATCCCCTATTCCCCTTCATAGTTTGTTTCCTGAGGTTGGAACTACAACAACATTTATCAATTGAATTCAGGTACCATGGATGTCTGTTCTCTTGGGTATGTGTGTCTTGCATATTTTGGTTGGAACCACACATACGGAGGTGCCCAACGGGATTGTCATACCTGTCGGAAGGAAGCTTTTAGCTTTAGCGGTAAGCTGTACTTGCTCTCTAGTTTTAGACCTTTGGCAGAACATCTGGTTTACTAAGCAAATTTTCATGAACCAGAACAAATTATGTTAAAAAAATAGTTGCAATTGTGATCTGATTAACTTCTTCTTGCATCATAGGATGATCATGCGAATTCATCTCTCAGCCATGTCAATGGAAGTGGAATTGGAAGCTTCCTTGGTTGGGCAATGGCAATAATCTATATGGGTGGACGACTTCCCCAGATTTTCTTAAATGTAAGACTTTACAAACAATTGACCATTTATTTTCCTACTATTCTTTTCCTTACCAGAAATACCTCTCTGATACTCAACTCTGGTGATGGCTTGTACAAACACCTTTTAGTGGGATGACTAGTGAAAGGTTGAAAAGGTGTTTGCAAATGCATGACAGAAAACATACAACAGTCACTCCTATTCCTACTATACTTTTGCTTACTGGAAGTGATTTTCTGATACTAAACCAAATAATAGCTATTCAAGTTAACATTGATAAATTCTTTACAGCAATAATAGTGCAATACTTCATGGTATACCTAACCTTTCTCTACTCTGCAGATGAAAAGAGGCGATGCTGAGGCAAGTTTATCTCCCATCTTCATCCATAAATTTTCTCCAATCCGCTTTTACTGCAGGAGACATTTAATTTTTTTGGTGTTGTTTGTATTTGCCTTTCTTTTTGCATTATTTTGATAAAATGGATCGATAGGAAATTTGCCTAGAAGTAGTACCAACACTTTACATGTCATAAAAAGCTCAGAAGAGTAAAGAGTTTGCATGCAGTGTACTTGGATACAGTTAGGTGGAAAAGCAACCACCAAAAGAAAATTAGTCCTAGTATGAAGTAGTTACCTTTAGCTCTAAGCCGCCCGAAATTCCAATTTTTTTTTTGTTGTACTAGCTGAGTGCCTGTGCTTTGCAACTGATCTTCAATAAACATATGAGTTCTAAACTTGAAAAACCGAGTGCCTGTGCTTTGCAACAGATCTTAAGTGATTGTTTGGATCTAATACAATAGAAATCAGTTTTCATTAAACATGTTTTCCTAGGAATTTTAAGAAAGCCAGTTTTAGGTTATTATTCTGTTAGCATGTATCTATAGAATTCTTTGTTTGGATGACACAAACCTAAAACCGAGATTGTTGAGATTTGAGTTCACAGAAAGTCGCTTTTGTTAAAACGACGTAGTACTCGCTTTTTCCCAAAACGTGAAAATCTGGATTTACCGAAAACCAGCTTTTGTAATCCGCAAGTTTGTTACATCATCCAAACAAAGCTTTAGGTTGTTAGGCTCTAAAACTTGTTTAACAAAATCTAGTTTTAGTAAAATATGAGATCCAAACAAGCCCTAAATAAACATATGAGTTCTAAACTTGAAAAACTAATATGCATAAGGTAATTATCCCTACAGCTATAAATTACGTATAATTTGCGGTCTTATCATAAACCACATGCTCAGATGATCTAATTGTCCACAGAAGATCCTTATAGTAACATATGCATGTGGCACATATCTATCCACGAAAAATCCCACCAATTCAAGAGGTGGGAAGGTAGATGACAGATTCACCATCACCACCAAATGTTTTTATAATAGTAAAGATATGGAAGTTAGGGTGTTTCCAGTGAAAATGTAAATAACCATTGGTTAATGGTCTTGTTATTGATTGTCATATGTAACTTGCGGTTATGCAAAGTTGTAAGTCCAACTTAATCCTGGCAGAAAAAGGTTTTGTTGGTATAGGATGTTTAATGTTTATTCCTTCTCTTTTAAGTTTTAATTAGTTTGGTAAGTCCCCTACATATCATTGTTGTGCATCACATATTGTTTGGGCAGAAGATAGCCCTCCTACCCCATTTTTCCTACTTGAGACCGTGAGAGCCATCCTATGCCAAATTTTCACCAAACAACAGTATTTTATTTCTGTAAGAGGTCAAATTTATGTAACTTCTATTCAATTGTTTGTTGGATCACATTATTGCATTAACTGCATTGATCACTATTTATCTCTGGTTGTTTGGAAAAAAAACTCCCTCTGCTGGTTAACTCATTTGACTTGTAGTTTTATTCAGGGGCTCAATCCACTAATGTTTACCTTTGCTTTAGTGGGAAACTCGACATATGTAGGAAGGTAACCCATGCATGATCATTCAAATTCCATTGTTTGACATTATTCACTGTCTTGATAGCTACATGGCGGAATTTCTATTTGGAATAATTTTCTTAAGTTAGTTACTTTAGCTGCATCTGTTGTACAAAAATAATGCATTATTTAATCAAAGTTGTTTTTTTGAGGCATTTAATTTGCTTAGTGTAGCAATGTAGTCTGCAAAACACATACAAATAGTTTTTTTTTTTGCTGCAATAAAAACTTCTGCTGGCAACTGGCATGTTCTATGTCAAGCAGGTGTCGTCACCTTTTGAAGTTTAATCTCTAAAATATGAACACATCATCTATTCTATTTGTACTCTTGAAACCCAACTTTCGTTGGTTGTGTTCTACTGTTCTCATATTCCTTCTTTTTCAATGCAGTATACTTGTGAATAGCTTGGACTGGTCAAAACTCAGACCAAATCTCCCGTGGCTTGTAGATGCTGGCGGATGTGTTTTGCTTGATTCTTTTGTATCCTTTGCCGTTTGCACCTTTTTCTACTTTGAGCATCTACTTTGAGCATCATCGCTTCCTACTTTCTAATCATTTTCTTTTTTATGCAAATATTAAGTCTGAACAAAATTTTGAACTGATTTTGTTTTCAAATAGCAACCATTTCGAATAGGGGAAATTAGCTCAGTGATATCGCGTTAGAGCGTAATTGGAGGAACGACACTCAGTTAAATGACGCCTTTGGAAAATAAATAACATCGCGAACACTAAAAATTAGGCGAATGACATCGCCGCTGGCGATTACTTCCGTTTTGATTTTTTTAAATATAGAAACTGAGCTCAAAAAATTATCAATTTTTTTTGTAGAGCCTTCCGACATAGTTTAATTGCTTGTGTGTTTTTTTTTCAAAACTTTATAAGTTCGATTTTGCCTCTAAAATTTATTTAAGTATATTGTTTGTAGGAATTTTTAATATAGAAAATGAGGTCTAAACATTATGAATTTTTTTCGTGCTCTTTACATAGTGAACTTGATTGTGTAATTTTTTTTAGAACTTTTACAAAATTAATTAATGCAATTTCATAATGTCCTTATATTATGAAATATTAGACTTCTCACACAGTACACATTATGAAATTGCATTACTTAATGTGGTAAAATTCTGGAAAAAGTACATAATTAAGTCCACTGTGTAAGGAGTCTCAAAAAATTCATAATGTTTGGACCTCATTTTCTATATTAGAAAATTCCTACAAACAAGATACTTAAATGAATTTTAGAGATAAAATCGAACGATAAAGTTTTTTAAAAATACACAAACAATTAAACTGTGTTTGAGACTCCACAAAAAATTGATAATTTTTGAGTTCGCTTATATTTAAAAATTCGAAACGAAGCAATTGGTGGCGATGTCTTTCGTCTAATTTTTTAGTGTTCACGATGTTATTTTTCAGTGCGTCACGAACGGAGTGTCATTCCTCCAATTACGCTATAACGCGATGTCACTGAGCTAATTTTTCCTTTCGAATAAGCACATATATAAAATTACTGAGAAGGATGTTATATGTTACTTAACCGAAGATGACTGGACCCATGCTGTAGAACAGCCTATCGTTGGTACTTGACTAAAGATTGCCAATTGACCATAATGCCGTATCATAATCTAGTAATCTTTTCTGTTGAAGCCATAGAATTTGTCATTTTTTCATCTCTTTTCCATTTATACTTAACGCGCATCTATGTAAATTAATTCAATACATATGTTGTTTTCTGTGCATCTGGGGCCTGTGGTGTTGTGCGTTGGAGATATGGAGCAATTGTAGCACTGGAATAATCCCTTAACCATCTTTCCCAGATTATTCTTCAGTTCCTTTATTTTCATTATCGGAAGCAAAGTGAGCCTGATGAACTCGACAGTGTGGATAAAGCTTAATGGATAGTAAAGAGAGAATTTCCTTTTCTTGTTCAATGTAAAAGGTTGGTTTTGCTCTGCTTCCCTTTGTTCCTTTTCTTTTTTAATGATTGTTCCGTTTTGCTATATTTGTTTATGGACTCGAGAGTATCTGTTTTAATATATTTATCCATTAAGAGAATCTAAAGCGTAGTTATTGCCGTTTTTTCATCATTTATCTCTACTTAAATGCTTTGGAAGAAGTCAAGTGGTTGTGTTATGTTGTTTAATAGGGATATGCATGATGATTTCTCATTAACTATTTCTTAAATTTAGTATTTCCTTGGTATGTACGCATGGTGGGCTGTGGATAAATATAAGTGTTAAGAGAATGTAAAGTGTAGTTATTGTAATTTTTTCATTATCTATCCCTACTTAAATGCTTTGGAAGAGATTAAGTGGTTGTGTTATATTATTTAATAGGGATATGCGTTGTCATTTCTCATTAACCATTTCTTAAATTTGGTATGTACGATGTTGGGATACAATTCCTGTTTGATGGAAATCCTTACATATGTATACGGTGGTATATGTTGCGATAAGATGAAATAAAACCTGTAAAATAGTGAGATCCTACAATTTTTTCCCTTGAATTTGTCCTAAAGAAAAGTTTGCCGTCGAACACTCCTACCCTGAGAACCGGACTATATACCTCTAATTTTCACTCAATTTTTCTATGAACTGGAGATAGAACCTGGCTTGCTAACCATTTCTGTATTTCAGACCTGAAGATACCTCCTACGTCGGGCTCATTCATTTTTGGAACTGCCACGATGCATTTTTGCTTGCAAGGCCGTCTTGCACACAAGTCCCTGCCCGTGCACAATTGTAGAGCGCAATTTCATTCCTTGGTTGAGGGTGAACGGACCACGGCGTCACATGGAATGTTTTCTGTTTCCTGTAGTGTTTTTTTGGGCTTTGAAAACTTGCACCAGCGATGTACAATCTGGTCGGATGCTGAGGTTCAAATATGTGTTAACTATCATTTTGATCCGTTTGTCTGGGGCTCTGGGCTCATCTTGAATTGCATAGCACACTAGATTTGTCAGGGATTTCCTCTGTTGTACTGGCTGTTCATCTACATTCTCCTCATCTTAACTGAAGATGAGATCCATGTCATCCTTCAAAAGGAAAGTTGATAATGCACTCTTTGTGTGTTTAAAAGAAAAGGATTTGTCGACAAAACCACGTGAATCTGACATGGTTTATCTATAGTTTTGAGTTTGAGTAGAAGATCGGTCCTAGATGTGATGGTAGGAATTAACTCGTGTCTGCAACTCTTCATTTCCAGACATAACGCAGCAGTACAACCAGAGTCTGACGTGGGCAGCGGCGGCATGTTTGCTATGTTGTAGCTTTTCTGAAAAGTAGTTTTTGTTTGGTCTTAAAAAAACAGTTGTTTGAATAAACTTGCAGTTTGGCAGTATAGCTTTTACTCTTTTAGTGAGGCTAACTAACTGACATGAGTAGAGATGTTTGAAATACTCAAGGCAAAAGTATGCTTGTTCGATCAAGGGGCATTGTGAATGGATTTGTTTTTATTTTTGCATGTTTGCATACAAATGTAATTTCAAGCATTAAACGTTACAGATATGGGATCCTTGCTTTGAAAAATCTACCAAAAAAACACTAAATTTGCAACAAAAAAAAAACCCTGTACATAAAAATATGGACATAATGGTACATAGAGAACTGGTTTTATTGCCAACAGAGAATGAGCATGCATACACAAAAATTTCTGAAGTTTCAACCAAACATACATGTCCAAAGTTTCATTTTTCATGACACTCGCATCAACCCGAATATCTGAAAACCTTCTGCATGCGATGTTGGAAATGAAAACCTTCTGCATGCAATGTTGGAAATTGTCCCATACGAGTGAGACCTATTTTCTATAATTCCAAAACATGTATGGTTTGGTACTATATTGCTAATGCACGGTGAAGATGACCAATATATAAGGTGGAGTCCTTGCCACTTTTTTGAACATATGACACATGGATGTGGTGGCGTGAGAAGGGCTTTGGCTAAGCACACACGCACACGCGCGCGTATTCACATATTTTCGCGTGGAAAATCGCGTGACTTGTGACACGCGCTACTTGGCAGACCAAGTCCACCTTATTTTTGCTTAACCATGCATCTCTCTCTCCGTTTGAATGAGATTCAAATGTTTGAATTTGAGGCTTTATTGGGAGTTAATGATAGGCAGTTACCAGTGGGTAAATAGCTGGTTAAATGTGTCAGTTATCAGTGAGTAAATGGCTATTTAATCAGGTCAGTTCACAGTCTGCATTTCTCTCTCTCTATATATATGCCTAGAGACGTCCAGAGCATAACGCGTAGAACCACTGCCTCCTTTTCTTCTTTTCTTCTTTCTACAAACTTGCAACATCCCAAAAATTTGGTTTGTTTTGAAGTTTTAAAAGAAAAATAACCATTTGAATTTTTCTGGTAAAGTTAAAAGCTTAATTGGAATTTTCAGAGTTCAAAAACGATTTAATATGAATAATGTCAACATCAACTATTATCAAAATTATTTTATTTGTATTCTATGTGCTCGGTGAGCCATCGCCTCCCTCGTCGCCAGTTCCGAGATCGACGTCGCGTGGTCTTCATGATGCGCATCTCTTCGTCTTCAGAGAACCCCCGTAGAGCTTCATCGCCATGAAGCCATGCCGCTCCGCCGCTTTTCTCGCCGCCGCCGCCTCTATGGTCGTCGCCGGTGTCTTTTGACTGCGTCACCGAGACCCTCATTGCCTTGTCTAGCTAGCGCACACATCCGCTGACGCCGAAGAGCCGCCGTTCGCCGGATCCGTGTTCGCCGGAGTGTGGCCGCCGTCGAGCCACTGTGGCCTTGCCACTGCTGCACCACGTCGTCACTTTCCGCCCACGTGTCGCTGAGTCATCGCCACGTCAGCGCTGATTAGGCAAACCAGATCTAAATCAAACATCTGGCTCGGTGAACTTAGTCCACCATGAGCCGTCACGCTGACAAGTGGGTCCCACCTGTCAGGTGGATTTTCTTTTTCCTTTTTCTTTTCTTTTCGGCTAATTAATCCAGGATTTTTCAATAGAAAAATAATTCGGATTAATCCATAGATTCAATTTAGGGTATTTTCTTAGGGTTTCAATCTTCTAAAGCTCATATCTTTTGCATATGAACTTCGATTGAGTCCATTCAAATTCTTAAATTCATCTAAATTCAAGATCTATTTATCTGAGATTTTTATTTAATTTTTGGAGTTTGTTTTGTCTCTGTTATTTATTTATTTGGTTTATTTGCTTGTTTGCGAGTAGACGTTGATACTTCGGGAAGTTTTGAGCAAGGAGGAGTATACCAAGATCAAGATCAATCCCAGAATTTATTCCAAGGTAGGCCGTAGTCCTTTGATCATATTAAACCTATGATTTCAAAAGTATATTATTTTATACAATTGCATGCTATCTTTATATAAATTGTTTTGGGATTAGTTATTACCGTTGTCACTATGCCTACTTTGATTATTTGAATGCCATGAATCCTTTGTCATCCTAGCATGGATAATTTGAGTTGGACATATTTGTATCACCAACATGGGTATCGTACAAATGCTTAGTTCAAATTAAGTTACGATGGGTTCATCACATGTGTCATAATGATTAATCTTGACTTAATGAAATATGGAATCGTGGTGGTAAGCCATTTGTTGTTAAAATTTGTGTACCATGACGGGGTGTGTCATTGGTTTTGGTTAAATAAAATAGTTTTCACTTAGGCGAGTGGTTAGTGGATAGTGGGGGTGTTTCATCACGTCGTGGATTTGTGGTATTCTCGCCTGAGTAACTTGTCAAGAACTTAATCTTGTGCGCCATTGAACTGGACCTTTCGTACAACCACATGCCTGGTATGGGACAGGCCTAACCTAGTAGGCTATTGAGTTTTGGCTTTTGACTACTCAGGTAGTATTTGGGTGGAGGTGTGTATCCTTTTCTAAGGTCACATCATGATCGATTCACCGCATCCTATCCAACGTTGTCGTCAACCATGATGATGTTTTGGATGGCTGTAGGTACAACGGGAGAGTCAATTGTTGAGATAAAATTCCTAAAAGGTTTTGTTGTGGTCAACTCTGATCCGGTTGATTGCATTTTGTGGGTAAAGTGTACAATTTCTGCAGAGTGTCAATTGATCTATTCGAATAGCCACATCCTCAGTTACGGACATGTCCGGGGATTTCATACGGAGGTAGAGTTTCTTATAAAATGAGTCGGAGAGTGAATGCGATGTTCACTTGACGAATATAATGTTTGTTTGGTGAACAGGTAATTCACTTGGTGGTTTGTGTCGATTGGTGAATAGGAGATTCACTTATCATGAGTTTGGTTGGGAAGTGAATGGGAAGTTCACTGGTTGTTCCAAAGAAATTGTTTACTTACTTATTATTGTTTTCAACTACGCATTTCAATCTATTTATTGTATTTATCGTAAATGCTGCTTTCTGCAAAAGAACCATACTGATTAACCTTTGTCGGTAGTGCATGAATACTATTTGCATACATTTTCCTACTTCTTGCTGAGTGCTTTAAGTACTCACGGCTTATGCCTTTGTTGAATCAGTTGAAGAATATTAAGCTGCTCAGGAGTTCTTTTAGGAGGACTTTAAAGGTTTTACGGGTTAGGATGCATTCTTCACTCGATTGCCTGTGGGCATGTTGATTGGCCTTTTCAAGAGTTTCGTTCCGCTGTGAGAGTTTATTTGTTTCTTAAGCCCTGCGTGGTAAGTTAAGAAAACGTTGACCATAAGGTTCAGTTATTATTATTATCTGTTACTAGGAGATCTTTTTAGTTAAATCGAATAAATGGATGGTATTTCATCACTGTTTCCTATGTGAGCTAGCAACTGATCTAGGACTAGTTCAGAATACACAGAGGGTTACTGAGATGCATTTTCGGGTCCCAACAAAACCTGTGCTGTTGTATTGCGCCGTCTGAACCTCGTCGACTCTTCTTCTCGACGTGCACCGTGAAGAAGGGGAGCTGTATATCTGAGCCATTGTTGCAATGAAGACCTGCACGGGGGGCGGCAATAAGGTTTCTGGGCATCGCACATATGTGCGACCACTCACTTCGTTGATTCATCTATGTTTCTGCACTGCATTGAGTCTGCGTTTGCGCTGCTTTCTGCCCTTCATCGGACCCATCAATAAGCCTTTCGTGTGACTGACTGACTTGTTTACATTTTGTTTTTGCATATATTATGAAGTACAATGAGTCGCCTCGTTAGTAGTCTTGATTTATGCATCATTAGTCATTTGTGATCTTTGTCTTCTATTAAAATCTGGAATTAAAATATTGCCCTCATTTTCAACATTCGAGAAACCTTATTTTCAACTTTGTTGCAATACAACAATGACTGGTGCTTCTGATGCTATGAAACCTAAGAGGTTTTCTGGTCAGAATTTTCGTAGATGGTAGACTAGAGCCAAGTTCTGACTCGTGTCTTTGGGGCTGTGGTGGGTAATCCACCCGCAGTATCCATTTACGATTGACCAGTTTATGCAATTCGATAATGCGAACAACACTGCTCTTGGCTGCATTCTGACCATTCTTGTAGATTAGCTCTACGATGTGTACATGGACTATAAGTCCGCCACAGAGTTGTGGGATGCACTAGAGCACAAATATGCAGAGGTAGAGGTAGGTCACTGGCTCTACATGTGTGAGCAATTCTTTGACTTTAGCATGGATGAGGCTAAGTCTATAGTTGGACAAGCTCATAATCTCCAGCTATTGGTTGGTGAGATTGCACACCTAGGCTTGCTGCATTCTGACCATTCTAGTAGATCAGTTCTACGATGTGTATATGGACTATAAGTCCGTCATAGAGTTGTGGGATACACAAGAGCACAAATATGCAGAGGCAAAGGCAGGTCACTGGCTCTACATGTGTGAGCAATTCTTCGACTTTAGCATGGATGAGGCTAAGTCCATAGTTGGACAAGCTCATGATCTCCAGCTATTGGTTGGTGAGATTGCGCACTTGGGCTCTGTGTTGCCTCCTAAGTTTGTGGCTGTGGGCATTATTGCCAAACTTCCTATTTCTTGGCGGGATTTTGCCACTAACTTGAAACACAAGAGGGAAGAGATTTCCGTTGAAGATCTCATTGCTGCCCTCGATGTGGAAGAAAAGGCAAGAGCACAAGATGCACTCAACACTTCTGGTCAGAATAATGCAAATTTTATAGAGAAAAAGACTGTTGCAAAGAAGTACGAATCTAATAAACCAAACAAAACAACTAGCTTTAATAAGAAGAAAACTGAGAAAAAGATTTGAGAGACATCACCTGCTTTGTGTGCGGAAAATATGGTCATATGGCAAAGGATTGTTGCTTCCGCAAGAGTAGAGATGGCGAACATCCAAAGAAGAAGGCTGTCAATGTGATCATAAGCGAGGCCTCGACTTCAGGAGGGTATGGTAATTCTCTTGTTGTTTTTTCAGCATGTCAATCCACTGATTGGTAGGTTGATACTGGTGCTAATGTTCACGTATGTTCTGATATTTCTTTGTTTTCTTCTTACCAGCACAGGGCTTCCTCTGTCCTAATGGGAAACGGGTCGCATGCTTCTGTTCTTGGTGTTGGCACAGTGGATCTGAAGCTTACTTCAGGGAAGATTGTCTACTTGAAGAACGTGTGGCATGCTCCTACAATAAACAAGAACATCATTAGTGGTTCTGTCCTATGCAGGGACGGTTATAAGCTAGTCTTTGAGTCAAATAAAGTTGTAATGTCTAAGTTCAGGAATTTTGTTGGTAAAGGCTATGAGAGCGGAGGCTTGTTCCGCCTAAGTACTTTAGAGTTTTGTTATAATTTGAATATTGCATCTGGTTTAAATAAATGTGAGGCGAATATTTGGCATTCTCGTTTCTGTCATATTGGTTTTGATAGCATTACTAGAATGTCCAGATTAGATTTAATTCCAAAATGTAAAATTGTCAAAGGATCAAAGTGCCAGTCATGTGTGTAAGCAAAGCAGCCTCGCAAATCCTTTAAGGGATTAGAGGATGAAAAGAACTTGACACCATTAGATTTTGTTCGTTCAAATTTGTGTGAAATGAATGGATTGTTGACAAAAGGAAGCAAAAGATATTTTCTAACTTTTATTGATGATGCAACACATTACTGCTATGTGTATTTGCTAAAAACTAAGGATGAATCTTTAAACTACTTTAAGACTTATAAGGTAGGGTGAGAACCAACTAGAGAAGAATTTAAAAGACTAATGTCTGATCATGGAGAAGAGTACATCTCTCATGAATTTTTTCAATTCTGTTCTGAGCATGGAATAGTCCATGAATTTACACCACCATATTCACCCCAATCAAATGGGGTAGCTGAGAGGAAAAACCAGACACTAACAGACTTGGTTAATGCCATGTTAGAGAGTGCTGGTATGCCTAAGACATGGTGGGGGAAGCTATATTGACAACAACTTTCGTCCTAAGTAGAGTAATCACTAAAAATAGTGAGATTACTCCATATGAGGGATGGAAGGGGAGGAAACCTAATGTCGATTTTCTGCGAACTTGGGGGTGTTTGGCAAAGGTCAATATACCATTGCAGAAAAAGAGAAAGCTTGGACCTAAAACAATCGCTTGTATTTTTCTAGGATATGCTCATAATAGCACAGCCTATAGAATTTTAGTAGTTAGATCAGAAACTCTTGAGATTATTGCTAACACAATAATGGAGTCTAGAGATGCTTCATTCTTTGATGATTATTTTCCTATGAGAATTGCAGGCAGTACTTCACGAATTGAGAATGTTCAAACTGAAAATATTGAAAGTGAGAATAATCAAACTTCTGAACTTCCCACCATTTATGAACCAATATGTGATATCCCTGAGGAGGATAACAATCTAGTCACAGAAGCTCCTAGTAGGAGCAAGAGACAAAGGGTTGAGAAAACCTTTGGTGATGACTTTATTGCATACCACGTGGATGATGTGTCAAAGACTCTTTCAGAGGCTTATCCATCTTCTGATGCTGAGTATTGGAAAGAAGCAGCCCGTAGCGAGATGGACTCTATCATGGCTAACGTGACCTGGGAGATCACTGATCGTCTTATCGGGTGCAAACCTATAGGATGTAAGTGGATCTTTAAAAAGAAACTAAGGCCTGATGGTACTATTGAGAAGTACAAGGCAAGACTTGTGGTTAAGGGTTACACCCAGAAAGAGGGAGAAGATTTCTTTGATACCTATTCTTCTGTCATCAGACTAACCACCATCAGAGTGCTCCTTACGTTAGCATCTTCCTATGGTCTACATGTCCATCAAATGGACGTAAAGACAGCTTTTCTTAATAGAGAGTTGGAGAAAAAAAATCTATATGGATCAACTGGATGGTTTTGTGATTTCTGGACAGGAAAATAAGGTATGCAGATTATTGAAATCCTTATATGGTCTAAAGCAAGCACCTAAACAATGGCACGATAACTTTGATAAAACTTTGACATCTGCTGGTTTTGTTGTGAATGAAACTGATAAATGTGCATATTATCGTTATGGTGGGGGTCAAGGAGTGATCTTGTGCCTGTATGTGGACGACATACTTATATTTGGAACAAACACTACCGTAATTGACGAGATCAAATCTTTCTTATCTCGATGCTTTGATATTAAAGATTTAGGAGAGACAGATGTCATTCTGAATATTAAATTGATCAAGAACGAGGATGTTATCACTTTGAACCAATCTCATTATGTTGAGAAAATCTTAAGCCGTTTTGGCTATGAGAATTGTAAAATTTCTCTAACGCCCTATGATGCGAGCATTAAGCTTTGAAAGAACCAAGGGCCAGGAAACGATCAATTAAGATATTCACAAATTATTGGGTCACTCATGTATTTAGCTGGTGCCATAAGACCTGACATTTCATTTGCTGTGAGCAAATTAAGTCAGTTTACATCTAACCTAGGAGATGATCACTGGGAGGCACTTGAAAGAGTGTTGCGTTACTTGAAAGGCACACCATCTCTTGGAATTACTTATATTGGATATCCTTCTATATTAAAAGGATACAGTGATTCCAATTGGATCTCTGATGCGGATGAGATCAAAGCTACAATTGACTATGTGTTCACTTTAGCTGGTGCTGTAGTTTCATGGAGGCCTTGCAAACAGACCATATTGATGAGGTCAACCATGAAAATAGAACTTGTAGCACTTGACACAACCACTGTTGAGGCTGAATGGCTGAGAGAAATTCTGTTGGACTTGCCATTGGTTGAGAAACCAATACCGGTATTCCTGATGTATTGTGATAATCAAGCAGTGTTGGCTAAAGTCACAAGTACCAAGGATAATATGAAGTCCTCCAGACATGTGAAGCGTAGGCTTAAATCTGTCAAAAAATTGAGAAACTCTGGAGTGATTGCTGTGAATTATATTCGCATTGAGAAAAATCTAACCCTTTTACAAAGGGGTTAGCACAGAAAACGATTCCAGTTGCATCTATGGACATGGGAATAATGCCCATTTGAGTTTCATCACAATGGTAACCCATACCTTCTTGATCGGAGATCTCGTGACTTAGGCAATGGGGAGATCTCGTGACTTAGGTAATGGGGAGATCTCGTGACTTAGGCAATGGAAAAAACAAGTTGATGTTGTAACAATAGAGTACATATTCATTGAACACATGTCCTAATAGATAAATTACTCTCGATTGTATGGAAGGTTGGCATAAAGCCTTAACATATTCTGTTGTCCAAATGAGGAAAAGGTATTAGACTGCAAGATATCTAGAAAGAATATACCTACTTGGGCCTAACTGTGTGGTCACTGTTCACGAGAACAGGGCATTCTCTAGAAAGCTCATGAGTAGATAAGGGAGCATGACCATATAACGCTCTGTTCAGACGTGGTTCATTGGCAGCCTAGTATTAGTTGAGATTTCAGGTGATGTCTGATCACGAAAAGCCGTGAATTCAAGGTATAGTCCATTCATCAGCTATGAGAAGATGAATCTTGTCATTCTAGGTGCAAGTTCAACTCGTATGAGACTTACACTAAAAGACTAGTATATTAACAGTACTTCAGCACAATGTCTTGGACATCTTTTTGCTTCTTGCTTTGGAATTAGTGGGGGATTGTTGGAAATTGGCCTATATGAGTGAGGCCCATTTTCTATAATTACAAAGCATGTATGGTTTAGTACAATATTGCTAAGGCAAGGTGGAGATGACTAATATATAAGGTGGAGTCCTTGCCACTCTTTGAAACATGTGACACATGGATAAGGGTGGCATGAGGAGGGTTTTGGCTAAACACGCACGCACGCACGCATGTGCTTATTCGTGTATTTTCACGTGGAAAATTGCGTGACTTGCGACGCGCGACCTTGCTGTGACTTGGCGCACCACTTGGCAGACCAAGTCCACCTTATTTTTGTTGAACCATGCATCTCTCTCTCTCTCTCTCTCTCTCTCTCTCTCTGTTTGAATGAGATTAAAATGTTTGAATTTGAGACTTTATTGGGTGTTAATGATAGGCAGTTACAAGTGGGTAAATGGCTGGTTAAATTTGTTAGTTATTAGTGAGTACATGACTGTTTAATCAGGTTGGTTCACAGTCTGCATCTCTATATATATGCCTGGAGACGTCCAGAGCATAGTGCGTAGAACCACTGCTTCCTTTTCTTCTTTTCTTCTTTCTGCAAACCTGTGTTGTTGTATTGCACCGTCTAAACCTCGTCGACTCCTCTTCTCGGTGTGCACCGTGAAAAAGAGGAGCAGTATCTCTGAGCTGTTGCTGCCGTGAAGACCTGTACGGGGGCGGCAATAAGGTTTTTAGGCAGCACACATCTGTGCGACCGCTCGCTTTGCTGATTCATTTGTGTTTCTGCACTACATCGAGTCTACGTCTGCGCTGCTTCCTGTCCTTCATCGAACCCATTAGTAAGTCTTTCGTGTGACTGATTGACTTGTTTACATTCTGTTTTTGTATATATTGCGAAGTACAATGAGTTGTCTGCTGTTAGTACTGATTTATGCATCATTAGTCATTTGCGATCTTTGTCTTCTATTAAAATATAGAATTAAAATATTGCCCTCATTTTCAACATGCAATACATACATTTTAGAAAAATTGGTAAAATAATCTCTCATCAACTTTGATCATGGAAAAAATCATTACATTAACCAAATTTGTGTTCTAATTTTCCAACACTCAAATTTGACAACCTAATTTTACAACCAAATCTAAAATCAAGAAATCTAAGAGCTGCAGCTCTTCCTTGGCAAATGTGCTGTTCGGATGGGTGGGGTGGAGGCACCCAGGTGTAAAATCTTTATATATAAAAGAGGGCTGATTTCGGTCGACGGGAGGCTGGACACGTCATCCTTTTTTCGCAGCCTGTCCGATCCGAATGCGATTGGCTTCTCGTCGTTCGATTCATGGCACGCGTTCTTCGCGCTCGCCGTTCTGCCGTCGTCGGCACGCACGTGCCCGATCGGTGGTTTTAATTTACCGCAGCTGCTCGCCGGCTCGACGTGCGCGTCGAGGCCGTGGCGTTTAGGAGCTTCGTTGCTTTATCCTCTCCGCCGCTCGGTCTTGGTTCTCTCGCCTCGGCAATGACCCTGCTCCATTCCTGCCCGCAAGCGGCGGCGGCGGCCCTCCTCATCCACGCCTCCCACGAAACACGTCGCCGCGAGATCACGGAGCTTAGCCTCCCGACGACGGCTACGACTACCTCCGCGATGAAGCTTTGCCGTGGCGCCGCCCAGCTTCTCCCATCGCCCACCGTCTCAATCACTGTTCCTCGTCGTCCTTCCCACCTGAGAACCAAGGGAGCGCGCGCCGCCGCCGCGTTTGTCGATTGATCCTTTCACGGTGTGCCGACCTCGCCTCGATCTCTTCCACGGACCACCGGGCGGCGAGGCGATCCGCAAGCGGCGAAGCGGCGGCCTCCTCGACAACTGTTTTGCGTCGGTGGTAAGTGAGAATGTCGATTTCTTTATGGGAGGTGAGGAGATGAGATCGCAACCGATCTCAGATCTGCCCGAGCTAATGCTTGACTTCACGTCTTGAGCGGGCCCTCCCTTCGGGCATGCTCGGGCGGCCACCCGAGCTCCCCTCCAGCTGGACACCTCCCTCTCCGAGGCAGCAATCAGCATCCATGGCACCGCCCACTGGCGTCCGGCGAGATAGCCGCGAGGAGGAGGAGCTCCCGACCTGGCGACTTGCCGAGTGACCTCGTGGGCGGTGGGCTTTACTGGGCTTGGCCGGCCGGCCCATTGGTCCTCACACATATAGCCTCCTCGTTTTCATGGGGCCAGTACTCCTCAATCCTCCCAAGTTCCTCTAACCCTAAGTCCCTAACCAAGCGGGCAGCACCGGCTGGCGAGGCAAGGCCGCAAGGACGAGGCGAGGCGCGGTGACCAGGGAGCAAGGGCGTGCGGCACGCAGCGGCAAGGGGGCAAGGGCGAGGCGAGGCACGGCGGCCAGTGGGCAAGGGCGCGCAACGGCTCCCACCTCCCAGGGCGCGCGGCGAGCAGCGGCAGGTGAGGCGAGGCGAGGTGTGGGCGGCAGGCATGCGACGGCGGCGGCCGACGGGCGAGGCAAGGCGCGGAGGCCAGGGGGCAAGGGCGAGGCGAGGCGCGGTGGCCAGCTCAGTCCCAGCCCCTAGGGTGCGCGCCAGCAGCAGAGCAGCTCCCAGCCTCCCAGGGTGCTCGGCGGCCAGCTCCTTTGATTTGTTTTGACCACACGATTACTGCTATTACAAAGTGCCACAATTTTGAATTGAGCCTGGTGATAGTAATTACTGAACTGTGCTTTTTATACGGCTATGCATCAAATGTTGCTCCTGAACAGACAAATATGGTGGTTATATATTGGTGCCATCTAAAACGTTTATCTACCATCAAAGTGGCTAGACTTATTCATATGATGCCCTTTATTGTTAATCTACATCCATCACCTTAGTTGAAAACCTCTGGGTGAAGTATATGTAGTCTGAAAATCTCCAGTGGAGTTAATACAAGAAGTGACTTTGTCGATCTTCCCATCTTTGTTGAAAAGAGCTCCTGATTTATCTGAGTATGATAAAAATATTAATGTCCAAAGTCCAAAGATCAGAAACTTGCCGATGTTCCCTATGCCATCAAAAGAAAAAGATTTAAGGAAAATAAATAGATTTAGCCTGTGCAGAAATTTTGTGCACATGCTTTGATTGCTTTCAGCTAGATGTAAATCATTATTTAAAAGCTAATGTAGATACATGGAGGAATGTCAGGTTACTAATTTCAACCGTATTCTGTCTGTTTGTGCAACTTGTGATTGATGAGCTAATATATTGCATCATCCTTTTCAGGAGGAAACATTAGACAGGAACTATATTATATGCTCAAAAAGGAAAAGGATGTTTACTTCTCCTTTGGAAGCGTCCAGGACCATGGGGTCAGCAAAGCCAGGCAGGGAATGCACTCATCAAAGTTTTGCCTAAACATTGGTGGGGACACCCCTTCTTCCAATCGTCTGTTTGATGCCATAGTAAGCCACTGTGTCCCTGTTATCATCAGTGATGACATAGAGCTCCCTTACGAGGATGTATTAGATTATTCCAAATTCTCCATCTTCGTTCGTTCGTCTGATGCTGTCAAAGAGGGTTATTTGATGAGGCTGACTAGAGGTGTAAGCAAGCATCAATGGACAAGGATGTGGAAGAGGCTCAAAGAGGTTGATAAACATTTTGAGTATCAGTACCCATTTCAGAAGGATGATGCAGTCCAGATGATGTGGCAAGCATTGGCTAGAAAGGTGCCGGCGATCCGGCTGAAGGCGCATAGGACTCGAAGATTTTCGAGATCGAACAGAGGAAGAAAATAAACAGGAAGGCGGTGTATGTCTCTTGTCCCTGGGCTAATCTAACATAGCATTTCACTGACCATCAGTTGCATATGTCATATGTGGGTCCATGAACAAAAATCAGATTGGAATGAAGGAACAGTGTAATGTAAGAAGATTCAGTTGGCTGTTGGTTATTCCATAGAAAAAGGACTGATAACTTAGGATTTGTTGGTCCAGTTGAATTGTATATTGGCAAGGCAAAGGCTTATTGTTTTTGTAACATTTTTAGAGTAAATTATAAAAGAGGGAGGCAAAGTTACGCTATTTCTGAACTTAATGTGATCAAACAGCATTAGTCTTGGTCATATAGCAGGTTTAAGCTGTCCTATGTATTCACTCATTTTTCCCATCCTTTTTTTTTGCTGTTGGCACATCATGTCTCCGAGGAAGAAATACAGGATACAAAACGTCGCACCAAGGTGGCAATAAGACAGGAAAAAGCTCCAATAGTAAGTGTCTATTCATAAATTGTTGAGTAAGCTTCATTTGTAAGGTATTTTTCTATGCCTATCTTCATCTTCATATGTTCGCATGTGGATTGTAGTTATTGACTTCATTTAGTGTTATATACTCTAATTAGTGTGATTACAATATAATTTGTTTATTGAGTATGCTTGTGTGCTTGCGTCTGGATGGGTGCAGGGGGTGGGGGTCAGGTCGTGCACACAAGTTGGTCGAGTCACTTCAGCAGAGGTTTCCAAGTGTTTCAAAGTCTCAACTGAAAAGTAAAGTGAGGAGATATCTGACTTTGTTGATAATCACTGGCAGGTCAGAATGCTTTCACACTCAAGCACACCGTGCATGATTATCGTTGTTTTTGTGTTAGCAGTGTGATTACTAGCTGAGGACACTCAAGGACAAAATAATGTATTTAAGATTATCGTTGTTTTTGTGTTAGCTGCTCTTGTTTCTCTGCAGGTCAAGAAAGAGGTTCTTGACAAGCTTGGCTTAAATTACTCACCTGGTACTCAACTTGATATTCTTTTGTCAGTAGTAACCTTGCATCGTTATCCTTAACAACCGCTAACCATGTTTCTTGTTTTTCAGTGTATTCCAAAAAGCCCAAAGAAATAGCCATGTATTTCTCAAAGCGGTGTCCTAGATTTATCAATCAGTATTGTACACCTTAGACTAAAAGAGTAGCCTCCTTTAATTGCTTTTGATTATTATGGTTACATTTGTATATTGTTGTTGATAATTGGTAATATTCCAAGAGAGGTGGTCACAGCAAATTGGGCCAGAATGCTGTGGCGTATTCAATTGCATTAGATTTGTACGGTTGGCGCTATCCCTCATCAAGATTTGGTGGTGCACCTAATTAAGTTTTTTTCTCACATTGACCATCTCTTAGCTGTCTTCATATTTTACACTTGTATTAATGTAACTTACCACACTTTTTATCATGGGAAATAAAGAAGGAACTGCACAGTAATTAATAAATTGTGTTGCTTATTCTCAAAACCAGATCGAAGATAGGTTGAACTGATAAAACGGTGATATACCAACTAACATCTTAATTTGCAACCTAAACTGACTAGAGACTTTTGTATATTTTGCTTTGACTTGTTTTTTTGTGTGTTTCCTACCCCGTTCAGTCAGTTCGTAGTGAAGGTGTTTCGCTGACAGCAACTTTATAGAAAGGTGCTTTGACTTCTTTGCATGAAATGTTTAGTCTTGTGCTGTGAGCAAAGCCCTTTCGGATAGAGCATTGCATAGAATGATTAGACTTATCCCGATGAGTTTAGGAGGGGAAGGCTATCTTAACTTCATGGGAAATGAGTTTGTACATCCCTGTGAGATTCGACCACTTTGTTGCATATTGTCTTGTTTGAATCTTAAAGAAACTTTCCTTTCACAATTATCTTGTCAAATCTCTTTTTACTATGTTTCAGAAACCAGTTTTACATAGAGAACACCGGAAACAGCACAGCACATAGAAACCCGAAGAGCAGCTGAGTGCAGAGAAGCTGGAAGGAGAGGTGCTTGAACAAATAGAATTGTATTTTAGGTTGTTCCTACCATTCCTTTAAATTTACTGGAAACATATACCTCTATTCATAGTTGCTGCTAGGTCCACTACTTACATTTTCCCATTTTTTGCAATAAAATAGTTTTTGCGCAGACCCATTCTTGAGGCATCAGATGAATGAGGAGGTCTCGGTTCCATTGAACATTATCACCACAGTTAACAGACCCATTCTGGAATTCCTTAGCTTCGAACTTTTTTAACTACTTTAAATACTTTAGATACTTATTGTTGTATCATCTAATATATTTCTACCTTTTCCTGCTCTACCATGTTTTGATTCCTCACGAGGTAGATGCATGATCTCTCAAATTAATATATCAGATGGACAGAGGCAGATCAGATTTTGCTACACTTTGACCACACAGATGTATATCATAGCATTTCCTATATAATTTTTTAGCGTAATTTGTGTGCATGATACTATTGCAACATATATTTATATATATATATATATACACACGAAACTCCTAAGTTGTGGTCATACATGAGATTTTCTTTTTTGCCCGCGGCAACGCCCGGGTTTCCCGCTAGTCCTTCGGTATAAATAGAGGCAGAAAGGAGCGAAGGAGAGACGGGACACGTCATTGTTTTTTTTGTGCCGTCGGATCATGTTTGGGTAGCTTGTCCGTCGTCCGATTTGTCTGTCGATTTCGTCTTCGCGTTCGCTTCCGCAGCTTGGCATCTGTTCGATTCGTTTCGGCTCATCTTGTCGTTGTTAGATCACCTCATGCGATCTCTGTCTCCTCGCGAATCAGCGAGCCCCGTTAGATGCGTTGCACGTTGGTTGTGCCATTCGATCGACGCGGACATCGCGTTCGCTCGCCCTTGGTTGCCGTGTGTGCTCCTGATTATTTCGCGTCCGCGCAGCTCTAGAGTCTAGACCCATCCGTCCACGGTCCACCCCTTCTTCGTCTCCCTCGGTTTCTTCTCCACTCTTCGCCTCTTCACCGCTCCACCGCTTCTTCGTCTCCCTCGGTTCCTTCTCCACTCTTCGCCTCTTGATCGCTTCATACCCCGGTTTTTCGCATCCCTCATTTTCTTCTCCAATCTTCGCCGTTCTTGCGCTGCGCACGCTGTGTTCTCATGGTTCTAACTGCTTCCTTTTCTCTTGAGTGCTTCTGGTTTGTTGTTTAGTTCGCCCAATAAGTTCCTGCTTTCTTCTTGCCTGCGTCTTCTCCGTTCTTTCGCTTGCTTTTCATCCTGACGAGTCCGATGTGCTTGCTTTGCCTACTCGTTACGCTTTAGATTTGGGTATTTCTTTTTGTTTTCCGTCGTTCTTGTCTTGTCGGCCCGCATGCGTAGACACTGACAACCGACTTTGTTATATATGCTCTGATTTTATAGGTTCCCTACATGAGATTGGGTCCATCGTAAACATACTTTGCCTATCGATTTGATGCTATCTTCAGAAAATTATCTATGGTGTACTTCATAGGATCGAGGAAGTACCTTGAGCTGAATTATGAACTCTAGTGGGTATGGAACTGAAAAAACATTAGGATCACAAGTGAAAGAAATTCTGTCTGAAGAGTGCTGGTGTGTCAAGAGTTTAGTTCTTTTCCTTGAGCATATTTCTTTTCCCAAGCACAGAAATTTCGAGTTTGCTATCTTCATAAAAGATTGACTCGATACTAGCTCCGTGTATTGAGTGATTGACTCGATACTAGCTCCTGTATTGAGTTTTTTCTCTCCAAGTTCGAAGGTTTTAGCTTTTTGGACATGTCCAATTTCATCTGTAGAGATTGTTGCCAGGAGTCCATAGTCCACACTCGGATGGAATATTGGAGCAGTAGGCACCAAACTCGTCCGGATTGTGTGAAAATGCAATACAGCTTGTAACAAGTAACACGAAGCTCTCATCTGGTAACGTCATTGTGAAGTTGTTCTGGAGCTTGGAGTGCATCCTTTGAGACTGGAAGTACCAAAGTCTGTTCTAGAGAATTTGCTGGGCATGCAGATGGTAGGCGATCCTAATCTAAACTTTGGGGCATTTCCGCAGCCATTCTGCAACCAGAGTGTGGTTTCATTTCAGACAAGCGCGACAACTAGCGGCTCAGGAGGCATGCCAGTGTACCTGGATTGTTCCAGTGGGATGGACACCAATATGGGGATGTTGAGCACCACACTTTCAATGCCTACCTCAACAAGTTCATCCAATATGATTGCTGATTCTGGGCAGAACCTCAAATATGGAGGACCGCTGGTTGCAGATTGGTCATATCTTGAGCTCCAGCTGCTGAAAGATGGCCTCAAGAAGTAAGCTATTTCCACTTTTATGACTGTTATCATATGCAAATACAGAACTTGTGGTCTCTATTGTTGAACTTTATCCTACAACTGGGCCCAATAGACGGATATTTTAGTTTTTGCTAGCGTAAAGCTTTTCTATGTCTTGTTGAAAGTTTGCATTCATTGGTTCACCCCTCAAGTGTATACTTACTTTGTTTTCTTTGGTGTACCAATGATGAATACTCTCAGATATGTAAATGAACAAGACATTATGAAGTATATAAAGATAGCAACTTCATTACCAACCAAGACAGTGAGAGATGTTGCGATGAGGTGGCAATGGTTAGGGGTAAGCAATCTCTAATCTGTACATACTCTGTAAGCTCATTTCTACCGAAAATCTGCATTCCTTTTTTTTCTTCTGATTACAAGGATGTCATCTGTTTGAGGTGTGTTCCTTGGGGAGTGCTACATCAGTAAATAGTACATGCCCAACAAAGGGCCAGCTGCTTATTTAGTTCTGAACACTAAAAAGATACAAACTTTACGTGAAATGTCCATACACAGTTGACAATTTCCTTGGGTACAACCGTACACGCAGATTTGGTTCCCTTTTCTCCTTGAGCAGTTTTTGGATGGGACATGCTAAAGCTGGTATTGCATCTCAAGATTGATCTGAATATAGTAGTATGAGTGATAGATGCACTTATTCTCAATGTGTGCATATCCTATGACGAGTGATAGATGCACTATTCTATGTATATATGAATTAGCATTTAAGCATTTTAGACCATGATCGTAGTGAGTCATGAGTTGCCAATCAGTGTATCCTTTTGGCCTGTTATTCTATTGTTCTGTGTTTGTATTGCCAAAAAGGAAAGGTATATCGAAAGACAGTATGTTCTTATTTCCTAACAAAACATGTATACATCATCTGGCCACTGTTCCACCTTTTCAGCTCAATATATTTATTATTTACAACAGCTGAATTGCTATTACTTGCTTGAGCTTATTAATTGATCAATGATTCTGTACTATAGAAAACTAAAGTATGATTCCTTTTTGGTCCTATATTGTTTGTGATGAACCAAAATGTGCTTTATGTTCTTCGAAATTTTGTTGAAAATATAACTAGCTAAATAGCAGAGGCTAGCATATAGACACACTATACTTAGCTGTATCTCTTACTATTTTGTTACTCGCCTTATCTCTTCTCTTGTCCTACCGGGTTTTAACATCCTTGCGTTTCCTTTCTATTTCGTTACTCTTTTTTGCTTGGTAGATCTCTAAGATCTGTGCGCCTTTGGGTTTTATCGGCGGTTACATTCTCGCCAATCTCTCCCCGTTCCTGCTCCTCAATTCTGCTTTTTCTTTGGAGTGGTTTTCCGTTATCTCGAGCTGTTCATTTGGTTGTTTACGTTCTGTGTCCGAGGGGATCTGCATCACAGATTTGTGCTTCTCTTCTTTGCTCCTGTTGCTTGCGTTTCCATTTCATCTCGGATGGGTTCTTTTGCGTTGGTTTTGCCGGCTTTTCTTTCTAAGAGTTTTGCTGTCTTTTGTTGGATATGTTTTTCCGTTGCCGCATTCTTCACATTTCTCGGTTGCCTACAGGGCCTTCTTTTGACGTTGTACTCGGGTTTGTTCTTCCGCTTTCCCCCCTACTGCCTAAGGGGTTTTTATCTGTTGAGCCGCTCGGACATGTTTTAAAGTGTGTTTTCCCTTTTTTTTACATTTGCTCGGATCTATTTTCGTCCGGCCTTTGTGTGCTGCTTCGCTTTTTTTTTTGTTTTGCTTTCTGCCTAGGAGGTTCTCATTTTGGTATCTACTTGAATCTGATTTTAGACGCCCTTTTTCAGATCTGTTGACGTGCTTGGGTCAATTTTTGCTTGCCCTTTTCGTGCTGGTATCCACAGGTTTTCCAAATCCCCCCTCTCTACTTCAAATCTTGTGGCAGTGTAATTCGATTGATGTTTGTAGTTCGTACATCTGGTTGTCAGATTATTTTTTTGGGCATAATTGGTAGATTTGGAAGAAAATATCTTCTTCTTGTGCTTCTTGTTCCTGCCATTGAAGTCACTGTCCCCTTTCTTTACAGGGAATGGGGATTGCTATTGGCAAACAGCCTCTATAGACCACCCTCGGAGGAGTTCACCCATCAGCTGTAAGTGTTGTTGTTACAACGTTTCCCTTTTCTTCTGAAAGCATGAAAAAATCAAAGTCAATAGGCTATTTTGCTAACTACAAATGATTATGCTGCAATGCTAGCCTATTACAGTTGATGTCGGTATGAACAATGAGAACTTGCTCAATTGTCCTACATTGGACTTCGGCAACGATGTGCTGCCAGTGAGGTATGCCACTAGCTGCAATTTACATAGCTCACCTCTGTAGTTGGTGAATTGGCATGTTCTTTTCAATAATAGATTTGCTTTGTGTGCTTCATGGTTTCCAACAACACCACGAGCTTCTTGAAGAGTTCAAGACCGCAGTTAGGCAAAACTACAGTGAGAAAGTACTTGCCCCAGGTTTACTTTAGTAGTTTCCAGCAATTGCTGCTACCTCATCAATTCCTAATGCTAGATGTTGACCTAGACTATTACTATAATGAGCACAAAACTAAAGACAATTCCACATACAGGTAAAGGTGCTTGGAACCCATCTCCATAGGTTTGACAACAAAATTCCAGGTCAATCCAATTTTAATTACAGTTTCAATTATCAGGTTATATTATATTGAGCACAAAACAGAAAATATATGAGAGTATAATCATTCCTGCTTTGTTTTGCCTATATCTATGCTTCTAATTGATATGCTGATGGCTGCTATCTAAGAATGATTTAGCTTTCTAATTTCCTTCTTTCTTTGAGAATGGGTTACATCATATATTTCTATACAATTTCTCATGTTTGAAAGATTCTTTGCCAAAGTGTTGTCTTGAATCAAGTACTTTCTTTTTTCTTTTGCTTATTACAACTACATATTTTGGTGATTACTCAATTCATAGCTTTCTATGTAAGTAAATGCGCATTGGCTTTAGCCAAAGCATATGTGCTATATAAACACCATGTTTTGTACTTCAAATGTGATGTCAAAAAGCAGTGGGTGATGGTATATTGCTACAAATAAAAACATTGCTATGATCATTGTGAACATTGTTGTCTTGAAGATGCAAATTATCGCTATATACAACATGGTAATTACGATTTTGAGAAATCCCCTTAATTAGTTAGTCGATAGTAAATGGCGTGTCTTGCATATTTCTTTTACGTCTGGTATAAGTGATAACTTCCACACTGATGATCTCTCTTTCGTTTCTAGTAGATATTTATTCGTAAAAAGATTCTAAGCTACCAACCAAGACAGTGTCTTGATTCCAAAGAAAATGCATGATTCTGGAGTCCCTTAGCCCCGAGCTTTTTTTATCTACTTTGAATACTTATTGATGTTTCCTCTGCTATATTTCTACCTTTTTCTAGTCTACAATGTTTTGATCCCTCATGAGGTGGATGTATGATCTCTGAAATTAATGTATCGGATGGACAGACAGATCAGGTTTTACTACTCTTTCAGCACACAAATGTATATTATAGCATTCTCAATCTAACTTTTGAGCATACTTTGTGTGCATGATGATACTGTAACATATATATATATATATATATATATATATATATATATATATATATATATATATATATATATATATATATATATATACTCTCAAGTCATGTAGTCATGCATAGTATTTATTTTTTTGCCCATGGCAACATGGGTTTCCTGCTAGTGTTTTATTATTGACAAAGTTGTTTTGGGGATTTGATGGTTCGTTGGGAGCCCATGGATGAATAGATGATGGTTTGCATGTGCATCTTCTTAAAAAAATGTCCTGCGTGTGCATCTTCTTAAAAAAATGTCTTGCATGTGCATGCGTGTGAAATGTTTATTTATATACATGTTTCCTATAAAAGACAACTGTTTGTCAATGTATGATGTCATGCTTATTTGTATAAGGGCATGTACAATGTTATAGACAACTGCTGTCTATAACAACTATCTATGTCACTTGTAGACACCACTAAAGACAGCTCATACAATGGTATAGACGGCTGCTGTCTTTTTAGTTGTCTTTATAGAACACACAATCTTTTAATGTTTTTCTTGTTTCTTGTGCTATAGTCGACTACAGGATTGTAAACAACATCTTTCTCTCTCTTCATTCTCTTTCATCCACGTCAGCAAAAATCCTACGTGACAATAGTTATAGACGGCTGACATAAACCCATTGTACATGCTCTAAGTAGGCCAAGAAACAATGGTTGGTGGTATCTTGACATTCCTTTCCTTATGCATGCATGTGGTCTAAAAATGAAAGTAAAGCTTGATTACGAGCATAGATTTGAGCTGTTCAATGATCTCCTGATATACCTAAGTACCCACATGCAGTGGCGGAGCCAGGAATTTTATGATGGGGGTGCACACTTCAAGAATTAAAAAAAAATCTTGTACGATATATAAGTAATTTAACAAGTTTAACACAATTACACAAAAGTTCAAAATTAGTTAATAGTGCAATACAAATAGTTCAAATAAGAACTTACATTAATAAAAGAGTCCTAAATAGCTCGGCTTTGGCGCTGGCTCCCTCTTTGCATCCGCCTAGCTCCCCCAGTGCCAGCCGCCTCGCTTTGCCAGTCTTGCTCTGGCGCTCCTCCCTCTGCGACCTAGCGACCTAGCCCCTAGCCACTTTCTTGCCCCCTCACAGCTCCCTAAATCCAAATATCAATCGAAATGGAGCCGCCTCCGTGGCAGCCTCGACCTTGGCCGCCTCGCTTTGCCGGTCTTGCTCGGCGCTCCTCCTCTGCTGACCTAAGCGCCTAGCTTAGCTAGCCCTTTGTCTTGCCCCTCACTGGCTCCCCAATCAAATATCAATCCGGATCGAGAGAAGAGCATCCATGGCGAGCGTCTTGGCGAAGGTCGGTGGAGAAGGTCGGGAGGAGAAGCAAGGAAGCAGCTGCCGTGCCCTACCTTGGTGGCGGTATTAGTGGTTGAGCAATGGCCTCTCGGCGACTCGACTCGGGACGCTCTCGTCGTCCTCGGCTCTGGCGGCGGAGGAGGAGAACTGCCGATATGATTTCATCGGAGAAGAGTTCATACTATAAATTCATTTAAAGTTAGGGGCTAGGCGATGAGGATTAAAATATCTAAATATTACTTTATTTAATTAAAGACCACACATCGCCGTGGTCGTAACCTCTAAAGCTCACGACCCTCGTGGTGGTAAGGATTCTAGAGGTTACATCCTTCGTGGTCGTAACCCTAAAATATTGAGCCCGAGAGGAAAAAAGAACCTCGGCCCAAAAAAAAATTAAGACAAGAGACAAAAATTAGAACATGAAAAAAAAAACTGGGACATAAAAAAAAAATGAGGAAGGAAGAGAACATGAAAATTGCATAGAGTGCGTGGTATCGTCAAACTTACATCATGTAGATTTTGAAAAAGCCAAAAATGTCACCGCCTTGGCGGTCGTAGTATCGTCAAGCATGCAAGAAAGTAAGTAGTGGATCCATTTTATCGTCAAACATGCATGCGGTGGGCGGCGCTTCTGAAATTAGTTGGGAGCTTAAATTGATGCTTATTGTTGATATGTATATATAATCAAAAATTTGCAAATTTTTTTGGGGTGCCGTGCACCACCCCACCCTGCCGCCCTGCCCACATGGTGCATTTGCATTTGGTTCTCTGAACGATGATTAGTTAAGTCCCCATGGTGCATGTGCATTTGGTTGTCTCTGAACGATGATTAGTCTTTTACATCAAAAGTGCCATTTACAGTCAAGTGGAAATGGCTTAAAAGTATACATGCCCTAAACTTGCTTCTATCATCTAGGAGATACCTCAAGAGTTCCTCGGTCACATTCTAGAGGTGGAGCACAAGACTTCGACACTGTCGGCACCAAGCGACTCTCTCTCTCTTGGTACCATGCTTCACGCTAAAGCATATTTTGAGCCGGAACCAACCAAGCGCCCGGTACCTCAGTCGGGAGGTACCGGAACCAAGAAATAAAAAACTGACTAGGCCCACCTATCAGCAATCCTCGCCCAGCCACCACGTCGCCCGCATCGCTGCGGTCACCTCCGTTGACCGAGCTCAAGGTTAGGAGCCACCGCCACCACGAATCTAGGTGTCGGCGACTCAAGTGGGATCTGGTTGAAACCACCGCCCTTGGTTTCAAGGTTGAGGCGAGTAAGTCGTTCTTGATCTTGTTGGGAGCCCGCTTGGGCGAGGAGGCTGCCGCATCCACTACCGTTGGGTCTAGCGACCTCTGCCTCCATAGCGCCCAGAGGCGAGCTCGATGAAGCCGTGGCGCCCTAGTCAAGCAGGAAGCCATGCGCAATCACCGCCATGGGAGGCGAGTTCGGCTGACCATCTTGTGGAGTGGGCGGCATGGAGTGGGGCGGACGGAGTGGCGAATCTGGGAGAGAAAAAAGGAGGCCAACGGGGAGGGGAGATTCTTTGATGGCAAAATTGGATATACGCCATTCAGAAACATGCTACTTCGAGATATGTCACTCAGTTTTATAAAATTAAATATATGCCACTCGAGTTTCTCGCTCCTTTGAAATTTTCCATTATCTCTACTTTTCTCCTGTTTTCTTTTCTTTTCTCTGATTTTTCCATCTATTCCTAGTGAAGTTCCTCTTTTCCCTCTTCTAATCGGATTGATCCCTTCATCCATCCGATTTCCATATACAGTGCTAGCTCGGAAGAAAAACACCATGGCTTGGCGGCAGTCTGGCGATTGAGCAAATGTCGAGTGAGGCAGCGTTGCCTCCCAGAGCTCCCTTGATCGGCCGTCGTCCCAGGGCCGCCTCCCAAAACTCCCGCGGTTCCGCCCCAGTCGGCCGTGCATCCCGAACTGCCTCCCAGTGAGCTCAAGCGAGGCCGGCCCGATCTGCTGAGCTCCTCGCCGAAGATGCCCCCGATCGGCGTTACGCAGGATCCGAGCGAAGAAGTAGGTGCAACACAGGCATTGTTCTTGTTGGAGCGTGAATAGTGTTTGTGCAATGTGAGATTGTTGTGACATGCGGACAAATGTATTTACGGAATTGCGATATGCATGATCATTGTACACAATATTGTGAATTTGGAATGGATTGTAATGTAAAAGAGTTCTTAGAAACAGCGTGTAATGTTACTACCTTTTGGAAAAAAAAATCCGGAGGTTTTGCTATTCTCTTGAGAATGATGCTCATTGTTGTCATCATCTTGACTATTGTTTTTATCACCCGTATCCACATCTTCAGCATTTGTAGGCTCTGCCCTAGTCAAGCTTGCCAATCTTCTTGGAAGAAAAACATTGTAGTAATACTTCGTCAAATCATTTGTTTTCTTTGAAATTTGAAGCGCTTTGAGGCAATCTTCATAAATTTCTCATGTTTATTACGAGGAATCAACTTCTCAATACCTTCAAGTTTCTTTTTGTCTTCTGCTGTCCATAACCGTAAAACTTGCTTACCCATTGCATCAAGCCCACAGTTTCTCTGGCTTCCTCGTCCAAGCGATGCTTGATCCACCTCCTTGCCTTTTTCACATGAACTCTTACACAAGCTCTAGATCCAAGCCGATTGGGGGCTAGCACATGAGGAGCTCGGGAGGAGGTAGGGCTAGAATCTGGCTGACGGCTAGGCGGGGTGACAGGGGAGCTTAGGGAGGCATCGTGCGCCTACAGTCGCTCGAGTTTTGACACCTATGCTAAGGAAATCAGATGGATAAAGAGATCAATCATATTAAAAGATGGCAAGGAGGAACTTCACAAGGAATGTATGGGAAAATAAGAAAAAGAAAAAAAAAAAAGAAAATAGGAGGAAAGCATAGATATTAGCAAATCTAGGAAAATAAGAAAAAAGAAAAGAAAAAAAAAGGAGAAAAGCAAAGATAATAGCAAATTTCAAAAGAAAAAAAAACTCAAGTGACATATATCTAACTTTATAAAACTAGGTGACATATTGTGAAGTGGCATATATTCAATTTTGCTTCTTGATACATCTAATTACTAATAATCTAATTACTAATATGTTACACTAGACTCGCACTTGAAGCTAATTAGTTCGAATGAAATGAAAGGAAGCTTCAGAGCACGTGGAAAATTAAGCCACTAAACTAACCAGGATCAGCCAGCGGGTCGCAATGCAGGTCGACCTCGATCACCACTCGCTCCTGCCTCCGCTGGATGCACTTGACCACTTCGATATCAAGAAATTTTTCTTGTTGTAGCCTGTGGCGACAATTAATTACGAAAATAATGACTTCGCCATAATTAGCAAAAGTAGCCCGAAGCGAGTGCTCCTACGCGTCTCAGGGCGGCGAGACCTGCCCATTTGGCTGGCACACTGCCCGACCGGTGTGACACCTACCCACGTTGGTGGTAGCGGCGAGTGCCCACATGGCCAGCATTTCTTCATTTTTCTCCTGCTTGGTTGAAATATTATTTCATTATATTTTGTAAAAAAGAAATTTCATTATATTTGATTGAAAATGAATATCGACCTTTGAGATTTATAAAAAATTTCATTAAGAAATAAGGGCAAGGAGTAGGGTTTTTTATCAAAATTAGGGTTTAAATCACAGTTTGGCGCATATATATAAAAAGGTATCGGGACTATTGGAGTGTCTCCACGATGAAATCGTCGGGCGTATCTGGCGATATATAAATGAGCGATCGATGAGGTACTTTATGAAGCTTATCTGAGAATGTGATTGGAGGGTTAGGAGCAGTCGTTGTGATGATGAAGATGTTGAAAATATGGAGTCTCTCCTCGGTGAAGTCGGTGCGAATGGTTCTTTGTGGGATTCACGAGAAGAGACATACTTGCAATATAGGCTTAGCGGAGACCACGGAACAAGAACTACATTAGAGTATCTTGGACGAAGCCGTTACGTAGTGACATGGCATGATGGTGGGTTAATTGCTTTAGTCATCCTCGCTACTACTACGATACTGCTGCGACACAAGCATCCGGACCATATAAGTACACATGCCTTTAGGGATAGTAAAATACGGGGGGTAGGGCGGGGGACTACTACGTAATGACGACCTCTGCGTGGACCAGGGCCATTTTCCTTCCTTGCTAGCTCGGCATTGAACTCATCGTGGCCTTCCCCCACTTATCGCGGGAGTGTCCACGTCGGTGGTATGTCGAAGTCGTCCATGTCCTGCGATTTCACGATGTAAGTTCATCGTATAGTGGAAATCGGAAGAATGATGTAAATTCTTCATAACTCACGTCGTCGTCTGGATTCGCCGGACGGCCGGATACCTTGTCTTGGGGTGGGGCTCGGCCGCATGAGCCTTTACCTTGCCCTTGTCGCGGGGCCCTTACGTCGGTTTGGTATGTCGAAATCGTCCATGTCTGCGATTCCATGATGTTAGTCGCCGTATAGTGAAAATCGTAAGAATGATGTAAATTCTTCATAACTCACGTCATGGATCTGAGTATGCGAGGCGGCCGGAAGCTTATTTGTGGTGGCGGGCTTAGCGCATGAAACCTTTCCCTTGCCCTTGTCGCGGGAATTGTCCCGTGGGGTTGGTATGTGAAGTCGTCTATGTCTGTGATTGTATGATGTAAGTGAAAAGCGTAAAAAGATGTAAATTCTTCATAACTCACGTCGTCGATATGGATTACGCCGGGTGACTATTGGGCTCCTTGGTGCGTCCTCAGCGGTCGATGCGTAAGGTTTCCACCGCCGAAGTTCTCGGCCCATGGCAAAGTGGTTCGACATATACGCCTGTGGATGAATGCTACTGTCGTACATCTCCGGACGTCGATCCTTTGGAAGAAGTGGCAGCGCATCTCTGGCTGCCATTTAAGTGGGGATGAAGTTAAAACTTTAAGGAAGTCAATGTTGGCGAAAATCAATGCGCATACGAAAGAAATGCTTCGAGGTGGTGCCATACGTGTAATCTGCCTAGGCTGCGGTGGTTTGGGTGTGTGGTGAATGATCTCTGTTGGTTAGCCACACACACATTGCGGGATCGGAAAACATGGTGGTCTTGGAGCATCTTTCATTGATTTATCTGGGTATTATGGTGTTTCCTCTTCTTAAGCCAATTTTGCTTCTTCAACATCCTCGCGTAGAAGTTTGCGAAGAGTCCATAGTTGGGTATCTATTGTGTAGTGTTGTGTAGTGTTGGGTTTGGTTCAACCCCTTTTATAAGCCCATGGTTGGCATGGTGTGGTTAATTTCTTATAAGCTAGCATAAAGTGGCAGTGTGGTCTTGTCCTTCGCATAAAATTGTCTCCTTTGGTCTTATCCTTTGGGCAAAGCTGCCCGTGTGGTCTTGTCACTCATAAAAGCTGTCTCCTTTGGGCTTATCCTTTGCGGAAAACTGTCTCCTTTTGGTCTTATCAACTGCATAAAGCTTGCAGTGTGGTCTTGTCCTTTGCGTAAAATTTGTCTCCTTTTGGTCTTATCCTTTGTGCAAAAGCTGCCCGTGTGGTCTTGTCCTTTGCGCAAAAGCTGTCTCCTTTGGTCTTATCCTTTGCGGAAAATTTGTCTCCTTTTGGTCTTATCAACTGCGCATAAAGCTGCCCGTGTAGGACCTCCTCGGGACCTCCTCGGGGACCTCCTTCGACCTCTTCCCGGACCTCGAGAACCTCCTCGGGACCACCTCCGGGACCTCCCTAGGACCTCCTCCGGGACTTCCCTCGGGACCTCCCCAAGGACATCACAACATCCCTCGGGATGTCCTCCAAGACCTCCTCCAGGGACCTTAGGACCTCCCACAGGACCTCCTCCGGGACCTCCCTCGGGACCTCCCCTAGGACCTCCCGGGACCTCCTCCGGGACCTTAGGACCTCCCTCGGGGACCTCCTCCGGGACCTCCCGGGGACCTCCTCCGGGACCTTCTCAAAACCTCCTCTAAGACCTCCCCGGGACTTGGGACCTCCCTTGGGATCTCTTCCTAGACCTCCTCGGGACCTCCTTCGACCTCTTCCAGACCTCCGGAACCTCCTCGGGACCACCTCCGGGACCTCCTAGGACCTCCTTGGGACCTCCTCCGGGACTTCCCTCGGGACCTCCCCAAGGACATCACAACATCCCTCGGGGCGTCCTCCAAGACCTCCTCCGGGACCTTGGGACCTCCCTCGGGATCTCCTCGGGACCTCCCTCGGGACCTCCCTAGGACCTCCTCCGGGACCTTAGGACCTCCTTAGGACCTCCTCTGGGACCTCCTCGGGACCTCCTAGGACCTCCTCAAAACCTCATCTAAGACCTCCCCTAGGACTTGGGACCTCCCTTAGGATCTCTTCCTAGACCTCCTCAAGACCTCCTCCGGGACCTCCTTGACCTCTTCCAAGACCTCCGGAACCTCCTTGGGACCACCTCCGGGACCTCCTAGGACCTCCTCCGGGACATCCTCGGGACCTCCCCAAGGACATCACAACATCCCTCGGGGCGTCCTCCAAGACCTCCTCCGGGACCTTAGGGCCTCCCTCGGGACCTCCTCCGGACCTCCCTCGGGACCTCCCTAGGACCTCCCCGGGACCTCCTCCGGGACCTTAGGACCTCCCTCGGGACCTCCTCTGGGACCTCCCTGGGACCTCCTCTAAGACCTCCCCGGGACTTAGGGACCTCCCTTAGGATCTCTTCCTAGACCTCCTCGGGACCTCCTCCGGGACCTCCTTGACCTCTTCCAAGACCTCCAGGAACCTCCTCGGGACCACCTTGGGACCTCCTCTAGGACCTCCTCCGGGACTTCCCTCGGGACCTCCCCAAGGACATCACAACATCCCTCGGGGCGTCCTCCAAGACCTCCTCCGGGACCTTAGGACCTCCCTCGGGACCTCCTCGGGGACCTCCCTCGGGACCTCCCTAGGACCTCCTCCTCCGGGACCTTGGGACCTCCCTCGGGACCTCCTCCGGGGACCTCCCTCGGGACCTCCCTAGGACCTCCTCAAAACCTCCTCTAAGACCTCCCCCAGGACTTCCGGACCTCCCTTAGGATCTCTTCCTAGACTTCCTCAGGACCTCCTCCAGGACCTCCTTACGACCTCTTCCAAGACCTCCAGAACCTCCTCAGGACCACCTCCAGGACCTCCCCTAGGACCTCCTTAGGACCTCCTCTAGGACTTCCCTCAGGACCTCCCCAAGGACATCACAACATCCCTCAGGACGTCCTCCAAGACCTCCTCCAGGACCTTAGGACCTCCCTCAGGACCTCCTCCAGGACCTCCCTCAGGACCTCCCCCAGGACCTCCCTCAGGACCTCCCCTAGGACCTCCTCAAAACCTCCTCTAAGACCTCCCCCAGGACTTCCGGACCTCCCTTAGGATCTCTTCCTAGACCTCCTCCAGGACCTCCTTACGACCTCTTCCAAGACCTCCAGGACCTCCTCCAGGACTTCCCTCAGGACCTCCCCAAGGACATCACAACATCCCTCAGGACGTCCTCCAAGACCTCCTCCAGGACCTTAGGACCTCCCTCAGGACCTCCCCTAGGACCTCCCTCAGGACCTCCTCCAGGACCTTAGGACCTCCCTTAGGACCTCCTCCAGGACTTCCCCTAGGACCTCCTCAAAACCTCCTCTAAGACCTCCCCTAGGATTTCCGGACTTCCCTTAGGATCTCTTCCTAGACCTCCTCAGGACCTCTTCCAAGATCTCCTCCAGGACCTCCCTCAGGACCTCCTCCAGGGCCTCAGGACCTCCCTCATGACCTCTGGACCTCCAGACCTCCCTCAGGACCTCTTCCAAGATCTCCTCCCGGACCTCCCTCAGGACCTCCTCCAGGGCCTCAGGACCTCCCTCATGACCTCTGGACTACCAGACCTCCCTCAGGACCTCCCTTAGGACCTCCGGACCTCTCTCAGGATCTCTTCCAAGACCTCCTCAGGACCTCCGGACCTCCCTCAGGACCTCCCTGGGACTGTCTCGACAAAACTACCCGTGTGGTCTTCTCGGTCGTAAAAGTGTCTCCTTTAGTCTTATCACTGCGAAAAGGCTTGTCTCCTTTTGGTCTTATCCTTTGCATAAAGCTGCCCGTGTGGTCTTGTCCTTTGCTTAAAAGCTGTCTCCTTTGGTCTTATCCTTTGCGGAAAATTTGTCTCCTTTTGGTCTTTTCAACTGCATAAAGGCACCAGTGTGGTCTTGTCACCGCACAAAAGCTGCCTCCTTTGGTCTTATGGCCATGCGGACACTGCCCCTCTGCGGGCGTGATGCGGACTGCCCTCCGCCGGCCAGGCTGTAGGGACACCCCTCCCGCTAAGCGCGATGCGGACTGCCCCTCCGCCTTGGCCTTGGTGAGGGACTGCCCTACTACGCCCGTTCGTCTCGGTGCTCGGCTATTTAAGCGGCGGCCACTGTCCTTCGTCGTTCCTCTCGGGAATCTCTCCTCTTTGTGAGGTGCCTCCTCTCCGTACCTAACATTTTCTTTGTCCTTTGTTTGAATTCGTTAGTCGTTACTAATGCGATGCATGTTTGAATTCTGATCTTAGTATGCGAGGTTAAGAGTTGGTAGCGTCGTAGCGGTAAGTTCATTCAACAACGCCGCGTATGGTTCTTATGTTGTGTGTTGGTTGAAATATTGTCTTATTTTTGTCGAAATGGAACCTTTGTCGTGTTCCATAGTAGCGTCGTCTGCGGTCGAGCGGAGTTGATTTGTCCGTTTGCCGGTAGCGCCTTAGTAGCGTTCCCAACACAGCACCGTCGATTTGCTAAAAACTCTGACGGTGCATTGGCGGTTGTTTGATAAACGCGTCGCTAGGAACAAGATAGTAATAAGCGGTCACGCCACCATGATCCCGCCACAGGCGAGATGTTGTGGGGCTGGTGAAATGACAGCGATGATAACATGTGGGCGAGTACATGGAGATCGTTAGCAATCCTCACGCTCCGATCTATGGGCGACCCATGGTGTCGTCCATTTTGTTTATCTGCTCAATCCTGCGAAGCGCCGTTCAAGGAGCAATGGCGCTCTTGTCCCCTCTTTGGTTTATTGGCGATGGGAGAGGTCTCGAAGGCGCCCGGGCGTCGTTCGCGAGATGCTCCGGTTGATGGAGATGCGGTACTTTCCAACCAATGAAGGTGTGGATAGATGGCGGGATGCTCGTGTTGATTGTCACGAGATTATCGATGGCATGTCGAAACGCGCCACCGAAGATGAGGGCGACTTTGACTCGTAATCCGGCGAGGGCGAAGCGACGATGAGGCGGGATCGTCGGTGGCATTGTTTCGTGACCACGGACTATGTTCCAAGTCGGTTGGATTGCCAGCGGCCTCTTCCTTGTTCTAGCCGAGGAGCGCAGTCGTCGTGGGCCTTGATCTGAACACCACAGCTTGTGGGGCAACATTTCCCACACAAGGCTACCGCCGAACAAGCTATCGTGAGTTTAGCGGTGAAGACCGGTCGGACTTACCGAGTGTCTGGTGAGTTTGAACTTTGTTTGATGTATCTTCAACCATCTGATGGGTTGTACTAACTAATATATGTAAATGCATTATATGCGGGTCTAATCCACGACACTTACATAGTTAAGTCGTTCTTACCTCTTGCCACAGCAAAGTCCATCTTGAGAAGATTCCACAGGCGAGGAGCGGCCTTCCGCATCCTGATCGTGACGGATCACACATGTGAGCCGAGGAGCCATTGCAAGCGCATAAGAATGTAACCTCGGCCTACATCGCGAGCATTGTAAGCCATGCGATTATCGCCGATTTGACCATTTCGCCAAAGGTTACGATGGCTAACGTGGCGAATACAATAGGGTATGCCGTTAGCTCTGATGAGGTTTGGCGGCGGCGGAAGGTCCTTGAAGGGTTGTGCGGTACCTACAAGGGCGTCGACCTAGTCCCCGAATCTTTGAAGCAAATTGCGGATGCTAATCAGGGACATCGTCAATAGGGATGATAGGCGGCAATCGAACAACCCAAATTCCTAATCCTTGATCGAGTCTTACGGGCTTTTGGCGGCGATCGAGCTTCCACCCTGTCGTCCGTCACGAGTATGGGCGGTACTTTCCTTCTTGAAATACAAGGGCACCATTCTCACGCTATTGCGTGATGCAGCGACCAATTGCTCGATTGCCTTTGCAATTGTGGAGAATGAGAACCTTGCCGATTGGCTATGGTTTCTAGCCAACATAAAGCAACATGTTGTAAGGATCGGCGAATGTGTGTGTCATAACCGGCCGTCATCTTGGGGTTGTTGTCGCGTTGCGCGCCATGCGAGCGGTACTAGGGCACCGTTCTAATGGAGCGACATGCGCTGCGTTGGTGCATCGGCATCTAGTGCCAACTTCCACCTGCGCTTAGGAGCAAAGACCTCATGAAGAAGTTCAAGCTCGCCTCTGAGAACGAGCGCAAGTTCGATGCCGGTGTGGCGGGAGCTTGAGGTCGAAACCCGGCGTGCAAGTGGAGTTACGGCGAGCGCACCGCAAAGTGAGTTATTTGAGTGGATGGCGAGCATGCCCCGACTATGAAAATAATGGTCCCTTCTTCACGACACTGTGGTGCTCGATGCGGCATCATGACAACCAACATGTCAGGGTCTACAGCGGTGTGTTGAAAGGGTCCGTGCCCTCCCCATCACTTCTTTGTTGTAGGCGAGACATGGAACCGTGCGATCGGTTACTTAAATAAATCGGGCAATGATGGCCAGCGACATTTGGACGAAGAGCGATGCTCGGAGGTTACCCTTGCCTACATGGAGAAAAATTACAAGGCCGATCCATGTAGCTATCACAATGGATGGCGTGAGAAGGAAGTTCGAGATCGCTTGCGGACAAATCGTTAGCGGCCACATGAGGTGATCGGAAGCATGTTTGTACCATAAGCGATGTGGCGGTTTGCACTTGCAACAAGCCTCAAGCTATTGCACAAGCCTTGCTCCCGTATATCTTTGCATGTCTTTGTATTTCACCAATCTTCTAGCATGTACATGCCGGAGTACTCGACATCGACACTGTATGATACTTAGAGCGGGAGTTCAACTCCTCACGGTGTGAAAGCCACTCTGAGGACCTATGGCGGGGCGGTGAAGTGGTCACGAATGCGACCTTTGCGGCATCCGGGCCGTGGGAGGCGTCGATCAAAGCGCATCCATAGCGACATGGATCGCGAGCCAGCGTGGAGATCGGCCAACACCAATAAGGTGTAGGCTATATAAGACTTCGTGGGCACTCATTCGAGGAGCGCCCAAGTAGACCTTCTTCCTCGGCGCCACTTAGTATCTGTAAGCTATCCGGTGTATTTGAGTCATGTCGGTGTTGTAGTGATGTGAGTGTTGTAATGATTTGCGTTGTAACTTTATGCGCTTGAGTTATTATTACCGCTTCGTTTGGGTTCGTCGTGCTGCGAAAAGTAGTCGCGTCACCTTTCGGAGAGTTGTCACTTCTTGCTTTCGAGAGTGGTCACGTCCGGCTTTCGAGATAGTGCTCACTTCACCTTTCCACCTTCTTGGCAGTCCGTCCTCCTTTCATGAGTGGCCCCTTCGTGCTCCCAACACTATATATGGATGCTTTGGCTGCCATTCACCTCATTCTTCTCTTCATCTTCTCCTTTCTGCGGTGTAAAACAAGATGTCTTGACCTCATCGAACATTGAGTGGCGAAATTACAATCACTCGGCGGCGGTTGCTTTGCCCTCGTTGCGAGGATCCGGTTAATGTGTTTACCTCTCATGCATGCGAATCCGTCTGAGTTTTCATGAAGTGTTCAAATCTTTGGTAACCGCAAACTTCGGCCGCGAATGAATGCGTTGTACATATCGGGTTTTCTTACTTTCATTTCAAACTTCAATACTTTTGTAGAACACAACATGTCAATTTTGGCAATGGGGTGGCGAAGCTGCCCAGTGCTTCAAGATATTGCAATGCAAATTCTTTGCGTTGCAAAAGACTCCGTGGTGTTGCTACAATTAGATGCGATGCCTCGGCGTCAGATGAACCAATGCAAGACTCCGTGGTATTCTTGCAATTAGTGCAATGCCTCGGCGTTCGATCAACCCATGCAAAGTGAAGAAAAAGGCTTCAAACCTTGCATGAGCGGGATGGAAAGAGTTGAGAAGCTTCTTCACAAGTTACTTAAGTTAGTTACTTTTGCGGTCTTTCTTCTTTTGTATCTTGTTCTTGCCAAGTAGAGCGTCGATGTGTAATGAGATTGTAATGTCCACTCGTTATCTATGCATGCGATCCTTGATGAATGAGAATAAAATTGTTCTCTTGGCGTGAATAGCGAAGCACAAGAGTCCAATTACATTCCAATTAGCACACTCTGCTTGGATTACAAATCACTTAATGAAGCACAACTTACAACATACAATAGACTACTAATGCTACTCACTCTCCTTTGCTCCTCATTTCTTTGTCGGGCATAGTACCTGTCTTGGCCTTCCAGCAGTGTTCCTCCCAAGGTCTCGGCGAATCATTCTGTGGAAGCGTCAACCTATCGGTGATCGTGGGTTACTGCCTTGAGTCATCACGAGAGCTCCTCAACCATGTAATCGGCGTATAGAGAACATCACACAGCCTGGCAAGGCGTTGAGAACAAGTCGTGATCAAGCATTAGGATCCGTAGTAGGATCCGTGGAGGGCACCAACTTCGGCTCGAGTTGCGGGATGGGTGGGTGAATTGCTCGTGGTGCGGGATGGGTGGGTGAATTGCTCGTGATGCGGTTAGCCTTGCGAGTGAGCAGCCGGAGGGTACATTGTGTGCGGACTCATACCATGGCGCCGTGTCGCCCATTGAAAATTGTCCAACATTGTGGGGCTGCAAGGAGAATCTGGGATAACATCCGCGCGCGGTTCGGGTTGCGTCCGTGCTCTCGGAATGTCCTCTTCGTGCCTCTGTGGCGGCGGCGGCGGCGGCGTGAATCCCTCCGAGGCGAGGCGGCATCGGCGTAAGGTCCTCCGAGATGAGGGGCGGCATCGGTAGAAGGTCCCTCAGAGATGAGGATGGCATCGGCGTGGGAGTCCTGGCGTGGCAAGCTACGCGGACCCTCGCCGCCCATCTTCTTCTTGCTTGGAGTCGACTTCGCTCGGACGGGAAGATGGAGGCGGTCTGCGACTCGCTCCGTCAGATGCCTCGAGTCGACATCGGCCCTTCCGTAGGTCATATTCTGACGACACCTTGACATCATCAATAGCGTCTTCAAGACCGAAAAAAGCGGTCCTTTGTGTTGTTTGTACCCGCTTGAGTTCGGCGGCGCGCTCGATGGCGATCTCCAAGCGATCCTGCATGGTTCTGAGAACAAACAAAATTTTGTTAGTTAACCCTATTTGAGAGGTGGTTAATGTACTACGTACTCAACGTGCGAATCGTCATTGCGTCTTTGCCGCGGTCGGGTCCATCCCCAACTCAAGCGTTAGGCGTGACTAGGATCGCATGTCGGGCGGCGCCGATCAATCTCGTCGCGTGTTCGTGCGTACCGCTCCAAAATGCGTGTCGTAAGTCCCTAGATCGTATGGTTGTGCCTCCTGCAAAGCCCAGAATCGGTGGCGTCGCCATGCATCTACCCACAGTGCTGCGTTTGAAGCGATCATCGCTCTTGCGGCTCTTCTTTATGCACTGAAGGTCCAACAAAATAAATAAATTATGGTGCCGACATAACATATGACTAAAGGATCTACAATATTATTAAGCAATGCAATGTACTTACAAGTGACTTCCTACCATAGCGGTCGCCCTAGGCGGGGATCTCTGAGTGCGGTCGGCTGCCTCATCACCGTTGTGGGTTATGCGGCTCAACCATGTGGGAGAACACCCGGATGACAAGTTGTCCTCGATCGCCGCATCACGGTGGCATAGCGAGCTCAAGCCGTCGGGGCCATGCCACTGCGTGGGCATCCGTCCAAGAGCCCATACTATATCGTTCTCATGCGGGGTCTCGAATTCATTGTGGAACTCGGGGTATATCTGGCGCACCCTCTCCCTAGACCAACCCGATCTTGCCCACAGTCCGCCGGGATCCCATGGTCGGGCCTTCCAGGGATCCTCCTCGTCCACCTCACCATAGAAATGTTGTGTGTGCGGGTAAGGGTGGGTAGGCGCGCGAATCTGACCGTCGACCATGAAGTGCTCCCGACCCACAGTATAGCAGCGTGTGGCAACCGAAACACGGGCTCTGTTCCGTCTTGACAGCTGACGTCGCATAAACATGATACGTCGCGCCGCAGTCTGGTGAACCCAAGCGTATTGCGGCGCGTCGCGTCGTCGGCGTCCACGATAGACTCCATAAGGTGAATATAACTTCGTGTACACCATGTCCCTGCGTGCTAGGGAACATGATCCACCGAATATAAACAACAAATATGCAATAAAGTGGCATCGAACCACCTCCTCTGTTGCGTCAATTAGGCAATGCATGAATAAATCGACCAGCCGTGTGGAATGCCCTTTGACCTCTCGGGGATAGGCTGGCGAAAGCGATGATGGAGCAGCGCCTTCGGTCCGGCGACCTCGGAGGAACAAGCGCATGGCCTGCAGCGGAAGGCGGTAATGAAGGCGACATCTTGCGGTGTCACCGTCATCTCCCCGCGAGAAGTGGGCGTGTGGGTCTCCGACATCGCGATCAACCAAAGGCGGAAAGAAGAGGCATCAATTAGGAAGTTACGCCCGTGTTGACATGCGAACAAAGCGCCAATCGACTGGATTAATGAAGCCTCGAAACATACCGCTTCGTCGGCGGCAGGTCTCCTCGGTCCCGTGTCACGAGTTGGTGGCCCATCGCCATCAATCCAAGCGTGATAGCGATGCTTGCCGTCCCGTACCGTTTCAAGTAGGGGTGGTAGAGTGCGTGCCATTCTTGCAAATAGACAAAAACTAACGATTAGCAAAATCTAAATGCGTGCTTAGCGGTACAAAATGCAATAAGCAAAAAATTAAACACGAACTAAACCTCGCTAATCGAGAATGCGGCGGCTGCGCTTATGAGCTCCTCGATCATTGCGTAGCGTTGGTTTATATCGCCTCACAATCGGACAACGAAAACGGCGACGATGTAAAAAAAGTGAACGACAAAAATCGCATCCTTCGACCCTCTTTCGGTTACAAAGGGTATGGAGGAGAAAAAAAAATCTTGCGAGGCCTGCGGCGCCGGAGCGGCGACTCTTGCGCGCCGGTGAAGCGAGTCCCTACCGCCCGATGAAACATGATAGGAACCTTGTTTGAACTACTTTTGCAAATTATGACGAGTTAGGGCTATTTTTGTAATTAATTGTCGCTACAGGGCTACAACAGTAAAAAATTCCGATATCCGAGTAGTTGCGAGAACTCTCCACCCCGTCCCGCTCCATCGGAATTAACCCTAGCTCGGCGGCGCTCCGTGGGAGGGGAGGACAGCCTAGGATTTCGAAGGGAAGGGGAAAAGATTTGGTTTTCTTTTAGGCGGAAGAACTCGTCTCATTTTATATCTCCTATGGCCTTATGTTTTCTGTTGCTTTCGGAGAGTTGGTCTCACCTTTTCCAAACCGGAGAGATCAAATACTTTGAAACAACATCTCATGTCGGAATCGAAGCGCGACGCATGACTCTTGGAATCGGTGTCGAAGCTTCACCTCGATGGAGGCGGCGCACTGCATCGTCGATGGAGTCGAGCGCCGCCGTCAAATCGATTGCTACCTTCAGATCGAGCCATCGAAGAGTTGTTGCTTCACGCCCACGGCGAAATCGAGTCTTTGCTTCGGATTAAGCCATCGAATGAGGGAGGATGGGAACTCGTTGTGTTAAAGTGAAATGGATAGGGCTAAGCCGATAAGCCCAAATGGTTGGATGGATCTATCAGAATTGAACAGTAATGATATAAAATAATATTGGATAACATTGGTGCCAGAGTGATATTTATCGTCGAGCTTCTAGCGTTACTAAACGAATTCTTGTTTAGGTCTTGATCCATGTTGAGCTAAGTTTTAATGAATTAGACGGCTACACGAATTAAATCAAATACTATAATTCACTAGTGACGGCTCTTTTTCTCTTTAGGTAGGTGAGCTCTAACCTTCACAATATGTCATATCTTCTCGCAAGCTTCTTGATAATATCATTGGATAACAACGCATCCACGTCGTCGAGGCGTCGACAAACACTAAGAGTAATAAGCTAAGTTGCTCGATTGACTCTTACAAAGTGCAAAACATGCAATTAGAGGCATCCCTCCTTGTTCACAAGATGCAACACATGCACAATTAAGATGAGAAGCTTGCACTAGCTCAAGAGAGTGAAAATAATATGCCAAGAGTTGTCTCTCAACCAGCCATGATAGGTATTTATAGTCCACACATCAAAAGCTAGCTGTCGGAGGCTAGAAGGGTTGAAAAACAATGAAATCTGGTCTGACCGCCAAGGCGCCAACCAATGATTGATCAAACTGGGCTACAGTGCAACGACTATATAACTACCCGTTACAGTCAATCCCGGTCAGACCTCCCTCATAGGGTTCGATCAGACCAGCCTTTTGGGAGGAAGAAAACTAAAAAACATGCCCTTTGGAAAAAGCTGACTGGCCTGGTCAATTCGGTCATGAATTTCAGCACAGGAACCCTCGAAAAATGGTCATAACTTTTGACTCTGATGTCGGAATTGAGTGATCTTGAGCTCTGTGGAAAGCTTAATCAAAGGGTTACACAAACCATCTATTTGATTGATCTCAAATATATTTTATCAAATCAAGAAGCATAACTCCAAAAGGCTAACACATGGTCTAAGTCAAAGAAAAGAGCAACAAACAATCTTATACCATGCCAAAGAAGGATGCTTAATCTTCAACAATTTATAAAACACATTTGCAAATTTTAATATCATGCTACAAGGAGTAGATGCATGGACTTCAACCATTTGCAAAACACATTCGCAAACTATAGTCACATACTACAAGGATTAGATGCACGAGCCTCAACTATTTGCAAAACACATTTGCAAACAGTAGCACCATGCCTAAAAAAGCTAAAGCAAGCGGGATTGAGCTATCAACACATTGATGAGACTCAAGCTACTAGACAAAACCCCTCTTAATCGTATGACAACATATACTAGCAATTCGACCTTTTAACCAAACATTGAGACCGGTAAAAGACTAGGAACACATCCTTAGCCTACGCTAGTTATACCTTTGCCTTGCACATCCACTCGGAGCTTTCACTTGATGACTCACATCTCCTCTCCAAGATTAGGTTCTTGACTTGAGCATCAACACATGATGCCAATCACTTGATTTGATGACTTTCAACACATGAAGTCATCCAAAGTCTTCATCATCATGGGACTCAACCTATTTCACCAACTTATAGAAAATATTAGTCTCACAAAATGATTGTCATCATTTACCAAAAATACTCCATTAACTCATAATGACGGGTTTAGTTTCTTCACCTAGCCCAATCACTCCATATGTCCAAGGTCAAAGCCACAAAAAATATACAAGCACTAAATAGTGCTTTTAATTTCGCATGACATTCATTATAGTATTTAACTAGATCTCTCATTGTTGTATGTCTAGAAACAGCGAAAAATTTAGGATTATGTGCAATCCTCATGTAATTTTCAAACGGTTTAGACTCACAAAAGTTTAAAGGTGGATCCTGTAAAACAACTAAAAGACAAAGAGATTGATGAGCTACCTTGGGACTATAATCTCAGCTACGTACCGTACCGTTAGGGTTGTACTACAGATGCGTCTGCATCATGATCAATCCTTATTTTGTTTTACATCTTGCAATATGTCTAATCAAGTTCCATGTTCCACTTGAAGACTTTGCAGACAATTTATGATGACAAATTTTACAAACAACATATCTTACATGAACTCTATTTTCATTTGTCTTGGATTTCTTATCGAAATTGTCCGAGACACCCAATGTACTTAACCTGGATCTCTTTGCTCTAGTGCTTGCAGACATAATGGCATTCATAGAGCCTGATGATGGTATTGTTTTTCTTCTGTTTGAGTTGGGGGCGCAACATTCTCGAAGGAAGCAAGATCCTCCGGTAAAATTCTGACATCAGCAATAGAAAAATTATCGTCCGAGTGTGATTAGACGAAGAAAGAAGCACCGCGGCAAGTTCGACAAGTCGAAGATCCAGTGCTTCAATTGTTAGGAGTTCGGTGTGAGAACCCTAACTACTTAAATTAAACTAATCGACAATAAACCATAATGCGCAGTAAATAAACTCATTAACATAGTAATCACAAGCAATTGAACGCATAGCAAATTAATAATATTCGGGACTCATTACCAGACTTTACAATAGAATCTCCAAATCAGTATCTCATCATCAATTTAATCTCAAAGTCAATTACAAGAATCCTTTACAATCACAGGTAAAACAGTCAAAACAAACTCATAATTAAATTACAATAATTCTGTACATCGGATCAACATACAAGAATCCATCTCCAGAAATTACAGTATGAATTTTAAAGTAATAATACAACATTATTTCACTCTCAAATAAATTACCAGAATTATTTACATCAGAACAGATTATAAATTACAAATCTAGGTACATTGCAAAAAAAAAAAATCTTGCATGCATATCACCGAAGACTTTCCTTGACCATATATCGCCATCCAGTTGAATCCGTTCCGAAACACTGACCACATCCATCATCCGCCAAACAACCAAAAGACAAGTGGTAGACCAAATGCATTAAATAGAAGCTAGAATAAAGAAGATTGCCGTCAGATTTGACGAAGATCATCGATGTCCCCAGACCAACCTAGGTTAGTCGGCATCGTCTCACTTCTAGTGGGTTTTATCATCCGGTAATTTTAGAAATCCGACACCCATGTTATACTAACTTACCTTCACCGTAGAAAATCTAGAAAATAGTATTAGAGACCACCTTTGGACCAAAGGTCCAAAGCCAAATAGTCATATGTGACAGTAGAGTGGATAGGGGAGGGGCAAATTGGGAATGCACAGGCCAAGAGAGTGAGGCAGCCTTAAGCCTTCTTTCTCTCCAAGCCTCACAACCCCACACTCATTTCATCCGTTCACAACTGAAAGCCAACACAAGCCCTCATTTCTTTCCCCAGCCGAGAGCACCCAACACAAGGCAAGCAAGCCTCCCAAAGCCACAACCCCAAACCTCACTCTGCCAACCACAACCGAAGTAAAGAGCAAGCCAAAACCACAAGCCAACTCCCACTGCCAACCAAGAACAAAGCACTAGCCAGGCCTCACCACCACACCATTTCCACAACCCAGCAAGCCCACTACCAACCATAGAGCCAACAACCCAAGCTCAAGCAAGCCAAAACCAGCATCACCCACCATTACACCATCCACAAACAACCCACAGAGAGCATCCGGAGAAGAGGAGCAAAGGAGTTGGGGAAGACGACGGAGCGAGAACGACAAGCAACGACCAAGAACCGGCTACAACCACCGGAACCAAGCCAAGCCGACCGAGACCAAAGGAGCACCAAAAAGCACGATGACCACAACATGGCTGGCATCACCACATCACTGCCTTTCCCAAACCAAACCCAGCAAGGTAACCCACTCTACATGCCCATTCTCAATTTCGCCCAATCCAAACCCCCTCGGTATGAGCAAGAAATGCATAGAGTGCACTTACATCAATAACCCACAATATCATCATCCACCCACATCACGAGCCGAGTAGAAGCGGCGGGGAGTAGAGTAGTAGTAACTTCGATTGCAGCGCATAACAACGGCGGCAACACCACCACAGCGATAGCTCACTGACACTATTCACCATACACATTATCGGGACCCAAAATATGTGATGCGGACCCTCTGTGTATCTTGCACTAGTCGAGGATCACGCTAGTGCCTGCATTAACAACATCAGTGAAATATCATTTCCATATACAAATATAACTAATAAATAGGCAAATAACAATAAACATCAAAGTAAAGACCTTATGGTCAAAGCTTACAATTAATGCTTCAGAGGGGCAAATAGCTCAATGAAGCTATAGCGGAACGAAACAGGATATCTTCAATGATGCCCATCCATATGCCCACAGGCAATCGGTAGGGGTCTTGTGACCTAGTTCTCCACAATCCTTGAAGTAGACCTTGTTGACTGACGATCCCTCCATTTTTGTTGCATGTTTTACAACACGCATGAGTACACAACCGTACTCGCAAGTCATACCACAGAAATGCAACATTTGCAATTTGAATATGAATAATAGATTGAAAGCATAATTCAAAAAAAAATAGACAATAATAAGTTTTATCATTTGTTTTCATAAAGACACATAGCCTAATCAAGTTATTCACATAGCTGCATAAGTTATCTCACACAGCTGTCCCATCCCAAGTTTTATGAAAATCTACCCCTCGTGTGAAATTTTCGAGCATTGTCCATGACCGCGGACGCGGCTATTCGAATAGATTGTTTAACACTCTGCAGAGGTTGTACACTTTACCCACAAGATGCAATCAACTGGATCAGAGTTGATCACAACAAAACCTTCGAAACTTCATCTCAACATTGACACTCCCGGTATGCTTAGCGCCACAGATGCACACGTTGGACGGAGAAGCGGCGAACCGCCCGTGATGCAACTACTTGGTAGTACACACCTCCACCCAATCCGACCGGCTAACCTACAACTTTGAGTAATCAATGTCTAGAATCCATAACTTACTAAGTTAGGCCGTCCCATACCAAGCATGTGGTTGTCTGAAAGGCCAGTTCAATGGCGCACAAGGTTAAGTCCTTAATTGGTGAGGCAAGACTTCCAAATTTTAACCTATCATTCCATAACACAGATCCACCATAAAAGCACCACAGACCACTTGCCCCATCCAAAACCTTTTCCCACCCTATTGGTTAAGTGCAACATATGCCATCAACAGTAATAACACATAGTACACACAGTTTTATCAAATGGTTCCATAGTCACTTAGTCAAGTTTATAATTGCGACTTACATGAAATGATGACTCGTAGCATGGCTAAGCAAACTAATCGTATCTAACCAACCCACGTTGGTAATACAATAGCACCAACTAAATAAACCAAACTAGGGTGACAAAAGATTATGGCATACAATTAGACAAGAAGGTCATAACAAATTGGATATTAACTAATCCCAAAAACATTGAAATAAATAATTAAAGTAAATGCAATAATTTGAATCAAAATATTTTAGAAAGCGGGTTCAACATGATCAAAGGTATAACTTGCCTTGCTATAGCAATGATGATCTTATTTAACTTTAATCTTCTACTTCCTTGATCTTGACTTCTTCTTGAAGTATCAACGTCTACTTACAATGAAAGCAAATAAACAAAACAAATAAATAACAAAGGCAAAACAAACTCCAAAAATTAAATAAAAATCTCAAATAAATAGATCTCAATTTAGATGAATTTAGAAATTTGAATGGGCTCAATCGGAGTTCGAATGAAAAGGATATAAGTTTTGAAAGATTCACATGAAATGATGAAATTAATAGAGAAAAGAATATTCCTTCGGATTAGAATAAAATAAAAGGAATTGGATACTTACAAGTGGGGTCCACTGGTAAGTGAGAGAGATGAAATCAATGGATGACATGTGGGACCAATTGGATTTATGAATTTCAGAAATTAAAAGAATTCCCGAAAAGAGTTAAAGGGAATGACAAGTGGGCCATTGGTTCATAGACCAAGTCCACGGACTAAGGTTTATGCATGTTGATCTGAGTTCATAGAACAGTGCACTGACATGTGGGGTTGGCTTGGCATAGAATAGGCTCACGGTAAACTCGGTTCATGAGTATCTGGTTTGGGTAGGATTTGAGTCGCCACATGGATCACCATGTGGACCGATGACCGGGGCGCCACTTAAGCAAAGAAGATGACTTGGAGGTGAGGTGGCGCACAAAGTGGCTGCCACGGTAGCCTGAAAAACCCACGAGAGGAGAAAAGCTCGAAGAAAAACCATGGCGGCGGTGATGGCGGTGAATCACGAGACGAGCAGGCGACTCAACTCTGGTGAAGACAAAAGCAGGATGCGAAGAGGCGAGGCCACTTGGAAGTGGTGGTTCGGCAGGGCGATAAGGACTCATTGGCGGTGATGATTTGGGCGGAGGAGCTCATAGCCATAGCGGCGAGGACAAATGGATGGCGTCCAAGTGAATAAGAGGGAGCACTAGGGCGGGAAGTACAAAGGATCACTGAGAGAGGCTCGGGAGATCCGGAGGTGGGCCATTCCGGTGGCAATCCAAGGATGAACGGAGATAGGGAAGAACCACGACAGCGGCGGCGCAGCGGCGAAGAAACCCAATTAGAGGTGGGGATCAGACGAGGGGTCCTTGGGACACGTTTTGACGTGCAAAGGGGACGGAGGAGCTTACCAAAATAGTAGATCGAACTCGGGTGCCGCGGTCGGATTTGGTGATGAAAACAAAAACAACGGAGCGGTGGTCTTTGGGAGGAGATGATGAGAGCACCGTGAAGCTTGCGTCGATGCGAATCCAACGGCGGTGGAAGCTCATGCAGAGGTGCTCTGACTACGACGAATTCCGGCGGCGAAGGCTTCGGTGGCCGGCTCGGTTCCTTGGTGATTGCGACACAAAGGAGATGGGAATGGTGCTGAGACTTTAGGGTTTGAGGGGAGGATAGCAATGCGCTTCTTGTGACACGGGGAGGCGGCCTTTTATAGCACCCGAAGGAGGAGTCCAGGCTGAGGACGCTCGGCCATGGCATGTTCCAGTGGGACACAGGAGTTGGACTCAAGCACGGTTGGAGAAGAAGCTCATGTGGCAAAGCGATCCAGCGAAGCGACTAAGAAAGGAAGGGCAGCGCTAAGCAGCTCTCGGCAGGGTCAAGGAAAAAAATAAGGCATGGCTAATGGCTTGAGCTCTTGGGCTTCAGCAGCGTGCGTGAGAGGAAGCGGAGGGCGGCCAAGACTCTGTGGCTTTAACTACAGGCGGGCTCGGGAGGTCTGTGAGGGACAAGCGAGTGGAGTGGGCTCCCACGAAGGAAGAAAGGGCGGGCCAAAGAAAATAGATTGGGTCGGATGAAAGGGAATTCGGCCCAAACAGAATCTGAGATTATTATTAGGTTTTTCTTTTTAGAAAATAGCAGGAAATCCAAATGCAAATAAAAAGATAGCAAATGCACTCGGAAAAATTCTAGAAAATATATCCAAGCACATAGAACCCAAATAAAATAGTTTTTATAATAGTTGATGTTGAGATTAACCATATTAAATTGTTTTTGACTTACGAAAGTCCCAATTAAGCTTTATTAATTCAAATAAAACTGGTGAATTTTTCCAGGACCTAAACTATTCAAAAGATTTTTGAAAAGCCAAATTTTGGGACGTTACACACATGCATCAACCAACCCACCTCCATCGCCTTCTACTTGCACATGCATCAACTAAACCACAACATAAGAATGAACCAAACAAACATTGAAAAAAATGAAATAGCGAAAAGGAAAGTAAAGAAGGAACCTGAGGCGGGTCGGCGGTGGGTGAGGTGGAGGAGGCGCCGGGTGAGCAGGGGGCCACCGGTGAGGCGGTGGGAGCGGGCAACTGGCGCAAGGCAGCGGAGATCATGGGCGATGGCGGAGGGGCTAGGCTGGTGGAGCCGAGGAAGAGGTCTTAGGAAAAAATCGCCAAGAGTTCCATCGGCCAAAAGCAAAAAAATAGAATGGGGAATTGAGAAGGAATGTGGAAGATGGTGGCGGGACCTTGTGGTTGAAGCAAAGGAATAAAAAGGCGGAATTGGCCAATTGGATAGAAAGAGAGAGAAAAGGTAACAAGAAAGAAAAAAAAAAGAAAGGGGGATTAGAAAGGAGGTAAAAGGGTATTTTCTAGTAAAGATTATTGGTAGCGGTGTAGCGATAGAAGCGAACACGGTAATATATCACCTCGACCTTTGTGTAAATATCGGACCAAATAAATTTATAAACTACGTGAGGATAACTAATAGTAGACCAACGATGAAAATAAAAGCAAAAAAATGTGTAAAATTAATCTAAGGATTTTAAATAAATTAAGTCATCGGTAGCACTCGCTAAATTAAATAAATAACCTAATGTGTTAGAAATACTTTAATCGGGATAGAATAATTAAATTAAACAACAGCCGAGTAAAATCGATTAGGCAGATTTGCATGAATAAAATTGAATAGACCTAGTTGCATTTTTTAGATAATGGAAGAGAAAAACTCTCTCCCGGCCTCTGCATTGAGGATGCACACATCCCATTTATTAAAAGGACAGAAGTAACAAAATAACCAATGTAGCTAAAAGTGGCAAGAAGCCTTACAACCATCAAAAGACAAATGACAAATCTTAAACATTGCCAATCCGATGACTAGGCCACCACCCATGGAAATTAAGTTTGTATACAAACTCAACCTTAGGCTTCCATCCTCCATATACTCTGCTAGGCGATGTTTGTAATTTTGCCCAAGCACGAAGCCAAAATCCACACAAGAAGATAACCTGCAAGGGATTAGTGATAATCTTTTTATTAAAAATAACATCATTATGACAACACCAAATAGACCAACATAAGGCACTAGCTCCCACCAGGAGTTATGACTTTAAATTTGTTGGAATACCAGCTAACCAATTCACGAACATGTTTGTTGTGCTCATAGGGGAGGGTAAATTAAACGCATATCGAACAACCCACCATGCAAGACGCGCATAAGGGCAGTCAAAAAAAAGATGTTGAATTGTTTCCTCTTTAATACAGAAACAACACTGTTTGCTTCCCCTCCAATTTCTTTTAAGCAAATTATCGTTAGTTAAAACGACCCCTCTTTTGAGATACCAAAGGAAAATCTGCACTTTTAAGGGCATTTTAATTAGCCAAAATAAATTCCTAATAGGGACTTGAAAATTGCTAATTAGTGCCCCATAGAAAGACTTGACCATAAACAAGCTAGATTTATTTAAATTCCACTTAAATATATCCTTTTGAGAGTTTAACTGTAAATTAGCAATTCTCAAAATTAACTCATGTAACTTTGGTCCAATAATAGGTCTTCGAAAGGAAATATTTAAAGGAGTCGATCTCATAATAGTTGCCACAGTATCCTCCTTTCTCCTTACCACATTATAAAGAATAGGATATCATCTTTTCAGCGGAGAATCTCTTAACCAAATATCTTCCCAAAACCTAGTTTGCATTCCATTTTTAACCTGGAATGACCCAAAGCTAAGAAATTGATCTTTAATTTTCATAAGACCCGACCAGAAATGGGAAGTCCCATGCTTTTTAACCACCTGCAAAAGACTCTTGTCACCCAAATACTTCCTCATTAGCAACGATTGCCAAACACCTTCTTCATTAAGCAATTTAAATAACCATTTTCCAAGTAAGCTTTTATTTTTTGTGTCTAAGTTCGGAACGCTTAGACTGCCATGCTCTTTGGGAGAACATACTAAACTCCATTTAGCAAGCCTGTATTTTACGTTTATGATTATCACTCTGCTAGAAGAATCTAGATCGATAAAAGTCTAGTCGTTTGAGAATTTGTCTAGGAAATTCAAAAAAAGAAAACATAAACATTGGCAGACTGCTTAGTACCTAGTTAATAAGTACTAACCGTCCCCCCACAGACATATTTTTTCCTTTTCAACTACTAAGTTTTTTCTCAATTCTATCCTCTACCCCTTTCCAATCCCTATTCCTTAACTTTTTAAAGTGGATAGGGATGCCTAAGTACCTGAAAGGAAAAGCACCCACTTCACAACCAAATAATTGTGTAGGCTGTGGTTCAACATGACTTTAGCGAACCAAAACAAAAATCTCACTCTTATGGAAATTAATCTTTAAACCGATAATTGTTCAATGACACAAAGAATAAGTTTCAGATTTTTGGCTTGTTCCAAATCATTATTCAAAAAGAGGATCGTGTCATCAGCATATTGTAAAATTGATAACCCATCCTCAATCAAGTGAGGAACAATACCTGATATAAGGCCTGCTTCTTTAGCACGTGAAATAAAAATGGCAAGCATGTCCCCTGCAATGTTAAAAAGAATAGGGGATAAAGGATCACCTTGCCTAAGACCCTTCTGAGTTTGAAAAAAGGAGCCAAGATCATCATTAACTTTTATTCCAACACTTTCTCCCTTAACTATACTTTCCACCCAGAAGCACCACTTAGCAGAAAAGCCTTCATCCTTAAAGTTTGAATTAAAAATGGCCATTTAACCTTGTCATAAGCTTTCTCAAAATCTATCTTGAAAACTATTCCATCCAAATTCTTTTTATGCAATTCATGAATGGTTTCATGAAGGATAACAACTCCATCAATAATAAATCTCCCCTGCATAAAAGCTGACTGGGAAGGTCTGACAACCTTTTGAGCTACACCCATAAGTCTATTAGTAACAACTTTAGTAAAAAATTTTAAAGCTAACATTTAAAGACAAATAGGTATGTCTTGTTGTATTTGTTTAGCATCCGCTTTTTGGGAAGCAATGTAATGATCCCAAAATTCAAGCTAAAGAGAGGAAGAGAGCATGCGGGTATGGGTAGTATTCTATTCTCATGCGATAAAATGCAAGAATAGGCAACCAACGATTCCAATGCCAGTAGACTGTAGAACAACTGCAGTTGGGGAGTGCTAACTTAACGGGGGAATCCGAAAAATGTTATTAAATTAAAATCTGCTGATAAAGAAAATCAACTAATTGTTGTACGCGTAATAACACCAAAAACAACTAAATATTTATTTATTATTTGCATCTGTCGTATGATTGCAAAAGATGAACCAACACAGACCGGAGTAGCTGATCTGGATTTCATCGATGCAGATCTTTTCTATGATTACGAAGGCAAGCTTACCTCTTGAACATCAACCTAGTTATATTAAATGTAAAAGTTACATTCTGTATAATTATACATATGTGCATGAAAATTATGTCTCAAAAATCAAATCGGATAAATGAAAGAAGAAGATGAAAGATATGAGAAATGAGAGAATAGCCAGTATAAATGAGAAAAGCGGTTATCTTTGCCAAGAGAATATTAAATTTGGTAAAGGGGTCGTGGCGGGGAAAAGAGATGAGGAAGAGGTGAGACCCTTTACATATGGTTAACATATAAGGACCAACAAAATTCTTACTCGGATAAGAGGTCATATTTAAGTACCAACCATGTTTCCATTTCGACAGGCAAAAAATGTTACCTTGTTACGTGGCTATACTCTCCACATCAGGTAAGTAATATGTGTGAGTGGTGTGAGTATGGAGGAACCCAAGACCGGTAGAAAAGTCCAGAAATGGGGGATCCAAGGTGATATAGTACCACACGATGGAGTGTTGGATGCAGGGAGTTCGACCCAACCAACATTACGAGAACTCGGCGAAGGGTTACGGGTAGGCTATGATAGCACAAAATAAAATTTTACCGTGTAACCAAGGAACCTCCGCTAGTAATAGATCACGAGATTACCACTAGATCGCGCCGGCTAAATGGCGGAAGTAGAGTCGATGTAATGAGTTGATCTTGATCGTGATCGTACTTGCCGCGTGTCTTCTCATACGCCGATGATGCGTCACGAGTTGCGGATCGTCCTAGTCTTGATGCTTCGCAACAACACCTCCAAGGTATCCTGCGTGCAGGGGTAGGGACACCACGCATTGGAGTGCTAGTCTTGGCGGCGTGAGTGCGAGGAAAGCGTGGCTATTAGGGTTTGGAGATCTTTAAAAAATGATCATTCACCCTATGCCATCGCCCTCTATATATAAGCATCCATGATGGGTCTCGTACTTGAGACCCATTAGGAACTAAATGGTCCACAAGAATTTGGATCACCATCCAAATCAAATCCTAGCCCTTTAAGTGTGTGACCCTATATGTTCATGTGTAATCGGTTGTGACTCGGAAACTCTTTTCCGACCACGAGTCGTTAACGGTACCTAGCAGCACATAACGATTCCCAAACACACATAGAATATATCGGATGAACCTTAATGCAATATGATCTACGACCAGGTCCATATCACTAATGACCAGCTCGTATCTCTATACGACCAGTTCATATTTGGTCTCGACCAATTCGTAACTCCTCACGACCAGGTTTCGACCACTTAGTGACCATATTCGACCAGGTTGTATCTCCATACGACTAGACCGTATCTAATCGAACTGAAAGATCTTCTCATGTATTCTCCCTTTGCCTCATGATATCTTGTTGAACTCTAGGTGAGATGTTGTGTCATCCATGGATTGTTCAATACTTTCTCGATTGAATGTTGAATAACTTCATGTGGTCGACACTTCGACCACTAGTGGCATGGCCATGCACTTTCTTTATCTGAACACAACGAGGGGCCCAAAGACATCTCTCCTGTTATGTTAGGAGGGGAAAATCTCATATCCGATCAGTCACATCCCTCTGCATGTTTCATAGCATACCCAAAGCTACCTTTATAACTACCCAGTTACGAGTAGTGTTTGGCAACCCCTAATAGTACTATTACACATGTAGAAAACTATGCTTTGATCTCAGGTCTAAGGATTATACATCACCATTGCTTGAGACCAATGATGACACATGAAATCATAACAATCTCAAGCTGTGTCTTAAGGTGGGTCACACCAACACCATGTTCTCTAACATGTGTCCATATTATTAGTTTGATATCTGCATATCTATGACACATGAAATATAGTCATCAACCAATACATATGCTAGTCTATTCATATGTGTTCTCATATGTTTTTCGACTAGGAACATTTAAGAATAATTATCATGAAATATAGAGTTTCACAATCAAGTCACATACTTGATAATAAATATTAACAATATTATTCTAGGAACAAGATAACATATTATCAATGTTATAAACATAATGAAATATAATCATCTCCATGATTGCCTCTAGGGCATATTTCCAACAATCTCCCTTGCACTAGAGTCAATCATTTAAGTATCTAATATCGATAGCTCTTATGTAGCCTCATGCTTTAGGTTTGTGTGAGAGGCTTTGTCAGCGGAACAACAATTTTTAAATCATTATGAACTTTGCATATCTTAACATCCCTTTATCCACCAATTCGTGAATAAGATGATAACACCTGAGTATATGCTTGGACTTCTGATGGGATCTAGGCTCCTTAGTGTGCGCAATGGTTCCATTATTATCACAATAGAGATCCATTGGGCTCGAGACACTCAGAACTATACCCAACTCAGCAATAAAATTCCTTATCCAACTCAGCAATAAAATTCCTTATCCAAACACCTTATTTCCACGACTTGAAGCATAATGTACTCGGCCTCCGTTGTAGAATCAGCAACTGTCTCTTGCTTGGAACTTTTTCAGCTCACTGCTCCTCCATTCAAAATGAATACAAAGCCAGATTACGAACGATAATCATCTTTATCGGTTTGGAAGCTTGCATCGGTGTAACCATTTACAACGAGCTCTTCATCACCGCCATAAACTAGGAACTCATCCTTAGTCCTTCTCAAGTACTTAAGAATGTTTTTCACAATTTGTCTAGTGACCTTCACGAGGATCGACTTGGTATATGCTTGTAACACTTAGAGCATATGATACATGCAGTCGAGTACATATCATGGCATACATGATAGATCCAATAAATTTGAAACATCACGGAAAACCATTCATATGGTCTCGCTCATCGGTTGTCGAAGGACAACGACTCTTGCTAAGACATATGCCATGTGACATAGGCAAGAACCCTTTCTTGGCATCTGCATGTTGAGCGAATCAACACCTTGTCAATAGAACTACTTTGGCTTAATCAATTAGCCTTCTTGATCTATATCTATAGATCTTTATCCGTAAGATATATGATGCCTCTCCTAGGTCCTTCATAGAAAAACTATTTTTCGGTGATGCACAGCGAGGATATAATAGTCCTCATTTAATTATTTATCGTAATTCATATTATGGATAACAATGGCGTCATATGGTTCTTAAGTATACCTTAATATTCATAAGGGAGAAAATTTGGAGGTCGTAAGTTCTTCTCTGACGCCCCATAGTCGTACGTCCTTCTACGACTACCCCATAGTCGTAAGTCTTTCTACGACTATGTCTTGATCGTAAGCTCTTCTACGACCAGTCTCTAGTCGATGTGGCTTACAGACATGTGGGCCTAATCGACCAGGGAATCTTCCGCACCATATTTAAAGATATGGGAAGTAAACTGCGCTGTTATTATCTGGAATAATGGCACGATTTAATTCCGTGTTATGGTGATAACTACCTCGCAATGTGGGAACGTTACTACTCCCACAATAATCTCCAGTAACGGCTCCATAATCTAGAACATTAAGGTGTCCTTTGGACTGGAAGAACAGCAGCACACTCCGAGTACTATAAAAGGCAGAATCATCAGAAGGATCAGGAGAGGAAAATCAAGAGCACAAGGCGCATCATTCTAGTCTTTCTCTTGATATTGTAATCCAGCATAGTCAATACATACACACAAGAGTAGGGTTGTTATTCTCTCAGGAGAAGGCCGAACACGTATAAAAATCTCCGTGTCTCCTTCTCTTGATTTTGAGCCTAGGGAACCCCGAATCAAACAATCTTCGTAAGTTCGGTTCTAAAACAAGCGGTTGGCGCCGTCCGTGGGGATTTTTGAATCACGAGCTTTCTTTGCTCTTTTCAACTCTAATGCTCTGCGTGGCGGGAGAGTGGAATGAGAAAGCTGGTTCGACTTGGTTGATTACAGAGATATCGACATGGATCTGGGTTTTGACTCTGGTAAATCTTGCATCATCCGATGGTAGCGTCGTTCTCGGAGATCATTCTCGAGACCATACCATCGATGGAGTTGAGGAGGATCCTTATCCCCAGCGATCGTCGGATAAGGAACCGGCTTCTTGAGAGGGCAAGGTCCATCCAGGCCACGGCGAGGGCTGTCCTAAAGCGGGCTCGGAAACCGCGCGAAGGTTTTTCCTCCAAATGTTCAAGTCCATCGAGGCGGTCAGGCACAGCATAACAAGTCTTGAAGTCATAATTTCAGACCTTCATCGGCATCGGTGGTCCTCTCTCTTGGTTAACCCGGCCAAGGATGCGATCAAACCGCTTCTCTTGTGAGTTCGACCATCCCAGCGGGGCTCACCTCTGGGGCGGAGATGACTATAACCCGAATTCCCCTTCTGGAGGTTTACTCCAAGTCACGAGATGGTGTCATTCGACTACTCCTCAGCGAGGCCTCAAGCGCAAGTGGAGGTCATCAATGGGAGGTCTTCGTCCTTTCCCTCGGGTAGCAATAACTCTCCTAGGCGGGGCGGGGGCGCTACCAGCGATCATACCCTCGACCACTCATGGCAATGGCAAGGACACCTCCGTGATGGCGAGTCGATACTCGATGGCGTCACGGAAATCCTCGAGATCATCGCACTTCAGCGAGGCAAGCTCAGGATCGGTATGGGCGATTAGAAACAACTCAGCGGAAATGAATTACAGCTCAGAGAAATTTGCCTAGGCGCACTCAATACCAGTCAGAAGAAGTTCAAGAACTCCAACATATCAATGATCTGCTTGAGAACCCATCTCGAGAACTCATCCGAGCGCCTGGTTACAACCTCTTCGCCGAAGAGATCGCACAAAAGCTACGATGTACGACGAGCAAACTCAAGCGTCCTCGCCGATATCATTCTGGAAGTCGTAGTAGTACGGATCAACGACTTGCGATCGTTCGAATAACTCACGCATGGAAATCGCCGCCAAGATACGCCGTTCCCCAAAGCTGGAAAAGGGTTCCTAAGCGCTGATGATTAAAAAACTCGGGAGAGGTGATCATTACGCCACTCGACCCGGTGCTGCAGCGGCCGGACAAGATCTGAGTATTACCCTCGTAGGATTGAGACTTATCATAAGTTAGATTCACCCATTGCTGGGTATCATCGTGAAAGATTGTCTAGCGACATCAACCCCTCTTTCTTGCGAAGAAGGCGTTACGATGTCATTACCGGATGCCGAGCATTCTTGCCTGACCTCCGACAGTTCATTGGCCGTCGCGGTTTCGACCAGGGAACATGGAGAAGTTTGATGGGTCTCAAAATCACATCGAGTTTCTTTAGATCTACCACGGCCATTGTCAGAAGCGACAAGAGGAGAGAAGCGCGTCATGACGAATTACCTCTAGGAGTGTGCTTGAAGAGTCCGCTTGATCGTGGTTGTTAAACCAACCGCTCGAGTCGATTTACTCGTGGCAACACCTCTGCGACCTTCTACTAGCCAATTTCGAGGGCACCTACCATCGCCCTAGGAAGGAGGACGACCTGCATAGGATAAGACAAAATGACCACGAGACATTACGCCAATTCATCGAGCGTTTGGTCGAGTTCGCAATTTAATTCACGAGGTTTTGACTCATACATTATCGAGCCTTCAGCGAGGAGTCCGTAGTAAAAGAATCACAGAAGTCATCGCTTTGAATCCTCCAGCTACTGTCGTTGAACTCTTCGAGATAGCTTATCGGTACGCGACTGCTGCTGAAGCAGTCGAGTGGACCAAAATCATCGATCGAGATGACAAGCATCCTTAAGAGGTCGACGAAAGTAGCAAGAAGAAGGACAAAAAAGCCAAGAAATACAAGAACAAGGCAAAGGGCCAAAAGGCTCAAGCCAATGGTTCTAAGGAGGTCCTAGTGTAAGTGATAAGGAACCACAAAGTTCCAAACAATACTCCGATCGAGGCAAGGGTAAGTGCCCTGAATGGAAGAATGATAAGTTTAGGTGGTGTCCTTTCCATAAAAAGGAAGGACATGACCTTCGCAACTGCCAAGTTTTCTAATGAAAACTTCGAGGACTACTATAATGGTAAGGGGCCACTTCAACCCTCGAAGAGGTAGGGCAAGCAAGTGCTTTCGTACGATCGGGACGACAACGAGGAATGTCGTTTCAAGATCTGAGCACACCATCGACCACATCTTTGGGGATCATCGACATCTGAGTCAAGCGATAGCTTAAAGCGGTCGAGCAGCGAGTAAACTCCATTGACCCTTCTCTTGTTAATAAGATACCAAAGTGGTGGGAAGTTATCATCTCTTTTGAGAAGGTTGATTGCCGATCCCTTCCACTCAACGAGTTGCTTTACGATCATGGTCGAACCCACCATCAACAATTGTCGAGTAAATCGAGTATTGATTAATGGTGGTAGCTGGTTAAACGATACATTTCACGAGTACCCTAGACGAGATGCAAGTACCGGGACCAAGGTAAAATGGTACAACACTCTTTTCATGGTATCGTCTTAGGGGTCTTCGGCCAAACCCATTGGTCAAGTTTCTCTTCCTTTAACATTTGATTCACCAAGTAATTTCAAGACGGAGAAGATCTCCTTTGATGTGGTCGATTTTGATATGGCATATAACGCCATACTCGGACGACGAGCTTTAGCAAAATTCTTAATGGCAACTCATTATAGGTATCAATGTCTTAAGATGCCAGGTCCCAAAGGAGTAATCACGATTCACTGTGATAAGAAGATGGCGCATACGTGTGACCGTCGATCCCTCGAGATGGTTGGTTAGATGCCAACTCGGGAAGAAAAATGGCAGCCTTCGACCAGCGTTGAAGCCTAAAAATGCACCTAAGCGAGCGACCAAGTCGGAGAGGTTCCCACAGGATCTGGAGGAGCCCTCGAAGGCTGTTCATCGGGGATACCGACCCCAAATAGGAAGACACCCTCATTGCTTTCCTCAAGACAGCCTTGATTTCTTCGTGTGGCAAGCATCCAACATGCCGGAGTCCCGGGGAAGTGATTGAGCCGAGGCTAGCTCTGATCGACAAAGTGCAGTAAAACAAAAATCTGATTTGCCTGATCGGCGAGATGTAATAAGGTCAAAATTGGACAAGCTACTTAAAGTAGGCTTTATAAGAGAAGTCGATCACCCAGAGTGGTTGGCCGACCCTGTAATGGTTGGGAAGTCTAACGGCAAGTGGCGAATGTGTGTAGACTTCACTAATCTTAATAAAGCTTGTCCAAAAGATGATTTCCCTTTACATCGTATCGATCAGTTGGTTGACTCTACTGCTAGTTGTGAGACATCAGGTTTTCTAGATGCATATTTTGGCTACCATCAGATTAATATGTGTCTGGAGGATGAAGAAAAGACCACGTTTATTACTCCATTTGGTATATTTTGTTATGTCAAAATGCCATTTGGTTTAAAAAATACTGGCGCTTCTTTTCAACGCTTGATGCAATCGACATTTTCACCTCAGCTAGGCCAAAATTTGGAAGCCTATGTTGACGATCTAGTCGTAAAAAGCATCAAACGGCTTGATCATGTTTCAAACTTGCAGGAGACATTCGACAACCTCAAAAAACACCGCCTGAAACTCAATCCTGAGAAGTGTGTGTTTGGAGTCTCTTCGGGAAAATTGCTTGGATTCTTGGTCTCTATACGAGGGATTGAAGCAAACCCCAAAAAGATAAAGGCCATCATGCAAATGCGCCCTCCAACCATGAAGAAAGAAGTCAAAAAACTCACAGGGTGTATGGCGGCTTTAAGTCATTTCATTGCATGACTGGGAGAAAAAGGACTACCTTTCTTGAACTTCTAAGGAAACACGAGGGTTTGAGTGGTTGAAAGAACAAGCAGCTGCCTTTGAGGATGTCGAGATATCTTATGAGTGCTCTGTTTTGGTTTCCACGAAACGGAAGAGCGCTCTTAATTTATCTAAATTGCCATGCCACAGAGCGATGGCCTTGATCTTGATCGTGAAGTGTGAAAACATCCAACGACTAGTTTACTACGTAAGTGAAGTTTTGTACGGGCCTAAGGAGCGTTACCCTCAGGTCCAAAAACTTCTCTATGCCCTCCTCATGTCTTCGAGGAAACTGCGGCATTATTTTCAAGCACACAAGATAATTGTGTCATCTGAGTTTCCCTTAGGAGTGATCCTCCAGAATAGGGAACCAGCGGGACGCATGTCTAAATGGTTACTAGCGATTCCTGCTTCATGTAGGCGAGTTGCAACCTGCAATCCAAACTGAGGACGAGTTTTTGGAGTTAGCTCACCCTCGCGAGATCGTGACCCTTTGTCTCGCCCATTGTATGCGTGTGTCGCCCGAGGGCATAAGGGCATGATGACTTGGCCTCATCCTCTCCTTCCTCGAAACAACACATTTAGTGTCCCGAGCGGCCATTAAATCGGATCTTGGTAGACTTTGTCCCGAATGGACCAATCTGAACACATTGGGATCCCCATCTGATTCCCATGACCCGATGGGACGATGTACTTTGTGGTCACTTATTTAAGTGGCTCGGGGCTAGGAGTGATCCTGGAATTTCCTAACAAAGAGACCTTAAAGTATGCCATTCAATTAAACTTTCAGGCCACTAACAACGTGGCGATCTGAAGGTTTCTTTGGTTGGCATCTGAGCCCTAAACACTTCGTGATTCGGCAACTACTCGTGAGAGGAGACTCTCGACTAGTCGTGAATCAAGTCGGAAAAGAGTACCAGTGCTCTAATACAACTATGTCTCGGTGCTTATCGGATGTTCGAAAGCTTGAAAAGCATTTTTTCAGTTTCGAGGTACAATTCATCCCTCGACAGGATAATTTCCTCGCAGACCAGCTTGCACGAATAGCTTCTTCGATCCCAAGTACCAAAAGGAGCATTCTTGGAACAACTCGAGCGCGTCTCTGGTGGAAACACGAGACACCTCCTAATGAGGCGACCTCTCTAGAATATGAAGATACTGGATGAACCCCATCTATGAGTATCTTTAAAAGCGGATTCCGTGCTGAGCGATGATCTCGGCGGATCGTTTATTTTGAAAGGCCAAAATGTATACTTTGGTGAAGGAGTCCTCTACAAATGAGGCACTCAAGGGGTACTCATGCGATGCATATCGCGAAGAAGGACTAAACCTCCTTCACGACATACGGAAGCATCTGTGGAACTCATGCTTCTCTGAGCGTTAATTGAAAAAGCCTTTTACGACAAAGATTTTCTTGACCAACACTCTCTCTGATGCCAAAGAGTTGGTTAAGAAATGTGTACAATGCCAATTTCATAGCGAGGCAAATACACCAACCAGCTCAGGCAATGCAAATAATCCCTCTATCTTAGCCTTTTGCGACCTGGGGTCTTGACATCTTAGGATCGTTCCTAAAGGCTCCAGGAGGTTTCGAGTTCCTTTTTGTGGTTATTGATACGTTCACAAAATGGATCAAAGTTGAACATATGGCTGGGATAATAACGGAAGCAGCAAAATGGTTCATAATGAGAAGCGTGATCACTCGGTTTGGGGTCCTAAGTCGAATAATCACAGATAATGGTAAACAATTTTCAAGCGCAAAATTCCAAAATTTTGTGATGAGTTAGAGTACCAAGGCGTGTTATGCCTCTGTTGCCCATCCTAGAGCAATGGGGCGGTCGAATGAGCAAATGGCCAAATAATCTGAGAATTAAAAATTGAGTCTTGACCCGACATTAGCGCTCGGGGCTTGGGTACAAAATTACCCTCGATACTATGGGCGGTTAAATGCAGTTTGCTAGTCGGGCTATAGGTGAAACACCTTTTTTCCTAGTTTTTGGTGCTGAAGCCATGCTTCCTCCAGAACTAAAGATCATGTCAACAAGAGTCGATGGTTTCAACAACTCGGCCCAAGAACAACTTGGCGGATGACATTAACACCTTTCGAAGAAGAAATCAAGCCTTAATCCGTTTAGCGGTTTACCGGCAAGCCTGCAAAATACTACGATCGTAAGGTCAACCTCATGACCTTCTTTGTAGGTGACTTAGTATTGATGAAAATTCAATCACGGTCTAATCGGAACAAAATTTCCCCCAAGTGGGAAGGTCCTTACGATGGTCAAAGTTGTGTGACGGAGTTGAGGTATGGTGGCAATAGAAGACGGCCGAATTCTCTCTAATTCTTGGAACATCGACCAGTTACGTAAATTCTATGTGTAATCAACCAACACAGCAATAAAACATCAGGTTCTTTCCATCTTTATTGTCGTACTTTGAGTGGTCGTACTTTGAGTAGAGCTTTGACAAATTTTTCAACCATACTTTGGTCGAAGGTCCGCCTACGACCAGTTCCTAGTCGTAAGCTTTTTTCTGAAAATACACATGGTAAGTAAGACATTCTACTTCAATACCAGTTCATCTTTACCTTTGGTGAAAGGATGGTAACATCACCTAGTAAAGCCTTTCCTCTCTTGCGTGGTCATACGCTAGAAGAACTTCCTAGTGTCGACTCATTCCTCCTTTTCTTTTGCCAACACAAAGAGCTTGGGTTTAAAATATGGTTAGAAATAATGTCAAGTCAACTCTTAGTATCTTAGTTTATTTCTTCATTAATTTTTTTAAAATAAATTAAGCGAGTACACTTTTCAAATTTGCTCGACTACTTTTAGTAAACTAAACCGTTTTAAGCGGTGGGAGGAAGTTACAACACCTAGTCGAAGACTTTCCTCTCTGCATGTGGTCACCTTGCTTTGGAAGAACTTCCTAGCGTTATCCTATTTCTAACTCTTGCTACGAGTGAACCTCACAGAGTGCATTGGAAAGAGTTGAACAAATTTTAAAAGGCACTCCAGATGTTTATCTAACTCAAGTTGACCATTCTTGATTTGATTAATCTAGTCAGAGATAGTAACATCACCTAGTCGAAGCCTTTCCTCTCTGCACGTGGTCTTACCCACTAGAAGGAACTTCCTAGTGTTGACTCGTTCTTACTCTTTCGACCAGTGCATGACAATCATGATCAAAAAACTATAAGTTAGCTAAACCACTTTTTTTAAGAAAACCTATTTCACACTATTTACTTGGTGTGTCTAAATAAACCAAGCAAATAGTCAGGGGCTAGGATAAAGTTATTAATTTGACTTCAATTCTTAGTCTTGCTCTTTTTTCATTCATTATCTTATGAGTTACTAACTACTCGATAAGATGATTTGTAGGAAGAAAAAAGGAATATATATCAACAACAAAAAAAACTTGTCTTTACCGGATCCAAGTACAGACTATTCTGACAAGGGGGATCTTATTTGCATATCCTCCATGACTTCCTCGACGATCGGCTGCATTTTAGTCATTAATAGCTCATACCTTGAGTAGTCAAAGTTGTCTATGATGGGTTGCAGATTAAGGTTGGGGTCATGAGCTTTAAGTTTTGCCAAAACAAAACTTATTCCCTCTTTGACCGCTTCCTTTATCGAATCAATTTGGTTAAATCTTGAGCGATCACCAACTCTGCAAAGTTCCAACTTGGTCACCAATGGCACTCAAGTGGGCAATCATCATATCTTCACGAGGTGATTCCTCGACATGAAGCCCAAGAGTACCTTTGTTGGAAGAAATGTTGTCTTGGAGGTTGGCGTTCAAGGACTTCATCTCGATTACAGTGAAGCCTCACGGTCGTTTTATTTATTTGCTTGCTCTGGAAAGAATAAGACCCGGTCGAGATAAAATGATCTCAAAAAAAATAAAAGGCGATCCACGGTAAAACTTGCTTACCAACTAGTCGAGAATCCAACTTCTTGACTTCCTCCTGGTGAGAGGCAGCGCTCTTTATATGGCGCTCCTTCCACGTTTTAACCTCTTGGTCTTTTTCTTTGGCGATGCGGGTAATCTTGTTAAAAACCAAGGTCTTTTCTTTGACCTTGGTTTCAATCTTCCCCACTTCGACCTCTTTTTCTGAAAAAGAACAAGAGTTAGAAAAATAAAGGAAGATCGTGTAACAGCCCAAAGTTTTGTTACCAATTTATATTTATTAAAGTTATCATTTTATTGATTTTTTTGAAATTTGAAAGAGTTTATTTGCTTTATTTGAATTTTTGAAGTCTTAAAAGTCAAAAATAAAATTTAGTAAAGTTTTTAAAGTTTTATTTGAGTTAAAGTTGAAAAATAAAAACTAAATTAATTTTGAGAATTTTACGGAATTTTAAAAGCTTTTTCTAAATATTTTAAAGCTAAACAAATTTATTTACAAAATTAAAAGCCAACTTTAAGTTGGAAATAATTTTATTAAGTCGAATATGACTCTAGGAATTTATGTGAGTTTTTCCATAATTTTTGGATCTAATTTGCTATTTTCTAAAGCCTAAAAAAATTCTTGGATTTAAAACAATTAATAAAGCAATTAAAATCCCTATTCTTCTTGGTAGAAACCTTGGCTCGGCCCATCCCTATTCACTCACGCCGCGGCCCGGTAGCCGCCGCACTGCTCCGCTCGGCCTCTCTCCCTTGCGCGCACGGTTGGATCGGCATCCACGGCCATCCACGCCGCGCCGCCCCTTTTCGGACACGATCCTAATCCAGCGGCCGTAGCCATCTTCTTCCTCATTTGTCTTCCTCGCGCGGTCAGCGAAACCTCGCCATTTTTGGTAGGCGGAACTCTGGAGCAGCCGCCAACCGCCCGCTCCGCCGCTTTCGGCGTGCCACGACCCGCCCCGTCGCCTCCGCCACCACCTTCTCCCTCCTTCTCGCGCCCAAACGCCGTGCGCCTGCAGCGCCGCCGCCATGCCCGCCCACGACCTCCACGCCTCCACGCCGCTCGGTGCCCCTAGCCCTATAAAGGGAGCATAGAGGCGCCTCCTCCATCTCCATCTCTCTCTCTACGCTCACACCCTCTCTCTCCTCTCAATCGGCGGGATTTTGAGTTCTATTGTCTTGTGCCGTGAAGGTCTTCTTCCGATTCGGCCACCTTCTCCTCCTCGCCGCCGCCCTTGGTACCTTGACACCCGCATCCTCGCCGTCACCGTGCTCTCGCCGCCTCTCAGGAGAACCCTCAATCACCTGCATGGCAGCAAGCCCGACCTGCTTGGCCAGCCAGTCTCCGCATACTAACGCCGCAAGGTGGCGTTAGACTCCCGCGCCCTTCTCTCCCTATTGGTGTCTCGCCAGGCCCTCGCCGTCGCGATGGTTCATGGGTTCCTTGGAACGGCGCCACCCTCATGGGTCCTCGTGTACGCCATAGTGGCTGCCACCGCGATGCAGCGTGGCGCCACCTCGGCCTAAAAAATGCCACATGGCTACCACGTGGCATCCCATAATGTCGTCGACGTGGCGATCCATTAAAACCGTGTCAAAATCTCGTAGCCGAGTCCGCCATGCAGAGTGTACATGACATGTGAGAGCCATTATCGAGAATTAGTTTAATTCATTTAAATTCCGAATTCAGTAAGGCTGATGTCATGCTTGCACAATAAATGGAATTTCCTTTAGGAAAATAATTACGTAAATTCAATAAATCCAATTTAGGGTTTAATTTAGAATTAAATTTGTATAATTCATAACTTTTGCATCCAGAACTCCAAATTGGGTGATTCCAATTTCTAAAACCTTATAAAATTATCATCTAGATAAATAAAATATAATTATTTGATTTTGTTTAATTTTAAACTGTCTATTTGAATTTGAAATGATTTAAACTACAAATTTAGGATTTAAATTTGTAAAATTCATATCTTTTGATTCCTAACTCCAAATTAAGTGTTTCAAATTTCTAAATTCATATAAATTGAAGATATAGCTAACTAAACTAAAATTATTTAAATTGTATTTCATTTGAATCTTGTTTGTATTTAGAATTTCATTTAAATTTCGGTGTTAGGATTAAAACTTGTAAAATTCATATCTTTTAAATCCCAACTCCAATTTGAGTTATTCAAATTTCTAAAATTTTATAAAACTATTATCTAACTAAATAAAATAGAATTATTTAGTTTTGAGTTAATTGAATTGCCTTTTTGTTTTGTTATTTGAATTTCGTTTGAATTTGGATCGTTTCAGCGTATAGATTTGACGACTTGGTGGGTTTTCAACGTGGTTGGAGACCATATAAGAGGATTGATTTTGACTGTATGATCATCGTGGTTGTACACACAAGCAACTTTGGAGAGTGTTTGTGAGTACTAGGTGACACAGTAAGGAAAAACAACATCACCAAGCAAGGCAAGTTACATTCTTGACCATATTGCACCTATTATTTTAAATTATTTAAATTCTGTTTTAAATTATTATTGCATGCTTATTTATATTCATGAATTTAATTGCTGTTTTAAATTCATAGATATTCCTAAATCCTTTGTATGGCCAAATTTGTTAATTGAATCAAATACCTTGTCACCTAGATAAAACCTAGTTGATACGATAGTATGAACTAGGATCATTTAAAATGTTGCAAAGACATGCTTAGACCAAAAATATTGATTTGAGAATTTGACCAAAATCAAATATTGTTTAAAAAGCTGTATCCATGGCATTGGTGTGTTATGGAAGTTTATAAATGATCTTGAAAAATGAAATAAAATGATGGTTTGTACTTGGCGAAATGGTTGTTTGGATGGTGCATGTCAATGCAGGGCTCAATCTGGGTAGGGTTGAGGCCCATGGGTTTTAATGAAGAAATCGCCCAAGTCAATTGAGGGCCGGCCTCTGGCGTTCCTTTGCTATGCCTATAATGGGCTATGCCTCGCGTGCAACCACATGTCCTCGAGAATGGGGTGTAGGACACAGCTAATTAATTTGCGAGTTCCATCGCGGTTGATCTGTATGTGCGTGGGTGGTCTTTCATGGCCTATCTTTCATGACTACTTTATTCCCACTGGCGCAAGAGGGCTAGGAACTCTGGATTTCTATCAAAGGCGAAACCTTAGCGAGGCTGTGGTGGAATGATGCATTGTAAAGGCCTTGGCATGTGCTCTAGGCTGCTTACCTAAGGTAGTGGCGGTGGCATAGATATATCTTGGGATAAACTAGAGAATTAGTGTCTTGTGGGTAAAGTGTACAACCTCTGCAGTGTAAACTATTGAATAGCAGCGTCATGATCGTGGACATGCTAGCAAAGCCACTCAAAGTTAGACTTGGAATTTGTTTTAAAAAGACTTTGTCAATGGTTTATCAAATGGGAATCGGGCGGTTAGCCATGTGATAGGAGGTATCCTTCACCATTCATGCGTGAATGTTATCGACTATAAAATTGAGAATTTTAAAAATGAATTTTAGTTATGTAATAAGCTGGTTTGGAACTTAGTACAAGTATTTAAAGAAAATCTTTGCTTTATGCAAATTCAACCATATTAAGCTTTCCTTTGAGATATCCATATATGCATGTCATTACATTATTTGGCCAGGTGTAACTTGCGACACAGTAGTTGTGCTCATTCTTGCTAAATGCAAATAATTTGAGAGAGAAGAACTTTGCTACGGTGTGGATCTCGACTACTAGGCGCCTCCCGAGTTGATTGCTTGTGGCGATTCGCTGGACTCTACTATCTTAGTCTTCATTGTGTTTATTTTATTGTTGGCTGTAAGCCTCCTTTGTAATCCACTCTGTTGTTATTTATTAATAAAGTTGTGATATGATTTTGTTACCATATTTGTTTCTTTGTGTGGACTAGCTCATGATCATGGGACTAGTTGAAATACGAGAGGATTTGGGAGTGTTAATCCGGGTCTCTGAGATAAATAGCGGTTTCAAGTTCGCACTTCATAGTTTATTTGTCCTACAACCTTTGGATTGCGAGTTTGCCTCCTGAAGCTCATTAGGAGATCTTTATTCTTCTCGCCAGCTTTTTCGTCTCGGCTTTCTCAGCGTCGAACAAATCGACTAAGGATTTCTCGTCGCTCTTGAACCTCTGAGAGGAAAAAGTAGACATCATCATAAAATAAGTGGTTGTAAGTTCTTCTCTGGTAAAACCTTGTCGTAAGTTTTTCTCGACAACACCACATAAATAAGTCCTCTTCACGATCAAAGCCTAATCGTAAGTTTTTCTCTCGATATTACCTGAGTAAAATAAGTTTTCCTATGGCCCGATACCTACTCGTAAGTTCTTCTCGACAATCTCGTGTCTTGTATAAGTGGTGAAACATAAAATGACTCTGAATACCGATTACTTACCATCTCTCTGCTTTTCATGAGCATCGCCTTCTCTGTCGAATTTGGACAAGTTATGCATTGTACTCAACAACGGTAAAAATTTGTTCAAGGCTTTACGCATAAAAAAAGCGATGAAGCGAGAAAAGACATATATATGAATACCAAACATCGGTACTTACATTCAAAGGTCGTTCAGCGAATGAGGACAACACCTCACAGGATTCTTGACTCGTCGATCTCATGGACTCGGTCCACACACCTTTGAGATGCTCGTCATTGAAGACATCCGGCTGTCGGGGAATATCGTTAGGGTGAGAACCCGGCGCGAGATCTGATGGCGAAGTTCCCATGATGGGAGATGGATCGAAGAACTTCAGAAGAAAGTTGGCATATTCTTCATCCTCGATTGATGCTTGACTCCTCCTTGAGGAAAGGAGGGCTAACGTCTGCGGCGACTTCCTTCCTAAGCGCGATAGCTGACAACCTTTGTCTTGGGTTGATGCCTCTGCTGACATCGGTAGCCAGATCCTCACATCGATCCTTCGACCACTTCGTGGTTCTTGGTTATACAGTTCCTGACCACCTCGATGGTCGTTGCGCTCCGACAAAAGCGGCACCTTCCACCGCTCGGACGGCGGGCGATCCTTGACCGACTGACCACCGTCATTTCTCCAACTACGAAGAGATGGCAGTGGGTTCCTTGGCAGGAACATCCTTGATGGCTAAACGAGTCGGGCTAAGATCATAAAAAGGGAAACACGTTAGATGGTAAAAAGCAAAAGGTAAATGATGTTCTTACACTTTTGTCTTTTTACATACCTTCGTGTGCTGGACTTAATCTTGAATTTGGAAGAAACCTTCCCCAAAGAAGATTTCTTCAACTTTTTCTAACCACGTCAGTGAGACTCAAGTTGAGAATGGCCACGACCACGTCTGATCGTGGGTCTTGGCGAACACATGGCTGCTCCTTGGGCCTCTGGCTCTCCGGATGGTGAGACTGTCTTGACCACCTCAAGCAGCAACCTTGCCCTCGACCACGGTACTATTTGCTTGGCGATTTCCTTCTAAAAGACATAAAACTCTTTCGGTTCTCCTTTTCTGAGTAAGCGATAAAGCCACGAGAAGCTGCTGAAAGTCTTATTATCATAATATAAGAGTACCTTGGTCTTAGGGGCTTTGCGCTTGAGAGGCTTGAGCGCTTGGACCGCCACAACCTCTGCTGCAGTAGCCAAATCCGCAGCAAACTTTGCAAAAGGCCCGGTCGGGACAAAAGAGCTCGAGCTTGCGCCTCCTTGTCGGCGACTTGAATGGCCAGCATACTCTTGGCGGGGAGAATCAAACTGCTCTACTGCCATGCCAACAACCATCAGAGTGACCTCTTCGTCATCCTGAAAGTTTTCCATGCCTACTTTCTGCAAGAATCAAAAAAAGAGATATTACAAAGCGGTCGTAAGTTTTTCTGCGACCATCACCATGTCGTAAGTTTTTCTACGACAACTCCCTGTTCATAAGCTTTTCTCGACGATGCACGATCGTAAGCCTTTCTCTGACCGATTACCGGTTGTAAGTTTTCTCGACTACAAAGTCCTAAAAATGAAATCAGCTCCTGATTACCTTTAGGCGCTTCATCTTGTCCTCTGGAGACAAAAGCGCGAGTTGAGGAACGGCGTTGAGCGGGGGCTTCTCACAAATAAGCTTGACGGCGTCAACTTCCTCTTGTAAGAGTGCTGCGGGAACAAATAAAACTTCCAATAAGCCAAAATCAAAATCAACAAAAAGAAGGCTAAAGCTGGAAGTTTACTTACCCTCCTCGTAGTCCCTAGTCGGGTCTTGCGGCCCCCAAGTACCTCCACATCGGATGAGCCCTCTTCTTCAGAGGGCTGATGTGACGCGTGATAAAATCCTTCACCACGTGCCATCCAGTAAGTCCCTCTTCCTTCAAGTCTGCAATGGCTTGATTAAAGAAGCGATTCGAGATCCTTGGGAGTCAAATCCGGGAAAAAGATCTTCTCGGCGACTTCGGCGAAAGAGAAACATCCTCATTGGTTATCCCAATAGAACCACCTCTTCTTCCCCTCGGCCCACGGCAAGATAAACATCTGAATGTAGTCCTTCGATTTCCTATCGTGGAGCTTGATTGCGACTACCGACAACTCGGTCGACTTGGTCATTCCATAGAAATACTGGAACAACTCCAGGTTGGTTGGAATCCCCAGGTAGGCCTCGCAGCGGTACACAAACCGCCCAACATCATAATGGAATTGGGAGCGAGGTTCACCAACTCCACTGGAAATGTTAAGTACAAGTGTGAGGAAAGGGTGGCGGAACAATCGAAGGCCACACTCACAGAATGCAGGAATACAAGGATTTGCCCAATCTCCCCGATGGCGATCTTTGCCCGTGACCGATCCACTTCACGAACTTCTTCTTGGGGTCTTCTCGGCGATGACCAAAACCTTGATCTTGGTCACATCCATCTCCGATTAGGCCCCAAGAGAAGGTTGGGGATTTGGTTTGGAAAGATTGGAGGAGAAGGCTCAATTTGGTTGAAGCGGAGGCGCAAGAACGAAGAAACGATGGGAGGCGATTTGGGGAAAAAGTAACAAACCTAAGTCTTACCCGGTGAAGTATTTATAACCGCCGCGCTGAGTTAAAGGCGTGGTAACTCAACGGTTGCCCTTTGCTTGAAATTGCTCCAATAGATAGGTTTGTGAGAGTCGATTGATTCTTAAATTTATGCGCTTTCGAAAAACCGAGTGCGTCTTCACACCTCAAGTGAAATTTCCTTCTTGACCAAGTCTATTTCTAGTCAAAAGTAACAACGGTTGGAAAGAATTTGCTTACGATTACGATGCTTGACTAATATGTGATCGTAAAATGAAACACCGGTAGAAGAGTTTTTCCTTGACCACTTCTCTCGACCATCCTTTGGTCGTAAGATCATCTTGCTCCTCTCCCAAGTAAGTTATTTTCACTTGAAGTTGAGGGCTGAATGGCGAGATACAATAATCCTTATTTAATTATTTATCGTAATTCATATTATGGATAATAATGACATCATATGGTTCTTAAGTATACCCTTAATATTCATAAGGGGAAATTTGGAGTCGTAAGTTCTTCTCGACCACCCCATAGTCGTAAGTCATTCTATGACTACCCTATGATAGTAAGTCTTTCTCGACTATGTCTTGATCGTAAGCTTTTCTACAATCGGTTTATGGCGTAAGCTACTCTCGACCACCCACAGTAAATAAGCTCTTCTCGACCGGTCTCTAGTTGATGTGGCTTCGGACATGTGGGCCAAATTGACGATGAATCTTCCACACCATATTTAAAGATATGGGCGATAAACTCGCTATTATTCTCTGGAATAATGGCGATTTAACTCCTATCATGGTGATAACTACCTCGTAACGTTGGGCGTTACTACTCCTAATAATCTCGATGCTGACTCCATAATTTGGAACATTAAGGCGCCCTTTGAATTTGGAAGAATAGTAGCACACTCAGAGTACTATAAAAGCGAGAATCATCGGAAGGATCGAGAGGAAAATCAAAGCACAAAGCGCACCATTCTAGTCTTTCTCTTGATATTGTAATCGGCATACTCAATACATACACACAGGAGTAGGGTTGTTATTCTCTCAGGAGAAGGCCCGAACCTGTATAAAAATCCCCGTGTCTCCTTCTCTGCGTGATTTTGAGCCTAGGAGAACCCCGAATAAAACAATATTTCGTAAGTTCGGTTCTAAAACAATGACAATGCCTTAGCAGTTCCAATATAGAAATTTCATTCTCAATCAATAATATGTCATCCACATATAAGATTAGAATTACAAGTGTGCTCCTACTAACCTTCTTGTAAACACAAGGTTCTTCTTTTTCTCGTGAAACCAAACCTTTTGATTTCCTCATCAAAACATATATTCCAACTCGAGATGCTTGCTTCAACCCATAAATGAACTTCTGAAGTTTGCACACTTTACTAGCATTCTTTGGATCAGCAAAACCTTCATGCTGTGTTATGTACACATCCTCATTTAGGTTTTCTTAAATTTAGGTTTCTATTAAGAAAAACCGTTTTGACATCCATTGCCACATCTCATTGTCGAAATATGCAACAATAGCTAGAATGATCGTCTGATTTAAGCATAGCTACCGGTGAAAAGTCTCAGCGTAGTCAACCCCTTGAACTTGTCGAAACCCTTTTGCGACTAGTCGAGCTTTATGAATGTGAATATTTCCATCATGTCAATCTTTTTCTTATAGATCCATTTGCACTCAATGGTTTTAACACCATGAAGTGGATCGACTAGGTTCAAACTGATTGTCTCTCATGGAGTCTATCTTGGATTTCATGGCTCCAAGCCATTTCTCGAGTCTCGGTCCATTATCGCTTCCTCATAAGTCTTAGGCTCATCATTATTCAATAATAATCGTTGTGTCCATACCTTATAGGCAATTGGCGTGACCTTTTAGATCTCATTAAGGTGATGCCTCATTGTGGAGTTCAACAAAATTTTGTTCATCTGTAGAGGTTCGATAGGAGTTGAAACACTTTAGGACATTTCCGAATTTCTTGAGTTGCACCTTTCTTCCACTGACTCCTTTTGAAAGAAACTCTTTCTCCAAAAAAAAACACCATTTCGGACAACAAAAACTTTGCCCTCTTCTCGATTGTAGAAGTAATATCCTTTGGTTTCCCTAGGATATCCTATAAAGAAGCATTTATCAGACTTGGGTGTGAGTATATCAAACGTCAAACGTTTAACATAGACATCACATCCCCAAATCATAGAAAAAACAAATTAGGACTCTTCTCGGTCCACATCTCATATAGTGTCTTATCTCTTGATTTAGATGGTACCCTATTTAAAGTGAAAGTGGCACATTCTAGGCGTAACCCCAAAAGACAATGGCGGAATCTGATTGGCTCATCATCGTAGAACCATGTCCCCAAGGTCGATTCGCGCTCGGACACCCCGTTCCATTGTGGAGTGCGGTGGTGTAAGTTGTGGAACAATTCGCATTGCTTCAAATGATCACCAAATTCATGGCTCAAAAATTCACCTCCAAGATCAGATCGTAAATATTTGATTGTCTTGCCAAATTGATTATGTACGTTACTCTGGAACTCTTTGAAATTTTCAAAGGATTCCGACTTGTGCCTCATTAAATAAATACATCCATATCTACTAAAGTCATCAGTGAAAGTAATAAAGTACTAAAAACTACCTCTAGCTATCATGCTCATTGGTCCACATACATCAGTATGTATGGCGCTTGACAAGTCAAGCATACTCTCGGTCAGGCTAGAGAAAAGTGCCTTGGTCATCGTTCCAAGTAGACAAGATTACATACGTTTCAAATGATTCCAAATCAAATGAGTTTAGAATTCCATCATCATGAAGCTTCTTCATGTGTTTCTCACTATATGACCCAAACAACAATGCCAAATGAAAGTGGAATTCATATTATTAGGCCAAAGCCTCTTTGCATTAATATTATGAGCAGGTGCATCATCAAAATTTAAAATAAACAACCCATTCAAAACAGGAGCATAGCCATAAAATATTTTATTCAAAAATATATAACAACCATTGTTCTCAATAATAAATTTATAACCCTCTGCCATCAAACATGAGGCAGAGATGATGTTTCTACTTATGGCTGGAACGTAATAACAATTATTTAATTCCATAATAAATCCTGAGGGCAAAAGTAATGGTAAAGTCCCGACTGCTAATGCAGCAACCCTTGCTTTATTCCCGACGCGAAGATCCATCTCGCCTCTTGGAATTCTCCTACTCCTTGTTAGACTCTGCATCAAATTGTAAATATGAGCAACCGATCCGGTATCAAATACCCAAGAGTTAACAGAAGAATTAGCAAGAAAAACATCTATAACATTAATACCTAAAGTGGAAGGTTTAGTCCCGCCATTCTTTTTCAGATCAACTAGGTATTTCTTGCGGTTCCTCTTCCAATGGCTTGGCTGTTTGTAGTAAAAGCATTCATTCTCTTGAGTCGGGACAAACTTAGTCTTGGGCTTAGGCTTGTTAGTTTGGATCCAATCCGAAACTTTAGCCTTGCCCTTTCCTTTGACCTTAGTCTTAGCCTTCTTCTTGAAGCTTGTACTCTTTTGCACCATCATCACATGAATGTTGCTTTTCTTAATGCTGTCCTCTGCAATCTTGAGCATCATATGCAGCTCGGTGAGATTCTTGTATAAGCCATTCATATGAAAGTTTAGAATAAACTACTCATAGCTTGCAAGAAGCGAAGTAAGAATTAAATCTGTAGCCAACTCTTGACTAAGTGGAAAACCAAGTGTGTAACCAACCATTTTGATCACATGTGGGCTCACCGGACTACCCTCAGCTAGCTTACTCCCAAATAACTTCTTTGAGATCTCATATATCTCAGTTCTTACTTGTGTCTCAAACATGCCTTTGAGTGCCACGATCATATCGTGAGCCTCTATGTTCTCAAACTGTTTCTGAAGGTCCGAGTTCACGGCGTGCAAGCATGGGCGGCTAACATCAAGGGACTCATCACTAGGGATGAAAATGGATCGGATACGGACGGATAATGGCTCTGCCATATTTGTTTTCATATTTTTCCCAGATCCGGTATGAATACCGGATCTGAACACGAGATACAAATAATATCAAATCTGAATCTGAGTGAATCTGAATCAAAAGCGAATATAATCATGCGGATATTTTTGAACATGAAAACCCTTAAATTGTATGTCGAAATTAACAAAAACATATAACTAGTTTATTTGATGCTAACATTCATGAATTGTTCATATTTTCGATAACCACATAATATTGGCAATAGCAATTTGCTTTAACTAGTTCATCACAAACATAACACTTAGTTTACCATATTTAGCTCATAAGTCATAACTCACAAGGTCACAAGTCATCACGCATTCACACTTAGTTCATCACATACATATATAAAACTTTGTTCACGCTAACATTGATCGAAATTTGGATGGTTAATCAATATGCAAATAGTTGTAACATCCCAAATTATATTCTTGAAAATAAAATTAATAAAGTTATTATTTTGTTGGATTTTACGAGATTTAAAGAGTTTTCTTGGTTAAAAGAAAAAACAAAAAATAAAGTCAATTATTTAATTTCCTAGTTTTTAATGTCAAAAATAAAATTTATTGAGTTTTACGGGATTTTGTTGAATTTAAAGTGAAAAAGGAAATTAAAATTAATTTCTTGATTTTAAAAGGTTTTCCTATTTTTTTAGAAATTAAAAATAATTTATGTGCAAAAATAAAAACTAACTTTAAGTTGGAATTAATTTTATTAAGTTCAAAATAATTCAAGAAATTTCTGTGATTTTTCTAGAATTTTTTAATCTATTTGCTATTTTCTAAAAGGCTATTTGATTTGTTGCATTTTTTGAAATTCGAAATCAATTAAAATCTCCTTTTCTCTTTTGAAATTTGAATTCCTCTTTTGGGTCAAAATCTGGATATCAGGACAATGCGTATTACGTATCCTATCAGCGAGATATCATGCCTCTAAGTATTAGTTTAGTTTAAGACAAAAAATCGAAGTCGTTTACGATCGAAAATTATCCTAGAAAAATCCGATCGGAGATAATCAGAATCTGTTTTAAAATCCGGATCGGTAGGAAACTATCGGTCGTTTTCACCTACTCATCACATGCCTTTTGTGGCGATTTTAAAATGTTGTTTGCATTTTCGATGAGGCACATCGAGAAATTGGTTCCTCTAGAACATGTTCTTTTTTATCTTGCCTAAAAACAATTCTTAGGTTGCGGGACCGATCCACAAAATTTGTTCCATTCAGTTTTTGCTTGTCAAGTATCGAGCGTAAAATGCGTTCGATGCTTGACAAACAAAACTGGAAGTAAATCTGATAGTTGGTGCCATGATCTACAACATAAAATATGCAAAAGCTGAAACATATGTTCAAGAAAAGTAACTTCTATTAAGCAGTTTAATAAAGATACTCCACTAAATACCATGTCCCTCTTATGACATTTAGTAATTCAAGACCCACAATCAATTAATCTACTAGTGGGCTTTGGCATCCTTTGCTAGAAGATTAGTGAATTTGGTAAGCAACCTTTGCTAATCATATCTCTATATGACTCTTGTTGTTGGGCAGACATCTCAATGCTCTTGCACCCAACCCTCGCCCCAAGGTCCATAAGCTTGTTATGATGACCTTGTCAAGTTAAACCAATGCTATGTGTGTAAGTGTCAGGCACAAGCCCATCTAGTCAATGAATATTAATGGCACTCTGCTTTGCAAGACCTACCATTAAAATACATGACTTTGGATAGTCTTGACTAATTCGGAGGGCATCAAGTTAACTTAATATTATGTGAGGAATTTTACTTCTACCACGTTAAAAGCATTTAAAGCAATTAAATAACATGCATAGAAATAAATGGTTTGGAATATAAAGGCATTCCAGAGACAATCAAATTTCATTGTGATATAGTATGACCCTTCCACATAGTGATCTCCATCATGGTGCTTCTGTTCGCCATGTCTCCAATTGGCCAATCCCACTAAGCTATTACTTCTAATAGCAATAGTAATAAATTACAAGGGTGAAGAAACATCACAAGTCGACACCTGAGGTAGTTATACAAATATAAACTGACCTTGGGTTGCAACAAGCATGACATCACGAGGTCATGAGCGTTACACACATACATGCATCTCATACATCATGGGTCATACTATTCATAAAATCACTGCAAAAGCAAGTTAGGCACAGAATCACATTCTATCTAACGGATGGCATGAACTAGCAATACCAATCACCAAGGTCCTTTTAGTGGTTCCGCTCACGATGGCGGGTGGGGTCTAAGGCGGGGCCCTGTTGTGAAATTTTTCGAACTACATAGATCTAATCTACTGTTACGTTCATGTAAATCACATTGGATTAATCATATTAACCCTTTTATGATCGCAACTCCAATTCGATCAACAGTTGATCTTCGCATGCTCCATGGATTCGATCCTTTGTTTGCCCCGATGGCGGCAAATGGTAGAGGCAAGTCGTGATACGACCATGAACATACGATCACAGAATAACGATCATGAACCCATCTTGTGACCACCGCGCATGAACAATCATATTGACCATCGCCAAAAACAATCTATGACCAACAGAAACAGAGATAGGTCACATCTATAACTCCTATAAATCATAATATGCATCTAATCCAAATCTAAAACTAGACGGGGTGACTCTGATACTACTGAAGGGTCACGGGTAGTCTCGATAGCACAAAACAAAAAATTCGCGCAACCAAGGAACCTCGCTAGTAATAGATCCGAGATTACCACTAGACCACGGCGACTCATAGCGAAAGTGGAGTTGATGTAGCGAGTTGATGCGATCGTGAGTCGTGCTTGCGTGTCTTCTCCTCTGCTCGATGATCATCACGAGTTGCGGATCGTCTTAGTGTTGATGCTTAAACAACACCTCCAAGGTATCCACATGTGCGGGCAAGGACACCCTGTATTTGGAGTGCTAAGCGCCCGGGCGTGGTATGAGGAAGGCGTGGTTGTTAGGGTTTCAAAAGTTCTTAAAAAATGATCATCCACCCCATACCACCGCTCCTCTATATATAGGCATCCATGATGGGTCTCGTACTTGAGGCCCATTAGGAACTCGTGGCCTACAAGAATTCGGATCACCATCCAAATCAAATTATAGCCCTTTAAATGTGCGACCCTATAGGTTCATGTGTAATCCGTTGTGACTCAGATACTCTTTTCCGACCACGAGTCGTTAACGGTACCTAGCAGCATATAACGATTCCCAAACACACATAGAATATATCGGACGAACCTTAATGCAATATGATCTATGACCAGGTCCATATCACTAACGATTAGCTCGTATCTCTATATGACCAGTTCATATTTGGTCTCGACCAATTCGTAACTCCTTACGACCAAGTTTCGACCACTTAGTGACCATATTCGACCAGTTTACGACCAGCTCGTATCTCCATACGACTAGTCCATATTTGATCGAACTAATAGACCTTCTCGTGTGTTCTCCCTTTGCCTCACAATATCTGGTTGAACTCCAGATGAGATGTTGTGTCATCTATGGACTGTTCAATACTTTCTCGTCGAGTGTCGAATAACTTCATGTGGTCAACGCCCGACCGCTAGTGGCATGGCCATAGGCTTTCTTTATCCGAAGACCACAACGAGGGCGAGAGACATCTCTCTGTTATGTTAGGAGGGACAAATCCCATATCGACCGGTCACATCCCTCCACATGTTTCATAGCATACCGAAAAGCAACCTTTATAACTACCCATTACGGTAGCATTTGGCAACCCCTAAAGTGCTATTACATGTAGGAAACCATCTTTGATCTTAGGTCTAAGGATTATACATCATCATTGCTTGAGACCAGCGATGACACATGAAATCATAACAATCTCAACAATGTCTCAAGGTAGGTGTTGTAGGTGTAAAAACCAAACCAGTGAGGGGTGGGCGTCGGTAGTCTACGGGCCCTCGTCACGAGTAAAAATGACACGAGGATTTATCTGAGGTTAGGAAGTCAGAGGACCGCCTACTCTGTCGGTGAGCCAGCGGGGTTACCTCAGGAGAGGGGGCCCAGGGGCTCACCGGTTTGAACATAGTTCTTTATTGCTCAAAGAGCCATCCTTGAAAGGAGGATACATGGGGTATTTATAGGCTCCCAAGCACAGTACAAATGACAAAATACCCCTTGGGGGTTGGCTATAATATGAGTACAAGCAAGGGGTATTCTGATCTTTCATGAGTACAATAGCATTTCTCGAGTGCTGTATCGTGTCTTACGAGGCGGGCCCGTCGATATGATAGATGAATTATTCTTACAATAGTAGGTCAAACCAACACCATGTTCTCTAACATGTGTCCATATTATTAGTTTGATATACGCATATCTATGACTGTGAAACATAGTCATCAACCAATACATATGCTAATCTATTCATATGTGTTCTCATATGTTTCAACGAGGGAACATTTAAGAATAATTATAAATAGAAATATAGAGTTTCACAATTAAGTCACATACTTGATAATAAATATTAACAATATTATTCTAGGAACAAGATGACATATTATCCAATGTTATGAACATAGCGAAATATAATCATCTCTATGATTGCCTCTAGGGCATATTTCCAACACTTTCGATGGAGGGGGCTGGGAGGCGCCACGGGACAAGAGCGAGAAAATAATGGGTGGAGAATTAATCACGTTACATGGAAAAGCGTTACGTATTATGAACTTTCGAACCGCATCAAAGAAATCTGGGAGACGGCTCAAAAGAGAGCTCGGGCGGGTGTGGGTAAAGTGGTACAAAACCTCGTAGTGCTAAATGAAAATCATGAATTCATATGCATCTCTGGATTGGAGGCTCTGATGATCATTGTGGTTTTGATGACAAGTAGTCTTTTAGTACTAAAACATGCCACTAAAGTTTTGATGAGTTATTTATTTTTAGAAAAAGAGTTGATCTAAAAATTATGATAGCGAACATAGATGAATCATCTAGTGTATTTTTTGCTATTAATGCTTCTTTGAGTACACTAGTACTCAACCTTGCTATTATTATCCTTTGTTAGATCCTAGTTTAGCGAGAACTATTAGAGGTGGAGCGAAGGACCTGTGATACCGATGAGACCGCGAGGCGAGCGCTTACTACGAGCAAGGCAAGGTGGACACCCCATTAAGTGGCGTGGGATGAGTAAGCGACCCGATGGGCTTGGCGAACAGCGAGGGACTTAGTCTCATTTTGCGGTTGTAAATTAATTCTTGTAATAAAGTCCATAGCCTTCGTGGCTAACTATTGTAATAAAAGTATAGTTTCTATCTTCTTTGTTCTCTGCGCTAACCGGTGAGGCTTACTATTCATCGAGCGACATCCTCACCGGGCAAACAAATAGTAATTTGTATGCCTAAGTGTGATACCCTTGAGGTAATGACCTGGCGCCACATTCGGCCACTTTAGTCCGGCGTTATGGTGAAGAAAGAAACGGCGTATTCGCGTGGCGAATCTGAATGTGAGCAGCGCTTGCTCTGAAGCTCAACATGGAGGTGCTCAAATAATGCTAACAAGATTAAGAGGGTGATTGTTAGTTTAATCTTGTTTAGCAAAGCTATGCATGATTAACTTTGTTGCATGGTCCTTCTCGGCATTGTACCTTATTGTGTGAGCAGGTGTACATGCATGTGTATGTTAGTTGCATGTTAGAGTTTGTTAGTGGTGTGAGTTTACATTTGCGTCTAGTCTTTGAGTGGCGAGTGGTGTCTACTAAGCGTGAAGCTATTTGTGGGCGTGGAGTCTTAGTGATGTCTTGGCTGACCTCGTGGCCGTGACAAAAATATGATGGCGCGATGGGCGTTCTTGGTGCGCCGCAGGCGGTCTTGTGGTGCCTACATGTCATGTGAGCGGTATTGCTGGCGAGTGTGAAACCCAATGGGCTGCATGGATTAGTTACATGAGATTAGGAGTTACTTTTTAGTAGCTGCGTGCGTGTGTGTTATGTGTGCATTACAAGTCGTTAGCTTGCATTTAGGCTAATCGTAGTCATCCTAACTTATAGGTGTTGGAAAACTATGGGCTTGCCGAAGGCTGAGTCCATGTATGGACTCCCCATCCCAAACCCTAACATGATCTCTAGCCTATAAATAGGGATACTAGTCATTGTAAAAGGCGTCGGTTGATGAAGGAATAAAGAAGAAACAAAGCTCCTATATCTCTATGTTCAATCTACTATTTTTTTTTCTTGTGTTCTTCCATTGTTCTTACAATTCTAAGTCTATCTCTGAGATAATCCTTTCGAATTTGGACTACTTGATGAGTTCCTCAACACGTTATCGGCCACGATCGACTCTCCTCGGATCGGAAGGTAGCAAATCGAAAACGACACTTTCGTGGTCGAATCGTTTTCTAGATCGCTTTCAATTCATAATTGTTGCTTTCTAGATTGTTTTTATTCTATGGTGCAAATCTCTTTGTAATCTCTGTGAGCCGACTTGAAGTCACTGACACAATACCGGTTGGTAGATTGCATGGAAGCGGATGTCGATTATCGTAGATCTAAAATTACAAATCGCTCTAATCTCGTGGCCAGAGCTTGAACTAGGCGGCCAAAGCGGTTGATAAGTGCATGAATAGTACTCGAACAAATAGTATTGGCATAAACAGTACATCGGATGAACAATAACCAAAAAAGGCGGCGGCGGCTGGGCAGCGTCGCCCATGATCACCGCTCCGCCCTAATTGCTTATGCCGACCGCCGCTTCGCACCAACTGAAATCGTCTGCGGCTTTGAATGAAGACGCTGTAGCGGAAAAAGCCATAGCTGGCCAGCGTCGGCTCGCGTCGCCCATGCCGCGCCCTACCACGGAGGCGGCTGCTGATGAAAAAAAAGAAAAAGGAGGTTCCTCGTCACCGTGCGTAGCGCATACGTCGCCCGCGCAGTTGCGCCTCGCTTAGCCTCGCATAGGCCTGCCGCCTGGCCGTGAAGCCGCATCGCGCATACCCTTCGCCTGCCTCGCCTTGAGCTTGTCCACACCGTCGCATAAACGTCGCGGCTTCTCCTCGCGCTTCGCCATGGCGTCGGGCAGCGCCATCGGAGCGTCTGCCGTCGAAACCTCCGCGAGCTCCCGCCATCGCCAACCTCAATCGTTCGCTCGTCGGCCACTCGTAGCGTCTTGCCCGCCGTATGTCGACCCTCGCTTCGTGCGCTGTGCCGCCGTTCCTATCCTCGTGGTTCCATCACCGAGCCGCGCCCATCGCGCGCATGCGTCGTCGTGAAAGGCGCCTCGCGTAGCGCCGAAAAAAAGCGTGGGCTCCATCTCGGCAGACGGCCCGCTTACGCTTCTCGACCACCGACCACTTGCGAGCCAGCGCCGCGCCTCGGCCGCGAGGCGGTGGAACCCTTCCCCTATGTATGCCCTTTTGACCCAAGCTAGCAAAATTTGGATGGGTTGGCCCGACCCACGAGCCAAGGAATCGGTAGGCCCAAGAAGGCAGACCCATTTAAGCAAAATTTGAAAAAAGGAAAAAAAGGGGGCTCGACGGATAGAGACGAAAAAGCGACAAAAATATAAAAAACAGAAAAAAAATCGATTGTGTAAAAATGCCCTCGGAATTGCTAAAATTAGGTATAAATTTTCTCGAGAGCAGAAATTTTGCGTTTTAACCCCAAAAATTACAGAATGCACCAAAATTTATTTTCAAGAGAAAAAGAGCCTCAAAATTCAATTTTTGAATCAATTTTTGCATTTGAAGCATGTTTAACTTTATTATTACTATTTCTATGCAATTTATTTATTGTATTTCTTGTTTTATTATTACTCGATTGTTTATATGACTTTTAATTACTAAAATAATAGTAAATTGTGAAAAATGCATAGAAAAATATAGGATCTCAAGCCGAGAGTTGAAGAGTATTACGAATTTTGCAACCATTTCATAAATTACCGGCGATAATCTTATGAACTCTTTGCATGAATGTGAACATGACTAGCATCACGAACGGGAGTTCGAAGAAGGCGACCAGATATTGCGAAATTTGTCTGAAATTTGTACGGATCTTTAATTATGGTAAGATAACCCGCGGATGGCGAAGATTGAAAAACTCTCTCTACCTTTCACACGAATGCGGTGCAATCGCTTATGCAATTACCATCAAAACTGACTCGAGGTATCTTAAAGAATTGATTAACATCATACAAGTTACAAAAAGCTCAAGATGGTGTTCTAAGTAAGAACTAAATCTCCGCGGCGACATAGTAGCAATATTAGCCATAAAGCTAATGTAGCGGCTACAAGGTGAGGAAGCCTCTCACAAGGGAGGGGGCAAGGGTAAGGTCATGGAGTGGCATGTTATTGATGCTTTCAATGTAAGAAGAAGGGCAAAAGGGCGACATAGAGGCACACCTACGCCATTATGACGCGGAGGATCCCATCCATTAGTTGTACTCATGGATGTGGACAACAATAAACTCTCGTCATCTCTCCTTTGGACATCGCGGTGGCGCGGTTGTAGTTGCCCAGAGAGAAGATTGCTATAGAGGCGATATAGGCGAAGTTTACGAATACTTGTTGATTCAATCAAGTGCACGCATTGCACTTGGATCTTTTATAGTAACTTGCAGTTTGTAATTGAAGCAGAACATTGAATTATTTTATTTTTTGAATAATGGTTGTAAGCTCTTGGAGAGCAAAACATTAAATTCTTATGATGAGTCCTGAAAGGCTTATTTTCCTGTATTTATAATAGCAAGTTATGTTCTGATATCTGAAGTATTTTATTTTTGTGTTGCTTGCTTTCTCATATTAATAAAGTATATTATATTAGAGCGCGTGTGGCGTCCTATGGAGGAAGTATGTAGCGGTAGTGGCACAACAAGTACTATCTTGAGAGGCGAAATTCTTTCATTCAATTAGCAAGAATACTAGTGGTCTTCTGACAATCGAGAGCGCGATACTTATATAATAGGCTCGGGAAGGGCTATAATTATACTCCCAATAAGCACAACTTTGGTCATTGAAGAACCCATGTTGTACCCGAATCGACTAGAACTCTCAATGATATTACTCTAACGGTTTCCACGTAAGCGAAGAAGAGAGTATAGTAAGAAATATCGCCCATTACAAAGCGTGAAGAAAGTGGAACAAGGGTATTAGAACAACTTCCTTAATATAATGGGCTATACTACACTAATATTAAGGTACAGCATGACCTATCTTTATACGAAAACCGTGTTAGAAACCTTTGAATTTTTTGTCTCTGGCGTGATAAATTAAGCCACCCAAGTCTTAGGATGATGAGAAATATAATTAACAATTCACAGGGACATAATATCAATGTAAAGACTTTCCCGAATCAGGAAGATTTTGTGTGCCCCGCATGTGCCACCGGAAAATTAATTACTAGACCTTCTACTCTACAAGCGAAGGATGAAGTCCCTGCATTCCTAGACCGGGAAAATAATGAAGTAAAACCAAACTTGTTGCACAAGGTTTTACTCAACATCCTAGAGTTGTTTATAAAGAAACCTATTCTTCGGTCATGGGCAAAACCACCCTTTAGATATTTAATCTCAATGGCAGTAAACTTGAAGTTAAAAGTGAAATTGATGGATGTGGTAATAGCATACCTTTATGGAAATTTGGATTCAAATATTTATATGAAGGTACCTGAAGGTATCTATGTCCCGAACCAAGAGCGAGCAAATAAAAAATTTATGCGATGTGAAACTTCGAGAGAATCCTTTGTCTGCGAAAGTTAAGCGACCAGTAGGATGTGGTATAATAAGCTTGAAGCGACTTTCTATGAGAAAAGGCTACACGAACAATGAGAATAATCCTGTGTATTTATCGGCGATCGAGAATGAATTTTGTATAATCTCATAATATGAAGATGATATGAACATCATTGGAACCTAGAAGGTATTAAGAAAGCAAGCTCTTACCTAGAGTGGGAGTTGAAATGAAAGATTTGGGCAAAACCAAATATTGCCTAGGCTTCGACTTGAGCATACCCACGAAGGGATTCGAGTGTAGTAGTCAACCTACACTCGAAAGGTCTTAGAAAGGTTCGACTTTACAAAGGCATACCCTTGAAAGTGCCAATGGTGGGAGATCTTTGCAACAAGACAATAACATGTACATACCTAGAAAAGAGGAGGAAGTCCTAAGACCAGAATTCTCATACTTAAGTGCAATAGGAGCACTCATGTATTTAGTAAGCTGTACTAGATCGGGCATTGCATTTCTAGTAAACCTACTAACAAGGTATAGTCTGAGAACCTACCAAAGGGCATTGGTAGGGAATGAAGGATATCTTCAGATACCTCCAAGGAAGCAAAAAGAACTAGTGCATTCTCTGAGAAGAACCAAGACCTAACTATGAATAGCTATGCAAATGTAAGATTACTGTAGAACCATATCTGATAAGAAGTCGTAAATAGGCTATGTATTCCTATGTGGTGGGCTGCAATTCCATGGAAATTGTCTAAGCAAAGTCTTGCATTGACTTGACGAACCACTCGAAAATCATAGCACTTTGTCACAGTCTCACAAGAATCATAGCAACCCACAGAGTGCTATTACACATGTAAGGAACCATCTTGATCTCAGTCTAAGGATTATACATCATCATTGCTTGAGACCAACTAATGACACATATAATCATAACAATCTCAATAGTGTCTCAAGGTGGGTCAATCCAACCCCATGTTCTCAATATATGTTCACATTATTGATTCGACATCCCTATATCCATGGCCGTTGAAACATGGTCATCAATCAATACATGTCTTTGAGTAAGTAAAGTCACTGGTGTTCGAGCCGGTGACATCAGACCGAGGATACATTTAGAGCGACATCATGTAACTTAAAGAGTTTCATCAACAAGTCACATACTTGTTAATCTTCATAACCAATGATTCATTCAAGGAGCGAGAATAACATTTAATCAATAACTCATAAACATAGGCGTGATACAATTATCTCTATGATTGCCTCTAGGGCATATCACCATGATCTCCCACTTGCACTAGAGTCAATCATATAGATATCTTATACCCATTACTCTTGTATAGCCTCATGCTTAGAATTTGCGGAGACTTTGTCAGCGGATCGAAATATTCAAATCCGTGTGCACTTTGCATATCTTCACATCACCTCTCTCCGCGATCTCACGAATGATATGATATAAATCGAAGTATGTGCTTGGACTTTTGATCACGATCTAGGCTCCTTAGCTTGTAATGGCTCCTATTATCACAATAGAGATCCATTGAATTTGGAAGCACTAGATACAACACCCAATTCACAAATGAACTTTCTTATCCATCGACCTCTTTTCTTTGCTTCAAAACAACAATGTACTCGGCCTCTGTTGTAGAATCGGCAATTGTTCCCTACTTGAACTTTTTAGCTCCTTTGCTCCTCCATTCAAACAAAACACAAACCACATTGCGATCTGAAAACATCCTTGTTGGCTTGGAAGCTTCGCATCGGTGTAACCATTACGACCGCTCTTCCTCACCCCCATAAACAAGCAATGCTTCCTCGGTCCTTCTTAAGTACTTAAGAATATTCTTGGCTGCTATCCAGTGACCCTCACCTGGATCGGACTGATATCTGCTCATAACACTTAAAGCATATGACACATCACAGTGCGTGTACACAACATAACATACATGATAGATCCTATAGCGAAACATATGGGTTCTACTCATTTGTCTCGCTCATCGGTGGTCATAGGACGCGACTCTTGCTAAGATTAATACCATGTGATATGGGCAAGAAACCTTTCCGTGGAATCTTGCACGTTGAACCGTTCAACACTTTGTCAATGTATACATTTGGCTTAATCAATTAGCCTTTTAGATCTATCTCTATAGATCCTTATACCAGAATATATGATGCATCTCCTAAATCTTTCATTGAGAAACTATTTCTTAATGAAGTTTTAACAGATTCAAGCATTGTAATATCATTTTCAACCCGATAATATGTCATCCACATATAAGATCGAAACACAAGCTTCCTCCACTAACCTTTTTTGTAAACACAAGATTCTTCTTCGTTCTTAATGAAGTCAAACCCTTTGACTACTTCATCAAAGCGAATGTTCCAACTCAAGAGATGCTTACTTCAATCCATAGATGGATTTATTAAGCTTGCATACCTTTCTAGCTTCTTTTGGATTGACAAAACCTTGGGTTGTGTAATGTACACATCCTCACATAGGTTTCCATTTAGAAAATCCATTTTGACATCCATTTGCCATATCTCATAATCGAAATATGTAACAATAGCTAGAATGATCCTAATAGACTTAAGCATGTAAGCGGTGAAAGGTTTCATCATAATCAACACCTTGAATTTATCTGAAACCCTTTGCGGACCGATCGTGCCTTATGAATGTGAATATTTCCATCTATATCTATCTTTTCTTAAAAATCCATTTGCACTCAATGGTAAGTAACACCATCAGGTGCATCAACCAAGTTCAAACTTGATTGTCATACAGGACTTTATCTCGAATCTCATGGCCTCAAGCCATGACTCGAATCTGGGTCCATCATCAACCGCATAAGTTTTAGGCTCATCATTATTCAACAATAATCGTCATGCCCATACCTTATAGACAATTGACGGCGTGGGGCTGATGCCTCAACTCTGAGTTTAGCATCATTTTGTTCATCTGTAGAGGTTCGATTAGGAGTTGAAACATTTTGGATGCTTCTCAAATTTCTTTGAGTTGCACCTTGCTCCCCTTGACTCCTTTGGAAAGAAACTCTTTCTCCAGAAGACACTATTACGGGCAACAAATCTTGTTTTATCAACGATTATAAAAATAATATCCTTTAGTTTCCTTAGGATACCCCACAAAAAACACTTATCGGACTTGGATGTGAGCTTATCAAGCGTCAAGCTTCCAACCCCATATCACGAGAAAAGACAATCTAGGACTCTTCGGTCCATATCTCATATAGTGTCTTCTCTCTAGGTTTTTGATGGAACCCTATTTAAAGTGAAAATTGCTTTGTTTCTAGGCGTATCCCAGTGCAATGGAAGATCAGATTAGCTCATCATTGACGAACCATGTCCAACAATGTTCGGTTCCATCGTTCAGAACAACCCATTCCATTGGCGTTCGGCGAGTGAGTTGTGGAACAATTCCACACTTCTTTAGATGATCACCAAACTCATGGCTCAAATACTCACCTCCACGATCAGATTGTAGATATTTGATTGTTTTGCCAAGTTGATTCCGTACTTCATTACGAAATTCTTTGAACTTTTCAAAGGATTCGACTTATGTCTCATCAAATAGACATATCCATATCTCTGAAATCATCAATAAAAGTTATAAATCTTCTGAAAACCACCTCTGGTCGGAGTGCTCATTGGTCCACATACATCCAAATGTATTGCGACCGATGAATTACTCGCCCTTTCTCCTCACAGTCGTGAAGGCGCCTTTGTCATCTTTGCCAAGTAAACAATATTCACATGCTTCAAATGATTCAAAATCAAATGAGTTTAGAAGACCATCTTTATGGAGCTTCATCATGCGCTTCTCATTTA